>JASKOS020000009.1:12671327-14006990 GCA_030770465.2 Perdita meconis | reverse complement strand
GCTTCTGCGACTTCCTAAAACCCTGAAAAATCATAGTTGAAGTATTCAGCACCATCTGCGTGAGTTTCATCGCCATATAGAGGATGTTAAAGTGTCCTCGTCACGCGGCGAAGCGCGGATTACAAATTCTGCAAAGTGGAGAGTATCAACAACTGTCTATATTGTAGAGAAGGTATTCGCAAGAAGGTCTTGAATAAATTACCCTCTTAGCGTGGCAGGCATCCCCTGGTAGAGAACAAGTTCCCCGCGGACGCAACGTCGCCGCGGAATCCAATGAAAATAACCTCCTCACC
The DNA here is from genome assembly GCA_030770465.2 of Perdita meconis. Classification (NCBI taxonomy): domain Eukaryota; kingdom Metazoa; phylum Arthropoda; class Insecta; order Hymenoptera; family Andrenidae; genus Perdita; species Perdita meconis. The sequence continues at coordinate 14,006,697 of JASKOS020000009.1, read as the reverse complement.
CGCCCATTTTTACCCGCAATTACACACCTCGTAAACCTCTCCGCGCGGCCGTGAACGTTTCGTTGTCCGGTCATGTTTATCGTTACCCGTGGCACGATCGTCGCACCCGTCCAATAATAATAATACCGGCGTCCATAATCCGTCGTATCATGACGTTCGCTCGGTCTCCCCTTTGTACCGCGGATCTCCGTGTACGCGGCGCAGGAACGCGCTTCGAACCGACAGTAAAAGGGAAGACAGGGGGGGTCAGAGGAAAAGGGTTGTGAAGAGTCGAACCCGGTGTCACGGGCAACACAGGTGCACAATGCACGTGAGAGAGTCCCGTATGGTAGACTACTTAAAATGCATTGGCAATAAGCCACGTCGCGTTACGCCTCGCCGTCCGTGAGTCTCGCAACTTGTCTATGGTCCCAGCCACTCACGCGACTTAAAAGTCCTTGTGGATTCTTCGTCTAGTCGTATGAGCGACTAATTCAATGGCGTTTTGTGCGAGAATCCATCAAACTGCTTCTGGTGGGTAGAGTTAGGCGAAAAATGGAGGAAACGAGAGTAAATTGTTCTGGATTAGTTGAGAATGAAGGAGTTGATGATTTGGAGGATGGAGTGGAATTTTGTAGAGGAAGGACCCATGTCGTAGCTATGGGGTTCTGAATTTTGCTTCTTACTGTGTGACACGAGAAACTGTACATACTTAATGATGATAGTGGTTGATGGAAGTTTGGCTCCATCTTTTTGATCTGAGTAGTCGAAGTCCAAACTTCATTCAAGCAACACCTGAAATTTTAAGTTGAGTTAGTTGAAGTTCCAAAAAATTTCCAATCATCCAATTTTTTATAATCCAGTTCAACCTACAAAAAATGGTGGGTCAATCTACGCAGACATAAAAAAGTACGTGTTGTCTAGTTTGTTCAGTACTACAACACATGTGAAACTAAAGAAAAAGATTGTAGTAGGCATCTACTTAGAGATCTTTGTGACAGAAGCTTCTAAAGAAAACATCACTGAAGGAAAACCATTCTCTAAATCCAAATTGTCTCACAATAACCAATGTTACACAATCTTTGAAAAATTCTAAAGTGAAAGCCAGAAGAGACCCAAATGAAAGAACTCGGTAGAAATGCAGCCGCTTTTGAAGGTGAAAATCATCATTTTGAATTCTCTGTCCAAAACCACGGTTTCCCGAAAAAAATCGAGAATATCTTCCTCTATGTATCGAACATTCGAATCGAGAGAGCCCTCCGACCATGGGAACCGCGCGTTAGTTTTTGCCAGCTCCGATGGGTCCGTCAGGTCCATTAACCCACGTGGCAGGTTCACCGTTCTAATTCTCGTACGCTCAAGATCGGACGTGAGGTCGACCTCTCCGAAGACCCCGTCGCTCGCCAGGGCCGTAATTAATTGGGAACACTATTAAATTCATCGGCCTATCGCTCTTCCTCGTCCATAAATACCTCGCCTCGCGGTTCGCCAGCCGGGGCAAAGAACGCGACGTTTCCACAGTGCTGACGGCCACGGTTTTTTTGCGCCCATCGTCTTCCATCGTCGATAATTCATCAACTCTCTTTTTTCAACCGGTACTCGACGGTAATTCCTAATCGTCGATCAACCTTAGCTCCGAAAACTATTGGTGATCCCTGGCAGTCGCTAGGTGAACGGGGTAATGGCGAAAGGGAGTCTAATTGGCGAATGTGGGATTAGGATTTACGATCAAGTCGCGGGAGAAGGACCACTTATCGAGGTGTCCCTCCTCTCTGGGGGATTCCTATAATCACCCAAAGGGTTGATACGAAGGGCTATCCTCCTCTCGCCTCCTACGTTTCTCTCGCACTACCGTGATACGCCAGGCGCTGCTCGGTGTCACAGTATCGCCACTGGCTGCTCTCGAACGAGGTGGCTGAAACGTAATACTGGTAACGAGTACCTAATTCAAGCATGGCCGCGTCATAAGTCCGGCAAAGTGCGCTGTAAGTTGCCCCCGCTAGTCGTAATGGTGTTTATGGGCGATTCCTGGCCGGTGGTGGCGCAGGTAGCCATCGGCCACGGCCCTCTCACTCCGGAAAAGTACGCTGTTCTAAACGTTCCCCATCCACTGGAATTCCACGATAAATAGAATAGGTGCGCTTGCTTGCGCGGTCTTGATCTCTCGATCCTTTTCCTTTTCGTGTCCTGCGTGCGGATGCATTCGGTCGCGAAAGACGGAGGTGAAAGGGTACCACGAGCAGGGAGGCAAAGTGCTCGGACTGCAAGTAATGCAATGTTTTAGACTCTCCTTGGGAACACCCCAAGTGTAACGCTGATATTTTAATGAGCTTTTACTAGTTTGTAGAACTCATCAAGCCGAGAACGCCAATACCCCTTTTGGGTGCAAATGGCTAATAATTTAAAAGATATTAATATTTGAAGTAGAAAGCATTCAGTCATCAGCAGCTTTGGCGCAGTCGGTAAAAGCTTAGCTTTTAAATATATTGTAGCGAGGCGTGTTGTGGATTTTTTTTTCATTACATCTTTGCCTTTGTTACATATTCAACATACCAATTTTCGCACATTATTTATACTAACTTCTATACATTGGTTCTAACGCGTGGTACCACGTTATATTAGTCATAGTATACAGGGTGTAACAAAAATGTTGCAGTTCCTTGAACGGGGTTATTCCTGAGGCGATTTTAAACAAGTTTTTCCGTAGCGAAAATGTTAGTTGGGGCTTTGTTAACGAGTTAGTAACTAAAAACACCGACCAATCACAGCGCACGCATAGCGAAAGATCAGCCATGAATGCTTGGGCCAGCCACTGAACGGCCGTTCGTCCGCTATACGCGCTCTCTGATTGCTCGGTGTTTTTCGTTAATAATTCGTTAACAAAGCCATAACGAACATTTTCGCTACGGAAAAAGTTGTTTAAAATCACCTCAAGAATCACCCCTTTCAAGGAACTTCAAGATTTTTGTTACACCCTGTATAGTTAAGGAAATACCAGTTTCCAAAAATGCTTTAATATTGTAAATTATTTGTAAGCGTAGTTGCTTTTCTTATCTAATTATAAATTGTAGTCGTTGTAAAAGTTTAGTTTTAACTTTAGCAAACAATTCTTATTATTCATTTGAAACAAACTAATATGACTAGTTTTAAAGAAATTAGTTTAATCAACTGTAAGATACCAGTACAACCAATGTATAGAAGTTAGTGGAAATAACATGCGAAAATTAGTATGTTGAATATGTAACAAATGCAAAGATGTAACGAAAAAAAAAACTATCACGTGGAGATTTGAACTCGCGCCCTCGGGACAAAATATATTTTAAAGCTGAGCATTTACCTACTGCGGTAAAACTGCTAATGATTGAATGCTTTCTACTTATTAACTTAAGCGTCACTGTGAGACTCTAATTATTAATATCTTGTAAACTACTGGCCATTTGCACCCAAAAGAGGTATTGGCGTTCTCGGCTTGATGATTACTACAAACTAGCAAAAGCTCATTAAAATATCAGTTCCCCTCAAAAGTGCAAAGTAGTTTTCTTTATGAAAGGATGGCAAATGCGATTTGTAATGGAGTGATTATTGGAAGAGTATTAACACAGTATAATTCACATTACGGAAGTCATTCGAAAAAACCAATTTCCTCAAAAGCGAAATTCTTTTGCTTTGCAAAAAAAAAAAAAAAAAAAATGTTACATTAAATATTTTCTCTATTTCTTCGCGTGGAATCATCCCCCATCTAACCGTCCTACGATTTCCACTCCACCCTGAATAATTATCCTCTAAAGAAGTGTCACTCAACTCCGGAACACTACTACCAACACCTCACGAGACCAGAAAGTAAACCAGCCAGCGCAATAACTTAACAATGGCCAAAAGAAGTTAAAACAAAATGCCAACTGCTTTTTCTTTGGAACAATAAGAAGCAAACAACCGCAAAAAGGGGGGCATACCAGATATACACCGGAGAAACTTCCCCCCTCTTCCTCGGAGGATCGCGTTCTCACTCCCGTTCGCGCGATCGTAAAGCTCGTCCATTTGAATATGAATAAAAGGCCGTCGGGTCCGCGGATACACGTATTCCCGCCACCAGCTTCGCCTCAACCCGGGAGTGTTTTACGTGCACGCATTTATGGATTGTTTAATGGCGACCGCCTACAAATTAGAGGAGCGGTAAATCAGACATCGAGCGGACCACACCGCAAGCGCGCACAAAGCTCGAGGAGCGCCGACGAGTATTGTTGCGAGCCGCGGCTAATAAAATATTGGGTGCACGCGCGTTCTGAGGACGACAGGCGAAAACGACGATCGCGATCAGTGGACCTTGGAAGGGATGGCGAGGAATCTGCTCGTATATCAAACGGGTTCGATGTAAAATACGTTCCGCGCGGGAGTAACGAGCCGGCACGGCGCGTGGAAACGCGTGAGAAAACTCCGAGCCGATCATTGTCCCGCTCGCGACTGAGAGAAAAAGCAGCACGGCGAGTGGATCGAACAATTTCCAGGTCGACCATTTTCCCATAATGTCAGCGGGTTAGACCGCGTAACGCATGGAAATCGTGATTCCCGCTCGATCATCGATGCACTCGCGTAACCGCGGACACGGCTGGCTTTTCGTACGACTTTCTCACGCTGGCTATTGTTGTCATAATGCTGTTGCTATCTTGTCTCGTGAATTACTTATAATTTTCGTGTGCCATCGAGAAGTTAGTATATCTCTTGCGATCAGAGGTGGATTTTGAGAGTTAGCGCCACTAGGCTAATTAATACTATTAATACTATAATATGTATATTACAGTATAGTATAATATATAGGGTAGTCCACCTAAACACACACTTATTTGCAAACAAACAAAAATGACCTTAAAGCAGAAATATTCATTATCATATATTCGTCCTTCAATACCATTCCGGTGGAAATCGATATTTTTTATGTCATCACAACTGAAGAAGATATTTAAGTGGCTACCTTTAAATATAGATCACTCTGTATGTATAGTATACAGGATGCGCCAAAAGTATGGAAACGGTCAAATATTTCGAAAACGGAACATTTTTGAGCAAAAAGTTCAATGAAAAATGAGCAATGTTTTAGGGTTTTAAAAATTCTATTGAACGGCCGTATCCGTTTGACCTTCAGAGGAACGGTCAAGGTCATATCAAGGTCAACATGATTTTTTTCAATAGAATACGCCATTTATAATCATGCAGTGTTAAAGCTGACGATAAGACCTTTTAAAAACACTAGCTGATGACATATTTCTGTTGAAAATTGCCAAGAATTGTCAAGAAACAGGCAGAAGATAATTCGAACATTTAACGAGTTAAAGCACATTAATGCTAAATCTCAAATGCTCAATGCGTATTAATGCTAAAATCACCCTTCCTAAACCTATACGTGAGGACCATGATTGTGCGAAGTCCAATCAAGAAATGTTACTATTCTCAACGAAAGAATAAAATGTTACAGGAAAAAATATTTACTATTTTTTTCAATTTCTTTCGTCTAAAATTTGCCGCCCCCAAAAAGTCGCAGCCCTAGCTGCAGCCTACTTAGTGTATATGTAAATCCGCTTCTGCTTGCGATCACGGAGAGTGTGATGATATTGATATCCGAGGGATAAGAGTGGGTGATTCATGGACGCCAATGTAGATGTACAGTGATGCATACTCTAGTCAATTATACAATTTGTGGTGATTTTTGATATTCGATATAGTGAGGAGGAAATACGAGAATTGTAATAATGTGATACAGCATCGTAGCTTTAACGCTGTTGGTACCATAGAAAATCTTCGTTATTTAATTAGTTGGCTTAGAAACCGGTTAGAAATACTCTAATCTTACATACAGTAGGTGAGTAAGTAGTATGTTTAGAAAAATCGGTCCTATTTAGTAGAACTGATAGATTTAAAAAGAAGTCATCTAGTAGACCTAGTAGATCCACAACTTGTCCAACAGATCTGGTAGATTTCAAACAAGTCGTCCAAGGAACCTAATAAATGTGGAATACATCACCTAATGGACCTAGTATATCAGGAACTAGTCGTTCACTAAACCCAGGAACTCAAGAAAAGATCTTCCAATAAACCTAGTATATCTAGAACAAATCTTCATGGACCCAGTGCGTTCCAGTAGACTTAGCAGAACTAAAACACCTGATCCAGTAAATTCCAGTAGACTCAAAAACGAACTACCTACAAAGATTCATTACAGAACTTCGTTGTTTGTCGCCAAGGAAAACCACAGCGATCGGGCGATAGTCGAAGGCTGTTACAAGGAAACTTTCGAACGCTACCGCAGGTAACGGCAGGAACGTCGGTATAATACGCGGCGAGTCATAGGAGCATTAAAAGACACACCGTGCACGAATAGTGATTACTACGAGGCTGCTCGCAGCTATGGCTGCGGGTTGATTATCTCACCTGTCCAGACTCTTTTACTCGCGCTCCTGCTATAATAGGTTCCTCGTCCCCATGCCAGTGGTCTACCGCTGCCACACTCGCTATGCGATTATATTTCTTGCTCCCCTATATCTTTGCCTCATCCCTCCGCTCTCTCCCACATACCACAAGACTTCTTCGGAACGTATTCTTCCTTTTCCTACTTATTTCATTATCTAACACTCTGCCCTTACTATTTCTGCATGCATGGAAACCTTAATCGTTTGCATGTTGATGAAGATCATCCAAAACTTGGGATTCTCGAACTTTACATCTACTAACTGTGGATCTTCAACTTCTGAAGTTTAACGCAATTCCACATACTCCCACCTCAAATTCTTTATTCGAAGGATCCTTGGAGATCCCCAAGGATCCTTTATCGCCAAACTTTAGAACACCTTAAGGAATCCCCAAAATTGGAGATTCCCCGAATGCGAGGAGTTCCGCGGCAAAGTAACAAACGAGGAAGCGTTCGCCGTGAAAGTGCAAATAATCTCCTTCGTCGGCATCCGGGGAACAAGCCCCCCCAGCAAGGAGACCCCGGAGCGGTCGCATACCTCCCGGATGGCGCGTTCAAAGCACGAAACCAATTTCGAAGATCGAGGGAGGCGAATCCAATCGTCGAAAGAAACCACCGCGGCGCGGCGCGTAGAAAACTCCAATAGACGTTAGACGGTTCTTCCACGGCGCGAGATGGGTCCCGGTTGTACCGCCGCGTTGGCATCGGTGCATCCTCGCCGTTGTAAAGCGAGACGGTAGGCAGAGTCGGGGGGTGCGCGAGGGGGCCCCAGGGGCAGGAAAGGGAAGGACTTTGCGGCGGCGGCGGCGGCAAGCCGCGGTGCCAGCGAGCAGAAGAACAGTCGCTTTTTTGTCCAAGTCAATATATCAGCGCGGGGGCCATGTCTAACGGGTAATGCACTGCTCGATCCCTTCTGCACGACGAAAGGAAGCTCCGGCGGTGCCGCCGCGGCTGTTGCCGCCGCCGGAACGCTCCGGGCAGTCGCCGGCGATTGTCGTTGTCAGAGAAGAAAACTACTTCATTTTCCACGTTAAGGCTGCGGCTACTGCCTAGCGGAATGGGTTTTGCGATTCGAACGACAACCTAGCCTTTGGGTAAAGTAGAATACTTCGCCGGATGGCGAGCGCGCTTCGCCGGGAAGGCCTCACGGCGGAGGGGGAACCAGGAATCCTCCATGGGTGATTGTTGGGAATAATAGTCGAGAGCTTTGGGAATTCTAGCCGGTGTGTCTTTTATGAGGACTCGGGGACAGCGTCTGCCTCGGGGATGGTTCCATATAAAGTTGAAGTAATTTCTAGGAGGATGTTAATCCCATTGATTGCTGCTCGTCCCAAAGCAGTATTAACTTTTTTGAAGCTCTTCGAGGAACTCCGAAGAGCGCCAGTACCCACGCGGTACCCACTCTATCTCAATCTTCCCTCGACTATCCCCTTCCCCTCCGATCAGGTAGCCACGTGGGAGGTGAAAAAGATGCCCCGCGACCCGGAAGCCCCGGCGGAATGAACAATAATTCTATAAGGAATTGGCCAGATGCTAATCGATCCTGTCGTTCGTAGACCTCGCGGACAGACTTGCGACTGGATCGACTGATGTCTCGCTACCGATAGCACCGTCCTGTCCCGCGCGATAGTCTTAATGATCCTCCGGGGGTTGAAAGACATAATTAAATTTAATGACCAAGAATAAATTTTAATATGTAGCATGCAAACTAGGGCTCGAGATTTCAAGTGAACCGAGTGAGATACCTGAGTACCCGGGTACTCGTGAGATACCCGGGTATACCAAAATTACCCGTACTACCCGGGTATCTCACGGGTACCCGAACGCATGAGATAGACAAGAATCTGATCCCGAATTAAGCCGAATTGAACCGAATGGAGCCGATAGTTTTTCGGTACGTATTTGTGACTTTAAAAATAAAAAAAATTTCAAAATGAAATGAATTTTGTATACATGATGAAAATTGAATGTAATGCACCGTGGTTATATTGAAAATGAGTTTCCTCTCTCTCTCTCCCTCTCTCTCTCTCTCTCTCTCTCTCTCCCCGCTCTCTATCTCCCTCCCTCTCTCTCTGTCTCTCTCTCCCCCTCTCTCCCCCTCTCTCTTCCTCTCTCTCCCTCTCTCTCTCTCTCTCTCTCTCTCTCTTTCTCTCTCTCTCTCGTGCGCGCTCTATTTTAAAATCCAGAAACACATAGCGAAAAACTATCGGCTCAATTCGGTTCAATTCGGCTTAATTCGGCATGAGATTCTTGTCTATCTCATGTGTTCGGGTACCCGTGAGATACCCGGGTAGTGCGGGTAATTTTGGTATACCCGGGTATCTCACTCGGGTACCCGGGTACCCGGGTATCTCATAATCAATAGCCCTAATGCAAACTAGAATAAATGTAGAAATTAATTAAAAATAATTTAATTTCAAATGAAAGTCACATGATATTCGTTCCATTTTTGATATTTTGTACATCTTACATTCTCGAAACATTCCCGTAGATTTTTGCATATACTTATATATTTGATATTTATTATAAATTCATAAAAATCCACAGTATAATAATTAAATTCTTTATTTTCAAAACTTATAAAAACTTCAAAATCTAAAAAAAAATTAAGAATAAGCTTGTACTCAAAATGCTTGGGCACCAAAAAATCCACGATCAAGGGATAAATAACGAGAACCAAAAATCCCAATGATATTTTTACGTTTCGACCTCGACATTAAGTCTGGAGCACGATTCTCGCGCAAAACAGTCGTTCCTCTCCCCTTTCGCTGCGCCCTGTCTCCCTCCGTTCTGGTGTTCTCCGTTGATTTACGATCACGCCGATGGGCAGCCGCGAGTTCGCGCGAAAGTCATCGCGAAAGGTATCGCTAGGAGCGTATCCCAAGCGGCGTCGTCCTCGCGATTTTCTTATCGAGCGAACGAGCCGCGAAGAGGCAGCAGCCACGGCGGCGTTCTTCTTGCGCCGCTCTCGCGCGGGTATAGTAAGTGGCCTCGGCACGCCGTAGGCCTCGCTTGCCTCAAAATTACCGGTACGCCGTTATGAAAATGATAATTTACTGTGACGGGCCCGAGGGCTGTGTATCTGGTTCACGTGGAATGCTGCGCGGATACACTTCGCTACCGTGTGCCCAGAGCTTCATGCTTCTTCCCCGGCGACGGGGCCTCTGAGGAGGCCGATTGTTATTTACAGTGACGGCGGAATTCTAATTAATACTCTGCTACTGGTGGGGCGGAAGGAAAGAGATAGGTCGAAAAGAATTGGCAAATTTTGAAAAAGTGTGTGGGATTATTCAGAGACAGCAAGTTCAATATTTCGTGGATTGCGAAATTTGAAAGAATGTTACTTTGCATTTTTCTGTGGATGAAACATTTTCAGGAGAATTTTAATTTTTTGTGATGTTATGATTCGTGTAGTTTTAATAGGTTTGTTTATCCTCTATGGCTTGAAAGTTATGTACTAATTGTGAAAGTATTCGGATTCTCGAGATATGAAGTCGCGAATCGAGTATTTCTACTTTTAAAGGGGAACAATACTTTCACAAATTACAAAAATTAATTTGTTACATAAATTAACAGTGTAATCTTTGGAGATTGTACTTCTAAAATATTAATTGAAAAACTCGTGGAAATAAGAAAGTTATACTGGCTGAAAAATTCTGTGTTTATAAAGGAAATATAGTAGAAATAAGTAGGTTATATTTATAAAAAAAAGTGAGGAGATTGAAAGCCTGAGGGGAACAATAAAAACTATATATCTATCTATAAAGAAAATATATGAACGTGAAACTTTAAAAGCGTTCTTCTCAAAACCTCTATACAATGTGCTTAAAAATGTATATGTTGCAATGAAAAAATTCTCAAACATTATCTAATATATGCACATTCAAACCTACTATAAACCATATTTTCACAAAGTATCAATTTCCCTAAAATAATTAATGAAAAACACTTCGTTTCAGGCGCCAAAATGTTGTTCTCTCTTAATCTATTCAGAATGTTGGAATGGCTGTTCGTACTAATTTTGTTCAATAAAAAGTTAATTATTGTAATGTAAACGAACACACCTGATAACTTGAGAATCTAAAACCAATAAGCGAAGAATGAAATACGAGTAATCCAGGGCAAGCGGAACGTCAATAGTCAGACAGGTTTCCAAGGAACCGACCAAAACCAGTTTATACTACTTATATCCATGTCTTTGTACATTCATCAACAAAAAACTACTTTCAAACTAAATTATTTCGTTCAAATGAAATCATGCATAATATGTCGCAAGACTGCAACAAGTATACCGAAAAGAAACATCATTTCTCCCTTTTTATGAAAGTTAACGAGGAACCAATATTTCCAGAGAGTCTCAATATTCGAATAACATAGTTCTAATTGAGAAGCAAATATCTGCAAGCACCATATAAAATTACAAACAAACCCGACAATAATCCGCAACCTGCAACATCAAGAATCGAACCTAATGACCATCTTATAACAGTTGAAGCGACTCAAAGAGCCGGGGATTTTCTCAGTCCCTCAAAAGAGGCCGCGGCAAGCTCGAAAAGCATATCCCACGATCGCGAGCAGAGCCTCGCTGAAAAATTCGAAGCCCGTTCGCATTTACCCACATCATTTCCCACCGTGTCGTCCGAGCGAACGCTAATTAATAACAAACATTTATCCACGACCGTCCCGATTAGGCTCGCCGATAAGCGCGCGAGGCCGGTTCCCACAGAGAGCGTTCGTTAGAGCCGGCCCCGCAGACGTAATCATTACCGTTGTTATTATCGTTATCGTCATTATTATACCATGAATAACTAAAACGCGCGTACGAATCGGCGGAGTCATTCTCGCTCTCATCTGGCGGCGGAGGAGGAACCGTGGAGAAGACTTACGGTCACACAGAGAGAGAAAGAGGAGGAGGAGGAGGAGGAGGAAGAAGACCTTCGCGTACATACGTTTTCGCTCGGACCATTCCCTCTTCGCCACCCCGCGCGCCTCTCTATACACGCACGGGCGCACACAAGGACCGCGTATTCGCCAATTAAGCTCTATTGAAGCGGTCAGGCACCGCAAGGTGGCCTCACGCCGAACACCTCGCCGTTAAATCCAGATTAAGAGCGGCCCATGACACGTTGAATCCGCGGCTCGTCGATCCAGAAACATTTAATTTAGACGTTACCGCCTGTTGCCAGGAGGAGATACCTCTTTATTCGCCGAGATACCGGGCCGCCTGCGCCTCCGCCTGGCCCAGGGGCGGATTAAACGTCCTCTCTTATTCCGACGGGGAATTTATTATGAGCGATTCTTTTTCCGTCACGTACTGCGCCGAGAGAAGTCGCTGGAGACAGTACAAGACAGCGGAATTGAGGGTTGGTTGGGGCGGGCGGAATAATCGAGAGGAATCCTTCAACAGTGTATCAGAAAATGGGTAAAATCTGCTTATCTAGGAATTAATTTTCTATGGCTGATTTGATATGTTCTACTTTTTTTTTAGCAAAAATGGTCTTTCTCGATAGAAGCTTATGAATTATAAAGCAGAGGATTCTGAGTGTGGTTTATGTATTAACTTAGGAAAGCGGCAATTATAACTAACTGAACCCTATTTGCCTACTTAGTGTCACTTAGGAAATTAATTATTTTGCAAATAAATTAGAATTTTAATTCAAACTATGCAGAATTGTAATCTAATAATAGTTCATTAAAATTAATCAATCTGTTCTGTCCTAAATTTACCTTTGATTTTCTGATAACGAGTGACAATTTTGATTTTGTGTCTAAATTTTATTCCGGGAATTGTATTATTATACAGGATGTTCATAAAGTTCTACTGTCTAAAATAATTGCTAAACGGTAATGATAAAAAAAATTAAGAACGTCTTCTTTATTGCTTCATATGTAGAATATAATTAATGGAAACTGTAAAAATATGGAACTAATTTATACACACTCCCATTCATAAGTATGTGAACACCTGCACTTTTCAATGAAAAACTGACATACGATGTAAATTACTATTATTTTTAAATGGTTTTTCTTAAATTGTATTATGGAAACGCATTTAATGGATGCAAAAATAATACTTTTGATTTATAGAAAATTTATAGAAAAGCTATAGGATCATTGAGACAGACAAGTCCAAAAAACAGGACTTAAAACCAGAAACACGTTTATTGAAGTCTTCACAAATTGAATAGAAAAAGTTATTAGCTGAAAAATATTGAAAATTAGTATTCAGGACGCAAACACTAATAAAAGCAGTTATAAAAATACACAGTGGTTGAAATATTGAAGAAAAGTTGATTTAGTCATTTTTTATTGTTGTGTATGAGATATTCAGTGAATGTTATATATTAATATTTATTATTGATAAAATGTATTGTCTAATGACTAATGTACTGCAAAGTGGGTTCATAAAATTTGGTAGAATTGATTCGTGATTTTACAACCTCTTTTAGATAACTGTTATATTTAAAAAAAGTGTAAGATGGTGCACATATATTAGATTCCTAGTTATGAAAATGAGTAACAAAATCATACGTGTTCCCATGATGTACAAAGAGGAGTGGTAAAGGGCCAAGAAAACTGGTTCGTCGGTCCAGAAGATCATCGCGTTCCTCGCGTGGCCATGGGTCACCGTCGACCCCGCGTTCCTCATCCACCCACTTGTCCCTCTCGACGTGTGTTTATTCAATGATAACAAATTACCGAACGAATCTGTGCAGTCATACTTTATAATTGCGACTACCGTCGGCGGCGTCGGCGTTGCCTGTCCTCCCCGATGAATCGTTGTTCCGGGAGGGAGGTTAGGGATCCGCGTGAAAGTCGAAGGTGAAAAAGCTTCGGCAATAACAGGGGCCACGGTATGCAGCGACGCGTGTAAGAGAGCTCAAAGGATCGCTAAAGAGTATGCCTTCGCGCTCCCAAGTATTCATCCTATTTCTATCGCGCCGCTGATTATATTGCCCGAGAGCCTTCGCGGGTCTTTTTTCCTAACCGCCGCCGTCGGCATCGCAACGTGGAATTATTCTGAGCGTTGCGCGACGAAGGCCGTTAACCTTTAACAGTGGAAAGAACTTCGCGCGCACCGCGGACACGGAGCGGATTCGATATGATTAACACCTTCGGATGGTATAATTGGCGTGCCCCGTAAACTGGCGATCGACAACGACTGATAAGCGACATAAGGAATTTGTAAGCCGATACCGGGGGCTCGATGATTATCGGGTGATTTCGTCGTGTTCCTCAACCGAGTTTTCGGGTCTCGGGGAAATCCAGTCAGTGAGGCTCAATTATCTGACGAATACTTTTTTCGCAATCGTGAGCTTTATGGAAGAAAAGGAATACAATTTCGATCAGTTTGTGCTTTGATTATACACTAAAGCTCACGAACTTTGGAATCACTTCTTTGAATAAAGAAGTTTCAATGAGTTTGGATAATTACATTTATTTTTTAATTCTATTGAACACAAGCGAAATATTCCATTCGGACCTCGAAATACAGACAGTGAAAAAAGAAACTATGAGATTTAGTACAAAATACCGAAACAGACTAGGAACTCATTCAAATCCACACGTCACAAATCTCCTCGACAATAGTCAACAAATGTGAAGACTCAAGATATTCCCCACGTATTATACTCCGAGCCAATTCAACAGGTCGTTCAGGGCCGCTATTTTCTGTCACGTTTTTCGGAAGGAAATGACCCTACGAATGTTTTTGTACCCTTGTGAAGTATTATGTGTTTAGAAGTCTTCCTGTTCACAGAAGATACCGTCATGGGAGTGTCAGTACTGGAAAACTAGAGGAAAATCTGACCTTGAACGACCTGGTTTCCAATGTTTTATAACATAGGTATATGAACTATAAGGTTAAAAATGTGTATTTAATGATAAAAATAAAGAGCAACACATTGCGTGTTGTCCTTGTCTAGAAACTATGCAAACACCGCATGTGCTTATAATTTTCTGCACTTAAAAGATTAATTGCAAATAAACTGGATAGACAAAAAAATTCTACTGAAAATTCTACCTACTAATATTGTAGGTAAAGATAAAATGATAACTTTGCATTTATAAATGTACACTTCATCAATACTATTTTATTTCAAATTTGTGTATTTTTTAAATAATGTAGAATGTAGATTATTTTTTATATTTTGTATTTTGTATGATTTAGAATTTCTAACGATTCCTGTAGATCTTTGCATTTTAACGTTCATCATAAATGCATGAAAGTCCATAGTATAATTATCGTACACTAGTAAATATCCTCCACGTCTAACATTCTCAAAATAACAATACAGAGTCTATAACACTACTAACCCTCAAATTGCATTAAAAATTAAGAAAATTCCGTATCACCCTAAGAATAAACCGCAAATAGATAAACTAGAGCAGCTACCAAAATTAGAAGCTAAATAGATAGTAGAGAGTGAAAATCCACGGAATGGGTAACCAGGACACAGAACAGGTGAGCTATCAAATCCAAACTTCCCGCGGCTACTAAACCTCAGAATAACCCCCTCAACAATCCAAAATCAACTCCCCACAGTACTTAGTTCACCTTTTCCTTAAAAAAATCTCCAAGCTTCACTCAAGCCCGCCCACTCCCGGTCACGTCTCAACCCTGACACCTGTCATAAATTCCGTCAAACGTCAATCAAAGGAATACTAAACTGCGGCGGTATCATAAAGCATGAGCGCGTAGGAGGTGTCGGCGGAGGAGTCGATATCGCGCGGAAGTGTAACGCGTCTGCGTTAGGCACGCGGAGAGGATACCTCTGGACTGGAACAGGCCGGGAGAGTCTCTCGAGTAGCCGGCAAACTCTCACGGCCTCTGAACTCGCACTCGTCATAACTGCAAATGGAATGAATACCTGGCCGTCTATAGTGGTAGCCACACGAGTGGCCATCGCCGGTGGATGGTTACTGGCATTTACGGCACTAACCCACTGAATGCGAGCCCTGAGATTGGCTCGAGATATTAAGCGCGCCGCGTGTGTACACGGTGGCCGCGAGCGCATACATCCGTTGGACCGTATGGAGTACGGGAAGACACAGAGAGCTAGGCATCGGTTGAGAATGTATCTGTTTGAATTACCACGGTAGGTGCGGAGAGGACACAGTGACCCCCCGAAGCAACGAATCACGTATTGGACGACGAAGACAACGGGGACGACGATCGCGGGAGCCTGTGTCGTCTGCGTGTACGCCGCGGAGATCAGGGGAGCAAGGTGCGAAGGTGGCATCGACTCGAGCACCTGCCGCTGTCATTATCATCAGCCAGGCGGCTCGGGAAACACGGGAGCAAGGAGACGAGCGCTCGAGTCTAATTTCCGCCTACGGGTGCAATCCGCTCTTGTTGCACGAGCTTCCACCGATTTACTGTGCCACTCCGCCGCCAGGCCATTACCATGACCTGACCGACGAGACTCGGGTAACTTCCACCGCGGGCGACTCGCTATACGCTTCCGGTAGTATGTTCGAAAGGGTTTTTCAGTGAATGGGACATGCTTCAGGTGTTCGACGCGGTTTGGGGGTGTTTATGAGGAACGCAGCGAGGGGTGGAGGTCTATTCGCGGGAGGGATTCTGGGATTTGGGGGAGGAACGAGGGAGAGATCTAGGTTTCTGTGGACACTGATCGCCTGGTGGTGCAGTAGACTGGGGTTGGAGTATGTTGGAAGTTAGGGGAAATTTCGGGTGATTGGAAGTGGATTAATGTTAATACTTTGACGTAGGGTATTTGTATTAGCAAACACAAGTAAGATGATACTTCACGAACATTGCGAAAAATTTCTCTAATTACTCTAAAACACTATGTCCTTCCTTTAGTATTCTTGGTAATTGAGGATAGCAGTGTTAAAACTATAATAAATTCAATAAAATGAAGTATTCAGCGGTAAAGTAGAAATTGAAGTGATTGTTCCGTGACCATTTTCTGTGTTAATACTGAAATTATCGCCAATTAATTCTCTCAAACAAGATAGTTGAGTACTTCGGTCTACAGTTCCACTTTTATTTTACACATTTCCCACATATGTTTTAGGTTCAATTGTTTCTTATATTTCGAAAAAAAAATAATTAACTAAATTCGTAGATATAATAAGATAGACGGATAAAAATGACCCTACCTCCAGTTTTTGGGGTTGATGCATATTCTTTTTTAATTAGGTGCTAATATAACCAATTTTGTTTCTACTTTTCTTTACTTGTATACAACGTGAATTTTAACATAAACATCAAGTTTTTTTACTAATAAATTGCATGCATAAAATATTCAGACTACCTTGGCAACTTTGGTATTAAGTTCATATTAATATAAACATTCAATAAAGAATATGGTCTATTTATTTTTTATTGTAGAGAAGCTGGTATAGAAATGGAAAGGACTTGAAGTTTTGACTTTTTGGAAATACATTAAATAATATTAAATAGAAGGAATACTAAATTTATAAGACTAAAATATACATCTACTACACATGTTTATGTAAGTATACAGGGTGTTTGGGATAGTATAGTAAACACAACCATTTTTTTAAAAAACTGTCATTATCGCGATTTTAAAGGATAATTTAGGGGGTTAGAAAAATACCATTTTTCCGCGGAAGAAGGTAACAATTTCACAGTTACTTTACTTATTGGATTAATAAGATCGTAATTTTTATGTTAGCGAAGAAATTGCTTACGAAAAACGTTCCGATTTTGAATTATAGGGGTTTATAGCTTAAATGTTTATGACAGTTTAAAAAATGTTTGAGTTTTAGACCCAAGTCATATAGAAGTTTTTTGTTTGTTTTTACGTGATCTATCATCCCTCAAAAGCTTTACTATACTATCCCAAACACCCTGTATACATATGAATATCTTGTGTATTAATATAAACTAAAATTTAACTTCATTGAGTTTTTTGGGTCTATTTTACGCAATCTGAAGAAATTATTACGAATATTAGTGTTTCATCTTTCAAGAAGATATAAATGTTTTCTACTTTTCTACAAAATGAAATTACATTTTAAGGGTGGCGTTCACAATGATCGAAGGTACTCTGCTTGCCTTTGAGGGAAGCTTCGTGCTTCTATAAAGAGATGGCACTGGCTGCTCTGCTGAGGTGGGTCTGAGGACCCACATTGTCATCCCCTTATATTCCACACTTGTGTTCAAGTAGAAACACTTCTTATTAAACAAAGTACCTACATACATATAATCTAAATATTAAATGTATGTAGAATATTAAATAAAGCAATCTGAGTTATTCACATAACAAGAAAATCTACTATATGAAACACTAACTAAAATCAGAAGAATGGTACCATGATAATTATAAATATCAAATTCCAAACAAAATGAATTTCACTAACCCACTACAAATTTTTAAACAACACAAACCTCAATCCTGCAACTTGGTTAGCATACTAAATTCAATATTCTTGCCCTAAAGAAGCATCGAAATCACTCCATAAGACCTCGTATTTTAAAAATTGTCCACACTGCACTATCAAAGTCGTAAGAACACAGTTTCTCAAGGACCGTATTGAACAGGAAAGTACATATTCTCAAACCATTCACAGAATCCTCCGGCTTTCAGCGCAACGCGTCGGAGTGACGGCTTAGACTGTGGTCCAGCTATCGGGTCATAAAATAGAGAAGCTGGCGCGCATAAAGAACACGGAAGGAAGAGATAGAGGCGAGCGTCAGAGCGAAGGTGGAAGATAACCGGCGGGAGTGCGTGGACCATGCCAGCGTACCACCCAGCGAAAAATTAATAAATCCTGCTCTTAAACAAACAAACTCCACCCACCCGCGGATCGGATAAGGGGGGCCTCGGCTATTGATTTATTAATTTAGAGCTGCCCATTCTAAGACGCGGGCAGGACCGAGGGAAAAGGAAGGAATACTCGCGCGAGCGCCTGCGCCCTTCGCAGCGCTCCTTCGCTGCGCTTCGGGACCCCAACTTAAGGGATCCGCTATCCGACGTGGTATCGGTAATTATAGCCCTGAACACGGGCGCGCGTCGGTTACGTTCATTACTGAATTATCGGCTCTGCTCGGCAAACAATGTGCCCCTTTCAACCCTCGCTTCCCTTCGGCCTCCGGCCCCGTACCCCCTTCTATCTAGCCCCATCCTCGTTTGCCCCCCGGAGCAGCCTTTCTCTCTCTCTTTCCCTCGTTCCTTCCCTCCTCTCCGCCTCTCGGTCTTCCAATATCTCCTCTCCTCACTCTCTCGGGTGCTATCTGATGGGCCACAGGCTGAACTACGACCGGCTCTCTTTTTCTCTCTATTCCTCTTCCTCTTCTTCCTGTCCGATCCTTCTCCCGCATATCCCAGCGCCGGGTTATCTCGCGTGTGCCGGCGGAATTCCGTGACCCCTTCTTTTTCGCGAACTGCCGGGGGAACGACCGACGATGACGAATTTCGATATTTGGATTTTCAATCGAGGGTGAATGTCGCAGAGGTTTCTCTCTAGGTGCACGTTGCTTTCGAAATTATTAAATTCGATACAAATGATCCCCGGTTCGAGACAAAAATTAGCTACCCCCGCGTTTTGTACTCGATTCGACTCCCTATCTTATTTCAGTTACGCTACATTTATGGGCGACTTGGTTGCTTTTATTTTCCCTTGTCATTCGCAGCTATTTCGCTTGACGTTATTATTTTAATCTGTCGCGCACAATAAAGATGATATTATCGTTATTAGATAAAAGATCACGACGGGGAATGATTAATGGCCCAACGATCCAGCCGAGCATCGCGTAATACGAGATCAGGAGAATGAGAAAATAAGAGCGCGAGATTCCATTATGTGGCTTCCACCTTGGTGGCTCGCAGCCAGGCCATTCTCGCTTCCGATACGGTCAAATTTAATAAATTCGACGTTTCCAGAGACCTCGTTACGGATACGAATTTTACATTCGCCACGGTATTATTAAGTGTGAATCGACCTTAATACCTAGGTGCACCGGTATGACTATATGTAGACGTGAACCCGAGGAGGATACCTTTGCTTCGTCATCCACGATGAGGAACTCGGCAACGCGCTTTACCCACGGCTTTTCTCGGTCGTTCTTCTGCGGCGAAACCGATTCGTTTATGACAAATACTATAATACTATACTGCCTTGAAATTTTTATCTTTCTGGCGATCTCTCGAAATTCCCGTTCGTGATGCTAAAGTACGAAATTATTGAAATTTAATATCAACGGAGGGACTTTGCAAAGTGAATTGAAAACATTTTTTCAAGTATGAAGAAGTATTCAAATTAATCCTAGAAAATTGCAAAGGGTATCTGTACTCCGTATTTGAGAAATAAATAAATAAAGAATATCGACTAAGCAAACTGAACTCATCTTATAAAACTCTAAGAGTAATGTTTGTATCTATCTAAATCTAGAAGTATCTGCTAGATTTTTTTTAGTATGTAGATCAACCTCGAAAAATTGCAAGATGCATTCATTTCTCGATTTTCGATTAATAAATAAAATGAAGAATGGTGAGCAATAAAAAAATGATCTCTTTGGAGGAAATATTTTGATGACAATACTTAACAGTTTATAGATTTTTTTAGAAGATATTGCAGAATATCTGCAAAATTTTTTTAATGTAGGGAAAGTTATATAAATTAATCCAGGAAAATTGCAAAACAACATTTAAATATATTCCATTTGCAAGGAAAAAAAGAAATAAATAGACTGCAAACCAGAGAAACTGAACTCTTCAATAGCAATTGTCATGTTTTTAATCATTTATTCCCCAAGAAGAGGTAAGAATCACATCTTGCAAGTTTCTGACTTTAATTTATATACGGTGTAACAGTTTTATGCAAATAACTCATTTCGTAGCGAAAATGTTACGCAGGGCTTTGTCATTATCGACCTTCGAATCCTGAAAAGTCACGCGACTTAGATAGTCTCTTAATGGGTTATTAACAAAAACCATGGACCAATCACGGTGCAAGTATACAAATTCTCGTCGAGACTTCTCCAAAGCATTCGCAACAGTTTCGTTCCTAGGTCACTGCAGAAGGATTCTAGGAATCCGAACCACTGACGCGAAGTTTATGGTTCCACCTAGTGATCTTCGAGGCAGCGAAACGAACGAAAAGGAGGAGGAGAAGAGAAGAGCGTAGCAAAGTGTAGCAACGCTAGTCGTATAAATATGCAGTTCATCCGTGTTCGAGTTGCGTCGGCGGATAATTTATGCCGTCGGTGGTTCCGCGCCGCCCAGTTCGCCCTAAAAATTATTTATTTGATTGAACGCCGCTTCGGGGAAGGCTATTCTTGGCCGACCCGGATGATCGTTCGCGAGAACTCGTTCCCTTTCGACGCGCAAGGTGGTGAATTCGGGGCTCCGAGATTCCATTTATCGCCAAGTCAGCAATACAAATTTTTCTAATTTCATCTTTTAGCTACATTAATTCGATCCTAATTCATTTTATCAAAATTCGCTGTTAATATTTTTAATAATATGATAACAGTAAAAGGTCGAAGATATCAGGGTTTGCGGGAGAACCGCTCTAGCACCTAAAGTTTAGGGTTACTAACCCCATCGATAGTCGAATTCCTCCAGAAGCATCACGGTATAATATCACGGCGCCAACAGCGCGCAGCACCAATACGAATCTGGTATAATTAGATACACCTGTGAGGCTGTTGCAGACAATGTCGAAAGTGCGATCTCCACGCATGAATCATGTATTCCGATGGCTTCGAGGTCGAGTTACGTTAATCACGAGAGCCAAGAGATCGATGCAGATGCGCGCCACATACCCCGCTATCATTGCTCGGCTCGTTGCTCGAGCTCAACGCGGCGGAAGGTAGAGAAGAAGGAAAAAAAAAAGGTTGATTGCGGAGCCACTCAACCTATAACTTTCTATTTTACGACCCATTAGCTTCCCACACTTGACTCATACGCGTCCCCGCGGAACAATGCCAAGCATTGTCTCGCCGCGACCATAATTCGCAATTAGCCTCCTGATTAATTATCGATTTATCGGCCAATTATTATAATTATCCGCCCCGATCCGCGAATCTCGTGCACCAGGGTACCCCGGTTTATCTGATAGCCCGAAAGGTCCCTTCCTTCCCGTTCGTTCCACTCGACGAGCTTGTATAACCTTGCGCGAGCTTCTTTCATGAGATAGATGCAGTCGACCTCTGCAATTAACTTCGTCTATACTGACCCTAACGTTGGGATTTCTTGCGAAGTCTGCGGTCTTCGTGAAGTTGAGCGATTTCCAAATGAGGATAGCTGAGAGAAGTTACTCGAGATTGAATTGAGATGATGTTATTCGGATAAAATAGTTGGAAACATTTAAAGTTTAGAGGTCACGCAAAGTGCCTTTGGCGAGATCTTTTGAAATAATTTCAAATCATAGAATTTGTTTAATTGATTATTGAAAATTCCACTTGCACTTTTTAAGCAAGGATGAAATACAACCTTAGATGATAACAGTACCTATGATAGACACTAGGGGTGTACGGGTACCCGAAATTACGGGATCGGGTCGGGTCGGGAATTTTTTTCGGGTTCGGGTCGTGATCCCCAAAGTTTTTCGATACATAACTATATTCGGGTACCCGTCATTTCGGGACCCGATTTCCGATTCGGCACCCGATTTCAATTCGGGACCCGATGTTCAATTCGGGACCAGATTTTCGATACACGCCATATTACATAATTTTCTCCTCAGTTACAAATTCTTTCATCTGATTTCATAGGAAAATTACATTGTAACAGTTTAAGTAGAAAACCACAATGAAAAGTTATGTACTGAATTAAGTGCCAAGTCCCGATTTAAAAATCGTGTCCCGAATCGAAAGTCGGTTCCCGAATTGAAAATCGGGTCCTGAATTAAAATCGGGTCCCGAAATGACGGGTACCCGAATATACTTATGTGTTGACAAACTTTCGGGATCCCGAACCGACCCGTCCCGATCGTTTCCCGACCCGACCCCAGGCTCGGGTACCCGTATTTTCGGGTACCCGCACACTCCTAATAGACACTCTTCTAATTTCCCGCCAGAAAAGCTATAAAAATTAAAGGAACTAAATGCAAGTTCTGCTTCTATACTAATCAAAATCCGCCACTCTGTGGTATACTAACGCAACGGAATGGAGCATCTTCCTCCGCGCGTGGTTTTCGCGACGACCGCATCGGGTTACACGACGAATAATTCACGGAGTTAATACGCCGAGATAAATTACGTAGGATGATAATCGATGTCTACGCCTGTGTCATCCAAAGTAATAAATGCACCGCGACGGGATCTACGATCCCCGGTGGTTTATCGCCGGAGCGTTCGAGGGAACCGCGTCAGATTCCCTCCCGTGGAATCTCTCCGGTTCGCGGAATCATCATCGTAGATCGACTGGAGTCGCGGCCAGTCGAAAAATCATCGTTCCGCCGCGAGAGGCGAGGCTCGGCGACGTCCTCTCCGGCGTTCCTCGTACTCGGTGCACACCGAGGAACTCGGTGCCGAGGACTGGAGCGGATGCGCGAGCTCCGGTCTGGCCCGATTGGAGGAGTGGTCGATCCCAGATACGAGGGTCGACCTAACTTTATTGTATTTAATTAATTACTCCGTCCGATACCCGATCCTGCAATTTGTACCTTCCCATACCTCCGCGCCTCCTCTACACCGTGTTCCTCCTCGTTCGCAGTCGCCCGCCTCCGCTCCGATACGACCCCCGGAATCGTTGCGCGTTGCGACGGCTTCGATTTACGGTCTCGCGCCGTGTATTTTAATGTATAACGATCTACTGCGAACGGACAGTGCTAAGAATCGGTATTAGAATTGATACTTCGGGTGGGAGGGATGCGCAGATGTGATCTTTATTGGAGGGAAGATCGAGAGAAGTACCATTATGAGTGGCGCGTTGAAGTGAATCGAGATCGGAGGAATGAAACTTCGTTGATGTGCTTCGCAGAAGTTGTTTCGAAGCTATATGCTTGTAGAATGGCGGTGCGCAGAGGGTTTCAAGAAGGCGTTTGTGAGAGGAAACTGAGATCAAACTGAAATATCTTTGACTGAAGCTATTGCATCGAGGAGATACAGAATTATTATAACCGTAGTTAATAATTATTGATTAACACCTGAAGATAATTAAACAATGACAATTGTAGAGGAATTCAAGTGATTCTGAATTAAGAAATTACTCAAAGTATGAAAATTGTTATTTTTAATAAATTTCATTGATTAACAATAATAATTAACTATTTGTTACACACGATGTAAGAAATCGGTATTAACAATATTTATAGTCGAATTTATGACTGAAATCGTTATTTTATTGAAAATGTTCAATTTCGTGCATTTGATCAATTCCCAATGCTTCATCCCCACCACCAGAATTATTATAATTAGCACATAAATAGACATAGTTACTATGACTATGAATTAGCACAGCCGATCGCGGAGCACTTCAGTCTGCGACAAACCTAAATAAATGAAATATGATATCAATGAATAAAATTTTATTGAATGAATAAAAAGAACAGTAAGGAACATGGGCCGTAAATTTAGGAATGGGGGTTAAAGCCATAGACTTTGAAGCCTGCTACGTCGTACTTAGTTCAAAGATGGCAGACTTGTGCCGTCATAGAGAGAATCTGATTTTTCGCGATTACAGTACTATCTGTCACGAATCGAAAGAAATGCTGCGAACAAAACTTACGTATTTTGTGGCGTAGATTCTGTAATAAAACCTAGGGATTTCCATTTAAAATTTTAAACGTGCCCTCTGCCCCACCCGAGGGGAGGCGGGGGCGGGATATTTTCTGTACAGATGAATAGCCCCTTCGAAATAATTGAAAGTTAATTTGGAACATTTTTTTGTGCGATGCTTAGTTCTCCAGATATTTGACAGTCTCAAGTTATATGAAACACCGTGTATACTTTCACTAAATGTAATTACTAACTGGATAGTACTCTAACTTTTCACAACAGACAGGCTAACATTAATAAAAAATAAGAATTAGGTTTAAAATTGTTGCTTATTGGTTTAAAATTTTAAAAAATTCAAAAAAGTATGTGAAAATCAATCTAAAATTTCATTGGTCGTAACAAAATCTTCGATTCAATTCTGATCTCGAGAATCGATTTAAAAAATCGAAGATCTTTGAAAGATCGATTATAAATCGGCAACCCTACCTGAATGGGGTGGTCAACGCGACCACAATTGGACATCCAGTGGACATCCTGGACAGCCGAGGGGATGCTAGTTATCCAACAAGTTCCAAAGGACATCCCCAACTCTGGTGGACTTCCAATGGTCATTGCTGATGCCAGTATACTACGACGTTTGAGTTACTTGTGAGTTTTGTAATACTAACCATGTTTTTTCTCATTTAGGTTTTCTCATCGAAGGGGTCATCGCCCGTGCGATTCTTTTTGCGTTTTTGTCTTCGAAGGTGTAAGATATTTTAATACAGCGTAAGAGTCTCCTTAGTTTTATCTTTCACACAATAAAAACGCATGAAACATTAAAAAGTTATTTATTTCTTACATGTCTACTCGGAATATAATACTGCACAGCATAAAGCTAAGATAGACATATGTATCTCTTTATTTGTAGAGCTATAAGTTTCTTGTAGTTGCCTATGAATAGTCGATAAAATAGACCATAGATTCGAAAATACCGCATGACATCATAAATAACCGTGTAACTCGGTTCTCTCTGGATAAGGAATAAGCAGGCTATCGCAACTACGCGGTCGAGAGCTCACAGCATAAATCAGAGTTAGAGGAAGCTGATCCTGAGCGCAGCGTCTCGGCGCGGATGATCCGCGCGCATGTAAAACGCCGTCACAACATCGGTAATACGACCGTAATGCTAATTTACTGTGCATAGTGAACGAAACGTCCCTTTGGATTGCCTTCGCAACCCCTTCGCGTCGTATTTTCTGGGGGTTTGGCATTAACAGCGATTCCCTTTAAACGAGCTTGACCTTGACCTTAGGTTCGACACTATTCGCGTTCGCATATGAATAAATAAAATGCTAGCTGGAGTTAAGTGCAAATAACTTTTTGTTAATTCATCTGGGGGTCTAAGAAGGATCATAGATTTAACTAATGGGGAATTTGTTTGTATTTTGTGCACAGAAATATTGCGAATTACATATATCTTGGCGTTAAAACTACTCATAATCAGATAAGATAAAATGTTTGGTAACTTTAAAATTCTTAGTGGAAGTTCTACATTTTTTCATAATTTCATATTGTATAAATAGACTGCCTCAGGTCTAAGTTGCCAAACTTATTGCACATTAAATGAAGATACTGAAATTATTAATACTAATTATTAAAACTAAAATTCTTTTTCAAATTGGCCCTTATTTTTAATAATACGAAATTGATAGAGATACAAAGTGAAATTTATTACTATTCAAACATCATTTGTATTTTGTTTTATCTCTTTTAATGATACAAATTTTTTTTTCGTCATATTTGTTGTTTATAAATTTATTCTTCTATGATGGCAGTTGGAATTTATTCTGATATTGTTCCTGAGGACAGAGATGTAAGCATAAATAGGATTAAACTAACTAGAGTGAATAAAAGTAAATACTCGGGAATCATATTTGATAAATTTAAATATCTAATATTTATATTTTACAAAATATCAAAATTTATGAATAGAGAAACTTCAAAAATTATCTATTATGCATTTTTCCATAACCTAATTAACTATGAAATAATTAGAATAATTTAAAATTGCAAAGACTTCAAAACAGACTTATGAAAATTGTGAATAAAGATAAATTCATTGTAAGTGAACCTAGAACAGTTATTTGCATACGAATCATTACTATTTCATTATAATGATTTCAGCCAAAGTTTCTTAAATTCAAACAGTAGTACAAGGAATAAAACTATTATGTAGCAAAAATATATAAGACTGTCAGCAACAAAAGCAGGTATATTAATGTCATTAAATTATTTAATAAAATATCACTATTAAAGATAAGAATAAAAATAGACCTATCAAGAAAAAAATAAAAGAATGGATTATAGCCAATATATAAACAAATAATCTACAGAAAAACTAGATTTTGTAATTCAATTACAGGAGTACTGGTAATATATTTTTCGTTACTGTGTGAGTAAGAATGTGCATATTACGAACAATGTAATAAGTATTTAGACTGCGGAAGTTTATGCATTTATGGCAATTTTCAAAATACAAAAACCTATAAGGACGCCGGCAAGTATAAAAATGCAATAAAAAGTAAAAAATATAATGCATTTTATAATATTTAGAAAATAAAACACATTTATTTAAGATTCAGTTGCTGTTGTATGTCTATAAAAATATTAATTCGCATAAAGTTCCGCAGTCTAGTAATAAGATTAAAAGTTTACTTTAGTTTTATGTTTGTACTTAAATAAGTACCAGACCTACGAACAGGTAATTTAGTTATCTCTGTAGGATTTACTTTGTAAATTACTTGTCAATTACTTTGTAAGTTTTCTGGTTAAATAAATAGAAATACAAATACAAATGAAAAACTTTTTTCTCTAAAGTTTCCCTCCTACAGAAATTAAGTGATATAAAATTGAATTCCGTATTTTTCTTATAATTTTCATTAAAGTGTTAAATAAATTATATTTATGTAACATTTAATTCTTATTCAGACCCATAAAATAGTCTCACAAATTTTAGCATTTTTAATCTGGGACACCCTATAGATCAGCGTTGCCAGCCATCCCGATTTTACAGTGGAAAACAAATATGCCCCTCGCGGGATGTTAAAGATCCTGATTTTCTAAACAAATTCTTGTAAATAATTTTTTTGATAGCGAGTACATTTCTTACTGTCGCTGAATAAACCGACGTTACGCCGATTCTCAGAATCTAAAAAATGCAAATGAATTAGCAGCTAATAAACGGAAACAATTATTTTAGTTATTTCCAGAGAACGAAGTAAAAAATGTATGAGTATAACAACATGTGACTACTTTGTAGAAAGGGTATTTTGTCGAATGAATCTGCAGTGGTGTATCATAAGAAGTGTAGGTGTTTTGTTCAAATTATAAAATTGGAATCGCTCATGCATTTTCATTTTCACTTGTCTTGTAAGGAATTTTTGCAGTATGTTATTGCTGAGTTAAAATTATCTGATAAATATAAGCAACAATGATAATTGTAAATAATAATTAACTATAACTTTTCAATGGGTTCATTATTACAAAGATCGAATTTGTAAAATATCTTCTTATTTATTTCTATGCTTTTGCATGTTTCGATTTTTTTTAATCAAAATCCCGCTTTTCTTGGGCTTCGTTAATCCGAATCCCGATTTCCAAAAAAATAATCTGGCAAACAAAAATGTAAGAAACAGAATACCAAAAACGAGTTTCTTAGTGTCTATAGAACTTCTCTCAAAATATGTATTCAAATCTGGAGCCAATTGGTTGTTTCATAATTTTCAACGTAATTTGGTTCGTGCGCTAAATCTCTTAAAAGAAGCTGTGAATTCTTCCTAAAAAATTTTGTATTCAAATGTACATTTAGTGCCTAAAACCATTCTACAAAATTCCATTTAATTAAGAACAAAAAAGTGTATGTCAGAAAACGTCAGAATAAAATGAACTCTCTCTCTCTCTTCTTTTCCCCAATCCCCCACAAAATATTCACCCAAGTATATTCATAGAAACAATATACATACAATCATCCATTATCTCCATCGCCACTTGAAAAAAAAAAAAAAGAAAATAGCCCAGTCACGGATAGAAAAGTTCCTCAGACACATTTAAACAAAGATCACCTCGGTACAATAATACGCGTTCGATATTCCACTCACCGATCTGGAACTCAGCATCGCCGCCCACCGTGTTGTCCCGACTATTGGCTCGAATTTAGAGCTCTTCATCCTTTCAGGAGTTTCCTCGGACGCTGTTCCATTCTTCGACCGGCGCGGCACCCTCGAGTGGACGGCGAAGTGGAGGTCGAACGAGAGCTTGAACACGCGGATAAACATTCAGCCTGGTCCGAGGCAAGCCTCGGTTAAAAAGGCGTTACGCTATCGAGCCACCGGTGGAGAGAGGAGTGCACTCGTGGTCGCCGCAACGCGACGTTTGCAAGTCACTCCCGTTACCGAATCGTGAGAAACACAAATATGGAGGCGACCGGTAAAACGGCGGACGCGGTCGCAGAATCACGGAGCCTCGTCCGGCCGTTAAACACACTCGCGGGGTCCGAGTCACGTTCCGCGGGGACCGAGAGACGCCTATCGAGATTACGACACTTTCGCGTTAACACTTCGCGTCTCTGACGACCGGTGTGCTTCGACGTTGTACACTCGCAATTTCAAAGCTTCTGTGTCCCGGCGACCGAAAGCGTAGAGTCACTCGATGCGGCGCAGACGTTTCGACACGACACACACCGCGTGCAATTCAACCGCGATCGCGGCAATTTCTTTCTTCGCGAAGTTCGAATGCCTTGCGTCACGGGACAGGCGATGACGGCGCAACGGGTTAGGCAATTTAGACGCTATTGTCACGGGGTATGTCTAGACGCGGCTGGTATGGGTTTCGTTAAGGCACTAAAGAGAGGAGTAGACTAGTGATCCTCAAGGGAGTGATTGGAAAATACACAGCCATGTTGATCTAAAGCGGAAGTCACAAATTGGCGGACACATTCAAAAAGAGTATAGATATATCAATCATACCCGCATTTCCCTGTCTGCAAATGCAAACCATAGACAAGCTACTATGTCTATGGTGTAAACCGTATCTCTCTCCTTTTTCTACTTCTTATCTACTTGCTCTGTCTGTTTCCGGTTTAAATCATCATGGCGTCGATCCATAGGAAAGAAATAACACATTTTCCGATCACTCCCTTGAGGATCGCTAAAGTAGACGAGTACTCGCAACCGCCATTATGATTCCAGAAGTCACCAGAAATCACCGTAAGTCACTGCACTAGTACATAACTAGACGGAACCATCGCTATCTTCTTTTCTACGAAGGAGTCAAATGGAGTCATAATGGCGGTTGCGAGTAAAATCAGTGCCATTAATTCTTGCCCCTAGGGAGAAATGCTCATTTTCCTATGAAATATATACAATATACAATATACAGCAGACTCCCGTATAATGCGGTTAATACGTTAAGCCGCGTCTACATACAGCGAACGCATGCGAACGAACACGGGCGAATGCAGCCGAACGAACGCCAGGCCCCTCCTACTTAGGCCGAAGAAGCGAATCAGCATCGTCTGTGTCATTCGCGCTCGTTCACGCTCGTTCGCGCGCGGTCGCCTACCCTGCATTCGTTCATGTTCGTTCGCATGCGTTTGCTGTATGTAGACGCACCTTTACGTGTTATAGGAAATCGTGCTGTACGGGAATTTTTCTCGTATAACGCGTATATAACCTAAAACATATTTGAAATAATTATTGCTATGCCAACTTTTATTTTCTGTGTTTTATCAAATATGTTCAAATATGAAATATGTATAAATAAATATGTTCTATGTTTTATTATTTGGTGCGTTGTACGAAGAATTGCGTTATATGAAAACAGTAGTCGCAATATCTTTGGCGCATTATAGGAATTCGCGTTGTAAGAACTCGCGTTGTACGGGAGTCTACTGTATACAGTATATACTGTAATGTATGTAGTATATGTATATAAATTTTTTTAATGTATATAGTAACTAATGTACATTTAGCACCAATTGTACATTTAGTGCTCCAGTTTCATGCGTCGATGAAATTGCGTAATTGGTCACGCGTGGCGCTGCTCCCTCGCGATTGAAGTACTGATTGGATCAGATGTTGCGTTATTATTTCGCTGAGGGTGGTAGATAATTTTTAACTGTCTTGGGATTACTATAGAATCTCGTGAAAATTTTCTTTACTATTTATTCTACATAAGCAAATTGTAAAAAAATAATGCATCCTCTAAATAATCGATGAAAAATATAAAATACGAGTAGTAAGGAATTTGTATTTTACGTATACAAGAACAGGTAGCGTTACAAGACTACGATGTAAATTAACACCGTTATGTACCTTCGATTAAATTCTTTGAAAAGTGCAATAAAAGCAAAATATGACTCAAAATACATTCACCTGTTGTTTGTAGAAGGTATGTAGATTTCGTACAACTTGTTGAATGCTATTAAAACACATTCGCGATTCTATATAGGAACACTTGATTTTCTGCGATGCGATTGTATTCTACAGTAAAACTCTTTCGTAATTGAACTCGAGGTTGTGTTTTCTATTTAGGTCCTTCTGTTCTTTAGGAATAACAGTTACTATTTATAATAAAATTGTCAAGATTTTGACAACCTACTTTGTTAAACAATACATATTTTATTTTAAACGTGTCTAAAATTATCTCACACAGAATATACGTATTTTATAAAAACTTGAATTGCAGCATAAACACATAACTAAACACTAACATGCTTACGTAATTAATAGCAAGCTTTTTATTAACAGTAAAACATATACAATACAAAACTATTATAAATAGTCACAAATACTGACGAGTATAACGACAAAATATTGTATCTTTCAATTAGTTCAGAATTCATTCAAAATATCTATTTATATCTATTCACATCAATTCATTCAAAATATTCTCTAAATTGAACACCACAACTTTAACTCACAGACCAAAGCACACATAAAATTAAAAAAATTTTTCCCTCACATGAAAATTTTCTAAATCCTCATCTAAAGTATTTAACAACACCCCCTTCATCTAAACTATTTCTTCAGCCATCAGCCCAATTAACACACTAAATTTATAACCGAAAAAAAAATCTGGTTCGACTCCACCTCGTCCAATCGACAATATGTACCCTCCCGAGATCCAGCAGTGATTCTCATTAATCGAAATTCAATAGTATGATCCGTCGTCTCTCCGATCGTTCTTCTCCTCCGGTGCAGAGGACAAGAAAGCCTCGACGGCAAAAGCAAAATAAAACAAGGCGCAGGGAGAGGACAGAGCAAAAGGGACGAGGAGGGAAGGTGGCTTCGGGATATTAACATTATAAATCGTCCAGGCCGGCGACACGCCCGGGGCGGAGCCGATCGTATCGACTCGATACCCACCTCTGGGGCCCCGATATCGATTACACTCCCGTGATTGGCAGGATTCGTAACACGCCGCGGGGATCTCCTGGCGCGATCGATCGATCGGCGATCGCGCCGTATCGCCGTCCGATATCCGCGCTTGACGGATCGAGAATTGCGGGATTCCTCTTCGTCGACGCACACGCAAACGGACCTCGGCTGGGGGTGGGAGATCTCGATTGATATCGGGGACGATAGAAACTGGAAATCGATAAGAAATCAAGCGTCGCTGCTTCGGGGAATTCGATTGGGCTTTGCAGGAGAAAATAATCGTGCGTTTTAACAGGGAAATGTGATTCACCGGAGTTTTAATTGTTGATTATCTAGAAATAATGTCTCTTTTTAATGTGGATGATGGGTTGAGGATTGTTGAGGTTTTTTCAGTACTTTGAGGGTGAATTTTATTGATAGAATCTTAAGGTTCGAAACGTTTGTCGTTGAAGATGGTTGTGGATGTTACGTTAACAATATGTAATGTTTGATCTTTGACCTCATATTCCCATCAGCTCGGATACTATTTCTCGCAGAGTTGCCGACAGACAGTAAACGATCGCGCTGCAAGACGCGTCGTAAGGAACGTCAGCGAAATTTATCGAGAAGTTGTGAAAAAAAAAGCTACCGACGTGTTCCTCCGCCTTTCACCGTATTTATCGATGGGAAAGCTGGAAACTTGTCACCCCGCTGACAGCCTGTTGTCTGCCAAGGATCGAAGCGATACAGAGATGCTTGTGGTCATCGAGTAAAGTCACCCTTCGATCATGATCCACCTGCGACTCGAGTTTCGGGTCGATAATTTTAACTTTAGCTGCCGAAACGAAGTCGATATTCCTCTTTTGTACATCGATTTTATGGTCCTGAAGCGCGTTCCTTATTTCTGTTTCCCAAAATGTCTATTACAATGAGACCCTTGTAACCGTATTGGTTCCATATATATATATATATATCTACGAATATATATACGTATATATGTCGGTATATAGGAAACACCATGAACTGTATGGGTGGGATATACGTGAGTTGGCATATTCGTGTGAGTGGATCGCGAGAAACAACGACATCCCCTCCAGAATCGTCGCGCCACGGATCGCGTGATGCGCGACAGCGAATAGTAATTACCGAAATGATGGTCCCCTCTATTAATTTATGCGTGCGCAACTATCCCTTCTTGATCGCGATCTCGGGAGCTCGATGCGAGCGGATCGATCCTCACTCTGATTTCGGACGGGAGCGAAAACAGTCGAAACGGAGTCCGTTGGGCGAGAAACGGTGCGTGGTCGAAGAATCAAACTGATTCAGTGCGAGAATCAAACTGCTTCTCGCGCTTTCGCCGCGTATGCGCCTCAAACCGAGGAGTCGCGTGTTCAAACCGAGCCGTGGCACAGCCCATCGTAGATTATTACTATCATAATCAATTAAATCAATTCATTACCTTTGATTCACACAGTGCACGCGGTTGCCGGGAATCTCGGCTTGGGGCGCATGCGGAGGCGGGGCGCGAGTCGCAGGTTTCGGTAAATATTTCGTAAAGTCATACAATCTCGCACACCGTTTGTCGCCGAACGAAAGGTAAAAGTGTTTATAGTCGTCGTCATCGACTCCACCCGGAGTCCGCGAGTAAAATTTGATCTTTTTGATTGTTGCGCGACGAACTGTCGACGGATCGCGTCGGGGACTGTATCGGCATATCTTGGTCGTGCAGGGGCGAATATAAATTGGATAACGACGAAGGCGGATACGAATTCTCCATCGTTGCCGGAGATCGCTTGGGGATCGCGTCAGACGTGCCTCCTTGCGGACTCTTAGGCATCGCGGTGCATTCGATCTTTGACTTCCCGTTACGAGTGACGGCGTCAAATCATTCGTGATTTGGCACCGTTCTCGGATGCGTAATTCGCACCTGCGGGGTCGGACGATCGACGGAACCGGACACGAATCCTCCATCGTTACCGGAGATTGCTTGGGGATCGCGTCCAACGTGCCCCCTTGCAGACTCTTGGGTCTCGCGGTGTATTCGGTCCTAGGCTCCTCGTAGTCAAAAGGAGTGTCGACGCACCCTTGGTGTGACTCGCCGATTCTTCGCTCGTAAGTCGGCCACATTGTGAGTAACAACGGTGGAATCTGGAAAGGACTGCGCAATCGTTATCGGAGATTGTTTGGGGATCGCGTCTCACGTGCCCCCTTACAGACTCTTAGATATCGCTGTTCAGTTCGGTCTTTAGAACCTCGTCAGTGATTCACATATAAGTTGGTTATTTGCGAATCGGGACGTCTGTGAGACAAGGTCGTGCCCGGAAAGGGTTGTGCTATCGATGTCGGACATCCCTTCGAGCTCTTTCGGCCTCTTGGGGAAGTCTTAGGCATCGCGGCTCAATCAGATCTTAGGGTCGTTGTGGGTTGAATCATTCGCCCGAACTTTCGGACGAATATTCAACGGAGGCAACTCTTGTCGAACGGTCGTCCTCCGCGACGGCAACGCGCGGAACGACCGTACGGGACGAGGACGGAGACTAACACGCCGAGTGTGGGAGAGAAAGAGTGCAGGAGAGCTTTGAGAGTGTAAAACCGCGAATTTTAATATTGGTCCCGGCGATACGAAACAAACGCATCGGTTCGAGCGTTAAATATCAATTCCACTGTAAAAGATCGTGATCAGAATATACCAACTTTTTTTGCCTCTAACAAGGAGTCCGAGTCTTGTCGTTTCCCACTCAGTCATTCTCCGCTTTCCAGTGCCTGGAGGCACGAATTCCACCATCTTTCGTTAAATTCGTAAATTCGAACTTTGTTAAGGAATAACGATAATCAAATATCGTTACACCCTGAAACACATAAACATTTTTATTCAAATTTGATGAATGAAATGAACAAATAAGAATAAAACCAGCGAAAATAAATGCAGCTCAAATTAGAGAAAAACTGAGGAAATACAAGAGAATAAATTAAAACTGAAGAAATTGGGAGAAGGGTAAAATTTTATTTAATTTGCGAGTAGGATGCCAAAGATTTTTAATATTTTCATACCTCAGTTCTCAAAGTTGTATTTTCCAAATAATTTTAAACATGAAACTTCGTAAAAAGGAATATCAGTTATCAATGGAACACCTTCTTCCGGAATTCTCTTATCATCTTCAGTGATCATCATCCCAATGATCTCTTCGAAAAGTATGTTTGCTCTTGTCGACTCATGAATTTGTTAGGTCACGAGGAAGAGTCGACAAGAGCCTTGCCCGGCTTGGAGATCGATTTTACGATCTAGCGAGCGAAGCGGGCGCGAAAAAGTCCTCTTCGAAGTTTGCTGCTTCCTTCGCTCGTCCCTCTTCGCGTTAACTGCTGCGGCACGAACGGACCGACTTTTGCGGTCCGATCGTTCCCCGTTCCTCCGAACAATGGGCAGCCAGTGCCCAGGAGACTGTGTCAAAGTGCCTTTTTATTGGGCCGTATTTCACCCTTCCGTATTCGAGAACGCGCGCGTAACGACGCCCGAACGATTCACGATGGACAACGTCGCGGATCGACGATCGATGTTTCATGTTCCGTCGTGTTCCTCCCTTAAGAAAAATGAAAAGGGGATTAAAAATCTGTTCTACATTCGTGTAAAAGTCTATTACCCTTAAAATCCGGCGCTCACGTCCAATAGAAATTAAAAGCAGAATTCGCAGTAGTTATTACTGTCACAGAAATTGTCAATTTGGATATCAGAAGATTTTCCTTTTCGCAATGAAAGTGATTAGAAATTCCCTTAAAACAGAAAGTAGAAAGGGACTCAGTAAATTTATTTTTTGCTCTTTTACAAAATGGGTACTCTGACTTTCTTAAGATTTTTCTACTTCAGAGTTTTATATAAATGCAGAGTCTTGGTATCAAAGGAAGATCATAGAGGCTACTTTACTGACAACATAAGCTCCGCCATATTTTCTCATTTGCGATTCCCGTCGACTTGTCGCTCTTCTCCAAGTCTCTTAGCGACGATGAAACATCTCAGGTGATTGGGGACCTCGATTGACAGAGCGTCGCGAAAGAATTCCGCGGGAAGAAGCAGACCGCACGAAGCGTTATGAGAACGCGAGTGTGGGCACGTCGCGTCATAACTCGCCGAGCATTGTAAATCACGGTGGACGCCTCGTGCATCCATAGAAATGGTTATATTCGGCCATAACGGCTCGTACCCACCGCGACGACGACCAAGCTATATTTTAATAGTAACGATAAATTACTTACGAGAGAAGAATCGCGTCCCAGGACCGGCGGCGATGAAATCCTCACGTGGAGAGGGCGCGATCCTCTTGTCGAGCACCCTTTGCGTTTACCAGGATCGCTCCTTTGCCTTTTCACCTCGTAAACGGTCACCGTTCGACCTTATTTACCACCGGGAATCCTACAACTTACTCAGTAATTTATTTGAAACTTCGCTTCGAGAACGATTCACAAAATATTCCAGCTTAGAACGCTGACATAATTTTTCGCGGTTACACAGTACAGTTTGTTTCGATATACTGTTTCGATTACAGTGTTGACTCAAAGAACGACGCACGAGTTTGATTCGAAAAAGGAATTTCTCTATGATCACCACTTCTTCGCCGGTGCAAGTCTCCTCGTTCCGTCGTGACCGAGAACAAACCCGACTCGAAAAAGGGCTGCGCTCGGTTCTGAAACCCAGCCGTTTTTCGAGTCAACACTGCAGTTTTCAAACACTTTGATGTCCCTCCGTTGTTGGATTCTCTGCAGAAATCTTGAACTCTCTCGACATACTCTCTGTGCATCGTATTTCGAAAGTGCGCTATTACAATATCATGACACTTCGCGTCGAAAATAGAAACCAGAAGGAATGCAGTAGAAACCGCGCGAATTAGGATGTAAATTAAATCTCGATTAGCGTCGACTATCAGCCCGCGTCTCGTCGCAGATCTAACCGATTTAATTAACCCGACCAGCGCCTCACTCGGACGCGCGGCTACCGTGGGGCCTCTCACTCGGACCCCCCTAACCATTATCCGTTTACTCGCGAAGCGTCGCGCTGAGACGCAATTTACACCGAGTCGCCATTACAAAGCACCATTCGTCCATTCCGCGCGGAAAGGAAACGAGTTTCCGAGAAAACGGAGGTTCGCCGTTTAATACCAGCGATGTCGCGCGTCACACTCGGTCCCAGAAGGGTCCCTAAGTTCCTACGGCGCTGTGTTTAATTGTCGGCGAAGTCCTCCTCGCGTGTCGGACCGCGTTTTCGACGCCCACAGGACCATGCAGGGGCTCTACGACCGACCGCGGGTCGCGTGTTCTAGAAACGCGAACACTAATCACGCGTTTATCTGTCCCAGCGCCGGACTGCAGGGATTTTCGCTTTTAGATATCGCCTGGGTGGTGAACCGCGCCAACGCGGTATTACGAATCCCGCCAGGGAAAGATTAATGTTCGCCTCGCGTCCGCGTTCATTAATACACGAGCGACTCGTGACCGCGTATGTTTAGGATTACACTCCGATAACAGAATGGATTTCACTGTAACATTATGTTCGCGCGATCATCGACCAATCGCAGGCGAGATCCTCTCTTTCAGTAACAATTTATATTATTCTACGGCACTGGGAAGACATAATGAGGAAACTTTGCTGGTTCCACTTGTTTCGATGGAGGATTATAATAATTTAATGTTGGGGACGTACATCTGTCTTTTTGTTTTGTTAAAATATTCCAAATCTGCTGGCTAGGAATGGTTTTTAGATGCCTGCCTCAAATTACTTTGGTTTTCACATACGTATGTGTTAGAGGACTGAAAAATGGAAGATGTTACGTGTTTTTTTTTTTACCCGATTTCATCTTCAGGATCGTCATTTTCATGTCACCTCTTAATGTTCATAAGAAAAGATACAAAAATGTCTATTACATAAAGAATATTGTAATGTAACACTGAATGCCACTTAATAGGTACGTATTTAATTTGTATTGTAGTTTCTAGAAAATTACAATAAAGCCGGGAATCCACCAGAAAGCTAATCTAAGCTATGCTATGCTATGTTTAAAAAAATTAGCTTCAATACATTTTTATGGATCCGTTTCCACCAAGAACTAAGTTAATAAAAATGTATTGTTTAAACATAGCATAGCATAGCTTAACCTAGCTTTCTGATGGATTCCCGGCTTAATAGTGGCAGACATTGAATCAAATTTGATACTTCCAAGCAAATTTGTAAGAATTCTTCCATAGCTCCATTTGCTTCCGAGCCTCTAGCCTCTTGTTGCCCCTAATTAAAAAAATATCCACAAAGGGGTTCTTAAATCTTCAAACTCTACGATCCAAAACAGTACCAATATCACTCAAATCATCAAAAATTGTTTTGTAACTGCAAAAAAACGTTCTAAGGAGATCTGTTTCCAGCATTCAGGTTTCTCAACTACTTCTCAATTTCCCTGTTAGCTCGAAGCTCGCGCAAGCTTCGCTAACTGCTCGCGAGTCGATCGCCCACGCGGCGTGCAAGGTGGTCCAGGCACTTGAGATCTTCGGGTCTCGGTCTCCGGACACTTTTATGCCCCCGACGACGAGCGACGACGACATCGCCGAGCACCTTCCTCACGGCGTGGGCGAGTCATGGGAACCTGCAGCCCGCCCTGTCCCTGTCCCCCTGCTCGTTTCCTGCCCGACCATTTGTACAACGTTAGTACGCGGATCCCGCGTAACGTCCACTTCATTACATATTCGCCGGCTTCACTATTGTATTTTAATTGATACAGGTCGGCTGCGGCGGCAAGGAAATGCTTCGGCTATTCCGATTTATTCCTCCAGTTTATGGGAAGACGAAAGCAAGTACTCTGGATAAGGAAACTCTATACCTTGGGTACTTAGAAGTTACTTGGGACTTATTTATGAACTTGCTGGGGCACTTTGTTCCTTCAGCTTCGATAATTATTGTCGGTCAGGTGTTGCAGTAGGGGCTATGCCTTCATTTTTCTGTGGACTTCTCTTTTGTTCCGATTCCTAACTCTAGCTAGCTTAGTAAAAGAATTTCGTTCTTCTTCTAACAATCAAAGATCGTTATCCATAGATCCTCCATAAATCCATCATCATTCCATCAAATCAAATCAGGTGCCACAAGCCTCTGCATTCCCCACGCTTCGTGATCTCGCATCCAGCTGACCAAAGAACCGGCAAAAAAAGCGATCGACCTGAGGATGAATGAAATCTGTCCAACCCCCGGAGACAAAAAAATGGCCGATTTTCGATCCGTGGGACACGTGGCCGCAGCTCCGAACGATTTACCACGCTGGAATGCGGCGCAAGGTGGTACGCGAGAGAGAAAGAGGAGAAGCTGGCAGCTTATGCGAGGCCGGAGAAGAGAAGCTCTCCGTGACTCGTACTCGACGTTCCTACGTACACCCATCCTCCGATCGTCTCTCCTTCAGTCTACGACCGTCTCTTTCTCGCCTCTTCGTCGTCCTCCCTTGTCCCTCATACACCACCGGGCGCCTTCGTCCTTCTCGATTCGATGCGTTCGTGTTGGTGGGGCCTCGTGAGAGTGCCGTATGTAATACATATACCAGCTTTGGGCCCGTGAGCGTATAAAACGCGTCTTTGTGCGCGCTCGGGCCAGCTGTTTGTCTAACACCTCGTACCTGCCCGAGGTCAGTGGCGATTTTGTTACGAGTCGCCGTTCGATTCACGGGGCTGGGGTCAACGTTCCTGGTAGAACCGCGGCAAGTTAAACGTTTCTGGTCTTTGCGACATTCTTTGCCGTTGACCGTGATCTTCGGGGGTTGAGGGATCTCGATTATCGAGGGGAAGGATTAGGGATTTCTGAATTGATGAAATTAAGAATGAGATTCTGGGATTAGTTATTAAGTATTTTGTGAGCATTATTCATTTATTTATTTATTTATCTATTGAAATGATAGAGATTGTTATTTAACAAGGAAGGGTTTTTAGTTTCAGGTATACGTGATATTAATCGTCATATTAATCATATTACACTGAGAAAAATAATGGAGGAAAAATTACTACATTGCGTAGTAAAGAAACAGGATATAGTGAAATGCATTCCTTTCTACCACCTTAAAAGGAAAAATTAGCACATGTGTTTCAAAATTTAATAGACCAGTGTAGTAAAATTTACGGAAGGCTGTGATACACTGCGACGTCTACGCTTCGGAAACAAGTGGAGTCTCGTGACATAACCTCAATTTGCTTGGATTTTAGCATTGTCTTTTCAATGCCTTTCAATGAATATCGCATAAACGTCCAAAACATTGTATAGTTAATATTGGAAAAACTTATTTTCTAACATAGGTATTTGTTACGGGCCGTTAGCAGTTACTGAGCATAGGCCTAGTTTCATAGGGCTTCCGCTAGAGTGTTCTCGTAATAATAGTCTTTCTCGCTAGTGCCTGATCCTAGCCCCGTTCCTATATAAGACGAGTTCCGAAATAATCTTCCACAAATCAAGTGCGCGTCCGTCAGCATAGGTCTACTGATAATGAAGCAAGTCTGGGTTGATCCGATGGTCCAAAACGAAAATCGCCGTGGCCCCCTTCCCTTTTTCCATCCCAAAGTTTTCCTCCTCCAGTCGTCAACACTTTGTGTAACCAATAATAATTCTCTTATCTGTCCTATACTTCGCCTTCTCCGTCGCCAAGCATATACCCCTCCGTATTTCCATAAAGAAAAACTTTTCTTAGTTTGAGCGAAGTTCCAACTTTGCTACATTCGTGTAGTAAAAGTCAGCACACGATATTGTAGTTTTTACCAAGTCTTCAGAACCAAATATTACTACACTGGTATAGTAAAAACCTAACCACTTTCACCAATCCTGCCGTTTTAGTAGAAAATGTAGTAAAATTTCTCTCATTTTTTCTCTAAGTGTAGTCGTCCTGGAAATTCTAATTTGTCCGGAAATCTTGATAAAATATTTTATGGAGTAAAATAAAAAATTTAAATTACTACTAAATTCACGTGTCAGAATAACAAAATCGCCTCAAATATAGTCTTCTCAAACTACTATTTCATATTTAGTCTCCTTTCTGCAAATGGACCGATGTTACTTAATCCTGCTACAATCTTCGGTTATTTTTTACCCAATCGTACATTTGATTTCCTTAAATAATTATCTCAGTTTTAAGCAAAATATAAGACATTCTGTGTCGGTTACATTTTTGTTCTTTGACATTTTACAAATATATCAGTGCCCACATTTATAATGATGTTGATAATAATTGAAGTTCTGAGAAGTCAGATCTTTAAGAGAAACGTAGCAGAGTTGAATACAATTTCCACACTTCCATCAACCACGCCCCCATAAATATTTGATACGCCCGCGTCGCGATAAATATTCCTAGTATCACAAAGACGCCTAAAGACGCCCGTCGAGACTATCCACGTCCATCCCGACGAGGTCGGTCCCGACGCATAGTCAGTAACTCCGTCTTGATCACGGGGCCCGTGGTCGCGGCAGGAAAAAGTCGGACGCCAGTAATAAATACATCGCGGAACGGGGGTAGGTTCGGTCGAATCGATATTCGCGTGGTTTCTTTCCCCGTGGCACCGCTAATAACTTATCCGGTAGACGGTGGCCAAGTTCTTGCGCGTCTATCGGGCGTCTGCAGCGCACGGTGGAGGCTCCCGGGCATGGACCGTCTCCCTCGGGTCGACTCGTCGGGGGCGAGTGATGTTTTCTGGCGCGGCTAGCAGCGCTCTGTGTGGTCCTCGTGTCAAAATGTGTCAAAACTCGAGTTCGCGGTCTCGGCGTCGCCGGCAAAAAGCGGTTCGACGGCTCTACAAATTAACGGGAGTAGAAAAGGACGAGGACGCCTGAGAAAAGCCACGACGCGACGCCCGACGACTGATGGATCTCCTTTCTGCGCTTGACACACGCGGACGTCGGGGATCGAGCTTCGAAGTCATAGATCCTGAGATCTTTTGCGCAGGAAATTGCAGATCATAACTGTTTACCTGTTTCGTGAATACCTCATCGTTTGTGGTTTGAATAGAAGCTGCGATTCGCGTGAAATTACTGAGAATTCAATATTTGCAATACTTGTGAATCTATTTTGGCGATGAGTAAATCCGCATCAAGTTTCCATAATGAGCCAGTAACTGCCTAACTTTCTCTGTGTTAGC
The DNA here is from genome assembly GCA_030770465.2 of Perdita meconis. NCBI lineage: Eukaryota > Metazoa > Arthropoda > Insecta > Hymenoptera > Andrenidae > Perdita > Perdita meconis. The sequence continues at coordinate 13,965,074 of JASKOS020000009.1, read as the reverse complement.
GAAGATTCTGCGTCGCAGCTTTTCCAATTTCTTCGGTTCGGTAACAGAGTTTCCACTCCGCGCTCGGCAGAAGAATTCCAAGGCGAGAAACAGAGACAGGCGAGTCGCGAAGAATTACTGCGCTGTTCCCTGAAATGTTACTCCGTGTTTTCCCGGTAATTATCGCAGGTGTTAAAACGATCGTCAGGCCGCGCGTTTGCAAGCTGTCCGAGCGGTGGATACGTTTCCAGCGCGGTACGCCTAGTCAACCTTTAGAATGCCACCGCGCGATGAATACACGATGCGGAGCCGGCTGAATGAAACGATCGACCGCGGGAATTGCTCAACAAAACGCGCGCCGCTTCGTCGTCGGCTGAATTCGTCCCAGTCGTCGGCTGGATTCGTCCCAGTCGGTGTCGACATTAAGGGGATATTCCCATCAGGAGGCTCTTTGAAAAACCGCGGACCGTGGCGTTTCAAAATTTTTCTTGCGAATGCACATTCCACATCTCAAACATGTTCTCCAATCTTTTTTAGACATATTGGGATATGAGTGAAAATTGAAATATTTCCAAATTTTTTAAAGTATCAGTACTGCCTAATAATTACAATTTGCGATTAAGTTTCAAATCCAGAAGAAAATCAGATTTGTTGAACTTAATTCTCTCCCAAAACTCGAAAGAATTTCGCAAAGTACTTCCGTCATTTTCGTCACTGGCACACCCCCAATAATCGAGATAAAATCGCGGTTTCAACGGGACGCCGGGAGCATTGTTCGACAGAAACAGAATCAAACCGTTGATTTTCTATGGGATACGGCTGCACTATTGTGCAAACCGCAACTGGATGCTCCTCTATACGCGTCTGCGTTCTCAACCACGAGGCGCGAAGTGTTTGCTTGCGTTTCGATTTCCAGCGATAAAAGTTGTTCTACTGGACGGTGATGAATACAACCGGATACTGTCTTGGTTACGCGACATCTGTTGCCGTTCGATGTTTCCAAACTAAGGATTGATACATGGGGTCCTCTTGTGCAAAGTTTCTATGGGAGGAAATTGTTTGGCGCGGTTGATGAGGGTGGATAAGGACTTGGAGATCGAGGCGTATTGCGTGGAGTAATTGGAGATAAGATCTGGAGCGAGGAAATGCGTTTTGATGGTACATCGAGGACTGGAATGTTCTTTTTAGTTTCTGAAACGGGATAGGTTATTTATTTCATTTTTTTTCTTTTTGAGGTTTGGTATAATAGATTCACAAGTATTTATTGGAGAAGACGATATTATTTTATTTTGAAGACATGCTAGCATTTTTATTTTGGGGAAGGACAGATGCCCTCTCTTTTTTTTTTATGTAGAAAAAATCTTCACAGAACAAATTTTTAGAATAATTATGTATGTTTCTATTAAATGCTAGCGTAGAAAAAAAATTGAATCGATGTAATGAACTTAAACAGTAAAATCTCAGTTATTCTTAATTTTCATTATGCTGTATTTGAATAATTTGATACACTATCGATAAAGTTTAATAGGATTTCAACTAAAATTGCAACTCATATTGAATACAGTTCTACTAAAAATAAAAAAATCAGTCTGAATGCGGTGCATCAATTTTGGCTCCAATATTCAGACAATGAATCAATACCCACTGTCTCCATTTTATCATTCGCCCGAGCTTTCTTTTCAACCATACAACTAATTATCAAAGATCATTCCGTGCGATTAATACAGAGTAAACAAGTTCGCAATCGCTTTCAACATTCTGTTATCTCATTTCTCCGATTTCACGCTGCACAACAGAGCGCGCAGCGATTCAACGATGCCCAATTAAACTTCAACAGCCGTACGCTCGTTAAATCGATGAGAATACGTATTCGTCGACAATAGCCGCGATCGAGGATCCTCCGCGTGTGATCTAAAAGAGATTGAAGACCGCTAACGAGGTTGTCTATCGTGTAAACCCTGCGGTCGATATTTGCTCGATTATCGTGAAGGTATCTCGCCGTGTACGACACAGGCACGGCTCTCCCTCTCCGAGGCCTGGAACCGATTTCCACGTGGGATCGAGCGATTTATTCGTGGATCAGCTACATTCCTGATAAATCCTTATTCGCGCTCAAGGACCTTAGCGTCGCGCGCGGCCACGCTTGCCGCCACTCTCTTTCTCTATTATATACTTGTCCGACATTGTTATTATTGGGGGCACGGCGGCAGCTGCACAACGGGAATAATAATGATCGTTCGTGCACCCCTTCATTAAGCGAACTGTATTGAGCAGTCACGTATGCGAGGTATTGTTATTTAATCGGAGGTATTCGTTTAAATTAACAGGACGAATCATATCTCTGTGAACGCTGCTGCCTTCTCGGGAAACCTTTCCAAGGTCGGCCAATCGATATTTCACGAATGAAAGGTGGCAGCTTTAACCTTTTTGGGTCGACCACAGACTGCAGACTTATACTTTGGGATACAGGTAATTAAAATTGATGGTTTGATTAATTCAAAGGGAAATAAAAACTTCTGAGGTATTCTAGAAATGGTTTGCTATTACTTCCATCTTAACTATCTTAATAGTTGCTTAAAAAATTCTGAAATATTCTCAGATGTCTGAAATTTCTTGTTTTGAACCGATTCAGGGAGCTATGGAGGGAGTCATATTTTTGTATTTATTTATCTAAACGAAAACTACGCTCAACTCTAAAACAGCATTCAGGAAAACGTTAGTACGCAAATCTTCTGTCTCCTTCTTTTTCTTGATCATTTCTAATCATTAACAATTTCATCAATCCACAATTCAAGCAATATCCCAACATAGATCCGCATCAATTTCTCCCATAACCTCACATAATAGCCCCCAAACAGTTCCAAACCCCGCGCACGCGATCGCAGAATAGACGGGAAGAAGCCTCCTCGTCGATCGCGCGTAATTAACTCCCGCGACGTATCATTAGCCATTGAGCAATATATTGGAAGGGGGCCACGGAAAAAGTCCCCGGCGGAATGTTAATTGAAAATTAACAGGCTGGAGTCAATAGCCAAAGAAGGGGACGAGGCGTAGCAGCCGCGCGTATTCCACCGACACAATAGAGAAGCGGGCGGCAATAATCCGCGGGGCAGCTTCCGTACGCTCGATCCCGGGGCAGGCTGCGATCGTCCCGAGGATCGTGGCTCGTTATTACGGAGGCGAATGGGTCGACCGCACGCACGACGGGAGGAGGCAAAAAGTCGTTTTCGCGTAAAACGATCGGCGTTGCTCGGCTTTCCGTCGTAAAGTAGCGCCCACACGCGCCGACCGCTCCGTCGTTCTCGCGCGCGCGCCGCAAAGAACGTGAGAATGTGTCCGCGGGACGATAAAAGTTACGCTCGTGAATTTTACGCTTCCCTCCTTTGGTGCCTGCTCGATCGCGAAAAATCACCGCTTTACCCGCTTACGTCCGCTTACGACCGCGGCGAGGCGCGGGGGCGGGCGAGCTTCGGTTAGCTGCGATCCGCGCGTTGGTTTCCGATGGATCTTTCGCGTTTAAAGTGTGCATTTGAAGTGGCTGTGTTTGACATCATGGAGGATTTGATTGTAAGAGATTGGAGGGTGTGTTGTAGAAATATTTTGCGGGTGTATGGTACAGTTGAAAGAAAGGAGCGATTAGATTTTTAGATGTTGAAGAATTTAGCGGAAAAAATTGCTATCTTTGCTTAAAAGTTTGAAAAAATTTAATGGAATTTAACTAAAGGCTTAAGAGAATGATACACATAGGGATTTATATCAGGATTATCATTAAGATCGGGGCCGACACAAAGTATTGTGTGGTCAGGTTCAAACATTTTGTACATATGTATGTGTACTTAATAGCACAAAAAAAAAAACGTGAACTGTATTTTTTTCAAGATATTCCGCATAAGCTACACCTATAGTAATTTTTAACTCAACTTTTCTACTATCTTTTCGAAATTTTACGAAACGCACAAGATTAATGTTAAAAACTAAGAAATTTACATTTTAGGAAAACCTTGGAGCCTTTGTACACATGGGGACGGGATCCAGTGAATACGATGAACCCGCCACGCGTCGGCCCTGATTAAGATTGTGTGTCATTTATATATCTCCCTAAAGTTTGGAACCCAAACTCTCATCAAAATCTAGGGCGAGGAGGAGGAAGAGGAAGGGAACAGTTTAGGGTCCAATGTAGGGGAAAGTTGTTAACTTCCTCAATTATAGCAAACTTAAGGGGGTTTTCTGGTTTAGAAGTTTATATTTCAGTATAGGTTTAACCCTTTGTATTCTGGAATTGTAATTCTTCTTATATTTTATCCCTTGAGAAGGTACATTAGAGTGCATAGGGTTAATTACTTTTTTCTGGAAGAGACTCACCGTTTTGACTTAGAACTTGCTTCGCCTACTTCCATATTAGGGAAATGTGTCTAAAATGATCCCTCCAACTAAGGTTTTATTCATGTAAAAAATTTAAATGCTCATTATTTAAATAAAAGTAAAGTAGTTTTTGCAAGTTAGTACATCTATCTTGTCACTCGCTTAGATAAAAGTTAGCTGCCTCATCAATTATAGTTTTTATTTACATTTTTCTAAAAACGTACTTACGGATCATTTTGTACCACTATCTGCATAATATGATTCCCCGGAATCCTATTCATCCGGAACACCTATTTTTAATAAATAAGATGAAAATTATAAAACATTTTTGGCATACAATGACTGAGAATGAGAAATACTTACAATCAACTATTTAGTAAACGTAAGAAAATGATCAGTTTCAGAAAGTCAAACTTTTTGGCGCTCAAACGAAGTAATCTTGGAGAAATCGCAGGTAATATCACCAATCGACTGCGGATTTTTTACACAGAATTAAATTTTTACAAAGGTAAATAAGAAATTCAAATTTTAATAACAGTTTTTCTTATTTTCTAAACATTGTAACTTTAGTTACACTTTTGATATTTTGTATATCTTGACATGTATCAACAGTTTCATAGATTTTTGCATATTTTAAATTGCCATAAATGCATAAAAATCCGCAATCTAATTATCAGCATCATTGCTGCCTACCCCAGCGCAATCACCAAGTCCTCATTTTAAACACATCCAATTCACCCTTCATCTTTTTCATCTTCCGAATATTTTTCATTTCAAAATCAACATGCTGTGTCATTTTCATCTGAAGATGATTCTGAAAGGTAGGAAGTATCTATTTTCTTTATTCTTTTTATTTTGGATTGTTGTAACTAGAATAAAAAAACAGTAATATGCCATATGGGTAAAATGGTCCCAGGAACCATACTAGAGGGGGATCATATACCCCCAAACATTCAATTCACATTCATTGATTGAATATAATTTCAAACTTGTAAAAACAGTAATGAAATATTAATTAAATCATTGTTAAATTATACTCAAATCTGGCAAGAAAACAACTGTCACATTAAACAATTTAGGATAAAAGTTACACACCATTAAAAAAGACCTTACCATACATGTATGTGACGTAGCATTTTTAAACTTGTTTTTTTTTAAACAACACCTAATGGAGGCGAAGACAACTGATAGCCTCACTAATAGCTACAGGACAACAAGGGATCATTTTACCTCGAGGAATCGTTTTGCACTCATTTCCCCTACATCCATATTACATCCCTTATCCCATCGAACAGAGTCCAACTGAAAAGTTCTCTAAATCTTCCTTTCAAAAGAATCCCGAAAAGAAATCGAAACCGCCAGTGATGCAAATGCCCATTTAAGAAAGCCCACCCCCCGCGCCATAAACCGAGCCCCGAAGGATGTAACAATTTCCCGCGACAACCCCTCGGGATCGCGTCGTGATCGAGCAATTATTGTCCGCGGTTCGGCCACCGTCCCCCAGAAACGTTTCGTTAATCACCGAGTCAATTGTTTCACCTTCAAGACCGCTGCCGGCCATTGTAGAGCGGAACGGAACGGGGAACGCACGCGCCTCCGTCGTCCTCGATTGTTTATATCCGCCTGGATTCCAGCTCGATAAATTCGATTTTTTACACGCGTACGAATATAGTGCCGGCCATTCAAGAGCCGCGCTCGCCACGGGCCGTGTCGTCCTGGTCCGTCGTAAGCCCTTACAAGAGGCCTGGCCCATTCAAGAGTCAAGCACACTGAATTATACCCCGCTACGGATTCGCACGGTGGCGCGCGAATTCGCAGCGGGATTCCCCCCTCCCCCCTGGTTGGGGGACCGTGGCTGACCTCGCGGGGCCAAGTAGGCTGCGTGGAAGAAGAGCAGTTGGGGCGACGGAGGGGAGAGAGCAAAAATAGGGGAACGGGGCATTAGTTACGTAAACGCGCGTGACCTTATCGAAGTAGCCGACTCTGTCTGCGGTAATATCGATATATTGATCGTTATTAACAATAATAATTAGGGGAATAGAGGTTGATGGTCCCCTGGTGAGGGGACCATTAATAATGTATCCTATCGCGAGGCTCTGAAATGTAATCTAATTATAAGATCTTGGAAAGCGAATGTTTCTTGATGATCTGGACACGTTTAATGATTGCTTGATGTTTGGTGGAAGATTATAGTAACGGTATTACAGCTTTCAGGTATTAAAGGACCCCACACAGTTTATATAGGATTTTGGAGACCGGTGAAATTGGCTTATTTCCCGTATATTGTAGATTATGATGTCCTCTACAAGAAATGTATAAGAACTTAGGGTCGCTGATATAGGGTTAGTGATATACTGCCTTCCAAAGTACTGTATATCGCTGGTAAGTTTACAGTCGAAAGGTATGCGGGTCTGATCGGTCAACGTGAAATAAGCCAATCTGAACTGTACGTTAGATTCTGCACATCGGCCAGCATAAAACATCAAAATAACAGTGCATAATATGTTCCGGCCAAACCGATAATAAGTTGGCCCATCTTATCGACTTCGCGTTATGTCTGAGCTGGCGTCACCTCGTCGACATACCCCCCACTCGTTTCAGCCGTTAAATTCTTCTCGTCTCGTTCTTCGTGTAATCGTATCTGCGCCGCGTACTGTTCATTGTCATCATTTATGTGTAATCGTATTTATTAAAGTGATTATTACAAAAGTACTATATCGTAAAATTCAACTCACTAAATCTCTCAGGCTCTCGTATCCGATCTCGAACATATGTATAGAAAAATACGTCAAGTCTTATATATTTTGATTTAAATAAACCGAGACCCTTTCTCCTACATATTGTATACCGCTGGTAAGTTGGCAGTCAAGACGGGCACAGCTAATACCGAAAATGCGCGTGATCCGTCCGCTTGATCGCGTTCCGCGTAGATTAGCTTATTTCACTTCACTTTTATTTAACTTACCAGCGATATGTATACAGTACTTTGGAAGACTGTATATCACTAACCCTTTATCAGCGACCCTAAGTTCCTATACATTTCACGTAGAGGACATCATAATCTACAATATACATAAAAATCAACTAATTTCACCGTTCTCCAAAATCCCATATAAACTGTGCGGGGTCCTTTGCTTATTTAGCAGTCATTTAGTAGTTCATATACTACATTGTCAGACCATAATTCAAACGAGTATCACAAGCGAAACAAAGATCATCTCAAAGTCGCAAAACCGTTTCACCAACAAATTGCCCTAAGTGTACGTCTAACCCTAGATGTTCAGGATCATTTCTAATAATCCTAATGCATCAGCAGTTAATATCGCAAGCCAGCTGCTCCCCGCATTCCGATTCCGCCCCGCTCCGCGGAACCCTGATCCAGGTCGCGACCTCGGCATGTAAGTTCAGCCGGGAATAGCAGTGTCTTTCGACGGCGGAGGTCACCACCACGCATGCAGGCCGGCTGCGATAGACCTATTCGAATAATTTATAGTCGCGTTAACCATAATAGACACGAGCGTGCTATCCGTCGGCTGGAAATGACAAGTACCAGCCGAGTATCGGTTGTACCTGTTTTTTCCTCTCTCGTTCGTTCGTCTCCGTCCTTTCCCGACCTCTCCTACTACCCGACCGTGTGCAGACCGCCGCCACGGACGAGCAAATAGAAGCTGCCGCGCATCGCGAGAGAACTGTTTAACGGCGGAGTGCCGGTCGAGAGAGACGAGCAAGGTAGCCGTCCGTTCGTGAGGAGGGGGCCGCGAACGAAGAGGGGAAGGGACAAGGGACGGGTACGAAGCGATTACCGATGACACGTATGCAGGCAATCTAGTCGCGATTTGCGCAATTATTGGAACACCTCATGCCCGTAATAAATGGCGGAATATGCCCTGAAAGGTGTTAGTTCAAGATCATCCGGTGATAAAAGACCGCTTGGACTCGCCGGGAGTTTCGTCACCGTGATCGAGGCTCATCCTCGATCTGCGACCGGCTACCACTAGCCACTTGTTTATGTAACCGCGCGGGACATTAAGGTTACCCTCGATCGTGGAAAGTCGCACCTACCCTATACTTCGTCGTTCCGCCGCGTTTTCATAATTATTTTCTAACAGGCGCAGCCGTTCTTACGCACGCGCTTACGTCTCCGCGCGCCGCGTCGAGATCCATCGACCAGTCGCGAAAAGGTCGCGGCGGCTTGGCATCCGCGGATCGCGATCTGCTTCGAGCTCGCCTCGAGATGCCCGATCAAGATATCGTGTTTGCGAAACTTGCTGCGTCTATTCCCTCGAAAATTCATTTTTGTGGCGGCCATTCATGTAGATTTTCTGAAAATTCAGTTCTGGGTAGACAAATCTTTAATTGCGTAGCAGAACTAAATTTTGGACACTGTTTATAATCAGAAATCTTGATTTTATTGTTCATAGGATCATACTGTACTCGACGTAGAATTGTATGGTTTTCAGTAACAATAATATTTTGTACTTCATTTATTTAATACCTACAGAATTTTCTATAGTTGTGAGTAATATTATTAAGAGCTTCAAACTTTTAGAGGTTGTTAGAAAAAAGGAATATTGTAAAGTAACTGAAGAAATGAATTAAAACTAACAATTCGAAATGAAAATCCCTGTACGTTCTGAAGTAATTTCAGTAAATCTATCTTGGCAGTCAATTTATTAAATATGTAAACGGTTTTCTAATTAATGATTGTGTTAACCAAAAGGAAAAACCTCCCATATCCGTGTCCATTAACCCTTCAGAGTAGATAACAAACTAATAATATTGTATTAATCTAATTTCCTGGTGAAAGTTGAAGGTATCTACAGATGACCGGACGCCTGAGATAAGGTTTTCTCAATATTCGATAAAAACCTCTCCCTATTTCACCACACTGGCTCTTACCCGTTGCCAATCAACACCTCTCCTATTACGTTTCTCCCAATTACCCGATCAGATTCAATATCCCGCCGTACATAGTGCGCTCGGACCCCACACGCTGAATTCTTTCCATTTCTGATATTTGATTTCCACTTCTGATATTTGATTTCCACTTCATACGCGAGATTCTCCAAGCATTTTAAGCGCCGCATGTAGATATTTTACGACGCTTGTAATTTATCAGCGTTCGCGGGTCACGAACAGTCCGCATTGTACCTGTAGTGGTGATTTGTATCACAGACATTGTTTGAGTAGGAACGCCGAAAAATCGGATGCTCCCGTTGGGTTCACGACAGTCGCGCCGGTGATTTCAATACGCGATGACGTGGGAGTACATAATTGCGACACCGGCCGCACACAGCCGCGCGTCGTTCGACCTTGCGCTCGTCTTCCCTGTACGGCGCAATCGCTTCACGATCAATTACGCGATATATCCAGTTTCGTCGTGCCTCCTTGCCTAACGACATGGTCCAATTAAGGACGCCGATTAATGCGCTCGCGAGAACCTTTCCTCCCGTTGCGAACATCTCTGACTCATCGCATGTCAACCCTACTGGTAACCGATTTTTTTTCGGATCTGGCCGCATCTCGATGGAATTCCGTGCCTCCCAGCGGTGTTCCTTGCGAGGAAAAGAGGAAATTCGGAGTGGCAGTTTTGCTTGATTACATAATAGAAATTTGTTGTCTGTTGTGGACGAAGTGAATGGAGATCTAAGTGAAGGAGTAGGTATAGATAGGTTTTTATTATTGTTATAGATTTTTATACATCTTTATATTCTTGAGATGAATGGAAGAACGACAGAATTTTGACTTAAATAATCTTTACGGGATTCAAGAAGTGTGGTATAAGAAAAGACGACACATTACACTCATCACAAAAAGAAATGAACGTGAGGCACATATTTAAATTTTGTGTAGAGAAATACAGTGTTTATTCGAATGTTCAAAGCCTTATGAAACAAAAAAGTACACATTTTTCTATTATTACTACTTGACCAAACCAATTATAATGATTTCATTTTCAATGATGATCTCGGAGCAATACAATTATTCTACCTTATTTTTCCCGTGTTATATAATGTATTATTAGCTAATACTCCACGCATCAATTAATCATTATCTAATCTTGCTAACAATATCAAAATCTACTTGATATAACAACCTGCTACTCAGAATATTTCCACCTGAAAACAACTTGCACATACCTAAGCTTCGCCTGCACCAAAATCAGAAAAAGAAGAATCGCTTCCAAGAAACAAAGCAAATGCCAACAAGTTCGCAACGAGTGCTAGAAGAAGCAACCTGCCAGCGATCCCAAGACATTATTAAGATTGCACATGGAAATTCCAGCGCGTGAAAAACTGCATCGATCAAGAAACCGTTAAACAATACAAACACCTGAGCAACACGTGAGCCCCGTCCAGGGTTCTCGGTAACACACGGACTTAGCCTACGCAGAGCGGACGCATTAGCATCTGGCTGCGGCTTGAACCGTACAAGGAACCATCCTCGAGCCGTATCCTGGCCGCGAGGATGATCTTTCAAGTGAGAGGACGGCTCGTCCTTGTCTGTTGAGCCGGACGGCGCGGCGAGGAACGCGTACATCACGCCGGGCCCGGCTCAAGATCAGCCGTTCGCGTGTGACCACACATGTGTAATTCCAATTAACATCGCGCTCGCGAGCGCCTAACGCTCGCGCTACGAGTTACACGCAACTTGCTCGGCACTAAGGTTAACGCGTGCACACACCGCTCCGACTGATTGACTTTTATCCCGTCTACTCGTTCGCATCGAACAACCGGCCTCTCCTCCGATCCGTCTTCCTCTTCCTCGGCCGGGCTATTGGCCAACCGCCAATCATCGCGCGATTTCACACAGTGTCGACACACCGGCGGCAGAATGTGCTACGATTTCGCGAAAATCCCCCTTGGACTATTTACGCGGCTAATGGCCGACCGCCGCGAAAACCGTAACGAGGATTCTGTAATTGGACCGCGCGATATGCAGATAGTATCGCGGGAATTCCCTGAAACCGCGGGATTTTTCTTAGCACCTGACTCTTTCCATGTTTCCACGCCTCGATGAACTCTCTAAAGGATGTTGCGCAGTCGTTTCTGGACGAAGGAAACAACGCTGTTTGAGACTTTTTGGTAAATATTTAGATTAAGGGAGTCACCTCCGATTTCAATGACCTTGAAATATGTTGTCAAGGTCATCATTTTGAATAACTTTTTCCTATACATATACCAGGGAGTCTCTTTTAGTTTTCGAGATATTCGCAAAGAAAGTTTTCAATATTGAGAAGAGTGATCGGAATAGGTCTGGGTCTGGATTAGATTCCTTAGCGAGGAGAGGGTTTGAGGAGGAGCGGTAGCTTAAACAATAGACAAGTTTCTACTTGTTTATTTCTTTGTATCTTCAGTTATTTGATATGTACCTGCCATTACTTGCAAAAAACCATCCAGTCGTTTGTCAAAATCGAATGTTTTTTTAAATACAGATTCTGCGAGATAGTGGTTGAAATAATATTCTCTATGACCATACGCAGGAATATTTCCACGAATATCTCTCCATAGTCTTTCAATATTCTGGGTATGGACACCTGTGATTCGATCAACGAAATTTTCTGAATGATTTACTACACGATGTTGATATATATTTTTATCAATTTGTCCATATGCTTTCTAACAATCGCTATGGATTATTGTCCCAGGAGCAATCTTTTTCAAAAGAAGAGGCAGTAATATTCCTGCTGTACGGGACGGAATTGGTATTACGAACAGCTTTTTCTACCACCAAAAATCCATTGTCCCGTAATAAGTTGTCAACGATTATACTTTCGATGTCCAAATTTATGACGTCTCAAATACACCACTTCAAGTAAAAACTAGTCTATTGTTTTGGGGGAGAGTACTGCCGCCTCTGCCCCCAAAATTGGAAAAACTTATTTCCCGACATAGATATTCGATATGGGTCTAGCCGTTAGCAGTTACTGAGCATAGGCCTAGTTTCATAGGGCCTCCGCTAGAGTGTTCTCGTAATAATAGTCTTTCTCGCTAGTACCCGATCCTAGCCCTGTTCCTATAAAAGACGACTTCCGAAATTATCTTCCGCAACTCAAGCGCGGATCCGTCTACTGATAATGAAGCAAGTCTTGGTTGATCCGATGCGTTCAACACAAAAATCGCTATGGCCCTTTCTCTTCTTCCACCCCGAAGTTTTCCTCTTCCAGTCTATCCATTTATCTATCCTATACCCTATACCCCGTCTTCCTCGTCGCTGAGCATACCTCATCAGTATTTCCATAAACAAAAACTCTTTTTAGTTTGAACAAAGTTCCAACTTTGCTACATTCGTGCATTAAAAACCAGCACACGAGGTTGTAGCTTTACCAAGACTTCAGAACCAAATATTACTACACTGGTGTGGTAAAAATATAACCACTTTCACCAATCCTGCCGTTTTAGTAGAAAATGTAGTAAAATTTCGCACAATGTATACTATAAATTAAAACATTTTTTCTTTCAGTGTAGGAAATCTAACCCAGACCTATCCCGATAACTCTTTTCAATATTGAAAACTTTCTTTGCGAATATCTCGAAAACTAAACGAGACCCCCTATATGTATAGGGAAAAGTTGTTCAGAATCATGACGTTGACAACATATTCCAAGGTCATTGAAATCGGAGGTGGCTCCCCTAATCTAAATAATTACCTTTAAATCTACTGAGGCCTTGGTCTGATAATTACCATAATCGTTTCAAAATCGAGGAATTCTTCCCACGTGCGTTTCTCTTCTAAATCAACACCCGATGTAAGGACAGGCCCAGAAATAAGTTTCAACCGTGGGTCTCCGATAAGACACCTCGCGACTACTTCCACAACCTCTCCAGGACCACACACGCCGGAGCAAGTGTATCATAAGTGGCCTTTATTTCGAGAGAAAATATTATCGCAACATCGGCCGCGAATAATGCCCGCGCAGCTCGCACGGCTCGAGTTCGGAATAATATTTTGCCCCGGAAAGCGGCTCGCGCACTCGTAGAAACGGATCCGCTCCGTCTATTCCCCTTATTCGTTCGTCGTTTGTGCAGTGAAAAATGGACAGTTCCCCGGAATCATTGTCGACAATTACCGGGGACAGAAAGGGACGTCGGTCGAGCATTGTGCCGGTCAGAAAAATCAACGATTTCGAAATCCTCCTCCTCCGGAGCGCGTTGCGCGCCGTCGATTCGGCGATCTTTTACAAATGCGAAATTTATCTCTGATCTGGACCGTGGGGTCTATCCCAGGTCGATGGACATCTCTCTTTCACCGGTGCGCCTGACTCTATTGTCGGTCCTGGGTCAACGGGTCGCTATTGTCCTCAGGCCACTCGAAAATGGATGTTTTGGTTTCCCGGTGAATGCACCGAGTGGCACCTTCGAGTGCTCCTCGATCGTTTTTCTTCCAGATTTTCTTCCATCTCGGACTTTCCTCCACCCCCTCGGTCCGTTTATTGTCTAGCCACGCTCCTGTGTTCTTTTCTCGGCTGCGATGCGAAGAAAGGGAGCCGACGCGAAGACGGATCGACGACGTCACCTTCGATGGCTTGATAAATTATCACTCTGCGGGTCTGGTATGATTGTTCGTATCTGGGCGATTTATCTGGGTCCAGGACGATTTTTTTGGGGGAATTCTTGATGCGTGCTATTTGACGAGATAGAAGCATTTCCAGAAGTGCCGGGTTGCTATACAGGGTGTCCCAGCTAAAGGAGGCTACCCAAAAATTTCCTTCGTTTTTCATATGAGAAATGTTCGTGGCATAATTTAAATGGCTTCAATGAAGGAATGCCTTGAAACACATTTTTTTGATCAGGTCGTTTTTTCTGTTTTTTTCAAGTATTTTTTATCTGAAAACACACATATTTTTTTCAATTGCATCTTGTAACGAAAGAAAAAAACATTTGAATACGTCTGAATCATGACCTTCAGATGACCTTGGAAACCAACAATGTGATAAAATTGCTGCGATTGTTAAATGTTCAGAGTGATGTGCGGTAGTAACGATACACTTCCTGACAAGAGCAGGTACGGATTGTGTTGCTTTTTTATTGTTTCCTGTGGGATAGTAGCACAAGTATCATCATTCCCTCTGGAGCAGTAGGTCAATGTGTAGTAACTTCTTCCTTTAGTTTCAATCGCAGCAATTTTATCACATTGTTGGTTTTCAAGGTTATCTGAAGGTCATGATTCAGACATACTTAAATGTATTTTTGTTCATTCGCTACAAGGTCCAATTGAAAAAAAATATGCGTTTTCCAGAAGTAAAAAAGTACCAATGACCTTGAGAAATACAGGAAAAATAACCTGACAAAAAAATATGTGTTTCAAGTCATTACTTCATTGAAGCCATTCAAATTATGTCACTAACATTTTTCATATCCTGAAAAACGAAGGAGATATGTACTTGAGCAACCTCCATTAGCTAGAACACCCTATATTATTCATTTCTTCAAAACTCCCATCCACATTCCTGCAATTTAATTTTGTTCTACTGTTCCAAGAATCGATCCGCCGTTTAAAAATCGCACTCTGTATTACTCACTGAACTATAAACTACCTGGAACGAGCAGTACGTGTATAAGCAGCCGTGCAGACAGAGAGGATAAATCGTGGTATCTCTGTCTCTTTCTTATACACGTCGCGCGGTCATTTAATTACGCGCGGTTAGTCATTTGTTATATTTGTAACACGGTATTAGAAAAGGATAAAGATACCCTGTATAGCCCTCTCTGTCGGCACGGTTTCTCCTATCCCGATCCACTGAACTGCTCATTCCAGGTAGTTTGTAGTTCAGTGGTATTATTTAACCTTCCATGAGAAAACACAGATTTTACTATCCCAGTTCCCTCATAACCTAAAAAGAGTTCTACATTTTTCGAATTAAAAGTCATCGTCTTTCCCGGCATTGAAATCTTTGCATCTCTACCAACCGTAAACTTGACGTCATTTTCATTCCTCTCGATTAATCGAATCGAAACGCGTGTCACGCACAATGACTTTAATATCGCTCATTACGAACCTCATTTCTTGCCCATATGGCTCACAGCAACGAAATAAAAAATCCTACGAAGATCAGGCGATCTACGTTGCCCTAAAACATACGCACAAGCGGCTGGTATCGTTTTCTTCCCGCTGCGTTGCGTCGAGCAAATCGCAACGCGTCTCTCTTGTCGACCGGATGGCTAGATCGCCGATAATCGGCCCCCAGATTCGATTATCCCTGAGAATCAGAGTCGAGGCGATCGAACATCTGGCGAAACCCTTTTCGACGCGGGCTCAGGATTTGCGGCGACGCCGAAAACTGACTCGTTCCCGCGAATTTATGTGCGCCGTCAGATTAAGGGACGCCCTTTTCCCTTTCTTCCTTTGACCGGGGCGCTCCGGCATTGTGCCACTTCCGTGTACTCGGTTACGCATAACGAGATCCTCAGGGTCTACTCAGGGTTCCACGGGGTTCCCTAAAACCACGACGCGTCCGCTATTTCGCGCTAATGACCTCCTCCTGGCCTCGATGACTCTTCGGAACAGATGTTCTCGGATTTCTATCGTGCACGGTCCGGAGATTAGCGATGTATTCTCTTTTTTATCGTGACGTATATCGTGGCTTTGATCGCTTTCGTATTCTCGAAGTTGTGGGATTATGGGTGCGGATCGAATACGATTATTGTAAGAAGAATATTTATTCCATGATCTGAAGAGTGTTAAGAGAAATGTGCAAATAAGAAGTTTAAAAATGATCTATTTAGTTTTGATTTAAATTTGATTATTAAGAATTCTGAATTCCAATAAAATCCTCAACATTCCAGAAAACCACTTCGATCTCTCAGTTCCTCAGCAATTAACAACTCCCGCTCGACATCTCGTCGCAAAACATTTGTTTTCTCAATGGCGATCACTTACAATTAGTCGAGCATAATTATCCGGTACTCACCCGCAAGAAGGTACTGACGTAACCAGAGCGTGATTGACGTGGCCTTAAACACATCGACTCAGTGTTTTTCCGCCGATTAAGTTTTTCCACGTTCGTCGTAGTCTTCCTTATCGACGAAAAATCAATTTCTCGTCGAAATTCATAGGACCAGGCGTGGTCCCAGGGTCCGCGGTGGGAAGAGGAGGTCCGTTTAATTGCAGGCATTGAGGGAGCTAGAAGGGCACACGTTGCTCGCACCAGGGTTGATCGTCGCGATTAATCATGGCCGCCGGTCACAATCGACTGCAATCTGTATCTCGCATGCACGCCTGCGGCCGCTCTCGAACCGTTTGCCCTCTTCGCTTATTAAAGACATTCAGGCCGTGCCAGTAGTCCGACCCGGCGTCGATTCATAACAAGGAATTAACAAGCGGGTGATGAATGGCTTGTTCGATGTGCCTCGACGCCGATCTTTCCGTTTCTGAGTCGAACTGGCTTCGAGTGATAATGACGAATGATAGTGGCCACTTTCGTGAGGGTCAAGACTTTTGGAAATTTTTTAGGAATTTTCTAACTAACTGGAATAGTCTAAAAGTTAGTGAGATTTATTTTAAATGAATATACCTTGTGTCCAATTTGTTTTGGTTTTCCATTGTTCGATGAGTAAAGATTTCAAATAGAAATATACTCGAGTTCAGTATTGAAAGGATAAGAAATATTAAGAAATCGTCAAGGTAAGATTGAAGTAGTTTTTCAATGTCACAAAATTTTAGCTCTCCTTCATTGATTCTTCATCCTTCTTTTAAGAGATCTTCAATTTAAAATTTGCAAGCGAGTAGTGATTATTCCCGAGAGTTAATAAATCTCATCGACATAAACTTCCAATTTCCCCGCGCGGTGCTCAGTAGCCGGAAGTCGCTGGAACCTGTCCGATGGTCCAGAGACACACCGGTGTTGCCCCTGCAGGGGCTGCTGCACGCGCCGCGACCGAGTGCCCTTGAATTAAAATGGTAATAGAAATGTACGGATTTGAATTGCGAATGTCATAGCGTGCACCGTGCGGCCGAGCCCGGGATATGTATATGCTAAGCAGCGTCTTGTTTTGAATTTAGAACAGGCGCCATCTTGCCGGCGAGCGGTTTGCTCTTTGCCCCCTTCCAGCGGGTAATTCGTGCGCGGCCAATGGGGATGCATTCCGGAAACCACGTATGTACCGTCTGCTATAACCCACGACGAGGTATTCGTACCTTATTTCATCCGGCGGAACACTGGGACCCCTTGCCCTTTACTTTTATTCGTGACAGCCAGTAGCAAACTCATTAACCTTCGCCTCGTCTACGACCACCCCTCTACCCTCTCCCCTCTCTTATGGCAGTCATTTTTCTGGCTCATCCCTGTTAGACTGAGCGAGGGACTACTTGGGACTTGGGCCCACGTGGACTTTGAACATATTATGTATTTTTAAATCAGATTCGTGAAACTATGTTGCTTATATGTAGATTTTTAGCTTAAAAGTCAGTAGCTTGTTCCTATTAAAATCATTGGTCTAATTAGGATTTGTGTTTTGAGAGGTACCTAGGTTTTTCATAATTCTTTGTATGGGCAGCAAATGTTCATATTTAATGATAAAACAAATAGTTAACGGGAGAGAAAAGTATTCATGATTTATTTTTGGAAAATAAACAGGTTTTTGTATTTGGTTAAATTTTGTATTGCATTTCCGCTAAAAAAGAGGAATTTATAATTTTAGGACTACTTGTTCATTTATTTCTAGTATTTTTGGAGGGAACCAATTCAGATTTTAGGGACAGGTACAATTCCACCCTAGCCTCTAATTAACACGTCAATCTTTGGAACTACTTTAGATCTCACAAGGGGAGGTCCAGACATTTGGGTCACCGATTCGAACGACACTTGATGAGCATGTAGTCTTTGATGTGTACAGTAAACTGTGTTTGTCACTCGATGCGCTTCTGAAGCGTTTTCGAGAAATAAATAATTGAATCCGACACGCGGTCGTTAGTTCGATCCCCGGTGGGTGTAATTTTTTTTTTCTTTTTTTTTGACATTCATTATTTTTAAATAGCAATTAAGTTTCACTACTTTTTTTTAAATTCCATTATATTCAAATTCCATTATTTATAAATACACGAAATTGTATTACTATATACATATAGTAAATATAACAATAAATATAATAATAATTCCATTACTTATAAATACATGAAATTGTATTACTATATACATATAGTAAATATAACAATAATTGGAAATACAATTTCATATATTTATAAATAATGGAATTTGAATATAATGGAATTTAAAAAAAAGTAGTGAAACTTAATTGCTATTTAAAAACAATGAATGTCAAAAAAAAAAAGAAAAAAATTACACCCACTGGGGATCGAACTAACAACCGCGTGTCGGAATTCAATTATTTATTTCTCGGAAACGCATCGAGTGACAAACACAGTTTATTGTACACATCAAAGACTACATGCTCATCGAGTGTCGTTCGAATCGCTGATCCAAATGTCTCGCCTTTCCCTTGTCAGTCTGTTACTTGTTATCATCAGTTTCCTATAGATGTCTTTTACCTGATAGCAATTTCTTTTGATTTAAATGGAAAATAAGAACTGCAAGTTCCTGTTTTACAACTAACTGTTTTGGATCGTAGTTAATTAGTGTCATGGCAAATGCGTCCGGATTAGGGACAATTCTAATTAATCGTTTGCAACAACAAAAAAAATCGACGTTTAGAGATTAAATATGTGCGTGTGAAGCCAAAGTATTCATCAATATGTCGGATTAAAGGATTATACGTAGCTGTAGACACAGTTTCTAGAAAAGGAGGAGTAAAAGAACCTGTTGGAAGTCTGCCCATGTTCGATTACGTCTAATTAAACTCGAACTCGTTAGGTGACTGCCTAACTTTAGAAACTGTCATCAATCTTCGACCCATCCCTTTAGACTTCATGGCACTGGTGTTGACACTAGAACCTCGATACCTGCAAATCAATAATTGCTAATTAAATCTCCCGATATAGCACTTGTATAATTATTTCCCTTTTCATCTCACAATGTACGTGATTCACAGAACGAAATTCCTCGAACTATTTAACCTTGAACTGATCTTGATCTGACATGTCTGAACTGAGACACATTCCTCCATCACTTTCCTCCTCAGATCGCTCGAAATCTGGCAATTAGAATGGCGGGGCCTGCCCATTTCTTTCGCCCTCTGTTTGCCCGAAGCAAACAGTGCAGACGTTGGGACCGAGAAAAAGAAGAAAGGCCCTGGATCTGAAGAAAACGGGGCTGCAGAGAAGGATAGAAGGAAGGAAAGAGGCGATGATCGTGAATCCTGAGCAGGCACGGATCGCCACCCTCCTTTTGTGTCAGGACCTTTCTCCGACTCGTATTATCCGCTCGCCTAAGTCAACAGGTCCTCCCGGGAGATGTACCCCCTCTCTCCTCCCCCATTCTCTTCCTTTTACCCGTCGACACCTCTGACCGATCGTTTCTCGCCACGAAACGATTTCCACCGAATGCTTTTCGTCCGATCGAAAGCAGTCGTGAATAGATTCAACGTTGCACAGATAATTATTCCTTGCGAGCTAAGAAATCGAGATCTGTTCTGCAACACGCCATTTGCCAATTTTAATTGCTACTTATGTAAGGCTAATGAGAATCGTTTTCGTGGATTTCGTTTGGAGCTGAATGTAATGAGATGAAATTGTAGTTTAGTGGTTTTAAGGAAAGTGGATCTGTATTTCTTGTTTGCAGTTTTCTTCTTCGTGGATCTGGGATTTTGGTGATGAAAATAGAGGTTTCAAATGTTGAGTCTGAATGTGCATTTTAGCGTGGTATTTCGAAGGTATGTAGTCTCGGTGTCTTGAGATTCTTCGCATAGCTAACGATCCCAGTATGTAGACAAAGTACCCTGCATATTAAGTGCAGCATCTAACATTCAAATTACTTGTCCTGAACCTGGGCGGTGCAGAACAGGTGCTAAGTTTGCGATTGGCTTGTAGACCTGTTAACGTATAAATAACAGAGCCATATGTACCAATTTACATAGAAAGTAAATTCTTATAATTTTCCGAAGCATTTATATAATAATATATTTAATGCTGTTAATTCAATCCTCAAAAATTCGATTGCTGTTCTCCAGAAAATCTAAGAGTGACAAAAATCTTTTAGCACGCAATGAAGATTCTCTGAAACACCCGGGATTTTCTGAACCCCAGGGCAGGGACGTTTGCCTTACCCTGTATCATCATCAACATACAAATAGCGAATTTCAACTCTTCATTACTCGAAGCACCACTCGAAAACTACCCAGGTTCGCCGCAAAGTATCCAATCCACGTCGCAAAGGGTCCCATCATCAGGATCCTCCTGCGTGACTTCGCGAGTCCCGAGTACGGCGAAACGGGTCGGGAACTCGCGGTACCCGGAGCCTCCCCCTCGAGTATAAATTCCAGGAATGAATAAATCGCCCGAGGGAGGGAGAAAGGTCGCGGCGTAATCCACTTAATCGATCATTAGCCGAGCGCAAGCACGCGCGGCAAACCTATCGCGTTTCCCCCGCGTGTTGGCCAGCAGCGGGCGGTCGCGTTCGAATCGGCGAAATTTCATTTCCGTCGGGCATATCGCACCGGCATTGGCGTTACGAGGCGATCGAGCTGTTCCTCGATCCGAGGAGGGAATGCCAATTACACGTTTGCGTTTCCTCCCCTCCGCTATATGGATGCGGGGATGGTGGGATGCATCGCGCGGAGGACGCGCGTGCATCGTCCCCTTGCGCGGTTTTTCCACCGCGCGCACTTCCGCATCGATGGAAAACGTAGTCATATTGATGCAACGACTAGATATGCCCGGCCCGTTGCCCCGTGTGTGCCGAGCGTTGTTCGCGATCAATAGATCGCTGTACCGGCGGATCGGCGATCTGGCGATCTAGCAGCGGGAGATCGTGTAGCGATCGTTCGTTCCGCGATCGCGCACAATACGAATCGTACGTTCCGGGGTCGTACCGGGGGCGACTGTCTACGTATACCACTTCGGGATCCGTGAGAAGTGTGCTGCCTGCTCACGGACCCGTACAACGCTCGTGCTGCGCTGTAAAAGATACTTTCGTGCGAGCTGTACCTACGCGTCTGCGGGCAGTGCTGATCGTCCAGAGCTGAGAGCCCTGGCAAAGAGGATTAGATAGAGTGGAAGGTTCTGTAACCCCCTTTTAGAACGCCATCTGATGAGTCGCAACTGAAATAATTTACAGAAATGACAAGTCCTATTTCCTTTCTTGAATTTTTGTTATGCGTGCTGACATCACCCACGCCAAGCCAAGCTACACCACACCATTTTTCATTTATTGAGGATAAAGATTGCTTGAGTTGGATTTGGTGTTTTGCGTATTGCATTAATATATTAAGTAAAACAATGTCCGTAAAATGTTGCGTTTGCAACAAAGATAGGAAGGAGAATAATTTGAGTTTATTTGGGATTCCAAAGGAGCCACATATGTAAGTATAAAATTGATTTAAGAAGTATACTATTTCAACCATTCCATTTACACACGTGGTTTATATTATTACTAATATAATGTGATATAATATTTTTACAAATATTCATCCGAATTCGCTGCCATTGGGAGGCGCGCTTCATCAGGAATGCTATTACAAAAAAATGTGATACAAAAAATTTTTATAATAAAATCGTGTGATGCGTTTGAGATGTGTGTGATACGTATGAGTGTGTGTGTGAGATATTTTGTTTATATATGTGTGCTATAATACATTTAAAAATAAATGTAAATATATCTTCTATTTGTATTTTATTTTCTTCCTAATAATCTCTATCATGTATGTATGTAAATTGATATTTCAAGTTTTTAAGTTTTATAGTCTAGAATGAAACTGCGAGTTCAAAACCTGAACTTGGAATTATATAAAAAATAAAAATTTAGTCATAGAGTTTACTGTGAATCGAACCGTGAATTCAGGGGTTGTGCAGAGGGTTTGTCTTCGGGCTGCGGGGCAAGGGGATGGATGAATAGTTCGGTTTTGACTCGTTTGGAGCGCTGCGAAACGAGGTTACACTCTTTTACATAGGGCTCTTATGGGAGCTTCCACTCTATCTAATCCTCTTTGGCCCTGGTTGGCTGGTAAGAGGGAGGGGAAATGGGTGAGGGAAGTTTAGAAGATTCATTGATGCAGTGGGATGTTTGCTGATCGATTTATTATTATTGTTATACTCAAAACTAAAGCATACATAGTTCATGTTTTACTGAAACACTTAATTTTTAGCTTTAAACTCTCTTAGCTCAAACGCTTGTCGTTAGTGCTAAGAATTACTTAAAATATTGGGTTTTAAAAATTAAGAGTAATTTAGAACTAAGCTTACAAAGAATGTAAAACACCATTCTAGGATGCATTTTTAATCAAATCATGTATTTCTGGGTGGACATTGTTTAGGGTGATATTAAGTTTACAAGGTTTAGGCTGTGAAATTTATTCACCTAGTTGGCGGAGGGTTAACTTGTAATATGCGAAAAAATAAGGGGTTAAATAGATGATAATTTTATTAAATTTATTGAAATTAAAATTGTAAAGACTTTAACAAAGTTGTAAAGACAATTTCCTCTTTTTTTTTTTATTTATTAACCTACTGAAAGAAATATTTTTAAAAAGTCTTTAAAAAATTGAAGAAAGTGTAAGTGTATATTTCTATAATAAGTAGGTGTCATTGAAAAACAAGTTATACAGCAGCATTAATATCAAACTGCAAAATTTCAATAGAATACACATGTTTTATGCAAAAATATGAGTCTATATAAACATTTACAGTGTAGTTATTATCGTATCTACAGTGTCCAATTGATGTCCTCATAGTTTACTAAAAGGCACTGCACAATGTCTCCTCTTAATTTTTTTAACCACCTTTTTTTAGAAACTTCATAAGGTGTTTTCACTACTCTAAAGTCTCATATCTCAGAAAATCCTTTTGCCAAAACCCTCAAAGGACAAAATATCGACTTCTGTATTTCATTTCCCTATCATTATTTTAATATATTTTCCTCTTCTCTTCCACTTTACATCTCAACTTATTTACCTATCTTTCCATTTAAAAACATTTCCTCTAAATAAATAATAATAAGTAGACAGCGGATCTTTATGCAAATGCATATTTTGATAGACAGTAAATAATCTAATCGAATCTCGACAGAAATTTGTTTTGTGATTAGAGGATTCTAAAAATATATTTTTTATTTTACATTTTTTACATAATGCATATGCTTTGCATGTTTATGTTTAACAGCATATGAAAAAATATATTGCATATGCATTTATTGTGATTATATCCATAAATTCTTGTATTACAACTTTACGAATCATGTAGAAGAAATCATGTTTCTGTAATTGAGTAATCTGTAATTCAGCATTAATTGAGGCAGTTTGTGTTTGAAATTCTAACAGTTTAGTTCTTTTATCGCAGCCAACAGAATTTGAGAATTTACATATAATAATACATAATACTATACATATATAACAGTGTAATATACATATAATATAGCGTAATAGTATAACAGTGCAGTACATAATGTAACAAAACAGCATAGTTTATAACAACACAATTAAGTATTTTATAATATTTTTAGAAATGCCAAAAGTACGAAAACCTAAACTGTTACTGAAACAAATTTTGAGTTGGAAATTTTGTTATTGACAAAGAGTAATTCGACTAATTGTAAAAGTTACTGACTATATATATAAAAGTAGTTTTAAAGCATTTACTGCCGAATTTGTAGTAAAAATTTCAAATGTGATAAAAAAAATAGTAATTAAAAACGGTAGAAAGGTGCCAGAACGGTGTTAGTAGGTTTAATATACGTACTAATTGCATCGTGTGATATACAAGACAATAGACAAACAATTATAGACAAACACCATCAGCTAACAATGTCAAATTTATAAAAAATGCTCATAATTTATTGTAACACGAATTATAAGATACAAAAATGATTTGAAAAAGTATTATTAAGTCCATGTATGCATATACATATGTGCATTGAAAATATTGTATAACATAATATATTATGTACAATAAATTATTAAATTATATTACATGTACATATTATATATAGTCATACTTGTATATTTGCTTATTTTATATGCATATTTGCATATTTTTAGTGCATAAATGACATGCTTTTTGCATATTTATTGTGCATAAAGATCCGCTGTCTAATAATAACACTTGCCTTCACACTTGGACCACTCGCGTCCCCCCAAAAGGAAGATATCGAAACTCGATCACCCACCCAATCACGATCCTCCCATCCCATCTGTTCGCACGTAGCCCGCGTTCCAGCGTCGGGGTCGGAACGATATTTTCGGCGGGACACCGATACGTTTTCGCCGGTTCGCCGGCACGCGGGGCATTCGGTGCTCGCGGAAGGTATGCGGCGTCAAGTATCTCTAGCGGGCAAAAGTTATATTATACCGAGCGTATCTGATGTCTACATGCATGCTGCTCGTATATACGCCCGGATATATTCAGGCTGGCGTGTTGCGCGCATGGACCCCGTGAGCACGAAATAATGCGGGGATCGGCCGCGCGAGCAGCTGCTGCCCCGACTTCACAAACGATATCAAAGGATTTGCTGATTCAGAGAGGCCGCGCCACGAAACGGAAAGAGGAACGCGCCCGTCGGTTTTTCTTCTCGCGAAGAATCGGAACGTCGATCGATCATCGAGGGCGTTGCGTCTTCGACCGCGTCGCTCGTATCTAGCGTCAGAGCCTGACAGACGTTCCTCTCGGGGGCACCCGAAGATTTATTCGGCCGTTGAAAATACCGTGGGAGTCGCCACGAAAAATTCCATCCCGTCGCCTTATCGTTTCCCTCGCGTGTCCCGTTTATTCGCCAAGCATCTCGACAACGTACACGACATCTCTTCGTCCCGGGATTCCGAATTTCCATCCGTCCCTTTCGACTCTCGACTCTCGACTTTCCAGCACTGAATACGCTTGTTTCACCCGACGGAGGACCGCGGGGTGTCCCCCGGGCGACGTTTCGCAATGCGATTTATCGGCCGTTTATTTATTTTCGCCCGTTCCCGTCAGACCGGGACCAAGCGATACCAGGGTGTCGATCGCTATCTTAATTTCGTATTGTGATCGGTCAAACGGTCCTCGGCTCGCGCTCAATGGCCTCGAGTGTCGCGCGTCTACGAGTACACACACCCTTTTGCCGCGCGATACCACGATGACATAGTGTCGACGAGAAACTACGCGGCGATTTCACGAACACGTCGCGTGCAAATATTCCCTGCGTCCCTTGTCAGCCAATCAGCCGAGTCTTGTGTCCGATACGCGACGTGAAAAGAGCTTTTTTAGCCCTGATTAGTGGCACCGCGGCATTCCTATCGCGTGGGTCCAACGTGAAAGTACAAATATTTCTGGCGGCAAGCCGTGAGAAGGAACTCTTGAGTGTGGGTGGTATTGTAGTGGGTGGAATTTCGAGATTATTGGATAATTGAATTTGTTGCGGGTGGATTAGAGGTATCATACTATGCAGAGTGACCTATTTAGTGAATGAACGTTGTTAATATAATATGTATAAAAAAAATTAAAGCCATTACGTTCTCTTTTCATGTTGAAAATTAATTTCAAAGAAAATATTCTTTTAAGTAAGAATACTTTGAAAATACTGAATTTCCAAGAGTTTGTCGATTTTATTTGATGTTCATAAATACATACATTGGGTGGGAAATAACATTGAATACTAATCAATAAAGAATTGTTCAATAAAATAAAAAGGAAGAAAGAATATGGACTAAGATTCAACTGATTTGAATGATGTTGTTTATCTTATAGTTAAATAAATGATAAATCTATTGATATGGGATCTTGAATATTTTAATGCAAGCCACGCAAAAGAATGACAAAACTTTCTAGAAGTATCTGCTATCTATACTTTGTGCTTAATCCTTTTTTGTACTCTAGCACTTTTTAAATCAGTAGAATTGGGTTTCTGGACGTACACATGACCTTATGGGGGGATATTTCAAAGTGCCTTCTGAGTTTTTGGACTAAATTTTTTTAAATGTAGAAAATAATACAGAACAACTTTAGAAAATTGCGAGTATATAGCTTCTTTTCTCAAGTTGTGACAATTAATTGTTAGAAATGTGCATCTTTCTATTGATTACTGGAACTTGTCTTTACCTAATTTACAATAATTCATTTTCATTTCTCATTTCATTGTACTTCATATTAAGGAATAAAATTGAGAAAGAAAAAATATCGAAATCTCTCCAAAGTCCTCTATGATTCCATCGATCGGCCCAAAATCCTTTGAGTGAAGGAAAGAAGGAATGGGGCGGGTGAAAAGAAGCAGCGTACGGTTTGCGCGAAAGAAAAGAGTGCACGGAAGGCCCATAAACCGGATAATTTACGTATTCGGGTGTGTATCTCACCGGGAATCTGCATCGTTCGCTGAGCCGAAAATTCCCGAGATGACAGGAGGCAGGTAGAGACGCGCGGCAAGTGTCCACCCGGTTCAGATGCGTCACGATGAAGCCGGTGGGCGGACTCTGCGATCAGATTAATGACGTCATAAACCCAATAAAATATCACCGCGAGGGGCAACAATGCGGGCGAGAATCTCCCCGGAGGGGAATCGAGAGCGAGCCATCCTTCTCTATCCTCCCCCGCTTCTCTTGTCCGTCTCTGTTTCTCCGCACCCCGCGTAGGATCTCCATCGTTTTCCTTCCCCTCTGATGGATGATGCAAATAACTGTGCCCCAGTCCTGACGCAACCGTCGAACGGTCACGGAGCACTTTTCTCAGCAGGTGACTGCTGCCTTCGGACGGCAGGTCCGAAAAAAGGGAAGAAATGGGGGAGGAGGAACGAAAGCGGGCCGAGAGAGACGGCGGTGGAGGAGGAGCGAAGAATGCACGATCTCGTAAGAAAGTCGAGCTCGACCTCGATGCTTCGCCCTTCTTTCTTCCCTTTTTTCCCTGCGGCCCCGGACACGGACATCGGTCAATAAAAATGAAAGTCGGTCGAGGGTTGCTGCGCCCCGAAGAAACCTACTGACTTTTTCATCCTGCTTTCTAACTTGGATGTTCGACACTTGTCAGGATAGGTTCGGTCCTCGATTTCCGTAACTCCGAAGCGTCAGGCATTGGGTGTCTCCTCCCAAGATTCTTTAGTCTTTCGGTATCTTATGCGTAACATGAAACTCCACGTTTAACGGATATCAACCATCCCATCGATCCTTCCTCAAGAGGCCGGGGCTAATCAGCGAAGAAACGAGCAATTGAAACTCGAGCCCGAACCCCCGCGCGAAGGAAACTCGAATAAAATCTCGCCGGACCCCGGGTAAACCTTGACCCTGGACATCACATCGCACCTCTGACCGATAAAATTACTGAAATTCCAGCGAACCCGACGGAACGGCCGACAGTTAGAGAATCGTCTCATTAATCGCCGATCCGTGGAACATCCAGCGTACACTGGTGTCCGGAGGGGAGATCGAATCGCGGGTTTAATCGACTCGGACTGTTGGCCGAGCGAGCAAATGAGTGTTTAGCCGTTGGTCGATCGACATCCGGCGATCTGTCGATGATACCACGGCGCTCGTCCTCTCCAGGCCCGCCGCCGCGGTGGATGTATCGACAAATTCGTGTCCCGCGGCGAAGGAGGCAGATCTGTCACATCCGTGGAGAGCAATCAGAACCTGTAGCCGCGTATATCGCGTTCCGGCTCGTGTAGCCGACGGAACCTGGGGGTCGCGGGGGTCGGGTATCGATAGTTCGAATCGACGGACGATGTCTCTCGTCGTGCTCATCAAGACACGACAGGACGGCCGGCTGGATGCTGCGTCATCCGCGTCCAGACGCAGGATGTCTGCTCGATGACCGCGTACCCCCTTCGGGGTGCACCTTTGTTTTTCACGCTGGATCTGATGGGTGGAAATCGTCCATCCGTGGTCTTACACGCGATTTGCGTTGGGTAACCAACACTGCTGTGTCGAGTTTGCGTGTACCGTAGTTTCAAAAATAATTTTCGCATTGATTATTCACTACACTGTGTCGCAAAGTAGATACTTTGTTTCATTCCGATGGTGCGACTTTATTACACGTTATGAAAACTAAAAAGAAAAATTTATTTATATTTACTAACTCGATCGTACTTGTTAAATACTCCATAATTTCTTTTTTAGCACTATCAATCATGCATTAGCCCCAAAAATCTGTTTTTATCACTGCTGTAACAGAAACAAAGTACATGACAAACTTTTACCGGTCTAGCCTTTCGAAAAACTTTATAAATCTGTCATAGGCTTATCTAAATTTCTATTACATTAAATCCACGTTTGATATTTAAAATGTTTGACATTTTTAAAGATAAAAGTACAAATCCAAAGGTTTCCACCCATGTTTGCCTCCCTCAAAAGCCTGTGAATAAAACTATTCCAAATCACCGTCATTGCACAATAATAATTAATATTTCAAACGTTTACCTACCTCTTAAAAGACTCTTTAAAACGTCTCGACAAAGAAAAATTCGGAGAGCCCCAGGTAAATCCAGGGTCCAAATATAAGCCAGGTCTACGCAGTCCTTTTTTACTTCGATTCTTACCAGGCCCCAGCGGGTTGTGTAAAAAAATAAAAAAACGTTAAAAATAGAAAATCTGTAACACTTTACGAGGCCCAGGGCCTAAGTCCCCCGGGTGCATTGATTACACGTCCATCGTCGGACATTATCCCAGGTGGGCCAGACGCCTAATGACACCGAGCATTTTCGTTTCTTAGTCTGAAGGCGCGGTTCCAGGTACTGGAACGACGGGCCACAGGAAACCAGACTGATCCCTTACGACAATCGAATCGATTATGATCCATTAGCGCGTCCATTGTTCCCCATTGTCCTAGGGCGTTCGTAATAATCCCGCGATGGCCGGATGAGGGCGAACGATCGTAAAGAAAAGTCTACATGTGTCATGAGGAGGCAGAAAGAACGTAGTAAAAAGTTCGGGGGTGCTCGGAAAATACTGGCTATACATATGTATTCGTTATACGGGGTTGTTAGGGAATTGGGTGTTTAGAGTGTCGATCGTTTCTGTTCTGCTTGGCAGTATACATTCGTTTTCGAAAATTTTTGCTTCAGGATTTTGATTCATTTTTATTTCTTCTAGGAAAAGGAATTTTTGTCTACGAATTTACTGTATGTATGGTGTTATATTTAATGAATGATTTTTTGAGCGAGAGTAACTTTTTTTAAAACTTTAGTTAAACTCTTTCAAAGTCAAATTTAAATAAAGTTTTCCTAGTAAAAATTTCAATTTATTATAATAGAAACTACATTAGTTTCTCATTTCTCATACATATCAAGTCTACAGTTTTTTAATTACCTTCTGCTCTAGGCATGCAAATTTTTGCGACTTAAATAATCAAAAAGTAATTCATAATTTTCGTCAGATATGTGAAAATCAGTTCAAAGAGTCCAAGCATTTCTGAATCTATAACAAAAAGGAAAAGGTCCCTGCTCATTTCAAAGCAAATTTCCCTATATCTTCCAATTCAGAAGAAAATCTCGAAGTTCCTCTTTAACAAGCAAATTTCTTTTCTTCCCTCCTCTTTACGATTGTTTCCCGTCGATTCCCGGATTATCAAGCGTAGATTGTTTTGCGTTTGGCCGAGTCACTCGTAAAACGGTCGAACTTCCCCGAAAGAGCGCGTCCATCACAAAGCATAAACATTCCACGCGGGCGTCCATCTCCCCCTAACGGTGCTCGGTGTCTTTTTGGCAACGGGGGCCCTCAGGCTTTCTTTTCGCCTTTTTCGGTCGTCTTTCCGGAGGAAACGCCGTACGGTTCTTGCATTTTTATGGCGATCTTCAGGGGAAAAGAACAAACAGACCTGCACCCTCGCTCCCAGTGCCCAAAAATGTGGGTGAAGTCGTAAAAACTTTCGGACGGCAGAAGGGGTTCCTTGTACCGTTACTTCGGGGGTTAGTCGTAAAGTGACTGGCGGACTTTTTACCATTATTGCTCCGAAAATAACATGACGTTCGCGGGGGAATTAGACACTGTAAAAAAAGCATATTTCGGTACCATTTTTGCCTTTACGTTGTTACGAGTCCAGACGAGTTACGTAAAGCAACTCTGAAAGGGCTCGATTCAAAGCTCCTATCCGAGACCTTTGACTTTACTTGGAAGTCACCATGCAAGGGCCGATAGGAATTTCCGTTGCACCCAATTAATAGAATTCTATGAAAATCAATATCACCCAACTTTTCTCGGAAACTCCGCGATGCAGTCGAGTCCCCACCATTTTCTTCATAGATTTTTGGGTATAAAAGGGCCGAGAAATTCGGACTCGTGGGCTCATTCATAATCCAGTTCGAGTTTAGTACGCGGCTTAGACTGGAAGCAAGATCGAGCAATAGTTCTCCTTCGAGCAGAGTTTTTTAAGAATACAGTACGTAAATTGATTTCACTGTAACGTCGTCTTAGCGACGCATCCCCCGCATATCTCTGTGCGTAATCTAGAGAGAGAGGACTTAGTTTCCGCGACACTTGAATTCTTAGCACTTGTATTCCTTCGAGTCAAACTTAAACTCCTAATAATATATATTTTATAAGTTTGTTAAATTGGACTTAGTTCAATCAAAATCTTTTTCCTAAATCCAAGAAGAAGCGAACGCGTAACGATCCCACAATATTATACCTTTGCCGCTCGAGGTATATTATAAACTTAAAAGTTACGAGGCTATACTAACAACTTCGCAATCCTTGCGAAGGTCTCCTTTTCCTAACCTACAAGTGGCTCCCGGTGTTAGCCGTTGCGCACTGGTTCGTCCACGTCCCGTGGCTCCTGGCGAGTGCATAGTTACTCGCTGGTTCGTCCACAGTCTTTATTCCATCCTAGTGGCTCCCGACACTTGCCAAGTTGAGTGTTGGTTCGTCCACGAAAACCTACCTAATCCTAAGGTGGCTCCCGGTGTTAGTCGTTGCGCACTCGGTTCGTCCACATCCGTGAGGTGGCTCCCAACGAGTGCAAAGTTACTCGCTGGTTCGTCCACGAAACAATAACAAAATTCCAAAAAAACCTGGCCCTCGGTCAGACTACCTAGCCCTCGGCACGTAACAACGTTACTAGGGTATCGCCACTGACTATGGAAAACAATTCCTGGGTTCTTTAGCATCGATTTCGTTCTCTAATGGCACATAGTATGGGCCATATAAAATTTTTCCGTCCTTCAGGAAAATATTTGACGCACACATTTCATTTTTTAATTACAGAAAGACATACAGGATTCTGAAAATTTGGGTTAAGATAAGGATCATAAGGTTCATCTTCAGTGATTCTCAATGTAGAGGGAAAAAGTTTACATTATTTTCTCTATGATTCGTTTTCTGTGTACATTTTTTTTGGAACGAAACCTTTGCTCTCGAGTTCATCAATTTCGTTCCAATTTGTACCCCACGTTGTATTATTTACTACGTTTCCAATGGGTGGTAAAACGCCTAGGGTTATCCAATTCGATGGAAGTCCCCAAAGAGGGGCCCAAAATGGAGCGTTCTCCTCGGCGTATCGTTGCGTGAAACCGACTCATCGTGGCACAACGAGAGCCTAACGACGGGCATTCAGTGCGCGCCCGTTTGCCCACGTGACATGCAAAAATCACCCTCCTGCGTAGCCTAGAACCGTGAGCCTTCAGGATGACTGGCCACGTGATTGGGTAACCCGAAATCCGAGAAGAAGACGGAGATCCTCCCCTGTCCCTTTCGCTGGGGGATCACCTAGAGCTAATTCAACCAACAAAACGAACGTTTACTCGCGTTTTGCATAAATGCTTACTCACGTCGTTCCCTCGTCCCGGTGTCTGCTCTGAACATGACTGTTTGCTGGAGACGCAGTTTCTGGGAAGAAAGAAGATGTTGAAGTCTACAGCGTTTAGTGGGGGACAAGGTCATTTAATTTTAGGAATTTCTTTAGTAAACGGGAAAGTAAAAATCACTTATAAATTATTTGGGAAGTTCTTCTATGATCAACCCACATAAATAAAAAATATTTACGTGACTTCGAGTCCTCCTTTGTGTCAACAAAAATCCAACGAACTGATGCTTCATCGAAGGATAACAAAATTAAAAATATTATAATGATCCCGCTGTAACCACTTTGTCCGAGTATTCATAAAGGGTACCATCCCATTAGACTCGAATCACCAATATCCCCGCTCCGATCCCTGGCAGCAACCCCCTGACAGAAACAGGAGTACGCGAATCTACAGCGCGCTCCCTTCCTCTTCCGTCCCCGTTCACCGGTTGGCAATCGCTCATTCGGGATCACGGTATATCACGCTTCATATAGAATGCCCCGGGGCCGATGAATTATTGACCGGACTGCAGGAACAGATGCTCGTCCCGCGTGCCGGGACGATCGGCCATACCAATCCCGTTCGCGGCAATGATGAATCCAATCATAATTTAGTTACATCTTATTAGACTCCTACCGCGCTGGCTCACCGTGAGACCGCCAGGTATATAACCTTCTTAATCCACGAAATGCATCTCTCTGCTACCCCGTTCGACCCCTCCCGGCGTCCCTTGCCCTACCCCCGCTTGCCTCCCTGTACCGTTCAGCTGGCGGAGGCCTTCGATTCCTCGTTCCCGCGCGTTTGTCCTTCGCTCGTCTATGAAACCGCTCATCTTCCACGGAGATTGCCCCGTCCGAGTCTCATTCCGATCCTGGGCTCGCGTTCCCGATTCATTTGGAGGGAGGGAGGTCCTTGTTTTAAGGAAGGAGATTCTTTCAGTTGAAAGGGGTTTGACAATGGACGAGGCGACTAGAAGTTTTAGATAATTAAATTCAACTCATATTTGAGTGATTATAGTTTGATTATTTAGAGAAGTTGGGGAGAATTTTCAGGGGTTGGCAGGAGAATTCCTTTGGATAAGAAGCCTCAGAAGTTAACAGTTTTCGTTCAAAGTGAAGAAGACTCATAGAGTTTGAAGTAATTAAACACCTCGACTCGGGAATTAATTAAACAGCTATTAAGTAGCTCGGGATCTTTTCAAGTGACGACCCTTAAAATGATGAATTACATCTACAGTCCGAAATCACTGAAGTCTTTTGAAAGAAAAGCAGACTCCAGAAGTTGACAATTGTCGTCAAACATGTGCTCACTTATCAGTGTTCATGAATTTCGTAGTAATTAAATCCTTCGACCCGACAATTGATTGAGTAACTATCTATCACCCCAGGAACTTTTGAAACGATGTTCTATCTACTGATGGACAACGCCGAGACTCCAGCAATTTTCACTGAAGGTCCGTCGTGTGTTTTTGACAGTGGACAGATACATTAACTCTAATTCGACGTTAGAGTGATTAAGTAATTAGAAGAAGGTGTCGTCCAAGTGAGAGGTCCCAGGGTCGGCAGGTCAGAGACCACCAAGAGCACGGATAATGACTAGGTGTATCAGCCGCGAGTGTGTCTGATACCCGTCGCCGAGGCATCAGACTCTTCAGACATCCTCCAGACCTTCTCGAGACTTTCGGTTGTTTCCTCGAACATCTAGCGGGTTCGAGCGACTCATCGACCTTGTTGATACCTTCAACATGACGGCAGTGGACCGTTCACGATCCTCTACAACGACTTTCATATCCGAATTTTTGTTTTCGTGAAAAGTTCCATTACGAAACGTCCCGCGAATTCCGGCGAGCCTTGTCAGCTGCCTCCGTAGAGTTCCATTGTTCCCCTTTTCCTACGGTCGAACGTCAATTAAATCAGGCTCAAGCATAGAGATAAACGGGACGTTGAAATCATGTCAGATGTACCATTATTGTTTGCATCGTCGGGTAAGTAATTTGTATGTTAATGAAAACAACCTTAGTTAACACATTGATTGACTGCATAATGAGTGTTGCGGAGGGTGAGTCACGCAACTGGGACAGGCCGCATCTTTCCTCTGATTGGAGACGGATGGGTGAAAGAGTTTCATGTTTTAATAGGCTTCGTGTTCATAGATTTCGACCTCGTCTTCCCTTTCCCACAGTTCACATTCTTCGAGGCTTAACAAGTCTACCAATCGCTATAATCGATGGAATATAATGCAGTAGCAACATAAATTAGGATCGTCAAACTACTGCATCAAATTCTGTATTAATATTTTCTTGTAATTGTTGAGACTAGCAATGATTTGCAAACCTTTTCTCTGCCGCGTTCATTGATTTTTCTTTTTGTTCCTCTAATACGTCACGTCAATAGAATATTATGACAATTCTGGATGTGCAAAAATTTACGAAGCTGTTGATGCTAATATACAAAATATTAAAAATACAGGGTGTAACAAAAATGTTGCACGTCCTTGACAAGGGCGATTTCCGAGGTGATTTTAAACAACTTTTTCTTT
The DNA here is from genome assembly GCA_030770465.2 of Perdita meconis. Lineage (NCBI taxonomy): Eukaryota > Metazoa > Arthropoda > Insecta > Hymenoptera > Andrenidae > Perdita > Perdita meconis. The sequence continues at coordinate 13,930,414 of JASKOS020000009.1, read as the reverse complement.
AGCGAAAATATTAGGTGGGGCTTTTTTAACGAGTTGTTAATGTAAAACACCTACCAATCGGGGAGCGAGTACACCGGATTAATGATGGCATGGACGCTGGCGGGCCAATATACAGGGTGTCCCAAACCCGACGCGGGAGCCGGAAATGGGAGATTTCTGGGGTGATTCTAAACAACTTTTTCCTTTGCAAAAATGTTATCCGAAGCTTTGTTGACGAAGCTTTGTTCTTAACGAAAAACATCGGCCAATCAGAGAGCGAGTACAGCGGATTAATGATGGCGCGAACGATGGCGGGCCAATACTACTCAAAGCTGGGACACGCGCTGAAATTCATCCACTGTATTCGTGCTTCTATTGGTCGGTATTTTTTATTAATAACTCATCAACAAAGCTTCGGAGGACATTTTTACAAAGGAAAAAGTTGTTTAAAATCACCTTTCGTTTCGATTTCAATTACTCCAGAGGCAGACTAATGGCGGTGGGCGGAGGGCCGATTGCGTATCGGTTACTTTGTATTGGGAGAACCAAAAATTTTTGGGGGAAGTTTATTCAATTACTTTGAGAGCTTGTTTGGAGCGTGTCTGGGTGTTTTTATTGCGGAGGATTTATACAGGGTGTAACAAAAATGTTGCAGTTCTTCAAAAGAGGTGATACCTGAGGTGGTTCTAAACAATTTTTTCCTTAGTGAAAATGTTATCCGAAGCCTTGTTAACGAGTTATTAATGAAAAACACCGACCAATCGGGGAGCGAGTACAGCAGATTAATGACTGCGCGAACGATGGCGGGCCAATACTACTCAAAGCTGGGGTACGCGCTGAAATTCATCCACTGTATTCGTGCTTCTATTGGTCGGTATTTTTTATTAATAACTCATCAACAAAGCTTCGGAGGACATTTTTACAAAGGAAAAAGTTGTTTAAAATCACCTCAGGAATTACACTTTTCAAGGAATTGCAACATTTTCGTTACACTTTGTATAACACAAGTTAATACTATAACTATCAATGATTCACAATCCTGCTTTTTTTCAGTGATATTAATTTCTTACTTTTCTTAAAATGTCACCTGTTATACTGATTACTATCGCCAATAAAAAATTGCATAATATACGTGGAATATACTAGCAGAAAAACCCGAATGGTGAAACTACTATATTCAATTTTACACGAATATTCTCTTGGAACCGTTTCCGCGATAAATGATTTACAAACTTTCTTCCCGTCACCCACATTAATTTTACACTTTTCTCTAAAACGTCGCATCAGTAGAATATTGCATAATAAATAATACAGTAGCAAACTAAGCAAGAATCTTTAAAACTTCACATTTCATATGTTCTCCTGTAATTGTCTTCACTATCGATGGTTTGTAATCCTTCCTCCTGTCAACGACATTAATTTTCTTCTTTTCTTGAATCTGTGCCTTGAGGTACTGTAAATAGAAAATTATATAATGTACGTGTAACATTGTAGCAAAAACATCGAAATTAATTTTATATCAATATTTTCTTGAAATTGTCTCCACGATAAATGATTCGCAAACTTTTTTCCTGTCACCCATAATAATCTCCCATTTTTTCCTGAAACGTCAGTTGCGCCTACAATTACTATATTCAATTGAAAATTATATGGAGTGATTCATGTAACATGATCTACTTAAATTATTTGGTCATTAGTAGGTCAATTGAAAATTTTTTTATCTGGTATAACATAAAGAGAGAGCTTTGAGACGATTATAGTAAATTTTTCAATTCTTTTTCCGAGATTTTTTATGGCCATTTTCAATTTTTCATAAGGAGCATTTTTCTCATCTAAATGAAAGAAACACAGCAAGAGTTGATAAAAAAATTTTAGCTTATAGCTTCTTTAGATTAAAGCTTTTTCTGAATCGTGCTATGCTAGATAAAAAAAATGTTTGTTCGGTCTAATAGTAATAAAATAATTTGATAACATAATATAAAAGAATCAATTCAATTTCATATTAATATTTTCCTGTATTACCGTCGCTAGATAAATGATTAACAAACTTTCTTTCCGTCACCCACATCAATTACCCATCCTTTCCTGAAACGTCACTCGTACCTCAAATCCCTATAATCGATAAAACCTTACATAATACACAGCACAGTAGCAAAATAAATTAAAGTCTCCAAAGTACTACATCAAATCTCATATTAATATTCCCTTGTAATTGTTTCCACCACGAATGATTCATAATCATTCTCCCCGGGGTCGACCACATTAATTTCCCTCCTTTTCCTGGACCGTCACCCTGTACCTCCGTTTACGCGTTTCCCATCGTCCACGCGTCGGTGTTTTACAAGGAAGCGCTTAATCCTCGTCGTTCGCGGCGTTTCCGCAAACGAGCCGGCCGCTGAAAGACCGCAGAAGCGTGTTCGCATGAATGAGCGAACGCGGCGTCGAACCAACCGGTCGTCGTTCCTGCTTTTTGCCACTCAACCCGCGCTTCTACGTGTCAACCATTCTGCTTCCTACTCGTTTCGCCGGGAATCATCGACGAACTGACTTTGCCCATTGTTTTCTGCCACGACCACAAACTCTAAATATTCATAATACATCTTCTTTCTCAACCGCTGAGCTCTCAAAACAACACCACGAGGTGAACTTTATTGAATCCGATTGTTTAGAGTTTGGTTATTCAGGCGACTGTGATAGAAACACGGAAACGGAGTAGTTGTGTCAAAGCTTTAGTATCTGGGACTGAGACACTAGTTGCATCGTTAGCTGTGTCCGATTGCGTGAACGTGCTCAGGCATAAGTTCCTGCAGGCGCTATTCTCTGGGACTGCTCCGCGTTTCCTAGGACTTAGAACTCTCCTTCTTCGAAACGATTTTGCGGAAGTTTGTTCGCGATTAGAAGGAAAAAATTGAGGAGCTATTCTTGAGAGAAGGTTATTTCTGTTTCGCGTGGCGTTATAGTTTATTTATCGTTTGCGTTTGAAGTTTAGCTTTTGCTTTTAGTTTCATTAATGCTATTACTTTTAATTTCATTTTACTGACTTGAGACTCAAGTCAGGAATCTGGAAAATCATCAACCTCACTTCGTCTGGATCGCAATTCTTCTCCCCTTGCATGATCAAAGATTTCTCAAGGAAGATTGATAAGAAAAACCCAGAGAACTTCCTTATCTCCTCCTCATAACTTACACCTTAACCAACTCAGGAAGCAGCAAACCGAGCAAAGAATCTCGAAAAATGGTTCCCCCTTTCATGCCGCTCGCAATTCCTGTTCCCCGCCTCGATTCTCGGGGATTTCTCAGGCAAGATTGATAAGCACGGGCAAGGGAACCGCCTGAGGTTCTCCGAATAAGTCACCCGTGAACGGGTGCGTCTCTATTTAGCTTGTCGCGTGTGCACGCGCAGCACGCAAAGCGCAATCCATATCGCGTCGGGCTCGAATCGCGCGGTTGCGTGGTATTTCCAGTACCGTTCCGGAATTCCGTTCCAGTTCGTTTAATGAGGAACGACTTTTTAGCATTCCTGGGTTAAAGGCAGCGTGAGAAACCGCGAAATGCGGGGTCGTGGACCATAAAATCCGTGACTCAGGCAAGGCACCTGCCGCGGACCCTTGTTGCACATGCGTGCCAAAGATCACGGGTGCATTAAACCGCGCTGGGTCGAAACAGGGGAACACGAACCGCGAACGATATGCCTGGAATATTTCTACAGGGTGTTCCTCAAACCACGTTCCCACGTGTGCAACACGCGACGGCTACCCACTTTCTCCGCCATCGATGGCAGGAGATCCACGGATTCAGATCTCTGCGCGTTTGACATTGCTTTGCACTCCTTATCAACATTACTTATCAACATTAACTCCAATATCAGCATTACGGCAAACTTCATGATTCACAGCGACTCACACATTCGTTCACAAAGGCTATGTTAAATTTTTTTAGTTTGCAGAAAAGGTATTTGCTTTTACACAATAAAAGTTGTGGAAACTGAGAAACAATTAAGTCGAAAATCTGTAGCGACATAAATTCATAGAAAAAGTATGTCATAATTATGATGCATATCTCAATTTCCTCAAACTTCCTATCCTTGCTCAACGTAGACTGAGATTTGAGTTAACATTAATCTTTAAGATTCTAAATCATTATATCGACTGTCCTGATATTTCAGATCTAATTCAGTTTAATGCTCCGCTTAGGAGTCTCAAAAACTACCTGTTATTCCATGCATCTTCAAGTAGATCTAACGTTTCTGCCAATGAATGTATTAGACGTTGCTGTAGACAGGCTAATATGCGTGCCAACCAACTAGACTTCTTTGGTTGTTCGATTGAATCTTTTATTAATCAATGTAAGTCCATATCTAACAGCGAATCTTAATGTTATTATTCTAATTGTATCAAAGGGGGCCACCCCGTTAATAATAAATAAATAATACTGGGTATGTCATTGTCAATTAACATTTGCAGTATACGTGAACGAACCTGTGAGTCACTGCAGTGCTGGGCAAAATAGAAAATAGTAAATAGTCTATTTCATTTCTAAAGCATGCCTATAATTATAGAAATAAAATATTTTATTTGTAAGAAAAACTTTTTAAAATACTATTTTTAAATGGTATTTTATTTGAAGAATATTGAAAATAGTGAGACGTATTTTGTAAAACTGTGTAAAATGGTATTTCAAATAGTAAATAGAAACTTATACTTTTGTTGCGTGTAATGTTTTTACAACATTGCCGTCTGTCTATCAACATATAGGGAGAGAATTTTTTTTCTTTCATGGAGAAGCACACAAATGAGATTGCTCAAAGTGACAATAATATTCCAAAATTGGAGTTACTTCAACACTTAGGTGATAAGGATTCGCAAATTGCAAGTCTTACAAGATGAAAGAGTTATTTCTAAAATATAACACACCGATTCCATCATTTCTTCCAATAGAGAGGATTATTTAGCTTCGCTGGAATGATTCTGTATTCTTGAAAGAGTAGTCTAAGCGACGAAAATTTTAAAAGATGTACTTTGTTACATGGAAATATTCATACTTAATCTACAAAGCTTTGTTAACTATTACAACTATTATAATTTCTTACGTTAAAAATTATAACTTACAATATTAACTCTTTGCTCAACTTATTTTCATTGTAAGGAAATATTTGAAATACAACATTAAAATATTTTATTTTATGTATCTGGTTATCAAAATAAAAATATTTTATTTGCCGCAATTTTTCGTTCTATTTAAAATAGTATTTTATTTGAACCATATTAAAGTATACTATTTAAAATAGTATTGAAATATTTTTTCTCGAAATTTTGTCCAGCTCTGGAGTCACTGTACTTTGTGGCACATCCGAAACCGCAGAAATCTTCATACAGACATCCGAAGAAGAGTCTGTAGCCTCTCAGAGAGCTGCATCTCATCTGTTCTGACCCCAGCGTTCAAAACCTTAACTCTCGGGTTAGGAGACTATGTCATGAAGTCTGCCCAAGCTTCTAGTCTCTAATTCTGAATCTCTGGATTGTGATCCACGTCAGATCAGTGGGAATCGACTTTCCGGACCCTCAGGGAATCCTCTCACCGCTATCCAAGCAAGTGCAGACCTCTTTCAGACTCTGCAGACCCGTCCCCGCGCGGTGATCGCGACTTTCGTGCCAGAAGCAGCCCGCCGCTCCAATTCCCCGACCCCTGACCCGGCCTTGTCGTTGATTTACCGTTCCGCCGATAGCCGTGACAACACGAACCGTGAAGAAGATCGTCCTCGAGTAGACTGCCGGCTGCCACAGGGAAAATCGACGAGAGGGGCGAGCGAGGGGGTCCGAAAGGGGAACGATGTCGAAACGAAAGCCGCTCCAGAATCGTGGTAGTCGTGCATCCGATAATGAGGCTCGCGCGGCATTTTCGATCCCGTGCCGCAAATAATCCCCTTTTCTCTACACGGGAGGCACTCATTATCGTGCGGGAACGTCGGGGGGCGGGGGAGGGAAGACACGAGAACCCCCGAAGAAAAAAAAGACGAGCGAAACGCGGACATGCGGCGGAGGTCGATGCCGTTTTATTTTTTTCAGAAGCTGATTGAGATCGGCCGAGATCATTTACCGGTCGACTTATTCCGGGGCCCTGGACTAATCAGATCAATCAGACAGAATGATCGCGAAATGAGTTCGGGATCATTATCCTCGGGGCGAGCTGTTCGCCTCCCTCGCGTCTTCTTCCCGTCCGCCGTGACGGGTCCAACGTGATCACAAATCGAATCGTGAAATCGATTTCAATCGCGGACCCCGGCGATTCTGTCTGATGTCTGGGTTGCCCGGAGGGAATTGATATTGTTGCGATTACGGGAGTCGAGGGTCGATTTTGGGGGCAATTAAAGGGTAATTCTTCTTGGTAGCTGATTGGTGGAAGCTGGGCGCTTGGTGCAGGCAATTTCTGAGAAGGAAATATTTGGAGAAGGGGTTCGTGATAATAACAAATTAGATAATAACAAATGAAATCTGGAGCTGTTGCAGTTTACAAATTGAGGAAGTTCGTTAAAAATTTAATGAAGTAGTCAATAGTATAATTTTTAAAATATTCAAAACTTCATAGCAAAAGATAAAACATTAAATTTATATGGTAAAGAAATATTTACAAAGCACATGTATGTATTTTTATGGAAAAAGTGAAATAGAATTACAAAGAAAAAAGTATAGATTTTTAGACTAAGAAAAAAATTATCAGTAGAAAGGAGTGAATATTCTTTTAATCAATTCTTCTGTAAATTAATTTCACACTCCGCATCCCTTTGGGATTTTTTTTATGGTATTGGTGACATTTTGCGATTAAATGTCTTAGCAACGATGACAGAACAGGATTTCATTCCTCTCTCTAAAAAAAAAAAAAATAAAAATTGAAAAATATTTTTGAATTTTTTTGGATTTTTCTAGAACCCAGAAAGGGTGAAAAAATGCTTCTAAATATAATAAATCTGCAGGGAGGAGTGACGGAATTAGTAAAAGTAATTAGGGGTCATAGAGGGTTGAAATTAGGTTGTAATACAGTCTCTGTACCTCAACATAATTTTCTTTTAAATCTTTCCCTTTGTTACTTCCATTTCTTCTTACTTTTGTATTTCTTCTTTTTCTTTCTATTATGCTAGTTCTATTTAATACACAATAGAAACATAATAATAATAATTAATAAACTTGCTTTCTTCTTCGACAAACTCATCTTCCATCACCAGCATTTCTTCTAAACCTACACTGGAAAAATTCCAAGATTTGAATCGAGGATTCCTCTCAGCAAGAATCCATTTCTAACATCTTCGGCCTCGCTTTCCAGACGTCCTCTCGAAAGCCAATAAATATCCGTCCGCCATTTTGCCGATGTGTAACTGCTGGAGGCAGCCCGGTCGGGATTATCCCCTGAGAAATGACGGATTTCGATCCGCATTCGGAGTGGTCCGTTAAAAAATGCAAATGATCGTCCAAGCTCACGAAGGTCGAGGCAGACGATCGCGCGCGCAAGAAACAATTTGCAGGATTGCGCAGAGGCGTGAGTATAAATCAATTTGGAAAGCACGACGCGTCGTTCTGTCTAGCTAGGATGATTTCTTGCTAGTCGCGGTACGTTTTACCGCCAGAGGCTTAATAATTTTCACCGCGCGGAATATTGATACTGCGATCGCGCGATTGCGTAATAACTTTCGGCTTCCTCCTCCAGGAGGATCCAGGTGACAAAATCGCTCGAGTCTCTTCTTCAGGTTCCAACCTGTTCCAACGTTTTACCGACCAATGGGACGAACTAATTTACGCGAGGAAAATCGTGCTGGCGTCGCCCCTGTTCCTCCTAATGAGCTGGCTAATTGTTACGAGCCGCGCTGAATTACCGTGGGAAAGGCTGCTGTTGACTGCTGCCAACGCGATAATTATTGGGACGTCTTGTTTAGAAGAATCACGGTAGCTTCGTGTAAATAATGCAAGTGGATTCGGAGTAACGAATTTTAGAGTGCTTTGTTTCTATTGTTTATCATGAGCTGAATTATGCTCCGTAGAAAACGGTTGCCAGAACACCCTATTAGTGTAATTCAGAGTGTTCGGAGTTAGAGATAGATTTCAGGTTCAGAGTTTCAGTTATTCCAGAACGTATAATTATCGAAGGCCACGTGGCTCTGTAAATTGTTTTTGGGATCGAGTAATTTTCTAGCCATCCCCTTTTACCTCCCCCACTTCCGCTCACCATGTTGTGGATCTTGATTCCTCTGAGGTGAGGTTGGAGAATTTGGATTCGAAAAGCGACGAACGTTTTGACTCCGGACACAATGGTTGCATTTCTCCGAGACTTTCACACGCGGCGTCCTTTGTCGCTCCTGTGGGAGTGGCCTGGATGTCACAGGTAGCTGTTTTCGACAGGATGCACCCTTTCAGGACGATTTCTGTCGATCTATTCTTGCTCAACGTTTTATCTTCCTCGAGGCTCGATTTTATAAACTTCGAGAAACTCATTTTTCTTCACTCGAAGTTTTCGAGTTTTCTTCCAAGTCGATCCACAGGGTGATTTCTCAGTGTTACTTCGCGATTGCAATGACACTCGAATTATTCGTTATCGGAAGACTTTCGGGGGAATCACCGGGCGTAATAAAATAATTTCCGCGGCAAGTGTCGAGAAGTCAAACGGAGTCAAAAGTGAAGGAAAGATAATTACCGCGTAATGCCCGTACTTTCTCCTCAGAGCGTCGGTGTACGTGCAGTCATTTACACGCGTGTAAAGCGTTGATGCTTGGAAGCAGCTTACCCGGTGATATTAATGTCGTGCTAGTAATGCGCGTAATAGCGTGGACGCGCGCGCAAGCGAGAACAGGCCACATGATTTAAATCCGACGATTAAAATGAATAGAAACCTGGAACGCAGCTGTTTACCTGGCCGAACTGACGCACCTTTCTTTTCCGTGGAAATTTCTCTCGCTGGATTAAATCGATTCCACTCAATCTTCCTCAGTTTTACTCACTTTTATGCTACTTTATACTGCATCTTACCATTTTATACCTTCAACTCTAATTAGAACAGACACAGGTATAAATTCTACTATTACTTCTCCACAGACAAGCATACATTTTCTTAATTCATAAAGACGAGTTTAATTCTAATTATTTTAGAGTTTCAATAAATTTGAAAAAAATTCAGAAAGTCTTATCAAAGTCTATATTATATTATATAATTATTTATTAAATAAAATGTTTAAAACTTTTTTAATAAAAGCAACAATTCGAGGATTTAGTAGAATGAATTGAACCATAATTGACTAAGAGCAATTGAATATTGATATTAAATTCTACTTCATCTTTTTTACGTATCTATTAATATCACAAGCACGTATTCGAAACCTACTTAACAAGCACTCCCTAAAATTTACACTCGTATTCGACGAAACGATCGAGCATAAAATAAATCTCGCGATTTTCCGCATGTTTCACCATCCGCCATTTACAACCCACCTTATTGCGTTCTACAAGGTGGCCCCTGCCAAGTTTTTTCCCCGAAACAATTTATTTACTCCCGTCCTACGAATCCCAGGAAGAACGTCGTTGTTTTCGCTAGAAAAATATAGTACAGATCGAATTACCCTCGACCAGTCCGCACTCCAACAATAAAAGTCCCCGATGATATATTCCAACGGTGCAAGTGGCTCTTAACGACGATCCCCCGTTCCCCTTTCTCGCGCGCGTGCATTCAAACGATATCGAAGAACTATCACGCGTCCCTTTCAACGATCGCCGGACGACACGACCTTCGTGGCCGAAGGACGCGGCAGGATCACGGTCGAGGATTTTCAGGCGTTCGTCGAGCGGTGAAAAGGCGGTCGGTTCCGTGGCGCGGCCCTGTCGGAAGACACCGGTTGCCAGGCCGGGCCCATTTTGATTGATCGGGCAATATAGCCTGCTCGCCCCCCGCGGTTCGTGCATTACCAGCCGCGACGTGGAAAAATTACTGGATTGAGATGCACTCATTAATAATGGCCGCGTACGTGCGCGAGAGATCGGGGCCCCCTCGACTTCGATCCTAAACGGCCGCGACGAACCGCCGCTCCTCTTGCCGGGACGCGTAATTACTGGCGAACGAGCATGCGACATGACCATCAACCACGGGTTCGTTCGCTTTCCGTGGAAAACGCCGGCTAAGGGAGATGGATAGGACGTCGAGGTTGGGAAGTGTAAGTGAGAGATATGCAGTTTTGTTTGCACTTGGAGTTGCAATTTTCGAGATGGTAGATAGGGGATTTGGAGGGTTAATTTGTTAACCTCTTGCCATGCAATTTCATTTTTATGGTATTAGATTAATGAAGATACATTGTAAAGTGCTTTTGGACTTTTCGTTGGATTTACATATACGTAAAACAAATTTTATAAAATTATGTGAAGTTTTAATCTATTTTCGAGGGATAAATTATTGGAAAAAAAATTAGCTCAGCTTAGTTAATATTTTGTACTAATACATCAGGCTTTGTAGTGAACTATTTTTCGTATAAGACATTGTTTTCATTGTTTTTATGGTTAAAAACACTCTTTTTTAGATGTTGCTGTTTTATTATAAACAGTATTTACAGTCTTTCTTTATTTCAGAATTGATTTTCTGAAAATAGGGAAAAAGTGTTCTCTGCAACTTTGTAGAATTGTTTTATACGCTCTTCCCTAATTTCAGAAAAAAATTGTATATAATAGGTATTTAAAAAAAAAAATACTATTTTTAACTACGAAGAAAAATATAATTCATGACTTTAAAATATACAGGGTGGGGCAATAACTTTTAGCACCTCAGATATCTCGGAAACTATAAGTTTCACAGAAATATTTGCTGAAATAAAATTGCACACTACGAAGAGGGCATCCGGTGGCGATAATAGTTTTTTTGCAGGTGGAGGTACTTCGGATATTTGAAGGTCACCTCCATTTTTTTAAATGGATCGGTATGTTTTTGCTTTCGTATCATGATAGAGGATCTTAAACCGCGTTCAACGACCTATTACATAAGGTCATTGAAGGTCATAGAAAGCAGAGAAAGACGATTCATTTACTACCCAAACCGTAAGTATTATCGCCTTTCTCTACTTTCTGTGACCTTCAATGACCTTATATAATAGGTCGTTGAACTCGTTTTAAGATCCTCTATCATGATACGGAAGCAAAAACATACCGATCCATTTAAAAAAATGGAGGTGACCTTCAAATGTCCGAATTACCTCCACCTGCAAAAAAACTATTATCTCGACCGGATGGCCCCCTTCTTACTGTGCAATTTTATTTCAGCAAATATTTCTGTGAAACTTATAGTTTCCGAGATATCTGAGGTTCTAATAGTTATTGCCCCACCCTGTATACCGCATATTTCTTAACATGTAGAATTCACTTCAGAAGCTCTGTCATAAACTGAAATGGCTAACAAGTAGGACATGCGTTTATATGAAGTTTACTCATTGTTCTCTGGTGTAGAATCAATGCCTGAAGCGAATTCCATGTACATATTATGAAATACCTTGCTCATTTGCATAGAATTAAATTTCTTTATTCTATCTATGTAAATATAATTATCTGCTTTTCATTATCTGGAAAATACAGAACACTAAATAGATACAGTAGAAAATTTTCTACATGGCATCATTTTCACAAATGTGAAATTTATTAAGATTGTGGAAATATGGAGTAACTACATTAAATTCATTTCAATTTTAATTTTACAATTAAGGTAAGGGGCTGAATTTAGGGGCTTTGGATTTTTTTCGGTTATCCCTTTTACCTACTTTTATATCTCACCGTGCACAAGTGTCTAGTTCTTTTATTTTATACAAGGAAAAGAAAAAGTGAGTTTAATCTCTTCATAATGGATGGAACAATAATTTCCCATATGATTTTTCGTTTCTGTGTGTCTTTTAACCCTCTTGTTCATAACCAGATACTTGAATACCCACTACCAATATGGAAAACTATGTACAAAAAATGTCGAAAGTTTTGGTTATGAACATGAGTTAAGAATATTTTTCTTGAATACTTACTACCAATATAGAAAACTATGTACAAAAAATGTCGAAAGTTGTAGTTATGAACATAATTTAAGAATATTTTTCGCCCAGAAAAACGTGAAACCATAAAAACAAATTGTACTGTAGCCAAACTTGCAACGAAGCAAGAAAAATTGCAGAATGATATGTAAATAGTATCCTAAAAAGATAGATCAGTAGATCATAGTCTTCCACACCCTAAGAAAAAAGTGGTACTCATTATGAAACTCATTTATAATCCTCTCTCTAAAGAGCCCCATACACTGGCGAACCGATCGGCCGAGCGCACAGTGGTCCAGATCGAAGAATTAGCTGGTCAAAGCTATATTAGCGTTGTTTCAAGACTTAAGATCATAGTGTTGTATATCGTTGAATTCGGCTTAATGTCAGCTATAATATTATGTAATCAAAAATATGTAGTGACAGTTAAAAAACCAAGGTGATCTTGATTTTTCATGGCAAATAATTTTTTTTTACTATTTTATATTTTAACTTGTAGTATGTTCAATATTGATTTATTTTTGTCTGAAACATTTTTCTGCTAAATCATTGGACATGCCTAAAAAGTCGTGGTGACATATGGTGTAAATCAAGAACTGTAATTTCTACTTCAAAATAAGTAGAATAAACCACAATTTATGAACTAATAAATTCATCGCTACGAGTAAGTTGATATTTTGCCAAATGAACTGCCAATTCTTATTGAAATTAAATGACTTATCCCTCGCGCGACTCAAACAGTGCCGCGCTTCGACGACGGGATCTCGGATTACAACGGTCGCGCGAGCCATAAGTTAACTTTTCACTTTCCCGTCGACCTTATTACATATAGTCGTAGCATTAAAAAAAATAACATCGCTCAATTTCTGTCATTCTCCTGATTGCAATGACATAAAATTTCATATAAATCGGTCTATTTTTGGTAAAGTTAGGAATTTCGCGTGTTAATTAATTTTTCCGGTAATTTTGTTACTTATAGCTTAATTTACGTTGTATTTGGACTTTTCTCTTTTTAAATTAATAAATATAATCATATATCTAAAAATTCTGACTGTTTCACCTATTTGTACGTATTTTAAGTTGTTCATGTTAAGATTCAGGAAATTAAAAAACCCAATAACTCAGTGCTATGTACATCTATGCAACTGGAAATGAATGGGAAGTAAAAAGCGTTAATCAAACTATAGATTGAGCAAAAACTCTTCACGGGCCTTCGCGGGCTTCATATACTTTTTTTTTTATTTTTGTCTCTTTTTTAATACGTTTTCTTCAACCGCGTGTGTTAAACTATTTTGTGTATTTAAAAAATTCTAAAACTGACATTCTAAAACAGAAAAGTCCATATTTCAATGCACCGTGTGTAAAAATACAAAAAAAATAATATTCAGTATAAATATTAAGTACATGTTATAGAGCCCCAGAAACATGGTCTTTCAAACGCTTAACTTACAGGTTATATTTTACGAACATACGACTGTTTATCTCTTCAAAAATACTCAATAACGATACCTTAAGGACACAAGTACTAGGCAATATCATTTTTGCTATCATTAGCAAAAATCTTTTTTTTAGTCGTTTGAGCTGCTAAATCGCCGCCCTGGACCACTGTGGAGCGGCTCGCCGAGCCGTCACACAGACTCGTCTACACATTATCCAGTACGCATGAAAAGTGTAGATGTGTAGACGCGTGTATGTGATGATTCGGCCAGCCGCTCGGCCGAGCCGCGCACTAGTGTATGGGGTTCTTAACAAGAATCCCAGCCCCAATATTCAGTTTCCACCTCCAACTCTGCCAACGCAAGTCAACAAATTTCCAACCTAAAACTAGAAGCCGCCACCATCACAACCAGTCATTCGCAACCCAACGTTCCCTAAATTTCTTCAACTCCTCTCCTCTCTAAAAAACCCTTAAATTTCATCTACCCTCCCCCAAAGGGCGTCGCGAAAGTCGTCCCAAACGGACGAGCAGCGCCCCGAATAAAAGTGGTTCCGTCTTGCGGAGGATCGAGGCGGAGACTGGGATTCCCGTGAAACTCGATATCCGTTTATCAAGGATCCACTTTGCTCCCTCGGATCCCAGTGAATTGCTCCCGGTTTCTTGTCGCCGATCGGAACGTAAAGCAGCCACGTACACGCACTCCGGTGTCCGTTGAACGCGAACGTGGATAGTTTTATGGCGGCCCTTTGCCTCCCCGTAATGCGTTTCGCTAAGAACTCCCGTGCGGCGGAGGCGGGGGTAGGGGGACGAAAAAGGGGCAAAAAGGGTAGGAAGGGAGAGGAAGAGGGCCCCGGTCGAGAGGCAGTGACTCGGCCGTGGCGAGCGAGAGGTAGAGAGCGTGGAACGAGAAGAAAGGGAGGACAGAATGGTCTTAATATCCTTTGATTTATCTCGGCTGGGTCACGGTTCCCCCCTCCCGGGCCCTCTTCGCCGGGCCCCGGGGCCCTGAGCCACCCCCGTGCTAACCGCAACGCATGGGCGGGCCAATAAGTTTTTAAATAACCATAACTCCTGGTTTTATGGTCGAAACGGCGCGCGATGGCCCACGGCCGCTCTTCTCGCGTCCGCGATACGGTCAAACTGTAGCGAGCAAGTTGTTTGCTTTATCCCCCCTTTATATGGGGCCCCAATCGGTAGGCCGACCTGTCGATGATCGCGTCGCTTGGCTTCTCCTCCCCCGCGCCAACAGGATCGCTGTTCAACGTTAACCGAAGATTTGTAGCGTGATTTGAAATCCAGAAATAAGAGCCGCCTAATGATTAGACCGCAGGAGTTTCTCTCGATCATCGAAACAAAACGATCCCCTCTCGTCCGACTGGCCCCACTCGTAAATTCCGCTCGACTACCGCCATTACACGAGCGCCTTTCACGCAGCGGTTCGTTTCTCGAGCAACCAGGGATAGTGTGTCGTCGATCGGCGAAGAAAAAAGCGTGGGTGCGATCAGAAGAGGAACGCGGCCAGGCACCAGATACATGTAGATCGTTACAGAATGGAAGCTGGAACAGCGAGGCGCCCGCTTTCCTCGCTCCTCAGACGCGCGCAGACCGCTCCGAGCTCGGCATACACGCCGTGTCATGTCGCCGAGGCGCTCCTACTAAGTCACGGGCCATTGTTCTAGTCGCCGTTTGATAGACGACGCTCGTTCCCTACACAACTGCTCCGAGAGCACATGCGTCAGGGGTTAGACGATGATGAGCATCCGTTGCCCTTTGCGATGCTCCTTTTGCCAGTCGAACGATTTGGTTATTCAAATGCGCCG
This sequence comes from Perdita meconis, assembly GCA_030770465.2. Taxonomy (NCBI): domain Eukaryota; kingdom Metazoa; phylum Arthropoda; class Insecta; order Hymenoptera; family Andrenidae; genus Perdita; species Perdita meconis. Next base: position 13,915,149 of record JASKOS020000009.1, on the reverse strand, counting down.
ATCGGCTCGCCAACATGGATCAAAGCGGATCTGAACCGGAGCTGCCTCAACTGGAGTCTCTGCTGATGCGTTGAGCTGTTGGAAGTTCCTCTTGCCGTGATTTAGTTGATTACGTTGGTAGAACTTTGTTGATGTGGGTGCAGAACCAGGGGGGTGCATTCCATAGGCAAAACTGTTGGCAAAATATGAGGAATGCAATCCACCAGCAGCGCTGGGATCACTCGAGTTCCGAGTTTCGAGTCTTTCAATGCTATTCGAGTAACCGATAGTTATCGATGGGCATCGGTTACTCGAATAGCATTGAAGGACTCGAAACTCGGAACTCGAGTGATCCCAGCGCTGCTGGTGGATTGTATTCCTCATTATATTTTGCCAACATTTTTGCCTATGGGAGTGCACTCCCCTGATGCAGAACTATGAATTCAGAGAGTTCCTTGTTTTTTGCAATTTTAGGCGGGTCATTTGATTTCTAATTTATTTACGTTTTAGGTTCTTGGTGTGTACACGTGGCAAGTGGTTCAAGAAGTCTGACTGGTAGATACTACATATGTACTTGGTTTCAGAAATGATACTTCGTTGGTGCGTTAAATGATGCGTTTTAAAATAGTATTTCAATGATTTAGTAATGGTATGTATTGGGTCGTGTAATAAATTCCCGCGTTTTTTTCCTCCTGGAGCTTCCATTTCAAAAGCCTGGAAATTGATTAAAATTAATTAATTCGAAAAATTGAAGCAGATAGTATATATACTTTACCTAACAAATCACAAAATTGCGGGGAAAAAAATCAAATACACAAAACGCGGGAATTTATTACACGACCCAATACATCAAATAAAAATTTATTCACTCAGTTGTATTCACTCTACCTGGCGCACAGAGGGTTAAAATACAGATCATTTTGTTGCACCCTGTATTTTGTAAGCTTGGTAACCTTTCATTTTTGAAGCTTTTAAGATTTAGACATACTTTTCCCTTGTATCATCATTAATTAATCCCCTACCATATCCTTGTGGAAACCATATGCTTAAATAAGCATATATCTGGAACCTATCTACCCTGACCTAGTTGCCCAGGTCTAAGGCCTTTTACACAGTTGAGCGTAACATACGCGCTATGCGTGCAGAGTGCTCGCTGTTTTTTTCCTTGACGCTGCGCGAAAAGAGCATTGAATCATCCACACATGTAGCACGTAGTGTGTACGCTCCGCTCAACAGTGTAACCAGTCTAACTATGCATACCTAGCTATCCCTATCTGACAATTTAGGTCTATATATTAAAACTTAGCTTTCCAAGATGTACATAAGAAGTACCACAAGCCACCTATTCCCCCAACAAAGTACCAATTCTCAAAGAATCAGACTTCTTTCATCCCTGGAACCACATCATCTTTACATCTTCAAGAACTAACCCACTTAGACAGCTCAGTATTGAACTTCTTGAACCTCCTTCACGAATTTGTTGATCACCGCGTCGGTGGTCCCCCCAAAAAAGACCGGTGCTAGTTGAACGTTCGGCTACCAGATGAGTGGGTGTTTCTGGGATCACGCAGCAGGTTGTATAGCGGCTCTTCCGTGGGCCCAGAGTTCCCGGGCGGAACATTCCCTGGGTTGTGTAGAAGCTTGTATGAGGTTTGTATGCGTCGACGCGCGTGTCGGACTGAAGCGCACGGATGTGGCACCCAATGAGTTTAAATCATGCCAACTGGCGGGAAGAAGGCGCAGCAGCGCGCTACGAGATGATACCACTCTTTCTCTTGGAGCACGATGCAGACGCGGACGCGCGCGCGCGCGTGCTCACGGTTAAATCATAAGAGGCCAAGGGAAGGCGTGCGAAGGGGAATACGTTCGAGGTTCGAATCACGGCGCGTCTGTAATTCGTTTCGAACGATCGGTGGATAAGCGAGCAGGGGCGAGTGTTTTCTAAGGGGGCCTGGCCATTCGCGGGGTTTCAGGCTTTCAGATCGGCGCGGAATGGCCTCTTCTGACTGCAGTTACACCGTGTGGATACGGTGTCGGTAAATCTCGGGGCGATTTATAATCGAGGATGAACGGATCGTTAGGGGTACAATGACTGCGGTTAATGCGCCGTTGTGGAATACTCGGTGATGGTGGTTGGACGATTGGGAGGCACGTGTGTTAGGGTTGCTTTAATATAAAAATATAATTGAGAAATATTAATTAAACATAGATTACACTGTCTTAGTCTTTCGCGGATACTGGATGCAACATTTCAGGAATTTCATTACATTCATTAGAAGAAGGTCCAAAGTGTTACTACCGTTACCTGAAATTTTTTCAAATATAAGGGAGGGTGTATAAAACAACCCGAGAAGATTGTAAGGCACATTTGTCCACTGCCTTCGAAGAACAAATTATTATAGCATATGGATAGTTCCGTTAGATAAATTTTTAATAATTTATTCTTTGAAAATAGCGGGGATTTGATCTTTGTAATTTTTTGAGGTTATTTACAATATCGTCCCTATATGTATGTATACAAGATTAATGAGTTGATTGAACATAATTTGTGTTAGTGAAAATTCACACTGGGGAAAAGGAGAGAAGTATGTAGGAAAAAAATTATTAGTTGCGGATTATTTACTTTTTTCAATCAAACCAATAATCCTTAAAGGATATTCATACTAGGGCTATTGATTATGAGATACCCGGGTACCCGGGTACCCGAGTGAGATACCCGGGTATACCAAAATTACCCGCACTACCCGGGTATCTCACGGGTACCAGAACACATGAGATAGACAAGAATCTCATGCCGAATTAAGCCGAATTGAACCGAATTGAGCCGATAGTTTTTCGCTATGTGTTTCTGGATTTTAAAGTAGAGCGCGCACGAGAGAGAGAGAGAGAGAGAGAGAGAGAGAGAGAGAGAGAGAGAGGAAACTCATTTTCAACATAACCACGGTGCATTACATTCAATTTTCATCATGTATACAGAATTCATTTCATTCTGAAATTTTTTTTATTTTTAAAGCCACAAATACGTACCGAAAAACTAGCGGCTCAATTCGGTTCAATTCGGCTTAATTCGGGATGAAATTCTTGTCTATCTCATGCGTTTGGGTACCCGTGAGATACCCGGGTAGTACGGGTAATTTTGGTATACTCGGGTATCTCACGAGTACCCGGGTACTCGGGTATCTCACTCGGTTCACTTGAAATCTCGAGCCCTAATTCATACAGGGTGTTCTACTGTAAAATTGAAGTTTCTTTACGCTTAATTTTTCAAGGTTGTACTGAGGTTATCTCGAATGCATTAAATAAAATTCTGTATTTTAGTTTTAGTAGGTATTACGAAAATATAGCAAACAATTTTTTTAATTCAACAGATACCTCTAAAATTACCTTGAAGCAATTCAAGGTTGCAAGGACGAATAAATATTTAGCTCAAGTGATAGTTACCGTCTTATTATATCAGTTTCTTACCGTCTGCCATAAAATTTAATTCACCTTTATCCACATAAAATTGGTATACAAAAAACAGATTGGGACTGCTACAAAACTTTCTAAGGAATCTTTCTAAACCCGATCGCGAAAGAAAGTCCTCTGGCTTTCACTGGAACCAGCCACCAGCCGTCGTTAACTTCCGGCATCTCGATCGCGGCGTCGAGGTCTCTTAATCCTAACAAATCGAATCCAACCGTCGTGCGAGCATCGGGAAAAAGGAGCGGGAACGATGATAGCAGACGACTCCGAAGGGAAGCGTAACGCAACAAGGCGGGGAGAGAGGCATCGCGTGAGACAGAGGGATGAAGGAGGAAGAAAGAGAGTCGGAAAAAAGGAAATAATAAAGCGGAGCGAGTGCCAGGTGCCCGGTGCTGGCATAAGAAGGCGTCCAAAAGCAGTGCGTGTCATTAGAGACCGTGAAAGACGTGACAAATGACAGTCTGTCTCGCGGTGAATGCGCATTGGCGCCCCCTATCGCTGCCATCCGTTTGTTTGCGGTCACACATTGTCGTGCCCGGCGCGGAGAATGCCGAGGTACGGCTCTCCGTTTATCCGTGGAACCTCCGCCGTTGACGCCCGGCGACTGCCCTCTCTCTGTGAGAATGTGATTCGCTATGGATCCTTGGGGATGTTTTGACGGCCGGTTGACGAGCGATTGTCCCTTGCGCTCGCCCTTCCTGAGTACCTCTCCTCCTTCCATTTTTTGCCCTCGCCACGCTAGCTGACTTCCTTTTTCTGCCCATCTTTCGAGTGGCCTCGATTAACGAGCACGCTTTTTTACGGGTACCGTTCTTGATAGACCCCGACGAATATAAATTGTCTCGGGGCCAAGCTGCTCAGAGCTTGTACCATTTTGAATGCCGCCGGGGGAGCTTTCGGGGGGAGGATATTGATGGATCGGACGGGGTACCTAGACATTCTATTCGGCGAAAGTTCGACTACTTACCTCGTGATACACTAAATCATTTTATAATCGGTATGGAAGACATCCTCTACTGTCTAAGGATATTACTCGCCGCTATCAAACTCAGTTCAGTCTTTTTTCTTCAAAAGAACATGTTATTCTAGCTCTACTAGTACCCAACCTCGCGTCAACAACTAACCTTCGCTCCCACACTTCCTAATCCCATAATTTCCTGCGCACACAAGTTCCCCAAGAAGACACCCCGCGACTTCATCGGTGCAATCGACCCCGACTTTGCCGACATGAGCAATAACTGTCGAATCCCTTGATACAGCGCGCGATAATCCTATCAGAGCTGCCTTAAATCCAGCGAGGATCGAGGGAGCAACGACGTCGACGTTGGTGGCCGGTAGCCATCAGCGAACACTTAATCCCGAGGACGCGGTTCAGCAGTCCGAATCGAAAAAAGGGTAGGACCACCCTCGACGAGACGCATCGAATCCCCGGTGCCATCCGCGTGGCTCTATTTCGCAATTACCGCGCATCGGAGCCGATAGAGTCGGGCCCCGCGTTCGGGGAGCGTCGTCCCGCGGATCCATGTTAACACGGCCAGCCACTAATCGTTCACGTTTTCGCCATAAGGGCTGATTCACTGGCAGCGCCGCTTCTTTACGGCATTGTTCGCCCCGGCCTCGGTCGGATCGCTATCTTAACTAGCCTCGTGCGCGCGCGCGCGCGCGCAAGGCCCTTGGTAGCTACCGAGAGGATGGTAGCTCCCGGGCCGCTCGTAGACATGATCGTTCTCCTCGGCGTGTTCTACGCTGTACTCGGCCACGGCCTGTACGTGACGGCAGTAAAGTAAACGTTCCTTCTCCGACTGGAACCGGCCCGAGGTGGAACAACAACGGGGTCCGAGAGCAACGGCGACAGCAACAACAACCGCGCGCCGCGGAAAACGTTCGGCGGAACGGGGAGAGAGAGAGAGAGAGAGAGAGAGAGAGAGAGAGAGAGAGAGAGAGAGAGAGAGAGAGAGAGAGAGAGAGAGAGAGAGAGAGAGAGGGACGATAGGAAACGCACTGCGCGAGGAGGTGCGAAGAGATGGGATTGGCCGGTGCTACCGTGGCCCACCGTGGAACCCCTATCGCGAGGATGCGAGCAAAGGTCAAGTTACGTCAAGTTGTAACCCCTCCTCCCCTGCCTGTACCCTTCGGGAGGGGGACTCTGCATCCCCGTGCGGAGAGACTGCCTTCCTTTCTCCCCCTGCTCGTCGAGGCGCTCTTCGGATACTCGAGGTCACGTCCTTCCCCTGTCTGACGATTTGCGGTTATAGGGCCCAGAGCGAGGAATCGTGATCCTTAGATCGGGTGTGAAGTACGCTTCTTGCGTTTGGGTGTCGATTTTATGGGATCCAAGTTCGATGTGGTGTTGGGAGAGAAGGTTTATTCTAAAACGTATCTGACTTCTGATTTTCAGTTCGTTTGAAGTCCATTTGAGTTCAAGGAAGGTTAAATATCTGACTTCAAAGTTCATTTGAAGTTCGTTTGAGACTAAAATTGTCTCAGATGGACTAGAAAATGAAATTTTAAATTACAGGGAAGTTAAGTCTCTATCTGGCTTGTGAGTTCATTTGCGTCCCACTTGGAATCTACTTTAATAAAAAAAGGATTTCAGTACTTTGACACGTCGCACATAACGTGTTAAGTATCACCAGTTCTGGAAAGATTTATTCTATGTCTGACTTCTGAGTTCCTGTAAGGGTGTCGGATACTGGATTAGCGGCGCGTAGGGGTGGAAAAGTGAACTAAAAGAGCCCCATGTATTTCTTATGGGATAGCTTATGCAGGATTTCGGACAGAATAGGAACCAAAACACATAATAATTATGATATTATTGTTCAGGGAAAAAAGGCCGAGGTCGCTACAGAGCCCTTTTTTTGAAAAAAGGTCCAGGAATAAATTTCTTCTATAAAAACATTGACATCCTTTTTTTACGAAGTTTTGAGAGCCAAATTGCAAAAAGGGCTCTGTAGCGACCTCCGCATTGAAACAAAGAAATTATTAAAAAAAAATCATAAACAAATAGTGTTTCTTCGCTGCAAAAAGTTGCATCTGCTGAATGTATTGAAATCTGAGCTGTTTGTTTACAAACATGGTTGACCTTGCTCGCGCCCTGCCATATATAGGTTGAATCAGGGCCGACGTAAATTACGTGGACCCTGGGTGTATTCCTATATTTATATTAAACGTTATTATTAAGTTCTAAATGTTTACAAAGCATTGATTGTTATTGCAGTTATTATAGAGAACACTCTGCTAAGTTAATTGCTTGTTTATCAATAAAAGTTGTATGTATATATTTTATTATGTGGACACGGGCCTCTAGGTAAACTTGCTACGGTACTATCCTCTAACCACGTGACCATAGGTCATTGTCATAAAGTATCTATATATCACATCGTAGTCCATTTTTTTTGGATCTTTTTCTTTTTGCCCCCAGAGGTCGGTAATCCAGTATCCGACACCCTTAAAGTCCACTTCAGATCAACCTTAGCACCGAAGAACTTTAGTATCTAACTTTGAGTGTCACCTACCTTTGAGAAGGTTAGGTTCTTCCCTCTACTATCAGACCTCCACGGGTCCTGTTTTTGACTCTGGGCCCTCTGCGTTATCCCCAAATCATCGCATCAATGAAAGCACCGTGTACAGAGGGCAATACCGATAGTTGTTCATAGCTTTCTATAATGTATAACGGTGTTCAATCTTCTCCCAATCAATCGTCAAGAAGATAGGAAGAGGGGAATTCATAGGTAAACAGAGCGACGTATAAACCGGATATCGATCTTCATAGATTGTCCATCAGCCATCATCCATCTTCAAGCGTTCAAGATCGACAGATCACCGCCTGTCGATATCGATAATTTTCAGTTAAAAGCCCCTCGCAGAACGGTTAACGCATACGATCCAGTCTTTCCGTGCAATCCATGAGTATTGGCATAGCTGGTCATCGATCTAATAGAATGACACTGTCGTGCAGATATCAATGATACCGAGGGAATCCAAAACTATTAACAGTCAGTAGCTATACCTTTGTCAACCTACTTTTTATGGTAACGAACTAACTACTACACAATAAATTTACGCCAGGATTTGCTCTCAATTTGGAACAATTTGTCGATGAGTCGGGGACAGTGATATATGGGAACCCGTTTGAAAGCGGCGGGAAAAAAGCTTGAGGAACGGAATATGGAAGAAGATCGGGCATTAAGGTCAACCGAAAAACACGGCGCTATCATCATTAGAACGGTAATATTACTCCGAAGAAAGTGAAACCAATTGGTTAAGAGCGACGTCGGGCCGAAACGGAGCAGCCTAATGAGGCCTGTGGACTCTCCTCCTAAACATCAATTACTATTCATTAAAGTGAAATTCCTGGAAGATGTGTAATTGTTTTTGGAGCAGCGAAAGTCGTCGCGATGCTGCGGTTATAGCAACGGTGACCACGTGGCGCTGTGTTTGTAAGTGTAAAGAACAGGAAAAATTGTAAATGTATTCAAATTTTGGATGCTGTGTAGTCTGGCTCAAGTGTATTAGAAAACGTTTTAGAAAAGTTAATTAGAAATTTTAGGAAAGTTGAATCACATGAATCACTGTTTAAATGACAACTGCTTTCGTTTCCTGCTTATGGCACTTTTATGAACTCTGGAATCCATTTTCTTTATCTAAATAACATGTTGCCTTAAAAATACTTCTTTTTAATAAGGGATGGGGGGTTGATAATTAACTAGTTTTCCCTGTTCCAAATTTGTCTCCCAATCTAATAAAATTTTGAACTTTTAAATCACGAATCTACTGTATTCAAGTAAGTGTCCCCAGATTTTCTGGGAAATTGCAAGAAACATTTTGGAGGATCAACGCTCGTCTTCATTTTTAAGACTAATGCCTGGCAAGTAGAACCTTTAGGCTGAGGGGCGTGAAGATGGCACGCGGTTTGCAAGTGTCATAAATAATTTGTGACCGAGATTAGCGAGGCGCAACCACGAAAGTTACGGTCCACCTTTCGAAGACGTCCTTCTGTTCTGTTTTTCGGTCCGACAAAGGGTTGTCCCTGCTGCAGTTTTTCTCTTTCTCCGTTGCTCCCCCTGCTTTTGTCCCGATTGTGTTTCCTTCGTCCGAAGCCAGTCCTAAATAAAATTTGAACGGTATGCAAAGGCATAATGGACTCTCGCACAGCTCGCTGAGAACAGATTTACGATTCGGACTGCGATTGCGTTCTCACCTTGAGTTGGTTGGAACGTGGATATTTTATATAACGCGTGCTTTCTTTTCTAATTGTCGCATTAGGATCGTTGCAGACGAGCGGCTAGCGGCAATTTGCTGCCGCGATAAATTTGTTTATACATATATGTTAGGGGCGAAGTCCGCACGGTGTACAGGGTCGACATTGCCCGGGCAATCTCAGCATTGCAGATCGCTGTCAGGCGAAGTCCGCAGAAATGATCTATTAACGAACATTGCCCACTTTAATGTGAGTAAAGTTGACAATGTCCATCACTGGATCGGCAGTGTCAGCAACTGTTACTTGTTTGCGAACTTTGTCCGGATTGAAGTGGGCATTGTTGACAATGATAAATTTATCTAGGCAGAGCCACTGTAGACATATATTTAATAGTTAATAAAATTACTTACAATTAGTACAACTTTTAAAATATTAATTTTAATACAGGCAATGAATAAGATTATTTATTTATTTTTACATGGCAATCCAGATAGCACCATATATTTCAAGCACGTTCGTTTCATGTTTAGTTTATGTCCGAATGTCCTACGTCCATTTTGGACATTCCTAGGACATTCCTAAAATTTAAATTTCGGATGTTTCAGAAACGTCCGTTTTAAAAATTCTACGGATGTTTGTAAGATTTAAATTTCGGATGTTTTAGAAACGTTCCTCTAAAGAGTGTTATGGATATGCGTAAGAAATACACAATATAACCTCAACGTTGGAATAAAATTTTGGTGTATTATTTATTTCTCGTATAGGGTGAAGGCATTAAAGGACGATAATCCTTTAGTAGTCGGCTACTCTTATTTTGTTCAGCTTAAAAAAAAACAAACATTTAAATAGAAAGTTTGTTAAACAATAATTTTATATTGAATTTTAAATCTCTGAATTTTAAAATATATACATACAACACAACGAGGTTTTCAAAACTAAAGGAGAATATATGCTTCTGAATTCTGAAATGACTCGTAAATAATTGTAAACAATTACTTTATTCGAAAACGAGGCGCATATTATAAAAACTTGCTTTGATATATCATACAAAGGTAGCCAAAAAAAATTTCGTTTGTCTAATCACTTGAGTTTGCAGTTTGAGGTTATAGATGGGATCATCGAAGTTAAAAAGGAAAGATGCTCGATCGAGACTCCAAAGAAAGGATGAGTGACCGCGAATATTCCGATAACAACATAACCTGCAAGGTTTAGAGTAAATAATATTTCTTGCTGTCCGGATTGTGAAAGATAATAAGATCTATATGTTTATATTTTGTAATATCCAAGAATGCGAATTTAGCATGGATCGAAAGATCTGGTTTGCCGCCCGATCGTCCTGTCTAAAGAAAATGATACATTTAGTAATTTTAAGCGTTCAAAAAATTATTTTTGAATGTTCGGAATATGTCCTGATAATGTCGACACAGCACAGTCTAAGGACGTCCCATTTTGTAAATGGGACCTTACTGCGACGTTTAGAAAACTTAATGAGGACGTATAGAGGACAAATGGACCTTTACGGGACGTCCGGAATGTCCAGAACGGATATTCTGTGGATATACATACAACGTGTTTGTGTTATCTGGGAATGAGATGTAACATTTAGAAATACATAAAATTCTAATTTTTTTATATTTACAGTGTTTGTTGTACACTGATTATTACAGTCACATTTAATATATCCCTGAGGTCCGAAAGTAGATTGATTGGCATTTATATTACGGAGAGACATCTCACACCGTGAAACGTCTTATGCAGTTAGGAAGATTTTTTTACAAGTATCGAATTGATTTCGTTGAATAAAGAGAGGATAAAATACCACATTTTGTACCAATATTGTAAAATGCAAGACACCTATTCATATTTTTACAACAAACGCTGTAAATGTAAAACAGCGAAAATTTTATTTTATTACTATTAATTTTATTTAATTTTATTTTACGTGGCTCATTGCCATATAAAAATAAATAAATAATTTTTCGAAATTGATGTATGTTGAACTTTCATAATATTTTATTATGAACTTTCATATATTTCATAATATTTTATTCTAATTCACGCGAAACGCAATCGAAGCGGCGACTGTGCAGCAAATTTGCGTGCAACGCAAAGAAACGCTAGTCCTGCTTCTCCGTGATCGTACCTCTACTGTTCTGCATCCATTTGTTTCAGTATCAATCAGCGTTACAAGATGTCCCGATTTTTGCGGGACATCCCGAGTTTACAGTAAAAAGTTAATTCGCTCCTAACCGGACGTTAGAAATCCCGATTTTTTAAATCAATTCTTGTAAATATGCAATTACATTTATTATTGTCGGTGAATAAACCGACGGTATGCTGATTCCAGGAAGCTTATTTTCAGAGAAGGATGCAAAAAATGACTTGAATATAATGACATTTGACTGCTTTGTAGTGAGAGTATTTGCTCAAATGGATCTTATAAATTTTGAATTGCTCCTATAATTTAATTTTGACCCGTTTTGTAAGAACTTTTTGCAAACATGTAAAAGATAATAATAATAATTTATTTTTATTTTCTTTATTCATTTACGGGAAGAATCCTTTGTTAAAAGGAAAGAAGTATGTTCTTATGCAGTTAAAGTTATCTGATAAATACAAGTAAAAATTATGATTGTTAGTAATAACACTGTACAACAGCCATCTGGACTTATAACATTCAATAATCATTTCTTATAGATTTTTATGCGCTGAATACGAATCTGCAATCCGTTTGTCGCCATCACCCTCAGTTTTCGAAAAAATCAATTTTGAAAATAAATGCAATTTTTAAACTTTGAACAATTGTGTTTAAACAGCAATAGTTATTCAGTTAATTTTTGAGTCAGATTATACTATGAACACTCCCGAATAAAATGACATGCATTATTATTGAAGTATAAACATTTAAATATGTTTAAACAAGGATCAAAGGAAAAAGGACACCCTAAATGCACCACTTTTGGCAGATATTTTTCAATTTATTTAAAAAAACTAAAGGTCTAGCAGAAAATCTGACCCCACCACGCGATGCAGCCGACATTTTTCCTCCGGAAAGCATCGACAGAAGTAGCAAGTCCCGTTTTGTTTTCAATATAGAAACAAAATAGTGTGATAAAACGTACGGCGCCGTCAACGGTACTCAACTGCGCCCGCGTAGGCCCGCGTGTCCACTGTACTGCCGCCGGCACCGCGCAGTTGAGTACCGTTGACGGCGCCGTACGTTTTACCAAACTATTTTGTTTCTATATTGAAAACAAAACGGGACTTACTACTTCTGTTGATGCTTTCCGAAGGAAAAGTGTCTGCTGCATCGCGTGGTGGGGTCAGTTAGACCTTTAGTTTTTTTAAATAAATTGAAAAATATCTGCCAAAAGTGGTGCATTTCGGGTGTCCTTTTTCCTTTGATCCTTGTTTAAACATATTTAAATGTTTATACTTCAATAATAATGCATGTCATTTTATTCGGGAGTGTTCATAGTATAATCTCATGCAAAAATCATCTGAATAACTATTACTGTTTAAACACAACAATTGTTCAAAGTTTACAAATTGCATTTATTTTCAAAATTGATTTTTTCGAAAACTGAGGGTGATAGCGACAAACGGATTGCAGATTCGTATTCAGCGCACAAAAATCTATAAGAAATGATTATTGAATGTTACAAGTCCGGAAAAAAGTTAAAATTTGTTGTACAGTGTAATTAACCACATCTTTTCAACGGTATTATTATTTGAAGGTTGGAAAATAAAAAATATTCTTTTATTTATTATTGTCCTGTTGCATGACCCGATTTTTCTATCGAAATCCCGCTTTTCTTGGGTTTCATCAATCCAAATCCCGATTTACAAAAAAAAAAAAAAAAAAAATAATCTGGTAACGCTGGTATATAAAATACACAAACGAAAACGCGGCGGCAAATTGCCGCTGCGGTGAAACTGGCCGTCTGCAGCGGCCCTAAATAAGGTTCTTTGAAATAAATTAAGTAGTAATGATTACCTTGCTATTCAGTTAAAAATTTTTGTATTCTTTATGGTGGCAGGCATTATTCTGTTTTTACGTGAAGTGACCTACAAGTGACAAAAATAGCACCTCGAGGGTATATAAAAAAAATGTCTTCCCTTCTACCGATTCATTCATTAAATAGACCCGGCAATAAATGTAACAATGAATACCTGTCGCCTCGTGTTTGCGAAACCGCTCTGCTTAAACCCACTGGTTTAATAAGGAAAATCATCCCTTCCTGAAGGAAACATTCAAGACAGGGTAATCACGCCCCGGCTAATTGTTCTGCCGGTGGACGGGGCAGAACAATTTCTCGGCGTATTTATGAGTATTAGGATAATCCCATTTGCCTCACTGAAATGTGCCTCTTCACGGCGGTAGAGGCGCACCGGGTGCCACGCCTCCTTCTCAACATTCTCAGAGCCACAATCCAAACCGTCGTTCTCGAAGAGTGGACAACGGGTCCAGCCGTGTGTCTGGGCGCAATCAAGGTAGATGGTGCAGCGTTAAAGCAGCGTTTGTTCTTCCGTTATAGTGACATTGTGCTGTCGAACGAAAACGGGCCGGTTCGCAAAAGGCAATCGGCGGGCTTAAACCGCCGTACCGTTACCGTCGGAGAGAGTGGCCTGACAGCAGATCGCCCTGCGGGAATGGGCCAAAGGGTTGTCCCTAATGCCGGAAAATTTAAGGCCGAAACTGCTGCTGAAAGTGCGCTTCATGAAGGCAATTTATCATCGTTCAGTTTGCACCCGGACAGAGATTCCTAATTATCGGCTCGCGTCGCGCAGCGAGCTTACAGCTCCGTTCACAAATTTGTGGATACGCTGTTTAGTCCGTTTAACCATCGACTGGCACTATTTGAGGAATCTCGAGGATTTTCTTTCGAGGGTTGACAGTTTCTAAATTATGAGACTAACAGTCAATTATGATAGTTTATATCGACGTGCGTTACGGAAAAGGAGCACGAAGAATAGCAAGTTTAGGCTTTAGCCGCGAAAACTAACATTTCACTGCTTCGCTGTTCGTAGGTAATCACCCAAATATACTACTTTTTGCGGTGAAGAACGAAACATGCTACTTTTCGTAACGCACGTCGATATGATTCTTGTAAAGTAGCAATATATTGTGATTTTCATATTGTATCATATTGGGATTTATAACAAATAAAGTTCAATTTAATATTGTTTTCTTTTGATGATATTTAAAGCCACGATTATTTTATAATCACTGTATAACAAATTTCAACTTTTGTTCGGACTTGTAACATTCAATTATCATTTCTTATAGATTTTTGTGCGCTGAATACGAATCTGCAAACCGTTTGTCCCCATCACCCTAAGTTTTCAAGAAATTCGATTTTGAAAATAAATGCAATTTTTAAATTTTGGACAATTGTTGTGCAAAAGCCGTAATAGTTAATCGGTTGCTTGCTGCGTCAAATTATTCTACGAACTCTCCCAAATAAAATGATATAAATTATTATTGGATTATCAACATTTAAATACGTTTAAACAACGCTCAAAGGGAAAAGGACAAACGAAATGCACCACTTTTGGCAGATATTTTTCAATTTATTAAAAAAATTAAGGGTCTAGAAAAAAATCTGAATCCACCATATGATGCACCAGCTGTCTTTCCCTTGGTAAGCACTAATAAAAGTGGTAAGTGTAGTTTGATTTCAATGCAGAAACAAAATAGTTTGGTAAAATATACGGCGTCAGCAGTGGTACTCAACGGTACGGTGCGGTGGGTCCGCGTGTTCACTATACTGCTGCTTCGCGTAACAGAATTGCTCTCATCCTGTTCCAATATTGTATTTGTTATTTATAAACTATCTGATTAACAATTATTAACTATTAATTATAAACGATCTAATAATAGTGACGCATGGTGTCAGTGTTACATATTTAAATTAATAGACTTTGATGTGAAAAAATTCGTGTTCGTCCATGAATCTTTACTGTTTTGTGGTGCCACTTTTAGATGAACGATTCCTTTGCATTAATACATATGGGACTAATGCATCTTGTAAACACGTAGCACTGACACCATACACATTAAAAAAAAGGAATTTCTAAATTACACAAGACGAATTTGACAGTTTGTTATCAATAGTTAATATTTGTTTATTAAATTGTTTATAAACAACAAATACAAAATTGGAACGGGGTAAAAGCGATTCTGTTACGCGGAGCAGCAGTGCAGTGAACAAGCGGACCAAACGCACCGTACCTCCTACCATTGAGTACCGCTATCAGCGTTGTACGTTTTACCAAACTATTTCGTTTCTGTATTGAAAACCAAGCGTAACTTACCACTTTTGTTAATGCTTTCTGAGGGAAAGATGTCAGCTGTATCGCATGATATGGTCAGATTTTCTTCTAGACTCTTAGTTTTTTAAATAAATTGAAATATATCTGCTAAAATTGGTGCATTTCGGGTGTCCTTTTCGCTTTGAGCGTTGTTTAAACATATTTAGATGTAGATAATCAAATAATAATTTATATCATTTTATTCGGGGGGGGGGGAGGGGAGGTCATAGAATAATTGGACGCAACCAGCAACCGATTAATTATTACGATTTTTGCACAATAATTATCCAAATTTTTAAAATTGCATTTATTTTCAAAATCGAATTTCTTGAAAACTGAGGGTGATGGCAACAAACGAATTCTTTCGCACCGAAACATTTCAAAGATTGTGCAAAAAATGAAAAGAAACCTGAAATTTGGGTACCCGTAGGAGCACTCGTGCATTGCATTGACGCAAACGGTCACCATTTCGAACATTTTCTGTAATGTAAAAAAGTTTATTTCACTACCACATTTGACCTTGCATGACCTTCAACATAGCTTGATGAAGTCGTCTCAACACCCACCATCACATCGCAATAAAAAAAATATACCATTTCATTTAAAAAAATGATGATCTTGAAATCTCCTCTATGCCTCCACCCACACGAAAAATGTTTGTATCACAATATGTTCCCCTCTATACCGTTCAAGTTTTCTATATAAAATTTTTTCATATTATTTCAAATAACGGAGATATTCAAGGTGGACATAGATATTACCCACCCACATAGTTATTACCCACTGTATAAGTGACGATGTTAAACCGGCGAGAGCTATAAAACCTGTATGTTTGTATATTACGTGTAGAGCTATGAAGCTATTCTATATGACGATTTGTGCTTGATTCTTGATTTCTGATTTTGTTTTGTAATTTGGTATATATTGAATGTTTGATTTATAATGGGGATTAGTTTTTGTTTAATTTAGTTATAAGTTGTAGTGTTAATTTTTCTTTCCATACCTTTATAGAAATACCTTCCTTCTTTTATGAAATATAGTTTTTGTTAAATTTATTTTAACATTTGTATTAATATAAAAACTCAGGTCCATCGACTTCAGCAACTGAAGAATTAGTCCAATTTTAAAACAAATTCTACGAGTGCGAAGCCGTGGGCAAAAACTAGTATTTAGTATTCTCGTCCATATTTCAAAAGATATAAACCAAAAATTCCACCCAGTACAAAAATCAACTCAAATAATACATCAGTCAACAAAAAATTTTCCTTTCTTTCCAATTCTTATAAAATTCTATGTTCCTTGCAAACATTAAATTAAATACATCTATTATAATGAAAATTTTCAATAACCAACGAAGACAATAATACACAGAATATTGAAAGGAATCGGGGCCCGATGAGTTCGATAAAGGGTCCCACTGTTAAACTGAGCTACCCTCAGAACCAGAGGGCGGTGGACTCGCTTAATCCCGTTCCGTCCGATGTTATCCACTTACGAAGGATTGTGCGCGTGCAGTATCGCCGCCGGAATCTTATCTCGGGGACTTTAACCAGCAATCTGGTTAGTCGGCACGCTGGTCCGTCGCTAATCCGTGGATTGACTGAAGCGAAACCGAGTAATCTGTGCGCGCCACGGGAGAGAGAGAAGAACCGCCACCCTCTAATCTCTCGGGCTCAAAATGAATGTCGCAAAATTGTTAGTGGGCAAGCAGAGAGTGAGGCGAGGGAGAGAGCAATAGCGGAGGGTCTCGCGTCGCAAAACGTCGGGAAGGTGCAGCACGTTAATCCCAATTTAAATGGGATCCATCCGCGTGGACAAAAGTCTTAGAGCGAAGCAGAAAGTGGGCGGATGCGGCGGGGATTATAGAACGAAAATCTGCAAAGGAAGATTCCGCGTTGCCAACCGTGAAATTGTCAACACAGAAGGCAGGATGTTGCTGGAGTCTTGGGACGATTGACCAGAAGGTGCTCGTTTTGTTTCGGTACCACCTACTTAGGCGAACACTCGAAGAGGAATCTGGTGTCTCTTTGTTGCTGTCATGTTCTCAACCATTTAGAGAAATTTTGGCTAATTGTGGGGAATCGTAGCGAATCCATTTTTCCAAGTTTTGCGTGTCCTTATGTTGGGTGATTATTTATAATGACGTCAGAAAAGATAATTCAAGATGGCGAATAGTGCATCAGACCAATCAGACGATTAGACGCCATTAGACTGTATGGATACTTTTTGAAAGTAGATAGGGTGAATACACTAGAAGTGGACCACCCTCTAGTAGTCGACCACTTTTATTGTTTAGGTTAAAAAACTAAATATTTGAATAAAGCATTTATTAAATGATAATTTTATATTGTTACTTAAATGTCTAACTTCAAAATACGACAAAAAGCGATTTTTAAAAGTAAAGAAAACAAATGCTTTTAAAATGATTTCTAAACAAGGTTTGATTCTACAGGTACAATTGCTGGTTTCAAACACGAGGCGCCTAAAACCGAGTTTTGAGAAAAAATAGCTTATGTAATTCAGCTGTATACATTTTTCATTGAAAAATAAGGGTGTATGCTAGTTAAAAAGTATCAACATTCTTAGTTATGAGCTTGATAAATTTAAGAAATGCGATAATTTAGATTATATGGTCGACTACTGAAGCGACTCGGACACTTTACTTTTAACGTTAATTACGTCTTTTCTAAAACTTTTACATACAAACAAAAAATATTAATGATACACTGAATAAATTTTAAGTACTATTATGTATATCATATATTTTAGAACATTGACTGTTTCGTTTTGTTAATACATACAATTCAAATTTAGCTTTAAGTGGTCGACTACTAGTGCTTTCACCCCATTCTTTGCCCACATGAACGTCATGTTTTTATCTTTGCATCAATCTAGATAACTCAGGCCGTGTCTATAGGTATACAGGGTGTAACAAAAATGTTGCAGTTCCTTGAAAGGGATGATTCCTGAGGTAATTTTAAACAACTTTTTCTTTAGCGAAAACTGTAGATGCGGCTTTGTTAACGAGTTATTAAAGAAAAACACCGACCAATCAGGAAACGAGTACAGCGGATGAATGTCAGCGCGGGCTCCAGCTGTGAGTAGTATTGGCCCGCCATCGTCCGCGTCATCATTAATCCGTTGTACTCGCTCCCCAATTGGTCGGTGTTTTTCGTTAATAACTCGTTAACAAAGTCCTATCTAACATTTTCGCTAAGGAAAAAGTTGTTTGAAATCGTCTCAGGAATCACCCCTTTCAAGGAACTGCAACATTTTTGTTACACCCTGTATATGGTCTAAGATAGAAACTTAATATCAATGATACACAACCACCTATTAGCACAAGAAGTTTTCCTGCAAATGGCGGAACCAATCATCGAGAAGATAGTTGATCTGCCACACTGTCTTTGTACCTTCTGTAAATATGTAGAAATAAAGGTGCTATTGTTGGTAGTTCTCTGAACTATTTTAAATGACAGTATTCACGTAAACGCATAAACCTCGTGATATCTCAATCAACTTTCCAGTCAATTAGGCGCGATGAAGAAATTCAAGCGATTCGGCCACAATTAGCGGACAGAACGCGTAAACGTTCCCATAGCGGGATGATTGATATCCTGGTGCCCAAATCGAGCGTCATTAATGAGAATATGAAGAAAGTTGAGGAGAATCAGGCGGAGATGCGACCAGTCGTTACGCAGTCGACCAGCCGGCGCATCCAAAGAGGAAATGTCTTAACGGACGGGCTAGAAACGAGCTGTCGACCTGATAGTAATTGCGCGATTGCCGAGTGGTGGATCTAGGGAATGAAGTGGAGAACCATGTCGACTTTGATATCGCAATCCGAACGAAATCGCTGAGGTCTCGGCAAAAAGGCAGTTCAGTGCTTCCTGGAAGGTTTTGCTGGTAAACTTGACTTTATTACCCGAGAAAGTAGAAAAATTTAGGTACCTAATTGACTACCACAGTATTCCCATCCTCTCCTGTACTTTAATTAATTTTACTAACCACATTTCGTGCGAGTTCCATACTTTCTTAAATACTTTTACACTTTTCAATGGGAGATTTCAGTGCCCGAGATCTCAGGACCGCAGGTCGATCCAGCGTTCCCAGAATCGCTATTCCTGCCACTTACGCGCGACCGCATATTTCCTACGATGAAACCGCGGTTTCAATATTTCCCAGAACATCACTTGACGACCCGCGACGATCGCCGATTCACCGTCCGTGTCGCGAATACGATCACGGTTCGCGGAAACCGTGACAGCAGCAAAGTCGCCGCGAAATTTCCCGGTTTTACGAGAACTGACCCTCGACCCCTTACTCCGAAACTTTTACGCACCTTTCTCCGGACGAATCACGCTCACGAATCGCGCATACAAATTCGACGGGTACGCGCTTGCGGTCACCGGGCAAAGGGAAACTTACGCAGGTAGCTCTCGAAGCTCTCTCGCTTCCTGAGAAAATTCTGGTTTTTTTAATCATAGCGCGATTCGTAGAACACGAATGGAGAGCTAATTCGATATGCAAATAGAGCAGCTCCACCCACAACAAGCTGCCTCGAGCTATTCAAAATATTTGGGCTACCCCACTGTGACCGGCTATCCTGCGCACCATTCAACTCGTTCCGCGGCCTTTCCCAACCCCTTGCAACCCTTTCACCGCGGCGTGCTCTGCCATTTTCGCAAGGGTCATTCGGCTTCCTCTCGTAAATTTATGATACGGACTCCACCGCTTGACTAGATTATGGGTGACCGCATCCTACTGAGAACATCACAAAGTCTACTAAGATCATAAATTATGACGGCCTCGCTACCATCGGTACCGTAACGATGCACCGTGAACCCGATTCCTGAAAGTAGGTGGGTCTCGATGTAATTGCCGCGCCGAACGCTGGATTAGAATGTTCGTTTTGACATTGCGTAAATGGGTTTAGTGGGATTAGGAATTGATGAATAAAAGCAGTTTTGGTGCTGGGCGGCGAGTGTCTGTTACGTTGTTTGGGGTCATTAATTAGTAGTTCCCTGAGGGGTGCTTCTATTTAACTAGCCAAAAGGTAACTCGTTTCTTTTTTAATATTACATTTTCTAACTTTACGTAATTTTTTGTAAAACTTTGTTCAATGATATTTTTCCGAAATTTTCAGATAATCCAACATAATAAATAAACAATATTTACCATTTCTCGGTTATAGACTTTCAATTGCAGGAATAAAATATGGGGTTATGGAGGGTTAATATTAGGCGGTGGGTTTATTACAACATAATAAATTCTATAAAGTAGCAGGTATAGACAACTGAAATTACTCTGAATTAGTGCTGGTATTATAACATTGTATTTGAATATTATTCACAATTCAGGTAACTGTAAAATAATTAAAGAAACAATTGTGCAGTAGCCTCCAAAAATGGTTAAACTTAGGTAAATACCGAATTGTTTTTTTATTGTTTTAAGGCTTTAAAGCCTCGTTTAAAATTGCCACTTATAAATTTCAATGCAAACGTACCATATAGCGTTGTAAAATCATCTACTGACACTTTATTAAACTGTCTTACCCTATGAAAACTATACCACTGTTATTTTAGTCGTTTTTTCAATCTTTTTTTATATATTATTTTAGAAATCGACTGTTTATCGCCTTTATAAAATTATTAATGTTTGATACGTATGTTTTCTGTATTTTATTCTTGTGATTTTTATATATTGTATATCTTAGTTGTTAATTTATATTAAAGTCAAACACAGTTATAATTGTTCTTGCGAGCAACAAATCAATAAAAATCTGAAAGTGTGTGTAACAAACCTCTGAAATGATTTCAATAGAATTTGGCAGAGATGTAGCCTGAACATAGGACACTGCGTTTTCCATTTTTTATTTAGTGGTTCCATTTGAAAAGACTAATCAATTTTTCGGGATAAAAAGTATCCTATGTGTATATGAAGTTTAGTCGTGAAGACGTAACATACAGACACACTTTCGGATTTATAATATTAGTATGGATACGGATACTTTAGTTGAAATTTTAATTAATTTCATATTCTACATTCTCCAAAATAAAATGATTATTTAAAGAGAAACTTCAGTAACAATCTTAGCCAAAAGATAACCAAATTTCAAGATGTTAACAAAAAGCGTGTTCTTGTGATGAAAACCAGTCACAAATGTTGATCTTTCGTCATAAACTTGTTTGTTGGACTCTTAATTTTGTAATATATTTCTAAATATTTCGTTCTTTCATAAGAATACATGTTAAATTGAAAGTTAAATAATTGTACTGTACAACAAATTTTAACTTTTTTTCGTACTTGTAACACTCAATGATCATTCCTTATAGATTTTTGTACGCTGAATACGAATCTGCAAATCGTTTCTCGCCATCACGCTCAATTTTTGAGAAATTCGATTTTGAAAATAAATGCAACTTTTAAACTTTGGACAATTGTTGTTGTGCAAAACCAGTAATAGTAACATTGACACCATGCGTATTCAAAAAAATGAAGTTCTAAATTACACAATATTTGTTAGATCGTTTATATTTAATAGTTAATAATTGTTAATCAGACAGTTTATAAATAACATAATACACTATTGGAGCAGGATGAGAGCAATTCTGTTACGTGGAGCAGCAGTGCAGTGAACAAGCGGACTAAACGCACCGTACCTACCGTTGAGTACCACTGCCAGCGTCGTGCGTTTTACCAAACTATTTTGTTTCTGTATTGAAAACCAAACGTGACTTACCACTTTTATTGATGCTTTTCAAGAGAAAGCTGTCTGCTGCATCGCATGGTGAGGTCAGATTTTCTTCTGGATCCTTAGTTTTTGAAATAAATTAAGAAATATCTGCCAAAATTGATGCACTTCGGCTGTCCTTTTCCCTTTGATCGTTGTTTAAACATATTTAAACATTGATAATCTAATAATAATTTATATAATTTTATTCGGGAGAGTTCATAGAATAATTTGACGTAACAAGCAATCGAATAACTGTTACGGTTTTTGCAAAACAATTGTCCAATTTTTAAAAACTAAGCGTGATGGCGAGAAACGGTTCGCAGATTCGTATTCAGCGTACAAAAATTGATAAGAAATGATTATTTAATGTTAGAAGTCCAGATGACTGCTGCAAAGTGTTACTCACTTATTTTGAATGATACTGAATTTCATCCTTAATTATATTTTCATCTTTAATTGTGAATTTTTAATACAAAATTCAGAACACTTAAAATACTCTTTTTTCCAGTCATTTTACGCCAAAATGAGAACCATGAAATCACCAATCAACTGTTAATAACCCAACAATTCGCACCATTAAATGGACTCTATATTAACTACTAACTATCTTTTAAAGTGATGCAATCGTTCTTTGCTCGAAAAACGTAATTAAGATACAAGTTTGATGACATAATATAAACAATATAATCAATAATAATATAATATAAATATAATTAATTTTACTGAAATGTTTGACATTACAGCGATTTAGGAATAAGAATGTTGGGTAGGTTTCGACCTTGTGGTCAGTATTTCAAGAATGAGAGTCGCGGACGGTCTTAAATAGGCCTTTGAAATTTCGTGGAAGTGAAACAACAGGCAGCCAGGTATTGCCTCCGGGCCCAAAGGGAAATCGCAAATAACTGGATTTTCCGATTCAATGGCGAGTTAATCCGTTTACGCGATTCGTGTGAGATTAGGGTGCGACGTTTTGATGTTTAACTGGATCGATCAGATCGCGTCGGCGATATTAGGGGCGCGCGAAGGTAACTTCGGGATAGGTTAAGCGGATTAAGTACACAAAACTGTCAATATGTTTGCCAACAACTGTAGTATGTAGGGTAATTAGGGCGAATAATATCTAATTGCGTCCCTGATTATAAACACAGTATTGTTACGAGAGTCGAGCTATACAATAAGACCCCAATTAATCAGCTGACAATTATTCTTGATTTCTATTGTTTTGGGTGTCAATTATTCGAGAGGCTAACTAAAGAGGCTAAAAATAGTAAAAGTATATTATAACTTACAAGGAGAGGTCGCAGTCAGTGGGTCATCGATTTTGACGAAACTTTTTCTGGTGAATCTAGAACAAAAATAAGCCGATACATGTCTAGCCGTTTTTGTCAATACTCATCATTTAAAAAGATATAATTTTTGGTTGTTTTTTTAATTTAGTATTTAATTCTGTCGAGTTACTTAAATAACGAATTTTTTTCTGTTTTGATTTTTTTATGAATATATTCAAGTAGTTTTACACGGTGTTTCATCTTAAAATTTTTTGAAATTAAGTTAGTAAAAATAAAAAATTTTTTTTTTTATTCTTTACTGAAGAATGAAAAGAATAAAAGAAAAATTAATAAAATAATTTTAAAAAATTTTAACAAGAAACAACGTGTAAAACTATTTAAATATGTTCATAAAAAAAATCAAAACAGAAAAAAATTCGTTATTTAAATAACTCGACAGAATTAAATATTAAATAAATAAAAAATTATATCTTTTTAAATAATGAGTATTGACAAAAACGGCCGGACATGTATGGGCTTATTTTTGCTCTAGATTAACCAAAAAAAGTTTCGTCAAAATCGATGACCCACTGACTGCGCCCTCTCCTCGTTAGACTTACTGCACTTTAGAGAATTTACTTTTTTAACCATTTTTTATCATTCTTCAAAACCTATCTTTCTCAAATAGTCTGCACAATTTTATTTAACTCTCATGTAGTATTAACCTTTCTAAAAATAGAATACATGTTCTGCTTTTTTATTATATTTTTAACTTTTAGAGAGCCGGCATTTTTCCATTAAAATTTTGAACCTTTTTTCCGAAAAATTTGTACATACAGGGTGTAAACTATATACGTTTACATATTTTCAGAAGTGGTTGGGCAGCTCAAGTGGAACATAAAATGTCCTATAACATTGTGTCCGATCTGTCTCTATTTTGCAGTAATAATGCTTTAAAGCTAGCGTTATGGTTTTGAAATGGATACTAACTCCGGCACATCGACGAGGCAAACAAGCAGCTGCTTAGGCTTCCCTTCCTCTGTGTGTGTAGCCGATGCTCAGTCCTACAAACATCCCTAATTTTTAAAGCTTTATAACAGTTAAAATATAAGAGATACAACAAAATGCATTAACACTCTTTTACTCTATTATTGCTTGTCAATGTGCTTGTACAGTTTCAGAATCTTCCGACTATTAGTTTAGCGCAGGCTTGCAATTTAACTGAATTTCGCGGCCGATTCTCGCAGGCAACGCCTCCCTTCCTCCGGCCGCGCGCCTCATTCCCCGCGGCAACCAAAGTGCTCGGTAGGCCTGAGGCGCGATTGGCACGTGTGCCGAGCACTACGGCTGCCGCGGGGAATGAGGCGCGCGGCCGGAGGAAGGGAGACGTTGCCTGCGAGAATCGGCCGCGAAGTTCATATCAGTTAAATTGCAAGCCTGGTTTAGCGTATATGATAATAAACTTTAAGGTATTATTACTGCAAAACGAAGGCAGATCGGACACTATGTTATAGGACATTTTGTGCTCCATTTGAGCTCCGCAACCACTCCTAAAAATATTTAAACGTATATAATTTACACCCTATATATGCAACTTACATGTTCCGCAGAGTCCCCATATTTATTCCTAGCCACTACAGTGGCTTTGCGGTCCTGAAAGGATAAAAATTGAAAATTTTCTAATTTTGAAATTATAGTGCGTATAATTATTTTTGAGGATATTATTTGCAGCCATGAAGTCAGATTCTGAAAATTTCCAACGATTGAACCAACATTACGGACTTTTGAGCAAACACTTATGAACATATACTATACAGGGTGTTTCGCAATTCGTGGGAAATCTCAGAGATACAGGTAGTAGACACGAAAATAATAAGAAAAGTTCTTATGCAATATTCTCGGAAATGGTTAGTTTATTAGTTACACGCGGTTTTATATTTCGTAAAGGCACATAACATTCATAACAATGGCTCATCCCCTGCAAGGTCAGTGACCCTGATTTGGGCCCCTGCATCGTAAAAAAGTATCAGTTGTATTACATTTGTCATCATTTCAATTTTTAATTACAAAATATGTGATTTTTCATTCGAAGAAACATCTCATTCCAATACACGTTGCGAGTCACCGGGGCCCACTTAGGCCCAGAGAGGCCTGGGCCTTTAAGCGCGATCACTGGCTTTAAAAGGGACGACGCAGTGTTACGTCGGCATTTTACGAAATGTAAAACCGTGTGTAACTAATAAACTAACTATTTCCGAGAATATTGCATAAGAACTTTTCTTATTATTTTCGTGTCTAGTATCTGTATCTCGGAGATTTCCCACAAATTGCGAAACACCCTGTATACAGAGCGTTATCATAAAGCTGTCAACGTAGACGTAGAAAGTTTTTGTATCTTTTTTTTATCTTCCCGATTTATAGGGAAGTTATTATTTTTGTATTCAATTTTTATTTCTGTTCTTTGTTTCTTTTCTCTCATTTTAGAGTTATTTTCATTTTTCTATTATTTTTTATTTTACAATCTATTACTTATGGTAATATTGTTTTGGTAAACCTCAAAATATGATGTTATGCACAATGAAATATTGCAAATAGTTCTTTTACTCATTACTAGACTGTGGGTGTTTATGCATTTATAATTTATAGTATAGCAATTTTGAATCTGTTAAAATGTATAAAGAAGTGTATAAATTCAAAAATACATAAAGTATCGAAAACAATATATTGTATGATATTTAGAAGGTAAAAGACACTTTTATTCCTGTTGATTATCGGTTTCTATGCTTTGAAAATATGAATTCGCATACACATCCGCAGTCTAGTCATTGCACACATTACGCATTGCTGCCATAGAGCTTACGATGGATTTCAATGACAAAATTTAGGAAAATGACGTCTTGTCAGTCGACAGTCATTGTACATGGATGTTCAAATAAACAGATGTACAAGTTTATATACATTTAAAAAATAGAAAAGATAGTATTAGTTAAAGCCACTAAAATGGTTTTCCGGCCTTCTAAAGGTTAATTATTATTGTACTGCAAAATATTTCCACGGTGATAAAAGATTTCCTCCTCTCAGTTAATGCTTTCACATTGACAAATATATCAATCCTATAAGTCGATCTTTTCTCTCTCAATTATGGCAATCGTTTTGCAAGAGAACGAACAGATATGTGTTAACAAACAATGTTGATGCAAGGACACAGAAAACACGAGTTCTTAAGGACTGTCACAGAGAATTGTTAACTAGAAGTTATATAGAAGTTACAGAGTTAAGAACATAAAGATGAAGCTTTCGCACGTGTTAGAATTAATGAGATAACCAGGGGATATCTAACAAGATATCCGTCGGCGATAAGCAAAATTTTATTCGTGTCTGCTGGTATCTCGGTTTCGAAACTACTCTGGTTTGGAATTTTGATTCGTTTAATGATATTCGATAAAAATATGTTAGGTATTTCTAATATTGGTGTTAACTGTCGAAATATATTCGTCAGTGATTCACGGGGTTCTTATTCCAGTGAAGAAAGTGTTTGTCGAATCCTAAGAATGTATAATCATCACAATCCTCATTATATATTCTTTTAATTTCCCTCAACGCCGATGCAGAATAAGCATAAATTCCTGAAAGATGAATCGTATCAGTCAATTTGTCTCTTTCAATCGTTTCAATATCAATGAAATTTCAAAAGTTCATTTTAGCATTTTACTTCTCAGGAAATCATCCAATCTACTCAAATGTCTGTCCAAAAATTTTTATAGCTAATGTCCTGTCTGCTTATCCTTCTATCAAATCAAAGCATTCCGAATTCCGAATTTAGAATTGCTCAACTCGGGCCCCAAAAAAGTAATATACTAATTCAAATAATTTGCCAGGAACCGGTCGACTCCGGTCCAGCACGCAACTGATAACATAAACGCGTTTAAATTTAAATAATTCCCGCTCGAGTCCGAAGGCAACAAAACTGTCCCATAAATCACCCAGGCGTCGCGATAAATCCGACACCTACTTATCAATTAAGCCCGGAGTTAAAATACCGCCGATCATTAACCCGTGTAATCCCGCGTGCGGAGGGGGAGAAAAAACAAGTAACGAGCCGAAGAGCGAACACGTGAACCACCGTAATATAATCATTTTTACGTACGAATCTGGGCGCGGCGGGTAATTAATGAAATATCCAGATCTCCGCTTTTACGAGGTACAAGGCTCCAGATTCTCCCCGAAAACTGTTAAATAGGTTCCTTTCCGAACGTTGGACACCAGATACGCGCGTGTTTGATAGTGTCGTACCGTTGTTCCCGTCGTTTTACACGAACTCGGACGGAAAGCATAAAAACGGCCGACGAAGAGTGTCGCAGCGACAGTCTGAAGACCATTTTAACGACGGAACTCGAGACTCTTTGGTCCCCCTGTTGATACACACGAATTCGGTCACCTTCGGCCAGAAACGATAGGGGGCGGAAGACAGGGGGAGGCGGGGGAAGTGAAGAGTCGCTCGTTACCTTGGAGAGGACTCGTTCAGCTTTATGCGAAGGTCGTAAAAAAGACAGGGCGATTTATAAGGGGAGTCCACGTAGAAATTGGGCCAGCTTGCGACAGACGCGGTTGAACGTGGGACTATCAATGAGCAGAGGTCTCGGAGAGTCTTCAGAGGCCCTCGAGATTTGGGATAGTGGAGAATTTTGGATGGTTCCGAAGATTGTGATTATTCAATTTATAGATTAAATACAGAATTTTCGTGGAAATTTTGCAGACTCAGGTCTGAAATAGAGACAACAATTTTGATGGCTTTTAAGAGTTCGATCATTTTTGGAGGCTTGCGAATATTGATAGACTCTGGAGTCTGGAGTATTGGGATCTGACATTGGTAGATACGACATCTTCTGGCGAAAAATATAAGTTGCAAAAACCACCGCTTTGCATAGTTTGTTTTTGGAGCTTGCGGGGTTGAGTTGTTGTTATATAATATAAACAGTGCAAAATGGATATTATGACATTGTCTCCACGTCGTAAAAACTCTAATAGAGATCGCTGTTGTGCGAAGGGTTGTAACATGAAAGCAAGCAGAGACTTAACAGTTCGCTTTCATAAATTTCCGAAAGTGAATGTTTTGTGTACAAAGAAAATTTATTTGATATTATTTTGAAAATACATGTACTCAAAGTATGGAAAATAGCTTTAGAAATAAACGAAGTTATTCCAAAAATAAAGGTGTGTTCAATGTATTTTAAGAAGGATGACTACATTTTACAAAATAAGTTAATATCCATAAGAAAGCTAGGTTAACTTCTTACAGTATAAATATACAAATGAAATACATTGATACTTATTTGGAATGAATTTTCATGCCATCTTCATGCGATTTGTGTGTTACTTTATTTCGTGTGGTTTGTCTTTCAAGCTTGAAGTTTGCAAGCACAAGGCGGTTACGACACCAAGCTTTGACACAGTATTTTTCCCGCATTTCATCATATATCCTGCTCGCAAAACCCGCTCTACTTCGATAAACCTTCTTTGAACTGAGTTTGCACCAGTCCAATCACAAATATTTTCTATAGAAATTAACATTTTTCTAAAAAACCTAGTGTCACTCATATACACGTAATGCAAAGTGCTGGCTTCTTGACGCCATATTGATGATGTAATCTATAGGCTCTGCCCCCATGTCAGATCCCAATTCAAAATATTGAGAATCTTAGATGCCATTTCAATCCATACATTACTAAATCTCACAATGTCTTCAAACTTGTCAAAAAGGTCTAACAAACATAGTCAGAGAAAATTCTCAAAGTACTGCACTGAGAAAAATAATGGAGGAAAAATTACTACATTGTGTAGTAAAGAAACAGGATATAGTGAAATGCATTCCTTTCTACCATATTAAAAGGAAAAATTAGCACATGTGTTTCAAAATTTAATAGACCAGTGTAGTAAAATTTACGGAAGGCTGTGATACACAGCGACATCTACTCTTCGGAAAGAAGTGGCGTCTCGTGACATAACCTCAATTTGCTTGGATTTTAGCATTGTCTTTTCAATGCCTTTCAATGAATATCGCATAAATGTCCAAAAAATGGTATAGTTAATATTGGAAAAACTTATTTTCTGACATAGGTATTTGTTACGGGCCGTTAGCAGTTACTGAGCATAAGCCTAGTTTCATAGGGCTTCCGTTACAGTGTTCTCGTAATAATCGTCTTTCCCGCTAGTGCTTGATCCTAGCCCTGTTCCCATATAAGACGAGTTCCGAAATAATCTTCCACAACTCAAGCGCGGGTCCGTCAGCATAGATCTACTGATAATGAAGCAAGTCTTAGGTTGATCCGATGGTCCAAGGCAAAAATCGCCGGCTCTCCCTTCTCTTCTTCCACCCCGAAGAGCACACCTTAGTATTTCCATAAAGAAAAACTCTTTTTAGTTTGAGCGAAAGTTCCAATTTTGCTACATTCGTATAGTAAAAATCAAGTCACGAGGTTGTAGTTTTTACCAAGTCTTCAGAACCAAATATTACTACACTGGTGTAGTAAAACCCTAACCACTTTCACTAATCCTGCCGTTTTAGTAGAAAATGTAGTAAAATTTCTCTCATTTTTTTCTCTCAGTGTGAAATTTAAAATCAAGCGAAAATCTACTACAAAACTAGTAACAAGAGAAAAAATCACAGTTTTCGGAAGATGAGTCTGCGTGGATTGCTTAAGAACTGATGCTGCTTCCCAAAATATTTTCGCTAGGAGTCGTAGGAACAGTCCCCGGCTCTCGATTAATCTCAAGATCGTATCGTTCGTTGGAAGTGGGGTGTCGCAACGCGTGGTTCCTCCGAGGTCCATGCGTCTGCTCACGTTTACAGTGGCTCTCTTTTCATGAATTCCATACCAAAGATAGTCAGACCAGAGAAACTAGAAGACGTGTCGCTCGTTGTTACATGATACATGGCCGTCTTGACAGGTTCGAGGTATCCTTTTGTGGGAGCAGGCAAGATTCCCTGATCATGGTTATCTAGTCCTCTGGGAGAATTCACAGTGATTACTGTCACTTCCTTACAAAATTGCGATTACAATCTCGCCAACTTCAGATCTATGTTATTCTAGATCTACGTTGAACTCAAGACAGTTCTCTTGTTCAATTTAGCTGAACTTGAAGCGTTTCCTGTTCCATGTTTGGCAAACATAGTCCCGTTTTTTTATGTTCTCTCAACATCATTTATCCTGAGATAGCAGTACACATCTTGCTTAAAAACATGTCCCCTTGTTACCTTTTCCTAGAATCTCTCATCACGATTAAGCATAATGTGTCCTCCATTCAGAATCTCCAGTGACCTTTTTCTTCTCTAAAATTGATGTTGTCTCAAACAAATTCTCACCAATCAACAATTCCTCCACCAAGACCGATTCCTCAATTCTCACCGACTTCTCCACGAACCCCTCCGAACCTTCCCCTCATCCGCAACGACTATTCTATCCAGCAGCCGCGGTTTCGCGCGATTCCCTGAACCTCACAAGTTCAGGCGGCTCGTAAAAGCTGCTACCGCTTGCCCGATAATGCCCGTAGCGGCGAAAGGACGGAACAGAAAAGCAAGAGAAAAAAAAGGGAGAGAAAAGGGAGACTCGGTGGAGGAGATCCAGGCGCGGCACTCCCCCAATATTTTGACTACCGTGTCAACGAGCCAGCGTCCCGCATTCAGCTTGCTCGTCGGCCCGTAACGCCATTCATTCGGTCGCGTTGGCGCTCCCGTAGCAGATTTATCGAACGACGTGTCGCCGGTTCAACGCTGCGCGTCCATGCGGTTAGATTTGTGGCTGTTGCGGTTTTGTCCCGCGGGGTGAAACCGGGGGGAGGCCCTCTTCGAAACCCGGCAATTACTTGGCACGGGCCACCGTTGCTTGCGCGCGATTCTCAGGATTATCGTTGCTGGGGAATCTGTTCGAACTTGCGTCGATGCCTATTTTTGGATTTTATGCGAGGAAGTGAAGGCAGTTCGCTGGCTGTTGGACTCTGACTTTGGAGTTTAGGATTTTGAGACTTTTGCTTCGGTTTAGAAACTAGAAATAGAACCTCTATGCAGGTCCTTTTTGCAGTGGGTTTATAATAGATTTATGGGAGAAGCTTCTTGGTTCCTTTATATTATGTTCCTGAAGTATAGTTACTTAGACAAGTGTCATACTGATACACCAAACCATGAATTATGTTCTTTGCCACTTGGTTCAGAACTACGTTGAACTTTGACTATTCTTAAACGCTATTCAAGTGCGAACGCTCTATAATTAGTGCTCCAAGTTTCTTTCCCATGAGCTTAAGTATCCTTTTCCTACCATCAAAATTAAGATTGAGAACCATCCTTTTCATCTTTGTGAATTCCAATGGCAGTTTAGGGGTGAGTTATCCTAGATAATGGTAAACTCATAGTGGTCGTATGAAGTTTCTAGAAGGGATGATAATATCCTCAAATAAAGTCATATCCTCAAGTTTAAAATACTCCAAGATCTTAAGATCATGACTTACCATAAAAACTCTGACGATTATGAAAACCTCCAGATCCTACTGTAAGTACATAACTCCAAAGTCACTAAAAATCCAGAAAGCATTATACTTGGCTGCCATTTGTTTTGTTTTCCTATTCTCCTGACTGTATGATCGTCGCCAGTTTCTAAAGGTATTTCCATTCGTCTCAATAGGTTCGGTCTTTGAAGCTGGTGTCCGAAGACAGCACAGCATCAAGATTCCTTGGAGTGGTTCACGGATGGGACTCGTTAACGCTCGGAAAATATTCATGACGCTGTGGGACGCGGGTACAGCAGAGGGTCTCTAGGACGCCGCAACAGGGTGCATTTTGTACGGCGAAGAAACAATGGGGGACCGAAATGATAGCGGAGAGGTTGATCGGTTGAAAGCCGAGGAGCAGCCGGGGACCCTCGTACGGAGAGGAGCGTTCAATCGTGCGGAACGATATTCACCGTGTGGTTCCGTGTTATGTACTGGCGCGGTAGTTTATAGTTGTCATCTATTAAGCGTATTTAGACGGAGGGGTTTCTCGTCACCGGCGGAACGGGTCATTGCTTCCTGTCGTCGATCCCCGGCGTCGGGAAAACGACCTCCGTACGGTGGACGGACTATGAATCTGACTGTGAAACGAATAAATCTTATTGAGTTATGGGTCTCCCGAACTATCAGAAAGAAGTCTCGATCAATTACTAATACTACAAATCTTTGGATCTTCTGACTATCATACTACAGAACTCCTGAAGCATTTATCGTCCTCTTATAGCTCTTCAGATCCTCAGATTCGTGAAGCCTAGATCTCTCACCATTAATGCAGCCTTTAATATTTCTTCTTCTTAACAACCACTAACCCAAATTAGGTCACCGAAAGTCCCATCAGTCCTCCGAGTTGCATCAGGAAAACTGGCCCAAGATCGATCGAGACCGCCGCGATAAAATCGGGTCCGACGCCAGCCGCAGCAGCCTCACCACAACGAAAGCAGTAATTATCGATTCGTTCGCGTTCGGTCATCTTTTACGGGAATTCATTAAGCCTCTTTGTTCGCGGCGGGGCCCATGGACAGCGGATTCTGAAAGATGGTTCACCGGTCGGCATAAACCTATAGTCACGTGGGGAGGTCCGGCGCGAAGGTCGAGCGATTTTCTGTAATTAAATATGCCGGGCCCCGCGAGTGGGCGGTAGGCGGTGGGCAGTCGATTTATCGCGAAAACCGCGAGGACGCGATATTAAATTTCAGATAGGGCCTGGTAGTCCCTGCGCAACGGCAGATTACATTTCAGGACTCGTGCCGCGGGTCCACGGACTCGTATCGACGCTTTTGTTCCGAACACCGGGGCCCTCGACGCGAGCTTTAATCGATCGACTGGCTCGGTGACATTGAACTTTGATCGAACCCTCGGTGGTGAAAGTGTTGGCCGTTCCTGCCCTTTGCATTGCGTTTTCTTGAAACCACTTCTTGGATCCTGGACGAGCTTTACTCGAAAGGGAAACTGTTTGGGACTACGTTGAGGATAGCGTCCCTAATTTAGGGAAAAAATAAATCTATTTCTGTGGATTTAGCTTTGCAGGCGATAATTTTCATAGTGATGAGTAAATCTTAATTTCTTGAATTACAAAAGATGTTAATGGTAGTTTCTAATGGAGATTAGTGAAAGACGAAGAGTACGAAAAGATGAGTGAAAAATTGAGTTGGAAGCTGAAAATTAAAATTACCGTACGGTTCTGAACGAATGTTAGTGAATATAACGTGTTAGTAAAAGTTTAATAGCAACATGTTATGTGGAAACGTTCAGCAATCAGAGTTGAGTTTCAACTGCAAACTCATCTGCTCCCAATTGTACCTTCGGGTTTTTAATCCCCGACGATTTCATCAGGCAAATATAAAGAATCATCAATCAACAGACGCATGCAGAAACATTTCGCTTATTCCCTCAATTAGAATCGCTTTTCCTCGTACCATTTAACATACTGCAACAGTGGCAATATTCCCATATGGTAGATTGAAAGTGCTCATCACTTAGCTCATCAAATTCGTCTTGGTTCGCGGCGGCGAGTCCGCAATCAATACTTCCACCGAAGAAACTGGTCATAATTCAGCAGCTTCCGCGAGTTACGTTCTGAAGAGAAGGAAATCCAACGGCCCATTCATCCCATTCGATCCCCTCGGATTGATCGTTTTCGCCCCCTCTCCCACGACCGCTATAAATTTTCGCTGATTAAGGGCGCAATAGAAGCCGCATTCTAGTACTCGTTACGCGTATCGAAACGAACGAATCTCGCCGACTATCCAAACAGTGTTCTCACGAGCGTGAACGGTCGCGCTCGCCGCGAATCGCGCGCGATTCGACGCGGTTTCGAGCGTGCGCCCGCGCGCATCCTTCGCCACTAGACTCTCATTAGTGGCATTCAGCAATTATTCACAGTGGAGGTGCTCGAGGGCTGCGGGACCCGATCGATCGCTCGGAAAACCGTCCCGTGACAAATCGAACAGATGTCGAGGACTAGTTAGGCCCCGAGGTACTTTGTCACCGACACTCCACTGTCACGATCGATGTTAATCATCGTCGATCGTTGTTGACTCGTCATTCAGCCCGCGTTTGCTACCGATACTCTGCGAGTCATCCACTCGAGAGCCAGGATTTCGTGGGGCGATGCATTCGGGGAATGCGATTCACTTCGTGGAAGTATGACAGGACTTTCTATTTGCAAGAATAGGAAACCGAGGGATGTCACGTTTTTTTGTAAAAATATGGGAGCGGAGAAGCTTAACAATGAAAAATCTGGATTTATATTTCATTTCTTGGGAAGTAGAATTCGATGTCTAAAAATCCTGCAGAATATTTACTGCGATCCTAAGTTTATGGCATCAGTTTTAGTACCTTTGCTGAAAAATAATCCCTAACAATAAATTCTTGATACCAACAACTACCAAAAGCAAAGACTCCCAAAGTCCCCCGACTAAAGGGCCCAAATAATACAGTTCATCCGGCAAGGGCTCCAATATCAATCACGGGGTAATCGATGTTCATAATCGCAACAACTGGGAAGGAAATCCCACGGACTAAAGTGCCGGCCATCGTAGGAAGGCGATTCGTCCGAGCGAGCTGGTGTCTGCGGGATATCGGTAAAAGGATTCAGCGAGTCCACGGAATCCTGGGCCGGAGGATTCGATCCAGCCTGGCCGTAGATCATTGAAACGTATATCCCGTGGATCGCGGGGTGGTACCTGTACCACTCTCTGGGCCCCGTGGAAGGACACAAAGTAGATTCGAGATACCGAGCCGCGCGTACTCTCAGTTCCCGTGGGGTCGTGCCGGTCGTATATGGCCGCCGGTTGACTTCCAGTTGCCTCCACGAGATCGAAGATTCGCCTACGCCCTTCCCCGTGCGGAAGGATCGGCGAGGCTTCGCGCCGGAGGACGCGCGTTACGACCGAGATCCTGTTTCCCCGCGGATCACTCGAAATAATTCGTCGGTGTCCGCCCCGTGAAATCGATACGCCACTTTCATTCGGTGGAGAATTATTCGAGTGGAGGGTGGTGCAACCCGGCACCAGTGACCGATAACTCTGATCAAGGCTGTCGTCGCTCGATAACCGCGGACCTGGGTTTGCTGGTCGAGGATTCGCAGTAGAAGATCGCGCATTAGTATCATGGGGGACCTAGGTGGTCTTCTGGGAAAAGGATAAGCAGCGGTTGAGGAGAAATCAGAGCCAGACGATGGTGCTGATGTGGGTGGAGTTTTGATACAGGTGCGATTGATATGATTTTAATTTAGAAATTCCTATTGTTGATTGATTTTGAAAGATAAAATTACTTGTGAGTTTGTTAGTGAAGCCATTCTACTGACAATGATACTTTACAGAAAACTAAAAATAAGAAAAATAGGAAATCTTCCTTTTCAAGTGAATTTTCGAATTTTAAGAGTATTGAATTTACTATTTATCAAATCTCTGATCTCTCATTGCCGTCCAACTCTGCGTGGAGGAGGAAGAACTAATAACCCTCTTGAATCCTAAATTACTTACCATTGGCAAAAGAATTATTCAGTGAACTTTACGGGTAGTGCCAACCCTCTAAAATGAATGAAATGCCAACTTCAAGTTTCTTAATTATGTATATACATTACCAGAAATACTTGAAGTACATGTCTAACTTTAGGGACACTAGCTTTGAAAAGACCTGAAAGTTCCCACCAGTCTGAATCAATAGAATCCATAAGTAACTAGCCCTAAGGCAATTTGAAACGAAGACTCTGCAGGTTCTAATAAATTTCTGACTGAGAAAACCAAAGGTACACGTCCAACTTTAAGGATAATAACTCTCAAAGAACCTGAAAGATCTCACCAGTCCGAATCAATAGGATTCACAAGAAATCACCTTTACGTCCATTCGAAACTAAACCTCGGCAGGTCCTATAATCCCATAAATCAATTTCCAAGTGTTAAAACTGGTATCTATGAACCATGGCTCTTAGTACCAACTAGAATCCCGGAATCTTAGGCCCGTAAGCATATGCCCAAATTTCGTGGATTTCCTTTTAAAGCAGACGAGAAGCTTACGGCGTACCGTAAGTCCTCGTCGTTTTCAATCGCAGTCGGTAAGCCAAGGTATCCGTTACGCGGCGATTTGCCCGGGACACGAAGGACACTTTCGTCAGAGGAAAATTCGTGCTCGCAGGACGATGGAAAAAGGCGCTTTAACGAGTCCTAATAGGATTCGTACTGGCGCAGATTTCTTTAAGAACCCGAGAGGGATTCCGGTCAAAACGTCGTTAGTGATCGTTCCAAACACCGTGGCTATTTTCAAACCCATGGATCCTTTCGCGCTGGACCTCCTCTATAGGTTGGTGTCCTGCGTGAATGGTCGCTCGAGAGAGGGGTCGTCCGGTTGACTAAACGATGTTTGCCCACAATGCGATAAACGCGTTTCGAGGAGGAACCAAGTGTCCTTTCCGGGTAACCGACCCATTACTACCATCCATTTTTCATTCTGGCCCCCGGCGACTTTTGTTTCTGTCTTTGTGGGACTCCAAGATTCTTGATAGGGAGATGGCTCTAACATGTTTAGGATCTGATTCGAAGTCACAATCGAACCCTGCAGAATCACAAAAATGGCTTCAAAACTGATATAGCAGGATCTGGATTAATGGACTCTCAATTGTTCCAACTAGTGTAGATCCCCAATCTTATGAACCTGAAGTTCAGGTTCTGAACACATTTAAATGTAAAGTTATGCAATTCCATCGAAATCATAAACTTTTTCAATATCACTATACTGAAATGATGATGAACTGTGTAACATCACCTCCGTGCGAGATCTTGGAATAACGTTTACTTCAAATCTTTCCTTCGCCGAGCACTTTGAGCGAGTAATTCTAGCGGCGTCTAAGAGCTCTTAGTCTTCTTGTGAGAACAACTTCTAATTTTCAAAATCCTCTACTCTGCCCTAGTTCGTCCTTACCTCGAATCAAAATCATATATATTTCATCGAAAAAGTTCAGCATAAGATTTTACGTTCTGTCTTTTGTAAGATCCATGAGTCTATGCCGACAACCTGTCATAATTATGATGCATATCTTCACTTCCTCAAACTTCCTACCTTTGCTCAACGTAGACAGATTTGATTTAACATTAATCTTTAAGATTCTATATCATTATATCAACTGTCCTGATATTTTAGGTCTAATTCAGTTTAATGCTCCGCTCAGGAATCTCAGAAACTACCCATTATTCCATAAATCTTCTAATGTTTCCGCCAACGAATGTATCAGACGTTGCTGTAGAGAGGCTAATATGCATACCAACCAACTAAACTTCTTTGGTTGTTGGATTGAATCTTTCATTAATCAATGTAAGTCCATATCAAACAGCGAATCTTAATGTTATGATTCTAATTGAATCAAAGGGGGCCACCCCGTTAATAAATAAATAAATAAATAAATAAATAAATAAATAAATAGTTCTCAACTTGTTTTATGCAGTTAGGCTACTTTTACTGATACGAACCTAGAAATAATACTTAATTTTGACAATTTATTGCGGATAAATAAACTGCTTTATTAAAAATCTGTTCAAAGAACATTATTATAAGAATATTAAAAACTACCAAAATATTTTTTCTCTTTTTATTAACTAATTATCTTTTCCTTGCAGTGTATAGCATTTCAGTCCCGCAATTTATCTTAAAACACAACAGATAAAATCTTGATTATCTGCATGTGAAAGTCTGTGGAATTATTTAAATAGGGATTTCTCATAATATTGAAAACTCTTACTACAATCGACATTGTAATAATCGAATTTTTAGAAAAAAAATACTTGGTTTTGCAAAAACAGTCATTACTTCGAAAATTGCTACGGATTTGTGTCTTTAAGCCTCTTTGACTATAAGAAAAAAAGTTTGGAGTTTCATTGTACATAGCTCACTCGAAAATGCAAACTGCATTCTCTCTACCATACGCACATCATCTAAAATCTATGCTAAAATTTTGTTAAACGTAGTTTCTTAGCTAAAATGTAACTTACATCATTTTTATGAAGCACTAAATAGTATTTTAAGGAATACGAATTAAGAACCAACACTCCATTTACTCAGAATTCATCATCATCCATCAGCACACTATTTTTTTAAATTCTTTATACAGGTTATTATGTATTAGATATTATGTAATTCGAAAAACACGTATTTATACTGTTATTATTATTACACTAAGTTAATGTATCAATAAATTTTACTCAAGCTTTCACAAACTTCTCAATACTAATATTGCAAACAGCGTAAATACTGCTCAAAACGCCATGAAAAATGATTCAAACAATCTACCATGTCTAACAAAAGAAACTTCCCATTTTTCCTCCCACAAAATTTCGTTTCCACCAATCAAAAATCAGATTCTAGAGGGTTAATTCAAATAGTGTCGTCGGCGATTAATAACACCGCGTCTCCGTTTCGCCGGCAGAGGCGACGGGTCCGAGGCAGGCTGCCATGCCAAGGAGTTGTGAGATCCTCGCCGAGAGTTTTCGCAGCGAGCAGCCGCGTCTCAGAGCCATGTCCCTTTGACCTCCTCGCGCGCGATGCGTATTCTTCGCTCGTGGAGACTCCGAGACGCTTAATAATCCGACCGTGGTAATCGATTACCGGTGACGACGAACAGACGTCGCGGCGGCGGCGTGTTTCGCACACGCGTTGCCCTCACGACGACGACGACGACGAGGACGACGACGATTCGTACGTCGGCGTGTTGCACACAGATTGTAAAACACCCGAGGACGTCGCGCCGCGCGCGCACACCGGGGCCTTACGACATTCCGCCGCGCTTTCGATTAATGAGATTGAGTGCCAGTTTTCAGCGCTGGCTGGCGGATCGACTCCGCGGAATTCAATTAATCGTCCCCGCGTTCCTGAAATCACGGGAATGCCGCGGCGAGACTCCTTCCTTGCTCGAACGTCATAATTCAGGCGCTTGGATAGCCTGGATTTCAGCGGTGTGTAATCCTGCAGGTGGGTTGCGCCTGTAATCCGGCATGCTGGTTGATTAGGTTTCGGAGCATTGATATAATTACTGGTAATCCTTTTATGGGGGAAATGTTGCCAAATACGCGTCGAAGCCACTCAGATTGTATCTCACTAATTTCTTTCCTGTTCCTGAACTGAATAAGCATTAAGGTAATTAAGTGCCGTCCATTTCTATTAGATATTATCCGACAAAGTTTTCGTGGTCCTAAAATACTGATTTTTGAATTTTTATTAAATATCTGTTTTGCTTTCTGTCATTCTGTAGGAAATTTCATTATTTCGTTCGTGAAGAACTGTTTTCTTCTCAAATATCACGTTGAAAAAAATCGAAAGAACTTTTCAGCCAACCCAAAAGTAATTTAAGCGTCAAATAATTAGTTCAGGAAGAGATTGGGTAACAAGAAGTGTCGACCTTGTGTAGAGAGTAGGATGATTCTAGGACAAAATTTTCGGTGAGCTTCTTGCAAGTGACTTTCACTCGGATTTTATCTGTGTGACTCATGCTTTCATACGAATCCACGTATTTCGATCTCATGAGCACTTATGAAACTCTAAAACCGGGATAGCCACCTGTTTCGAAACCGAAGAAATACATAAGGTGTGGCCGAAATTATGGTACACACGAAGTGGAAGCTGTTCCCTGTAGCCAAATAAATTAAGGTTCCAATAATGTAACGGTATTGGAATAAAATAGTAACGCGTGTATCTCTGCGTAGTTATAAATTTGAGTCCTCAAAAAGGAAACCAAAAACCGTTTGGCAGTGAAATCGCTTCGGGGTAATGAATTATGAAGATAAACTTCAGGCTAACAAATTTTAATCTTACCTTCATTGTGATAAAAAAAAATATTGATACTTATCTCCTCTGTAGCGGAATGAATTTTAAAATACAAGGATGCTCCATTTTTAGAAGTCCTCCGCAAATGGAGCACAGGAATTTGTTAATTGAACCTCGTATACAGGAAAGGATTTACGTTTACGGTTTCTCTTTGGAGGATCGTTGTAGAAACGTTCCACGACAAGAGGAGGTTCCCGATCCGCAGGACGATAAATCTCGTTTTCTTCCGTATCAATGGGCAGACACCTTCAGGAAGAATGAGTTCATATCTTCGGGGGCAGAATCGAGTTCATATTGGGCCCATCTGCCTCCTCGGGGAAGGGCTTCTGCATGAACGAGCATGCACACTGGGACGACACGGCGACAGACAAAACGAGGCGGACGAGTGGATCGACGGACGGACGCGTAAATACATCCGGATTATGTACGGCCAATTGATCATGAATCTCCAGGCGTTCGCCGCGCCTCTCCTGTTTGCTACACATCGACGAGTACCAGCTTTTTCTCGATCCTATGCCAAAAGTCGGATAAATTATTTGTGACGACAGCGAAAACGCGAGGAATACGTCTCACCCTCTTTTCGCAGTCTATTTTTCTTCGCTATGGACAAACATTTCGATGGACGTCATTTATTAATGGATTCAATAGTTATTTACGGTTCTGTATATTGTGATGATGCAAGATGTTGTATTCCCTGTTTGGTTTTTGGAAGAGTTTTTATGAAAACGTGGTGCACTAAATTAGGGTGAATAAAGAGAAACAAAATATGTTGTTAAATTCGACTTGACATTGGATATAAGTTACAACACTGCAGGATTATATTACAAAATATTTAGTTCCCTTTCAAACACCGCCAATGATCTTTAGAAGACCTTAAAAGGGTAACATCAGTCTTAAGATATTTTTAATTTAATCATTATTGGGTTCCTTCAACAATATAATTTTCAGCTTTGATATTCTTGTGTAGCTTTACCACTAACACAGATATGTTATTTAGATGCTTCAGACGATTCACAATAAGTGTGTAGTATGCAGACATTCATTTCTTCATTATTATAAACTCTTTTTCCCCTCAACGTTTTCTACTTACAAGGAGACGCCGCAGTCACTGGGTCACCGATTTTGACGAAACTTTTTCTGCTGAATCTAGACTAAATATAAGC
The DNA here is from genome assembly GCA_030770465.2 of Perdita meconis. NCBI lineage: Eukaryota > Metazoa > Arthropoda > Insecta > Hymenoptera > Andrenidae > Perdita > Perdita meconis. The sequence continues at coordinate 13,874,169 of JASKOS020000009.1, read as the reverse complement.
CTACAGATGTTCGGTCGTTTTTGTCAATACTCATTGTTTAAAAAGATATTTCATATTTATTTTTTATTTAATTTTGTAATTAATTCTGTCGAGTTACTTGAATATTGAATTTTTTTATCTGTTTTGATTTTTTTATGAATATATTTAAATAGTTTTATACGTTGTTTCTTGTTAAAATTTTTATTTTATTAATTTTTCCCTTTTCAATTTTTTTTTGTAAAATAACATTAATGCGGCTTTATTGCACACTAAATACGTGTCATTACAATTCGATATATAAATTTCCTTGATATTAATAAAGAATGTTTGTCACAATCAGCTAATATGAGAAGAGTTAAATGCTTTTGCAATGCATCTTGCAACGCAGATGTGCGTTAATTAAATGCTCCTTGTATTGAAGATTTTTATGCTTTTCATGCTTTTATAATATATGAGTCATCCACTACATTATAAATAATGCATATTACACACTGGAGAATGAAAAAAAAAACATTGAAAAAGGACAAATAGATAAAATAATTTTTAAAAAATTTTAACAGGAAACAACATAAAATTATTTAAATATATTCATAAAAAAATCAAGCAGAAAAAGAGTTCCGAGGTATTTGAACCCGCGACCCCCTAATTGCAATACCTAATAGTTCACTTAAGTAACTCGACAGAATTAAATATTAAATTTAAAAAAAAATATATATATGTATATATCTTTTTAAATAATGAGTGTTGACAAAAACGGCCGAACACGTGTTGGCTTATTTTTGCTCTAGATTCACCAGAAAAAGTTTCGTCAAAATCGGTGACCCAATGACTGCGACCTCTCCTTGTTAGTTTGTAGAGTTTCTACCAATAAGTCACAACAAACATTTTCAGTCTGATTCTTGAACTCCTTTAAAGTAGAATGTAGAATCCCTTCTCAATTATCGTTGACTGAACTCGCCTTCCTGAGTGGAAAAAACGAGGTCTTGAAACTCGATGGATTCTATAAGACGTAGAATCGGAGAACTACGATGACGCAATTCTTACGATTCTCGATATCAAGGTGTGTTCGAAGCGTACCGTGGCAGCAATCATCGGCTATCTGGCTCGTAAAAAAGGCCACAGGGCCCGCCGTTCGAACATAGCGGACTTTCCCAGATTTGTAGCCGTTCCACGACATTATCTCGATAAAATGAAATCGGTCGTTAAACGAGGAAGCGAGAGGTCCCGGCCGAGAAAAGAGACACGACCACAAAAAAAGAAACACCGCGGCTATAGTGGATTCGTAGGGTCAAGGCGCGGGCAGAGGGGTCGAAACGTCGGATTCGAGACGCAGGGGGATCGGCGGAGGGAAGGGGGATCGAGAGCAGGAGAAGAAGCGTTTTACGTTCGAAACCAGTTTCTATGGTTTAATTTCTACGGGTGGACATATTCTTTAATTTATGGCGCCGTCCAACCCCGTCCTTACCGCCCTCCTACTCTCCTCTTTGAACGCCTTTCGACATTTTATTGGGTCGACCAGTTTCTGTGACTCGCCGGATTCCTCCCGTCGCGTCGGGGCCCGGGCGAAACTCGAACGACCCCGAATAGAAACGGCGATTGAGGCCCACCTGCGTATACTCCTTCCCCCAATCTTGTCCATCCCGTTCCACGGGGATCGCGATTAGCCGCCGTCTAATTGCCGCGCCGCGCGATTTCGCAAGGTCGGATCCCGTTCCCAGCCGCGCTGAAAGCGACAAGATCGGGAACGATTCCGCGCCTCTGTCTGCAACGAATCCGCGCGCAGTGTTTATCGGATCTGTACATACGTTAATTGAAGCAGCGAGCGCGTAATAGCTATCATTACGGGCCGCTTACGTCTTGCAGGCCAGCGACTAAATTACATGGGTGAGTCCCGTGGTATAGATACGTCCCGGCTTACGCGTGCAGTCTGTTGCGCGAGGACTCTAAAGATCCGTTGAATTAGCAGGATTTAGGCAGGATTTGAGCAGAATTCTCTGCTGGATTCGAAATCGGAGGTATCGCAAGAACCGGGAAATTGATAGTACTGTTGAGAGGGGGAATTTACAAGTGGTTGATGAGACATTTGGTAGGAGAATCGGAAAGAAGTGGAAAAGAAGATAAGGAGGACGATGGGTGATTCGAATTTGGAGATTCTTTGTGGGTTACGAGTCACTCACTTTCGAGGTCTCCAACCAGAAAGATCTAGGAAATAGAAAATAGAAAACTTTAGTTGACAGTATAACATTTTAAATTATGATACTTCGGCTGTAAAAATATTGTAAACTATTTTAGTTGTAAAGTTAATTTGGTTTTGATTTTTTTAATGCTTTTAAAGTTGAGTTCATCATGTTTCTCTAAATTCAGTTGCTACATTCAAACAATGTAACCAGGCATTATTTGTTAATGTTTTATGTATCTTGAAAAAGTATTAATAATCCTCTTGTATCAAGAAGAGATGACTAGAAATTCCTCATAGCTGCTTGAAAAGGAGATATAGCTTTAAGAATATATTCTAAGTTATAATTTCTTGTTAATAAATAAACTACACACGATTAAGAAGAACTCACTACCTTGTGTTGAAATCGTATGCAAGAATAATTCCTCAACTATTCGTTTTACTATCAAAAACTCAAAATTTAGATTTCTAGATAATACCTACTTCCAACTTCCTCAAATCCAGATCCTCAAAATCTTTGACCAGGTATTCAATTATCTATTTTATTTGAAACCAAATAAATTTGATTACAAATTTTTCTAACTTTCACTGCTTTATATCCAGAATCTCTTAAGAATCTGAGGAAAATTTTTCATTTTCCCCTTTTCCGAAATCTGAAGCGCTCTCTAACTCCAAAACATGTTAAAATCGTGTGTAAGGATAATTCCTCATCAACTATTTTCTCCACTTATTACTAATTTAAAATCATCTGATCTCTGATGCTTCTGGTTTCCTTAAACTAAAATTCTGAAAGTTGTAGATTAGAATCTCGAATCACCCATTTTATTTAAAACCACAGGAAGCTCCAATACAAATTTTTTTAGCTTCTCCTGCTTTACATCTAAAATCTCCAATAACTCTGAATAAAATCTTCCATTTCCCCATTTCCACTTTCCTTTTCTTTCAAACCTCTTCAGTCCTCCCTAATTCAAATGTCCCAAACTTTCAAACTCGTGCCCTAACTCCAAATCCCAGTACCTCGCACACAGCCCCTTCTCTTCACCAGTCGTCCAAAATAACGGTCTCCAAGAAGCAACCCACAAAAAACGAAATTTCCCCTGTTGCAGGCTGAACTTGGCCGTTTCTGGAGGAGAGGAGGCTTCGCTGAGGCCAACCCAGGAACGTTGACCGTTTCTCAAGCGAAGGATAGGAGTAGCGCGTCACACAGCCGGCGATCGGTTCTCCGCGGGGGCTTCACCGGGACAGAGCACGAGGAGCAGTCGATCCAACGGAGAGCGGAGGAGCGTGGGATCGGAGGAAGTGGGGGACGGATGGGTGGGACCTGGCCAGCGGGTCTCCTGGGACCGGTCGCAGCGGGATTGGTGGACGAGCGGGGCCCGAGACGATTCCATTGGGTGTTGGCGCGGGAGGCGTGGTTCGGCGGGCGGGACCAGGTGTCCCCTGCTACCTGGGGGAAAATCGGTTGCGGTCGGTACGCCGTGGCTCACCTTAGGCGCCTTCGATGCAGTCGAACAGGTCGCAGCGATCGCGAAGCGCCAGTCCTCTCCCGTCCATCGACGTGGCCGCACCGTGACTCGTGGATGTTCGAGAGAGACAGACACAGTCGGATTCAGGGAAAAATAGCTGGATCGAGGACGGGCAGAGAAGGAGAAAGAAGGAGAAAGAGGGAAGGAAGGAGACTCGGAGGCGCGGAGAGGAGAGCGAGAGACTTGGAAGCCGCTCGGTGGACTCGCGTGGATCATCGGGATCAGAGCACTCGGGGCCACTCGACCGATTTGCATCGAGGGGAACGGTAAACCAACGTGTCAGGCGCAGTGTCCTTCGAGGGGGTGAGATCCGACCGGTTCCTCGACGATCCCTGGGTGAACCGATTCCGCGGCTTCGACCGAGCAAGGGCCACGCTCGCTGTGTGCCATCGCCACGTGACCGCGCTGGACAAGACTCTTCGAGAGGTGTGTGTGTCGGGGATCGAACGATTCGCCCTTGCCGCGGAGTAGAAACTAAGGTCATGGTGTGTAACGTGTGATAAAGACTCGGACGATTTGTTTCGCGGAGAAGAGGGTTGATTTTGTTTGTGGTGAGCTGGAACACCAGTTGGCACGCTCGTGTGGATATCGTCTGACAGAGAAGGTGAGCATCTGATATTTTTGGTGAATGTGTGTCTTATACGGGCGTTGAGATCTCCGGGTGAATTCTCGCAGTGTTGAAATCTCCTACCCTGTGAATTCCATTTGATAAGGTACCATTGCGAAACTTTTCCTTCTTCTTTTTCATTTGAAAACGAATCGGTTCACCGTGTTTTGACAGATGTGAGCTTTCCCATTGTTTCGTGGCGAATGAATTTTACGGTCCCCGTTTGGTACGGTGCAGTTTTGTTTCGACGATTCGTGAAACGGGAGGCGGAGCCGAAAAAGTCCGCCTAATGATGGTTATAAAAACTAGAAAATAAATCACTCACGTTCAGTTAGTAATCAGCGGCGTTTCGTCAATCTTACAGTCCATTCACCGCTCCATTTATCCTTCGTAAATTAAAGTCTATATTCAAAGTGGCCAGGCTGCTCGCGATTATACCGCGCCGTGAAATTGATAATGTAACGTAATAGCTAGCATGTATAGCCGTTAAAAATCCTCCTTTCGACTAGCGAATTTCGATCGGAGCATAATTACGAAGCCGCGAAACCGCTCCATTTATACCGAGAAACGCTGTTATCGCGCTTGCTGAGAAAACCTGTGGGAAGTTTGCGTTTAAGTGTACTAAACTGCTCGCAACCGTGAATTCCGTATACTCGTTAGATCCAGATTTGAGTTCTCGTCTGATGTTTTGGAATATTCCATTAATACCGATGTTAGATAACAATAAAAATTTAGAAAACCAACTAACAATTAATACAAAAGTTACTTACTATCAAAGACAAAGAATAGCTATGGATAATCTGCTTAAAAAGACTTCTGATTTTTTATCTTTTACTGGATTTTTATTTTTACTAAAAAAGAAGATATGTTCACGGTCCAACAACTTATAATCATTGAAAGGTCATAAAAAAAAATCTTGAATTAGACGACACTTGAGTCTGAATAACAGTGAATAATTGTAAATATTTACTTTTGAAATATATTAGAGTTACTAATGTTCATCATGAAGTGCCTAAGAATGAAAAATGTCCGAAGACAAATTGTTTATCAGTGTTTCCTTGCCGTTAATTTGTGCTACTCCCGATTCTAATTCCAATAAACGACATTCTATACTAACTTACAAAAATGGAACTTCCCAGTCTCCAGAATTTAGGCCCCTTCCCGCATCTCTGACATAAATACCTCCCTGTCTGCCATCGATGAAGATTTCATCAAACTCCTCTTCAGGTTTCCCAACTATTCTCTTCCCTATCAAAGAAGATCAGTTCCCTCGGTTGTCAGCCCTTTGGCAGTTCTCTGTTCGCTGTCTAGTACACGCAACCCTCGCGTGTGCGATCTGTGTCGTGCGGTTGGCCAGGGGGTCGCTCGCAAATGAAAACATTATCGTCACCCCTCGCAGGCCGCCTGTTGCTATAATATTTGCCTACCGGTAGACAGCAGCGTAATTCGGACGGCACAAAGGTCGACACTTTTGTCGCGGGATAAAGGCGAGCAAGAGTCACGGAAGCCGCGCGTTACACGCACGTGTGCGACACGGCAAGACGGGCGACGGGATAAGGGGGAAAAGAAGGGGCAGGGAGACAGAAAGGAGCGTTACAATTATTATGCATAGGCTGCCCGGCCAGGTTCTCCCATGTCAAAATATATTTATTGCCCCCTTCTCCCGAGGTCTGCCTCTCTGCCCTTTCGCCTTTTTTGAGTCCGGTTGCGGTATGTCGGCCGCTATTGTCGCCCTTTCATACGGTTATTACCCACTTGTACCTCGAAAAAGGTCTTGAAGTCGTAGGGTTTCCCCGTTTCTTCCGATGCGTCGCGATTCTCTTGGTTTTCGAATCCCGGTTTCGAAGATGGCAGAGTCTCGCGACTAGTTTTAAGAGAAAGTCCACAAAAACGTCGCGAGGGTCTCTGAAAAGAGCTACTCTTGTCGGAGAAAGCGTAGGCACAAATAATGGTTTGAAATTTCTATCGGGAGCGCGCGGGTTTCAGCGCATCTTCGGCGTTTAATTAACCTTAATCCCGGGCAAAGAGCGTTCTTCCCGTATCCGGCGAACAATCAACGGTTCCCAACCCCGTCGCAACAGGCCGCCTAAAGTTCCTCGCCGTCTTCATTTGCATATTAACCCCTCGGGGTCGTGATCTGACTTAACGCCTTTCCGCCAGCTCCTCCCGGACCCCCGAAATCGTAAAACTCTCGACAAACGCGCGTATTAGCCACCGCTTTTTGCTCCTCGCGGCGTCGGTTGCCTCGGGTCCTCCGAATCCGCGTCCTTCCGACCCAGGTCACGTCCCGCCGACCTTCGGGCGACGAGAATCGCGATCGCAACGTCACCGACTGCGCGAAAGACGGTGATCCCCGTGCGGACTTTTCGGCCCCGAGTCTTTATCTCGATGCCGCGTCCCTCTGGTCGTGCATTTAACGGTACACGGGGCCCGAGTTTCAACCGGGGCCCGTTACTTTTCTAATCTGAGCCGATGCACTTCGGCCGTGCCGCGATAATTCGCGAAATACAGGGAACAACACTTCGCTGTACTTCCTCCCATTTGCATTTCCACTGCGGTACGACGGAAAGCTTGGCCCTTATCGCGCTTCCGACGCGGATGACCGATCATCCGCGAGAAAGTCCCGGCCGAACAGGAAGATAGCCCGTTCGAATTCCACCTTCTATCGGGAGGAAATAGTGTCTCGCGAGAACCGTTTTTCTTCCTGTCTTCGGGAAAAGAAGGAGACCACGCAGCTAGAGTGCCACGGCACTTCTTGTCAGTGATCGGTTGGGTGACGCTGCACACGCCACGTTGTTTACGATATTGGAAATCGAAGACGGATCCCTTAATCGAGGAAGGATTGATTCCCCGTGATCGTGTTTCTAGGGATACTTTGACGGCTTAGTGAACAACTTGCGACGGACAGAATTCTGAAAGCGCTACCCTGCTGCGTAACGTAAGCATAAAATCAAATTGGACTAAATAGGATTATAGAAATGGATCAATGCAAATTAGTAGGACTGTGTAATTGAAACGGAGATTTGTAGAACAGAGCAATTTATGGATATTTAAGGAATGGTAGATGCTGGGAAATTCTATTAAGATAAAGTGATCTCGGTTTGAGGCATCTGTTGCGAAATTTCGAACAATTTTTTCTTTATTAGAAAGCTTGATAAGGCAAAATGAAAATTAGATTCTTACTGGGATTTAAGAAAAAGAATAAGAATTTTCTTGAGATTAGTGAAACTTTAATTTGATAGTTCATTGACCTCGGAATGTACACATTGTTCATCCATTTTTCTACCTCTTAGGATCGATAGACAGAAATTATTCTGGTACTATGTTCCTTAATAATAACAAGGAATTGAGTAATTGAGTAAAATTAACTAAGAATATCCAGATGTTACAATGCTTCTGCTTTTGTATCTTTGTCTACGAGCTAATCATAACCTGATTAGTACCTTTCAAAAGTACCAATAATATCTTTAATTGGCAATTTAAATGAATTATATAAATCTGCTGCAGGCTTTGAACTGCATTTTATTCTTTCTGCATAACAGTTTCAATTAAAAAAAAAAATGTAAGAAAGTTAGTGTCCATACTAAAATTTATTGTCTTTTGGTGTTCTATCAAAATTTTGTTGTCTACATTCTCAATGCTGTGACAATAATTAAAAGTTTCTATAAATTGTATATTTAGGAAGAAACTGTCTTATGGTACCTAGAGCTTAATTGAAACGACTACCGTCATTATCCACAATATATCTCCGTCTCCAACATATTCTACCTCAGTTCCTAGTCAATCTATTTACATATTTTCCAAGCGTCGCAACTACACTCAGCATTTAAAATGGAAATTTCTACCGGCACGGTCGATTGACGTTCTGCTAAACAAACTTCCGCCATCATCGCGGGATTATTAGAATGGAGGATCCTCGCGGTCGATCGAGACAAAGATCTTTAACGAAGTTCAGAAGTCAATTCCCACTACCGAAGATTCATCTCTCCTAGCGTCGTATCTTCCACTGTTTTAGAAATCTCTGCAAGGGGGTCAAAGGTCGTTGGTGTCTTATTGTACGAAGCATCGTGTCCACGTCTGTGCTAAAGAATATACTATTAAATAATCAACTCTGTTTCTTTGCGAGACTTTCTACCTTTTTCACTGTTTGTCCGCGATTTATTAGCAATCATCTCATCGAACGAAATAATCGCTTGGAGTAATCGTCAACGTTTCATAGCTGCTTCTGAATTCAAAGACGTTCTTCCTCAGTTTCTCCGGTTGGTTCAACCCTCGAACCCCATCGCGAGCATAACGAATCCCGCGAAGGATTCCCACAAGTGGCAAGGGTTGCCGGGGTTGGTCTTGCTCGATTATCTTGGAGTGGCTGAGGAAAATCGGCAGCGGCGCGCGGGGATCAGACGCTGTTAAAAATTGGATCGGTCACGGGCCAAGGAGACGAACAATACGTCGACGGGGTCGCCTTCTCCTCGGATCGCGCTAGCCGGATGCCAGAGGGCTCTGCAGCGTCGAGGAAACGACCGGGTTCGCCTTTCGGTGGGGCTAAACTGTCGCGATAAATGATCCTACGGAAGGTTATTAATTGTCTTTGACTCCCAACCGGGCGCTTTGTGGATCGCGAAAACATATTAACCGAAAAGGAGCTGCCGTCCTCTTCCTCTCCCCCTCTTGGCATATGCTCGCGCCGGATCGATCCTTGTGTGCAACGCGTCGGACGAGAACCGTGACGGGGATTTCGAGTGTGTCCGTCGTGAGCGGCGCGGTGCAACGATCCCCGGAACGTCATTTTTCAAGGACCGCGATCGACGTGGCGGCGAGGCGCGGCCATCATCCATCAAAGCGATCGTTAAAAACGCATCCAGCCCCGATACAAATTGCGCGACCTGTACCCCGGGTTCATTCTCGACGCACTCCAGTTTCCCTTTCGGGCTTTCCCTGAATGTTTGTCCTCCGGATGGCCGTTCAAACCCCGGCGATGACCCGCGGTGACTGGGCAATCAGCCTCGTGCCTCCTCTCTTTTTTCGACCCCATGGCGGGAAATGGATCACAAAGGAATTCGCAAGTAACCGTGGACAGGGGTCAGTCGCCTGCTTTTGCGGGAGGCCGGGATTCTCCCCTTGCTTTTGTTGGGTCCGATTTTGTTAGGGTTTTTGATGAAGGTCTTGCGTCTGGGACTGTTTTTGCGGGTATCTTAAATTTTTAGTGGAGTTCGGGGAAGTGTTTATGTTTTGGGAAACGCAGACCGTCATTGTAAATGGTGTTGGTTGAGATGAATAAGACTGAGACTGTTTATGGCTTCTAAATAGCGTTGCAGTTCGTGGAACATGGAGATGTTAAAATTTTGGGCAATGTTGACGCTTGTTTTTAACGATGCATCACATGAATGTCGAATATTCTGATAAATATGTATAATGCGCTCTTGTTTTCGAAGTGGCAGAGATCGAATATAGATTTTTTTATAACAGGGATTGTGTTCATACATGAAACTGAATATTGACTACGTTTTGAAGACATCGGGCAATTTGCAGAATTTCTTCGCCATCTTTAAAAGAACTGGAAACGATGCAACCTAAGCTTCGAATGCCTGAAATTTTCCTGTTCTCAGGCAGTTCTGTATACAATATTCGCTAAAACATCTCCAGCACATTTAGAACACTTAAAGGAGTAATTAAAAAACCGTCAAAGCTCAAGTTTCCAGAAAATCGATGCTCTTCGACTTTTATCACCTCCGCAGCACATTTCCCCGAAACAATTTCCACTTCCAATGCGATTGGGAACGCGCCTCGTCTATCGACCAACAAAAACACGACGCAACGAACCGCGAGCGGCGAGATAATCGTCCAATTAAACGGTTCGAATAATCTTTCGTCGATTTCCGCCGGCAGCGGGCGAACGGGTTCCAAGCGGCGCGCGCGATTCACGAGCACGTTAACTGCAATTACTCGGTTGACAGGGTCCGAGCAGCGATTGTTACAGTTCCCCGAGCTCTCGCCGTCCAGCGTACGGTTACGTAGAGAAAGCGTTTCGCGATTTAATTAATTGGCGGTATATTAATTCGCGAATTTATGGTCGCGTTAAGAATGACCGCTTGATTACCGGCCGCGCGCGTGATATACGGCTGGCGATTTTTCTCGTCGCGTTAATGAGTTAATGAATCTACTCGAAAGAGGGAGTCGATATATCACGCGGGTCGCGATGGTGGGAATTTCTCGCGCGCGGGCGAGCGCGAAACTCACCCGCCACCGGCTCCGGCGATCTTATCGGCGCCGTAGTTACGCGGGAAAGACGTTGCTCTCGCTAAAATACACGGCCGATTACGTCCGTTTATCGCCAATTAGGGGATAGGAGGCTGAACGCGAGGGCGAGTCATTTCGATTTCAATTACTCCAGAGGCAGACTAATGCGGCGGTGGGAGGAGGGCCGATTGCGTATCGGTTACTTTGTATTGGGAGAACCAAAAATTTTTTGGGGGAAGTTTATTCAATTGCTTTGAGAGCTTGTTTGGAGCGTGTCTGGGTGTTTTTATTGCGGAGGATTTATACAGGGTGTAACAAAAATGTTGCAGTTCCTTAAAAGGGGTGATACCTGAGGTGATTCTAAACAGTTTTTTCCTTAGCGAAAATGTTATCCGAAGCCTTGTTAACGAGTTATTAATGAAAAACACCGACCAATCGGGGAGCGAGTACAGCGGATTAATGATGGCGCGGACGATGGCGGGCCAATACTACTCACGGCTGAAGCCCGCGCTGACATTCATCCACTGTACTGGCTCCATGATTGGTCGGTGTTTTTCGTTAATAACTCGTTAACAAAGCCCCACCTAACATTTTCGTCAAGGAACGAGTTGTTTAAAATCACCTCAGGAATCACCCCTTTCAAGGAACTGCAACATTTTTGTTACACCCTGTATAGTAGTTTTGCGAGGAAATAGAATTTCCTGACCATCCATTATGGATCTGCTGGAACTACTGGAGGATTGTAAGGAGAGAGATAAGAATCTTGCTCCGAGTCAGCGTTTAATAAGTCAACTTCGGGATTTAATTTTAGGTGATACGACAGGCTCCACCTGCTGATACTTGAGAAAAATCAAGGACCAAGGTATCAAAGTTTCTATCCACGTAACAAGTTTCCTTCTTGGAATGCGTCGGGTCACCTTGCACACAGCCTTCTTTAAACTAAATTTATCTTTCTGCCTCCACGAATTCCTCTGGAAGCGCATCAAGGACACGGGATTCAGGGCCTGGTACTTCCCTTTTCCCTTTTAGAGTCTCGGATAAATCATCTGAAACTCGAGAATTTATAATTCAACCGACAATACGATCAATCGATCATGATCCACTATACCATTATCTCTAAAATCCACAAAGCAACCACGTCCATATTTCACTCTTTTTAATTTATCAAAAATATTCAACTCTCAAGCTTTCACCACGCTCAGTCTTTCAAAACTTCTTCAGCTTCTCACCCCTCCACCTCGCTCCATCCACCCTTTTACCTTCCGTGGCGCGCAAGAAGTCGTTCAAGAAAAGGGTTGTCCCCGGTCGTCAGGGTTGATGGGACAATAGCAACCGGCGCATCTCTGAAAAAAACTCTCATAAAAGGATAAACGTCAGACGGGACTCGAGTTTAATGGCGCGTAAACTTCGGCGTGCCCCTTCGGACGCGGGGGGAACACTTGCCGGGGGAACGAGCGGAAGGGGAGTCGTTCCCCCGACACCTCGTTCCTCTCGTGACTCGTATTCATCGTTTCCACGCCGCGAGCCGGTGCCCCGTAAGCCGATATTTGGAGCAGGTCGATCGACTTCATTAACGAACACCGGGCAAATATTGACTCTGTACCCCGTGGAAACTGGGGTAAGACCGACGCGCACGCGCGTGCACGAGCTGGCCCCCCTCACGGGCCCCGCCCGATGCTGCGACGCGACCGAACGAAACGTCGATGAACAGATTGCACCGCGGACTCTTGGCGTTGTTGGTTCGCGTCGGGTTCCGCCGGGTATTTTTGCATATCAATGGTGGAAGGAATGCTCCCGCGCTGGCAGTTCAGGGCGTTATCTGATGCACCGTGGCCGTGATAAGCGTCTCGGCAGGCCGGTGCCGTGGGCGCATGAACTCAGATACTCTGGGAACTGGAATCCGGGCCTGAGAAGACGGAGACACCGCGAGCGCCGCCCCCCTTTCGGTTTCCCATTAGCGGAAACACATAGGCATGAATATTAATTCGCTAAGAACATTTCCGATATTCGAAATCTAGTCGTTTAGATGGCGTGTGGCCTTTATTGAGAAACTCCGGTGACGACTGAATATCGCGCCACCTCCGGGGGCGAATGAATATTCAGGCCCGTCATTAATCAACCGCTCTTCTATCTCCGAAATCCGATTACGGGCGATAAATTCGTGATGATCGAAACGGGAGAGGGGTGTGGGGCCGAGAAGAAGACATTACGATTCGAGGAGAAATCTCGGAAACGGATTTCACGTGTCGCGGGACAGTTTAGGGCAGAGAAATCGATCCGAGCGCGGAGGTCAGCCTTGGCCCGAATTAACCTTCGTGGGATCGCGCTCGATATCACTCGGACGTCTAGCGGGTGGTCGGGGAAAGGAGGATGAAGGAAGGGGGGCTGAGGAGAGATCCTTTGTAAAATCAATAGGCTCGGCTACTTAAATGGTACCGTTCGCTGGTTATAGTCACCGCGCGCGCACGGTTACGGGGCCCACGGATACGGTTACGGGGAAGGCTGTTTGAATCGATGCGCCTCGCCGTGATTTACTGTTAATCGCGAGACCACTCTTAATCAACGTCGGCCTGCGTGCATGGCCTCGCTTGCTCGAATATTCCTCGTGGCGTGTCGACCGCATCGATGGAAACAAAGTCCCGATATTAGCTCCGCGCCCCGTTTTTGCGCCGCTTAACCTTTCCTCCCCCTCTCTTCCTTCCCCGTGCCACCTCCGCCCCCACCATGCCTCCCTCGCGTCGATCGCCTCTTGCTCCGCGTCCATTCAAAAGCTTCGCCTACTCCGGAGCATTTCTCACGCGATTCCGTCGCCGCTTCTGGCCTTCTCCTTCGCGTCCTCCATCTTACTTCCACTTGGAGCGGAATTATTATTCGAGTTACTTTAATTATACTTCGATTACGGATTTATTGTAGTGTCCGTGATACGGAGAGGTCATGAAAACAGTAAATTGACGTTGCTAATGAGATTTGAATGTTTGGACAAAGAGGGTTAAGATAATATTGAAGGAAAAGATTCTCGATCGTTTCCAAGTCTGAATCTTTTTGCATCAATTAGTATCGCTGTCGATCGCTTTTGCCTCATAAGTTGATTATCAGAAAAGCAATTCCTCGAATCTGGTTTCTATCATCATATTAAGTATGGAAATTTCCATGACGAACCACCGGTCAAACAAATGAATTTATCATTCCCAGTCACTTGCTTTTCAAAACCACTTTAGAAAGTCCCTTAATCATTTTGGGCAGCTAGAAGCCCGAAAGGAAATGTTATCCGAAAATCTGGAACCAGCTAGGGAGAGTTCGAGGTGGAAGGATGAAAGGAAAGGTGGAAAAGGGAACGATACCTGTATCGGGGAAAGAGGAAAAAGGTGGGTCTCGGCTCATCGGAACGGGGAACGGAAGAAAGAGCAGGCGTCAAACAACTGCGTCGAGGAAAAAACTTGGAAACCTTAACGAACCTGCGAGCCGACTGTCCCTTGATTCCGTGTCGGTTTTTTTTACTTTCGAGGAACAATTGCGGAGGTTCTATTAAAAGGCGCGCGTCGCGTCGTATCGGGGCTTTAATTACGGTCAGCTGGGAACCTCGTTAAGCCTGCAAAAACTGCAATCGCGGATGAATTGAAGAAACCCATGATTCTATGATTTTCTAAACTTTTAAAACAATATTCTACGATGAGAATAAATTCGGGAACAAATACATAGTTTGAGAGAGTTGAATTTTAATTTCTCAATAAATATTTGACTGTAGGATTCTGGTTGAAGGTTTCCAAATTAGGGCAACTTCCTGTTCACCTTAGTCTACCCGAACGGGGTCTCATTTCCCTAAATTATGTGAAGCGTACTTTCCCACTCGAGATAAGAACAGACAACGCCAGAAAACGCCAGGTGTAGAGGCCTATTACCTTTCCGTTATCAAGATCATCGATGGTCCAATTTTATTCCCGTTTACTCGAGAAATGGGGCCATTTCCCTGACACCTAGGCGCAACAGATGGCGTCTTTGCCCAGATAGCGGTGATTTATGGTGCTGCCCCCATGCCAAACAAACCACACCCCTACGGACCCGAAAAAACTACTCGGAACCCACCCTAGGAGAACCCTAACGATTCTCCATCTCTCTTCCAACGACTTCCATGTCATTATTAATCGACTCCAAAGAAGGACAGACTAAAAGAACACCAACTCGTTTCGGAGTCGCGAGAATCCCGTCAGCGTTGATCGACGAAAATCGTCAACGTTCACGATCGAGACAATGGGAACAGAAGGGCGAAGGGGAGGCAGAAAGTTGTGGTCGGCTCGGATGGCTGACGCATTAGCACCGGTCGAACCGTGTCAGGGGCGATAATGGTCGTAAAGAAACGGTGGAATAATTTTTCAAGCGCCTCTTCCCGGTAATCCAAATAGCACTCGAGCATCCGTAAGATATTGTGGGAGGAATAAAAATCGAAGCGAACGTAGAAGAACCGGTTCGTCATCCCGGCCCTCCCCACCGTCACGGCAAGCCTCCCAGCTTTATCTTTCCAAGGATGAGCCGGACTAACTGACGCATCCGTCGCTATCCTTCGAATAACATAATTTCTATAATTGCAGATGAACCAACAGTGCAAGGTCTGCGGCGAGCCAGCGGCTGGTTTTCATTTTGGGGCGTTCACGTGCGAGGGATGTAAGGTAGGGGAACAAACCACTTCATTTCAGTTTCTATTTCGTGTTCAACGCTTCTTTGTACCTTTTATGCCACTCGGTAATGCGAGAGTACAGAAATTAGTAGAAGGGAGATAGGACACTATGATTAAATAAAAAAATAATAATAATAATCATTTATTTATTCATTTACGGGATGAACCCTTTGTTACAAAAGTGAAAACGTAGTCTACAAAATATAAGTAAGAAAAGGTAAAAGAAAAGAAGATATCGAAACAGAGAGAGTAATAAAGACGTTAAGAAAAAGAAAAGAGAAACGCATTATCATTATGATATTACATAGAAAAGGATCAATAAAAACTAACATATTGTTTATGAATTATAACAGAGTTACTGAAGAAGTCCGCCACTTTGCAAAAAGTATTTGCAGTGATGCATAGACGATTTACGTAATTATAATAACCATACAGAGTTCTATGCTGCTCGACAGCAAAAAGTGAGTGACTTCTAAGGTGGCGTGAATATTTAAGCAACGCATCGAATTCTTTGTAGATTTGTTTTAAACACCGTTTTGAAAAATATATTGAGCCTCGTGGATAGTTTACAACGTGCATTAAAGTACACATTAATTGATCCATTAGTCCTCGAGTTAATAACTCTTCGCTCAAGGTGATTCCAAGAAAAGTCATAAAGCAAAGGGCGAATAGATGCGCACAGTTCCGGCATTAATATAACGATTTAACATATATAGAAACTCGCACATCCGTGCTTATATAATTATTGCTCTGAGCATGCGAACATTTACAAGGCAACCGAGATTCTTGCGGCAGAATTACACGAGTGTTCCACGCAATAAGGCAAACTAGTGCGTAGTTAACGCGATTCGAGCAACCGGTGCTCCGTTCGCACACCTCCGGTGCCAATTAAAGAATAGCGCGAAGCGATAAAACCCGTCGAATGAAGCCGTCAACGGACGGGGACCACGTAAAAGCAATTAACGGCGAATTAATTAAGGTTGAGGCACGCGAGTCCCTCTCGAATCTCTACGACACACCGCTTTCCACGTGTCGAAGCTGCCGCGCCGGGTATCGATCCGCGAGCCTCCGCGTCGCTCACACTCCGGTTTAAAGAAACGTGGAAGGTTAATAAGCCGCGACGAATCGCGCTGGAGGAGCGAGCCGCACGCGTGGAAGCTCCGTTGGGGAAGGTGAGAAATTCTGATCCCGAAGTTCGGGGTAAAAAACGGTCGGCCGACGCGAATCCGTAAGTGGACGAGGGAATGGAGCGCGGAGAATCGATTATCTCACTTCGTGACGATAACCCGCGCCTTTGGGGACCATTTCGTGAGCCCCTCCGCGATCGTTTCTGCGATCCAGAAGAGAAGAAACTTTTTAAAACAACTGATATCTTTGACATTTCGTTTTAGTTAGGGCCCAACGTATCGCGAGAAAGGAGCAAAAGGGGGGACCGGCGCTTTCATCGCATCGTCCTTCGACGTTTCCCTCGCGGCGTCGATCGATAAGGTCGCGAATAATATCCAATCGGAATCCGCGGCGCACGTGCGCGCGCGCGCGCGCTCTCGCTCGCGATCGCGAGGAACGCGGCGCAAAGACCGAACGACAGGAGGATCAGAGGAGTCTCGTTAGGAGTCGCGTTTAGTTGGCCGAAGGGTGTTGACCCTTGCTCTCGTCTCTCGTCCCACTAATGTGGTGCACCGTGGAATATAGGTACCGCATACTAAGTGACCCATCCGATAGTAATTGGACCTCATTAAGGCAACAACGGGCCCACGGGCTGTCTCTGTTTCTGCCGCGTGCGTTCGGTTTGCTCCGAGACCGAGCCACCAGATAACGCGTTTTAGGTAAATTAGATTCTCTCTCTCTCTTTCTTTCCTCCCGCGGACTAGGAACTGCTGGACGAGGGAAAATACGGCCGGTGCTCCACACGATACAGATTTATGTGCGCCATACGCGCGCTGCCTTCCAAAGCGTCCTCTATCGGCTCCTTTCTGCACGTCCTTCCCCTCTCTAACCTCTCTCGCCCTTGTCCGACGCTTGGATGCCTCGCCGATAAGCTGACATCGCTTACGGGTTTATTAGCGCTTTGTTCGATGTTGGTGTCAGGCTATTCAATCGTCCCGGAGGTATTTAAGAGCTGGAATTCTCTTGAGCTCTTGGTCTTTCGAACAGCTCTGATCTTCTGAAAATAGTTTAGAATCACAATTTATGAATTTCTGCCAATATTGAGACTTATTAATACAGTACTGAATTATTATTCATCTTCCAGTATAAAGGCACGTCTACATACAACGAACGCACGGGAAGGCACCCGAACGCACCCGAACGAACGCCAGGTCCCTGCTATTTAGGTCAAATAAACGAATCAGCATCTTCTTTGTCGTTCGCGCTCGTTCGTGCGTATTCGCCTTTCCTGCATTCGTTCACATTAGTTGCGTGCGTCCGTGTAGACGTGGGTAATCGTAAAAATTACCCACAACGCAATCTATGCCCCACAAATTTTATAAGATTCCCTCTATCTTCTCTATAAAAGTTCAAAGCAAAATCAATCCCCCTGGAGCAATAATTCCACACTGTGGCTAATTTCTCAGACACAGGTACCGTCGAATTGCACCATCCCGCGTTCGTTGAAGAGCCCAATGCTAACGCAAGATGTATCGCGAGTTTTCCACGGTTGAAGGTTACCGTTAGCGCAAGGGGAGAAGGGGGATCGTTCCCGAGACCTTTTTCTCGCCCTTGATCCGACATCGATCAAGGTGTTAGCCGCGAGGCTCGTCTCGACTTCGAAAATTTCTCATACGAATTGAATGTTTAATTAATGATCGCGGATCGCCGCGCGACCCGGCTCACGGATGAAAGACGATACGGCTGGCCGGAGAATTAATATTATCATCGTGCCGTGTACGTCGCTCGCCAGCAGCGTAACTATGTACCGGCGGAGGTCGGGAGAAGGCTGGAACGTTGCTCTCACGGCGTTTTCGATGTTATCGCGGGATATATAACGGCGCCATCGGGTCCTGATATCGAGGGCCGCACGAAAGTCCAGAGGTGATAATCAAAGCCGACCCGGGGACCGATCTTTCATGCTTGCACCGACGCGTACATCCCCCTTCGAATGTCCCTCGAGAATCTTCTTGGGGCGAGGCTTATCAGAAGAAGGTATTCGGTAGGTATAGATACCGTGGAGCATCCAATCCCCTTCAGGAGCTTAAATTATTTTTTAAATCCTACCTCGCTGAACTTGAATTCAATCACCTTTCAATTTCTTTACAATGGACCACAAGAAATATGTAGCTCAGAAAGATCTAGTTCTCGAAGAAACACACCCAGCAGAGTGTTTGAACTCGAAATTAGTACCGATCTCTAAATCGTTGAGTCCACGCTTCGAATCTAGGATTTCAGATCTAGGCCAGTAGGATTCGCACTCGTACAATACGTACTTGAAATTCGTCTAATTATTTGCTCCATAGATTATTTTATTTATTAACGCAACTAAATACTAGATAAACACAAACGCTTTCAACTTGAGTAGTCCTAAGGTTTCCACACACTTCAACGTCCAAAGTGACCATCGACCACTCTTCCACTGGACCATTTACGGTCCCAAAAAGGGGGTCAAACTTGATCCACTAAAAACGAGCCTCGAGTCCCGCTCGGTTCTGTCCCTGCCTCTCAATTTACGTTCAGTTTCGACCGGGAATCTCACGTGTCAACACAGAAACGTTCCATTCTCACGGAGTTAGAGCAATCAGGAGAGAGGGGGCTGGGTCCACGGGAGTTCGGGAAATATTTGAAATAATTTACCGGGCCGTGCATTACGGGAGCGAGCCGAAGAACCAGGGACACTCATTAGCATACTAACGACTGCCTTGAATTCCCCGTGTTACATCGGAGACGAGTCTCTCCCCTCTTGTCCACCTTTTTCGAACCTCTTCCATTTTTGGTGCGCCACGCTCTTGGATGTACGAAAGACAACATATGGTCCTGTCTTCTGGCTCGATGGAACCATTAGCTGTCCGAAATGACCACTTTTTTCTCCATTTTCGGTGAAAAATCCGTTACTTGAGAGTTACTAGAGTCTGGGGGAAATGGATGCATAAGTTTCGCTTTTTAGATGCTAGGCTTTGCTTGTGGTTTCAATTTGTTTTGATTAGTCAATACTTTTTTACTTTAGTGATTCTATTTTTGGAGTTTATTTGCATCGTAGTGAACCAGTAGGATTTTTTGAAAGTTGGAGTCAGGAAAGTGAGAGGAATGACAAAATAATTTTGAAACTTGATGGCGGTGAATAAGATTTTATAATACGTAATGTTGTACAGTATTATTTTTTAGATAGTATCTTACAACTTTTTTTTATAGATGATATTAGTGAAGAATCTTAGTTCCAGTATGCTCTGTATTTTATATCGTCCCACAACAAAACGGCTCTAAAAATGACTCTTTTGAAAAAGAAATTAACATTTACACTCATATTCAGTGACTGAAATGCCGAATTCCGTCTTCTGAAATCTCTATCTACTCATCAAGTTATTTTCGAGTCTTCTTTACAAAAATAAAACGCCTGCTTTCTATCTCAAAATGACATCAACACAATCAGCAAACACTCTCCTTATCGTGCCTTTCTAATTCTTTCTAACACGATTCCGCGCAATCGTGTTCCCCCCGGTGTTCTGGGGCACAGTGAACTGCACTCGAGAGTGTCGATGCAACTGCGCCCATCACACCGGAAAACTCGACACTTCCATCGCGGCTAAGTGCCTTTTCGGATTCCCCCGCCGGAAGTCGCTCGGATTCCAGGCTGAGGCCACTCGACGAACGCCAACGGGCAACAAGCGCGCGAGTTGAAAGGGTCGCGCGAAAACCAGCGACCCGGTGCCCACGTTTCGCCGCGAGCTCGTCTCCGTTTTGTCGCGTGTGTCCTCGATCCGCTGCCCCCTCGCCCCGGATGGAACGAGCCATGGAGCCACTGGTGAATCACGACGATCGTTCGACGCGACGAAAAATTTTCGCGATGTCGGTCGTCGCATAATACACGCGCGAAGGAAAAAAAACAATGGACCGATTTGCATCACAACGTGGAGCGAATTTCCGAATTCGCTGACTTGATAGCGGGCCACGCGCGTGTCGAGCCTCGCAAATTGATCCGGGGAAGGGCGACGAATGACGGGAAGAGAATTTTTAAGGGTAGCAAATGCAGTTTCAGGGATATAATTTTTGGATTAGAATTCCTAGCTTCTTGCGAGATTTAAATTAGGTATGTCTTAGGATTTCAGTTTTGGAACTACGACGTTTTGGTGCTGGTGATAAATTGTCTTTGCTTGTAAAAATGATTCTGTTGTTTTATGATATTAAAATGCTTAGAAGGGGCGGAATTTATACTCACAATATAAACTATATTGTAGGAGGGGAAACTTAAACAAATGCTGAAGAATAAAAAGCGGCTATAAATCTCGCCTCAGGATTAGAAATCTTTAGAGGGGAAGATTCAAACATTAGACTTTTATACTCGATTGTATATTGAAATGTAAAACGAATTCTGGAGACTCTAATCTATGACTATTTGTTGTGTGTCAAAGTTGGGCAAAATGTAATCTGACTACAAATCACAAATTGCAATTAATTACACATTATTTTCTGTAATTGTTAATATTTATTGATTGCGCAGACAAATTGTTGTCAAAAAAAATTAACGACTACAGAAAATAACTCATAATTGAATGATCAATTACAGTTTAATTACAATTTGTGATATGTAATCACATTACATTTTGCCCAACTCTGTTGTGTGTGAAACACCTAACACTGTATTAACCTTGTTATGAAAGTTTCTTCAGAGTTTTCGATTCGTCTAGAAATATCCATCATTATAAAAATTAGAAATTTTTGGTGATTCTAACTTAATTGCAATAAATTTTTCTAATGCAATGCCAAATGTTCCTCACAGAACCTAAAGATATTCACACTAGAAACATGTGTTAATTTCAGACTTTCTTGAGCCTGCAACTGTGGCAATTTGCGTCTCTATAGGCTGCGGTAATTTGCGTCTCTGTTGGTTGTAGTAATTTGTAACTCCGTGGACTGCATTTTCCGTGACGAACCGAAACGTTTGAATGTCTAAGAAACCAGACCAGTTTCTCGCGAACAAATTCCCCATTTGCCACACAACCGAACCGATTAACTTTCTTTCGACTGGCACTTCTCTACGGGACAAAGCAACCGTAACTACTCCACTTGGCACTAAAACTAAGCGCGCCCCGTTGCACAGTATCGCGAGCAAGGGGAAAAAAAAGGTAACTATCGTCGGCAATTCGTTTACGTCCGTCGTCGAGGCCAGGTCTCGGCGTTTCGCAACCTGTCGTCGACGATACACAATCGCGAACCACGATTCTCCCCCCTCGGTTTCGACGAAAGCGTTCCAGGGTTTTGCGTAACCGCGGCGGCGGAATCGCGCGCGGGGCCCGCGACGACCGTAGCCGGGTCCGGAACGAAAGGGGACCGATTCTCAGTCGGTGGCAGCCGGATAAAATACGGGGACGTGACAGTTCTGTCTAAGGGAGTCGATATATTCTGCCGCGAGCTGCACTGGACACTCCCAAGCGAAGCAATAAAGTGCCGTGTGGAGAAAAAAGCGAACCGGTCGACTAATCTGTCGATCGTGACGGGAAACGCTAATCGTCGTGCGCGACGCGAAATCGTCTCTGTGGAAATCGACCGGCCTAAACGGTCGGGGGAACACTCGGGCACTCGGCGTCTCTGTACCCCGACGAGAAAACGCTTTCTGGTACTGTGCCCATTGTGCGTGTCCCCCTGACTATCACTTTTCTCCGACGCGAAAGAAGAAGTGTTCCCCTTTGCGTGGCCCCGCACCGCGTTGCATAAAGTGCTCCGGTAATCCACTTCTTTGATATTCCTCAGAGCATCTTCTCTGACGTAACCACGAAGACAAGTTCTGTACGACGATCTATTCGATCAGAAGATTCCAACTCCTCGGTGACGTCAAATTGGCATCATTCCTTGGAGAGTATTGGTGATGGGAAGATCGTGAGAAATTACACTGAGAGAAAAGATGAAAGAAAAGTTTTACTACATTTTCTACTAAAACGGCAGGATTGGTGAAAGTGGTTAGGTTTTTATTACACCAGTGTAGTAATATTTGGTTCTGAACACTTGGTAAAAATTACAACCTCGTGTGCTGATTTTTACTCTACGAATGTAGCAAGATTGGAACTTTCGCTCAAACTAAAAAGAGCTTTTCTTTATGGAAATACTGAGGGGGGTATGCTTGGCGACGGGGAAGGCAAGGTATAAGATAGATAAGAAAATTATTATTGGTTATACAAAGTATTGACCGACTGGAGGAAGAAAAGTTTGCGACGGAAGAAGAGAAGGGGGGCCACGGTGATTTTCATTTTGGACCATCGGATCAACGAAGAAGACTTGCTTCATTATCTCGGTAGACCTATGCTGACGGACCCGCGCTGGAGCTGTGAAAGATTATTTCGAAACTCGTCTTATATATGAACAGGGCTAGGATCAAGCACTAGCGAGAAAGACGATTATTACGAGAACACTCTTGCGGAAGCCCTATGAAACTAAATAGGCTTATGCTCAGTAACTGCTAATGGCTAGGCCCGTAACAAATACCTATGTCGGGAAATAAGTTTTCCCAATATTGACTTACACCATTTGTTGGACGTTTATGCGATATTCATTGAAAGGCATTGAAAAGACAATGTTAAAATCCAAGCAATTCGAGGTTATGTCACGATACGCCACTTCTTTCCGAAGCGTAGATGTCGCTGTTTATCACCTGTAAATTTTACTACACTGGTCTATTAAATTTTGAAACACATGTGCTAATTTTTTCTTTAATGGGGTAGAAAAGAACGCATTTTACTATATCCTGCTTCTTTACTACGCAATATAATAATATTACCTCCATTATTTTTCTCAGTGTAGGCAATTTTGTTAGAGATGAGTTTGTAAGTGGATTACTGAGGGATTTTATTTGGGACTGTATTCTGATTCATAGCGCCCACGCAGGTCCTCCTTTTCGTACTGCTCGTCCTACGTGGGCTCTGTAATCGGACCAGGTGATGTGTAATATGATGTTCCAAAATGAAGGCAGTTTATTAGCCCGAACGTTTGAGTTCCTAGAAGTGTTCATGTAATTCGAAATGTTCATGTTAGTCGAATCTCTGTAATTAATCTTATAAGAAGGATAGACAATTTTTTATCTGTTTCTTTAGGTTCGGGAACTGTTAGAGCTCCCTGTAGCTACTACGGTCAGATTTTATTACTTTTGCGCCGAATATTTCACAGTAAATTAATATACGTTTTTCAAGTAACTATGCGTCATTATATCAAATGAAAGATCTTTTATATCCTCATCTAAATTAACGCCTCGATATCGCAAGAAAATCGAGCAAACAGGTGACACGGAAATTCCAGCGAAGCGAACACTTTGCATCGCGCGGCTGGGAACAGAGCGCAGCAACTCGCAGCGAGCGCCGTAAACTCGATTATAGAGCCAATCTGCGGGCGATATCTCCGCGTCGGCACAATTAGCTCTCTCATAAAGCGGACGTTAGAAGGCCCGGCAATAAGGTGGCGCGTGTTAACACACACGGAGAATCCGAGCTGGCCAGCGTCTTCTTCCGCTTCTACCGCCGCTTCCTTCTCCGCGGCCGTCGCCGTTGTACCAGGCGATTCGGTTGGCAACTTCGACTTAACTTAACTGCCGCTATTACGTCGCCTAATTGCCAGCCATTTAAATACCGTCGCTGCAAATAGATCTCCGCGATAAACGGCTCGCTGGATGTCGTGGAATGAAAGCACTGTCACACCGCTTTGCACTTCTTTCCAGTTTTTTGTTGCTGACTCGTTTTGAGACTTCAGGCCTTCCGTGATTTTAGTTTGAAATTGATTTCCTTAGCAATGAAAGGAGGAAGTATTTTGAAAATGTACAAAGCAATTTGTAAAATGCAACTGTAAAAATTTTGGTTCCTCGTTCTTCAGGAATGAATTCTGAAAGTGCAAGGGACTGACGAATGTACTGAATGGTGATCGCCATAAAGAGTTTGCACAGTTTGACTCGTGCCAAGAACAGATTGCCCTTTACTATCCCATAAAGGAGCCAAAAAATGGCCAAGCAATTTCTCTGGCGTGGTTCGTGTTGGTATTCAACGATCCCACCGGAAGCGACGTCTAACCTCGACGATGGTTGACCTCGGCACGCGTATAACGTGACACGTAGGGAGGAAACCGCGAACCGCAGCGGTTTGCTCATATAAAATGACGATTTACGAAGAAACGACGTCCAAACCTTGCTATGATCTTGTCTCCTTGTGGGCCAAATCACGGTGACGTCTGCGTTTAAGAGCCGCTAAATCGCGATGCATCGATCCTCTGTTCTGATAAAAACCATTAGAGTACTTCTCAAAATCCACGAAACTTTCAAACTTGCAAAATCCCAAACTTCAATAAATTCAAGACAAGCAGCTCTTAAAAATCGTTGGAAAACTTTCGAGAGAAGCTTCCGATTTAAATGAAAGTGAAACCTGAAGATTCCTCTGGAAGATGTGAACCGAAACAAAGGAACCGAGTGGCCGGGCTGGCCCAGTTCACGCCCGAGCGATCGCGGTCTGTTGCCACAGACGTTGCGCCCTTGAGGATCGCCTTAAGCATTCAGGGGACGCAACGGTCGCAACGGTTCCCCGTCGCCCTGCGCGAAACGTGCTCACGTCCGCGGTCGATCTTTTCAGAACGATCGAGAGCTTGCGTAAACGCAGAGACACCGATATTGACGCAACGCGTCGAGTTCCCGCGAAGCGACGCGCTCCTGGAAACATTTACGCCGAGCTCGAATTCTCGGGGAAAGAAAGCAGCTCGCCGCCTCGCAACAGGATCCGCGGCGGTGTTTCAAAGAAACGCGGTCGGAAATCGGCCTTTGAATAGAAGTCGCCCGGTAATGAGTTGCGCGTGAAATCGTCCCGAGGTTTTCGGTTGCTCGGTGAATACGTTCGCGGTTGCGTGCTTCATGGTCGCATTTGCATAGCGCCTCTGCCGACACGGATTCGCCGCGAGACTTCGACTCTGAACCGCGTTCTTCATGCCGATCCCATTGATTAAACACCTGCACGAGATTGCCTGATAATTTTTTGAGCAAACAACGCGGCAAATGGACTGTCAGGTGGATTAGGATGTTGCCGCGAAGTGAGCGGTTGATGGACGATACGTTCCGAGCGTTTCTGTTTGTTGAATCGCGGAGGATTACTGCCGGGTCATGAATATGAAAATGTGGAGATTTATGTAAGATGTGAAGTTTTTTCGCGTTTAATTTGTTGTCGTACCGTGTTCGAGAATCTTCGGTAATGGAGCTGCTGATAAGTGATATTGGAAGTTCACGAACAGACCGCGGACGAAGTAGTCAGAGCTTCAGACGCGAGCAAAGAAACAGTGTGAATCTACTTGACTCAAATATGTCACTCAGACCTCACCTTGCGGACACATGACTCTGTTACATCTCTTTCCATTCTAACTGCTCATGAACAGCGGTTGAACACATTGTAATAACTCTTCCATTTTCAGTACCGCTTCTGACAAGTAGCTGATAGACCTCTGGAGACTTCAATGCATTCGCCTTAACGCGGAAACATTTTCCTTCGAAGTTGTCGTTGGATGAAAGAAAAACTCAATTGGTTCCAACCTTGTGACGTCTTTCTTGAGCCGTTTACATGACGAATACATAATATGATAAAAGCTCTCACAAACAAGCAAGCATAATGACCCAACGACCACGCCCAAACTTCAATGCCTTCCGCGAAACCGAAAAATGAAAATCTTTACGTTCACACCTCTCCCTATTCAAAATTCATCGTCACCGCGTCGCAGCTTTCACCGGAAGCGAGTCCCCTCGAGTCAAATGTTCGTCGCATCGCAGCCTCGTAAATAAAGGACCGCCGTGACGGGGTTGCTCGTCGCGTCTACGTTGGCGGGCTCGTTGTCTGCGAAATCTGTCCGTCTGTCTCTCCCCGAGACAATCGTCGTTGCCTGGCTCCGGCGAACGCGGGGGCCGTAAGAGGGGAGGTCTGTTAGTCACGCGAATGGGCCGCGGATGAAATATCGAACTGGAGGCAGCCGTGGAAAGCGTTCGTCGAACGATTATCACGGTGGAATCGAATTCACGTGACCCGGTCGTATATCCCGTAGACGCTGCGCGGGACCGGTGGCGTGCATCGAGGATGATCTTTCGGATTGAGTAAGCCCTCGTGCGCGGGGGCAACCGTGTAACGAGGAAACCGCTGTATTGTTTTCTCCTCGGGATTGGTCCGCCGCGCCGTATCGCGACACGTTATCGTTCCTCGGCCGATTCTTCAAAATTAGCGCGCTACCTTGCTTGCCGCGGTGCGCTTATCGCTGACGTGCGGAGAGTGAAAGCAGGGTTTAGTAGACTATCGGGCTCGTTAGTTTTTGAGAGACGATCCTAGGGTCTTCTTTTGAAATCTTGGTTACAATGCAGTCACGCTGCGAGGCATCTGTGAATTTCTTATGATTTCCTCCAGTTGGGGAGAAGTAATAGTGTTTGAGTGAGAAAGTTCGTAGCATTCCTAAATTAACATTTTTCAAACATCATGTTTGTTTGACGATAAATCGCCAAATTGATTGATAGATAGTAAAAAATAATTCAACTGAACGATGATCTCGCAGTCAATTTCATGATCCTTTTTCCGAAAATACTTTATTATAGAAAAAGAAAAAAATACAAAACCTTGTGAACGTTTTTGAACACTCAGTACAATGCCAAAATTATACAATTTCTTTATGAATTCATTAAAATATTTTGCATTGTATCATAAATATACGAAACAGTCTAAACTTGTTACGATTCTTGGTACATATAAAGAATCATTCCGTACACTTATTGACTTTCTTTTTTTCTCAAATAATCCTAATAATCTCAAGTTTGAAATTAGTATACCTAACTTTTAACCCCAGAAATAGTGTAACCCACATCCTCCACCAAATGCAGAACTTTCGATCGATACGATCGGTTTCCAGAGGCCTCCTCGGTGATACCAGCAACGGCGCGAAATTTGATCCGAGCGTTCTTTTCCCCGGGGACATAATAGAGAACGTAGGTAGCGCACGATCGGAGATTACGGTCCGATTAGGCAACAGTTCAGTAGCGATCCGATAAACAATCGGTGGCAGTCGCCGAAGCCGAGCAATTTATCGAGCGTCTTGCGAAACGTGGCACCAATCGATCGTTCGACATTCCCTCTCCCCCGGGTAGCGTCTGAATATGATCGAGCAATTAAATTCATCTCGCGGATCGCCGGGTAAGATAATGGTATGCGCGGCCTTTGCGCCGGCGACATCCACGCGAGAGACGCAAGACATTTTCCCGCGGCGCACGCAACGGATAAATCACCGGTCCTGCGCGATCGATCACGCTTCTCGTGCGCGGTCGATACTCCGGAGACGCGGTGCAGCGCGCTCTCCCGTACCCTTTTCGGGGAGAGAAGACTTTTCCGCGACGCGCCGGGTATCGCTTGCCCGATTGAATGCAACGAGAGTTTCCCCCGCGACCCGGTGTCCCAATCGAGCCACGAAATCCCCCCGCAGGTGAAACTCGAATGTGCCCGCGATCGAATGCGATCCAGGAGATTCGACCGATCGATTGCGCCAGTGGAAAAGGACGCGGCTGCCGAGTGAAACGCACTCTCGGTCATAACTTTTCCATCTTCACGCGGTCGCAGGTTTCCACGACGCTCCATCGGAGAATAACTCTTTGATATCCCACGATCGATCCGCCGCGGTCCGCTTCTCGCTTTCCTCGAGTCACCCTTTCCTGGGGACGTCGCGGCACAATGCGCCCCCGGTGCACTCCTTTATCTTCCCCGGGGAACACCGCGCATCAATTCTCTCTCATGTCGGGCTATCCAGCGACGCATCCACAGGCCTTCGCTCGACTTCCCTCGGATCGGGACTAATGCAAGCAAATCGCCGGCAAGAGCAGACAAATTCCCCTCGCGACCATATCGGGACGCTGGGAAAAATTCGTGACGTACGAGCCTCCGCGAGGCCATAAAGCGTCAGCGGAGGACGCGAGAGCTTTCGAGACGGCTGAAACACGGGCTCGTCTTGCCGTGGCTAGATCGATGACTTCCTGATGGAGAACGCCGCCGTTTAGCTTCCCGCCGCGCGAATACGCCTCTTCTTCGGCTTCTGGCGACGTTTTATTGGGCTGCCGAGGAGGATCGAGGAGGGCTGAGAATTGATGGCAAACACGGGGACTGAGGCCGCTTGCTTTGTACTGTTTCGGTGTCTACTTGCGCTTCGAAATTATATTTCACGGAGAAAATTTATTTCTTTGCTTGGAAACAATTATTTCGGCGGGGAGAAATCTACTGAGAAGTTTTCCTTGACCCGGACAGAATGAAAATTCGAGTGTCTCTTTTTGGGAGTCACCTGCTTCTATTGTATATTATTTCACCGCTTCTTAAGATCGACAAAAGAAGACTAACGGGAAGGTTAGCATTCTTCTATAATCGAGTGTGTCTCAAAACGAAGAGTGAACGACCTACATCCATAGAACACTTCTTCTCGCTTTGTGCTCCAGATTGATGTCCTGAAACTTCGACACGGCGTTATGAATCACCTCGTCATGAATCATCCGTGTCATGTATGTATTTAGGTCTGACAAGAGAAGTTTGAAATTTTTAGTATCGTTGCTTTCACCGGAGGATCCCCCGTGAACAATTCTCCTAATTATTACGCGTGTCATTTGCATAACAAATATTTAAAACCGAGTCACGGTTTCCTTATGGAGATCCTTTTCAATTCCCCAAAGGAAGACCTCCCAAGTTTCGAAGTTGGAAACTGTACCAAAAAGTGTACCAGAAGTGAAGCTTTGGCGGTGTCGAGTTCAAGGAAAGCAGAAACCAAAGGGAAAATCAATTTCACGTCGAGCATCATTTCCTCGCACGTACTGCTGGAGAAACGAACCTACAAAACCGCGACGGAGGAATCAGCATACAATGACCGTCGTTCATTGTTCCTGCAGTTAGGAATTGTCGCCGCGCGATCTGCAATTCAATCGCGCTGTACCGTACGGCATGGCAGCGATTCGCGTCATAAAAGTGCGTTAAACCATGCCGAGTGACGAGGCATTAAAATCCCCGTGACACTTAAAGTTCGTCGATATGCCGGGAACAGTTCCCGAGCTACTTTTCCCTCGACGTCTCGATGTTCATCTGTATTCTGTAGTACTGTTCATTAGGGTAGAACGAAAATTTTTTTTTTAGTTTTGTTATAGTGGGGAAAAGTTGCCTTTTAGGTTCAAAAAGAAGAAAAAAATTTGGTTGCTATACTACAAAATCTTGAGGTGCCGCAGAGCTTAAAATTTGTAAAAAAATTAAAAAAAAAGAAATATTATAAACTTTGATAGATTATTTTTTATGGTTTTCTCGTATATATAAAACGCCTATTTGAAACTTTTTATTGCATAATCAAGACATGTAAAAATCTTTGAAAAAATTGCAAAAAGTGTGTTTTTATAAAACTTCACCTCAAGACGTGCTCCAATATTTTTCATATTTTTTTTTTTATCTTGTCTACACCAAAAAGCAACTTTTCCGCGCTATTACAAATTTTTCGTTCCACCCTACTGTTCATCAATACAAAATTTAGATAATTTTGAGCAATGATGTCGTTTGAAGTGCATGTCATTAAACTTGGAAAAATGTCATCTTATGAGGGCCTCTGATTGAGTATGATTATACATTAGGAAATAAAATATTATCACATGTATCCGAGATGCGTGACTTGGGGGTTCTTTTTACCCCCCCATTTTAATTTCTCCGTTCATACACAGATAGTAGTGTCGAAAGCGTATAAAACCCTTGGCTTTCTAAAGCGGTGTACAGTGAAATTTTCAAATCCAAATGCACTTAGATTCTTATACTGTTCGTTAGTAAGACCTATGTTAGAATACGCCTCAGTCGTATGGTCTCCTTATTTCGCCAATCAAAAACAAAAGCTTGAAGGAGTACAACATAAATTTCGCAGTTTCGCCGCGTTTAAGTTAGGGCAGAAAATGTCTACCACTGACCACAATTATGATGCAATAATGAAAACGCTTAAACTTGCAACTCTAGAAAGAAGAAGAATTTTTTTTTGAGCTTATGCTACTTTTCAAAATCGTCAATGGTTACATCAAATGTCCTCAACTTCTTGAACTTGTTAACATATATGCGCCAGTAAGATCTCTAAGACACTCGTAGACTTTTCTTCCGTTAAACTATACCTCAATGTATTCACATCTATTTAGATACTATTAATCGTTCGTGCGGTACTGCCAATGCATTTGTTGGCGACTTTGATATATTTCATAGCTCCCTGAACTCTTTCAAGAAACAAATTTAGAAATTAATTTAATTTGTTTTTGTTTTTCGTCTTTTATATTATTTTATATTTTATTTACGTTCTTTTACCTTCTTCATTTTTGTATTGCTTTTGTATTTCTTTATTTGTTTCTCAGTATTATATCCTCTATCTATGCAACCTGATTCAATTCATTTATACACTAATGGGAATTCTTTTCCCACGAATTAAATAATTAAATACTTGATACTGTAAATTAAATTCCTACGAATTTTCCAAGTAATCATAATTCATGAACGAAATCTGAGACGTCTAGGGTTCCTCAAACGTTGCAGTACCACTAAAAATAAGTCCAAACGCGGTTCCCAACCGTGCGAAACGAAACCGAGAGTGTCGTTCAGCATGCAGACCGCGCAAACCCAAGGTCCCCGACGGCATGACGTCAGTGTTCGTCGGTGAACGATCCCGTTCCATCGTGGGTTCCCTTGGCTCCCCGCCAAAAATCGCCGTCCCGTCATCCCAATCAATCCACCAATCAAATTACTCTAATCCCCATTCCGGCAACGCTCACCCCAGAATCCGTTCACTCTCGGTTTCGAAAGGGGCTCGCCGAACGAAAGTCCGCTCGCGCACGCGGAAAAAGGAAACCAAGCGAGGAATCAATCGGCCGAATGTCGATCATGCCGTGTGGCCAGTCATGCGCGGAGGCGATCGAGAGGCCGCGGCGAGGATCGCGCGAGCGGAACGTGCTATTCTCGCCTGGTCGGAGCTGAAAATAGACGGCAGATCCAGATAAGTCATTACGTGGAACGGCTCGTTAGCGATTCCCAGGCTGGTCGCGTGGAGGCCTCGACGACGGACGATTTTTCCGACGCGATGGCGAAGACGTCACCGAAACCGTCGCGGATGATTATCCAACGACGCGACGGCCGCGCGCAGGTGGTACCACGTAGTGCCAGGCCACCGGGATCCAGATCTTGCGTCGAGTCATCCCCGCTGGGAAAGTCACGGAGGAAGGAAACGCGAGCGCGAGGCACGCGGATTCGCTGGAACGAGGATGACGCGCGTTCCGCGAACCACCGCCGAGCTGAATCGCGCGAGTATCAGGGTCACGACGCGTCCGAGTCACGCGCCGCTGCTCGGACCTGGGAAATTAGGATCGTTTCGGGTTCACGCGTCAATTAGTCACGAGTAAGCTACGGATATTTATGCAAATGCGTGTTTTTCATGATGCGTGTGTTTTACATATGTTGAGGAAACGAATAATGAGAATTCCGCGTTGGAAATGATCTTACACGAAACTTGGAGTTTACGATGATTACATTTTCCGAGAGGATTTATTTACTTAATTCCACTTTGTACTAAACGACATATTTTGTATTTTATTTATTTTTCGTACAACGCTATTTTGTACACTCCTGAAACCTCTTATTATACCCGAAAGCTGAAATATCGGCTTCAAGATTTCCTACAGACAAAATGGCAGAAAAAGGGTAAAGGTAGGAAAAGGATTAAGAGTATTATAGACTTGTTTAAATAAATCCTGAAGGGGGTTACAGAGCAGCTTACAAATTTCTTTAGAATCTTTTCGTTTCGACCGCTCTGGAAGTAAGCCAGAAATAAGCTAATTCTTCTAGAAATAAGCTAATTCTACTGTCAGCGCTAATTCTTTTGTCAAAGAAAACCTTGACACTCTACTCAACGAAACACTTTACCAATGAAATGGCGAACTTTAGAGGAAATGGATCCCACCAGAGAAAGTTCCTCGATCAGAAGTTTCGGAACCGAAAGTTACCTTGGTCTCCGTGTTCAGCAAGGTGGAACAGAATAATTAAATACCGAACAGCTCCTTTGGCATCGAAGTCACGGGCTCATTGTCTCGCCCCGTCAAAAGAAGGCCCTGCTTTTCACGCGGCCCCGTCAAAAAGCGTCCAAAAAGAAGCGCCCTTCGTCCTTTTCACGCCGTTTCTTTACAGTCGGACCGAGACACCTGTGCAGGTGATGCCGGTGCTCTTCGTCGCGCTCAGGTAGCGAGGCATCGTGACCTCTCCGTCTGTCCCCCGCGCGGAACGCAGCCTTTATCTGTCCGTTTTCGTCTCTTCTCGACGTCTGGCCTCCTTCTACGCCGCGATCCTCGCCTGTATCCTCGTCCTTTTCATTTAACTCGCGCGTCCTTGTCCCGCGCGCCGCTTACTCGCTCGCTCGCCTATCAACAATCTATATTAAGGACGTGGGAATGTGAAATGGCCTGTCCAGATAGATCTTAGCAGCCTTTTCTACTATCCTAACAGTCGCCGACTGTTTAAAGCTACGTTCATTTCAGTTTATGGCGCTGGACACCTTGCGAGCCTCACCGCCGCGCGGAAAGCATTGAAACTCGTCTAAAGGGTCACATTTTTCCGAGCGTGAAATCAGTTTCTAATACTCCGTAATCATAGTCATTGGATTGGACACTGTTTCGTTTTTGATAACACTCCATTTCGTTTTTGTTTTCTCCGCCGAAGCATCAGCGTATAAAATAATCTCTCTCCAGCGTCGCGATCCACCTGACCTAATCGCTAGAAAACTCCCAGAAGACTTTCCTTTAAATTTCCCTCTCACGGATTCCCATCACCAGCGCAATTCTCAGCAAGAAATATCCCGTTCCCCGCGTCCATCCAATTCCCCGAGCGCCGCGACGTTTACATAATCGCGAGGCGTGTACGAGCGTACGCGCGGGCCCGTCGACGCGTGCAAAATCGAGCATCTGCGGTGTTCCGCGATTGTCACGGGTGAAAATTACTTTAGCCTCGAGCTGGTGCTCCCCTCTAATCGCGTTAACTCGCGACGTCATCCGCGAGCGTCTGCCCGCGCCGCGAAAGTCGCTGTTTGCGGGCTCATTTAGCCGCCGAAGACGTCGCCGCGGACAAAGGTCGCGGCGCAAGGATTCACGGAATCATCGTATCCACTGGATACTTCGCGAGATCCCTCGCGGATTCGAGATTCACGGCTCGGAGCCTAACGGCCGAACGCTCGATCGCGTCGAACGATCGCTTGGCTCCAGTTCTCCGCTTGAAATAGCCCGCCGATTGCTCGTAACTTCGATTCCCGTCACGTGCGGGAAACTATCCGCGCGCTCGCGTTTTTTTTCTTGCCTCTCTCTCGCTCGCGCTGCACGAGGAAATTGTTCCCGCAACTTAGCAAACGCCGTGCCAATCGCATTCCCGACGCCAAGTCCGTGGAACGAGCCGTGTTCGGCTCGATCGCTAGCGAATTTGGGGTTTGCTCCTTTTGGGCGGTGGGAACTGGGATTTCAAGATTTCGACGCTTTGGAGGAACTCAGATTTGTTGTTTTGGACTGTCGCTGTTCTTAAGTATTAAATATTTCGTCGTATTACAAATTTTTGTTTCGATATAAAATATTTTAATGAAGAACTAAAGAAATTTTATGGCAATATCGTAATGCTTTTATTGAAAAATTTTGAAGGAGAAATAATTTCTTTTTTCCATAGCATCTAAATGAAAGCGTGCTCTGAAAATTGATCTAAATGACACTGTAATAGTATACCTATGTAGGTAATAATAAATTTCTGTGATAGCAGCTCCTCTGTCATTAATTTAGAATTGGTTAAAGTAATGTATTCTCATCTTTTTCAACTTCATATAATGATCCATCATCATTTTCTAAATTGTTCTCCAAAAGTCGAACTGGATTCCAAACTATCGAAGTCTGTATCGCTAGCTTCCTTGAAGTCTTAAGCTCGATTTTCTTGGGAGCCAAGACTTCCCATTTCCTCGGTTCTGGTAGAGCCAACTGGTCCCCGATTTTCCGCTAAGCAATTTGTCAAACTTTCCCGCGGCAGCGTTCACGATCACGGGCAAACGGTTTTCCAGCGATGGTGTTTTACGCTCGGCGTTACAAATCGGTCCAGGATGCCGGGCATGCCGTCTGATTTGTGATAATCCCCGGCTGTCCATGACGGATTTGTCCCGGTCAGCCCTACATGGCGAGCGGTTTCAGCAGAATTTTTCTCCCGTTCGTCGCGCGCGTCCGTTCGCATGTACCGCCGCGCGGTACGTGATTTGCGACCGTACGAGGACCTGCAAAAACTTGAAAAGCCACGAACCACGCGCTCGCACGGCTGTTACGCAACCACGCGAATCCCGTTGTCCACCTTGTTTTCTGTCTACGGTCAAGATACGCACAGCTGACCGTAGTCGGACCACGCAATCGCGCGATTGTAAACACGACTGTTTACCGACCCCCACAGCTCTCTTTCATCGTGCGATTATTTTTTACCATGATTAATGGGGGCACGGAGAATAGAATTTTTATGTGGTTTGCCAGACCGAATTCAAGCCTAATTTTTTATTGGTGCAAACTTCTGAAAAATTAAAAAAAATATCGAATACTTCTTGTACTTGTTACGAATGCAGACGAGTTACGTAAAGCAACTTTGAAAGGGCTCGATTCAAACCTCGTAAACTTTACTCGGAAATCAGCGAAATCGCTTTCGAAAAAAGCGATTTTTTTTAGCCAAACTTAATAATGCTTTCATATCGAACTTTTTTCCAAAAATGTATTACTATTGTATCTTATATAGGTAAAATAGATTAAATAATAAAAACATGTATGTTTAAATATAAAATAAAAACTCTGAAAAAATAATTTTTGTATCAATTCTTTTCTAACAAAAATATGGTTAATGTAATTTAATACTAATGACGTTGGATAAAAAATGCAAAATATACACAACGAATATTTATTTAAGTAATAAAAATGTTACGACTCTGGAAGTATAATCACAGATAATTGTCTGACTCTAATTCTATACTTTCTAAATGTTCCAATATTGGACAAATTTTTTTTAAGTATCCATCTTGAAACCGATATTTATAATTTTCCCCATAACTACCCCCCCTTTCCTTCGGTTGAGATAAGGGGTTAAACATTGACATGTTTTCTTTTGATACCCTATCGATTGCCACATTCCGGACAAAAATCGGCTCAAGGGCACTTTTGACTCCCTTGTCCTGCTAGACCCTTTAGAAACAGCTATTGTTTTTTTTTGGTATGTTTTTTCATTAAGCCGCAGAAAAAGAATGCTTAGCAATGGTATATGCTGTGCAATATTTCAGACCATATGTTTATGGTAGCAAATTCTCCTTGGTCACTGATCATGGACCATTAGTTTGGCTTCACTCTGTTAAAGATCCGGCCTCGTGCTTGGTCAAATGGAAATTAAAACTTTTGGAGTACGAGTATGTGAAGTAGTACATAAAGCGGTAAAGACATAAAAACGCCGATGCTTTATCTCGTAATTTAGTAGTCTGTTTGTCATGGATTCCGAGGGAGAAGAACCAAGACTTCAAGATGCAAATACCCTAAACAGCAGCCTCAGGATCTGACACCATTGGACAACGCATTCGGGAATTGCGAGGCGATCGCAAAATCCGACCCTTCTTAAAAAAAAAATGTATATAAAAAAAAATATATATAAAAAAAAATAAAAAAAAAATCCGACCCATGTATGAAGAACTTAACTGCAACTCAGAAGAGTCAAGAAAGAGAAAATACCCCAGTCAGACGCAGCACTGTACGGAGAGGAAAATACGTCAAGATCTTTTGCACAGAAGATTGTCGACTTCTAATTGTTCAGCCAGCACAATATCAGGCCATCCTTTGGCACATTCCAAACGTATTTCGTATCGATTCCTGGAAAATCATGGAAATTCAACTCAGGAAGACACAACAATAAACGCTGATTTGATTTTATTAAATGATTGGATTCCATTGAACGCAGCGATCAAGTCTCTAAATCCAAATAAATCACTTCCGCAAGCAATATTAGAAGAATCAAATGGATCAAATTTGCCAGCAGCATCAACTCGAACCATCGTCAATCCATCAATGGACACTTCAACGCCATCAGTTTCGCAACTCACACCGTTGATACAACCTGAAAGTTCAAACTTGGACTCAATTTCCAACACCACACTTCCAGATTATGAATCTTCATCTCTGAAATACAGTACTTCATCGGAAGAAGAATCATCGGATTTGCCAACAAGTCAACCAATACCACGAATTCCACAAAATAATGTTACTCAAACACCACCGGAAGAAACCAGAAAACAATTGATTGAAGAAGCACACAGCAGTTTACTTGGAGGACATAAAAGTGTAACCAAAACCCTCAACCGTCTGAAATCCATATACCAATGGTAAGGTATGAAGAAAAATATCGAAGACATCATTAGAAAATGCAGAAATTGTCAAGAGCAAAAACTAATCAGTGTAAAAGCTCGACAACCCATCATCATCACGGACACACCTTTGGAACCCTTCGAAAAACTTGCTTTGGATACAGACGGACCGCTTCCAGAAACACCTAGTGGAAACCGTTACATCAAGACAATGCAAGATAACCCCATCAAATACTGTATTGCTGTTCCTATTCCAAACATTCGAGCCTCTAGAATAGCAGACGCATTTTCAAGACATTTTATCGCAATTTTTGGAGCACCCCGTACAATACTAACAGATAAAGGAACAAGCTTTATGGGCAAGGTGATGAAATACCTTGCTGCATATCAGGATATAGACCTCAGACCAACGGATCACTGGAAAGAAGCCACCTGATACTCACAGAATATTTAAAACATTACATGGATTCACACGAAGAATGGGACCTCTACATATCATTCGCCAACCTTTTATACAATACTTCCGTGCACGAAGCTACCAATTTCACACCGCATGAATTAATTTTTGGAAACCCAGCGAGATTATCGAGTGCCTTTCCATCCGGACAACAATTGGCCACATACGGATCATACCTGTCAGATCTCATCACAAAAATTACGCAAATTCGAATGCAAGCAGCTGACAGTCTGAATCAGTCCAAGGAAAGGTCAAAACGGTATTATGATCGTCATGCAGCACCACGAGAATTCAAACCAGGAGAATGTGTGTACGGCCTAAAAGAACAACGAACAAGTAAATCTGATCCTCATCACATTGGACCATTCAGGATAATAGACGCATCAGACCAACAACGTAGTCCTCAGTCCTCAGCCCACCAATCACCAGCCAGAAGCATTAATGGAGAGGACCTTCCAGCCCAGGTGTACCAGCCCTTGGAGACCAGACTTCGTCAGCCCCAAAATTTTCCGACCGACAGTACACATATACAACACCCACACTTACACCGCAATAGGACCAGTAAAATCAATCGCTTATTTCGTGAGTAAACTTTATCCATTCGTTCTTGCATGTTTGACTTCCAAGCAGGTGAAAGCATCGTAAGAAGCCATGTTTCATCTAAGGGGGGAGATGTTACAAGTGCAGACGAGTTACGTAAAGCAACTCTGAAAGGGTTCGATTCAAACCTCCTATCCGAGACCTTTGACTGTACTTGGAAGTCACCATGCAAGGGCCGATAGGAATTTCCGTTGCGCCCAATTATAGAATTCCATGAAAATTAATATCATCCAACTTTTTTCAGAAACTCTTATATAGTCGAGTCCCCACCATTTTCTCCATAGATTTTTGAGTATAAAAAGGGCCGAGAATTCGGACTCGTGGGCCCATTTGTAATCCAGTTCGAGTTTAGTACGCGGCTTAGACTGGAAGCCAGATCGAGCAGTCGTTCTCTTTCGAGCAGAAATTTAGAGTACAGTATGTAACGTAACTTCACTGTAACCTAGACTTAGCGACGCGTTCCCCGTATACCTCTGTGCGTAATCTAGAGAGAGGACTTAGTTCCGCGACATCGAATTCTTAACACTTGTATTCCTTCAAGAAATCTTAAACTTTGTAACAATATATATTTTTATAAAGATTTGTTAAGTTGGACTTAGATCAATCAAAACCTTCCCTATATCCAAGAAGAAGCGAACGCGTAACGAACTCACAACATTATACCTTTGCCGCTCGAGGTATATTATAATCTTAAAAGTTACGAGGCTATATGAACACCTTCGCAACCCCTGCGAAGCTTTCCTTTTTCTAAGCTACAAGTGGCTCCCGGTATTTGCTGAGTTAGAAAGTGGTTCGTCCACGTCCCGGTGGTTCCCAACGGGTGCAAAGTTACTCGTTGGTTCGTTCACGAAAGAATAACAGATCCAAAGAAACTGACTCTCGGTCAGATTACCTAGCCCTCGGCTCGTAACATACTTATACAGAATACTTTTTATAATTCATACTGGACATGAGATATAGTGGATGGAATTGTTATATGGGTTGACAAATATCTAGATCATGTTTAATTCCGTGTAGATGTCCTTTTTTGGCATATTATTGTCCTTTGAAAATAAAAAAAAATGTGGAATACTTATTAGGTACAATTTTTACTACAAGATGCAATTGTTTTGATTAAGTGAAATACCTTCAATTTCTTCAATAAAGATATAAATTATAAATTATACAGATTTTCTAAGGAAGATTAATTGTAAGTTTATGTTTTCAGGATTCTTAGTTTAAAACAAATTCATAACTATTTCTAAT
Organism: Perdita meconis; assembly: GCA_030770465.2. Lineage (NCBI taxonomy): Eukaryota > Metazoa > Arthropoda > Insecta > Hymenoptera > Andrenidae > Perdita > Perdita meconis. Next base: position 13,835,115 of record JASKOS020000009.1, on the reverse strand, counting down.
TGTAAAAAAAAAATTACGAGATCCGAATTCCTAATCTATTGTTTGAAATTTAACACTTTCGTTGCGACTGATACATACAACTACACAATAACACAGTTATCATGGGGTTATTAAAATCTAGAAATATTACTGCATGACTTCTTAAGAAAAAAATTTTAAACATATTTAGTTAACCAAGAGAGATCCAAGTTTAATAAGTTAAAAGTAACTAAGTTGTCAGTCACAGAAATTTACAAATGTAAACAAATTAATTTTCTTACAATATAAATCTAGATAATTTTTTATAAGACTCTAAGCAAATAATTTTATTTTAGAGTAAATAAACTTTACTAAAAGCGAATGATATAAAATATTCAGTATGAGTTGCTGATATTCATACCACAATCTCTGAACGCAGACATAGGTATCTAATTTGATTAAATCGCAGGTCTGAAATGCACACACAGGATCAATGATAGGGTCATTCCAATAGCATGAGCAACGTTCACTGCGCAAGATATTTTCCAACCTCTACAAAGTAGACATTCTTAGCTTTCTTCTCTGCACCACTCTACAGTCCCTACTCTAAGTATCAGCTAATTCCAGAACACTTTATTTCAATCTCGATCAATGCTCGATCAATACTTGACCGTTACGTCCACGTACCACAATTCCTCAACAATCCTCCACTCAACCCATGAGGAAACTTCTTCCACAAAAATATCCTTCATTGCTCTCCACTATCATAGAATACTTGCGGTATCGCCCCGAATTCCGATCTCTGGAGCCAAAGGCTTTCTAACGGGACGCCAAGCGTCCGAAGGACCCCGCGCCGTCCGCCTCCGCGCCATCTCTAATATTCCATATCCCGCGAAAGTGGCGGCCGGAGTCGCCGACGGCAACACGCGTGCGAGCTAGATCGCGCAGCCTCGCGCGGACAATGAGCGTTTCGTAGGCGGAAGCGATCGGGCTCCCCCAGGCCGTGCTCGTTTTCGCGGTTGCATACGGCACCGTAACCTCTTTCACACAGTCACGGTGACAGCCAAGGATCATCTGGCGTACGGGAGCCGTTTTCAGCCGCGTCCCCAGCGATCTAGAGATCGCTGCCGCGAGATTGCTGTGCCACCGTGCCGCCGCCGCGCGTCCCGCGATCATTACCAGTTTGTCAACCTTCCAGTTCCCCGGCGACATCGATTAATCAACGCCGCCGGTGCATCCTCCTTGACACTCGGAATTCCTCCACCTTGCGTTTCTCTCGACGGGGATTGCGAAAAAAGCCTCGACCGCGGAATCCCCCTCTTTTTTCCACATCTCCGTTGCTGGCAGAAGTCTGCCGATGATGGCGAGATGAACGAATTTGCGGTTGCCGGGAGTCTTTATCGAGGATCTCAGAGTATAATTTTTTTTTTATAACTGTGAGACAAGGTCGTACGTGTCGTGGAACACATTTGAAACTTTAAAGCATTTTTGAAGTCTTAAAATAGTCGTAAACTACGTAAATTCTGCCAACTTAAGATCAACTATAAAGTAGACACCTATTTGGTCTCAAGAAGCGTGTACAATAAATCTCTAAATATTCATAGCGTCAAGTAGAAACTTTTAATGAATGAAAGTCCTCTAAAAGTTATAAAACTAGAAATCCCATGAGGCCCAAAACAGAGATAATCCGCAGACTAAATTAGTGTACGATGCGCTTAGTGTTTCGAGACAGCGCCTCCTCGAGCAGTTTTATTGTCGGCCGACAGGCGTTTAAGTTTACGATCCGCCAACACCGTATACTCCTTCCCCTGCCGGCCTAGTCAGAGGCATGCTAATTCCCCTGACGCGCGTAACATTAAATCCTGACATTTAATTCGGCGAAAGCGCGGGTTGCCGGTGCGGCCGCGTCTCCGCCGACCACAGGAACTCGATCTTTAATGAAACCGGGAATCATTTGACCCCGTTGCGCGGCTAGAGCATCGGATAAAAATCGTAGTTTCAATAAAATGTTGTTTACCTACATGCGGAATCACCCGGTACCCGATAACTTCGACTTTCCTAATCAGCCGGAGTAAGGACGGCGCTATTACCGTCGTGAGGACAGCGCATTGCGCGGCACCGTTCGCAAAGAACGAATATAACCCAGCGGAGTGTGTCATAAACGGAGGCTGACTACCATAGCCGCGCTCGGTTGGGTCTATTAGAAGCGAATAGAAGAATTGATTCGCGTCGCGATCGAACGATAAAAACCTCGGCCGGCAAGGAGATAAATCTCGAAGTAAACGGCCGCGCCGGCGGGGTTAAGTTTCATCCGCGAACGAGGTAGGATTTTCTCCCGGTCGTTTCCGAGGATCCTAAGCAACCGCCGCGTATTCTATGAGCAATAAACGGCCGATGGTCCGGGTGGCATAAGAAAAAGAGAAGATAGGAGGCGCGCGAAAAGCGAAAGAGAAGCTCACTGGTCCTCCTCTTCCTCGCTCCGCTTCGTTTGTCCGCTTGGCTCAGCGTTTCGTCTTTTTCTGTTCACAGTCCTTCTTCGGCCGGACCTACAACAACCTAGGCAGCATCTCGGAATGCAAGAATGGCGGGGTGTGCGTGATCAACAAAAAGAACCGCACCGCGTGCAAAGCGTGTCGTTTAAGGAAGTGTCTGATCGTCGGAATGTCAAAGTCGGGATCACGGTACGGTCGCAGGTCGAATTGGTTCAAGATCCACTGTCTGCTCCAGGAGCAGACGAACGGGACCCAGACGGTGAACGTAGCGCCGGGCGCTGGGTCGCCTTTTGGACCAGGCTTTCTGCCGAGTTTCCTGCCTCAGGCCCAGGGCCAACAGGGCAGCCCGGTATTCAAGGACGGGAAGGATCGAGCCTCGCCTAGTCAAGAGGACCTGGCCCTGCAGTCGCACCTGTTACACGTGGCCATGCTGAAGCAGGAGCGCGACCGAGGCAATAAGTCGCCTCATCCCGACGACGTGGCACTTCAAAATCAACTGCGCTTGCTGGCCTGGCAAAAAGAGCGCGAAAGGATCAGCGGAAACGCTCAGCAACCCCCTGGCACACCCCCCAGGGACACGACTCCACCACCCTTTTATAAACCACAACAACAGCATCCAGGATCACCCATGTTCCCCATGAACTTCGCCCAGAAGGATTCCGTCTGCGTTCCCTCCAGTCCCTCAGACGTCTTTCGACCCTTCCTCCCGGTGTATAAGAGGGCGGCTGACACCCCAAGCGACAGCGGCGCGTCCTCCATCGACGGCGGCGACGTACAGGACACCGAGTCCAGGAGTAACTCTGCCATGAGCTTCTTCAAAGCCAGCGCAGCGTCGCCCACTCTTTCGGAACGCGAATTCCCTCCGAGGAAGATCAACGCCACCGTCACCCTGACGACGGGATATCCTCACCAGAGCCTGGGGCTGGTGTATCCTCCACCAGGATTGGTTACTCCTGCGACGTCCCAGCACTCACCCAGAGGCGGAGACCTGCTGCTGGTCAGCCCCAGTCCAGGTGGACTAGCCGTGGAGCAGGACGAACCTATTGACCTCAGTGTGAGGTCCAGCAGAAGTTCCCCTAGACCCAGCCAGTCCTCTGACGAGGACAACAGGTCGAACGAGAACGAGTGCGAGCGCGACAGCCCTGCGAAGGAGGAGGCGACGACGAAGAGCAAGCCTCTAGATCTGACACTGGGAGTGAAGAGGCCAACTGAATTGCCCATGTCGCTGTGAGGATTCTACTGAAAAGCCCACGATGGGTTGGTTTTGAATCCTCAGCACCCAGCGAGTGCGCTGAATCCTCCTCGCTGGGGTTCCGTTGAAATCTGAAGCTGTCAGCTTTGTGGTAATCGATGGACCAAGTCGGGATCTGGGAGTATCGGTCTCCCGAAGAAGATTGGTAGAACGGATTGAACACGCCGGGAGCGTTTGGAACAAGTTTTCCCGTAACGAACTCGACACGAAATTGTGTTCAGATTTGTACATAGGCGTCGAACCGGTCCAAGTTGGTGATTTAATTTATTGCGTTTAGTGGTTAGAACCGTCAGCAGATCGCGTCCCCCTTGATTTATTCTGACGCGAGGACAGCGAGTCAGTTGTATAAAGAGAAGCGTATAACGGCCAGTAGAGTGGAGTGCCTTAATATAATATATTTATGCAAATATTCTATATCGTGTATGTATGTATACTTTGGAACGGACCGCCTCAGGATCTGTGTAACTATGTGTCCTGCGATCCTTTAAAAGGATTCTCGTGTTTGCTTCATGGCAATGATCTAGAACACGCGCCCGCGATTTCTGTCACGACGAGAGGCCAGTAATAGGAACGAGAGGGGGAGACGAGCGACACGATGCGTCGGTGTATAAAAGAAACGTGTATTTTGTAAATAAGTTGCAAAGGGAGGGGGGAGATAACACGAATCAGGATATCGCTTCTATGCTTCCGCTTGGTGTACGACCTCTCGGCTGGCGTCTTCCCTTTCTGTGCTCTTTTGTCTATTGTACTTCTCCAATACTTCTTTCTCTTCGTTTTGTACATAATAGCGTGTAAGCGGTGAACATGTGCGGCCAGTACCTTAAATATTACGCGAGATTAAATATTTTTTGTTTAATCTACATGGCTTTGTTTTAATTCTCTTCGATGTCCTCTCCTATTCCAATCCAATAATGTTGTTCGGTATTTGACTAGATACACGCTTCTGTAACGCAGAATATGCAATGTAAGATTATTAAAATTCATAAATTTGAAGTATGCAATTGTTTATAAATTATAATTATCTAAAAATCATTTTTTTAGACTAGCAACATGGAAGAATGAAACTTTAAAATGAACTGACTTTACAAAATGAAGAATTCTATTTTGGGTATTATAGAACTTTGATCATTGGAGAACCTAGGGACCCACTTTAGGCAAATATCGAGATCCCACCGTGATTCATTTTCATTTCAGGATACTAGATGGAAAAGTATAGTATCTACAAAGATTATGACTTGGTTTTACTTGAAACGGTAAGTAAAATTATGAAATCTATAATACCAATTCCTCCTACAATATGTTAATAAAAAGTTTACAATTTTCAAACTCTTCAACTGAACAATCTTCCTTTTGCTGCAATAAAAATTAATTAGATGAGAAATAGAAGTGAGTTAATTGTTGGTATGAAGAATAGAAGTTGCAGTTATTAGTACACTGAGAGAAATAAAGTTCTAAATTTTGCTACACTGTAGGATTAAAGTAGCAAGATACATACAGGGTGGTCCACGCAATTGTTTCAGGTCATAACTCCGTTATTAATGCATTTACGAAAAAATGTCAAAGGAAGAAGATAAATGGCTCGAAGAACACTACATCTGTAGGCCCTTAGATTTTTTTTTAAGCGCAACAGTGCATGTGCAATTAACAATTGCATCATTTCTTTAAATGAAAATGCATATTTTTTGTTGCACAGAACGATTTCTTTGTTCATTCTACGTAAAAAATTATTAGGGTACCATGGCAAAAAAATGATCAGTTCTGGCGATATTTTCAAAAAACGTCTTTATTAAAGATGTTCAAACGCTTCATGATAATCTTGTAAATGTAAATACCATTTCGACTTTGTTGAAAACTTGTTGTTTGAAACTGATTTGTATGAGTAAGCATTTCATTATTCTGTAGCAATTTACGTATCGTAACTTGAGTAAAAAACCAGGCATTTGAAAAATTGTGATTGTATTTCACTAAATAAGAGAAAATGTATCTTACTAACAGTGAGAAAAAGGATATGTACGACACTTTTCTGTTGTGACAAGAATGCGAGTGCCGCCACAAGAATCGTCGACAACCATCGCGACAATTGTTTTACAAATTGAACAACAATTTGCAACACTATGGTGCATTTACCAACCCAACAAAAACGTTCCAAAACCAGTAGTAGGAAATGAAAACACGTTACGATACGTAAATTGCTACGAAATGATGAAATGCTTACTCGTACAAATCAGTTTCTGTTATGACAACAATGTCGAAACGGCATTCGCGTTTACAACATAGTCAGAAGCATTTGAGCATCTTCTTCAATAAAGACGTTTTTTGAAAATATCTCGAGAACTAATAACTTTTGTGCCATGGTATGCTAATAATTTTTTACGTAGAAGAAACTCAGAAATCGTTCTATGCAACAAAAAATATGCATTTCCATTTAAAGAAATGATGCAATTGTTAATTGCACATGCACTGTTGCATTTAAAAGAAATCTAAGGACCTACAGATGTAGTACTCTTCGAGCCATTTATCTTTCTTCTTTGGCATTTTTTTCGTAAATGCATTAATAACGGAGTTATGACCTGAAACAATTGCGTGGACCACCCTGTAGATGCATTTGCAGTGAAAATTTCAACACAGTGTAGTAAAAATCCCAACTAGTGTAATAAATATTCTTACAAAACGCTAAAATTCCAGATGCTTGGGACACAGTGGATTCGAACCCACGACCCTCGTATCAGTAAACTGCGGTTTAACCAATTGCGCCAAAGTACGCTTCTAGTAGTTCTTCCTCTAATTTGCTTCTCATTTGGGATATATATTCATGTGTTTATTTATATTTACTTATTTATTTATTTGTTTATTTATTTATTTATTTATTTACGAGAAAAGAACCCATTACCACAAAGAAAAATAAAGATACAGAAAGAAACAAAAATAGAAGTAAAATATGAGTAGAATGAGAAATGTATGGACAGACGATAAATTACGGTAAAATATTACGTAGTGAAGATTTAAGCGCATGTGATGATTGTAGGAAAAGATCTGAATGAATATTAATTTGTTGTCCATCAATTTTACTATTCTACATAGTAGAATGATGAAATATATGAAAAAAACTGAATATAAATGTTATAAATGGATATGAATATACAGATATTCCAAGTGAGAAGAATCCTGCTACTTTAGTCCTACAGTGTAGTAAAATCGTAAAATGTAGAACTATATTTCTTTCAGTGTAGCAGAAAAATTCACTTCTTTGATCATTTATCTCTTGAAAATGAGGGAAAAGTGATAGTTTACCATTTTTTTGGAGTTGTTTTGAACACCTTTCTGTACCTATATCTAAAAAAAAGTTTGATCTGCAAATTCGAAAAATACTCCGCAACATTCCCTCGTGAACAAAATGAAGTGAAATCTTGATCACTGAAGACCTGGGAGACGCATTGTGTTCAAATATTCAGGCCCTAATGTTGTCCAATATCATTTAATAAAATTTTAGATAATGAAGTACAGTAGCCTGAAAAATTAAAACATGGTTTTAACTTGAATACTTAATTGTGAGTAATAAAAATTAATGACTCCCTAATCATTAAAACGAATCACCGCCGTATCTTTTCTTGACATTCCATCACAATAAAATAAACTTCTAACCCCTCAGTTCTCCGCTCAAAGAATATGAAAGCGTATCAAAGCAACAAATTCAAGGGACTCACCCCGCGCGCGTCACGACATCGGTGTCTGCCATTAATCATTCCGCAACAGGAAGCGCGAGATGGTTGCAAAATCGTCGAGTTACGGATACCTGCCCACGCGGCTGACCTTGGCAGGTCGAACGTTTTTTCCACATCCGGATCGCACGCGATCGCTGCACCTTCGGCGGGATCGGTCTCACGTGAGTCTTCCGCGATTCGTCGATTATCCACGTTAATCGAGCGTGGTTTTATGCTTCGCGGCGCGATAATAACTTTACGTAAGACCGCGAAAGGCGGAGCGAAACCCGCGGGATCGACCAATTCGCGCAGTTAAACGCAAGTCCTCGGGACCTACGATCGAGCCGAACGTTTTACTGCGCTCTAAACTCATCGAGTTGCGTTTTATTGCGGCCCATAATTCACCGTATCACGGCCCATATATCGGATCATTCATTTCGCGCGTAATGTATACGCGACGCGAGCCGCATAAGGGGTCGCGCGGTAGGTATCCGACACGAAAAAACTGGCACCGACCAAAAAAAATCTCTGCGCGGAGTCGATTTGTTGAGCGACAGGCCTGAGACTCACTTAGGCCGCGTTTACGCTGCTTTCTGTTAACAGCTGCTTTGTTCAACACTGCCTTTACTTCTGAAGCGACTCTGAACCGTAGTGTTTCCTAATTTTAGAGGATTTTATTTTTTCTTGGAAAGTGTAACTGCGTTGGAATTTGAATATTCAAATCGTTTTAATTCTAGTGTGTTCCTCTAAAAAACACTACTGCGTTCCTGGGATCTGTCTTTAACATAAAGTACTTCCTATGTGTTTAAATAATTATTTTTAATTTTGAGCAAAGGGTCAGGAAGCTTTTATCAGTATCAAGGTGTCTAGTTTTTTAATATTTAAAATATTGAATAATAATGTTGATAATAAAAATTCTTGTAGTACACAACAGAAGATTTTGAAGAGAAACATGCTAAAGACTTAAAGAGATAAAAATTCCTAAACCCTCTTGCCTAGGAATTATTTTTCTAAATACATACTAAATGCACTGAGAAGTTGCTTCAGTAAATATTTTCATAAAGGCGATTACTGTTCACAGCTGTGGATTTTCTTTCAAATATCTTATCTTTAATTGCCTCATCTCCAGATCCAAATTTCATAAGTCAAAATGATATTCAACGATCATTCTTCAAGTTTCTCTTACATTTTCCAAGTGCAGTTTCCCCATAGCAAAGTGAAGCGAATTTTTCTTTATAACAAAATCATGCTCAAAACTTTCTACAGCATGTCTATCATTGACGCAACCATGCCAGAAGTAATATAACATGTGAAGTATAGTACTATGAACAAAATTGATGTCCAAAAAATTAGCGAACCAAGTAAACAGATTTTCCCAAAATTTGTCTCATCATTAAATCACCAAAGACCCGGAAACAGAATATTAGGGGTCCGAGGAATGGTCGATGCAAATGAGTCCGCGATAGATCAGCATCCTCCTTGTCGCTTTCCATACGGAGCAGTCCACGTCCCGAGGTCGTTATCTTTCCGAAGCCGCTGCGACAGAAAGTCGGAGCAGTGTAAACGTACCCTTACGCGATCGTCGCGCACGTACATGGACCGAACGCGGGTCGCATTCGCGAGGCAACGGAGAGCTCGCGAACACGTACTCTCTGGTACCGTGTAGACCGCGGCTATCCAGGATAACAAACGGGCGAGACTCGAGCCAATGCGTCAGCCCAGCAACGACTGGTTGCACCACCCGGGCAATAAGCAATCGCTTACACCCGTGTCATGACTCTATGCATGAGTTGGGCAACGCTGTGCCGCACGCAGGACGATTTCGCCCTGTTCGCGATCCGGATTCGGCCTCTTGCCGAGTGAAATATCGATGGCCTCGCCGGGGTTACCAGTTAGGGTTCGGAGGGATCAATGTTGTTGGCAGATCGGGACGCGCTACGGGAGAAACTGGAGCGATCGGAATTATTTTTAGTTCAAGAGTGCGTTCTCATGGGAAGAAAACCAGTGATTGTGAAGAGGTATTGTCATTTATCGTTTTTAATTATTGTTGTTGAAGAGAGATTTTTGGTGGTAGATGCTTTGGGATTTGGTAATGAATTTTTGCTATTTAGCGGTTAGTAGCTTAATAATTACGTACATCGTTACAAAAAAGGATGTAATAGAGAAGATAAAGGAAGTTCTTGCGAATGTGTTAATATAGTAATGGAAAACAATTACATGATAAATGATGAAGAGTTTTTAGCAGTTAATAAGCTTAGAGTGGATCGTCAGCACTTGATTATAGAGCTGGAAAAAGGTCAACTTGGTCAGTGATGTCTTTATGTAATTACTAGACTGCGGGTTTTTATGCTTTTATAACATATTCTAAGTATGCACAAATATACGAAACTGCCATAGGTTAAAATACACAAAATATAAAAAATATAATTTTAGTTATAATGTTTAAAAAATAAAATCGTAGATATTACAGATTGTATTGCTTATGATTACATAAATTAGTATACATGCATTTTTTACATCCTTAATAATTCTCTAGAAACAATCTAACTTATTCATTTAGCTCACAAGGAGATTCTGCAGTGTGTACTCCTTGGATTTTAATGAAATTTGAATGAACGAATCTAGACGATATATGATGACATTCTGTAGAATATTTTGCACTAATGCGCATTTTTTATAAACAATTGAAATATGAAGTTCAAAAGGCCTTCAATTTAACATGAGAACAAGGAAGTCTGTTAGCTCAATGGAAGAAGCACCTAATTCGTAAGTCGAAATTTTTGTCTCGAATAGTTTTAATTTCTCCACTTTTTCCTTCACCCTCATTCTATGCCTATTACAGTTGTTTATAAATATGTAACTAATCATATATTTTTGAAAAAATATATCAGCGTCTACCTTTAATATCGAATCTATTTTACATTCTTTGCAGTTACATTTACTTCCCTTAAATTAATTTAAATTCTTTGGGTCACTCATAGAAACATTTATTTTTGTGTTTACATATATTTCATATATTATACATGTAGATCATATCGCAATTACTCAAAATTAAACTCGCTTCACATATTTTCAAATTTTTACAAAATTGAAACTATACGAATGTAATTATTTACAATATAACGCAAATAACTTTCGAAACATTAACATATTTATTGTATTAGGATTTACATTTCATATCACTCTATTAATTGTAACTGTAACTTCAAATTTTAGAAATAAGAAATATATAAAATATTCTACAGAATGTCATCATAATATCCTCTACATCCATGCACTAAAATTTTATTAAAATCCTTGTCAGACAACAACATAAAACCGCGTTATCTTTGAATGTTAATATAGTAATATAGTAATAAATATTAGTTAATATAGTAATAAAAAAAAATTGGGGAATATAGTAATAGATTGATAGTAGTATGAATCAATAATAAAATCAGTAATATGAATGATGCGTTGTGTAAGTAGTTTCCAGACGTCACTGACCAGACAATTCTTTCAGCGGTTCATTGACTGTATTACTGAAAGAATGATTTTTATTCAAACAAAAATGAAGTTCAAAATTCCCAAATTTTGTACTCAAAAACTCAAATTGTAGACAATAAAAGATAATCTAAATAAATACTTATCATAAGAATGAAGAAGAAGATTGAAAATAAGTTTACATGAAATTAAAATCTCTTTACATTCTAAACCAATATTAGCGAAGCACTCCGACTAAAAAGTCTCTAAATAGTCACAAGCTCACAGCAAGTGAATCCTGTACCCAAGACCATGCTCACACTTGCAAGAATCAGTTGTTCACTGGAAGTATCATCGATTTCTACCGAAGTGCACGCGTTCTACGACGCAACAGCAATGCAACCTCCCATTTCATCTCCTTTTGCAACGCAGTGACAGAACTATTTCATCCTTTCCCGCGGCTAAACAGTCGCGCGACAGGCTGTCGCTGTTACAGAGAAGCCCAGAAACAACCACCCCAAATTTATTCCGCTACTCCGGCTACCTTTCACAGCAGCTCCATTAACGCGAAACCAAAGCAGGCAGAAGCATCCCACGACCAAAGTCCCCCTCGAGCAACCGACATCGAACGCGAGATCCTTTAAAGTGCAGAGTCCCGCGCGTCGGCTCGCGAGGAGTTAATGAGTCGATCGGAGATACAGAAACGTGGACATTGACGGGTTCATTTGCACAAAACAAAAACACACGTTGCATTGCTGAAATTCCCGGGACTCGGCGCGTATCCGGAAGACCTTTAAAGATCGCGAAGGAGACGGTCGAACGTCGATACCTTTCGAAACAGCCCCTCCTATCCCTCCGCCGGGCGACAGGCGAGGGAAGATCCGCTCCGAAAGGAGAAACGCGCGCATAAAATACGCGAACCGGTCAACATAGCGCACCGTTGCTGGATGTCAAACAGCTCTCGGGGGACCTGCGAGAGGAGATGCGCGCTGTCCCGAACGCGGACGCAAACAGCCATTGATCGACCGTTCTACTCGCGTTCTACGCGGCTCGAATACGAAGCACCGCGCGTGTAACACGGCCTCGTATCTCCTGTCCGACGATTTTTCCCCGCCTGCGCCTTTCCCTCGTTTCCCGGGGTTCGCGGCGGAATTAACGAGCGGGGCGAGGGAGGGGGGACAACCGTAATGAGCCTTAATTGATTACAGCGAGCCCGTGGCCGCGTAACGACTGGCGATAGCAGTGACTAATGAGCCGCGTCCTCGCGTGATTATTAATTCATAAAGCTGCTGCGTACGCGCGCTCGCGGGTCGAGAGATTTCCATTAGGATGGACGTGCGCTGAGGAAATCGTCGAGGAGGTCGGCGTTTTTTTTCGGTTAGGCACTATTGAGATTGGCGGGTCAAGGAAACGAGGGAGTTTCCGAGACGGTGAAATATCGCTGTTTTGGAGAGTCTAGGCAGGCTGTTCGTTTCCTCGTTTCGCGAAATTATTCCGTCGTTTTCTTACTCAAGCTGCTTTATCAAAATTGGAATTAATTAGCAGTGCTGAAATTGATGCAACACAGTATTACGGAGTATTCAGACAGAGAAATAATTGTTACTGTTTCTTTATTTATTTTATACCAGATTGATTTAATTTTTCTATGAGTTTTATAATTATACAATAGTATTTGATATTTCAGTAATTATTTCTATTTTGATTGAAAAGCGACACATTTCTTGTCATATTATAACTAAACTGCAGAGTTTTATACAAATATTTTGGCACGTGCAGAAAAAGAAGTAAATTTTGGTAGTTTGATATTTCATACATTTTTTTTATGTATACACATTTTGATACATTTTTGCACATCTAAAATTACCTTCAAAGCATAAAAATCCGAAAAGTCTAATTTAAGTATAACGTAAAAGGAAGTTTAAAGTGATGAATAACACGCTTTAATTTTGCTACGTCACTCTTAAAAATGTGATTCATTAAAAGTTCTAATTTAGAACTTCAATTTTTAACACATCATTATGCATATGTAGATACTAGCATTGACTTTCTTATCTTCTTCATAATATTGGGACAATTATTTAAAAACAGTTAAATACATTGACATACAGGGTTAATTTTAACAAATACGTGGAAAATTAAGTTTGTTCCAAAAAACAATTCTCTTAAAATTCCTGTATAATAATCCTGTACAACAATTTTTATTCTTTTGATAAAACCTCAAGGAACAACAAATATGAATACTAACAATAATTCCTTCCAATTTTCCTTAAAATTAGAAAAAGTGGTAACAACAAATACCTCGAATGACTCAAAAAGGATTCAAAGTTCCGGAATACACATCAGGGTAAAATCCCTTCGTTTTCTCCTCAGATTCCTGAATAATCCCGGATCGCGCGAATGGTCGAGGCGAGTCGTAGCTTGACGCACGTGCGCACAGCCGCGCCCGCCCATAATTGCCCAATAAAATTATCCTAATGGCGTGGCCAGGCCGAACGACGAGCAAATCGCGGCCGTTTATGTTCCTGCTCGGCGCAGGAACGACTGTTGGCGCGGGGGAACCGTCCGCCGAGAAGGAAACCCATCGGAGGAGGATAAAGGCGAGCCACGTTCCGGCGAGAGTCGTAAGTCCCATAAAAAGCGATCGACGGAAGGCGGAGAGGGATCAGGGTGCACGGGGAGGTGAAGGGATCGGACGGTTGTCCCATCGATTCGGATTTCGATAGTCAAAAGGGACGACGGGTCGAAACTGGTCCACGCCGCGCTACGACTTCCTGAATGCCCATATACGCGTCGCGGGTCGATGGGACGGGGTCGAGGGGGGGTTGGCGAGGGACGACTAGGCGCAGTCGGGACGTCGCCGACTATCGTCGGACCAGGGGGCAGAGGGGTGGCAAAGGCTGGCGTGCACGGAGAGCGTTAGGGGTTAACGAGGGCCGATCGTGCGATCGGTCGATCCTTCCCAAGAGGCAAGGCGGCCCAATTAGAAGGCACGTGAAAGCCGGGCGCATAATCAGCAATTTGTATTGTTGAAGTATAAGGTTGCTCTCCGAGCGACGGAATCGCTGACCCCCTTCCCTGCCGACCCCCTCGTCACCCTCTGTGAATCTATATGGTCTCCGCGGTTCTGTCTTCTCTTCCCGTTCTCGGCTCTTCGGAATAACTTCATACGAAGGCAGCCGGCAGGCACGACGGGGGAGGGGATGGCACCCGATTAAGCTATGCAATCGCCAATTATCAGCAATTTGATCCGGTTATAACTCAATTTAAAGTAATTGGGCCGCGTCGACTGCTCGCATCTCCTACCCCCTCCGCACCTCCCTGTCGAGCTGGAGCACACATGGGAGAAGGAACACGCGAACGGTGGCGGGACGGAAGAGGAGACGTCGCGATGCTCACGTTTAAGAGACCTGCTCGCTCGATTTTAGCGCCCCTCGATGATCATAAATTGCCGATCGAGCAGCGCGAACGTGCACGCCGACCTGACGCCGACGCCGAGGGGAGGGAATGCGTGTTGCGGTTGAGCAACGGGGATCGACATGCTCCCGATGCAACCGACACTTTACTGAGGAAAAATGAAACGTCTTATTACGTGGCGATGACCTTTCACGCTTATGGTTTAAAGTTTTAAAGGGTGAGTGTCAGATTGTTAGTTATTATTTGGGGGTGATTGAGAGTGGAGTTTTTGTTAAGAGGAAAGCTTTTCATTCATTTAGAGGAGTGTCAGGTGCATGAAAGCAGAAGTGCAGGAAGGGATTCAAGAAAGAATGGTTGCGGAGGAACATTATTAAGCAATTTTTGAGAATTCTACAAGTAAAATGCTTGGAGAATTGATGGAATTTAAGATGGAGTACATTTCATCTTTATTTGCGTCTTGATGATCAATAGTAAACATTTCTGTGCGGTTTAATATTAACCATAATTTCCAAGAGTTCTTGAACGAGAGAAGAGATTAATTCAAGAAGGGGCTGCTTAGAGAAGAACATTATTAAGAAATGTTGGTAGTTCTATAAATTGAATATTTGGAGAAGTGAAGTTGATACAGTTTACTGAACTGATTTTGTATTCGGGATGAGTTTTATAAATTCAAACGACTCTATGATATCTGAAAAATTTTTTCGTGCTTTACTTTAAGATTATTTTCAAAGAGATCTCTTCTCTTTAATATGAGTTCCGAAAAATTGATCTACAATTTGTTTTCTCTGTTTTATTGCACTTTACATGAAAAATGAACTCACAATTTTTTCATTTGAAGAGTGATAAAACAGCGAAAAAAATCATAGATCAATTTTTCAATGCTCGTTATATCAATAAACAGCCCTGAGTATTTTATCAAAAAATAACACTTATTTAATCCTTTTTTTTTTATTGAAAAGGAATTCTTTTTACTTTTTAATTTCTTTTCTGTGGTAAAAAACTATAAAATCATTCAATAATAGAATTTGAATGATAGAAGAAGCCATACTACATTCCTAGTAGTAAAAATTCAAAATCTATTTTGCAATGTAAATATAATATGTATGTATAAGGTATGTATAAAAATGTATTTTCTCGAAAAGCTTACAAACTATTAACTAAAACCATGCTTAAAATTTAATAGATAAAGTAATGGTAAAAGTTACATTTAGTGGAGGCAACTCCGCTGACCTTGAACTTGGCATATGTTGTCAAGGTCAGCCTTCTGAGTAATCTTCAGAAGGTTTTACCCGTCGCTCGTTTATTAAAACGTTATTAACAAAATAATTTTCATTAATGTAGCAATTTCTCTATCGATTTCCAACACTTGTTAGGCCTAAATCAGGCTTGGATTAGACATTTTGGAGGTCCGGATTAGATTGGTAATTGGAGGGTCTGAGGGGCGAACTAATAAATTCATGTGAATGTATATTAAAAGTTTTTAAACTCATGAAACTTTGCAACTGACACGCCTACATCTATATGTATACACGGACCGCTACTATTTGTTTATTTGTATTATATGTATATACGGGTTAGAACCCTTTTGTATATTATCATAACTACAAAGTTAACTTACATTAGAGCGTACAACGTAGGAGAGCTTACGCTTGAAGATAGTAGTAGGAGTAAAAAAGTCTACAGTGTTACAGTAGGCATTAACATGGTTAGTAATGCGATTTATACTGCTGTTATGGCCATAAACTGTTAGGTAGGATTCTTGCCAAGGAAGAGGCCGATTTCGAAGGCCGCGATGACAGAGGTACATATAGCTTAAAATAGGTTACAATTTCTGGACGGTCGACTAAACCCTTTAGGACCTTATGAGCAAATATGAGCTCAGAAATAAGTCTACGTTTATCTAGCAGTAATAAATTTAACTGATGCATTATATCATCGTAATTATGGTCATAAAATCTCATGGGTTACCCAGGGCGTAAGCGGCAATACGACAGAATTTATGCTGAATTCCTTCAATTCTATTGCACAAATATTGCTGATAAGGTGACCAAATTAAAGACAAGTGCTTACATTTTTTAAATATTTAGAGACTCTGAAGATAAAGCCATGCGATCTGGATGCTATGCTAGTGATGTTATTAATATGTGTATTAAAAGTAAGGTTTGACAAAAAAGTGACACCCAAATCGCGAATTTTGTTCAATGATGACTATACTGCGGAAGTTTATGCAAATATACATTTTCAAGTGCGTAGAAAAAGATAATCAACTTTAATAAAAGTGTCTGGTACCTTCTAAGTATTATGAAACGTGTTTTGTTTTCTATATTTAATGTATTTTTGCATCTATGCACATCGTTATACGTTTTAGCACATTCAAAATCGCTATAAATGCATAAAGATCCGCAGTCTAATGATGACAATGTAATATTCTGTAGGTAATATTCGTATTGAAGGTTCGTACTGAGGTTATATTCGTATTAAAGCTACGGATGAAATGGACAATAAGGCATTTTAGATAGATTGAGGAACAATTTATTTCTTCCACACAACGTTTCCAGTCTGAGAAAATCGGATTGTATAAGTTCCTGGCTTGTAGGATGGTCTATGGAGTGGAATAGTTTGAGATCGTCAGCATGTAAAAGGTACCGACAATAGTGAAAGCATTCGGATATATCGTTTATAAATAAAGTGAATATTAATGGCTCAAGGTGTGAGCCCTGTGGTACTCCGGACTCGACTCTAAAAGTATCAGAAAAGGACTCGTTGAATTTTACTACTTGTGAGCTACCAGATACATATAAAGTTATGAATCCACTCCAATAGACAGCCCTCAATTTCGTATGCCTGAAGCATACGAATTAATACGGAATCACAGACAGTGTCAAATACTTTTCGGAAATCTGTGTAGATGGTATCGACTTGAAGTCCCTTTTCCATAGAATATATTAAGTAATGTTGGAAAGGAGTACTGTAATCTGTTTATACATACAAATGTACATGAGTCACATTCGGATGCTTGGGTTCCTACTGTGTTTATCTTTATCAGCTATTGATTGTGAAATACTCGGGTAAATCAAAATTACCCGTACTACCCAAGCATTCCACGGGTACCCGACACATGAGATAAACATGATAGACAATATGTATATCATGTCGAATTGAGCCGAATCGAACCGAAGTGAACCGAACTGTGGCGAACTGAGTCGAATTGACCTCGAATTGAGTCTTCCTATCATTTTCAACTGTTTTCGATTTACATTGTTGCTTCGCAAAAAACTGATTAAACTGGCAGCATTTATATTATTGTTATTATAATTACGAACAAAAGGATCAACGTAAATAGTAAGAAGGCAAAAGAACAAGATTTAAGTTTTATAATATTGATATATCCATGGTACATTACATTAAATTTTAATAATGTATACAGAATTACTTTTATTCTAAAATCTTTATTTTGTTTTAAAATCCAAAAATACATACCGAAAAACGATCGGCCCAATTCGGCTCAACTCGGCTTAATTCGGCACGAGATTCTTGTCTATCTCATGTGTTTGGGTGCCCGTGAAATACCCGAACAGTATTGGTAATTTTTGTTTACCAGATTATCTCACTCGGTTCACTTGAAATCACGATCTCTAAAATGCAATGCTCGCTCACATATAAATAATCAATCATTATTCGGGCACACGGATGACTGGGGGCTTCGCTTCCCAGACCCCCTAATTACCAATCTAACCCAAACCGAACCTGGACCTCCAAAATATCTAATCCAAGTCTAACTCAGGTCTAACGAGTGTTGGAAATGTATAGAAATGACTATCATAAATAGCGTAGTTATAAAAATTATTTTGGTTATTAATTTTTTAACAAAAAACGAGCGACAGCTAAAACCTTCTGGAAGACACTCAGGTGAATGACCTTGACAATATGCGTCAAGGTCAAGGTCATTGAAGCTGCCTCCCCTAAACGTAATTCTCACTAAATTAATTATTCTACTCCATCTTAAACAACTAAAACTACTAAATCCATGCGAACTTCTTAATTCATCAGAATCTTAAACACTCCATAAACTTAAAAGCCCGCATTAATAAAGCGACCAATCGTAATCCATCTAAAACTCGTTATCTCATAAGAGAAGCCGATTATCTCAGCCGAGAAGGCCGAACCGGGTCGATATCGCCTTTCCGCCGATCCAATAAATAATTCCGTCACGCAACTTTTGTTCATTAGGCGATCTCCGTCCAGGTGAGAAGAGTTGTCGGACCCAGTTCGGCACGCGCCCCGATCCGATACCTCGCACGTCCCGCACGTCCTCTCTTCCTCTCCCCTTCGGGGCTCTCGTTCACGATCGTGCTTCGAGTTTCGCAAGAGAACGCGGATCGAGTCGGCCGGCGCGGCGGGATCGTTATGTCTGCGGCCGGTTCGCACCCGTTGACAAATTTGACAAGACACGCAATCGATCGCTCTTAACCGGCGCTAATCGATACAGCGATCGGTTCATTAGGCGGATCAGGCTCGTTTCTCCCTGCGGCCGGCCGGGACCGTGCGCAACAGATATTGGCTTTTCGATCACGTCGGCTCTCACGGAAATCTCGCGATTGCGCCTCGCCAACGGCTTCCTTCTTCGCCGATCTCGCGCCTCGATACCCTCGATCGAGATCCATCGACGGTAGCCGTTTTCCGTCTATCTTCCATCTCGGAACAAGGTCGCATCCACCGCGGTCCACCGAAGAGAGCCTCGAGAGATTCCAGGAGATTGAGTAGTTCTCGATAAAGAATTCTTTGGATTCTTCAGGTACTCATTACTGTCTTAATTTGGTCGTGAAAAAATTTAAAGAAGATTTAAAAAATATGTACCGTTGCTTAGATTTCATTTTTGTTTCGTATCTAATCTATCCAAATAAATTCTAAACTGCTTCTTAAACTCTTCTCACTAACCAACATTGTGGAGCCTGAAGTCCTATCTTCATGAAGAACCTTCATTGTGCAACGCCTACTTATGTTGTATACTCGATTTACGCGCGTCTTTTGAATGTAAAAAGAGTCAATTATTAATTTATTGATAGTAACGATCCAGATACTTCTGAATTTTCAAAGAGTTAAGAACTGATTATAAATCGAATTAAAAATAAATATTTATTTATAAAATATTGTATTTTGACTTTATAACGAAGAGTCGCTACAAGACTATAATCTAGAACTCACAAACAAAATGTGTCTCCAGAAAAGAAGGAACCAAGAAGACCAGAAGCTTAGAAAGATGAACCAAGCAGCCTTCATAGCGATCGATTTTCAATTTTCTCCTCGATTAGGTTTCCACGTGAATTCACGACACTTGGCGCACGTGGACCCGTCGAGGTGACATCTTCATCACGCTTTCACGCAGCTTCAGGCCCCGTTTCCGTCGCAGTAGCATCTGGTTACTTCCCCATCGAAGCGACGCCAGGAACGGCAGCGAGCGTGCGCGCGGAGAAACTTGATCCTTCGGCGAAGAAGTAATTATTAATGAAGATCCGAAGTACACGACGTTCTGCCGGAACATTCTTCATCCTTCTCCGCTCCTCTTCCTGATCTGGGTCCCGCGTCCGCCATTTCTCCACGCGTGTGCGTGCTATCTCGCGCGAATCGAAGACGCAGCTTTATCATGGAGAAACGCGCGATAGGACGGACGCTGGAAACGTTAACTAGCCGGATGATATTTTCCTGGAGCGGACGACGGATGGTCCGGACACTGACTCGAGACTGTTGCAAGAATAGCGATCCTTATCGTTGAGAGTGGAGATAATAATACCGGGACGTTTCTATCTTGACGAGGCGATATTTTTTGAGACGCGTGAGTCGGACGATTTCTGTTGCTACAGTGTAGGACTTGCTCTAACAAGTTTCGAATTTCCTTTCGCTTCGATTAGGAGTTAGGATGAATAATCGAGACGTTTCGAGAGAGCGTCTTCAATTATCATCTACGGTTTCTTTATTTGAGAAGGTTTCCTTCGCTGTTTTATGTAACTGAATACAAAGTAGAAGAAGACATTCTCTATCAGACCAAGACTTGCTTTGGCAGGTTTAGAATTCCCTTGCAATTTAATTAAAAATAAGTAGGGAATATGCGGAATGCTCAGAGGTGTTTGTTTTTGAATGCTTGTTTTCTCCTTTGAAATTACATTTGATGTTCTACATTCTTGAATACAAAGTAGAGTAAAAAGTTTTCGAATAGCTGAAGGCTTGCTCCAGTAAGTTTTAAGTTCTGTCTTATAATTAGTTTAACTAAGACTTATAGAATGGTCAGAATGATTCGAGTAATTTCATTTTGAACCTTCACCTCTGTTATTTTTTTTTTTTAAATTCCTTCGATGCTCTATATTTCTGGATAAAAAGTAGAGTAAGAAATTTGTTGACTGGACAAGATTTGTTCTAGTAGTCTCATAATTCTAAACCCTTAAATTTGGAGTAGTCTCTACAGTCTCCTATAGTCTCTAAATCAACATGAATTTGTTCTTTCCTTGTTCCTTGAAATTTTCTTTTGCAATTCTATATTTCTGAATATAAAGTAAAGGAAGATGTTTTTATCAGAGTAAAACTTGCTCTGGCGAATTATAAATTCTTAGTTTTCAGTATTTTTCAAGACAGTTTTCCTTCTTCCTTAAGCTGTTTATGTACATATATCTCTGAATTCTAAGTAGAGAAAACCATTTCTTGTCAGACTAAAAGTTGCTCTAACTAACAAGTCCCAATTATTTTAATTAAAATTTATTAGAAGTTGTCAAATTGTCTATGATGATAATTTCAGCCCTTAGCTTTTACCTTTCCTCGAATATCTCCTTCCAAGCTCTGTATGTTTTGTCCTTTCAAAGTGCAACAGAATTTTTCTGTTATGCCAATACTCTCTTTAACGAGCTTCAAATTTCCTTTCAATCTAATTACAATCTATAATTAACGTTAAAACCACAAAAATTATCTGTAGCTTCTTTCCTCATTTTCCTACCTAAGATACTTCTCCTTTTTGTACTCTGGAATTCAAAGTAGATTCGAACATTTAACGTTAGACCATGAGTTGTCGAATTCTTCCATGAATTCTAGTGACTCAGTGGAACAATCAAGTTCTAAATTCTGAGCTTCAGCTTCTAATTTCGTCATCCTACTTTCCCTACCTTCACCTTTCCTTATGCATAGCTCAATGTTCCTCATAAAATAAGAAATTTCCTATCCGACTAATAATTCCAACCGCAACCAAGTACCAAATTCCTTCCCACCCCAATTAGAACTCATCAGTATAAATAATCAAAGTATCCACACTGATCACCACCTTTCATATCCTGTCATATCCCTGTTCCTGCTTCGATAAGCCCTCCCTTACCTTTCCCACACCTCCAGCGCAGTTCCTATCCGTCGCTAGGCGCGAGGCAATTTCCCTGAAACCCCATTAACCCTTCGGAGATGAACGACGAAGGGGCACAGGAAAGGCGCTACGACGGCCGCGCGAGAGGGATAAGGATGTAACGACGAAAAGGTGCTCGAGGGTCGGGGGAGGGAAGGACGTGGAAGATCGCACTTGTCGCTTGGCGGTGCATCGCGCCGGAGGATGCACCGTGGCTGCAACACGGTCGACCGCCGCGGCGGACCGATGGAAGAGGGAAAGGCGAATAAAGAGAAGGAGGAAGAAGAGGTTCTGGCGAGGCGAGGGGTCACAGCCGCTTATGTAAACCATATAGAAGCACACACTATCTAGCAGCGCGCCGTTTATCTAATAATATTATGGTGCAACGCCAGCGCATCCCATAAGAGGCGCTCGAGATGCACCGGCCGCGATGCATATACATACACTTAGGGCCGAGCTCGTACGCCTTCGCCGGGGTAATACTCGTGCATTGGGGCACCGACGAGCGCAAGGTGTGCGTCCTCATGGGGGTGTGCGAGCACTTGTACCGATACTATCGCCAGATATTCCGCCTGATAGCGAATACACCACTGATATCGTCGCCGGGGAACGAGCGCGGCTCTGTCGGAGGTTAATTGACCGTCTTTTCTAGGGGGCGGCTGCCCTCGTTTCTTAACGAATTTTGAAGATCTGCGTCTTTGCTTACCACTACATTTCTATACAGGGTGTAACAAAAATGTTGCAGTTCCTTGAAAGAACCACTTTTTACAAGCGTTTATTGATTAAACTAGGTTAAATATTATGGTGTACCATTGTAGAATACAGAATGTATAAAAATTGTTTGTCACAACCATAATAGCGAGATTGTATACTCTTAGTTTTGTGGACAATGCTATCAGAAAGCTGCTGCGAAATTGGCCGAAGTCAAAACCTTGTAACTCGAGGTCAGTAGGTTAAATATTTTGTTGTACGCTCAGTGACATTGATTCTTGCACCTAGGGAAAAATGGAATGAGGAAAAGTGCCCATTCCCACTAATTATGCATAAATAATATACTACATACACTACAGTACATACTGTATATATTGTATTTTATACATTTCAGTGGGAAATGAACATTTTTCTTCATCACATTTTTCCCTAGGGGCAAGAATCAATGTCACTGATTGTACGGGTATCGTATTTTACTAATCACAATAATTTCCTTAAAATGTGAAATCGTATAATTTTAAAGATTGAGTCTACATTTCACTTTATTTACTTACGTAATGTCAAAGGCAAGGTCAATCATGCGGCTACCTTCTTAGTAGAATCGCGCTATAGCAGCCATGGCATATAATTTTTGTACACTCTGTACAATAAATAGAGCAAGTAAATCTCGAAGAAAATATTTACCCAGAATTTTATTCGTAAAATAAGTAGCCCTAAGGTCATAATAATATTGTGAGTAGTCTTCAAGATGAAATTTCAAGAATTAACAATAATTTATTAATTAATTAATCTACACACCTGGTTCTTTATAAATTAACCTCACTTTCTGCAATTTATTTAAACTTCTAAATCAAAAAGCAGAAAGCTCCTCAAACTCCACTCTTAATTACACCATTAGTCTCCAAATCTTGTGAATGACTCTCTTAAAACGGACCTTCTCCGGCATAAATCTGACAGAATCGCGCATTTCCACGCACAAAAGTCCCCCCAATCCCGTTTCCCGTGGTAACAGCGGCGAAGACGCGGCGTTACTCGGTCGTTAGCGTCGAAATTACGAGGCGTCCCGTCAAAGGCGTAGCCGAGGAACTTTGTAACCGAACCGTTGTAACCGGCAAACTTGCGGCGACGCGACTTACGAGCCTTGTAAATTACACGTCCGGCTGGTGCAACGGCCCCAATCCCCTAACTCATTACACGAGAACTTACGACCGTCAAAACTTCGTTGCGCTCGCGCCGCGCCGGCGGAACGTCGGCGTTCGAGGCGTCCAACGACCAACCGTCTCGTCGCGGGCTTACGATCCATGGATCTCTAGCTCAACGGACGATTCGCCGCGGCTGCAATCGATATACATGCGAACTGCTTGCGGCGAAATGATTTGCGAATTGCGAATTTATGAACTATTAAACCGGCGAGTGCTTAGAACGAGCCGAGTACCTTTTCCGATTCTTGGCGAGGGTATTCTGGGAATGCTTCTTTCGCGGTCGTAAAATCGACTTTTGCGATTAGTCGTCATTTCGTTTTTCTTCGTTTAGAGATTCCTATGAACCTTTGTCGGGGACTTAGGAACATTATAGAGAGGGTTGCTTTTGACGGACTTACAAGGAGAAGTCGCAGTCATTGGGTCACCGATTTGTTTCTGGCGAATCTAGAGCAAAAATAAGTCGACACGTGTTCGGCCGTTTTTGTAAATACTCATTATTTAAAAAGATTTGTATTTATTTGTATTTATTTAACCAGTAGAAATTTACAAAGTAAATCCTATAGAGGTAATCGCGGTTACCTGTACATAGGACTGGTTGTAATATGAACAAAGTGAAAACCATTACAGTGATATCATATTTTATTATATAATCGCAGAAAAGTTATCAGTCAGCATTGCACAGACTCGTAGTTTTGACTGCTATACTCATAAGATTTCCGGTTTACAAGTATGAGTCCAGCCATATATCGGTCATTGTCTCTTATACCACAACTTTAATTTATATTTTATGGTTTTTTTATTCTGGCTAAGTACCTTTAGTTCATGCGGTAATTTATTATATGCCTTTACAGCCACAACTCGATAGTCTTTATTACTTACTACTCGCCTACGAATAGGTATTGGAATATTTTTGTTCCTAGTTATACTTGTCGAAGATTCATAATCACTTTTCATTTTATCATACTCACATATAGTTGAGTCAAATTCAGTGGAAGAATGTCACCCACTAAGTTCTTCCTTTTTATTATTTTTAGGATCTTATTTTGCTGTCTTTGTAATCTGTCTAAATATTTAATACATAGATATCTAGATATTTAATATATATTTTTTTAAATTTTATATTCGATTCTGTCGAGTTGCTTAAATATTGAATTTTTTTCTGTTTTGATTCTTTTATGAATATATTTAAATAGTTTTATACGTTGTTTCTTGTTAAAAATTTTTTAAATTATTTTATTAATTTTTCCTCCTTTAATGTTTCTTTAAAAATATTAATAATAATAACATAAACATAAATACTTGTCATTACAATTCGGTATATAAATTTCCTTAATATTGATAAAGAATGTTTTTCACAATCCGTTAATATGAAAAGAGTTAAATGTTCTAGCAATGCATATACGTTAATTAAATGCTCCTTGCGTTGAAGATTGTTATGCTTTTTATGTTTTTATAACATAAGTTATTCACTACATTCTAAAGCAATGAGAAAAAAAACATTGAAAAAGGACAAATTGATAAAATAATTTTTAAAAAATTTTAACAGGAAACAATATGTAAAAGTATTTAAATATATTCATAAAAATAATCAAAACAAAGAAAATCTGGAGGAATTTGAACCTGCGACCCCCTGGTTGCAATGTCTAATATTTTACCACCGTCGCTACACAACTATTACAACAGAATAAAGTAATTCATTATTTAATTAAGTCTATAGAATTAAATATTAAATTGAAAAAACAATATATTTAAATAATGAGTGTTGACAAAAACGGCCAAACACGTGTCGGCTTATTTTTGCTCTAGATTCGCCAGAAAAATTTTTATCAAAACCGGTGACCGAACGACTGCGACCTCTCCTTGTTAGATTTGAGTTCTAAATTAAGTGGAGAATATCTGCTGTCGCGGCATTAAAGTCTCCGAAAATCAATCCAACTCATCCACTTAATGAAACCAGAAAAAGTTCGCATCTTTGCTAAAAGAACTTTCTCCAGTTTGATCTCGTACAATCCCAAGTTCCATATTTCATAGCGACTTCTCATCTTGCCTACAATCGCCATTATCGTGATCCAGATGCCCAAATTCGTCTAAAAATTTACATTCCATTTGGATCGCAAGAACGGATTGAAATCAGCGTCGGGCTAAAAGTTGGCGCAAAAAAGTGAAGGAACTGGCGCGCGCGATAGAGCGCAATTATCGTTCCATTTGTTGGCGTTTCGGCGGTGTCGAAATCGTCAACGGATCGTCGGCGGGCGCCTTTCTAAAAACGGATCGGCGATCGAGGAAGCAATTCGGCGGGAAAGACGATCGTCGCTCCTCCGAAGTGGAACGACAGGCTTAAAGGTGGCACGCGTGATTGCGGGCGATCACGCGTCCTCCGTTTTTAAAGGTTAATGCCGGGACGCCAGAAACATGGCGGAATTAATGCGTCGCGTGTGTGCTACCGGTTGCGTGCCCGTTGACCATTCGCGGTGACCGAGCCGCGCAGCGAAAAAAGGCGACGCGACGGTGCTCGTGGGTAAATCGGCGTAAACACGCGTGCAGAGAAATTCGACACGGCTCGAAACTATCGGGAAGTCTGTTAAACAGAAACAGCGTCCACACTAGGGCTCGAGATTTCAACTGACCGGGTGAGATACCCGAGTACCCGGGTACTCGTGAGATACCCGGGTATAACAAAATTACCCGTCCTACCCGGGTATCTCACGGGTACCCGAACGCATGAGATAGACAAGAATCTCATGCCGAATTAAGCCGAATTGAACCGAATTGAGCCGATAGTTTTTCGGTACGTATTTGTGGCTTTAAAAATAAAAAAAAATTTCGGAATGAAATGAATTCTGTATACATGATGAAAATTGAATTTAATGGACCGTGGTTATGTTGAAAATGAGTTCTCTCTCTCTCTCTCTCTCTCTCTCTCTCTCTCTCTGTGTGTGTGTGTGTGTGTGTCTCTCTCTCTCCCCCTCTCTCTCTCATGCGCGCTCTACTTTAAAATCCAGAAACACATACCGAAAAACTATCGGCTCAATTCGGTTCAATTCGGCTTAATTCGGCATGAGATTCTTGTCTATCTCATGTGTTCGGGTACCCGTTAGATACCCGGGTAGTGCGGGTAATTTTGGTATACCCGGGTATCTCACCCGGGTACCCGGGTACCCGGGTATCTCATAATCAATAGCCCTAGTCCACACTGCTGTGATGCTCGCGAGCATTGCGGGCCTCTGCCGGATTTGTCGGCATCACATGGGCCCCGCCCGGAAAACGTTTGGCCCTCGAAGGAAACCTTGCCACATATTTTTTGTGCTTTCACTGTATTGGCCGTCCGCAAAAATACTTTATTATTCTAGCAAGGCTACGAATGACACTTCGTATCCACAATTCTTTTCCACGCCTTCTATGCATTCATGCATTTACAAAAGGTAGGAGTCACAGTTTCGACCAGCTAAACGCTAGAGAATGGAGGAAAAAGAAGATGGTGTATCTAAATATACGTGTATCCGTGAAATTATTATATCCGTGTTTCAATCCGTGTAGGTTTTAATACATGGGTACACGTGTATGGAAATTTTGAAAATGGCGATCTACTGCAAAATTATTAGTGCGAATTCTTTAACCAGCTGTCAATTACTGCCAAAGACAAATATATTGGTAAAACCTTTGGAATTGAAAGCTCATGATGCGTACTACATACCCACGGAAGAAAAAAGTTTTAGTTAAAAGATTAGGCACTTTGTTTTAAACAAATGTGCGTTGTTAGCCATTATCAAATTTGGGGTTGAGCTTAAACACATATCCTTTACATATCAAGGGACATTATTATGTGCAATTCTGTGAAGATTGGATTATTTTTTATTTGCTTTTTCGATGTTCAAAGCTCTTCACACTCTTCAATGTTTCTTCCTGTAATTTTGCAAAATAAAGATCAACTTTTTTCTTTGAAAGCAGTCAATATTTACTAAATGTAATTGTGAACAACTTTTGCATGGAACTTTTTGGGGTAAAATCAATAGTAAACGAATTATTTTGAGAAAACCGAAACTAAAATTTCTCCGTTTTTTATAGCGGCGAAACAATCGGTGCCGCTGCAGAAGTTTGCGTTGATGTATGAGGAACTTTAATTTGTCAAGCGTCAAGCTATTAATCCGTATTTATCCTCAATGTCGAATAATTATTTGTGATGTTCGCAATAATTAATACTATTATTATTAGTATTATTATTATTATTATTATTATTCGTGTTCGTATTCGATGCACCATTCCTTCGAATAGCGAATACATTTTTATTCCAGCGAAATTACCAGTAATTTCACGTCGAATGAAAACATTATTCGTTAGTTACAAAGAAATCTTGCAGATTTCTTGGTCATTTTTCATTCGTTATTCAGAATGAAACTTGCCTAACTCTGGTAATAACCATTGATGATTCACTTGTTTTGAAAACAAGTTAAGTACATGCGTTTATTCATTTACATATTTTCGTCACCCAGAGCTGACCGAAGGATCATTCACCAGTGATTTTCGTTCGTGAGTTTAGCCTCGGAGGCTAAACTCCCGAACAGGGAATTTCGATGCTACGAACCGGACGAACAGCACGAATTCCCTCCATTCGGGAAATACACCACCTCCATTCCTCACGCTGGTCGGTGTTTTTTCCTTATTTTCCCAAGCAATTTAAACGAAGAGAAGCTGAGGGCGCTCGCGAGCAACCAGCCAGTTTAGCCTCATGCTCGCGAGCATCGGGATTCGCCGATGCTCGCGAACACCACGGCAGTGTAGACGCACCATTTAGCGGAATCGGTGCTGCTCGCCCGCTGGCTATAATCGGAACTGCCCCGACGTCGACGCGATTACAGGCTACCGTCGCGTGGTCCCGGTGTTCGATCTGAGACTCGTTGACTTTGGTCACAATATGACTAGAAGTGGAAAATTATTGCCCTGGTCTGACTGCTTTTGGAATGATCTGTTTCGGGTTGGGCAGTTGAGGAAGGCGTTTCCTTCGGGTTAATCTTGCTTAATACTTTACTGAGTATGTGTGTGGGTAACGTATTTATTTGCGCCAGTGTGAGTGGTATTGATTTCCGCTATTGTGGAGCAAATTGAGACTGCTTTCTTTTTCTTGAGTTACGAGTTAATTTGAATAGTAAATAATAATGTGAATCAACTTTCTGGTAATGATGAAATTTAAAAAAATAATAGAGTATAATTTTAACTATTGAAAGCTGTAGTTTTAGTAATGCAGTGACTACTGGATCATTCCACGCGAACTCGGACACTTTTTGTTCTAGTTTTTGGGGATATATAAACGTGTGTGAAAGGATTTTAGAAAATTTTTTAAATTGTTGATTTTATAGCTCTTTGAAGTTTACTGTTCACTTTTTTTCTATCAATTTTAGCTCTTAAACTAGCAAACTGATAAAAATGTGCTTTTGGATGCTTATAGTAAAGGCATAGAAGTATATAATAAAAATTGTTTCAGTTCAGAAAAGCCAAGCATCGTGCGGCGTTCGGCTGGTCGAATCAGTGAATTTCGACGCGGAGCGTACAATTCAATTAATTTTCCTATGGCCAATTTTAAAGTGTCCGTATTTTTGAAAAGTGGTCCGTAAAGGGGACAAATAGGACTATGTACTAATTGTTTTTCAAATTTTTCAATACGGTCCCTCAGCGTGAAAATTGCATTTATTAAAAACAATTGCAAAATAAATGGTTACAAAAATTATTTTCTGAACTGAAACAATTTTTATTATATACTCCTATGCCTTTACTATCAGCACCCAAAACCAAATTTTTATCAGTTAGCTAGTTTAAGAGCTAAAATTGATAGAAAGAAAGTGAACAGTAAACTTCAAAGTTCTATAAAATCAACAATTTTTAAAATTTTCAAAAATCCTTTCGCACACGTTTATATATCCCCAAAAACTAGAACATATCGAAAATTCAAGAAAATCCGAGATGTTACTCCAAAAAGTGTCCGAGTTCACGTGGAATGACCCTACTATAATTTTTTTAGAATATGATCCTATTTATTGTACATACTACTTGAAGATTAGTTCATACCACAAGTGTGACTAGTTATTACAAATTGTCATTATAAAGCAAGGGGTTAAGAGGAATTTTTAAGCAGATTATGTCTGATCTACACATACAATTTAAAGATCATATTTAGGAATTTATTTTGAGACAAACAATCCTACACTATTAGCCTTTTGTATCCTACCTACTCCAAAGAATGACCAACTCCAAATCAATTCACACCAAAATACTGAAAACAACTCAATTACCTAATTACCCGAAAATCTCCGCTGCCATTATTGAATGACGCCCCGCCGCCCAAAACAGGAACAACACACCTGCAAAGTAATCTCCCTCCCCGTCCCTTTAACCTTTTTGGAATTCCCGGGACCGCGAGACCGTGGACGGCGCGTTGTTGAAAGTTGCATGCGCGGCGCATCGATCCGTCATAAACGTAACTCAATCGTACAGCGTAAAAATGGCCTCGTGGGCCGTAAAGATCGATGATCGAGCGTGCAAGTCCCGGGCCCCGGCCGCGGTTCGTCTTCACGCACGAGCCGGGACGCGGATCGAAGGAGATTAACGCGGTCCAGAGGTGACGGACGAGCGAGTAAGAAAAGCGAGAAGAAGCGACGTGGCTCGTCGGTGCTTATCGACCGTCGAAGCCGCGACTCGAGCGAACTTAATTACGCGCCGAGGGAACGAGCGCGCGTCCGAGCTCGCCCGCAGGGATTCGCTCGGTTAATTTATTAGCGGCCTCGACCGCGCGTCTTCCACGTCTCGAAATCGAGAACGAAACCGCGCCGCGTCAAACGTCGCGCGCTAACGAGTCGCGACGGCAAATTGTTTCGCCTTCGATTCCCTTTCCCTTCGCGCCATTGTGATCCGTTCAATTATCGTCCTAACTGATTCCGTCCAATTAATTGACAGACTGCCGCCGATCGTGTCGATCGTTCTAACCATCTTTGATCGCGCAAAAACGGGGAACAATAGTCGCTTGAGTCAGAAGAAATTTTAAATTAAGTGAAATTAAGTGAAATTCGTTTGACATCCCGTGATGCGGGGTCGGCAATTAATTGGGAAGTCTGTTATGGGAGGCAATTTGATGGTATTACGATTTAGGAGTAATTGAAAGTGAATTTTATGAGTTTAATGGTTCAAGCGGTGAAAGGTGTTTTAATGGGCCGATCGATGGTCATTAAAGTACTAAGTAATAAATTCTTTATAAAAGTTTAGCGTAGATTGGGTTTTAAAGTTGGAGAATTCTCCTCGACCTAAGAGCATGTTGGATATTAGAATGAATGATCCATGAAATACTTCCTTAAAGACGAATCAACGAAACGGTTGCTTTAAACAAACAATCACTCAGTCTGTTGACTCTTAATATTTCCTCTCGCCGATTCGTACAAAAACGCTTTTCATCGCCTGGTTCCCCCATTAAAATTCCCCCTTGTACCGTAACAATGATTGCGCTCCGACGTCAGAAAAACGCTCTATTCTCTAATTCGTGCCTACACGCACCGCGGTATTACGTGATTTGACAATTTGATGGACGTACGAGGCGCAAAAAGTAATCCTGTACACGCTCTGTAATACATTGCGACGGTATGAAACAGTGCGGCGCAGGTCAGAGGGATTTCTCTCTCTTATGATAATGCGAATTAAACATCGTTTAATGCTAAACGCCGCTTTCGATGGTTAATCTACGATCTTGATTTGCGATTCAAATGCGAGTGGATAATGGAGGAAGCACAGATGATGGAGGATATTAAGATAATGGGCGAGATTGACGATACACGTCGAGGGTTAATTCGTGGATGACTTACGGGGCTCATAGTGAAAATGTTGTTACGTATCGATGAAGGCTGCGAACGAGCATAAATATGTTATTTAAACGCGCGACTTAATTAACCGGCGATACACTGTTTCGCGCGGACGGTGCCACCGCGTGCAACTTCCTTTTGGCGCCCATTTTTCTGCTTTTCAGTGACACGATAATTAGAGAGGCACTGAGCATTGATTTTTAATGAAGATTAGCAAAAATTATAGTCATTACGAGTACAAAAAGATATAATTAGAATTGGTGAGCAGAATTATACTTCAAGTTAGTTCTTTTCAATGTTATTTGAGTGTAGATAAAATCTAGGCAGATATTTTTTCTCATCAGGTTTCTTAATTGATTGGAATGATTCTCACAGTTTTATTGGACAATGCTTTACTATGCATCGGTATTTTTTTCCACTGTGCTAATATTCTTGATGTTTGTTTTATCATTTTGTTAATGTTACTAAAGTCTAATATTCAAAATGGACATTCATCTATCCCTTAGCTAATTATAAAAATTCTATGGCATCTAGGGTAGATGTCCCAATTACTGCCACATTAAGGGTGTCGGATACTGGATTAACGGCGCCTGGGGGCAGAAAGAAAAAGTTCCAAAAAGAAATGGACTATGATGTGATATATAGATACTTTATGGCAATGACCAATGGTCACGTGGTTAGAGGATAGAGTACCGTAGCAAGTTTACCTAGAGGCCCGTGTCCACATAATAAAATATATACATACAACTTTTATTGATAAACAGGCAATTAACTTAGCAGAGTGTTCTCTATGATAACTGCAATAACAATCAATGCTTTGTAAACATTTAGAACATCATAATAACGTTTAATATAAATATAGGAATACACTCAGGGTCCACGTAATTTACGTCGGCCCTGATTCAACCTATATATGGCAAGGGCGCGAGCAAGGTCAGCCATGTTTGTAAACAAAGAGCTCGGATTTCATCTGTTTCGCAGAAACCAGATTTTGTAGCGAAGAAGCACTATTTGTATATGATTTTTTTGTTCAATTCCGGAGGTCGCTACAGAGCCCTTTTTTGCAATTTGACTTTCAAAACTTCGTAAAAAATAAATGTCAATGTTTTTATAGAAGAAATTTATTGCAGGACCTTTTTTCAAAAAAAGGGCTCTGTAGCGACTAGGGCTCGAGATTTCAAGTGAACCGAGTGAGATACCCGAGTACCCGGGTACTCGTGAGATACCCGGGTATACCAAAATTACCCGTACTACCCGGGTATCTCACGGGTACCCGAACACATGAGATAGACAAGAATCTCGTGTCGAATTAAGCCGAATTGAACCGAATTGAGCCGATAGTTTTTCGGTACGTATTTGTGGCTTTAAAAATAAAAAAAAATTTCAGAATGAAATGAATTCTGTATACATGATGAAAATTGAATGTAATGCACCGTGGTTATGTTGAAAATGAGTTCTCTCTCTCTCTCTCTCTCTCTCTCTCTCTCTCTCTCTCTCTCTGTCTCTCTCGTGCGCGCTCTACTTTAAAATCCAGAAACACATAGCGAAAAACTATCGGCTCAACTCGGTTCAATTCGGCTTAATTCGGCATGAGATTCTTGTCTATCTCATGTGGTCGGGTACCCGTGAGATACCCGGGTAGTACGGGTAATTTTGGTATACCCGGGTATCTCACTCGGGTACCCGGGTACCCGGGTATCTCATAATCAATAGCCCTAGTAGCGACCTCGGCCTTTTTTCCCTGAACAATAATATCATAATTATTATGTGTTTTGGTTCCTATTCTGTCCGAAATCTTGCATCTGCTGTCCCATAAGAAATACATGGGGCCCTTTTAGTTCACTTCTCCACCCCTACGCGCCGCTAATCCAGTATCCGACACCCTTAAGGTTATAACGTAACTTCATTTAATTATTTTACATGTAGCATAACCTAAAAATCGTCACAGTTTGGAACAGAATATTATTTAACATCTCATTAATTTTTAGAAAGTACTTCTATACATTTAATATGAACAATTAATCAATAAATAATTGAAATTTGTGAGTAATCCTACTGCCGCCTCAGAAATTGTCTTGTATGTACGTATGACTGCCACCCAATAACTGTCTAATAATAAATCTATAATAATAAACTACTAATAGAAAACTGAATATTACAAACTAAGACACATAATTATAAATCAGATGATTTTACTTAATTATAAATACACTGAGGATTCAGGACCACGATACACCGTGTTTAGGACATACATTTTTGAGGTTAGACTTCCACAGTATTTGAAAGGTGACAGTCATAGGGACAGTTTCGTTCTCTTGTTCCGAATACTGACGACAGAGATAGGGACAAGCGGAAAAATATTGTCCCAAATGCTGTCACCGTTAATTATTACCGTATAACAATGAATATCACTTATTTTGTTCGTCGTATCGTTAAAGCAATTCTTACATACCTTAATAATTCACTTTATACAGCAGCTATAGGTTAAATAATAAAAATATGGCTCTTTTTGCAGCATGCTCCTGGCGCCACTTTCTACTTACGTGGTCGCGTTTCTGACGTTCAAATGGCACTTTCATTCTTTAATATTAATTTTTAAATACTGCATACATAAAAGTACATATATCTCTTTGTTTTTATGTAAATAAAAATTTAAATTTAATTATAAAAATTTTTTGTATGCTATTTTGTATCCGTTACGTTTTTATTATGTAAAATAAATAAAGTTTCAGTAATTGGGACACTGGCAGTAATTGGGACATCTACCCCAGTATAACGATTCCTGGTCACCTAATTTCGACTTGGCGAAGTGGACCACCTGAATCCACCTGCCCGGTCGGAACGGGATGAAGCAATGAAGCTAATCCGAAGGAAAAGGGAAGAGGAAGAGAGGCCACCGGTACAGGAATAAACGCGGCGGTTTCGTAACGTCGCGTCGATCGGATCAAGACGATACAAAGCCCTCCGCTGATTTCCAATGGTAAAGTCCTCTCGCGGTCGTAACAAACGTGACGGTTCCCCGCCACGGGGCCCTCGCAGCCGCGGTTCAAACAGGCCGGAGGAACGGGGACGCTAAGGAGATCGGAGCTCCATACCCCCATGAATATTTAGGGCCCCGTACTCCCGCAATGGAGTATTTATTCGCGGTTGCCGGTTTTATATCACTCAGAGACGGCGCGCATAGGGGGACGCGGAGAGATCCAGGCCTCCGCGGTACGTCCGCTGACTGCCGGCTTCTCAAAGAGGCTTTCCCGATGGGGGATCCATGAGCTCGATCCCCGAGATCGAGTTTCACCGTCCACCAGTCCCGATCCCCGCTTGAAATATCGCCGCGATCGAGCTACCGATCAGCGATACGAGGCAATCGACGCGTTGCTAATCACGGATTACCTGTTATCGCGATACCCTCCGGTCTCTGTCGGTCTTCTTTGCCGGTTTTCGCTCCGGTGTTCTTGTTCCAGATAAAGTGATTCAACGTAATCATGAGTACAGGTACTGAAATTTGGGATATTTCGGATAACTTAAATTTGGGAAATTTGCAGTTATGAATTCAGTTGATTATCAATTACTTAGATTCCATCACATGACAATTGCTGCGAGTGGACATCCACAAAAGTGAAAACCAACTCTTTTTCAAAACAATTAACGAAAGTTCAATTAAAATAGCAAACTATTTTTTCTAACTTTCAACTCATTTTCCACTAAACTTCTTTTTAAAAAGATACGCTTCTCGCAAATTTCTACATGGGATATAAAATTGTAGAGAGGCTGATCGGAAAATATGGAGTCTCAAGAGGATCTCATTAAATCAATTTTTAATACTCACGAGGAACATCGGCAATCAGCGCAACCTTTCGAATAGGTTGCAGTTTAGACACCGGCGGTTTTCAGCTGAGTTCGCGAATTACGATTGAAGCGTATATCAGGCAGTTACGAGTACTCGTAGAAAACGTTTCGAGAGGCCGCGGAATAAAAAAAGGCACAAATAATATCGCACTGTCCTCGATGCCTTTCACCGATGTGCGCTAATGCTACCCTACGAGAGCGCGTGCACGCGCTGATGGATGAAATTCAAATTCGTCGTCGCCGTACCATTCGAAACTACTAATTCCGAGTCATTTCGCTGATGGACGAGACTCATCGGCGTGTTTCGTCATTCAACACCTAAGAACCCCGGTTATGGGACATCGATCTTCCTTGCACGCGAGATTTTATCGATAGCGAAACTCTTTGTCACTGTAAATAAATTCTTATAACACAATCATAGCGCTATTACTTTGTAAACCCGATTTTAGTTGGGTCAAGTTATGCAGGAAGCTATTAGTTTTCAATTAAAATTTTTTATCTCAAAAAAAAAGGAACTTAAATTTTAGTCGTACAAATTTCCAGTTTTAACTCTTTGTGAGTTTATTTCTTTTTTAGATTTGGTAGAATTCTGCATCATTTAATAATAGAGAAACTTTATAGTATTTTAAATAAACACTGAATGTAGGGGTTCTCGGGTATCCGAAATTACGGATTTGGGCCGAATCGAGAATTTTTTTCCGGTTTGGGTCGAGATCCCGAAAGTTGACACATAAATATATTCGGGTACCTGTCATTTCGGAACTCGATTGTCAATACGGAACCCGATTTTTAATTCGGGACTCTACGCTCAATTTAAAAGTTTAAGTAGAAAACCAGACTGAAAAGTTATGTACTGATTTAAGTGCCGAGTCCTGAATTAAAAATCGTGTCCCGAATCGAAAATCGGGTCCCGAAATGACAGGTACCCAACAGGTATATTTATGTGTCGACAAACTTTCGGGGTCCCGACTCGACCCGACTCGAGGCTCGGGTACCCGCACACCCTTAACTGAACCACTTTGTCTTGGAGGATAAATATTAATCAAAATAATCCTGCAATAAGCAACAAGGCGTTTAAAAAAGAGTCCCAATAATTACGTGGTATACTACTCAAAAACTTCGAATTATTGAATCTTGTTAGATGCAAGCGGTTCCAGATATTTGGTAATAGGGTTTCAAAAAGCCATAAAGTTTTAATAATATTTTATTCCCCATTTCATAACTATATCTTATTTATGCCATTGTTTTTGACAATACTTACACTCGTGATCGACTATTTTCAACGATAAAAAAGAACATTGGACATCTATGAATTATAATTTGAAATTCTTTCTGATGTCACCAGGCATTTCCATAATTACTTTTTCTATATCTTTACCAAGAAGCAATGAAAACATCCAGCAATAGCTTTAAATTCCAGCTAATCTTGACAAGCGAAACCTGCAAAAAAATGTGCGCAAGCAAATTCAGCTAATTGATAATAATAATCACGGTGGAAGTCTGCAGCTGGAAGAGGACATCGCGAAAACGCGGCAGGCCTGACCTTTCGGATCGACACGGTTTCCGCGATTTCTCGAGCCGCATTTCTAGACGACACCGGGCTGCGTTCCTCCCTCCGTCGTCCCCGTATCGTCGCAGCCCCCCGCTCGATGTGTATCTGGGAGAAGGATCGCGCGCGCCTCGCCGATTGTCAGGGAATTTCTCCTATTCTGAGAGCGCAGGCATCCGCGCGCGTACGACTCGCCGCGGGATTCTCTAAATAAGGGGCTCGCCGCCGGTGTGTTGTAAGGAAATAATCGATGGATCGGATAATTTATTCTGGCCGATGCTCTCGCTCGCATTTAAATGGAAAACCGAAGGGAGAAGGGGGAGGACGACGCGAGTCAACGCGGCGAGATTTCGATCTTCGCCTGAAATCGAGGCGATCGGGAGGCCTCGGCCACCGCGAGATGACCGATCGATCGGAGGACCCGATAAAAACGAAAAACGCTGAAACGAGCCTTGTCTGTGATAATCCGGGTTAATGAACTTCGTGCGCGACATCCTGATCGGTTGATGGACATTCTTCTTACACGGTACGCTGCGATCGATACGATGGGGACTTATTAACTATCTGGGACAGGCTATATTTGGTTAATCGTCTTCTTCGGGATACAGTCTTCGGAGGGAGAAATCTCTTCGTTATTCCTTTGCGAATATGTGATTAATTCATTATGGTTTGTACCAGAATGTACCATGGTTTGCGATCGTCCGAAAATATGGTTCCTTTGTACAGTTATGTATTTTGAAATGTATCAAAATTAAGACAGTAGAACATTGATTATCCGACTCTCTATTTTCAGTAGCCAGGGTTCTAATTATTACATGGTACCTACAATTAGGTACAGTGACTCAATTTATTCACAAAGACTACGTTAAATTTGTTTGAATTCTAAGAAATACATTTGCCTTTACTTAATAGAAATCATAGAAACTCAGCAACGATTAAATCTGAAACCTGAAAACGGTCTAAATTGAGAGAAAAGATTAACACTAAAAATTTAATATTGTATATTAGATGCAGGAGTACAGTAGAATTGCAGTTAAAACTTTAGCCACGCTTCAATAATTATAATCAATTATGAGCATTTTATAATAAAAATATTATTAATTCGGATAATCGAGGTTTTACTGTAGTAGTAAAAAGTATAATCGATTCTAAGAAAAAGTATCTATATATTTTCTAAATTGCTTTTCGGTATCGCTGAATATCATTTCAAAGGCTTAGGGATAAATATTAAAGCCTCAACTGCTGTGACAGGCTTTCAATATTTTATGAAAAATTGTTAGATACCTAACTGGGAATTCAATTCTAACATTCACTGTTAGTGGAAATATACAGTAGAACCTCGACTTGACATCTGTAATATAAAATACTAGTGTTTGAAAATGATTGAAGCATGGTACAAGTTTTCCTTAAAGTCCTACTGTATTGTTATACCTAATTCTTTTAATAATTCAAACCGTAACAAATAAAAATTGGGGACAATTGAGAATCGGATAACCGAGATTCTACTGTATTTCACTGTCCACTAATTAAGGGTTAAAAATATTTAGGAACATCTGTAGAAGCGAAGCAATTAAAATATATCAAATTTCAGATAGCAGTCTTACACGCATCGAGTATTTACCAGGTGCAAGCTTTTGACGATGGATGTACGGTCCCCCATCGTTCCTCGATTAACTTGTAATTCCCTGCTGATTCCCGGCGATAGGCCCTCCCTGCGCCGGGAGACACCCGATCTCTCGTTAAAAATTCCATCGACGCCGCTCGGGTTTCCCCGAATCATCGCGTCCCGGTAATTTACCAACTCGCGTTACGCGTCCCGGCGATCTCTGTCGGATCGGAGTGCGCGCGATGGGAAGGGGCCGGGGGACGCGAAGGGGGACGAGTTATCGGAGGCGGCCGATCGATAAATTTCAGTCAAGCATACGAAAGACAGCGGGAGGAAGAGGACGGATGCGTGTTCCCGATCGTCGGCGCGTCCGCCACCGTCGCGCGGGTAATAACTTCGCGGACGTTTATTCGCGACAGCGATGGATTCGTATCGCGCGAATTATCAGTGATAAATTGAGTCACGATCGGCGATCGATGAGAGTGGGAGGAGAAAGCGGAAGAGGCTGAGGGGCTGAGGGAATCCTCCAGGTTCCTCGACGCTAGTCGAACCCCCCCTCCCCCCCACCCCCGCGCAGTGTCCGAGGCAGCCGAATCTGTCGCCGCAAAGGGGAGGACCGCCCTTCTCCTCTGACCCCCGAAGACCCCCCTAATAACATGTTGCAGGCGTAGCCCGGCCAATATATTAATTACCGCTCAATATATTAATTACTGACCCTGTAATCACGCCGGTACGCGCCGTGGGATCTCGACACGGAGCGTTTGCGCGCGGTCACGCCAAGCCCTCCGACGGTCCTCCGCGTTTTTTGACCGCCCCGCAGCCTTCCCGCTCTTCTGATCCTCGTTTTCTTCTACCTTGTCTCGGCTATGGTGTCTTGATTCCCAGCGATCCGTTCTGCGCAAGAAATTCGGAGCTGTGGGTGGCGGAGGTTGTAGGACCGATCATGGAGATCGTTAGGGAGAGAACGATTCTATCGATTCGATTCGGGAAGCATTGGTGTGGCTTGATTTGCTTGACTTTACAGTAGAGATCATGGTTATGAACGTGTTTGAAAAATTCACGTGTACACGTGTTCACGTGTGTATGCATACACGTACTTTAGTACGTGTCATTTTAAATACACGGGTACACGCATGCTATTTCACGTGTATTATTTCACATATATGTATATTTAACTACACCTAATCGATGCAACCAGATTCAAATTCTCAAATGAATATCAAAGATACGGAAACTGAAATGTCCAAAAACTGTGGAGCTTGCAATGAAATATTTTAATATATCAGCAATAGCAGTTGTTTCGGAATACAGATATGTTAATACACGTGTATTTAAAGGTACGTGAAATAGTACACTATTACCCGTGTATTTAAAATGACACGTATTAAAATACGTGTCCGTGAAATACACGTATACACGTGCATTCGAATACACGTGAAATAAGGATCTCTACTTTACAGCCTTTTGTTTAAGGAGGATTGAAATTGCAAAGGTGAAGTAAATTTCGAAATAAACTGCGTTTCAAATAAAAGTGTAACTGTTTCACGCATTAGGTAACCATTTTTCCGTCTTCTCCCACTCTACCGACTGCCAGTCACAGCTTTCGGAAATTACATAGGGCACACATATTGTTTGTATTGGCCGACGCATTGACGAATCGGATTAATAGACGAATACAGTGAGACGGTGAACGACAAGGAGGCGCGGGCATAAGAAAACAAAGGACCTGAAGGCATGTTCTTTACTGAAAACAAATGAGTCGAGTTCCGAGATACGTGGTTGACCCTATACAGGTGGGGGAATCGCCACACTAATGGCACTAATGGAAAGAGTCGCGGAGCGATGGTGGGGAAAGGCTTCCACCAAAACGCGAGCAAAGGCAGAACATAAGTGGGGATATGCGCAGAACGGTGACAAATTCTTGTTAACCTTAACCTATCCACCTTGGAGAGCAGGAGAAAACTAGCCGATGTCTTATTTGTGAATAAAATCCTAAATGGTCTAATAACCTGCCCTGACATCATTGAAAAATTATCAATCAATGTACCATCTAGGAACTTGCGACACTCAGAATTGTTACATATCGAATACCACCGTACGTCCTACGCTTATTTTAATTGTTACAATCGTATGTTTATTCACTCAAACATGTCACATGTACATTCAGACCTTCTGCTACACTCATCGCATGCGCTTAAATCTGCACTACGCAATTTTTTTTAACGTTATTTCTTTCTCTTTCTTCTTTCTTTTTTTTATTGTATTTTTTTTTAGCTCGCACTTTTTGTATCTTTATTCTTTTTGTGCTAATGGGTTCTTTTCCCGTAAATTAATAATAAATAAATAAAATAAATTGGTCCATCTGCAGTTACACTCTTATTTGAAACGCAGTTTAGTTGATATTAACATTATCTGTTTTTGTAGAGAATCGAATTATATCGCTTTATAGTCTTTATAGTCACTAGTTTAGTATTTGTATAGTCACTCGAGGCGTATAAGGTTCATGGAATAGTTAAGTAACTGTAATAAGTTCCACAGATCGGGCAGCGCAAGTGACTACAACGCGTGGTCAGTCGGATGATTTCAACGCAAGCAGTGCGAGTGATTTCAACGCAGGGTAATGCGGCATCGCGAACGCCGTCGACGCATTTCAGAGATTCCTGATAAGAGTAATGATCGAGCATCCTGCCAAGATACTGCACAACTGTTAATGATAATTGGTACTTGTCAAAACCAAGAAATTATCATTGCTATTTTATTACCGATAGGTGTTTCTTATTTCCCTCTTTTCTTGCAATATATCTCGCTGCCTTCGCACGACGCATAGCACGATACACAGACATTTTTAGCTCAACACAGTCACAATCTCAACAGAAACATACCTATTTACATCAAACATGTTTCCACTTAATTTAGTCGTACCAATATTCTAACACCCATCAAGAACCGAAAGACAATCAGCATTAAAGCTCCATCACTAAACGATTTCAAGCAACCTCCGCCAACATTGCCCAACCAGAATATTACCTAACTCGCTCCATCAATCTTATATTCCCCGGCAATTCCCATAACTCTACCGCCCAGCCGCGTTTCCGAGACAAGGAACACAATTCCCCGTTCGAACGGGCAAGAACAATCCTCCCTCGCATTCGATTCCCGGGCTCCGATGTTTTGCCGACGCCAATTAAAATGCGTCCGACGGTTCGGCCGCTGCAAAATCGCCTATTCGCCGGGGCAGTAAACCGCGAAGCGGCTCGTAACGATCTCACGCGGTGGCGTTTCTTCCACCTCCGAGCTCTGACACGTTTCGCGTTTGGAGACGCGTCTCTTTCGCTTTCTTCCTTAACGACATGCTTATCCGCGAGGGTCCCGCGGAACTTATTACACGCTCGTAAGGACCTCGCGTGTAGGACGAGGCGAGGGTGCCCGCCACCGTCGGCCTCGCGCTTTTTCTCTCATTAGTCAGCCACGACGACTGACGACAGCACGATAATACACGGAACACCCACGCACCACCGCGAAAAGGATAACGATTTCGCGCGTCCTGCCGCGGGACTCGCGCGCAGAAGGAAAATCATTACAACCAGATACTAATTTAATTAAATACAGACTTTATCGACTGATTTTCATGCACTCCAAAGACGTACATTAAGAGAACAAATGTTTTAATTTATTAGTATACACTGTGCGAAATTTTACTACATTTTCTACTAAAACGGCAGGATTGGTGAAAGTGGTTTACTACACCAGTGTAGTAATACTTGGTTCTGAAGACTTGGTAAAAACTATAACCTCTTGTGCTGATTTTTACTACACGAATGTAGCAAAGTTGAAACTTCGCTCAAACTAAAAAGAGTTTTTCTTTATGGAAATACTAAGGTGTGCTCTTCGGGGTAGAAGAAGAGAAGGGAGAGCCGGCGATTTTCGCCTTGGACTATCGGATCAACCTAAGACTTGCTTCATTATCAGTAGACCTATGCTGACGGACCCGCGCTTGAGTTGTGGAAGATTATTTCGGAACTCGTCTTATATGGGAAAAGGGCTAGGATCAAGCACTAGCGAGAAAGACGATTATTACGTGAACACTTTAGCGGAAGCCCTATGAAACTAGGCCTATGCTCAGTAACTGTTAACGGCTAGGCCCGTAACAAATACCTATGTTTTTCCAATATTGACTTATACCATTTGTTGGACGTTTATGCGATATTCATTGAAAGGCATTGAAAAGATGTTAAAATCCAAGCAATTCGAGGTTATGTCACGATACGCCACTTCTTTCCGAAGCGTAGATGTCGCTGTTTATCACATGTAAATTTTACTACACTGGTCTATTAAATTTTGAAACACATGTGCTAATTTTTCCTTTTAATGTGGTAGAAAGGAATGCATTTCACTATATCCTGTTTCTTTACTACACAATGTAGTAATTTTTCCTCCATTATTTTTCTCAGTGCAGTACTTTGAGAATTTTCTCTGACTTATACTTGTAAGACCTTTTTGACAAGTTTGAAGACATTGTGAGATTTACTAATGAACGGATTGAAATGGCATCTAAGATTCTCAATATTTTGAATTGGGATCTGACATGGGGGCGGAGACTATAGATTACATCATCAATATGGCGTCAAGAAGCCACCACTTTGCATTACGTGTATATGAGTGACACTAATGGAACTCGTCTTACATAGGAACAGGGCTAGGATCAGGCACTAGCGAGAAACGCGATTATTACGAGAACACTCTAGCGGAAGTCCTATGAAACTAGGCCTATGCTCAGTAACTGCTAACGGCTAGGCCCGTAACAAATACCTATGTCAGAAAATAAGTTTTTCCAATATTAACTATAGCATTTTTTGGACGTTTAGGCGATATTCATTGAAAGGCATTGAAAAGATAGCTCCAGGAACACAATTGTTGGAATGATATCGTTTGGGTTACCTTTTTCAATTATCTTATATGTATCTTTTTCAGATATCTTTCAGATATCTGCAGATATTTTTAGTGAACTTAAATATTTGAAACTTACTTCAAATATTTGAAAGTCTTTAATTTTGGTGAACACGGGACGTAACGACAACGTTAAAAGCCAAGCAAAATGAGGTTATGTATTGTACAATTAGTCCAAATGATTCGCAAGGGTTGCTAGAAAATCACCAGGCGGAAAAATGTCTATTCCTACAATTATATATAAAAAATATAAAAATATATATATGTACATACGTAGATATGTATGTAGTATATGTACATATATACTTTTTATATATTTTTTATATAAAATAGTAGGAATAGGCATTTTTCCGTCTAGTGATTTTCTAGTAACCCTTGCGAATCATTTGGACTAATTGTACAGTCAGTCCAAATGATTCGTGACGGTAACTAGAAAATCACCAGGCGGAAAAATGCCGTTTCCCACTATTATATATAAAAAATATTAAGGGTATTCAGCACGCGATTACCGCCTCTCGCGGCAGAAAAGTGAACTAAACTAACCCTGTGTATTTCTTATGGGACAGTTGTTCCCATATTCCGGACAGAATAATGAATAAAACGCATAATAATTGTGATATTCTTGTTCAGGGGAAAAAGGCCGAGGGCAATACAGAGCCCTTTTTTGGAAAAAAGGTTAAAAAAAAACTTTCTTCTATAAAAGCATTGATATTTATTTTTTATAAAGTCCTGAAAGCCAAATTGTAAAAAAGGGCTCTGTATTGTCCTCCGCAATTGAACAAAAAATATTCTAAAAAAAAGAAGCAGAAAGAAATATCGTTTCTTCGCTTCTAATTATTGGAACAAAAATATTGATGAATCCAAGCTCTTTGTTTACAAACATGGCCAGGTCCTTATCGCGTCCGACGTAAGCAGGGCCGACGTAAATTACATGGACCTGGGGTGTATTCCTATATTTATATTAAAC
Organism: Perdita meconis; assembly: GCA_030770465.2. Taxonomy (NCBI): domain Eukaryota; kingdom Metazoa; phylum Arthropoda; class Insecta; order Hymenoptera; family Andrenidae; genus Perdita; species Perdita meconis. The sequence goes on along the minus strand of JASKOS020000009.1, from coordinate 13,790,795 downwards.
ACAATTATTAAGTTGTAAATGTTTACGAAACATTGATTGTTATTGCAATTATCATACGGAACACTTTGCGAAGTCAATTGCCTCCCTATCAGTAAAAATTGGTATATATAAATTTTATTATGCGTACACGGCCTAGGTAAACTTGCTACGGCACTATTGTTTAACCACGTGCCCATAGGTGAATGCTATAAAGTATATATATATCATATCATGGTCCATTTTTTGCCGCAGTTCATCAACCTCACCACATGTGGCGGTAATCGCGTGCTGAATACCCTTAAAAAATATATATATATGTACATACGTAAATATGTATATAAAATAGTAGGAATGGGCATTTTTCTGCCTGCTGATTTTCTAATAACCGTCACGAATCATTTGGACTAATTATACATATATATATAAATGTCGCTGTGTATCACAGCCTTCCGTAAACACTGGTTACTACACTGGTCTATTAAACTTAGAAATTTTTCCTTTTAGTGTGGTAGAAAGAAACGCATTTCACTCTATCCTGCTTCTTTACTACGCAATGTAGTCATTTTTCCTCCACGATTTTTCTCAATGTAAGAAAATTACAATTCTAATTCATCTGGGGTACACGATCCCCGATTCTACGGTTTCGCGAAGAATGTCACACTCTGGCGAGCAAACGCCCTGAAGAATTCCCAAAAATGAGAGTCGCCCGTTTCCCTAGAGATTCCCGCTCGCTGATACAGACCCGCGAGGCAAGGGGGGAGGCTCCAGCGACATCGAAGTCGTGAAGCGCGCGATACCTCGCATACCACAGCGGGTCCTGGCGATGGGGGCGATACCGGAGCGGAATTCGAATGAGCCGGCGGTAGATTAAGCGAGGCGCGCTCCCAAGGACGATATCGTGGCCCGCCGCGGTCAGAAATCGAACCGGCGAGCGGCCGATCGGCCGGTGGGACGTCACGGTCCGCGTCATCGCGCGGAGGTCTTATTAAATCAATGGTGGCGATTCGTTCTGACGATAAGGGGCGTACCTGTCGACAGGTGGTTTCGTTTCCCGTTCGAACGTTACGGGAGCGTCGGCGCGATGATCGTGGCGATAACGACGCGGCTTAAAAAGCCGGCGAGAGGACGTCACGAGTGTCACGCACGCCGGGCTCGCCGCTACTTGTAAACTATGAGTGATCAACACGAACGATACCGCGGGGACGATGTGATTAACAAGCTCGGGAGGGAATTATGGTTCGATCGTGTCGTCGATAGTTTCAGCCTGTTGGCCGACATCGCGGGTGATATATGAACACGTGGGCCACAGTTGCGCGCTCACCACGCGGAACAATGGCCTGTTGAATTAACGTTTAACGAAGGGACAATTATGAGAAGGGAACCGGCCGGCGAGCGAGGCGTTTCTGAGAGGCTGGCGAGAAGCTTCTGTTATTCGCCGTTCTAGGGGAAGAGACACGAGAGAAAAAGATGGAGAGAGTTAGAGGTGAATGAACTGAGGCGTTTGACGGGCGTGGATGATAAGTGTTTGGGGAAAGTGGTCGTTGGGTTGTTATAAAATAGGAAAATGTGGTAGCAGTGTGTTGTAATGTGCTAGCTGAGTGAGTCTGTGTTTTGCGTTAACTCGTCGCCATGCCACCGATGGCCACAGATATTTATTAGAAGTGAAACTTTCGACGAATGGATGAGCATCTGCAATTTGAAATTGAAATGAGATGGAAGAGGAAACGACGAGAATTATGACCGATCCGATGGAACTATTTCTCCACAGTTTTGATTTTTATATATTTTAAAAGCTCCTGATAAAAATCCAAAACCTCGCCATACCGAATACCAAAGAATTTTTAAAGATAAAAACATTTCTTGAAACTGAGAATTCTTGCTGATAGGAGCGAAAATGAAATCCACTTACTGCAAACATCTTCTTTAATGGATTTAATAGCGGATTACTTACAGCTTGAAAAATTCTTTTAGAACACGCATTCCCGCGACATTAACCACCTACGTCCAACGCGTTGCAACGAATGCCTCTCGGCCCAGGGAATGTGGTATGATTTTTCCACGTTTCATACGTCGAGCCGATCGACGCGACAAAGGAATCTCTCGGACGTATTGCGTCGAGATCGGAATGCAGGTGGAGGCGTCGTGACCGATTGCGATCGTTCCGTGGTACGTCGCAGATTCTCGATACATTTAAATCGCCTCGTTTGCCGGATGCTCCATCTGCCACGAGGAGGTCCCGCTCGATTATTCTTTTTCGTCGGTTTCGTCTTCTTTTCCCCCCCTTTTCGCCAACCCCCTTCCTATTCCCGTGTGTTCGTCTGATTCGCTCTCGACGGAGATGATTTTTCGACCCTGTCCGAGCGACTCAGGGACCACCGATGTTGCTCGATTTGCCAAACCAATTTCGCAGATGGAGAAGACAGAGCGAGACGCCGCACCGGATGAAGCGATGCTAAAGCAACGGGATTAATTTCTTGGTGAGAGGCACTTTGAAGGAGAATTTCTACAAATGCCTGTTGGAAGGGCAATGCAATGATGTTAAGAATATTTAAATAAAAATTAACTGAATATGAGGCAGAGTTACTTTGAGTTAACAGTATTAATAACTTATTGACGCAAGAAGAGTGGATGTTATATTTCTTTTCACAATTAAATTTTTGTACTGCGGGGTTTAATAATTTGTTTTAGTTACGAATTTGGCAATATGATTCTTCAGATTCCTTTTTTACGCTCTGGAATCAAATAATGAAGAATAAATTATGAGAGATCGACACTAAAGCACATAGATTGATGTGGAAGCATAAGTGTAGAAATGTAGGCGTAAAAACTGTGTCGAAGGAGTCTAGTCTCGCCTTTTGAGAGTTAACTTGGAAGGATCTTGCAGAAAACATTGTAAAGTGCAAGTTTAACATTATAAATAAATTTTACATTATAAATAGGTATAAATATTAAGTTTTTAATTAAAGTTTTGTTGTTTTTTTATTGTAAAGTGATCTATCGTGTCAATGAGAATAATGTTATAAAATGTTCGTAGCGTTTATCTTTTTAAACAATTATTAATAATATGAAAATCACTGATAGGTTCAATATCATCTTTATAGATAACATTATAAGTGTCAATTCTTTATTGCCCATAAAACTAATTTGGAAACAAATTGACAATACGACCGCCAACCAACTCGACGTCCATATCTAACAGCGAATCCTAATGACACCCCGTTAATAAATAAATAAATATTGGCACTTACGATGTTTGCAAATTTTCAGCTTTTCTGTTCTTAAGCAATGCAAAATATTCCTTCATAATTTTTCTTCTATCTGTAGAATTTTGTGCTCCAATTTGTTCTGTATAAGCACTATTAAATTAATCCTAGTTAAATCAAAATATTCTCTTTGCGTTGCTCATATTGTGAAAGAAATTATGAAATATATGGAATATCGAGTGGATCTGTATCTATTCTTATTGTCTAGTAAAAACGCTATAATAATAACAAGGAATTGCGAAAGCGAAATATGATTTACTATGCAACGATTTTCTGCATAGCACAGATAAAAATCATCATCGCCATAACTAATATACCTAAATATTCAAATTATTAACTATAAAGTGCCGAAAAGCTTGCAATTCAACCCATTAGTTCCACCTCATCAATAAAGGTCGCCGTTTCCAGTGGCTCCAGGATCGACCGGCCCAGCCTCGATCCACTTGTTACCCGGCAGATATCGTACGATAACCCGGGCTACCGAGGCCGGTGCACGAGGTGAAAATCAAGCGAACCGTAGCAGGAGGCCCGGCGATAAGCGATAGAATTACTCGCGGGCAGCCCTAATAATTAAACGATCAGCAAAGGATCCGCGGTACACGGCTCCCTCGCGATGTTCACACGCGATCCGCGGAGCTCTGGCCCAGATATCTCGTCGGCGTAACGACGTTAGAAGCCCCGCGGAGCGGCGGAGAGGGCGCAAGAGCGAGGACGAGTCGTGATCCAGCGCGCGAACCGACGGAGGACGGTGGGATCTTTTGCTTTCTAATCATCCTCAAGGTTAAAACCCTTGCTGAACCTGCCGGCTCCCGCACGACGTGGGTTAAAGCCTCTCGTCCATCTCCTTTCCCCTCTCTTTCTCTCTTTCCCCCGTCATCCCCCGCCTCGCCCTCCCCCTCGTTGCGGCTGCTGTATTATATACACGGTCGTATAAGGGTACGACCTTAGCCGCGGGAATAAGACGTCGTCGACCTGCTCTCGAGGCCCGCGATTGTCTCTGTCGGCCGAGAGCGCCGAAGATATTTCTATACCGTTAAGCGATTGGAACGCCTCGACTCCATTGTCTCGGTGATCTCCGCGGCGTATACGTGCATGCACGCGCACCAAGCGGACCCGCGATCACGGCTCGAGGACTCACCTCCTCGGTTCTTTTATGGGTTAATTACCATCGGCCGATGGACTCCGCGCATGCACGTCGCCGACGAGGATCGATCTACCGGAGTCTTGAACCCGACGGTCGACGACGAGGGCGATGACGGAAGGGGGAGGTTGAGGACGATAGACGATGGGGAGCTTTGATAAACTGAATCATTCCGATCAACTGACCCCCTCTATGGAGAACGCGTGATTTCTTGGGATCTGGAGACCCAAGATTACAGAATCAACGAAGATCAAATACAGAAACTGAGGTTTACGGGATTCAATGCAGAAATTGCGAATTGCAGGATCGTTACAGATTCAATGCAGAAACGGAGGATTACAGGTTCACCGTAGATCCAATCCGGAGACCAATGATTATAGGATCACCATAGATTCAGTCATGCAACTAGGAATTGTAGAATCACTGAAGATTCGATATAAAAACTAGGATTCACAAGATCACCAAAGATCTGATCCAGAAGTCAAAGGTAACAGGATCATAAGATAGCAAACTCCATTTCAGATAGAAAAGATTACAGAATCATCAAAAATTTAATCCTGAAACCAAAGATTACTGGATCACCAAATATCAAATATCCAATCCAGAGCACAGAGATTCTAGGATTTTTGGAGGACCGATCCAGACATCGAAGATTACAGGATCAACAAAGATCGAATCTAGGAGCCGATGATCACAGGAACACCAGAGGTCCAAAGGGTTTCCAAAAAATACCCAATCCAGAAACCAAAGATTGTAGCATCGCCAGAGATCCAATCTAAACCTAAGGTTCTAGAATCTTCTGAAGTTCAATCCAGAGACCAAAGATCATGAAATCTTTGAAAGTTCTCAGAACATTATTTACTGGAGAGTGTACATTTTCTGGATTCTTGCCTGGAGCTGAAAAATCAGCAGTAGTATTGTGGTGGCGTCGAAGTTGAAAATTAGTGATATTGTGAGAATTAAGAAAGTAATTTTTCCCAACTAAAATATTTCTACATATTAGTTTTAATTTTTTGAAGACCCCAAAATATTTGAAAATGCTTCATTCTCAGAGCAAAATAAATAGTGCTTTGTTTATAAGGTTCTAAAAGCTGTCTAATTTATTTATTCTGACTAAAAAAATGACTTCTATTCTCCTACTAATCTAAAATCTGTAACTTACCGAAAACTAGTAACAAAGTTTTCAGAAGCGACAACAGATTTTTCTAAATAATTTGTGTCAACAAACATTACCAGTCAATAATCTATACATATATAGAAAGCAGTAATAACAATTATTATTTATAAAAATATTTATTCATCAAACAATATCTTACAAATTCCCAAAGATCAAACTACAGTTTCCTACAACAGTTCCAGACAAAACACCGCATGCAAGGATGTCTGACCAGTGATTAATCACACTCGGCGCAGGGAACGAAGAAAATTCAGGCGCGAACTTCCCATAAAATGTCTCACGGGGCGCGCGAACCGCGCGACGCGTTTGAAGCACCGTCCCCTATTCCCCGTGACGCGTAGAACCACCCAGGTAGCCGAGTGTAAGCAATCCCCAACACGGCGTACCGTGTGAATAGGTGAGAACGAATCCAACGAATATGTCCCGCCGTGTCACGACAAAGACCACGGGCCGCGCGCTATCGGTGTTTCGCGCGAGCGCGAGATAAGTAAGTGCTTTAATTTATTCGAAACACCTCGGTTATTAATCGTCCGCTCCGTGGTCTCTCCGTGTCTTCCTTCCACTTTCTGCCCTCCCTTCATCTTCCTGCTTTTATTTCCTGCTCCTCCGCTCGCGGCTTTTTCTTTTCCCTCTTCGCACTTCCTCCTCCCTCCTCGCCTCTACACATCCTTCTCTACCTCATAAAATTCTTCCCACTTTTTGTACTCCACTTCTTTATCCATCTTTCAGAATCTTTATTCTTCCTTTGACCTTCGCTCGCCATTTGAAATTAGATTGTTTCATTTCCGGTTCCCCGTGCATCGTCCTGTTTCTCTCTCAAAGTTCTACTTTCCCGAATCCAATTTTCACAAAGTTTCTCCCCTTTTTCAGCCCTCCGAATAAATATTCCAGCGTGTCGGAAGACAGACCGCGGTGCCAGGAAGAGAGCAAGGGTTAAGAGGTTGGTCCGGGCGGTACGTGCGCGTCTCGGCGCATCCGGCGCGGGATCGTATATGCGCGTACATATATGTATGCACCGGCCAGTTATATATGCATATAAATACGTGGGTACAAATAACGAACACGCGGCCATGTCTCGGGCCACGGAGAGCTCGTCGGAGGAGCGCGCCAGAGAGGAGCTGAACCAGAGAAATGTTTTAAGCGAGCCACTCACGGCGCCCACGCTCGTCCGCGGCAACAGACGCGCCGACACGCGCGCGCACACGCCGGCCCCTTATTTCAACCATAAATTAATGTTCTGTCTTCCGCGGATGCATAATTGTGCGAGACTTTTCGTGTGTACGCGCCGCGAGGGATACGACCGGATGCGACGCGTCGCCCGGACGCGACGGGGACCGCTTGACCGTTGATATCGCCGACGATCATGCTTAACGAGTCGTCTAATGGCCCCCGTCGACAGGACTGTCTTCGATGCCTCGATACATCTGGCCGTCGTTTGTCAAACTGTTGTAATTGGCTGGGAGGATCTGCTGGGAGGATCAGTTGATACCTGTTTGTGGAAAGGATCTATGGGTTGAGGGGATGTTCTGATTCGGGGAGTGAATCAAATTGAAGATTCTTGTCCTTGATATTTCGTGCCGATTTGGAACGAGGAATATGTCAGTAAGAGGATTTTTTATGTGTGGGAAGTTGATGCAATAAGAACCTCAGAAGATTGCATGGATATTATTTACCATTTTTGGGGAGTAAATTGTGAACTCTGACAAGTCTAAAGAAGAGTAAGAAGACGTCTATCAAATTTTAAGATTTGCTTCCTTTTGTTCCGTGACAACTGGAGTAAAGAAGCGTCTTGCAATATCTTGGAGTTAGAAGAAAAATTGATAACAAAGTTATAAGTTAAAAGGTTCTAAGTGCCATTCTGCTTTAACCCTTATGATACCAACCTTTTATGATCAACGTTCTTTACCAAGGGGGGTCCTTAAGGAATCCCAAGGGAATTTATTATAGTATTTTTATTTCAACGTAGACCTTATTAAATATGACGGGAATATCATTACAATTATATTTTATAATTACAAAAATGTTTGTAACTGCAACAATTTTTTGTGACTTCAAAAAGTCGTTTATATAGGTAGTCTGAAAAGAAAAAAATAAGCTATAATAATTGTTAGCGTCTAAGATAGTAACGAAAATAGTGTGCAATCGATAAAAATAAAACTGAAAGGATTTATACCTGTGTATTTGTACAATCTTTTATGAAAGTAATGGACGTTTGTAGGGGAGACGGGGGACCAAAGTAACATTTTTAACTTCCCGATTTATGGGGAAGTTATTATATTTCTATTTGGTTTAGCTGTGATTACCTATTAGAGATACAAAAAGCGCATTATTCCCTAATGCCGCGTCCACATAGCTGTTCCCGGACAGCTCGCGAACAGCTCGCCATTATATTCGCTGGTAGTGTGGACACCTGTGCGTACAACGAACAACGAGCAGCGAACTGATCAGCGAACAGCGAATAGGGTTCGCTCGAAAGGCGGTACATCAAAGGATCTGTTCGCTGGCGTGATGAATTTAATTGCCTTTGATCTGCTATCGAGCTGTTCGCGAGCTTCAGTATGGACACGATGTTGTTTCCGGTAGCGAGCAACTCGCGAACAGCTCGCGAACAGTTGTGGTCAGTGTAGACGCGGTATAAGAAAGTGCGCTCCTTTAGCTATCTTTTGAGCGCAAATTGAACCTTATATAGTAAGTACTCAAAGAGTTATGGCAGTTTTCCGTAGACACTGTCATTGTTACTTTCGTTCTGGAGGGTAAAGACGAAAGTGACAAACCATGGGGAAGAATGTAACACATTATTTTGAGGATAATTAAGTGAAAACTCTATTTGCAATGTAAAATAAGAGTTTTATAAATAAAAGAAAGGATAAAAAAACATAGTAAACCGTTAAGGAACTAGTTTGTGATCATTTTAGGGACCCTTTCAATGTAATATTTTTTTTAACCTTATAAAATCGTTTTTGATCTTCTAAAATACATGGGAACTAACTACTGCTATTCAGTATTTAGGTGATCAAAATTTAATTACACAAAAAAACATTGGAATTAAATAATTGATCACTAATTTTTAAATCAAAATTATATATGTATATTATTAAAATTCTTGCTCTACATAGTAAATAAACTATTTAATAAGCAAAGTGTATGCAAATAGCCTTCAATAGTTGCAACAGCATAAACAGATCGACTGTTATTGGCGGTAGTCTTGTTACTCTCTTACGTCGATCAATGAGACATGGCGTTCAATAAGGACTTTCTGCAAGTGTGCTACCTTTCAGATTTATTTTCACGAAACCCCACAATACTACCTACTTTGACATGACATACTTATATTTTTGAATAATCAATCATTGCTTCAGAAATTATTTTAAATAATGTCTTGTTGACATAAACTTAAAAGTACGATTTATTTCACGAACTGATCAAAAACTAGTTCAGTAGTATAATACATCTTTTTTAGCTCATTATTTTTGTCTTTGATCATATAACCTCTCATCTGACAAGCTGGCATCTATTTAGAGTTTGTTCTATAAGATCTTTATACATATGACAGATAGGATAAACTTGATACACAATTTTTTCTATTTGTTGAAAATATTTGATTTAACATAATCATTTGCTTCATCTAGAATATAATACATATCATTTACAATTAGTTAATGATATGTTACTTTTGTCCCCAGCTATGTTTTTCAGGATAGCAATATTATAAATTACAAACTATGCAAGATTTCTTGAAATCAAATACAAGAACTTACAAAGACATTATCTAAAAATGTTGTAGCAAATGATTGACTCAATATTTAAATTGTAAGTACGAATATTAACAAAAAAACCAAAAGGGTGGAAACTTACTTGAATGATCTGAATACAAATTTAGCTCGATTACAAATATACAATTGGTGTTATCGCTTAGAATCAATATGCGAAACAAAAGGAACATTATAAACATATAACTGTATGAAGGAAATATTCTGAAAACGTTTGTGGAAGGAGAGAGAGGGCCTGTTACTTTCACCAAGCCGCGCCGTTACCTTTGTGCCCAGTCTCCCCTATAATTCTATGATTTTTACAAATGAACTACTTACACAATTTGCTTCAATATTCGGTTGCCATATTTTTACTCCTGTAGCTACGATTGCATTCAAAATACGTTGTGACAGTCCATTCCGGTTGTTAGCTCTTAATACAATATTGGGTAGTGATAATTCCTTACCGAGAACTAACAAAAAATGGTATCTTCGATTATACTTTGTTGAGTTAAATCTTTACTTTTTGCAATCCATATAATACATGAGTTTACCACTCGAAATCAAATCCTTCGTTATACATAAAAATGTAGTTAGATACTAGATATGTTAGCAAATTTAATGCAAGAAACTTTATTTTAGTATCTTTTTTCGTTTTCTTAAACAAATTCGCGAGTATTACTACTTTTCAATCGTCTAAAGTTTAAATAAATGGAAAGTTTAAATGTTATCCCATTTTGTCTTCCTATATTTTTGTTCAACTCCTCTATGATTTCAAGTTTAGAGATTATAATAATTATGTATATTCTCCATGTAGTTTCTATTGAATATGAAAAAAAAAACAAATATAAAATACTGTTTTAAAACTAATTAATACTATAATGAAGTTTATTTTTGCTAACGCAATTGTTATGTGTCTATTTTCTTTAGAAATTTTTAGTTTTTGTAATGTCAATACAATTAAGAACTTCATATAAATCCATATAAATCCAATTATGCCAGCGGAATTCGCCTATGCAAAAATCTACTCACAATCAGTAGTACAACCGATATCTCTGTTTCCGTCACAACCAAAATGAATCTATTCTTAGTACTACTTCCCCCAGGCCAAACGACGAACCAGGAATCGCATTTGCTTGTTGCGCTCCCCGGAACTTAAAGATTCATATCAGACGCAGACCTCCTAGCTGTCAAAGCAGTAAAACAAGGTATTCGACGACTCGGCCGTCATCGATCGCGACGCCGAAGAATGAATTTTCACGTGTGGTAGCTCGGGGTGCAATAAAAATCGTTTCACGAACCGTGGTCGCGACTCGCAATGAAAATTTATCACTGGGAGGGACAGGAAGTGGTCGCGTTTGGGATTCTTGAATTCACGACGACGAATAAAGGCCCCGCGACGGGGGCAGGAGCCGCTGCCTGAGTCGCCTCTCTCGTTCCGTTCGTCGAACGACTCCGCGTGATCGGGATGTCGCTCACGTTCCCCGCCATTTACATTCGGACCCATTGTCTCCGTCCCTCTGTCTGCCTCTCCTCCTTCAGCAGCCGACGGCGGAGGCCTTCGCTCTTGAACTCTCCCCGATTCGCTTTCAAACGTTATTTTTATACGAGTCGTGTTGTCAACGCCGTCGTGTCTAAGCCTGCCCCGATTTATACCAGCCGGAGCACCAGGCGATTAACAACGATTACGTATGCAAAGTGGAAGGAAAACACTGGCTGACGCCATCGTTCTGAACTTTAATTTATAGGCTCGCGCGTACACGCCGGGCAAGTAGATTGCACCGCTATGAACGAGTGGCAAAGACGTCTACTGTGTGGTAAATAACATTGTCGTGTGTAAATTCAACTGCGCTTACGTCGATCCGCGACGAGAAATCATTGCCAGGGCGAATTCCAGACGGTCTGCTGATAGAACTCTGTTGCAAATCATCTTTGTCATAATTCACAATGTTTAGACACTTGCTTTTGGAACGTTGTTTACATTTTCTGTATTTAGTGATGGTTAATAGAAAGATGTGATGGAAATTTCAGTTATTTTGTACATGGTTAATTTTTTATTGGAGAAGGATTTATAAATTTTTTCTTCGATCAAAGAACATTACAAACTCTCCAACATTCAAACATAAAGTTCTCATAAGAGCTAAGCATCCAAATAAAAGTTCTTTTTAATTCCTCGAAAAGCTAATAGATAACTGCATCTCTAAGAACTTTCCTCGTTAATTAAAAGCGAAAAGAAGATTTTCCTAGAAGATGACTCAAAGGACTCGTGGCACCCCTTGCCTTGCCTTTCTCGCATTCTTGTCGCATTATCACCCAGACCCAAAAATCTCGTTGCCCGCGGGTATGGCGACGTATGCAAAAGTGGTCGCGCGATAAAATCGAAGTCTGCGTCTCTGAGTGACAGGTCGGCTTCGTCACTGCGGGACACGCGGGAAATAAAAGCTGAGTGCGCATAACAAGGTGGCTGCGAAACTCGCGTCGGCCACGTGTTTCTCGTGTATCTCCTCACGTCATACCTATTCGAGCGATACAATTATCCCTCGACTCGTCCCGCGATCTTGCTCCGATGGGTGCTCGAGATGACGACAGCCTGGCAACTAACTGGAGCGGAATTGAGATGAAAGTGACGGGTGTGACGTAACGAGTGATCACCTCGTTTAGGAAATTAAGATGATTAGATTAAGATGATTAAATAAGTTGTCCCTAAATTGGTACACTTCCTTTTCAATTTTTTCTCATTTAGGCTATTTGACTTGCAGGAAGGAACAAAATGTTTACATTTAGAATTTTTAGAAGTTGTGGTACAATAGATCTTTGATTAATCAGAATTAGATTAACCCTCAGTGATCCTCGTTAGTTTACAATTGCAATTTCTGGGTTTTTTTACGTCCTGAATTTGTTTTTTTTTCTTTATTTTTTTAGGCTTCTAAAATATTTGAAAAAAATTACAAGTATTCTCTAAAGTCTCTATTAACTGATCTAATCATTTTTAAAGCTTTTTAGAGAGAGATGATCCAATGCCTGCTTGTTGTTCCTTTTGGAGGTTTTTAAGTAGTACGAAATTTCGTTAATGACATAAAAGATTTATGGAGGTTCTATAGGGTTAATTTTGCATTTTAAATCAAAATTGTCTCTCAGTTGGGAGAATTTTTGGATTTTTAGAAAACCAGTAGCGACAATAAGTCGTAGTCCAAATGTTATTCAAGATACTGACCTATTTATAATAGATTTAAAGCCGATCCTGTAATAAATTCCACTTCAAATTTCATCTCTGTCGATTATCAGTCTCAGCCACAATAAATATTATTCATATACAGGGATTTTCCAAGAATTCAAACCAGGGCCTGATCCAAAAGGATCACCGGATCATTCGTGAGTCGGAATTATTTAAACCAAAATCGCCAGCATTCTCTAACTGGCTCAAAGTACCACCTAAATCTTTCACCGAGCGTCATACCAGGAATTCCGTTCCTTAGATAAGCGGGAACACCACAAACCGCGCGGCAGGAATCCGCGATTGGGTATTCCGCAGGAATTCGATCAGGGTCAGACGTTGCAGGATTCCACAGAGCGTAGAATCGCGGGCCCAAAGTGATCTTGATAGGCAGCGCACGTCGGATGTCACCATGATGAGGCGACCTCAGAGGAGCGCATCAGGGCCGCTGACAAAGAACGCGCCAGGCGCTGTGGTTCGCTTTTAAAGTGTCGAATTAGCGTCCCCCTCGGCTTAATATCGACTCCTAGTTGTCCGTTTTCGACTGGAGGGCTCAAGGTCGAGCCGATCGCGTAGGCACGGCGCGGATCGCTCGATCGCCGGCTGCTGGTCATCAAAACATTGCTCAACGGATCGATCGATCGTCGGGGATTGTCGCCCGAGGCGCGAAATCGTTGGTGGAAGGGTCAAGCTCGGAGCGGAGTGACGAAACGGTGCAAATTAAACTCCGAGCACGTATTTTTCTGAGACAGAAAGCGATGGCGATAAGGAAGACCTTTGAAGATCCCTTTGCGATAAACTTTCTATCAATATTGACTCCTTTCGAAATCTTCTCGAGGATCGGGCAGAAGAACGCAGTATGGTTCCTCAATTTTCACTTCTGGGAAGCTATTCGTCAGCTTGATGCTCTCTATCAATATTTATTTCCCTCGTGATTCCCGGCTGTATCAATGGACGTTTCTCGAGAGGACTCTTTGTCCAGGCCTCGGCGCGTTCCCAGATCTAAGATAAGCTGCGGAGACCTTGGACTCCGAACAATTATGCGAATCGATTTGCTGGCTGTTGCACGGCAGGGTTATTAGCCACGGAATTATCGACCCGCACCGAAATCCAGCGAGTCGTCTTTTTCGCGCAATAAATCAAGAGGCGTGTTAATGACGCTGGCGTCGGCGATTGATGCACGGTAAGGCGAGGGAATTGCGGAAAATAAACGACACCGTGATGTTTAAAGCGTAATTAAGAGAGCGCATCGATCCGTGGCCGAAACTTTGGCTTGGTCCACTTAAAGAGACGACCGAGGACACCTCGCTCGACGGTTCCTCATCTTTCCTTTAATTAACAGGGAAACGGGGCGCCGATGTTCGGCGAACGCTCGATGGATGGAGGAAAGTTATTAAGCATGCAAACAGGAAAACGCGTATCGAGCCACAATTTATATTCAACCTTCGATTCCAGCCGATTTTTCCGAGAAAATTCTTACACGCATACTTTTCCCGTGTCCCCCCTCCCCCCTGCGAGCCTCAATTTATTCCCAGCCAGAGGAGTCACGTTTATTACAGCGTAATATTCCCGACTGACAAGCGAATAATGGATCTTCCCTCTAACTATGTTTCTAAGATCGACTCGTGCCACTTTCCTGATAGGCGGACCCGATTCAGGTTTCGATCGAGCCTGTAAGTACTCGCGTTTCCAGCGTCGACTGCGCCATTCTGTCTTTTGCTCTCGTTATCCCTTGACAGTCTGTCAATTAGCATTTGTCGCTCTTCTGGGAATCGCGCCGCATCTGTCGAATCTTGCGTAATTTCCTTCGAGATTCGGGGAAAGTTATTTATTGCCTTCAGACGAAACTAATTTCCTTTGTCGCTTTATAATTTAAATTTCTTTTACGGTACAACAGGACTTTGATTACATAGTCTGATACTGAAGTTGAAACTTGAGCTTCATCCGACAGTGAATAATTTTTTGTATTTTTATATTCATTAATGCTTATTCTGTAGATGACAATTAAATAGCAATAAATTACGTTGATTTTTAGGCGTTTAAATTATGTAATAACTTCTCCTCATTGTTATTACTGTTTGCGTTACCTACAGCAATGATCTGTCGAGGCTCGAGGACCTCGTATCTCTTTCCTCGGGTTCCTCTTCCTCATACCGAGACCGGTGACCAGCAGAGCGGCCTGACCCGCGAGCCTGAAGTCCTTGTAGGGCGCAATCTTTGAACCGACCCTCTGCTGCATCTCCAGCCCCCATTCGGCGAGTCTTAATTTTCTCCAATTACGCGCGCCTACGATTCGCCATTAACATGCGCATACGAGCGAGGAATTGTAATACGCTTATTACGGGGCGAACCGCTCGAGATGCGAATCATCTGTTGCTGGGAGGCTCGCTTTACGCGTTCATTTAGTTCCTCGTTTCAAAAAGACTCCTTTTCAGTTATTATACGTAAGGGAAATTAGAAGCGAGCTTACGATAGAGATAAGAAATCTAAACACAGATCTGGAAATTTAAAAATTCTGTTGGGGGGCTTCCCTATCACCGTACACTTAAGGTTTCACTTAAACAGATAAAGAAATTATGTTTTATTCTTCTTATGTTACATTAATTACACAGTCAACGTTATTACAGTTTAAAATAGAGAAATTAAATCAGCAACGTGATGAGTACATTAATTGAAATTAACATTAAACTTTGGTACACGTTTTTAATGGAACAGTAAGTGGCACCTATTATAGGACAGAGGAACAATTAGTGATATAACTTAGAACAGCTTCAAAATAATTTAGAGTAATCTCATACGTAATTATCAAAACATTCAGGAAGATTTGAAAAAGTATCGTCAGTCTTCATCATGCGTTTCTAAATAAATTACGCAAGCCGTCTTCGGTTTTGTGTTCCTCGATGCTTATGGTTTAGTTTTACTTGTTTTCCCTATTCGACTTATTCTCTTCATTTTTTTCAGGTTTTCCTTCTGTTTCTTAATGTACTAATGCATCAGGCTTAAGTTCTTAATGTTTTACTAATGCATCAGGTTTCTTAATGTTTTCGTCACAATTAATTAACTCTTAAGTTATCCGAGTCGGCGGAATGCATTATGTAGGTAATGCATGCCACAAGGGCACTTAATACCAGGGGCGTCAATCGCCAAAGACAAGAACACTGGTTGCCAAAAATGTTTTTTAATTTTTACTGACAAGGAAGGTTTCCTAAGTGTCCCTCTCCGATTTTGTTCATTTTGAAATATGTTATTGTTCATTAAAAAATAAGAGACACATAATTTTTTTATCGACGGAAAAACACTTTGAGAAAGTGAAATAACCCTTTGAAGGTAAACGTATCAGACGTCGATTTAATCGTTTTATATACTCAACTTTTCGAATCAAATTATCGTAGAAAGTTGTGCCATAATAAGGAAAAGAAAATACAATTCACTCAATTTTATTCAACAACTTTATCAGGGTAAACTACCCCTTAACTTTGTAATAGATATATTAAAAAATTGGAAATTCAAGCTGGATAATCTAGAAAAAATATGTTCGATAATACAAAAGAACACAGTTGACGTGTTTTTGGATTTTTTCCGAAAAATAAGATGTAAAGGGGTAACTACCCTTATATGTATTTTACGTTGTAATCGAAATTATGTAATATAGCAAAGCTTTATAGACAGATGAAATACTGAAAAATAAAGTCTGTTGTTTAAAGTTTTTATTCTTCAAATACTGAACACAAATGGCAATTGTCAAAAAAATATATGGAACCCAAAGTTTTATTACATCACGAACGAACAGCAACGCTTATACAGCATTCTCTTCCACAAGGTACCTTATAAACATTTATAAGTATATTAATTATAAATTTAAAATTTATAATTATAAAATAATGATATTATTTCACAAATGTAAATTGATCTTATAATTTATTAAAACGACACTATCCGAAAATATATCGATGAAAATATTTCCAAATTCTGAACCCAAGTACAACCAGAGGCTGGATTATTTCTGTTATGTGTCTTCGTATAATTTTGAAAGTTATATTTTTATTTGTGGCTGTTGCTTCCCTCACTATTATTGTGCAATGACCACTCCACGAATCGAAAGTACCAAGTTTTACATTTTTTTGACACTTACCAATTTGTTCAGCATTTTAAGAATAAAAACTTTAAACAATAGACTTTATTTTTCAGTATTTCATCTGTCCTTGAAACAATATATTATTTCATTTCTTGTATGAATAGCGTAAAATACATATAAGGGTAGTTACCCCTTTAAATATTA
This sequence comes from Perdita meconis, assembly GCA_030770465.2. Taxonomy (NCBI): domain Eukaryota; kingdom Metazoa; phylum Arthropoda; class Insecta; order Hymenoptera; family Andrenidae; genus Perdita; species Perdita meconis. The sequence continues at coordinate 13,773,993 of JASKOS020000009.1, read as the reverse complement.
TTTTTCGGAAAAGATCTAAATTCATTTCAACTGAATTCTTTTGTATTATAGAACATATATTTTTTCTAGGTTATTCGGCTCGAATTTCCATTTGATTTAAAAATTTTTATATATCTATTACAAAGTTAAGGGGTAGTTTGCCCTCATAAAGTTGTTGAATAAAATTGAGTGAATAGTACTTTTTATTCCTCATTGTGACAAATTTTTCCGATGATTTGATTCGAAAAGACTGCGTTTAAGTATATGAAACGATTAAGTCGACGACTAACACGTTTACCTTCGAAGGGTTATTTTACCCTTTCAAAATGTTTTTCCGCCGATAAAAAAATTACATGCTTCTTATTTTGTAGTCTAAAATAACATATTTTTAAATGAACAAAATCGGAGAGGGATACTTGGGATACATTTCTTGTGAGTGCTATTCTGAGAAGACTTGTGTTTTATTTGTATATTTCTTTTTCTCTTTTTCCTATGATGCTATACTAAGTCTAGTTAAATTCCAGGACGCTATATAAATTGTTGCATAAGGGCGCCAAGAATTCTAGCGCTGGCCCTGCTCACGATGCTATATTAAATTTATTTTTTATCATTAATATAGCATTTTGGGGGAACCTAGTAGAAATTAATAAGGGAAAGCATTATGAACTATTCATATATGATTCTATTTTTATAAAAACTTCACAGTAATCCTGTTCAACGAGAACTTCCCCTTGAATGTCCAAGTCTTTTTTATATCTGACTAGGTGAATAGAGTATTTTAATATTATTATGAACTTTGTGCAAACTGTGGCTCATTCCTTGCAACAAGCAGGTGTCGCAGGAAGACTCGATCGAGCGATGGTTCGGTGCGAGAGTCCTGAGAGCGGCCGAGCGACCCTGAGATTTCGATCCTATCGCGGACGATCCTCGATCGAAGGACATCTCTCGGCTGATCGAGTTGGAAAACAATGTACCAGGAGAAGACGAGGTACTGCGAAGATATTGCGAATTATCCCGGCCGGGTGTAATTACCCGGCGAAACGACGATGCTTCTGATAGGCGAACGATCGAGGATCGATGCCAGGTATCGAACGGCACGGCGACGATTATGGAAACGTTGACGTTCCGTTTCAACCTCTGGGAACGCTTCGTTGATTCGAGCTTTTACGGCCATTAAGACCTGTCGGGTTTCTTGCTGATTACCTCGCGATTTATCCGGCGACGGAAGACACCGCGAAATTTATATTAAGACGTAACACAATGGCAAGACCAGTTGCGCGTGACAGGTGTTTTTCTCGAAACCGGAGGATTCGCGATTTAAGAGACAAGCAATCCGGACAATGTTACAAAAACGATCAATCAGAGATGACTCGGTCTTTCGTAACGCTTTGCATATTCAATGTTCGCCGTCTACCGAAGCCTCGAAGACAGAAAAGATCTCGATCCTTTTTTTTTTGTCGATCTGTCAGTCCCGATATTTCGTCCCGAGGTGTCGACGGCGTCTCACGTATGTCGTCTGTGTCACCTCCGGCATCCACGCTCCTCGTCACCTGGTCATTATCTCCCAACGATGATTACAATTATTATTCCGATCGGCCAATAATCATGTCCCGTACGTCGTAACTATTTGATTGCGATCGACGAGCACGTACACATGTTCGCTGCTTTTCACGCTTTGTGAAACCGGAGAGTCACAGCGTGACTTCCTTAGGTTCAATTACACGTTTTCGAGAAGAGGTCTTCGCCGAAGAATGGAGAGATGCGAATCTTCCCTTATTTTTAGGGTGCATTTGTAGCTGAAAGGCATAATGATAAAGCATTTTTAAGATGTTTGAAGGCCTGCCTAAATTAAGATGTAGAAGGTCAAATTTTTATTACAATTTACTGTTTTTATCCTCTTGAAAGTCTCAATTTATAAAAACATTAAATATTATCACATAATTATTAATTTGCACAGCCAAACTTTGATAAAATTTCAATCAACAATAAACGTTGACATTAAGAAGAAGGTGTATTCAACGTATTTTTTTCATTAGGTGCAAAAATATATCACAATTGAAGTTTATAGTACAGAAATTTTAATTTTAATATCTCAAAACATATGTTTAAAATAATTAGACTACGGATTTTTATGTATTTATGGAAATTCCTAGTACACAAAAACCTAGAAAACTGTTGACAAATGTTAAAATAAACAAAGTTTTTAAATATAGTATAAGTTGTAATATTTAGAAAATGACACATCCTATTATTCAAGTTTAAGGTCTAGATTTTCGTTTGTGAAAATTTGATTTTGCATAAAAATCAACAGCCAAAGACAAATTTATTAAAGAGTTTAATTTTAAGATCTAAGGTAGGATTACTTTGCGTCCATTTTATATGAAAGGAAATATTAAAATTTGATTTCCTTCTGCTCAAACTATTTTTAATTTACACAGTCAAATATTAATCTACACCAATTATGTTATATCATAAAAAAGGAACTAAAGTCTAACATTTTATACAGGTTTCTTGTCCCTACTTTCGATTTTCTATAATTACAGAATCCAATTATACCAAAATAAATTTATTAAAAATCCTATTAAAATATATAGTTAATAATTCTAACTTCAAACTTTTTAATATTCCATTAACCATTTCAATTTCTCTATAAATTTCTAAATCTGATAACTACTTTCATACTGTTAATAAAAATGTATCTATGTGACAATCTAAATCTGCAACCCGCGGTAAACAAATGATCCAAATCCCACCTCCGAAGTTTCCGCCATCTCCGAAGAACCAAAAGATCCCTCAAGATCTCAAGACTCGAACGTTAATGAAGATTCCCCTGACAATAATGAAGCGACGCGGACGAAGAGGATCGCGTGGCGGTGCAGCCGTGTAACGGTCACTAGATGCGCGTTCCCCAGGACCATTCTAATATCAAGGACTCGAAGGCATACGGAGACGGAAGAAGGGTGGGGGCGGTAGGAGCAAATGCAATCGACCCCTGACCCGGCACGCCGAGACCTGGAGGATATCTGACTCATGACGCGCTCGGCGTCATCGCGCGTACTCGCAGGGTTCGTCTTACAAAGTAGAATAAGGGGGGATCTTTGTGCGAGGTAATCTTGAAAGGATCCCGCGATCTGTCGTCGTTAATCCTGATCCGCCTAATAATGGTAACTTGAGCGCGTACGGGGTTGCTGATGCGAGGCGACGCGGACGCGTTTCCTGTTGCGTTCTTGATCGCGAGAATTTCAAAAACATGAAGAGACTCTTTCATGACCTCTGTTTTCGATTGATTTGGATGTTTTGGACTTCCAAGGATTTGGGAATTTTTATTCCAGTGAAAATGAAATTCCTTTGAGGCTGAAACAGACACGCTTAGTGATTTAGTCGAGTGGCAAGTATTTTAGTAATTTACTATGTACGAACACTAAAATTTAGGCGATTTTAGCTACTTGCCACTCGATTAAATTACTGGACTTTTTTAAACTAAACTTCAGAGGTGGTTCAGTATTGTAAATTCTGGAAACTTACTGCAACTCTGACTATTTATTCAGAATGAATCTTAAGTCTCTAAGATCTAGTTCTGTTCCTAGATGGTATTTTCGCGTGGGCCGCAGCTGTTTCCAAACAACGCAACGCGGCGTAGAAACTCTCGTTTCTGGTCACGTAGCATCGCGTTTTTTCTAAAATCAACGAGAAACGCCGGTGATCTTCGAGATGCAATCAGTGACAGGTCGCAGAATGCAGTGACTCACCTTTCCTAGGTTATAAATTTGTATTCTTTGGTTACTCAGTCATCGTGTCATCCGAGAATTATGTCTCAGAGAAGATTGCCGGAGTACTTAGCCTACCTATCCCAGAAAACACCGCGGTTTCTTAACTTCCAATTTGAATATCTCCTAATATCACCCGTCGCCCATCAAACACCTTACCACGACGCGTCTTGATGGATCTGAGCGCGGATAATCCAAGAAAATGAAGCAGAAAATTGAATACACTCTCCAGAGTGGAACAGACTCGACTCCGAGTCTCGATAGGTGTACTTAATGAGAACACTGCTGGCTCAGACTGCTCGCAAAAAAGGCTATCCAAGTTCAAGGCTTCGGCGCTTAACATTTCCGCCCATTAATAATGATTCCGTGAACCGACGAAAAAAAGCGAAGCAAGCAAAAAAGATGTGATTTAATAAAGCAGCGAGCTTAGAACAAACAAGATCCTGAAGGGTCACGGTTGCACTACAAATTGGCTCGCGAAGTGCAAGTCTTCGATTAAAATTGCAAATCGGCGTCGCTCTATCGTTTATCACTCGTTGAAAAATTGCTCCCATTTGTCACCTATTACGTATTAACTCGCTCGTGATTATCCTTCTACTATTTGCGCCGTTTTTCTTGTTTTACTCAAGCAGGAGTAGATTTCTACGAAGCAGAGAAAACAGTATAGCTATAGTCGGGGCCATCTCAACAGGCGGCTCAGGGTCACCAAACCCCTCGCGCGCCTTTCTGGAGAATGCCCCCACCGCGGCAGCTCACCGTGCGCGCGGACGCACTTGCCGCGTGTGTGAATATCCGTGAGCGGACTCTCCTTCCCCATTACCTTTCTCGCTCCTTCCTATGTCGCGCCACTCACAATCAGCCACGCTCCTTCACGTTGCGTCCTTCTTTTTCCTTATCTACCGCTCTCTTTCCTCGCGGCGTGACGCGACGCGACGTCGGGGAAGGAGGAAGGAGAGTTCCCTCACGGATATTCAACACACGCGGCAAGTGCGTCAGCGCGCACGGGGAGTTGCCGCGGTGGGGGCACTCTCCAGAAAGGCGCGCGAGGGGTTTGGTGACCCTGAACCGCCTATTGAGATGGCCCCGACTATAGTTCTCACGAAAAAAGGACCCCAAACGATTCATTGGAACGCCACCTTGAACCTACGATCCTTTTTTCCCGCGTCCTTGGATTTTCACTGCGCGACTCTTTAACGTCGTTCACCAGTTACTTTGCATTTCACGGATGCTCAAGGACGAGCGTCGATTCAGCCAGGATCGATCGCTTTTCCCGATCCTTATCGCGCAGACTTTTTCACCTCGCCTTCGAGATCGTGAACAGACGATCCTTCTTCTCCCGATCTTATCGCTGATACTTTCCCTCCTTCTCCGATTCCTCTCGCTTTTTTTATCACTCAGTTGATCGCTGGCCACGCTTTTGTTCTTCCCATTTACCGAACGAGCCTTAATCACGATGGAATCACAGCATCTGACCCGAAATTATGCAAATGCGAACCGGTAGTCGATCACGATCGCGACCTTGATTTCTCGCGATCGGTTTTTTCTCCGCGTTACAATCGAGCCAAGGTCCCTTAATTGTCCGCCAGTGATTCGATCGTAGCGGTTGTTGTCGGAGAGAAAAAAAATTGAAAGGATCTACGATTCCTTTAAGCCGACTAAGTACATCGCTACGTCTCGATCCTTGCGATCAAGAGGAAAAAAAGGATACGTCATGATTGCGAGCGATAGACGATCTTCGCTGTGCCGATTCTTAATCGATTAGTTCATAGGGGAAAGTGTTTATTACTCGTTAGCGGCGTTGAAAATAACGATCGCGAGCGCTCGTCTGGGAAAACGTGAGTTAATATCTCCGCGATGACGAATGGAGATGACCAATGACGTTGAGTACTTAACTCGGCCGCTGATGGTGTTTCCTTGACTTGCTTTTCGAAAATGTGGAAACTCCGACGTACAGAAGGGGAAAACGTTGCTCAAAAGAAATTTCTTAAGGCAACGAAAGAAATCTTCCAGGAAGGAAATTGAAGAATTGGAGCGTAGAGTCTGGAATCCTTGTTCCGATTAATATTCAATCAGGTCAGCCGTTTTGCATAGCCGTTGCACGGTGACCAGTTCAAAGATGTTGAGGATAAAAATTAACGACGTCGTTCGGAGCCATTAGACACCGATAAATCATTCGGAGCACACCGAGCACGCGATTGGTCGCCACGAGGCATCCAGCGGTACGCTTCTCGCTTAGAAAAACAACCGCTTCTTTTTTTGCTGTTTGCAGATTACACGCTACTCTTCTTTTTCTCCTCCGTCCCTCCTTCCCGCCTTTTTTCAAATATCATTAGCGTACACCGTTTCGAGAGTTGTCGTTCAAAAGTCAACGCGCCAGCGAACGTCTCTAACAGCACAAGCTCACCGAGTGTTAATGACAGCACCCAACAGTCAGTCGCTTTCAATCGAATCGTTTAATCATGTCAGCGGTTTGGCTCTAATTTGAATGACTTTCGCGCGTCACGGGGATTCCGTCAACGCCGACTGTTCCTCGTTAACGAACCGACAAGTTGACCCGGCTAAACGCGCAGGTTAAACAGCCGCAAAAACCTGCCGTCTGAATCTTCGACGTTTTTTGCGCGCAGGAAACGACGCTTCTTGCTGTGATTTTTTTTCGAGCGAAATCATTCTGAAGCTGCTTTTTATCTTGGGTTGTAAATTATTTTTTGAGCAACGCTGACGAGAAGTCGTATTTCAAACGTAAGTACATTTATGCTTATGTGGCTACTTAGATGTGAATAGTAAACATTGCAGTTTTATAGACGAAGATGTTGAAGCTCGGCGCAATCGACTGACGCAGTTCTTCAGATGATTTCACTAATTACTAAGTATCAAAGTAAGTAACATCAATCAGAAAATCCCAGCGGTTATGAAGACATCAAAGAGCCAAAGTACCGCAGGTCCAAAAATGAAGTCGGATCAAGGAGATCGATGGGGAAGGAAAAAGTGAAGGAGATGAAACCAGGCCGCCGCGATAAAGTGTAATTGCGAGGATTGGCGGTGGCCAAATAACAGTTTCACCGAAGACACTACTCGAAACACGTTCTCAAGGAATAATAAATGTTTCCAGCCGCGGCTGGATTAAGGGCAAACGGTACAGCAACACGGTTCGCGTGAACGTAACTTCAAAAATGTGTAATACACGGTTCTTAGAGGATAAACCCGAGAAATCCTCCGTGCCGGCCCGGAGCGTTACAAGCGTGGAATTTGCGAATTACACGAGAGAGGCGATACGCCGTCGTCTCCGGCGTGTATTTCGACTGACGCTATTGCGCAAGGTGAAGCCAGGGTTAGGGGACCGTCGCGGACCCAGTTCTCATCTATTAATGTGCAATTATGCGCAGACAATGTGATTACGGACGCGTTTAAGTTGTTACGACAACGAGGGAACTGCTTTGAGCGTTGCGCTCCTTTCTTTAATGAGTTTCGGCGGGACGAGGTTGAAATGCAAATTACAATGGCATGTGTCTTTGGCGGCATGTAAGGCAACTGTTTACAAAATATTTGACATTAAAATTTTCAGAACCCATCATTTATTATATCCTGAAATGGTTCATTTAAGCATAATTTGTTTGGAGCGTGGAAAAACTGATAAAGGGGTTGGATTTGCAAGTGAGATCACCTTAGTGTTCGACTTTCAGTTTTAATTTTTGTCACGTGGATTCTGAAAGATTAAACCCAGGTAGTACAAACACGTTTTATGTAATGTCCACAGAATATCCGTTCCGGACGTTCCGTACTTTCGGAGGATGTCTCGTAAAGGTCCATATGTCCTTTATACGTCCTCATTAAGTTCTTTAAACGTCGCAGTAAGGTACCATTTGCAAAGTGGAACGTCCTCAGGATGTCTGCGTCGACATTCTCAGGACATATTCCGAACATTCAAAAGTAACATTATATGTACATTTTTTGAATGCTTAAAATTACTGAATTAATAATTTTCTTTAGACAGGACGATCAGACGAAACCGGATCCTTTGATCCATGCTAAATTCGCATTCTTGGATATAACAAAATAAAATATAGATATTGTTATCTTTCACACAACCCGTACAGCAAGGAATATTGAGATTGATCTGCTATACTCAATGAATAAAAAGAACAGGAAGGAGCATCAGCCGGAAATTTAGGAGTGGGGGTTGAAGCCTGCTACGTTATACTTAATTCAAAGATGGCAGGCTTGTGACGTCATAGTTAGAGAGAGTGAATACAGTAACAGATCACGATTATGTCAGTTCCATGTGTTAGTCAACCACAAATTTTCAAATTTTCAATACAGGTGACAGGTTATAAGAAATTATTTGAAACATGGTTTGTTGTTGCATTTATGGCTTTTCCAAGAAAATTGACCATAATAATGTACCTGTGTCATATTTTTCGTAAGTAATATATAAAAATGAATGTTGCATGTCCAAATTGTATTACACAGAAGAACGCTGAAGTAATACAAAAAGAGTATCGTTTATAAGTGTTATAAAATAAAAGTTATAAAATAACTTTGTATGTTAAAGTTATAAATTAACTTTGTGTGTTTTATTCATGCTATTGCACACCTACAGACTTCCGTAAAACATGTCTCAACGAGAAGCATGGATAAAATTTGTGGGCAAAGATAATTGGATAATTCGGTATTTGAGTTTCGCGCCAATGCTGATGACGTCATAATTTGTTCGTTTCTGGCTTCACTTTTTCTCTTGAATGCTCCTTCCTGTTCTTTTTATTCATTGGCTGCACTAAAATCTTGCAGGTTATGTTACCGGAAACATTAGCGTTCACCCATCCTTTTTCTCAGAGTCTCGACGGAGCATCTTTCTTTTAACTTCGATGATCCTAGCCATAACCTCAAACTGCAAACTCAAACGATTACGTAAAGAAAATTTTTATTTGGCTACCTTCGTGTGATACATCAAAGCAAGTTCTTTTGCACCTCGTTTTCGAATAAAGCAATTGTTTACAATTATTTACGAATCATTTCAGAAGCATTTATTTTCCTTTACTTTCGAAAACCTTGTTTTGTTGTATTTTATACTTCAGAGTTAAAATACAATATAAAATTGTTGTTTAAGAAACTTTCTGTTTAAATATTCGTTTTTATAGCTAAACAAAATAAGATTAGCCGACTACTAAAGGATTGTCGACCTTTAATGTCTTCACTCTATACGTGAAATAAATAATACACCAAAATTTCATTACAATGTTGAGGTTATATTGCATATTTCTTAGGCATATCCATAGCACTCTTCAAAGAAACGTTTCTAAAACACCCGAAATTTAAGTCTTCTGAACATCCACAGCACTTTTAAAACAGACGTTTCTGAAACATCAAAAATTTAAGTCTTAGGAATGTCCTGTGAATGTCCAAAATGGACATAGAGCATTCGAACATAAACTGAATATGAAACGAACGTCATTGGGACGTATGGTGCTATCTGGGAAGACTCCTACGTATTAATAAAATCGTTCCTTTCGCCTAGATTCAAGAGGCATTTTTTCGCCCCTTTTCTCATCGCCTCAAGGTTTTCTGTACACCAGGTAGATGTAACTCTCGACCCTTAATTGATCTCAAGGCAATTTGCATTCGACGTATGAGGAGAGATTTCAACGCCCACAGAAGTCGTCCAACCCGCGTCCGTTCTCCCAGTGACCACGAAAAGGACGCCATTGCGTAACCATAGATCTCGAACCGCGCCGGCAAGGACTATCAGGAGAGGCGTCCACTCGATAACGTGAGTCATGCTCTCTAATTAATGATGTCGAGCGGGCGCGGTAATTTGTGAGCCGCTTGCAAGACGTTTTTTCCATTTGTCAAACAGCCCACGATGGAACGCCGCGAACAAACGACGCAACGCCGACGCGATTTAACGATCCCCGTGGATTCCCTGGAAAGAATTATCCAGTGATCGAGAGATTGATCGCGCGATTAGACTTCTTACGCTCCGCGCCACGGTAATCCCATCGAACTTCGCAAGCTTAGCCTTTCCGACGAATGCCACTAATCACGACGCAAAATGCTCGTGATTACTCCGTTTCGTGATTTACTTTTAATCGAAGGATGATTGAAGGGCAATTTTCCCATTTCCAGGATTCCCAGTGCTCACGATTCGACTATATTTTTTCCTCGTTAAGTATGCGCTGTGAAAAATTGCTTTCCACTTTTGGGAAGGATAAATTGAAAATTTGCTGTCGGTATTGTGATAATTATAGGTTTCTAGTCTTCTCTGAAAAAAGGCAGAAAATTAGCAAGTGTTAAAACTTGAAAAAAGTGATACTGAATTAAATTTAGTCATGTCTTGAAATTTTCTGCAATGCAATATGAGTTAAATTCAGCGATACTCACCATTCTGATTAAAAGACTAACGTAGCAGTAGTAGCAGACATAATTCGATCCAGAATTTTAATAATCCAAAGTAACTTATTCCAAATAAACTCAATTAATCCTGCAATTAAACGCAAAAACCTCCCACCAAAAAAGCACCATTTTCTAATTAAAACGAAGTCTGAACATGGAAGATTAGTAGCGGGTGTGAGGTGCCCAAACGAAATATAGACAAATGCGTCGATCGAGTAGAGGACCGATGGTCTCTTGCGCAACGATCCATCGATCCGTCTTCTGGGTGACGACGATCGATCGGTGCGCCTGTTCAATTACTCTGGCGTGTGCATTCTACGCGAGCGAAGGCAAGGTTCAAGGACGTGACTGAATGCGTTCCACCAGCCGCTGGTTTCGCGAAGTTCCGGTATCGATGAGTCAGTCAGCGTTACGCTGAATTATGTGGGTGATCTTTGGATACGTGTTGCAGCGGTGGAGAGCGTTTCGTCATTCCTCGCGTGGAAACGCGAACGGCCGATTAGACTGGCAACCTTCGCCGTCTTCACTTCCCTTTTTTAATCACGCTACAGGCTCCTATGTTCTTCCCGTCAGAATGGTACCAGTACCTTCATGTTTTAACAGACTCTTTGGATGATACGATAAATGTAGATTTTATCGTAGGTATTTTGAATAAGAGGTAATGTATTACCATTTGTATTTCCTATTCAATTAGATGACTTTAATGCCTGAGCTATGCCTGGTCTTGGTCATTTTAATGCCTAAATAAATCATGTCTGGTTTTAGTGATTCCGATGGCTGGACTATGCCTAACACTAATGGCTTCAATGATTGAACTATGCTAAAACTGTTTTTGGTCCTAGTAACTTCAATGTCTGGACTATATCTGGTCCTGCTGATTTCAATGCCTAAAAAGTTTATGTCTGTTTCTGGTGATTTCAATGAATCAATGGACTATATCTGCTCCTGTTGACATTAAAGCTTGGACTATACTTGGTCTTGGTGACTCCAATGCCTAAATCAGACTACATCTTCCTTAGTTACAGTTACTTCAATGCCTAGATTATGTCCGGTCCTGGTGACTGTAGTTCTCGGACTATGTCAAACTATGGTTAGTCCTGATAATTTCAATGTCTGGATTTTACCTGGTCTTGATGATTTGAATGCCTAAATAGACTATATCTGATTTTAGTTACTTCAATGCCTAAATAGATTATGTCTGGACCTGGTGACTTTAGTTCTTGGACTACGCTAATTATGGTTGGTCCTGATAATTTTAATGTCTGGACTCTATCTGGTCTTGATGACTTGAATGCCTAAATGGACTACATCTATTTTTAATTACTTCAATGCCTAAATAGATTATGTCTGGACCTGGTGACTTTAGTTCTTGGACTACGCTAACTATGGTTGGTCCTGATAATTTTAATGTCTGGACTCTATCTGGTCTTGATGATTTGAATGCCTAAATAGACTATATCTGATTTTAGTTACTTCAATGCCTAAATAGATTATGTGTGTACCTGGTGACTTTAGTTCTTGGATTACGCTAACTATGGTTGGTTCTGATAATTTTAATGTATGGACTCTATCTGGTCTTGATGACTTGAATGCCTAAATGGACTACATCTGTTTTTAATTACTTCAATGCCTAAATAAATTATGTCTGGACCCTGGTGACTTTAGTTCTTGGACTACGCTAACTATGGTTGGTCCTGATAATTTTAATGTCTGGACTCTATCTGGTCTTGATGATTTGAATGCCTAAATAGACTATATCTGATTTTAGTTACTTCAATGCCTAAATAGATTATGTGTGTACCTGGTGACTTTAGTTCTTGGATTACGCTAACTATGGTTGGTTCTGATAATTTTAATGTATGGACTCTATCTGGTCTTGATGACTTGAATGCCTAAATGGACTACATCTGTTTTTAATTACTTCAATGCCTAAATAAATTATGTCTGGACCCTGGTGACTTTAGTTCTTGGCCTATGTTAAACTGTGGTTGGTCCTGATAATTTCAATGTCTGGACTCTATCTGGTCCTGATGACTGCAATGCCTAAATAGACTATATCTGGACTTAATTACAGCCCAGGTATTTAAATCACCAATGAATCATAAGAATATTATCTAACAAACGAAATGAATTGAAATAGAAAAGTGTATAACCAAAAAGGCATTCACAAGAAGCTTCATCTGAATAAAACAGTCTCAATTACTCAAGATTCTCAATAATACGGTCCCAAATTCCACCGCCAGAGAGACGCGACGAAAAGAAGGCAAAAGAAGATCGGCCCAGTAGCAAAGCAGTCTGTCGACGACCCGCAGGGCCGCTTTCACCATGCAGCATCATCATGCACTGGCCCCATAGCCGGGATATAATTGTTCTTCGTGGAAAAGTCGCGACGAGGAACAGAAAAACGTAATCCCGAGGCTCAATAGGAATCCTGAAGGATGCTGCACGCCGCGTTGTGCCGAGTAATGAGAAAATCTTAATCACACGCGTGACACGCGTGCCTGCACGTTGTCCGCGCGTGTAATAATCCCGGCAGGTTCCTCCTTGTCGTCATGGCAAACGCATGGTGGCAATGCCCCTCGGCATTGACGCATTGAACGAATCGCCGTCGTCGGGGATTGCCATACGCCGCTGTGAGAAAGAGAGTACGCGATTAAGTCGATGGGAACTGAGGAAATGCGAGACGATAATGCGAGTCGACGGCCGATCGCCGCTCGTTTCGAGTTCGATTTTCTGCGGGGCTTTTCTGGGTCATCGCGGCTGGGAAAGCAATAGAGAGATCTCGCGCTCGCGGAGAGGCGTTAGATTGTTAATTACGGGTTCGGTTGTTTGTGGAAGGTGAATGTGTTTTAGTTTTCGTTCGCCGGGGAATGGCTGAAGGTTTAATTGCTATTTTGTTCCTGTTAATTGCGTACTCCTAGCGAGATGCTTGATAGCGATGCTGAGTTTATTATAGATTGGGATTGATACCGCTGGGACTAGGGTCCGTGATGAATGGGCGAGGCGAGGTATTAGTTTTGAGTAATTGGAAGCTCTGAGGTAACTCCCTTGGTTTGGAGTTGATGGTATTAGAGGAGATTGCAATGTTTTCCTTTTTAGTTTACAGCTTGAAATTACTTGGTATTAGAATGGCTGAACAACGAAATTATTTCTTACTTTCCTTAGTTCCTAACGTGTCTCAAAACTAGTTTCAAAATAGTTCAAAATCCTAATTAATTGCCGCACAAGCGGTGGTAATATCCTTCAGGTTCTCACATTGCAATAAATATGTCTAAAAATGTAGTTGCTGGTACGAGGATTCACCAGGAAACCTTGATGGCTTATAAATTTTTCTCAGATCTTTGTACCGCCCGATGCACCCGAGCATCGGCTTAAAAATTACGACACAAGTGCGTCGAACGAAGAGTCGAGGGCTTTATAAATTTATGCTCCAAAAGGGAGATGAACTTGATCCGACCCTTAGTCGGTGCATGCCGTGACCCAAGGGCAAGGAATTTATTGGGCCCCTCCACCTGAAAGTCGCTCACCTGCCAGCTGGTCCAAGGCAAAAGAATTTCGTGTAGAATGGGCCGATGCTCCCGAGGAATCCATAAATTCCGAGACGGCACGTCCGCGGCTAAGTGGAGCGAAAAATCATCTTGATCGACAAAAATGTTTCAAGGCAATTGCACTGAGAGATCTTGATAACTCGTTCGAAGATCGGTGTTCGATAACTCCGAGAACACGATTGGGAAATCGTGGGAATAATTAATTCTAATTGACTGTGAAAGAAATTTAATTTCATATAGGAATCATCGTGATTCAAGAAAACTTTGTTGTAAATTATGTTACGGTTTAAGTATTTCTGACAACTATTGCCCAAAAGGGACTTCAAATTACACGGGTTTTTAGTTTTCGGGCCTTTTTAGGATATGCTACTTTGCATGCGACTTTACTGCTGGGAAGTTTACCGCATTTGGGTCATTACATAAAGCGGAGAGAATTTGTGGTATAATTGAGAAGACTTCGGTTTTCTATATGCTGTACATTCAGAATGAGGAGAAGTAAATGTTTATGTTGTTGAGATTTGTGGGAAAATATATTTAGATAGATTTAGAGTTATTTAAATGATATTTTATATATTGTGAAACTATTGATGCATAATATAACTGATCCAATATAACGCAAGTCTATTGGCTTACAATACGAAAAACTAGTACTAGACAAGATTGAAATAACATTCTGTGGTACGAAGATCATAATCTACTTACATACAGGTTCTAAAAACAGTTTTGTTATCAAGGTGTGGTGCAATTTTGTTAGTCTCTACTTTAGATACATGGAAGAATTTGGCCTTTGATCATAGATTCATTTTTCTCTCAAAAATACACAGCTAATATCTATCAAAGTTTATGTACCGTGCTTCAACGACACGAGCAGGGAAAAAAAATACAATGCCCGTTCGCCTGAACAGAATATTCTTCCAATACTCCTCGCAGTCAGACAATCATCCACAAGGTTCGATCGCCCAACACTCCATCACTCACTCCCAATTTGACATGACCGTTCCCCAGAAGACATTCCATCGCGGAGCAATCAAAACAACCCGAAGCGCAATCAGGCGACACGCCGCACGGTCGGAGGCTCGGCCGCGTTCGGGATACACGAACGCGCGGTCAGGCGAGTCACCTGACGTCGCGCCTCGACTCCTGACCCGATTTCGAGCGGGCATCGAGCGTTCCCCGAGCATTTATCACTGTCAAGAATATGTAGCTGATAAATCGCCGTTTAATCGCGACAGAATCCGACCGTCGGTGACATGTCGAGCGATTCCGCTCGGCACGGTCGAGAGGAGAAGGAGGAGGAGGAAGAAAGAAAAATCACTCTCCCCCTCGGACACGAAGAGGGATCAGCAGGTACGTAAAAGGCATCCGCGCGACTTTCCTCCAGCTGCGGGCAAAAAGCTGCTCCAGTTTACCATCCGGCGGTGGAGAATAAACGAACGCGGCGACGCGACCGTGGCGTACAAATCCGCCGTTGAAAAAAGGAGCGGCGGCGGTTTTAGTCGGGGCGCGCGGAAATAAATCAGCGCGGCGCTTCTGCGAGTACTTTCCCGTTGGTGAAGTCCCGACAGGCCTCGCGGTTACGCGCGCGGCGCGTTCGCGCCAAACAAGGTTTAATTGCCGGAGCATTGACATGCGCGAGCGGGTACGCGCAACCGCGCCTTTTGTCTTCGGCTTCGTGGAACCTCCGGGGGCCCTCCTCTCGAGGAATCCGCGTTTCGCAACCGCGCGGAAGTTGCCCGGCGACGCAGGCGACTTAGAAAACCATGGGGGAGACTCGCGTGCGCAACGGCGAGCGTTTCAGTTAATTATCGGTTACCCGGATCGTTCTGAGGATTTATTTTAGAACGGGGGAGTATTTCGCTTGGGAACCGTTTTTACTTCAAGGAAGCAGAAATATTGAGCGGAGTGGGATCATCGGGAAGAAGTCGAACCTCGGAGAGGGTAAGGGGTTAATCCACGGCTCATTCGTTTTGGTCGCTCAGGGTTCACCGGCGTCGGAATTGTCGGCCTGGGAGCCAGGAATAACACCACCCCCGGCCTTTCCTCGGCAAAGATGCCGCGGATTACGGGATTCCTGACTTCCTTCGGTCGCCGCGTAGCGTTATTCTTGCCTTCGAGCAAGGTCTATCGCGGGATCGTGAGAAAAACCGGTAAATGGTGATTCAACGTTCTCCTAATTCATAACAGAGCCGCGGCGCGAAACTCGGTTCCTCGCGGTTTGCAACAAAATTGACATCGGTGTGACGAATTTTCCTTCGATTTGCTGCGTTCGCAGGTGCATTAAAGTCGCTGGAAGCGGCCGATGATTATATAGAATAGACAGAGTTTCAATTCCCGGTGTTAAATTTACAATCTTCACACATTATTCAAGATGATCGGGAATTTTATATGAATATCCAAATTAGAGAAAAGGTGGAACAGGGCTTTTTGTTAAGGTACTTTGAAAATTTACTATATAAAATGAGTAACTAAGAATGAAGAAATTTGCACGACTGGTCAAAACTTCTTCACGAAGCGCGATATCGATTGCTCTGGGTCGATCGACACGATCGAACCGGTACGAACTTAGTACACATTGTATCGAAACGTTGAATCTCTATTACCGATAAAACACTGCGAACTTCCTTTGAAATGAAGCGATACAGGCGTACGGCCGCCAATGGCGAAGCATCGTAGGATCGTATCGGCAACGACAATCGATTCCGAAAGGACTGCGGCTGGTTTCTCATGATGCGCCGTTCCTTGGCTCTAGATTGTCAAGGAACTTTCACGGCCCTGAGAGAACGCGAGATCCTTGACCGTTTCTCGGTTGATCCCTTTAATAAACGCGATGTGGAAGATGATTGGAGCGTGGTTATTCTCGCGCCGGGATTAAACAAGCGCTATGGAAAACCGAAGACACGGGAAAAGTTCATATTCTCTGTGATATTCAAGAAATCCTTGCTGCACTTTTACTTGGGTTAATAATTGATTATTGGGAACCAGGATAGGTAAATCAATATAATTTTATTACTTTTGTTGTTTACTCTAAATTTGGATACGAATTACGTACTGAAGCCATTATTATTAATTTTTTGGAGTCTTCTTTTAACTTCTCAGCCACATAAAATGATCGATTGTTGTTTTCTGGTTTTAATAAAAGAATTTCTACAGTGGATTATAATAGGTAATTGTAGTTAGAAATGAAATTATTTATTTACTTATTATTAAATTTATATTGCATATGTGTTGTATCAATGAAATACTTCAAGCTAATATAGATGAAAGTTAATAGTACATTGTGTATCAAGGGCGCAAAGTAGGCTATGCCTACGAGAGACAGTTCGCAACTAGCACG
Organism: Perdita meconis; assembly: GCA_030770465.2. Lineage (NCBI taxonomy): Eukaryota > Metazoa > Arthropoda > Insecta > Hymenoptera > Andrenidae > Perdita > Perdita meconis. Next base: position 13,756,978 of record JASKOS020000009.1, on the reverse strand, counting down.
AGTAGCAATAGCTTTGCGCCCGAGATGCACACGATTTTTTTTGTCCCATCTGGACCGAAAGTGCGTGATTTTATGCACGTAGGGAGAGTGTAAAGTTGGTTACAGAAGAGCAACACTTCTTAGCGCGCGTTAGAAGTAGAATCGATTCATGAAAAGCAAAGCAAGCCGTCACGAAAATTCTTATACACAGTATTCTCTAGTTTTCGTCCTAGAATGTTACTTTCTCGTCCTAGTACGAGAATAAGCGACATGGCGCACGATCTACGGGCATATACTAACGCACTTTCGGTGCAGGTAGGACAAAAAATACTAATTATACATTTGTATATACATTTATAGTATTGTATAGACAAAAAGTACTATACATTTGTATTTATACACGTATTTAAACTAGTAAAGTACATTACACAATTGTTTACAAAGTGGAATAAGAACTGAGATATGTCAGAAAAGAAAAAGAACACAATACCACTAAAAACACAGGCTGAAATGTATGTTAAAATACAATAACTTCCCTATAAATCGGGAAGTTAATAATTAATATTGTAGGTGTACTGTAATTACTATTGTTATACATCCTGTTCGTTATACAATCACTTCAACCTTAGCATTAACCCTTCCATAAACATTAAATGCAGTGTTCCTCGGAGCTGCTAATTTTTTGAACGTTTACAGTTTTTATTATTTAATGCTCAGCACACATTTATCACCATGTCCTAAAATATTAAATAACAATTTAGAGAAGAATAAAATATGTTTACAAAATTTGCTGAATAATATGAAATCTACAATCCCAAATAATCAGTCATCGCGTGAGGACTAATAAACACCCTAACCAGACCTAAAGAATCAACCAACCGCAACACCGTTCAAGAAAAAGCCTCATTTACGGTGCCCCATGATCAACCATCGATGTTCGATCTACGAAACCACACGACCAAGGCGTTAAAATCTCGTCCCGCAGTTTCCGAGCGACTTATTATCTGCGAAACAATAAAATCGCCCGATAAGCATCGACCGTAAACCCCGGAGAGGCCGTGTCTGAAATATTTCCTCGGTCCGAGGCGCGGACGTTACCGATGTCCGATTGAAATCGATTTATGATCCAGCGACAGACGAGATATCGCCCGGGGCGGGGTCGAATCGAAACGCTACGCGGAGTTTCGGGACGTGGGAAGCTCACGATTTTTTCTCCCTCCCCCTCCTTGTTTCCCTACCTCCCTCTCTTCTCTGACATAGAGATACAGTCGATCTCGAATATATCGGGTGAGTGGTGAGCGTGAGTCACCTACGGAGGAAGGAGTGGTGACTCGCCCTGCGATCGGTGTGATCGGCGGCCGATGCCTCGGTGATCGTGTCCCGTGTTCCTTATGGCAGCCGCGAAACGCCTCGTGTACAGCCTTGTACAACGTCAAAACGAATGACGTCCGGACGTTTTACACGACGTGCCACGGAGTCCGTCTCTTCCGAGTTCGCCGCGTGTGCGAGCCGATCGGCCGAAACGGGGCCCGTCCCGATCGCACGACCTTAGAAATCGTAGCGCGAAGGGGCGCGGGAGAAAATCGGGTTCCCGCGCGTTCGCTGATGGTGAAGGATCCTCAGGGAACGGTGGATGGATCCCTGTAAAATGGAAAATCCGATCAAGTTACGAAGATGTATTATGTCTAATTAAGGCACCAGAAAATCGGCAAAAGTCGTTCGGAAAAGGAAGGATACTTCACTTAACCCTTTGGACTCATGAATCCAACTTCGCCTTCGTGTTCTTATCTTAAACTCAACAGGGGAGAGTGGGACTGGTTGCCTATAGGGGCAGGCCAACTGTTAATATCTTTACACCCACGCATAATTTGCTGCGGAATAATTTATTGTTGAAAGAAGAAACTTCTACCATGCCATTCATTGTTTCCGACACTGCCATTACACGTCGTTTGAGAGTTGCACGCGTTTGTCAAAAAATTAACTGCGTAAGTAAATATGTTTTCTCAAAGATTTTATGTTTCCACACTCTATACAGGGTGTTTGGGATAGTATAGTAAAGCTTTGGAGGGGTAATAGATCACGTAAAAACAAACAAAAAACTTCTATATGACTTGGGTCCAAAACTCAACCATTTTTTTAAAAAACTGTCATAAACATTTAAGCTATAAACCGCTATAATTCAAAATAGGAACGTTTTTCGTAAGCAATTTCTTCGCTAAAATAAAGGTTACGATCTTGTTAATCCAATAAGTACAGTAACTGTGATATTGTTGCTTTGTATCGCGAAAAAGTAATATTTTTATAACCCCCTAAATTATTGCGATTTTAAACGGTAATTTAGAGGGTTATAAAAATATTATTTTTTCGCGATACAAGGTAACAATATCACAGTTACTGTACTTATTGGATTAACAAGATCGTAACCTTTATTTTAGCGAAGAAATTGCTTACGAAAAACGTTCCTATTTTGAATTATAGCGGTTTATAGCTTAAATGTTTATGACAGTTTTTTTCAAAAATGGTTGAGTTTTGGACCCAAGTCATATAGAAGTTTTTTGTTTGTCTTTACGTGACCTATCACCCCTTCAAAGCTTTACTATACTATCCCAAACACTCTGTATAGTTATAATACAGTAAATGTTAAAGGACTACTTTAAAGTTTGTACATTAGACGATTTATTGGAAGCAGTAGTTTTTTTCATATATAATTGTTTGAAGATTATATACAGCATTGAAGTCAAACTAATCGTTCGGGGCTGGTTGGCTAATAATGTTCAGGGTTGGTTGACTAATTAGTGAATATCAATTTTTCGTTACTAAAGGTTAATTAACTTATTTTATAGAATAATGAGAATAAACAAAAAATCATAAAGGTTTAAATTATTGCCAGGAAAACGATTTTTATGTTTTGTTTAAATTCGATTACATAATATTTATAAGATATAAATACATTATGATTTATTTCTAACTTTTAAAAGGAATCTTCAGTTTATTATTAAAATATAAAAGAAAGATATTTGATATTTTATAATAAAACAATTCTCTTGAAACTGTATTATTTTATTATCACAAATAAATTGCTAATAACGTTTTCTTAATTGATTGTATGTATAGTCCACCTACTCCATGATATAAGTATACTAAAGTATTTTAATATTTTCCCAACACCTCCCAGATTGGTCAAACAACCTTGACCATGGGGTTGGTTGACCAACTCGGAAGGCGTTCGAAAAATCTTAAAATACTTTATTTGCTATTACATTAGATTTACTTTAATAATTTATTCAGATAGGTAAATATATGTCTTATAAAATATGATAATCGTTACGGTGATATTTCGCTCAGATAATTAATTAAAAATTAAATACTAAAAAATTAGCTAATCGTTGGGAACTTCGGCAACAATAAAACTTCCTACTATACTGCGGATCAACTCAATTGGCTGTTCAAGGTCACGTGTTTTCCTTGTAGTTTTGTAGTACCGAAACCATCACGATGTCCTTCATAAATATGAAGACTTCTACACAATATTGTATTTAGTGTAGTTCAAATTTCCCGATCCTATAGAATACATTTAATTAATTTATTTAACGAATCCAGCTTCTTTTAGGATAACACTAAACTAAATTAACACTTGTAAGAGTTCAGAACTTGAAAAAGTCATTACTTCAAGTTAATGGAAACAATATAAAAGTGCCTCATTCTGCATAAATCGTAGATACGGATACTTCTGCGATTACCATGGCTAAAGAGTACTCTTGCTCCGCGATTCCTCTTGTTTAACCATGCTAATATCTTTTTTAGAGGATCCCCACTACAGAGGGAGTACCTAGCACCCGCTGCCGCTCTCCAAATCGCTTCGCGATGGATCGCGTGACGATAATAGCCGGTAGACCAGTTAGCCAGCCATGGAAACGAAATGGGATGAGTCGTGTGAACCGATCGTTCGATTAAGTAAACCTCATAGTGACATTTAGCCGCTATCTGTCTCTGCGCGCAACTACAGAGTCCACGAGGACGCAACTACGATTGTTTCTCCGCGTTTTCTTCCGACTCGCCGATCGCTTGAATGTCACGGGAGTTTTAATGCTCCTCTGCCCCGCGCCACTGGGAGATGACGATGACGCGGTGACAGTCTTGAGTGACGGAACGCTGAGAACTTGTTAAGGGAATTAATAACTTGATCGATGGGCTAGGGATATCTGATGAATTGACTGAATCACTGGTGAGTGGTCATGCTTTGGAGTTTGGGAACTCGGAGCTTGGATGTTGAAGCATCTTTAGGCTTTTGGGTAAAGTAGGGGCCAAATGTTTGCTGTTGAAATCTGCTATTGGGTTACATTTTTAGACATCATTATTAGGGAGATAAGTACTAATTGGTAATTGTTTGGTATACTGGAGTTATAGTTGGAAGGGTTATTCCGCTTGTCTATTAGACTTCCTCTGCTAGAATTCCTTTGATATCTTCTCAACTTTTAGGAATGCAATATCCACTTCCTTAACAACAATTAATTCTTCCATTGTTTTGTAGTAACTATTATAATACTTATTCATAATCTTCTAAATACTCTACGTATATTTACAGATACGTATTAAAATTATAAAAAAAGAAAAAAGAATAGGTCCATGCAAACGTTCCTCTCAGTAAAATATATGTTTTCTTGATACATAGATATTCCTGGGATGTCAGAAAACATGAAAATTTGGAGTCGTAAAAACTCTTAACTCTAAATGACACCAACTGCTGTCATCATAAGAGGAAGATATCTAACTACAAATAACTGGACTGCCATATGAAGTCTTCAGTATCATGATGCAAGTCATAAATGATTCCAAATGGAATCTTATAATCGAAAGAAATTAGGACTGACCAAAAAACGCCTTCCATTACCAGTGAACTAAATCTGCCCACAAAGAAAAAATTCTCCCAAACTTCTGAAGTCGTAAACATCTTCAGAACATCCCCATTCAGGCACGCATGGGGCCGTCAATTTTCGCGTGTCCAGGGCCGAAGGAGATCTTCTCACGATCGGCGATGATCGTCGAGGCACGAGAGACGAGGCAGTTTCCCGCGAGATACCGGTAAATCGTTCGAGGTCCCGCGGTCTCGATCCTCGGCCGATACCTTTGAGCGTGAACCGGTAGTGGGTGCAGATGGGTGGACACGGCGCGGCGCGATTAGCTGGCCCCGATACGGCTATCTCCGTACATGGGGCCCCGTGTGCACGGGGTTTCGCGGCGAGAACGCGCGCCTCGAATTCTTCCTCGTTCGATTCGCGCGAGCGAGGAGGCGCTTCCGATTCCGAGCGGCAGATAGGGCGAGCCCCGGTGGCGGCTCGGTGCCGTCCCGAAAAAATCGCCGCGAATCGCCGCTAAAAATCGGCCGGTCGAACGCGCGCACCGCGGCTAGAATGCGAGCTCTAGCGGTGGCGTCGCTTAATTAACGCCCGCTAGCGCCCGCGCAAGCACCTAGCACCTCCGGTCGGATGCTGAGAGATCGCGAGATTCCGATAGCGAGCCCCGCAAGCCGCGAGATCCTCTCCACCTCCCCGTCCGAGCTTTTTCTCCTTTCTCACCCTTTGTGTGGACGGGTGTGTGCGCGTCCGTGTGTATACAGTGTGGCGTGGTCCTCGTTTTTTCTTCCCCGATCGACGCGGCGATCGACGCGGCCAGCCTCCGTATACCCAGCGTCCCCGTGCCTCGATAAATTTCGGAATTGGCGCCTCCGTCGACCCGGGCCCACCTAATTAAGCGGTTTGCCCCATAATTACAGCCAATTAACGTCAAACTCGACCGGTACCGGCGAGACCGCTATCGCCTCGGTGATTGCGCGGCTCTCACGTGCACGTACCCGGGTTGCCCATCGAGGGACCCGGCCACGAAAGCACGCGACTTCATCATTTTTGCCGCGGGAACCGTGCCGCCTCGATGATAAGGGAAAAAGAGAACCGAGAGGCGGCTTTCGCTGCGCTCCGCGCGGTATTCCCGAGGTGACGCGATCTCCGCAACAGATAACGGAATGAACGCTGCCTCTCGGGGTGCGGGAGATAATATTTGCGGTAACAATGTTCCCCTCAAAGTTCAGCCGCTTTGTCTTTCCTGCGCTGCATCGACAGCTTGTGAATTATGAAAGCGGTTCGCGCGAAAAGGCTCCAAGTTTTAATTAAGGGCGGCGTGGCAGGTGTCGTTGCGGAGGACTTCTTGTTTTCTTGATGTTTTGTTATGGTTCTTGGTTAGCATTAACCCCTTGCCTTACCATTTTTTTTTGGTTGATAAGTATATTCACACGAATTATTTAAGTATGCGACTTCAATATTTGTATTTTTTGAAATTATTCCAAAGTTAAGTTATATAAGCTCAACTTATCTGTCGAATAAAGCTCATTTGTCTTTTAATAATACAAGTTTTGTCATTTTTCACGCTGTGCACCTTCAAAAAAGGAAAATCCTGGGGTTTGGCTATCTGATTTTAAGGAAATTAATACATTTTGATGAATGGAGTCAATCCTACATTGTAGGTCAATCTGAGTTATATTATCAAAAAGAATCACAAAAATTGTATAGGTAACATTGAATAAACTGTCAGAAGAATGTAAGCAGCAAAAGCCATTTTGTTACTTTAAGGCGTTCACTTTATATTGTAAAAGAGTTTAATCTATCACTATTTATTTTCTACAAAAATAATTCATAAATATAGTTTGCTTTTTCTGTCGTTACATGAGAAACACAACTTAAAAAGTTGAATCATAAGAGCATTATTTCTGAGCCACAATTATTCTCCACTAATAGTAATAATAACATTATTATTATTAACGTCTTTATTGCAAATAAAAGAAAGAGGTACAGAAAAAGTAAATGTAACGGGTGTGCAAAAGGCGAGGTTCAGTCAAGTGCCTGCTTTATAATCTGTGGCATGTATAAAACTTGTAACTAATAACAAAAGGATTTACAGAAGTAAGCGCAGGTTAACAAGAAAGACAAGTCGAATAGGGAGAGTGCGCACACGAAATCAAAATTAAATAAAATGAAATTAGAAAAAATAGTCAGTTTAGGTGGGTAGAGATTAGAGATCCTTATTTCACGTGTATTCGAATGCACGTGTATACGTGTATTTCACGGACACGTATTTTAGTACGTGTCATTTTAAATACACGGGTAAACGTGTACTATTTCACGTACATTTAAATACACGTGTATTAACATATCTGTATTCCGAAACAACTGCTATTGCTGATATATTAAAATATTTCATTGCAAGCTCCACAATTTTTGGACATTTCAGTTTCCGTATCTTTGATATTCATTTGAGAATTCGAATCTGGTTGCATCGATTACGTGTAACTAAATATACATATATGTGAAATAATACACGTGTATTTAAATATACGTGAAATAGCATGCGTGTGCCCGTGTATTTAAAATGACACGTACTAAAATACGTGTATGCACACTAGGGTGGAACGAAAAAAACAAGTTTTGATTTTTAATTTGTAATAGCACGGAAAAATTGCTTTTTGGTGTAGACAAGATAAAAAGAAAAAATATGAAAAATATTGGCGCACGTCTTGAGGTGCCGCAAGAGCGGTGAAGTTTTATAAAAACACACTTTTTGCAATTTTTTCAAAGATTTTTACATGTCTTGATTATGCAATAAAAAGTTTCAAATAGGCGTTTTATATGTGCGAGAAAACCATAAAAAATAATTTCTGAAAGTTTATAATTTTTCAATTTTTTTAATTTTTTTATACATTTTAAGCTCTGCGGCACCTCAAGATTTTGTAGTATAACAACCAAATTTTTTTTTCTTCTTTTTGAACCTAAAAGGCAACTTTTCCCTACTATTACAAAACTAAAAAAAAAAAAAATCTTCGTTCCACCCTAATGCACACACACGTGAATTTTTCAAACACGTTCATAACCATGATCTCTATTTAGTAGAGATGAATGATTTGGACGCACGTTTAAAGGCAAGGAGAGTAGGAAGGTTACGAATTTCAGTACGAAGGGGGTTATGGAAGTGGGGTGCTGTATAGGAAAAGGAAGCGCGGAAACGGTTAGACTGGTGAAGTGATATGGAAAGGAGATCTTGAGATCGAGTGGAATAACATCATAGTATAAAAAGAATATTTAGTTACGTATCCATACATTATATTTTTCAATTGCATTATTTTTAAAAATGGAGCTTTCTTTAAAAGAAAATCTGTCTTTCATCACTGATTTCTTCTCACACATTGAGAGGTGTGAGAAGAAAATGGCCATAGGAATTCCTACATCTCTCAACGCGGCAGAATGAAGTGCTCTCACCCGGGGATAGAGCAGGCAAGGAATCCAGAAGAGGCTGACAGTGTAAAAGGTCAAAATCCATCACAGCACACCCGTGGCAGCCGTAAGGCCTCAATTAGACGAATCGAATCCCCAATCTCGCAACCGTAGGAATCCGTCCGGCGTGACGAGCGGCGCGTCCAGAGAGTAGTCGTCCTGGCTCGTCTCATTTATTCAGACACCCTAATGAACCCGGAGGGGGACGATTTCGACGGGCACAGGCGAGCAGTGGCCTTAATATCGGGGCCCACGACACTCGGGGTTACATAAGGCACGGTGCACGCGGAGCTGAGCAGGGATCCGTGTATGCGCGGAGACGTGACCACGGCGCACGGAACTGGGACCGTGCTCGTGAGCCGTGGGCCGGCACCGGTGGACCCAGAAAAATCCCATTAATTGCTTCTATGGTGATAAATTTCCCCCTGGCGTTGCACGATTCCCTCCCCGCTCTCTCGGCCCGCGCGGAGCGGCTTTCGCAGGGCGACGCGGGCTCGCCTCTCTCGTCGCGGAGCTCCCAGCGCCTCCCTGCCGCCCGCGCCATATCGGCCGACTATGTTAATTTCGCAGTTTAATAAGGTGCACCAGGAAGTGACACGGAGAAGTTGCCGCGCGAGCGTCGCCGAACACGCCAGCCAGGCGGAATGCCAGGTGAAAATGTCGCGGCGGCAGTGACATTTCAATTAATGTTTACCGCGTTTGCGTGGGAAGGGACACGGCGACGCGCTTCTTCTCCTGTCCTCGGTGCAGCAGGTGCAACGAGAGGCGGGCGAACGGTCGGCTGGAACCACGTCCCCGACGTGGAAAAGGGAGCTCGATCGACAATCGAGATATCCGGAATTTCGAAGGCGGAGAACGACGAGTTTAACCGACGGAGCTTGCGCTTCGAGAGGAAATTCGATGTCGTTGATACTCCACATCTGATGGCGCTGAGTTTTGAATTCGTAAATGCCTTCAATCATTCCTCGCCCCCTTCCCTCAAATGTTTTCTTTTCTTTTTTTTTTTTTCATTATGTACTAAAAAGGTAAAAGTAGCTCTCAAGCGTGCTAAATATTTTCAGCATGGACTTCCATCGTGAATGGATTGAATCAGGTGCAGCGATTACTACAAAGGTGGGGAATAAAGAAGCGGGTGATCGGCGGCAGGGACGCTCCCACTCGCGAACGTGCGAACACACCGTCGCGGTAATGAGCGACGATGGCAATAACGCAGGCGGTAACTATTAACTAGATTGTTCGGTTAACGACGAAGGCGATGAGAGAAGCGCTCGCGAGTCGTGTCGTTGGAAAACGAGGCGCTTTCGTTTATCAAGGACGGGACGAAACGCGCATTGCCTGTGCAATTCTAATCGGCGAGCGTGGATCGGCGCCGATAAAAGATCGGCCGGGACGAAATTACGCGAAATTGTAGTCTTTGAGGGACGTTCGGTCTTTATAATGAACCTCTTGCGTGAATAGGAAATTACTGCTTTTGCTGCGAAGACTGCTTCGCGTTCGGGATCTTCGCTCTATCCAATCCATGGCGCTATCGGTTTTTCCTTGATGCGTCATTCGTTTGCATCTCCACGCTTGAATTTTGGTTCAGGATAGAAGATTAGGTCCATTTAATTAGAAATATTCGTTGGGATTGTGGCCATATCTGATCTGGAGTTTGATAACGAATTTGGTTACTATTGATCCTATAATTAGAGCACTTCTTGGTTACTTTTTTATCCTACAAGCATTTTATTCCTTTTGATTAGTTTATTATTTAGAAAATGATGAAAAAGTACCTAATTAATGAATTCTATTTTCTTCTTAATTCTCAGAGTATTTATAATACATTATTAAATTCAAAAAGGTAAATCTTATTACCTGTAGTCCCAATGCCATGCAAATATTAAAAAATGTATATAAAATGAACATAAAATTTCAAAGAGAAATGTAGAAGAGTTAAATTATACAATTTTTAATTTGAAGTGATTCAATACAAAAGCAGCTGGTTATTGTTGCTCGCTCTCTACGCTCGCTCGCGAGTAGGGTTGTTGTTGCTCGCTCGCTTCGCTCGCTCGCCGAAAACTTCCTGATTACATTTATAGTTTCCGTATATCGTAGTACCTATGAGTGGTGATGCCTATAGCTATTCATATTTGTTTTGTGTGTGACCCTTTACGGGCCACACAAGGAACTTCCCGATTTGCGAGTTGTATATATATATATATCACAATTATATTATTATAAACATATATTGTAATAAATAAATAAATAAATAGATATACATGGTGGGGCAATAACTATTAGCACCTCAGATATCTCGGAAACTATAAGTTTCACAGAAATATTTGCTGAAATAAAATTGCACAGTACGAAGGGGGCCATCCGGTGACGATAATAGTTTTTTTGCAGGTGGAGGTACTTCGGACATTTGAAGGTCACCTCCATTTTTTTAAATGGATCGGTATATTTTTGCTTCCGTATCATATTAAAACGAGTTCAACGACCTACATAAGGTCATTGAATATTTTTATAGATTTTAAACAACTTTTCCTTTAGCGAAAATTTTTGTTGCGGCTTTGTTAACGAGTTATTATCGAAAAACACCGACCAATAGAAGCACGAATAGACTGTATAAATTTCAGCGCGGGCTTCATCATTAATCGGCTGTACTCGCTCCTCAATTGGTGGGTGTTTTTCATTAATAACTAGTTAACAAAACCCCACCTAACATTTTCGCTAAGGAAAAAGTTGTTGAAAATCACCTCAGGAATCACCCCTTTCAAGGAACTGCAACATTTTTGCTACACCCTGTATATATATCCCGTAAAGATTACTTAAATTATGTGTTTTTTTAAACTAAATAACTACTCGACCAAATTGGACCAAAATTTAATCAGGGCTGAGTTATCTCAAGTCCTATCGATAGCGTCATACATCACCCAAATCACGTCATTAGTTTGGACGTAATCGTACGACAAAAATTCTGCTTACATACGCACACACACACATACAGACTGTAAGCTAAAAATACTCGGAAAATGTTGGGATGACCTTGAAATGTCAAGATATACCAAAACATCGATTTTCGATTTTCGGGGTCAATAACTTCCCTTATCGGGAAGTTAAAAATTCACATAATACTTAAAAAAAAATGGCAAATTGGTACCAAAACCTAATCGCCATTTCAAATCTCCAAACTCTCCACCAAAAGTCTAAACTTGAAATTAATTTTATTATCATAATAAAATAGTATCTGCAAAAAATTGCCAATTTCAGTAAAAAATATTAATTCTTTGAATTTATCTTATTTTACATTACAAAGAAAAGACTTCTTTCTTCCTGTTTGCAGCCCGCAGATTTTCTTAAACTGAATTTGGTGGCCCGTATTCATACATGAGTTTGACACCACTGTAATATATCAATCATCCTCCAAACAATCCTAATCTTCCACCACAAAAATAGTCAACTTTCTATGGAAAGAAATGTAACAACCTCCCAAAAAGATTCCAAACAGAGACACCGCTCCGCCATTAAATCATCTTTTAATTACCCCAAAACCGCAGAGAGGAGCAGTAATTTTTTCACAACGAAACTCGTTCTCTTAGGCGAGTATAAAGGCAAAGTGAACCAGGCCCAATTTCGGCGAACAGCAATTACAGGCGTCGAGAGAGCGTCGCCGTTTTCGACTGCTCCCCTTCGTTCTCCTCACCGCCGCTTCTTATCGTGATTATCGTGATCATCGACGCGGCCGATACTTTCGTGTGACGTAAGGCCCCCGCTTTCCTCGTGGGGCCCGAAGAAGCGTCTTCCACCCTGAGGCGTTCCACCGTTCCGTCACGGTTCTCACGATCTCGATCCGCGCACGCCGCGTCCCGTCCGAAAATGGCGAACCGGGGCGACCGTGGACGCGGTGAGAGCCTCGGTCGCTGAAAAAAATCAATTAATCTCAATCGGGACGAGCGGTCGCGAGCGTGCGCGCGCGCGGAAGGGTAATTTCCAATTTGTCGCGGGTCCGAAGGGAGGGACGAGGGGCGGGCGTCTGGGCCCGCGAGCGATCCGCGAGAGTCGAAAGTATTTTTCGGATAAGGGCATCGCGCGCGACGAGCGAGTCGCCGCGGGTGACGAGAAGACGAGGGAAGCATGCTGAGATCTCTGCCAAGGCGTCTTTTTTTTTTTGCACGAAAATTTTGGAGAAACCGTGTAACGAGCAGAACGGCAAAATGGAGAAAAATATTTAAGGCACGTTTTATGATAGAAAATAATTTTTAATCCTTAATTAGATGCGGTTACATTGTAAGACAATGGTGCAGTTTAAAAGTTTGCAATGTTTACAAAAAATATTGCTAAGGTGAATGTCCCAATTTCTGCTCATTTAAGCGTTCACTCGTTATGAAAAGGATCTAAAAAATTTGTTTGCAGTAAAAATTTGCAAAGTAATTGATTAATACCTCGATAATGAATCAATTAATTCAAAAATATTTTAAAAAGATGTTATATGACGTTTAATTATTAATAATGGCTAATTCAATGTAGTACTCTAAATGTCCGTATTTCTGCTCACGACAAATAACTTACAAAAAATCCAATAAAAATCCAGTAAAAATCCAGAGTAAAATACAGTAAACGTTTTTAGTATTAAATACGATTTATTTCTGCACACACTACGTTCGGTCCGATTATCGAATCACAATGAAATTGCTGTTCTTCAGTCTAAGCAGTAAGAATACGATTAGAACGAGTAAGTTCCTTGTTCTAAAATTTTTTTCGTTGCTTACGTAGCACTTTCTTTCTAACAAACCTGTACATCCCTCGCATGAATGATCAAAGAACTTATAATTATTTTTTTACAATTATAGTACAAACGTAACATTTATAATAATAAGAAAAACACGAAGTGATTAGAAATCGGGACATGAGCAGAAATTGGGACATTCACCTTACTGTTGTTTCATCAAAGAACAAAGTGCATTAGATATTCATCTACTGTAAAGAAACGATCAAAGAATTTTATGTTCCTGTTTGAAATTCATCATGTGATATTTTTTTATGACCCTAAAATTAACAGCATGATTTATGCTTATTAAATTTTGCCTATCGTGGACTCAAAATTCAGGGAAACTCGTTTATTTATCGCGCAAGGTGTTTGGTCAGAGTTTAAAGCAGAAAATTAGCCTCTTTCCAAAAAATTTATTGATCGGGATTTGTGTTGGCTTGATAATAGAGATTAATTACGTGTCTGGCGTAAAAAGTCTTTAATATTCTACATTTTGCCCCGAAGCGAGGAAACGTTTCTATAAATGAATATACATATTTTATAAAATACATTCCGCGTGACAGAATTTATTCGCCTAGAATTCGTTTTCGTTAATACTTTCACCTAATTGTAGATTGAATCTACAATACATTAAACAGAAGCTTCTTAATATTCTGCATTTTTGCATTTCTCTTTCAATTCAAGGAAAAGGAAGACCCCGTCATAACCAGGCAGTATGTAAAGCAGAGTATAATCTTATTAAAATATTTTATTGAAATTTTATTCGGACTATGTTCTAAGCGGTGTTAAGTGTGACACGTTTCTTTTGAAACTACAGCAGTAGATCCTTGGATCCATTTTAATAAACGCAACGAGTCTTTAATGTATTCGACGATGATCCCTTGCGCAATAAAATACTTGGAGTGTTCTAAATGTCATCGATCTCGATCACGAAAATATTTTCACGTGTGCACAGCGCCGAATATAGCATACGTATCACGTCGGACGAGTATCAGCCTTTCGAAGGTGAACAAAAGAATGCGTGAACAAACGGACAATACGGGATCGCGGCTGTCAATGCAGCAGTAAAAGATTTGCATAATCGCTCGATGTCGTCGATACGGATTTGCATAAAGAATTCGTTGTCGGACCAGTCGAAGGTGTCCGAGATATGCGCGTCTCCGATGGAATTCAACTTCATTTATTTTGGGCCAGGAGTGCCACCGGTCTTTCACGATAGCATTGCCGTGACACGACTAAAAAGGCTCAGGGATTTCAGTTGCGTTCGTTCTAGAAAATCTAATTAAGACCACCGGAATTCTATTCAGAAGATATCAAACTTCATCTAATAAAGCAATAATGAAGATAAACTCTCGTCGGATTGAATAAAGAATTACGTTAGGAACTTCTGAGAAAGAAAGAAAACAAGGCGTTGAAGATTTCAATGCTCGAAAAAATGAGCGCATTAAAGGCTTCGCTCGCATCGACATCAGCCAGTAAGATAGTTCAACGCCCATAAAAAGTAAACGCAGTGAAGACTTCAACGCCCGCATCGAAATCAGCGCATTAGAGACTCCAACGCGTGCATCGAAATTACTGTTCCGGAGACTTCAACGCCCGCAACAAATAAACGCATTAGAGACTTCAACGCTCGTAATGAAATCACCGCGCCGGATACTTCAACGTTCGCACGAGACACGAATACCACAAGAAACTTCAATGCCCGATCTCCGCGTGCGATCGACTCTGGATCTTTCACGCGCTTGGTCCATCAAAGGGAAGCATCGGCGACACGATCGCGATAGGGAGCGATTGCCAGGTACCAGTCCTCGATCCAAGAACTAACCTCGATCCAGGCGTCCCTCGAGAGTGGCGTAGGTGTTTCTATTACTTTTAAACATTGCTGATATAATTATTGATGATCTACTCTTTCTATAAGGATGAACTTCAGTATCATTAAAAATAAGCGAAAATCTTTGAAAATTGGAGTAGTGTTAGTCCGCACAACTGGTCCTAAAATAACCTCCATTGAATGTGAAAAGTAAATCGCTAACGATGTGGAATCTTTATCAGTGTAGGGTTTTTGAACAATCAAATTATTAGTCCACATTTTTTCGATGGTATGTTAAATTCACTCATGTACAAGTGTACAAGGCATTTCTTCAAAACGCAGTCCTCTTCTTTGCAACCTGGAATTGCATCAAGGTCATTTCAAAGACACGTGCTGAACTCGTTTTTTCTGTACTTTCAGAATGTGCAAACAAAAGTATAGCATTTCATTTAAAAAATATAAGATGACCTTCATATGACCTTGAAAAATTAAAGGTAACAATTTTTTTCCACAGTGACATTCTATACAAGAAATGGTATTAAGTCTCTTTACATTTTTTCCTATCATATAGCGTTCAACAGTTATATCAATCGGCACTTATCATGAGTCACCTTGTATAAGAAAGTTAATGTTAATATTTATATTTATTGTTCCCTGACATTTTATAAAAATTTCGTTGACCACATTTATAATGTGTTAACAGTTCAAATTGTAATCAGATTTTTAAGAGGAGAAGAGCAGGCGTATGTTTATCTTATTTACCAAAGCTATTCATTACTTGATTCCTTTCTTAAGGGGTCTTCCCAGTGTGAACCTCTGAAAAATTGCCTTTTTTTGTGAATTTTTTTGTACTAAACGAAATGTCCAATCTAAATAAAGTTTTTCCTACTGATTAATACACTTATTGAGAGTACAAACAAATTTTTTTTTGCAATTTATAATAGTTTATTTAACTATATATATCGCACTGAATTGAGCGCCTCAAGAAAACGATGTAGTGCTTGCGTAGATGATTCCAGAAGAACGACGCATCTAAATAAAAAAATTCAAAATGGTTTTTAGTCGTCACGGATGTCGTTATCGTTGGAACCAAAATTATTTTAATTGATAAAAAATTAACCAAATGACGGAAGTTTAAATGTTTAAGTTCCGAAATTCGATGAATTTTTAGTCATTTGTCATTGTAAAAAGTATGAAATTGTTAATAAAACAAAGTTTCCGTGGTCCCTGCGACAGCCACTGATGTGTTGAGTAATGTGTAAAAATTTGAGACTGATTAATCAAATAATTTTTTTGCAATCATGTACGCAAGCACTATATCGTTTTCTTGAGGCGCTCAACTCAGTGCGATATATATAGTTAAATAAACTATTATAAATTGCAAAAAAAATTTGTTTGTACTCTCAATAAGTGTATTAATCAGTAGGAAAAACTTTATTTAGATTGGACATTTCGTTTAGTACAAAAAAATTCCCAAAAAAGGCAATTTTTCAGAGGTTCACACTGGGAAGACCCCTTAACTCACAAACTAATTGCTCCGCTCAATCAACATTCATTTGTACCCGTTTCCAGGACTTTATGGTTACTATTAAAGTCACATAAAATACATTCATGGTTGTGAACTGTTCAAATCCGCCCCTGTCTCCTCTATGCTAGATTATGCTGTCCATCTCTCAGACAACTGCTACCAGTAACGAGTGAAATTAAACGAAACTCGTTCTTCGACAGTGCAACCCCGTAACGTAACGTGCGGGGTAGGGTGGCTCTTATTTTTGACTTTTGAATTTTTTTCGCAGCACCCCCTAGAATAGTTCCAATTATAAAAAAAAAAATTGTATAAAGTTTGAACTCAATCGGATAAGGGGAAAACATTTTAAAGCACACAAACTGGATTTTTTAAACATATCCACTTTGTTTTTAACTATATAAAAAAATATGTTAAACGAAAGTTGTAAATAGATAGATAAGAAGCATGTTTTATGTTCTATGTCTTTTTTTCGTGCGAGAAACGAATATTCTATGACTTTTTTTCGAAAAAAGTAAAAAAAAATATAAAAATAAAAATATAACTTTATTCATTTCTTTTTAATTTTGAAAATACAAATGTACCTCGAACATTTCCTAGTTATAAAGATCTAAAAGGAATGTGTATTTTTTGTACAACTCTAACAGCTTATTTTTTTTTTTTAATTTATGAAATTTCTTAAATGATCGGAAAGCATACACATTTCTGTAATGAAAATTGACAAATGATATCTAAAGAGAAATAAGATGTTTTTGAAAATAAATAGTTTATTCGTATGTAATTATTTACAATTGTTGGTTATGGGATAAAGTCTCTTTTTTTACAATCAGGAAATTTCTGACGGTAATCATTTACAATTTGAACAACATATTGAATTAGACGGCCAATTCCTTCAAACAGAAGCATCGTCTTGGTCTAAAAACAGAGGCTTTATTAAAAATTTAGAATTAGTAAATAAACTGCGGGTTGTCAATGATACTGCAGAAAGAGATGTTCAATTAATGGAAGACTATAATGAATTATTTACAAAAAATGAGAAACAAAAACAATATGTTCTTCAAATTGTAAACGATTACCGTCAGAAGTTTCTTAATTGTAAAAAAGAGACTTTATCCTGTAACGAACAATTGTAAATAATTACATACGAAAAACTATTTATTTTTAATAACATTTTATTTCACTTTACATATCATTTATCAATTTTCATTCATTTAAGAAATTTCATAAATTAAAAAAAAAATAAGCTCTTAGAGTTGTACAAAAGAATATACATTCCTTTTAGATCTTTATAACTAGGAAATGTTCGAGGTACATTTGTATTTTCAAAATTAAAAAGAAATGAATAAAGTTATATTTTTTATTTTTTTATTTTTTTTTTTACTTTTTTCGAAAAAAAAGTCATAGAACATTCGTTTCTCGCACGAAAAAAAGTCATAGAACATAAAACATGCTTCTTATGTAGATCTACAACTTTCGTTTAACATATTTTTTTATATAGTTAAAAACAAAGTGGATATGTTTAAAAAATCCAGTTTGTGTGCTTTAAAATGATTATTTGAACCCTCGAGGGTCCAGGGGCACGTTTTCCCCTTATCCGATTGAGTTCAAACTTTATACAATTTTTTTTTTTTATAATTGGAACTATTCTAGGGGGTGCTGCGAAAAAAATTCAAAAGTCAAAAATTAGAGCCACCCTACCCCGCACGTTACGTTACGGGGTTGCGCTGTCGAAGAACGAGTTTCGTTTAATTTCACTCGTTACTGGTAGCAATTGTCTGAGAGATGGACAGCATAACTAGGAAATGTTCGAGGTACATTTGTATTTTCAAAATTAAAAAGAAATGAATAAAGTTATATTTCTTATTTTTTTATTCTTTTTTTTTTTACTTTTTTCGAAAATCGTTTCTCGCACGATAAAAAGTCATAGAACATAAAACATACTTCTTATCTAGATCTACAACTTTCGTTTAACATATTTTTTTATATAATTAAAAACAAAGCGGATGTGTTAAAAAAATCCAGTTTGTGTGCTTTAAAATGATTATTTGAACTTTCAAGGGTCCAGGGGCACGTTTTCCCCTTATTCAATCAGGCTCAAACTTTACATACACTTTTTTTTTATCAATTGGAACTATTCTAAGGGGTGCCGTGGAAAAAAAATTGAAAAAAATTTTCATCAAGAGTAAACAAGAGCCACCCTAGTGCGGGGCAGTCGATTCTAATGCCTGGGTGACTAAGAACCGAAGACCAACACAGGAAACAAAGGATCCCATGCACGCCGCGTCGATGGACCAAGACGGAGATCTTTCCGAAGCAATCTTCTTCCTGAATAACTTTCCCCCGGTAATTATTACGCATACGTGTCCGTACTTTATAAGATTCTCGTTCCTTAAGCATCCGCCGCTTTCCTCGGAGTTTTGTCTTTCCTGTTCCCCCCTGCGTTTGTTGACCGCGCCGCCGCGCCGTGGGACGTTAAGAAATAGTCGTACGCCAGCGTATTATTATATAGCGCTTTAAATGGTAGCGATAAATTACGGACGCTGTTCCCCGCGTTAACCGCAATCGCCTTTTAAACCGAGAGCAGGCCTAAACTGCTGCCAGAGCTCCTTTCAAGTCACTTTTGGTCTCCTTTTTGGCCAAACTACTGTGCGCGGGCAATATGTGACGGGAGAGAAGACTGTGCTTAATGTTCTCTATTCTGGCTTGGAACGGTGCCATAAGTAATTTAGTTCTTAAAAGCCACTCACTTTTGTAATGAATGTAACTTCTACTATAATCCTCTGTCATAAATATAAAAATTTTCTGTGAAAGATTTTAGTGCTTCATTAAATTCCTATTGTACTTCAGAGGTTTTAGAGGCTATATTAATGTTAATTAAATCGTATTCCGTCGTCTTCAGCATCGCTCTAAAAATGTCCGCGACGGTTACAAAGTATTTCTCGGCGAGCAGCCAGCAAGGACAGTTTGTCTCATAAATTTCAGAACTCCGCTGACCATCCATCCGTTTTACCGCAACAACGTGCTCGGTCGGAGCTGTAACTCGATGATGTTTCTTGCGTTCTACGTGTTCTCCACCAATAGACCGGATCGAAGCTATTTCTGCGACGATGTTTCTCGCGTGACATCATCCAGACGATGAAACGGAGAATCGAGATAAAGAGGCGCGTGGAGTCGTAAAAACTCCACTTGTTTGCATTCTCAGTTTTACGATCGATCGAGAAGATCCAGCGGTGCCGACGGGAAACATTGTAAAAAGGAAGATATATTCGCGGCATCTACGTTCTGCGCCAATTCCGTGCTCCTCGATCATGTCAATCACGCTTCGACTCTTCGATCGCCGCGATCTATGAACGCCAGAAATTCTTGAGCGCAGACATAGTTATCCTAATCTCAAACGAAAGTGTTCTCGTACATTTTATACTGCTTATTACTTTCTAAGAGAAATTTCCATTCATCCTATTCGTAGTTTCGCAGCCACGGCAATGATATTTCTAATCCATGACAAGCTTAAAGAAATGGGATCAAAATTTTAAAGTTTTACGCTGCATTACTCCCCTAACAGCAACCGACAAGCTACATTCATCTTCCCCCGAATTAGTGTCACCTACGACCGAATAAATCAGCTTATTACTCATTCGAGCGACGCAGCGTGCCCTAAATACCCAGACGCGCGTGCTGTAGGACGGATCAAAGGGAACGTCAGGGGCCCGAGGAGCGATTTCGGGGCGTTATCAAGGTGCCCATCAAAAGAGTCCCAACGGATGAAAAGCCGTCGCGTCCCCGCGGGGTCCGGCGAAAGAGAAAGCACGGTGGCCCGAGGCCGGTGGCCCCGCGGATCATTACACGAAATCAGTCCTACCAGATTGTATCGCGGGGGCATAAAGTATATTTCGATGTATCGCGGACGAGCGTACAGAATCGGAAGTCGGCGGCGGCGAACAGTAGCGAGCTGCGTCGACCATATAGGGACTCGGCACGTTCGTGCTGAGCGGCCGCTGAAAAACGCGTATGCAAATTAATAAGCCTCGACCGAAACGGTCCCCGCGACACCTTCGAGAGGATTTTCTCGTTGGGCTCGCTCGATCGTTCGCAGGTAGATCCTCCGACTCATCCGCGATACCGTCCTCGCTTCCTGGTGGCTTCTGCCACCCACGGGGTCGCGCCAATATGCGAGGCTGGAGGGGGAAACTTATCGAGAGGCTCTGTTAGATAATTCTAGGTAACAGAATAAGAAAATTAAGGGATCTTCCCAGTGTGAAGCTCTGAAAAATTGCCATTTTTTGGGAATTTTTTTGTACTGAACGAAATGTCCAATGTAAATAAAGTTTTTCCTACTGATTAATACACTTATTGAAAGTACAAACAATTTTTTTATGAAATTTATAATAGTTTATTTAAATATATATATCGCACTGAATTGAGCACCTCAAGAAAACGATGTAGTGCTGACGTAGATGATTCCAGAAGAACGACGCATCTGAATAAAAAAATTCAAAGTGGTTTTTAGTCGTCACGGATGTCGTTATCGTTGGAACCAAAATTATTTTAATTGATAAAAAATTAACCAAATGACGAAAGTATGAATGTTTAAGTTCCGAAATTCGATGAATTTTTAGTTATTTGTCATTGCAGAAAGTATGAAATTGTTAATAAAACAAAGTTTCCGTGGTCCCTGCGATAGCCACTGATGTGTTGAATAATGTGTAAAAATTTGAGATTGATTAATCAAATAATTCTTTTGAAATCATCTACGCCAGCCTCTACATCGTTTTCTTGAGGCGTTTAATTCAGTGCGATATATATAGTTAAATAAACTATTATAAATTGCAAAAGAAATTTGTTTGTACTCTCAATATGTGTATTAATCAGTAGGAAAAACTTTATTTAGATTGGACATTTCGTTTAGTAAAAAAAAATTCCCAAAAAATAGCAATTTTTCAGAGGTTCACACTGGGAAGACCCCTTAAGACAGATTTTATGGAATTACTGATTTCGGTTAGGTTAACATTTTCTCAGAACGAAAGGAGGATGGCAGAAAAGGGCCAAATTTATAACCCTTTAGGCACCTAAACCTTTGGCAGGACATTATTCTAATTCTATAGATCTCAAGGAATTCTGAAAGTACAATTATTTGTAGCAAATGTGATGGGAAAGTTGTGAAAAACGTAGATGAAGTTGGCGGTGCACCGAAAGGCAAATTGGAACGCGCTGACTACAAATGGTTATAACTTCGAAATGGATGCATATAATACAAAAATTCAATCGCTATTGCAAAGGAAAGTTGATATTTATATAGTAGGTAAAAGCATATTGTTTAAATTATTAAATAATAACAATAAAACGCGAAAAATTGAGGTAAAGTATTACGATGCGAATATTGCATGAAATATGTTCCTTATTATACTGTAACTTGCTTGTAAAACCAGATGAAGTGCATTGAACTCGAAGAATTATTGTTGTATTTTTATCTTCCTCTTTTTCGTGTAATAGTTTTTTAATCAAATTGTATTTAACCGCAAATATACGCATAATGGATAGTGTATACAGTGCAACCGCAAGTGAGCGAGTGAACGGTTTCAAGTGTTTATATTTTAGGCGTTTCTGTTGGCTACTTTACCTTTTGTCTGACATAGGATGATAGTCTTAAATGAAGCGATATTGCAGGTCGAAGAATTCGGAGATTTTCAAAGACGCAATCTCAATATTTCATTTTAAATACATTTTGTGGTTTAGTCTACAATACATAATAGTTCTTTTACAGTATAGTTTAGTTTACAATAGTGTATATGTATATAATTAATTTATTAATAATTTATTAAAAATTATCATAGACGTGACGATAGGTGATATTGTCTTGTTTACTATCGGAAGAGAAACGTTGGTGGTGCTAGTGTCAGTACTTTTAAAGAAGACAATACTTTTGCTCAAACACCACACTATATTATACTATGCAATTACGTATTTCATGCACCCATTTCAAAGTTATAACCGCTTGAAGTCAGCGCGTTCCAATTTGCACCCCCAACTTAATTGCCACAAATAATTGACATTCAGATCTTCTTGTGATCTATAGAATGATATCCTGCCACATGTTTAGGTGTCTAAAGGGTTGTAAATTTGACCCTTTTCTGCCATCCTCCATTGTTGAAGGTAGATAAATCATGGTTGAATTATTACGTTGTCTCAGAAGTTCTGGATGTAAAATATTTTTACGAGAAATGCATATTTTATAGCGATTTCATAATGTTATCGGTAAAAAAAAGGAGGAAGAAGTGGACCGAGAGTGATGAAATTTTTTCACAGCCTTTAAAAGTGTATTTTAAGAATCGATTTAAATACCTGCACAATAATCGACACGAAAGGCAACCTGATTGAATTAGAAGAGTGAGAACTGATTAATTAATTATAGCCTTCTAAAAGTAGCATACACCGGCTGGAAAAGAATCGAAGGAGGAATCGAGCGTCTATCGATTCCAAGTAAACCCCGAGCTCCGCCATTAGAGACTGGCGGAAGTTTCTTGCGGATTTTTTTGCGGACACTGCGCGTCACAGGACGAGAGGAGCAGCGAGGCCGGATCAAAGCGTGCACACCGATCAAGGGCACCGATCTTCAGCGTGCCCTTTTCCAGGCAATTCGTTCCGCGGGATTATCCGGTCGGTGAACGTCTGTCTCGAATTATAATCAGAGGAATCGGCGAGCTTGTTTGTCGCGTGTTGCTTTCGACGAAGAAACAGGAATTTTTGCGTTCCTTTTATACTTCTCCTTGGGCAAGTGGTTCTTCCTCTTTATCATTTATCTACTAATTAATACGTATTACTTCTATCATACAAAGAAAAAGGGAGAAGCATTTCTCCTCGGTGTTACTCAAAATGTACATCGTTAGATTCCAAATAGTAGTACAGTCTATAATTTAGACGACGATTCTCGATTCCAAAGATAGAATATCTTTAACTATACTAGAAATTATTTATTCTAGATCTGATAAAGATCTATTTTCACTGAATCAAATGAAACTGAATTCATTATTTTTCCTTTCTACTCTTGGTCAATCTTCAGTTCCCATCAAGAGTATCTAGCAACCACGAACCTTAACAAGATTAAGCTACTCTCCCCAGGATTTCAACATCCGGCAACAAGTCCAACGAAACCCAGAAACATCCATTTGCCAACCTCGAAAATTAAATCCCGATCGCGGGAACGACATCTACGGAGGTTAGTTTCGTCCAGGGGGAAGCATATCGAGCATAAAGCCAGTGGGACGTCCTCCCTGCGCGACGATTTTAACCAGCCGCCACGGACATCATTGTAAATATCAGCGGCTATATGGCCTCGTAAACAACCCCCTTACTAGATCGAGGATCTCTTCTTGATCCCTTTCTCCCGGTGATCGCGCCGCGATTTCGAAGCACTTGCGCCCCACTGTTTCGCACGCGATACGAACTCGCGGTTCGAGCCATTTTTTTAATGGTCCTCGTAAACGCGAAAGGCTGTCTCTTATCGCGCGCACTAAAACGCCGCGATTCGACCGTCATTAGGGGTCGTCCTGAATTTTTCGAGCGATCCGGGGGCAAGGGGCGACTGTGTCCCTAACGGTGGACGTCCGCTGGACGTATCAAGCTCCAACGCCGCGGGAAACTCGAGCGCCGCTCATTCTGGACAGAGGAAGAATAAAATCTCAGAGGCTGCGGATTTTAATGAGCACCCTCGGCGCGTCTAACGACGAACCTTGGATCTTTCTAGCGCGGACCACGATCTCGTAAACTATGGCGTCTATGGCAACGCAGCTTCGGTCCCCTTCGGTTCCCTTCGGCTGCTCTGAAGGGTGGACGAGATTTCCCTAGGTCGTAACTTCGCCGCGCTCGTTCTTCCAGGGTTTAAACGGCGTCTTATCGGTGCCGGAAACAGCGGCTCGAGGATGATGGCGTGGCGCGAACGAGAGTTAAAAGCGAGCCGGATTATGGGAGCAGGGCGCTGTTAACGAGCCCTCGACGCATCTTTCGTCCGGGATGCGGCAATTAAACGGCAGTTTGTTATAATTGTTATGCGCCCGTCTGATACGCGGCCGTGGATGATTGTCTTTCTGGTTTACTGGCGCGTGTTAATGGAGGCGAACGCCCCTATTCCGGGACGTTTATGTCTGATGCGACGATCCTGTACACTGTTACGAGGTGTAATGGGATATATTTGCCATTTCTACGGTATATCAGTCGTAATAGGCGATAAAATTGAGTGAATGTTAATGTTCAAGGGAGAAGGCACCGAGGATGTCCGATAATAATCCCGGGGTACTTTCATTTTTAATTAATGTGCATCGGGCCCGCGGAGTACGTCACTGCCTTATCACCTTCGTTTCGTTTTCCTTATTTTGTCCTTTATATCTGGATTTATGGTTCTACTTCCTCGGAGGACTAATCGCAGACTATATTACTTGCGATGCATTCATGTAATCGCAACATTATATTATAATTTATTAGGATTCTCAACACTTACTCCAATTAATTTTTGAACGGATCAGCTCAAGATGTAGCGCCGCTTTCAAGTTTTTACTCTTTTATCACCCTATTTGATACTCCATGAAGACAAGAAACGGCTATGGCATCCATCGGGAGCACCATAAAACAGCAGATACAAGTTAGAATCTCATCCCTAACGGGCACACATCCCGATACAATCGTATATCCGTATATAATCGCCGAATCTGCCGCTCGTAGGACCAAATTAACGAACTGGGACCATGGTAAGACGACCTAAAGGTGCAATAAATGCAGCCATTCGGTGCAGGTCACTTTGACGTTCCGCGAATGGATATTAAAAACCACTCAGATAAACTCTTATGCGGGTGGGATCAACGAACTGTTACCACAAGGACTTGGAAGCTGGGGAAACGTCAGGAAAGGAGTTGAGAATTAGGTGAAGATTTAAATAAATGGAGAAAGTAACATAAGTGAAATTCTGGAGATGCGCTGCTGAATATTAATTTCTCCAATTATTTAAGCATTGAAGTGATTTTAACGAAGCTGGTTGTTTCAATTATAAATTCTATGATTCCATTATTTACAAAGCAGTTCTAAATTTCTGGATAGAATTTTCTATACTTTACTCGAATTTATTTTTAGTAATTAAAGTCCATAACAAAAACGAATCTGCCTACAATTAATAGTGCTTTCCAGGGAACGTTAAGCGCGATATCTATTTAATAAACGACAAACGACACGAGCAAAGTTTATATCCCACCGTAACGAGCTCCTTAACACTTGCCGCGGAGCGATAACTGAAAAGACAATCTCCCAAAGCATCTCCTGGCGTCCGTTTTTTTTTTTTAAAAAACGCCGTCCTCGTCGACTCTCGGAAAAGAAATCCGCTGTCGCGAGCCGCGCAGGATAATAAACTCGCAGTTTTGTGGCCGAGCGCGGGACTCTGCCCGCCGGGGAAACGCGCTCCAGTAATAATTCCTAAGGTGGAAAGGAATCTTCGTCTCCCCTCCTGTCTCTCTCCCGTTCGCAACGTCCAGGCCGTGTCAATTAAACCGTCTCGGGAGAAAACCGAGGGACCTGATTTCGCCCACCCACGCGTAGGACGCGTAGAAAGTTCCCTCGGAACCGGCGGAGAGAAAAATATCGCCGCCGCGTTCAGAGAACGCAAATCAGCCCTCGACTGTCGTAACGGTGAATTCATATTTTTTAATTAGCTTGACTGCTCTCGGTGCATCTGCCACTGTATCATTCCACGTAGCACACTGGGTATTGGAGACATCCGGCCGATCCGATACGAAGTGGGATGCACGGTGATATCATTTTATTTCATCTGAATTTCATAATTATTTCGTGAAAACAAACGAACAAAAAATTTTTTCTTCGAATGTCTGACAGCGTTATAAAAATTATTTCATTTGCAATATTTATGTGTAAAATTTAGCTTGTTTGTATTATTTAATTAAAACGTATTTAGTAAGGAAACTGTAGTTATTACTAGACTGTGAATATATGTATTTAATACATTGATAATTACTTTGCTATTGATACAAATGCATAAGTGAAATGTGAATAAAAATATGTATTATCTCCTAAATATTAAATCGCTTTAGATGCTGATTTAAAAACCTAAGAATTTTTTCAATAAAGAATTTAAAAAATATGTGCAAAATGGAAAATGATTGTGCGAAACAATAATCAACATAATAGTGAATAAATATAAACGTGAACTTTAATTTTTTTTTTAAACAAAACAACATTTAGACACATTGCTTAGGGCTTATGGGATAACCCAATATTTTTGTGACACAATTTTTTGTCATAAATGTATGAACATCCCCAGTACTGTAATTATCTACGCAATCAAGGAATAAATTAAGATCTTAAACCCTTAACTATGTACCATTCTGAAACTTCCCAGACTGCAGCAGTGAAATTTTGAATTTTTCGTGTTCCTTTGAACTTAACCATTGAAGAAGCCTGTTAATAGCATTGTGGTTTGTTGAAACTCCTCCGCCAGGTATCTTTAACATTTTTACAAAAGTGTAAAATAGTAAACTACGCTATAATATGGAGTTGGTTGGCATTAAAGATTCCAGAGGCCAAAGTATTGAAGTAACATTGAATCGGCGAAGCAGTTAAGGGTTAATAACGCTAGAATTCATGCGGCTCGATTCTGGGATCGATAGTATTGATTCGGTATCATTCCCATCGCGATCCGTTCCCCTTTTCCTGGCAGTCGCCGCGCCGCGGCGGCCCCGCGTTTCTGAACTCGATCGCAGCTCGTTCGCGTTCCATCGAGGGAACAGTCGCGTGGAAGCGGTCGCTCGACCGAATCTGAAATTCCAGCGCGCCGCCGACGATAAATCAACGACAAATAGAAACGTCGTTGGGGAGCTTCTTGCCCGGAGGAGGCTCTCTCTCCCGTCTCTCACGGAGGACATTACCCAAGTGCCCGGAATCGATTTTATCCTCCTTCGGATACGTCGCGGAACGCTGGACGCTGAGAGATGTGTATCTCTATTTGTTTCGGATTCAACCTGTACTGAGAATATGTATATTCCCGGTATCCACGTCTGTTCCTCTCTGTTCTTCCTTTTTCTTCCAAAAAAAAATTGAGAACCGCGTTCTTCTACTAAGAAACCGCAACTCGTAGCCTTCAAAGTAACATGTATTATTATTCCACGAGGTATTATAATGTTTAGGAGTCATTTGGTCTATTATGGAGTTCAAATGGTGCAAGAAGCGATCTCCAAAATGTTTCATAAGCAGCCCATGAGAATTGAACGCAAATGAAAACGCTTTTCTCCGTTTTTCTTTTCTTCGTAGAAAAAATAACTTCCAAGAAAAGCCTCCAAAGAAGGGATAATTTCCCGCGACAGCAATTCCCTTAAACAGCGATCCCTCTTTGAGAAATTCCAAGTTTTTTTCGAGATCAGAAGAAGGAAAGGGCACTTTTACCATCGGCGACTTTGCCAGGCACATCAACTCGGCTGGCGCGCCGCGTGCTTTGCATTTCCTGCGTGCGCGACGGGCCCACGCGCGCGTGCAACTTTCATCGGCACGCCGCGGAAGCCGGAATGGGAATAAGGTATGAAATATTCGATCGAATGGGATCCCGCGGCGGACTGTGAGAACCGTGGCACCGATCGATCGTCGGCGCGGCGTACTACGCGAGATACACGGATAACCGTATGACTTCATTGGAGCGTGTCAGTGGGCGATTATGAGAAATTGGAAATCGAAAAAACGAAATCGCGGCGGACCGATCGCGCGCGGTATCCCTCTCGCTTTAAATAATAAATCGACTTTATCGGCAACGGCGATCGACAGGTCGCGTTCGACCGAGTTTCTTCGCGAGAACAGGCCGCTTCGACTGAGGAGAAAATTGAATGAACCTCGGTGCTGTTTGTCTGAATTTTAATGGCCCTGCATGGCGAGTGGAATTGAATTGTATTTGAAGAGAATGTTTTCTTAAACATTTGAATTTTAATATTGGTTGCCATTTTTTGGTAGGTGCAATGGACAAAATTGGGACAACCGATATAAAGTAGATGTCTATAATTCATACTGTCAGAAATCTTAAACACTGTCAAAATGATCTATAGAATTTTAGCTGCTAATGACCTGTGCAATAAAAGTAAGTAAGCTAAACGGATTCTAACTGCTCGGCAAGATTAGAACCTCAGTGTCGCCCAATGTAACGATCATTTTTTTCCTCACAGAATCCGTTTTGATTTAAGATTTCATTCTGTTAATTCTGTTAAGATTTCATGTTGTAAACTTTAGGATATGAAGTTACAATTTTAGAGACTTTCAGAGTTAAGATTGAAGGTTTTAAGATGGAGATACGAAAATTTCAAGTCGAACAGTTAAAAAGTTGAGGTATTTTCTATGCTTCTTCAAATCAACAACTTTTCTCATATTGCATTGTATACAGGGTGCCCCAAACAAAGTGTAGGAACTTTTTCCTTAGCAAAAATGTTCGTTATGGCTTTGTTAACGAGTTATTAACGAAAAACATCGACCAATCACAGCGCACGCATAGCGAAAGATCAGCCGTGAACGCTACGTGTAGCTTGGTCCAGCCACTGAACGGCCGTTCGTCCGCTATACGCGCTCTCGGATTGCTCGGTGTTTTTCGTTAATAACTCGTTAACAAAGCCATAACGAACATTTTTGCTAAGGAAAAAGTTGTTTAGAATCACCTCAGAAATCACCCCTTTCCGGCTCCCACACTTTGTTTGGGACACCCGGTATATGTAGTATCTTTCCATTGATATCTATTTTTAAAGTTAATACTCATTCCCAGTGAGAACTCTCAGGCTTACCAATGACTATACGCTTTTAAAACCCAAGCACTTATTAAAAATACTGATGCCAGGTTCTAATACAGATGTCACAGAAATACTGCTACACGCACTCGCGCTCAATCCCAAAATTGTCACCCATTCCCATCACAGGCACTCGCTCCTAATGTCTCGATGCTAATGTCCAATCCCAGACGTCCGAACGCATTATCCAAATCCACGCAGTCATCGCGCGTCTATTTACAGGTCCCCGGTGTTCATAGAGACCACACACGCAGAAAAGAGTCGAGTAATCGATTTTAACAGCCCACCTAAATGACACTGCGTCCGCGAGGTTCGGTAGTCGCGTCACGGTCTCCTCTCACACGTGAAAATCTCACTCTCCCCGACGCCGATAGTCGGAATCTGGAGCACGGTGGATCCCCGTGACACCCATTCCTAAGCCCATAATTCACGAAGAGGAAGGGGGATTTCTCCGGCTCGTGATTAACGTTACAGTTTTACGAGGCGGACTCGTGCACCGGGGACCCCGGATCGAGCGAGGCCCCCTTTCGTAATTTGTTTTCACATCCATTAGTATCGTGCACGGAGCTTGCTTTCACGCGTGTCCTCGCCCGCGTATTTCATCAGACGCGTATCCACCTGCGCGTCCTCCTCCCTCTCGGTCCTTGCGGTAATATCGATCTTATCAGGCGGCGTCATTATCTCTGCGCCTCGCGCGTGTCCCGTTAGACTCGAATCTCCCGAACGAACGGGACCTTCCGGACACTCGCTGAAATATGCGCCGAAAGACGGCACCGAATGTCCCTCGTAATTACGTCGCGTAATATGGCCCCGCGGTTATGGCGTGGAATTAGCGATGGGGATCGTGGCGGTGTGTGACAACAGTAATTGCTCATTAACGGGCGAAATTACGGATATCGATGGGGATCGATTCGTGAAAGCTTCTTCCTTTTATCGGGCAAATCGATCGCTGTTGAAAGTGTACAGATGCACCGTGCAAATTATTCAATTTTTTTTTCAATTTATTCAAATTGTTAATGTTTTGATTTTTGTGTAATTAAGAACTTTGATGCGACACCTTTGTACCAAAGAATAACAATATTTATGGATGCCAAGGCTATTAATTAAATAATATCGAAGGTTTTTTAATAACACACTCAGAGTTTAATGACCAAGGTTCTCCTGAATCTAAAAACATCATAGGAGATACCATTTTTCGGTAAATGGACGTCGAAACATCTACCCATTAAATCAGACATCGACCTATCGGAATTAGCATTTTAATCGCACTCTAGCGGTGCCTCAACCGATATCGATTCCAAATACGATCAAAACACCGACTCCCTTTATCTCAATTATATTAATCTGAACGCGAATCGCTTTTCACCTCGGCTATTCTCTTCAGGATCCACGCCACGCAGAACGGCTTCCATTTATAACAGTTCCCTCGGCGGGCTTCGGTCGTAAAAGCGACTCGTATTAGCGTAGAATAAAGCGCGGCTTGTGCCATTAGCGTTACACGACACCGAGGTCGGCGGACTCTCGAGCGCGCGATCGAACTATCGCGACGGGGTCGAGAAATTTCAGAAATGTCGGAGGATCACCGATCGTGCGGCCGTCAGCTGTTCCGAGAACCGTCGCGTCGCCTCGTAAATTTCGTAACGTAATGAGGATCCACTCGAAAATCCGGGGACCTCTTTCCCAACGCGAATCGAGCCGAGGCGATGTTGCAACGCGACGCGAGCTCCGTTTCTGAACGAAAAACGGGCTTAATTGCTCGGAGAAGTTTCTTCAGTGCCTTCGAAGTCGAGATTTTGAAACGCTGATAATGAAAATTTTGGTGGATCTAATCGAACGTCTGGGTAAAACTCAATCCATTTGTTTATGTAACGTTTGAACTAGGACACAAACTTCAAATATCCTTAATTTTTCGTATTAATATTATATAATTTTTTTTATTATTAACATGTTATAAGGAAACATAAGAAACCTAGATACTAACACTAAAATTCTCACATGTTTCTAAAAGACTAAAAAAGTTGTCAAAGGGAATAAAATACTCTGATGGGTCAAAAAGAACTCGAAGCAGAGTTAATCCATAGAACTTCAACCATGCTGAAGAAAAACTTGAAATTTAAACGTCTATCACCTTCTTTATTTACCCGGAGCCTCAATTTATTTGAAGATTGAATATTCGACGCGGATTTTAATTTCTGAAGTGTGTTAATGATAAACAGACAAGTTCCTCTCGTCAATTACTTCCCATTGGGTTGGGATTAGGTTCGCCATCAAACTGGAGCCCGCGCTCCGCATCCTTGAAACACCGCACTCGCAGAAGTTCATTACTGAGGGCAATTCGCGTCGATTACGTGTGCATCTCGCGCGTCGACGCGTCCGTTCCGATCGAGCAGGCTAATTATCTCGGATCGCGCGTACGATGCACCTGAGAGGAGGACGGTCTCGCGCGGCGATGGAGGTCACTGAGGTCGTTCGACGGAGAAAGGTGGCGGCGGCGATCGGGCGAAAAAAAAAAGAACGAGCAGTAGAGGGCGGCGGGGGACGAAGAAAAGGCTGCGATCCGCGTGCCAGCTGAAAACGCTCGTGTCCCAGACCGTTCTAATTACCACCTTCTCCCGAGCAAACGGTAACGAGGCATTTACGCGTTCGTGGCGACGCGGGGACTGTCGCGATGTGGACCGTATTTCACTTTTTTTATTCCTTGATGCTATAATTATTATCGCGGTTTTATTGTACGATGACGACGAATGTAGAAAGGAAAAATTCGAGGAGAATATGGAGGAAACTTTTGTGAGATGCGAAGGCGATGCTCGGAGTAAAATTATTTTGATGGTATTTAAATTTGAAAATTATACTTGAAACAAAATACAGTGACTAAAGAAATTACACCGCCTTAAAAATATCAATATTTTGTGAAACTCATAATAACCCTCACTTCATACGTGATATCTGCAATATAAGACTGTTGATGAACCACATAATCACAGAATGTCCACAATTCAACAAAGAAAGAATGGAAAACGAACTTAACAGTAACACAACTGATATTCTCACATCGCTTTCGTTTCAACGAAATATAATTAATCTCTGCAAAAACAAAAAGTTATCCAATAAATTATATTCATCACTGAGAATAGATATAAGTCGTTAATCGCTAGACTGCTGATGTTTATGCATTTATAGCAATTTAAAAATTACAAAAACCTACAAAGATGCCCACAGATATAAAAATATAATTAGTATTATTATTTCTTAAACGGATATTCAGACCCTTTAATGTACAATACAAATATAACAAATGTATATGAAATACAAGATAATACAATATAGACTACAAGATACAATATACTTAAATATTAAGATATTAATATTTTGGACATTAAAACCTGGTTAATATACCGCTTGAACAAGCTGTGACAGCCAAACAGATCTAAAACTTCACAGTACTCATTAACGTTAATAATAATCCGGTTAATACAATTGAAATGACCAAACAAAGTGCGGTGTGTTTCTTGCGAGAAAAGCGAACAATAATAAAATATAAAATATAATGCATTTTATAATATTTAAAGAATAAAATACACATTTATTTAAAATTCAATTGCTGTCATATGTCCATAAAACTATGAATTTGCATAACATTTGCAGTCTATTAATGACCATGCAGTTAATGCGACTCTAAATACTTAATTAAAAAATAAAAAAAAAATGTATGTATGATCCTATTGGTAGTATTATAATGCAACTCTGTTAAAACAGATTAAAACAGTCACAAAGTTTGCAATGTATTTAGTTATACAAAAAAATCTATTGTCTAGGAGTAGTGTAATTTGATTGGCCACTACTGTAGACTTGAATTTAGAATTGTGAAAAATAGTTGTCACATATTAGTAAGTATTCTTATACTAAATAAATAGAGATTAAACTGATAGTGAAACAACTCGAATCACACGCATGAGAATAGGCATTGTAATCATCGACTTTAGTAGTTTTTAGTAATAGATTGGTAA
Source organism: Perdita meconis (assembly GCA_030770465.2). Classification (NCBI taxonomy): domain Eukaryota; kingdom Metazoa; phylum Arthropoda; class Insecta; order Hymenoptera; family Andrenidae; genus Perdita; species Perdita meconis. The sequence continues at coordinate 13,723,783 of JASKOS020000009.1, read as the reverse complement.
CGAACTATAGAAAATTGTACTGTTTCCAATGTGACACAGTTTCTTTGCAAGTATTTGAAGCTTGTACTCCACTACTTCTCTATATTCCTTACTTTATCTCTTACTCATCGATATACCAAGTGCCATTAAAATCGAAGACTTAATCCGGGCATCGCACAATAATTTTGCACTGCGTGAAGCTAACAAGTTGACATTTGGAAGGAATGTGGATATGATTGGTTTTCATCACATATCATACACACACAAAATTAAAGATGGAGTCAGTAGTTGCAAACAAAGTTTTCCTCTTACCCTTCCACTACACTTATTCCAACTGTGTTGTTTTGAATAGCGAATAAGCTTCCAATTACAATTTCTAGGAACTGATTGCAATATCAGTACACCTAATTTAATTAGTCGGTAACTTATGATGTCTACATGGCACGCGCGATTACGAGTTTGACCAGGGACGGTACTCGATTACTTTTCTCGTCGGCTACGAACTTTGGTCCACCGCGCGACGAGAGGACCGAAGAGGAGCAAAAAGGCCGCTCTCCCGATACACGTGTAAAGAGGATTCGTATCGGCGAAGCCGCGTTGTGCAATCGATGACCTGGAAAGAGGAGCAGCACGGGCACAGCGGTCAATTGGTTGTTTTTACACGGAGAATGTGTCTTCTGCCCGCGCATCTGCGCCCAGCAAGATCGACCCGTTAACCACAGCGCACAATTAGCCCGGCTCTCGTTCGCTTAATTAACGAGCGGACCCGGCCTTAACGATGACAATTTTTTCGATAGTGAAATCGAAATTGCGACACTCGCTTTCCGCCGCCTTTCATTTTTCAGCTCGCTGCCCATCCTCGCGCTTCTCGCCTGCCCGCATTCTTCGCCGCGCGTTCCAACGATGGCCCGAAAGACTGTGAAGAAGATATTTCGACCCTCGGATGTTCGTGCCCAAATTTTAAGGTGCGAAATCTATACTCTAGAGTCTAGAGTTTCAACTACGGTTTTTAATTTTTAGTACCGAGCTGCGCTTTCTGTGAGCTCAGAAAGGTTAACTCTTGGGAGTTAAAGAGTAGTTTCTAGCCTGTGCTACTAATATTAGGAGTGATGGATCATTGATTAAGTAAAGGAGATGTGAAGATGATTGAGATGGAAAAAATGTACACTTGTTGTAGATTTAATGGTGCTGTGTTTAGCAATCCTTCTTCGTTACCGAAGTACAGTAGTTTCTCTCGATACGTTCATTTATTATATTTGTTCATTCCACTACCGATAGGCGGTGATTAACTCCCACTCGCATATCGTCTCGGACTACTCTGAACTGAGTGCATTACAGGAACAAATGGTTTAAGAAATGGCTATCTCATTATACAGAGGTCTAAGCTTGTTTGTAACTTTCAAAGTTTTAAAGGAGTGTTGACTAGAGATTACTAATTGCCTGGTTTAGGAAGAATCTACCAGATTTTGGTAACATTAGTCACGTATTCTCACGTCGTCATGGTTCACTGACCACGACCACATGGGCGTCAGATTCAAATCGAACTGTTCACCATTGCTATATTTATGACAGCGAATGCGTATTCACCACAGAAACAGTTCACTCAATTGTGTAAGGTAGAATGTTCTATACGCAATGCGGAACGCCTTGATAAATCATTGCGGCGCTTGCAGACCAGTTAATCATTAATTTCGATCGTTTTGTGGTCCACCCACATCTGAAGATTGCGATCTTTTAGTCTTGAAAGCAGGAAACGCAACAATGAATAAAACTTCCTACCTCATGTGAACGTAGATTCAGAAAGATTCAGGAATACTCATGAATTTTAGGTCATATATATTTCTACGCGTGTTATCACACTGAATCTGAGATAAGCAACAGTGATAAAGAAATATTTCATGGTTAACTGCGCTATTTTCCATGCGTGTCACCCGGATGGTGTGAAATTTTCCGTTACGGATGTAGACTTCTTGACAGTTTACTAAAATTAGTACCGCCCATTAGTTCTCTTAGATTTTCATAAACAAAGCAGCTTAATAAAATTATAGAACCTGTGATATGAAATGAGGAATTTAAATATGTGTGACAAATAAATAACTCTAACAATCTGCCACGTCATCATCATGGATCCATCGAACTAAGCAGTTCAGTACTTTAAGGAACTGCGAGTTTTACTGAGACTGAGCTACGAAAGAGTTAAAACACCCAGAAGACCAAAGGATCGAGCAAGAAGAGGTTCAGTAAATTCAACCGTAGGAAGAAGAAGTCGGACCGTACGGACGTTCCGGACAGCCCGCTTCCCTAATGCTCGAGATACGGTGGTGGCAGGACGATCCATCGCGAACAGAAGGATCCAGCAGAGGCAGTTAGGTCACGAGCATCACGAGTCGGCAGTAGCGGACGTGGTAGTCGGCTGAATCATGCCTTCTTCGAGGTATACGGGAGTCAATTGGACGGCCGTCGTCGGACCAAGGGAGCAGCCATGAGCGGAGGCGCCTTCATCTTTACGACAACGCGTCCTCGTAACTCCGGACGTACTCCCTGTTGTCCTGCTCCTCCTTCCGCCCTCGCTCCGCCGAGGATTCTGTACCATTTCCCTTTGTGCAGCATGAGAACACGTGGTATCGGTGTTGGATCTCTCTATTCAACGGGTCGGAGGATCTCGAGGTGCACGTCGGACACGGAGGAATCGGAAAAACGTCGGATTTCGAAAAACGTGCGAAGCTTGAATTTCGCAAGAAAACATTTCTAGAACATCACCATGTTATATAAATCTTGATATTGTCTGATATTGGAAATGATGTAACTTGATTAGATCCTAACGAGTTATACAGGGTATAACAAAAATGTTGCAGTTCCTTGAAAGGGGTGATTCCTGAGGTGATTTTGAACAACTTTTTCCTTAGCGAAAATGTTAGGTGGGGCTTTGTTAACGAGTTATTAACGAAAAACACCGACCAATCCGGGAGCGAGTACAGTGGATGAATATCAGCGCGGGCTCCAGGGGTGAGTAGTATTGGCCCGCCATCGTCCGCGTCATCATTAATCCGCTGTACACGCTCCCCGATTGGTCGGTGTTTTTCATTAATAACTCGTTAACAAAGCCCCACCTAACATTTTTGCTAAGGAAAAAGTTGTTCAAAATCACCTCAGGAATCACCCCTTTTAAGAGACTGCAACATTTTTGTTACACCCTGTATAAGAAGTGCAAGAGCTTTTGATTTGATCAAATCGTGAACCGATTCACAACCGCGCTCGATCGCGAGTAAGCGAACCGCGTTGATTATTTCTGGTCACGTTTCCGCGGCGCACGATCGACCCACCGATCAACGGAACGACAAATAAGCGGACGGCGGGGCGTCATCGATCAAAGCACCCCCGCGGAAACTCCGCGGAGCCATAAAGCACGCGGGGTCCCCCTAAAAGCGGGGAGGCGAGCTCGAAAGCGGCGGCCGCGGCGTAAGTACTCGGGGCGTCGGGGCAAGCGAGCGTAACGGAGATACACGCCGTGGAAGGTTGCACGGAGTGTCGAAGCCGAGGCGTAATGAGTACCGGTATCCGCGGAGAGGTCGGGTTGCCGCGCGGCAGCGCTCGTGATCGTGCCGTGCGAAAACAAGTGCCGATCGCTCCAATTACACCGGGTACCGATACCCAGGCAAGTGGAAAGGGCCTCTTCGCGAGTACCCGGAGGCGTCCGAGCAACATGCGGCCCCCTCGACCGACAAACAAGAGCTACGCGAGCCTCGTCGTTGCACGCTACTCGCCGCGGACCTAACGATCCCCCTCGGACCACGCTGCCGAGATTCTGCTGGGATCCTCGGTGGGAATCGTGGGCGTACGTTCCTTGAAACGAAATCAATTTGCTGGGGTGCTCTGTCTTTATTTTGGTAGGATTGCTTCACTTAAATCTACGTTTAGGTCCTTTTATAATCATTGTAAATATCGTTTTGAACATAGTGACACAATTTCTAGAATATCTCGTAAGGGAAATAAAGCTAACAATTATTCGAAACAGAATCATTTTTCTGGTGGTTCTATAGTTATTCTATAAATGGTAAATAATTAAAGACAGTATGAATATTCACACTCGAATATCAATGGAGAACGGATTTTTTGTGAAAAAAATACGCTTGAAAAATATGAGACAATGATACATAAAATCATTCTAAATATTAATTCACACTCGAATATCAATGGAGAACGGATTTTTTGTGAAAAAAATACGCTTGAAAAATATGAGACAATGATACATAAAATCATTCTAAATATTAATTAATATGATTTTTATCTCCGTACACAGCATATTTCATAATTTATTGATAAGTTGCGATTTGGAAGACTATTTGGTTTTTATAAAGGGTATTTGAAAATTTAAAATAAAAATTAGCAAAAACAATAGTAGATACTAATACTAACAAGGAGACCCTACAGTGTGTACTCCTTGGATTTTAATGAAACTTTAGTGAATGATTCTAGAGGATATATGATGACATTCTGTAGAATATTTTACGCCAATGCGGCATTTTTTATAAACAATTAAAATATGAAGTTTAAAAGGCTATAAAAAAACAAGAAAAAAAATAGCTCAATGGAAAAAGCACCCAATTCGTAACCTGAGGGTCCAGTGTTCGAATCCCGGTTTGTTCCAAGTTTCTTTTTTTTTCAACTTTTTGTTTTGAGCTATTTTAATTCCTTCACTTTTATTCTATGCGTATTAGAGCTGTTTATAAATATGTATCTAATCATATATTCTTGAAAAAGTACATCGCAAGTATATCACAAATAACTTTAATAAATGTACCTGTAATTCTATATCTCACGAGCCAGGTGCTATTCCATTGTGCTTTTTTTATTACCCTTTAAACTTCACATTTTAATTGTTTATAAAAAATGAGCATTGGTGCAAAATATTCTACAGAATGTCATCATAGATCCTCTAGAATCATTCACTAAAGTTTCATTAAAATCCAAGAAGTACATACTGTAGGGTCTCCTTGTAAGTAAAATTTTACATTTATAAGAAATCGTACGAACTTGTTAGGCAACCTAATACATAATTATCACTGCATAAAAATTCAAGCTTACATAAAAAAATTCCAAGTTTAAGAAAAATATAGATAAAAAAGTTTGAACACCAATGTTTCTTGTTCCTTAATATTCTACAAAAACTGGATGATCTACAGTTATGAGGATACAGTAATAATTAAGCTTCCTATGAACCATATTTTGAAGCGGAACATAGTAAAATTAAGAATGACAACCTAAGGTTTCAACCATTTAAGTTCCCCTGCACCTGACCAGTATCCCTAAATACTACTCTCCTACCTTAAGGGATAAAACATAATACATATAGAAGATCCTGCCTTAATACCTTTCAGCTTCTTCCCCTGACCAATTCTCACCAAATTCTAGGATCCATCATTCACCCCACAAAGGAAGGGGACACAGACTGCAGTGGAAACGAGGAGAAGGACGAACGAGATGGCGTGGAATGAGTCGGGCCCCGAAAGCGAGGGCAATCTGGCGGAGAAGCAGACGAGGGCGGTGGGCCCCGGCGCTGACATCTCATTTGACTCCGGCGAGTAAGCTATTTTATTTAATCCGTGATTTACGGATGCGAACGAAGCGGCCTGAAGGCGCATTCCATGTCGGCGCGAGGGCCATCTAGCTGTACGTATACATAAAGGGAAGATGCCCCGAAGATAAGTCCCCACGGTGAGAGGGGGAGGGACCGACCGAGATGCATAACTTAACCCTCCGCGCGCGGTACGCGGGGAGAATTTAATCTCCGCTTCGGCCTGTCCCCGTTCTCGCTGAATAAAATAAATAAATAGGACGCGTTCGAAATATGTCCCCCGTCTGGTTGATATATATATAGAGCGGGCTGCCTTCCAGCTGGAATTCCCCAGGGAGAGACACGCTGCGCCGCGATATCTCAGCAATCAAGGTGGACATAATTGAATTTAGTTAATGATCCGGGCGAATAAAAGCACTATGTACCGTAGAACGTGAATTATTCAAATTAACGAGCAGACAGATTCGTTTCGATCGAGGATTGTTTGGATAATTTGTATAGCAACAAGAAAACTGAACTTGAAAATATGTAGTTAAATAGCAGGAAGTGAAATAATTGAAAAAAAAATGAATATACTTCCGGTGTAATGATTGTTGTCCCCTTAGATTGCTAAAATATCACACTATGCAATTTCAAGCATCCTTCACCGTTTGTTTTGCCCTACCAACGGTTTTTTCCTGTATCCTGTCGCTTTTATCAACCATGCTTCTTCTCAGGAAGATCGAGGATTTCGGGCCACAAGAGGTGAGCCCGCGAACAACTTCCCCGCGAAATATGCTCGCTGAAATTCGCGACGTTGGGAACACATACAATGTATGCCCGCAGAGCAGCACGTGGCACACGGAATTCCGAGACTGTTCCTGGGACTTATCAGAAGGGATTCCTCTGCGTCGACTCGCCCGCTGAGAACGGACGATGTTGACATAAAGCGCAGCTGCGCGAGGGCGAGATTCCGAGACGGAGAAAGATATCCCTGGGTAATTGATCTGGGTGATTTAGTAGCGCCTGAAGCGCGAGCAGCCCGTGTGGAATTGTCGAGCAATTAGACGATGCGCTGATTGATTTGTGGATGAGTGGAGATGGATGAATCCTTGCTGATACTAATAAAAATGGATTGAATTTTGGGGGGTCTCAGTTGGAAATAGGAAAAGAAGTGGATGAAAGACATGCGACCCAATTGGAGCAAGTAGTACAAGTCAATGGATACACAATATTCAGTAGTAGTACTCCACATATTTGCTAATCTCTTATCTAACATGTATCAGATTTAGGTATGAATATATATAAAATTGTTTACATTTTAATATTTTTTAGAATATTCACTGTTAATTAGGATATTCACTGCAATTAAAAAAAATTAATATTTACAGGACCTACTTAAAATAACCTTTGAATACAAAATGAAGCTTAGAACCGTTAGTATTTAATTAATAACCTCCTTGGTGTTAATACTCAACTATTAATTTATTCAAAACTAATCAGCAGAGATTGCATAGAAACTTTATATTGATTTGAATATTTACTGCCATCTCAGTCTTTGGTATATCAAATACGGTTTCAGCGAATACAACGAAACTCAGTAACGATCTAGCCACGACGCGACGCGGAAATAATCCGAAGTCACATTTGTTTATAGATCTACTTCCTTTTCTTCAAGAACCGCCGAAGGTTCTCTCTCGATCTCGGAATGCATACCAGAAGTCTCTAAAGCGTTGGTCGATGCGCATCATGACCTTCTTTCTATGATTCACTCCGCGGGTAGAGACATAAAGTATCATGCAATTTATTTGTATGTCTTTTATGTTCCAGCATCTCGGTTTCTTGCGAGGTTCGAGTATGTTTAGAATAAGAACGCCGTCCTTGCAACTTGTGCATTCAAGTCGCTCACTTTTATGGCGCACGCTTTCGATCGTGCAGACTTTTTCGATATATGTAGCATTTCTCAAGGATTCCTTGCATCACTCCCCCTGTCCGAACTACCAAACGATCCTCTTACAATTTAATTAACTACTCTTTCGTTATTCCTGCAGCTAACTATGTTTTAACTATCGTACAATACGCGTTCGTTAACACTTAAATGTAAGGGAGCTAAAAAATTATGTTACACAATTATTAGGGAATTAGAAATGCTCTTTGAAATTGTATAGCTTGTTCACATTAATACCAAGAATATAAAAGCATATACAAATGTTGCGGCGACTAGCCAATAACGTCGCTTGCTCAATTATCCACGCGGATAATTAGAGCATCCCGTTGGGATACCAGATGTCTTCCGCGGGGACTCATCCCCTCCCTTCGGAGGCCTCTGATCATCGGTGATCGACACCATTGAATTAGGCAACGGTTATTAGTAGACAGTGGATTTTATGCATTTATGGCAATGTTGAGCTTGCAAAAAATCTATAAGACTGTTAACATATCCAAAAATATACAAAATATCAACAATATTATTCAAGTGAGAATGTTTAGAACATTAAACATACTGTTTCTCAAATTCCAATTCTTGATTTGTGCTTGTAAAAATTTTATTTTGCATAAAGATCCGTTGTCTAGTTATCACCGTTGCGTATCTTGTGTAAACTGCGTCTTTTCTCTGCGTCAATTACTTGTTCAAACTCTTTGAACCGCGTCTTGCGTATTTCGTGTTTTAGTTTTAATTGTGAAGTACATTCCGTATTGTGACAAACTGTATGTTGACTTTATTGTTTTACCATCTCTTTGGTCCACCTACCCATTTCCGATTAAAAACTGCAAATCTTTAGAAGGGTAACGTAGATCAGAAATTTGACTTTCTATTCTGGAATAAAAATTAGAAAATTTAAAAAGCAGAATTCTTTTAGATTTTTTATGTGTGTACGTACAGCATTGCATTATGATGAAATTATAATTATTTCAGAGGAGAATACGTTTTATCTTGAATACAATAATTAGATAATCAATGGATAGAAACGGTTCCTTGTCAAATCTCGTAAACACAGATAATTAGATTTCAAACATGAGCCACTCTATCAGGATATTAAAAATCTCTTTTTACATATTTCAGACTATGATAACAATATAACTGGTGAATACAAAGAAAATTGTAAAAACAGTTGGTGGATCAAACAAAAAAATGATCAACAGTGATTTCATCGACGTTCCCTCGGCAAAGAACGCCTCAACCAGGTGAAAGATTCCTAGAGCAGGGTCGTGATCGTCGTCCCGGTTGTCTACCTGCCGCGACGAGCGACGAGAGAACAACGTGCGAACAGGTCGCGCCGGCGTCCCGAAGATTACAAATGTGGCGTTGACCCTGGTCGTTTCAGGTTCACGTGAGCGCTCCAAATTATATGGAGCGAGTCGACGGATGGCCAGAGCACACCGCGGACGTGATGGCCCGATCGTGGTTAGGTCATCAGCCGCTTACCGTGGGTGTGGGCACATCGACGATCAACGTCCCCTTCGACTCGCGTCGATCTACACCAACACAGAGTCCTGGGTCCCGATATCGGCGAACAGCCAACGATAACCACGCGAGATACGCCTGGCGATGATGACGATGATGAAAGGTGTCCGTGACGCGTGCTTCCCACATCTAGATCACGGAACCTTTGCCCTCGATTAACCCAACCGCGATTTCGGTCACTCGCGAACGATCCGCTCGTTCCTGGAGATCCTCGATGAGAATCGCGATCACAGGAGATTCGATATTAGATAAGGTTGTAATAAATGATTAGATGGATACCAAATGATTGGTTAATAGTTGGGGAAGATCATGCTACATTATGTATGAACATTTGGGAACATCCCACGGATAAGGTGTTTTTTTATTGGAGCTCCAAAGAAATTCGATTCACCTTATCTATGGACTATTGGAATCAAGAATTATAATTAATCAAGAGAGATCTGTTTTCATTAAAGCATAGTTTTCAAAAGTAATTAAGCCTAAACTTCGAAGGCGCATCTTTCAGGCTGGTTCCTATCGGCGCTATCAGCGCCTGAAATTACCGGCGCGCGGCGTGATATCGAGCTCGATGATGAATCGCCGGCGCGTCGAGCGCAACGTTCCTACAGCCGCGCGATGCTTTACGAGGTCGAAATTTAAAAAGGTGATTTACACCGGCGACGAGTGAATTAGAATACAAGTTACCGATCGCACGTGTAGGCGTGCTATCCGATATCGGCCCAGTCCGATCTTAACGAGTCGCGAGGCGTCTTGAAACGCGCGCGAGCAAAGCCGGCGAGGCGAGCGACGCGACGGTTCGGCGACGCGGCCGCTGCGCATAACTATTAAACGTAAACATCTGGTGGCTCGAAATGTTCGGTCATTTGCGTAAATCACGATGATAAATAATAATCTACGCTCTTTAAGTAAGTTCTAGGCAATAATTTAGAACCCGCGGCGGGTTCGAAGAAAGAACCTGTACAATGGATGAACCGTTGTAAGAAAGATCAAAGGTTATATAATCCCTCTACGTGTCTTGTGGGAACACGATTCATCTCCGCTGCAATCGTAATGCTCGCCGGCGCGGCTGGGTACACGCCGGGACGCGCGCGCGCGCGCATTCGCGAGCGAGCGAGCGACCGACCGATGCTTCTGCTTAAAATTCGTAATAAACTGCACGCCTATGCGGCGTAAAATGCATCAAATTAATTGCGGCTGGCTCGGCTATCAGCCGAGCGCGCCTCGTGTACGCGCTACGCCACGCAAGGTTGACACAGAAACGGTAAACCGGGGACCGGGAGTCGAATATGCGGGACTACTATCGCGATTGGGCCCTGCGTGACAGTAGGGCCTTTGGAAAAATTTTTTACCGGGATTTAGTATGGCTTCGTTTTCGATTCAATGGATTATTCAGGATAGGCAGATTCAGTGGCTCTATCAGATGGTCTTTGGAGTGTCTTTAATGATTTTAATTTTATTGGTAGCTTTAGTCTTTGTAATTAAATGATGGATTAAGTTTTGTATTGACATTAATTGAATGATTGGATAGAAACATTCGTTTAATTAGAGGATTGGGTTAAGTAGGTTCGAATATGTAGAATTCTTTGTGTAGTATGTAGTTTCGGTTTCTTTACAAAAATAAAATAAATTACACAAATTGGAACATGTCATTCTCATGTTTTTACGACCTTCAAGCCCTTCAAGACCTTTATTTCATGTCAGTTTCATTTTACTTTAAGAAATGAATAATGAAAAGAGTATTAAGAATAGAAAACTCTGAATTCTATTCAAAATAAAATCTGTTTTAAATAATTTCGAAGATAAAATTCTACCTTGTCGAAATTATTATTCCTCACTCCATCAAAAATCAGACCATTTAGGAGCTGAATTTGTTGGTGCGTGGCTTTGAGTCTTTTATATGACGTGACGAGGACTCTTCCACCGAAAAGGTCTCCTATACTTCATTTGAAATTATCTAGCCATGGTTTTTGAATTCCAAATCCACTGTAGGGGAGAGTTGGGGAAACACGAACACGGAGTAATTACGAATACAAATCTAATACTATGTTAGAAAAACATGAGCAACTCCTCTTGTCATGTGACAGCTCGTGTTGTGGGTAATAGTGAGTCGCAAATACATAATAAAACAGTTGCCACGCATGTTAATCAAAATAAAAACTATTGCAGATTTTCATTGGCTTTCATCTGCTTTCATATAACTTGTTTCACAAGTTAATGTTACTATATCTTTTGTATATATAATCATTTCATTACTAATGTTTAAGAACATAAAAAGATAAAAATTAAGGATTAATATATTTCCACTAATACCTTTTCTGTTCGACGATTCTAAACTATTCTCAATTCTTATTATTTTCATCTTCTGGGGTAATGACGAACAAATTATACATCAATGTTTATGATCAATTTTGAACGTTCGTTATTCTCGCATGTTTCGGATTAAAAAGTGAAAAAGAGAAAATTTTTAAGAGAAACCAAGACAACGGACGGGAGAAGAAATACCAAAAGAAGAAAATAGCGCTGAGAACAACGAAGATGAATATTACTGCATTTATTGTAAAAAAAAAGTATGAGAATCCTTCAGATTGAATCATGTGCTACACGAAAAATGTATTAATGAACAAATTGCATCTGGAGGATGTTTTTGCAATTTTTGTAAGAAATAAATAGTGTTCGTGATTACCCCTCAGTACTTGGGAAATCACGAATGTCAAAGCGTTTGATTTTTGTATTAATAAAGTTTTATTAAAGTTGATGATAGAAATATACAAACATATAATATACCTTTGAATATAAGCAATAAAGAAATAATTAGCTTTTAATATTTAATTTTATTCAATTTTTTCCTTAGGTGTTCATAATTCCCCCACTCTCCCCTACTCACAAGTTTTGAACCACCCTTACAAATTGATCTTTGTTATTATCTTCATAATCATATACAGAGTGTAACAAAAACGTTGCAGTTCTTTGAAAGGGGTAATTCCTGAGGTGATTTTAAACAATTTTTTCCTTAGCGAAAATAGGTGAGGTTGTTTTAAAGAGTTATTAACGAAAAACACCGACCAATCGGGGATCGAGTACAGCGGATTATTGATAGCACGGACGATGGCGGGCCAATAATATTGGTTCGTACTTTTCGTTAATAACTCGTTAACTAAGCCCCATTTAACATTTTCGCTAAAGAAAAAGTTGTTTAAAATCACCACAGGAATCACCTTTCAAAGAACTGCAACATGTCTGTTATACCCTATATTCTCAGGGTTCTCCCTTTTTCTCCATCACGTATCCTTCCATCGGCCACCATACCTACCCTAGAACCCTCACTCCCGCCACCCTGATAACCCCTACCGACCCCCTTAAAGCAGAAAAGCCATCCCAGCTTTCATAAATCGTCCAATATCCGGCACACGGCGGCGGCCGATAAGCGGTCGGCCAGGTGAAATATTAGCACGTGACCGACCTGTTATCTGAGCTCGAGTTCGCCCGGCTAGCCTGCGCTTGCGTGCTCGTAAATTTTACATAATTAATTGCGTTAACGTATTAGCTTAGCGGAGCGTCGCTCCGGCATCCGGCGCGGACCGCGTCCACCGGGTTCGCCGGGATGATTAAGCCAGCGGATACCGGATCTAGTTGAGGAACTCCTTATCCCCTCCCCCCTCTCCGACATCGCCCTCCTCATCTCTCTAGATTCAGCTTTCGCGGAGCAAGCCACCGGCGCGGCGTGTCATCTGTAGGCCGCCGCGGCCCGCACGGAATAACTCTCGCGATCCGCTCGCTCCATCCCAGAGCGAGATTTGCATCTGGCGCTTGTTAGTGCGCGCGAGAGCGATTTTACTAGCAACCGTGAAAAATCGATCTAATCTCCGTTGGGTGCCTTCCTCCGCGTCGCGGATCATCGCCATCTGCCGCATAAGTTACGACACAGCCGCGGGGACCTGGTGCATGCACGCCGAGACGACGCGACGTGGAGAGGATGACCACCGATCTCGACGCTCGCGTGTCGCTCCTCGCGACTGCATCGCATCGCCTCAGTTGCATCGTAATGCATTGTGTTTGCTCGCGATTTTCCACGGCTCTTCCTTTTGCACGAACAACTGCGCAGTTATACTCGCCGCTGATTCTAGAATTTGGGACTTCGCATCATTTTCGGGTGAGGATGAGAGATTCTGAATTTTAACTGTTCCTCGATTTCTTTCTTTGGAAGTTCTTCCACTTTTATTATTGCATCACAGAACGTAAGAAAAAGTACGACAAAAAGTAATGAAATCGTGTATAAATCAGCAAAACAAAATTTAAGCTACGAATTACATTAATTGCCTACTAAGAATCAATATTTCATTGTCAAAACTAATCGTTGACTAAAAATAATAAGTTGGATCCGGTGATTTCAATACCAGGACAGAGCTCCTTCTCCTAAATGGTCATTAATAATTACTAAATAGAGGTTTGCGGGTACCCGAAAATACGGGTACCCGAGCCTCGGGTCAGGTCGGGTCGGGTCAAGTCGGGTAGCAATATGGACGGGTCGAGTCGGAATCCCGAAAGTTTGTCGACACATAAATATATTCGGGTACCCGTAATTTCGGGACCCGATTTTCAATTCAGGACCCGATTTTCAATTCGGGATCCGGTTTTCGATTCGGGACCCCTTTTCCGATTCGGGACACGATATTTAATTCAGGACTCTGCATTTAATTCAGTACATAAGTTTTCAGTCTGGTTTTCTACTTAAACTTTTCAATTGTAATTTTGCGTTGCGTACTGTTATATACTGAATTAAGCGTAGAATTCCGAATTAAAAATCGGGTTCCGAATTGAAAACCGAAAAAAATTCCTGACCCAACCCGAACCCGTAATTTCGGGTACCCGCACACCCCTAGTAATTACCCATTAGCTGATATCAATGCTAAGACAAAAATTCATGTTCCCAGTAATCAAACATCCGATGATTTGAATACTTGGACAGAAGTTCATCTTTCCAATAATCACGCATTCGGTGATTTCAATGCATCTTTCTAATAACAGACCACCTTGCAACAATGATGTCTCGTTCAGTAGACAGACACGCCCGCTATCAATCTTGCAGCTAAATTCGCGATTAATCCACCGAGTGATCCGATCATTATTCCACGCGCCTCCGTCACAACTCCTTCCCGAGCGCTCGATACATTTCTCGGGGCCAGTCGGCGGCATATGGGGAGCGCCGATGGGCTAAATATTACATCGAGGCAGATTCGTATCGTCGGTCGTGAGCCACGACTTACGAGCCCTTCTTTCGGCCAACGATCCGAACCGATTCATATAAAGCAGCTCCAGCAGCTGTGTGGGTACCTATACGCCCTCACCGACGAGAACATTTGCCAGCACGCTCGCTGATTTATCGATCACCGTGCTCGCCTCCCTGCTTTCGACGCGGTCAGATGATGACGATACGGTATTTTATGCATCGCATCGATTTTTCCGAGCCGATTGCCCCAGGAGCGGCCTGACGTCCCGTGATTTTTTTATTCGTGAACTGGTTCATCTTGATGGGGGGACAGTGTTTTTATTTATGAGGGCATATTGTGAAGTGTTTCCTGATTTTTTTAAATGTATAGGAAGGTAAATGTACGGGGCGTATAAAAATGTTATGTCGCATGATTCTATATCCTAAATTTAGTGGAAAATGATATAAGAAAATTGGTGCAAAATTGAAGATTTATTGGTCACTATCTTATGTATAATAATCACAAGAAGTTGCGAGCAGTGTGTCTTTTACGTCCTTGAAAAATAAATGATTGAAAATGTGGAAATTTCTGCTGACCAATGTTCCTAAGGAGGCAATAAATTTTGATTACTTTGACATCTGATTCTCATGTTTTCTATGTTCTCTTGAAAATTCTATAATGCTCACTAGGGTAACTGTCCCAATTACGGATGGTGTACCTATTATGTAGGATTAACCACATATTCATGTATTAAAGACACTGTACTTACACAACACCTGCAATAGGTTTTCATAACATACTTCAATTTTATTCGGAGTAATTACAACTTTTCTACTTTAGACTCTTTTATTAGGTTGGGGAAAAAGAAATCCATTATTTTTCCGCTTGAAATAAACGTAAAAATACTGGATTTCTTTTTCCCCAACCTAATATATTGAATTTCATATTTTAATTCTAAACTCGATTTTTCGAACAGTCTAACGATAAGTAAAAGTATTAAAATATCGTAGTTTTGCCTAAGTAGAAATAAATAGTATACTCTTATGGAATAAAGTACCTATATTTAAAAAGAGTAAACTAAATTATAGTATTCCATAATACAAGCACTTTTGTTTTGAAGACTCCGTAATAGGTGCAATAACTCTTTTAATTTCTTTCTTCGATATTTCATTAATTTCTAATGAAACCGTAAAAAAACTATGATTTGAGGATTCTGGAAGAATTAAACTTACTGGGGGACATGATTTTTAGGAATCATAAATAGTTTATGATTTTTTAGCAACAATAAGCACGCGGAACCACTAATCTGTCCGTGATTGGGTCAGTTACCCTAGGAATCCAGATTCCTGCCCACTCTGTCGCCCATTCGTTATAAGATTTCGTTTGTTGAAAAATTTCAGTACTCAAATATATCTCACTCCATACGAGTACAGTAGAGTTTCGATTATTCGAGGTGATGTGGACCGAGTTTATCTCGGATAATTAATCGAAAACTTGGATAATACGGAAGGGTCGATGAGTATACATCGTGTGATAAAACTACAAAAACATTCTCGTAATGTAATATTGCACATATGTTGAAATTTAATTAATTGTTGAATTGAGTCAAAGTTTAATTTACTGCCTTAACCAAACCTGACTATTTATACTTTTGTACTCTTTACCGCAGTTCAGATTATAGTAATTTTATATATTTTTATAAATATGTAGTTTTATTAAGCATTACCACGTCTTTCGTCGCTTTCTATGTATGTACACAACAGTTAAATATACAGGGTGTCCCAAACTAATTGTAAGTGCAGAAGCCGTTAAGGGGATATTCCTGGGGTGATTTTAAACAACTTTTTCCTGTGCAAAAATGTCCTCGGAAGCTTTGTTAACGAGTTATTAACGAAAAACACACATTCATACACTGTATTCGTACTTCTATTGGTCGGTGTTTTTTGTTAATAACTCATTACCAAAGCTTCGAAGGACATTTTTGTAAAGGAAAAAGTTGTTTAGAATCACCCCTAGAATCTCCCATTTCCGACTCCCGCACTTAATTTGGGACACCCTGCATAGAGAAGTATAAAATATTAGTTGACATCGACCCTTTACGACATTTTGATTCACAGCACCTCGCATAATACGGAACCTTGGTTAAACGGGTCTTGGATGACCGAGACTTCACTGTAACTCATTCACTTTCCTCATTCCACACTCCCTCATTCAAATGTTTCAAGATCTACCAACCCAAACAAGCGTCCAGATAAGGCCCCGCATTGTGGACACCTAAGGGAGCATTCTAAGTAGAATAACCGTTAAAAAAATCAGCCCTTCCTAGAATTCGCCACGCACACCTCACGCAATCATCGCATAGTCTTCGCGCGATCCCCACGCGACTTTCCAACGACCCCGGACCCAAAATCTGGGTTCACGATCGGTCCCAAGGACCCCAACAATCGATCACTCCCTCGGGCGATAAGCAAGTGGTCGCGGGCATCGCGCGCACGTGCGCTCTCGCAATTTATTACGCGATAAACAAGCCCCGTGGCCAAGCTCGCGGCGCGGCAGAGGATCGGTCGCGTCGGAAGGTGGCCTGTCGGCACGAGGGATCGCGCCGGCACCGGGGCGGAAAGCGGGGGTAGCCGGTGTCAAGGCAAGACCGCGTCAGATCGAGGCCGCCGCGTCGAGAAAAACTAGTAGCGGTCCCATAGATCTGTCGATCCCCAGGCTCGCCGTGCGTCCGCCACGTACCCGTCTTCCCCTTTTTTCCCGAAACCCGTCGCCCTTCCCCCGTCCACCACGCCGCGAGTGCCCCGGCCGCTTCCCCCGGTTGACCGTTTGTCGCTTCGCCGCGAGACGTTCTTTCGTGTCGCCTCTCCCGCGAACTCGCGGACCCCGGCCGGCCGTCTACGCTTCTCGCCCGTTCGACCGGCTAATAAGCCGCTACCTCCGGACATTAAAGCTCGTATTACACGTCGGGCCCCGTCGGTAATTGGACGCGCGTTCACCCTGCCGCGCAAGTATCGGGGGGACCTCTTCCGAGTACGGCCGATCGGCCGACGCTTTCTTAATGAAAGGATACAGGAAGGACGTCGAGGGGACGCGTGATGCGTGCCGGAGACCGGGAGTTTGTATCGGGCCTTGTTAACGCTTCGCGCGGCGCTCTTCTGGTCGAGAAACGAGAAACTGCGAGGAGTTGCGGAAATCGACGGTTCTCCACGGGGATGTGTGCATCTAATATCGGGTAACAAGGTTGGCATCGATTATAATTGAAAACTAACTGGTATTATTATAACTAATTAGTTTCCGATTAAAAAGACCACCTAAAGTCCTAACTCTCCGCAAACCAGGTGAATCAAAATTATATCCTAAACCTTGTGCAATTAGTTTTACCTGAAACATTATCAGATCACAAAATTTGAACAGAAATGCAGTTTAGATGATGCTTTATATTTTTTTTATAAAAATGGGACCAAAGCTGTCAAACGTAGGGTACCAATACAGAGTAACAGGATGTTCGTGTAAGTACGTAATGCAGTGGTGTCAAACACGCGGCCCGCAAGACCTTGGGGTGCGGCCCGCGGCCCAAAACTTGAAATTAATTTTATTACCAAAAAAAATACAATGCAACACAATGCTAAAGGAAAAATATAATGAAATTGGCATTCCAGATTTTTATTCGTGCTTGCCAGAACATTTTACTGAAATGCGTATGTTTGGTGTGAGAATCTTGGCAATGTTTGGTAGTACATATCTATGTGAACAATTATTTTCTGTCTTAAAGACCAATAAAACTTCACACAGGGTGAAGTTAACAAATGAACACTTAAAATCTATGTTAAAAACATCTTTATCTCAAACAATTACACTCGATATCGATAAAATAGTATCTGCGAAAAGATGCCGTGTCTAGTAAAAAATATTAAGTCTTTCAATTTCTAAAATTAATGTATCTTTTAATGTATTTTTTTAATTCTTGTAAATTTATTAAAGAAAGATAAATGTAAAGTTTAAATGAGTTATTTTCCATTATAAATAAAAGACTTTTTTTCTTCCTGTCTGTGGCCCGCGGATTTTCTTAAACTGAATTTGGTGGCCCGTATTCATACATGAGTTTGACACCACTGACGCAATGCATATGTGTGTATATGTGTATGTACGTCACTCGTGTACGCATTTTAATTAGGTATATTAGTTTTGCTACGTCTGGCTACTCTGGACAGAACCAAATAAAATAAATCTTCATAACATTTTCAAATTGTATTTATCCCACGTGAATAAAGTCTTTGAAAAAATTTATTTTCAGAACTGTGATACATTTTCTTGCAGAGTTTTTGCAGAAGTGCGGTAGTCCAAGGATCAATTCAGGGACCCGACTAATTTCACTCGAACGAATGTTTGTCCGTCATCACGATAGAATCATCAACGATGAAAAGCCGTAACGTCATCTGGCGTCGCGCGAAATTTCTCTCGGCACGTAACACGCGTTGCGAAGCTCTCGTTTTGGATCGCTTTCGCAAACCGTCGCGGACATGCTTCCTTACGGAACGGAACAGTCGAGGAGGATTCGGTGCCGAGATTTTTTAATGGCGGCATATAAATCGGACAATAATCCAGCCGATTCCCACGTGGCATGCAAATGAGTCGTTGACTTTTTTCTTCCGAGCTGGACGCGTATAAAGTCTACTTAATGGTATAATTTCGCTATTAATCTCTACTTCGCCCTCGACGCCGCGGTTTCTGACTCTGTGGGTGTGTGATGACATTGGTGTGCGTGTGTGATTACGTGAAATGGACGCGGGTGTACAGGGTGGTCGGAAAGATTCAGAGCTAATAGAAATTAATAGTTACTTCCGAATACTATCTTGTTAATTATTAGAATAGTTGTGTAACTTAAAGCGAATATATGAAGGTAATTTTATTTTTAAGAATAGTGAAAATTTCTAAAATATTTGCGCTCTGTTGCGAATTCTAAATATAATTTGTCTGAGTTTCAGAAACTTCTGTTGCGTTATGTGAACTAACTGAAACAATTTGGTCTATGTTAAATTCGATTGCAATTAATTCTATATTGCGAAAAATAGTGATCAATGGAATGAAGTTTAGTATTATAAAGATATGTAAAAATGTATTTTAAATACCACCCATGCGAGATCACTGATTTCTCTTGAGTCCTTAATAAATAACACCATCTGAATATCACACTTTTATCTTCCCCATAATCAATTAGATTGAATCCTCTACTCTAGAATCTCTGCTAATTTGCATGTTAAGTATCTTGACTCCTAAGAGTCAATATCTTTCTCTAGAACTACATTCCACATAAAATTACATTCCAATTGAAAGCAATTAACCTTCGAGCACCTTTCCGCTCAATTTAATACGAAACGTAAATCTGACTTTTAACAGGAATTCAATTCGTGTAAATTTTAATGCCTTCTGGTACAAGTAACTCAAAGAATAAATCTTTAAATAAAAATATGTGATAATATTATTTTCTGCAAATTAAAAAATTTGTTGCATTTATTTGGAAGAATTATTTGCATACTGTTCAAACACTAAATGTTCTTGAATGGAATTACATTATTTTTCATTAAATATTGCCGCAATGAAAGCTATGAAATCGATTTTCTTAAAATAGCATTTTAGCCTATCTGCCCTTTTTTCCATCAAACGCCTCACTTATCTTATTATGTAACCACCATTAACTTCCATCCTAATTTATTAAAGTATTCAGTGAATTCTTCCTGGACTTAAGAAATTAATTATTCGCTTCTTCTTCTTTCAGGACACCCAGTATCCAATCGAGAAGAGGAGAAGTGTCGCCGTAACCCAGTCTAATTATACGCGATTCGGTCGCGATTTAGCGCCGTTATTCCGCCATCAATTTCGGCCTTATCCGAAGCAGTCCACGGCCTCTACGGGGCCCGAGGACACTGGGATCCATCAGGCGAGCCTCGAGTTTTACGATCGTCCGTCCCAATATCGTACCGCGACGGGAATAAATAATTCGATTTCGAAACTGTGCGCGGATCGTCTCTTCATACGACCACGAAGGTGTCTCCCAACAACAACGTTTCTTCTTCTTCTTTTTTTTTCCTCTTCGCACATATACACGCAGCAACCACTGAAGGAACGGTACAGAGAAAGGACCCACCGTCCTGGTTTTAAAAACGCTCCGAGAGAAGCGGTGAAATATCGACGTAGCGCGGTCGATAAGCCGGTGGTGTTCCATTAAGAGGTGTAATTCGTTGAAATACGCTGGTGCTCATAACCTTTTAATTTGGGGGGGCGAAGGCAAGCGTCGCTTTTACTTTAAAGGCAAGGAAAGACGCATCGTTGTTCCCAAAACAAAACGCTGGCGCCGATTTCAACGTGAATCGAAGCGATCGACGACGCGTTTATTCTTGAGACCGGTAGTTCGAAGAACGATGTATTTTCAAAGAAATGTGTAATTCTGTCTTCATGCTTCCTCCCCTCGTATCTTAATGGATATTAAAGCAACGAGAGTACCGAGGGGCTTAAATCACCCGGAGCGTCGCGTCGTTACGAAGATGCAGAGCCTGTATTGGATTACAAAGTTACTTACGAACGTGCTTCGCGAGATGAAGATCTCATTATCGCATCTAAAGTGCGGGTTTAAAAGCACAAATAAGATTCGCTACTCTGGAACGCGTGTGGGTATTGCAAATGATGTGTTTAATTAAGGTTCTTTTGAATTATGGTCAGCAGAGGAAGAAACTCCATTGAATTAATCTTGTTAAAATTTTCTGAAGGAACAGAAGTTTTCTTTGAAGACTTACTAATATTTCTGTTTTGTATCCCATGTTTGTTCACTTCCGAAGAATTTAAAAAACCCAGAGGGTAAGTGTAGGTATTATTGTGGACATTTAGCATAGGTTGACTTCAAAGTGCTCGATAAAGCGTTCAAAAAGTCGCTTCTTCTTTCTTTAAAGAAAAAGGTTGAACGATACTGATCCCATTGAAAAAAAAATAAGATTGGAATAATACGTGGATTTAATTAAAATCAAAGATATTAAGAGACACCTCTTTGCAGGAATTACTGCGGACATGCAGCCATTACTGTATTCTGTACTTTGGTTCAACTCAACAGGCCGTTCAAGGTCAGATTTTCGTCTTGTAGTTTTTTAATAGCGAAGCCTTCACGACGGTACCTTCTGTGAACACGAAGACTTCTAAATACATAATACATACTTCACAGGGCTATAGAAACCTTCGTAGGAGCATTTCCTTCTGAAAAAAAGTGACAGAAAATGGTGACCTTGAACGACCTATTGAATTGGCTTGGAGTATAGTTACTAACAAAATACGAATTATTGCACGTATATTACTGTGGATTTATGTTAGATGAAATATTAATATACAGAGTGTTCCAAACAAAGCGTAAGAGCTGAAAAGGGAGAGTAGCCGTGTGCATTCTAAACAGTTTTTTCTTTGGCGAAAATGTTCGTTGCGACTTTGTTAATTAGTTATTAACGAAAAACACCGACCAATAGGGAAACAAGTACAGCGGATTAATGACGACGCGGACGATGGCGATCCAATACTACTCACCGCTGGAGCCCGCGCTGAAATTCATCCACTGTATTCGAGAGTCTATTGGTCCGTGTTTTGCGTTAATAACTCGTTAGCAAAGCCGCAACAAACATTTTCGCTAAGGAAAAAGTTGTTTAGAATCATCCCAGTAATCACCCATTTTCGGTCCTTACACTTTGTTTGGGACACCCTGTATTTCTTATAAATAGAAGAATTATATAACTTTGAATAACAGATTCTTTTCTCTTTTTTTCTGTTTTGGTTCTTTTGTGGTACTTTTTCATTTTTTACGCATTTTTACTGCAACTGTGATTGAAATCACGCTCCGCTGTTCGTTTTGAGGTTAGGATACGCAGTCAACAATCCGTATGAATGCATACACGTGGTGTACAATGCTATATCTCATACTGAGGTAAGAAATAAAAATTGAAAATAAAATATTGTACTGGATTTCAAAATACTAATTCTGTAATTAAGTTTTAACTAATTTTATCATTAATTTTCAAGATTATTTGTTTTATAAATATCCGCAGTAATACCCATACTTACCTTAATTTGGTCCACCTGATTAATATTGAACCGAAAGAGTCGGCAATAAAACTGCAACGGCGTGTTTCGAAAAGGAAATGGTTATATAGTTCCTAATTTAAATAGCAATTAAACATCCGAAAAAGAAATTCGTGATGATAAAAAATGCCGTGTTCTTCCTAATTCTACGCATCGTCAATGTTGTGATATGGTTTCCGAAACTGGTGAAAATTTTGCAAATTATGCATACATTAAGATACCGAAAGGCTACTTAATATGCAAACATTCATTCATTCAGAAACCAAGTAGAACTCATTCAGATCTCCGACGATGAATATTTAAATCCCGAAATGTTTCCTGCGAATCTTAATATACAAATATATACAGTGGCCCCGAAAATTTTTCGTTCCCCACCTGTATATTCTTTGTCGGTTCCATGCTAGTTGTAAAATAGTATTAACGCTCGAATATTCATGTAGCGGGCGTTTTAAATTATTCATGGCTGATAATGATCTTGGAAAAAGTGGGAGGATAAAATAAAATTGATCCACGCGATGAATTCAGTATAGTAAAAAGCTACTAGAATTCCTGATTATTTACACATTCGTTTACGGTCCTTAATTTTAACAGGACATTAAAATCATGCTTTAAAATATTTATTAAATTAGCAACTAAAATTCACAAGATCTGTTCCCTAAATACCACCAAACAATCACCTTAATTAAAACCTAAATCAGCTTTACAACCACAGAAATTAATTCCAACGACTCCAATCAGTATCCTCGCTTCTTCCTTCCATCCACATTGTAACAACTTCCCTCTCCATCCAAAAATAGACGCCGAAGGACCTCCACGAAGGTGCATCGAAGAAGTTTACACCCCAATAGCCCCGGCTTTTGGATCGCATCCAGTTATCGATACACGTGACTATTACGCGTCGTTCGTTTACCGTAATCACCATCGCGAAATTCGCTCGCGATTTCACGCCGTTATTTCGCCATCAATTCGGTCTGTTATCCCCACAACCGGCAAGTCCTCCAGCATCCTAACGACCGACACCACCGACTTTCGGGGGCCCTGTCGCGCGCGCACGAACCACGCGAGTTT
The DNA here is from genome assembly GCA_030770465.2 of Perdita meconis. Lineage (NCBI taxonomy): Eukaryota > Metazoa > Arthropoda > Insecta > Hymenoptera > Andrenidae > Perdita > Perdita meconis. Next base: position 13,700,397 of record JASKOS020000009.1, on the reverse strand, counting down.
TACGACCGTCCTCGAGACGACCGAACGCCGAAATAAAATTGGGATTCGAACGCGATGTCTCAGCTCGAATTCCGTCACCTTCCTTCCACCTTTATATCGATCGATAGCGGGCGATCGTAAATAATCCTGGCAGAGGCGGCCGCGTAAAAACGTGCGTTGATGTAGTCGCGAAATTACTGAGGAGGAGCTGTTGAGGAGCCATTCTCAGCAACGCGTGCTGGAAATTGCTTTTGCATGAGAATGATACGTTTATTTTGTGGTTTTAAGATCGAGGACATTTTTTTCGCATTATCTTAATTCCCAAAGAATCAATGGTGGTTTATTTATTTTTTATTTATTATTTATTTATTTATTTTTAATTATATTAATTTGCAAAAAAGTTGTGAATGAGGAAAGAGAAGGAAAACCTGAAGAAGAGAAATCTTCTTCACCAAAATCAAGACTAATGTAATGAGTAGACTGCGGATGTTTATGCATTTATGGCAATTTTAAATGCGCTAAAATGCATAAGGATGTGCATACTTGCAAAATTACATGAAATATCGAAAATAAAATACGTTTCATGAAATTTAGAAGATAAAAGATACTTTTATTTATGTTGGTTTTCTTTTTCTATGCCTTTGAAAATATGATTTTGCATAAACATCCGCAGTCTAAATAGTAATGAAACTCTCATCTCTCAGTACTCTCAAAATGAAAATATCTTCCTACCAAGTGCATCATTCAATACTAAACTTTTCAAGATTTCCTGAAGAACAAGATTGTTGTTGCCTAGTTTCCCAGAAGAGCAGGACAATAGTCGTAAATTCAGATTGAAACTCCGGCCGCAGCCTGCCAGATCGGAAGCTCCGGAATCCAGATTTCTCTCAGCCAAAAAAAAATCAGAGCGCAGGAATGTCCGCAGATAAACGTCCCGATTCTGGAAGGTTGATTTCCTGGAACGCTTCGTAGTCACCCGGGGGGCGTGTCGATGCAATCGCGCCCGGTCTCGCTAAATTATTCTAGAGAGGCTGATTTCGGAAGTCATTAGTTACTCGAACGCTGGGAGCGTCCGGGAATATTCGCGGGTCTGTTAATTTTCTGAAACGAGGCAGGTTCGTGGAAGGAAACCTTCCTCCGACCATACGGGTGGCGTCGCCGATTCGTCGAATCTGGGAAACACGTAGAAAAGTTGGCGGGGTAAAGGGAGCAGATCGGAGAAATGCCAACGCCGACGCTGTCTACACGCGCGCTTCTTCGGAATGACATCACTCGCTCCATGACCGAGTTCGTTTGATTTAAAAGCGGGTTTGACGCTTCGAGTGGGTAGTCGCTTGAAATATCACGTAACCCGCGTGTCGCATTCCTGACTCCGAGTCGCGCGAATTATTGCGCGGCGAGTATATCGATCATTGGCGCCTCGATCGCTTGGACGCGTGAAGATTCACCGATTTTTCTAAACCGCGACTTTAGAGGATTTGGAAAAGAGAAACTAACAGTGGAAATTTTTATTTGACATCATTTTACTAATTTATTACTTTTAAAATGTGGAGGAAGGTGGAAAGAATTGAATTACGGTATTTAGAGCAAAGCTTTGGGAGTTCAACTTTGTGGATGTGAAATTATAAAAACTGGTTTAGATTTTAGTTAACTAAGGATTAATATGAAAAGTATTAATTAGAAGAGTTTATTACAAATTCTTTTCGATAAGTATGCTTCTACTAAATTATAGTAGAACTTCGATTAGCCGGCTGGATATAAAAATAAAAAATTTAAGGATTTCCTTAATGCAGAATTTTTTTACTTTTGGTATATCATCACTATCATAATTCAAAGATCAAAGTTCTGCTGTACTCTTATCGTTGGTATACCGAATTGAAACGCAGAATAATGGAAATAAGAAATGATTCAGAACCGGTTAATCAAGGTACAACTGTATCTCCATCCTTTTGAATCACCAAGAGATCCTGATTTCCACAAATCAACCTAAATCCACCTGAAACTATTTCCACTAAAAAATGAAACCAAACGAAACTAAATATAATTTACTGTAAGTTTCATGAGCTCAATACTTCTTCCTAAATTCTTCTCCGCAATATCACGTAAGGTGCACAGCACGGAAGAAATTCCCGTAAAGTACCCATCGGGGACTAAAAGGCTGGAAATTTCTCCAAACTTTTTCCTTTCCGCATCGAGGATCAACCCGTAATCGAGGGCGACTCGAAACACGAATCCGCTGCGATATCGCGAGGCCAAGTCGTTCACCGTGGCCGAAATTGAAAGGAGGAGGGAGGAAGTCTACTTTTAAGTGACACTGCCGATCGTCTTCGGTCGGAGCGTAAAGGTGGCTCGAATGGCTCCAATCGAATCGGTAACGAACGATTCAAGATACGGTCGAGGGCGTTATGTAGGACCACACACGAGGCGTCCGCGCTATCCTCGACCCGGTCCCACCAGGTAATGTTTCTTTTAAGTGCGAACACAAATTGTAACTGAGACGATGGGGCTTTCGCCCTTTTCCCCCTTCGCACGGGGCCATAGCCCGGGCCCCGGGTCGAGAAATATCTGGCGGATCCGATTTCAAAAGCCGTTCGTTTGGATTCACGATTGCAGCTGGGCCGAGGGCAACGAGCGTGTCGCGAGTTTGAAGCCAACCCCTCCGCTGTTCCCGTTCACCCTGCGACCGTAATCCCTTTTCTTTCCGAACTGCTACGGTGGACAAATCGCCCAATTTATTTTCGCTTGTGGCTTGGACCGCGACACCCAGACGACAATAATCGATTTGTATTAACATACGATAGATGCATCGTGAGTTGGTGTACAGGAAGTAAAGTTGTAGGGGAAGATGGTAAATATCTTTGTTTATTTTTTTAAAGTACTAAATGGACATATCCACTGTCCGAAGATATTGGCGAGTATAAATTTCCATACTCCGATAAAAAGGGTCAGACACCCTCTGCAGTTCGCACCATCCAAATACACATCTCGCTTTGAACATAGCGACATCATTTCTAGACTATGTCACTTAGCAAATCAGTATTCTAACCATATTAATTTCTTTCAAAATCCAGTTTACTACACGTTCTCCGCAACGATTTTACAATTTGTAATATCCGATAAAACCTAATTTAGTTCTAAGTATGATACATATATTTCTGACCTCATTTTAAGTATATCGTGCGTCCTCTCGTTGTTACAATCAGTGTATTATTATATATAAAAAGGGGCCCTCCCTTTTAGAAGTATTAAATAAATAAACAATGTGTTCAAAATAGCCTAAAATTACTCCAATGACCTTGAAACATGGAGATCTGCTAAAAAATCGATTTTCCATTTTCGGGGCAAATACAATAACTTCCCTATAAATCGGGAAGTTAATAAATATCAGTTTTTTTCTGTATTAGTAATAAGTTCTGTCGGCTTGTTTATAATAAATTTATTTGTAATAAGTTTGGAGCTGCTGTTTATATGAACCGGATAAGCATGGTTACATGGTAAACAACAGCTATTGTATACATCATTGATTAGGTAAGTGCTGCATAAAATTAGTAGTGTTTAGTATTATTCTAGTGAACAACGACAGGACTTATTACACAACTTAATAATATTTTCTGAATAGGGGAAATAGTGGAGAATTAATTGTGCCTACGTAAAAGCAATACAGAATTAATTTGTTTCAATTAATGAGAACACCAACATTTCTCATTATCCACTATGCTTGCGGAAAACATTTTGCCCAGGATCCATGAACTAATAAACAAGATAAGAAATCCACTTTCAGCCATATCTTATCTTGACTCACACCGATTTTTCGGGAGCACAGGTGGCTCATTCCCGTAAATCGACGTCATCGCGAAATTATTCGATCGAAGGAAGCTCCTCTAGGGCACCCGGCTTGCGATGGACGCTTTCACTGTCGGGCAGAAGTCGAAAAACGAGCAACAACCGTGTTCCACGGTCGTTCGGCAGCCGATGTACGTGGGCAAGCAGCGTCTCGCGGAAGGAAGATCGAGAGTTGTCACGCGAGGCTCCGTTTCCACGCGCGGTGCAATTATCATTGTGCCGGCGTTGTTACGCCACGTGGCACTTTCGCACGCCACGCCTTCCGCGGCAGCTCGCTCGCGCGCGGGTCGCGTGCCAATTATAGGAAAAGCGACTTTTTCGTTCGCCGCGATTGCAGCGAATTCCTGCACGGACCTGTCGTGTCAAGGTGCGTTCGTCATACGCGAAAACAGGTCTTGATTCTTTTTTTTTTTCCCGAGACGTGGAAAACCGCGCCGATTGAACCGCAATCCTTGTACCCCTCTGACGGTCGATCCATTTATGTAATATGTTTGTATGGCTCTATGTATTTGATATTTTTGTAGGGTTGTTTGATATTCGCAGTGAAGCATGCAGAACTTGGTATAAGTGTTGGTAGTTGTATTTATAGTTAGTGTATTTATAGATACAGTGATTCACAGGTTTGATCATATATACTCCAAATGTTAATTAATTATGAACATCACAGTTTAAATTTCTTCTTTCAATTAGAGTCGTTTTCAGCTTACACGTTGCATTGTTGTTTAGTTTCCTTGATTTTTATTGTGTAAAGGCAAATACAAGGTCTTACAAGGAGACCCTACAGTGTGTACTTCTTGGATTTCAATGAAATTTTAATGAATGATTCTAGAGGATATATGATGGTATTCTGTAGAATATTTTGTGCCAATATGTATTTTTTATTAAAAAAAAAAAAAAAAAAAAAAAAATAGCTCAATGGAAAAAGCACCAGACTCATAAGCCGAGGGTCCAGAGTTCGAATCCCGGTTTATTCCAAGTTTGTTTTCTTTCAACTTTTTGTTTCGAACAATTTTAATTCCTTTACTTTCATTCTGTTTATAAATATGTATCTAATCATATTAAAAATATGATATAAAAGTATATCGCAAGTATAACACAAATAACTTTAATAAATGTACCTGTAATTCTATGTATATCTTTCATTCGATGTGCACATTGCAGGCAATTTTTATGTTTTTCCTGCTTTTACATTTTATATCACTCTAGTAATTGTAAATCCTAATACAATAAATATGTTAATGATCTTAAAGTTATTTGTGATATACTTGCGATGTACTTTTTAAAGAATATATGATTAGATACATATTTATAAACAGCTCTAATACGCATAGAATAAACGTGAAGGTGGTCACTAATAACCCTAAAAGGTGGATGTGACCTTAAACACCCAATTAAAAAAAAAAAATGAAAATAAAAGTGAAGGCATTATAATTGCTCGAAACAAAAAGTTGGAAAAAAAGAAACTTGGAACAAACCGTGATTCGAACTCTGGACCCTCGGGCTTAGGAGCCAGGTGCTTTTTCCATTGAACTAGTTTTTTTTTTTTTTTAATAGCTTTTTAAACTTCATATTTTAATTGTTTATAAAGAATGCGCATTGGCGTAAAATATTCTACAGAATGTCATCATATATCCTCTAGAATCATACACTAAAGTTTCATTAAAATCCAAGGAGTACACACTGTAGGGTCTCCTTGTTAGAGTTTAAACAAATTTAATTTAAGTCTCCGTGATCAAATTTGTAAGTTACTGTATGTTTGGAATTTGTGTTGATTATGATTCCAAAAAATAGAAATAGTAGATTTGAGTGATCAAATAATTGAAACAAATATATTTACCTACCTTCGAATCAATGTTACGATAAAGGATTCTGTTTCTGTCAGCCGTAGCGGTGATTTCAATGTTAGTAGAGCGCATCGTGCGCAAAGTCTGTCTCTGAAGTATCAGAGTCTCCTGAAAGTAGAGAAGAGCGATGAAAGTTGCGCTGTATGAAGAAATTTTCTGTGAAACTAATAAATCTTCGACTTGAATATTCTAGTAACTCTTGGAAAGCCGATCTCGACAGATTTTCCTTACCTGTTCTGGCAGTAACCTCTCTCCAGAGTTGAAACCGCGGTTTACCAAGCCCTTCTTCTCTCCGCAGCCTCCCACACATCGCGCCACGAACTGAAAGAAAGCATCAGAAACTAAACCCAAAGAATTAGTCGCTCTCGTTCACCTACTTCCTGGTCGGCGAAAGGTGAACAGCCTAAACGAGAAGCTTTCGTCGGCCCACGCGTCTCTCATCCTCGACGCTGAAGAGGCGCCCCGGCCACGACGTCCTCGATACGATTCCAAATAATCTCGGCAATTGATCGGCGAGCGACGAGCGATTAAACCGCGCGTTTTAATGCTGCCCGCCGGCGTCTGTCGGTTTCATAACTTAAAACGCCGTTCCCGGGGGCCCGCCACATTTTATGATAATGGCCCCCGCTAAATTATCGCCGCGCGAGAAATGAATTTTCAGAAGCGATCGGCCGGGGCCTTCGGCTAGTACACAGCTCGCCCGTTAACGGTCAGGCGTCGTTAAAAAGAGGACCGACGGGCCGCGTCACGGTCGGGTCAACGTCGAACGTGAAAATGTCGCAGGTGTTATCAGTGATCGCCTCGTAAACTTTTACGCTCCTTTAAGGGGAACTTTCCAATTGGTCTTTCGACTGGCAGGCTCCACTTTCGCTCGGAGTCCCGCAAACCTGTAAAATCGCGAAAATGAATCGTTATGAAGAGACAATGATCCGAAAGAGAATCGTCAACAATGCGAATAAAGTTGACGGGAACGAGCGTATCTCGACTCGAATGTCCCGAAAGCGTCGGAGAGGCCACCCGATTCGCGCCACGTTAATTTGGCAAGTACCACGCACCGATTAATACGTCCCACCGTTTTAACATCCTCGTAAATTTCCAATATGGATATAATTCTCGAGTTTTATGCCAGACCCCAAGCGTAACGCGAGGGTAATCGCGATAAGGTGCCGTAAATTATATAAGTTAGTTCCCGTCGTTTGAAATTACTACCGGATTGCTACAGTTACTTTCATTGTGATGCTTTTAGCGGTGGTCGGTAGTCGTTGCACGCTGTTAACGAAACGTATGGCGCTGATAAGGGGGACTGTTATGAACTCTTCCCGAACGTCGGGAGTATTACCTTCTGAGGAATGGAAATATAAAATATTCTCCTTTTTAACGGAGACGGCTGACGCGGTACAGTTATTTTTCGCGTTGGACACGCGATTCGGAACTACGTTGGAGCGAATTTATGAAGGACAAGGTTCATTTTTATGAGAAGAGTCCTAGGTAATAGTGAGAGTTATTGCGAATTATGAGAGAGAGGTGGACAGAAAAGGAGTAGAGATTCTGTCTCTGTTTTAGATTAAATCATTAATGGTATTTATACTAAAATTTGGAGATTTGGTAAGGTGGAACTTGATACTGTAGGACTATGATATTCTTCAGAGGTAGGTAAATTTTTGCTTAAATCATTTTGTTTACAAGGGTTGATCTTGATGTTAGAAAGTAAATTTACTAGGGGTGTGCGGGTACCCGAAAATACGGGTACCCGAGCCTCGGGTCGGGTCGGGTAACGATCGGGACGGGTCGGGTCGGGATCCCGAAAGTTTGTCGACACATAAATATATTCGGGTACCCGTAATTTCGGGACCCGATTTTAATTCGGGACCCGATTTTCAATTCGGGACCCGACTTTCGATTCGGGACACGATTTTTAAATCGGGACTTGGCACTTAATTCAGTACATAACTTTTCATTCTGGTTTTCTACTTAAACTGTTAAAATATAATTTTTCTATGAAATCAGATGAAATAATTTGTAACTGAGGAGAAAATTATGTAATATGGCGTGTATCGAAAATCTGGTCCCGAATTGAAAATCGGGTCCCGAATTAAAATCGGGTCCCGAATCGGAAATCGGGTCCCGAAATTACGGGTACCCGAATATATTTATGTGTCGACAAACTTTCGGGATCCCGACCCGAACCCGAAAAAAATTCCCGACCCGACCCGATCCCGTAATTTCGGGTACCCGCACACCTCTAAAATTTACTAAACTTTACACTCAACATTTTGAATTATACTATTTCATTGACTGCTCTGCAGAGGTTTAACACCACAAACACTTTTCTACGCACCATTTTTGTAATGAAATGGTTGGATTGTGATCCACAGTTTCTTTCACGAAGTTGGTTCTTATGATGAATTAAATACGACGCAATAAAAAAATGTTTGACAATTTGACCTTCCAATTTCAAAGACAAAATCTATTTTGTTACAACTTTATTACATTACTTTCTATTAAATTGAGGATATAGGATTCGACATACATCGGGTGATTCACGAAAAACAGAACACCCAAATATATCCGTTACGCTTGAAGATAAAAGAAAATGTTAGAGAGAAAAGTGGTACTGTTTAAGGAGGCATATATGGTGATATCAAAAATTTGTCCGATTGTTGTCTTCTTCAATGTCTTTTGAAGGTCAACAATGATTTTTAAATAGCACCATATACGTACATTGCCCCTTAAATTGTTTCTGTTGAAATTGATCTGCATCTAATTATTCTTTCTTACACGTTCTCTGGCGTAGTTGGTTGATCACGATACACGTCATCTTTCAGTGTTCCTCATAAAAAAAAAAAATCAAGACGAGCTAAATCGGGTGAACGAGCGGCCATGGTATGTGTCCATTACGTCTTATCCAGCGATTTGGATATTGGATCTAGCAATTGATTGCCTCGCACGACGCTTAAATGCTTGCGTTACTGCTCAAGGTCATCATTTTGAACATTTAATTTAATTTAAATAAAATGATTGAACATTTTGAAGTTATCATTGTTCTGTCATAAATTTCTTAGTTCAAGGTCATTTGAAGGTCATAGTGTAGCACATCGTTGTACTCGTCTTGACATCAGCTACAACATCATGAAGTTAAAAATATATGGTGCTATTTAAAAAGCATCGATGACCTTCAAAAGACCTTGAAAACGACAACAATCGGACAACTTTTTTATATCACCGTATATGCCTCCATAAACAGTACAACTTTTCTCTTTAACATTTTCTTCTATCTTCATGCCCAACGGAGATACTTAGGTGTTCTGTTTCTCGTGAATCACCCGGTATTTTTATTCACGGCATAATTTTTATACATTCTGTACTTTCATGGAAGAGAAGAACAGCTTGCGATTCAAGTGAATTCAACACCCGCATAGAGGTACTTCTGAAAAATGTAAAGTTTACTTTCTAACGCGTTTCCTAGAGACAGTGTATCCTTCAAAAAGCAATTATGACGTGTGTAATACAGTAGCGAATTCATACTAAGATCGTACTACACCTAATCTATCAACACGTCGACGATATTATTAATAGCAAGCTACTTACGTTCCACCGTGATATAATTAACTTACTTCCTCCACAACCTAAATAATAAACTAAAAAGTACCTAACAGAAGAATTCATCCCAAGAATACTTGCTTACGTCATTTATTAGTCCTTCTTCCTGCAACCAAGGTACTGCTGTTTAGCTTCTTCCTCCATAAGAATAAATTCGTAGCAACAGTTGCAAGCAGCAGTCAGGTTCCGCGAAGGAGGCAGGCTAGGACATTTAATCGCGCGACTTACGTGGACCACACCGAAGTCGACGCAGCCCGAAGGATATCATCGAGCCGGGTTATCGCGACCTATTAGACACGCTTGTAGTCTTACGACCTGTCGTAACCGAGGCCGCTGCGTCGCTTCACCAGTTCTCGGCTTACGCGAAAGAGGCACCGAGGTCGGGGGTGAGTCCTTCAACGCTGGGACTACCGGTCGGCTCGTCAGGTGTCCTTGACCGCTGCCGATCGAGAGATCGACGTCGCGCGTACCGCCGGCCCCGCGGGGGTATATCGCGATAATTAATCGACGATAAACGCAGCCGCGCCGGGGAAAGGGCAATTTCCTGCAGCTGCTCGGTGGAAATTCTTCTGGCGTGCCTTTGGGGATATCCTGGGAACCTTTTAGGCTGATTAGGTATTCGGGGAGTATTTTGATGACTTATCAGTCATACTTTGTTTTATTTTATAATAGGTATTGGAGTACAGAGAATTTCTTTTTGGTTCAGCACTGAATCTCTAGAAGCAGATTAGGAATTTTATGCTCATTTGCAATTCACTAAACTTGTTAATGCTAATGAAAGGTATGCGAAAACATTACTCCTCAGACCTCCACGATTTCCATGCTACAAAATGGTAGAGATCGACTTTTTTATGAATTAAGATTATGATTTAGTGGAAATTAATGGAAAATTAGCCAGCCAATAAAGTTGAGTTAACTCGGGTTTGCTGATTAAGGCTTTAATTTTCTGAATTATGGATTCTTTTTGGAACAGGTACTTATATCAAGTATCTAATGTTTAGAAGCACTTATTATTCTATTAAGTCCAAGCTGAAGTAATATTTTAGTCATTTAATTTCCCAGGAATTCGAATAAAGATAGTAGCCTAGGTTCTCTGGATGCGTTGACCTCGGTTAAACTATTAAATGACGAATATTGCTGGCAATCACCAGTATTCTCAGTCATTGTGCGTGTGACTCGGCCGAGGCAGAGCCCCGTGTTCGGCCGTTATCGTGCGCACGCATACGGGGTGAGAGTGCGGATTGAAAAAAAGGAGAGACAACCGGTTGTGCTATGCGCGCACGGAATCATAGGGCCCCACTCACGAATGCGACCTCTTCGCGGCTCCACAGCGAGAAGATGACATCGCGGTTCTCAACCTACGTCGGACATTGTGCAAATCCTGTGGAATAATTTTCGGATCCATTTAGTTCACTTTCAACTTCATGCGCGTTCGCTAATTAACGTAGAATGTTGACAGACGTGAAGCAGGATATTAAATACCAAGTAACTTTGAGGAAGGAGATTCAATTATCGTTTGGAGTGATTTATGAGATGGTCGATAAATATTCAAAGAAAATATGGTTATAGAAATTTATTTGCTGCACTGGGATTTAGTTTCATCTTATCCTTCGCCGTGTTTGCATGGAAAGTGTTCCACTTTTCAGATTCGGTCCACTTGCCCGAATTTTTTGGAAACGGAAGTCTTAGATCATTCCAAAACACGTTCCCGAATAAAAAGAATTTGTACAGATGATCGTGATTATGAATTAAAACTCAGAGAGCTCTTACAAAACCCCGAAGACGTGCATCAGACAAATTCAAACGATCCACCTCGGAGATAACAAAGAGGCAGCGTACTCGAACAGGAATCTCTAAATCACGATTCCAATCGATTCCCTACACGACGAACGGTCTCCTTTCACGAGAAAAATCCGCGTCCCAGACCATGACCCACAACGGCCGCACATCAGTATCGAGCCATCGACAACCGCGCAGAAGAACTGCGCCTCGAAACGCTCGAGCCGACCCGCAGTCGCATTAGGATGCCGCGAGAGCTATCATTTTCTCCTGAACCACTTCCTCTAATTAATGCGCCGTTTCTCTCGCGTTAATCGTGCTCTTTTCCAGTCGCTCGGTTCATCGCGATGTCTCTGAGCAGCGGGAGAGCGCGCGCGCGGATCCGTCGATTGAGCGAGAGAGAGAGAGAGAGAGAGAGAGAGTGGTCCGAAGAGGGGGGCGGGGAGGGGGATAGAGAGGGAAGAAAAAAAAGTATCCCGCGTCCCGGAGCTTTGAAACCGTTCAGGATCGCGAACAGAAAGACTACGGCTGAGCAGAATCGTCGACAAGCTCCCCTCTGACCCGACGGCGATGGCAAACGATCGGCGCGCAAGAAGCGGAGCCTGATTTATGGGCCGGTCGCGAGGGCTGCGTCTCCTCGCGAACTCAGCCGTTCCGTACTCGCGCGTACCTGCGCGTGCTCGCGTGTGTGCGCGCCGCGCCGTGTGTCTGTCGCTCGGCCGCGACTCTGTGTGCGTCCGTTTACACGGATAATGCACGGCACAGCGTACAAGATGCAGGCGCAGGTACACACGTGCGCGCCGGCCTCGCATAAGGCAAGATCTCCTTCCGGTCGGCGCGGAGTTATCTCGATCCGCGGGGGAAAGCTCTCCGGGACTTGGCAAAACGCGAGGCTCTCGCGACCGGCTCTCCCCGGCCTGTCGTTCGCGATATCGCGGTTACTCGCTCGCCCGCGATCGCTTCCGAGAGAGTCGCCGCACCGGCGTCACCAACACACGGATCCGCGCGCCCGCCGACCCCGGGGGCCCGCCGCGCCGATCGATCGATCGACGCCGCGCGACGCGACCGATCGATTTTACCAAACGAAACAACAACAACGCGCCTGGTTTCACCGCGCTTCTCCGCGAGCTCTCTCGCCCGCGATCGTTTCTCCTCTTTTTCCTTCGAGCTCCGTCGCAGCCGACCGTCCCCTCTCCCCCGACCCCTTTCGATCCACCGGCTCGGCGCGACGCGGCGGCCGGAAGGGTCGAATCGAACCGCGGCTCCACTGCCTCCTCGAACGGTTGCCTCTCCGCGTCCTGTCGCTCGCCGCGGCGGCCTCTGGGCTCGCCGGTAGCCGGCAGCGTTTACATTAATGTATGAGGGCAATCGTAAAGCTCGATGTGTACATACGTCTCGATCGGGCTCCCCGGCAAACGGGCAGAGATTTTCTCGTGCGGCCCGACGGGCGAAAAAAGCCCACGACATGCCGCGACGACGTGTACCCGATCTAATGCACTCGCCTATCCGTCCATCGAGGGACGCGCGGCCGGGCCACCGGTGCGCGCCGGCTCGCACGACGAACCAAGGCATTATAATGTGGAATCGTGACGAACCGGGGACCTGTACCTCTCGGCCCGCACGTCGCGCACACTTGATTGTCCGTTTCATTATGCTGATCGAGCTTTCGTTGCTTTCGAGTAATTAACATACGCGCTGGGGAGGACCTTGACGATTCTGGTCAGAGGACTTCTGGGATACTTGGTCTGGGGTGGTTTTCATATCCGAACTAAATAGAAGGAAAGCGTTTGTCTATTTAGGATGAGTGAAATAGGCAATCAATCACTGGCATGTCGTACTTCATTTCGCTATTTCAAAAAAGTCGTTCCTGCACTCTGTAATCTTATGGACGAGGAGTAGTTGAAAAACTGAAGCAACTATTGGGGATATTAAGTAGAGTCAGAGATAGTTACGTGTTTCAACCTTAACAAGAAATAGTTCGTATTGTCTGTAGATTATTGTGACTATAGACAATGAATTGTTAACATAATTTTAAGAATAAAATTGAACTACTGCTTAAAAACATAGTTTATTGACTATGTTTCTGCAGATACATTGCAGACTTTGTAGGTACATTAAACTATTTGAACGTGGTCTTTTGATAATTTTGCATAATTTGATCCAGTATAACAGTAAGTATACACAGTGCACTCAAAAAGTTCCAGAACTGCCGCTCGTGAAACGAGACAAGTGGTAATATCTCTACGCGACAAACGGCAAACCTTCTACCACACTCACCCCAAGTTTCATGCCTTTTCGACGAGTTCGAACTTGGCAGCGTTCATTTGCGTAAGACGTGTCTGTGTGGTCTTGTCATCATAAAAAAATGGAACAACGAACGAAGATCAAATTTTGTTGTAAATTGGGCAAATCGGCTACAGAAACGTCTGAAATGATTAAATGTGCGTATGGCGATGATGCTATGAGCCGTTCACGAGTATTTGAATGGTACTCGAGGTTTAAAGCTGGAAGAGAATCGTTAGAAGATGATGAGAGATCGGGTCGTCCGCGTTGCAATCGAACTGACGAAAATGTTGCGCGTCGGGGTATCATTCATCGAGAATTCCTTCGTCAAGGTTCCACAGTGACTGGAGCATTCTACAAACATGTTTTGAATAGGTTTTTGAAACGAATGCAGCGCGTGAGACCCGAGTTGTTGGACAGTGGAGATTGGTGGCTGTTGCACGACAACGCGTGCTCACAAGTCCATCATTGTGCAGCAATTTTTGACGAAAAGGCAAGTTGTGAGCATCGACCACCCTCCGCACTCACCCGATCTGTCCCCCCTGACTATTTTTTGTTTCCCAAGTTGAAACTAAAACTGAAGGGGCAGCGGTACGAGTCAGTAGTGGCGATTGAAGCGGCGGTGACAACAGAGCTAAACAATGTTGTTCCGGCGAACAGATACAAATAAGCGTCAACGGTACCGAATTCGCGTAACCGTTCAGCTGACGTCACGTCACCCCCCACCTTGCGCGAATTGGTTGAATTTGAGATCGTTACAGCTGATCGATACATTCCTCTAACGACAACAGCGAAGATCACCTCGTTGACACCGAATTCGATCAGCTGTTACGTTCCTTGCGCTCGTTTCGTTTATCGGTAACACCGTTTTCGTATCGTATTCATCGTTCGTTTTATCGTATCTGCGTCGCGTTTTGTTCATCGTTGCGTCTTATAAAAGTGTTCATTAAAGTGTTTGTTCAAAAACTTTGTCTCGTTTCATTTCACTGATTGACGTTCTCACATTCGCGTATAACAAATGTTGAAACAAAGGCATTTCAGAAGGTGTTTACGGACCTCTACACTCGTTCCAAGCGTTGTATCGAATTGGGGGGAAACTATGTAGAAGCTTGATATCAAATATACAGGGTGTCCCAAACTCGACGCGGGAGCCCGAAATGGGAGATTCCTGGGGTGATTTTAAGCAACTTTTTCCTTTGCAAAAATGTCCTCTGAAGCTTTGTTAATAAGTTATTAACAATATACACCGACCAATAGAAGCACGAATACAGTGGATGAATTTCAGCGCGCGCCCCAACTTTGAGTAGTATTGGCCCGCCATCGTCCGCGCCATCATTAATCTGCTGTACTCGCTCTCTGATTGGCCGATGTTTTTCGTTAATAACTCGTTAACAAAGCTTCGGATAACATTTTTGCAAAGGAAAAAGTTGTTTAGAATCACCTCCGGAATCTCCCATTTCCGGCTCTCGCGTCGAGTTTGGAACACCCTGTACATACATTCTATGAGTAATATAGTCTCTATGCGATGAGTCCTGAAACTTTTTGAATACACTGTGTATATTCCATTGTCTTAGATTTATGAAGCATTAATTGCTTTACGAAAACATTAATACTTCTATGGTAGTGCAATTTCTTTGGCCACTACTTAGATATTAATAACAGATGCTCTATATTTTTCTCAAAAGTAAAACAATCATTAGAAATAACAGAGTGCAGGAAGAACATGGCATAACATAAGGTTTCAAATGAAATTTATTTGCAAACGATTTTATTGTTCGCCAAGAACTATGAGCTGTAAACTAGATTACAGGGACTATTGAAACCAGTTCCTGTTTATTTATTCCAATTATATTGCTTGCAATGTCAGACAACACAATTACTCACCATGAAATTTTCTCTTTCTTGACATCCACCAAGCTTCAGCCTGCTCCCCCATAGGACAAGCCTTCCAGCTCAAGGAAGAGGAATCGGCGGGGTTGCTGCGCGAGGTCGCGACGCGACGCGACGCGTCGAAGATCGGCGACTAGCCTCCATCATGCACAAAGCGTGTTACGTCTTTGGGCGTTGCGTCAGAGTGTGCGCGATTTTCCTCCGTTAGCGCCGAGGCAAAAGGCGATATATACGCGTGCACGGATTATACATCGCAATGGATATATATTTGCAAGGTACGTGTATTACCCGCGGAGAGGAGGCCTGGTGGAAGAGGTCGGCCGAGAGGTCGCTCGGTAAATTGGTCGCTGCGGCGTTACCGTTGATCTACGGCAACAGACGCGATAGTTATGGAAAGGTTACGGCGGAGCGGTCGATAAAGCGTCGCGCTGCCTGTCCTCGGGAATCCGCGACGGCGCGGGGAACGAATCGTAAATCGCGGAATCGCAACCGCTCGCCCGCTCGTTGGAAAAAGAAGAGAGCCCCGCGCGACCAGAGCGAGAGAGCCTCCGCCGACGAAGTTGCCTCCTCTCCCGCGTGCCACGTATTCCGCGATCGCACGATTTCCGTCCTCTTCCGCGTCCCCACGGCCACGAACCGCCACAGAACGAACTCGCGAGATAAGAGATCCGGGGAATTCGTGTGGCGAGATTGCGAAATCGCCCTGAGCGGTGACCGTGATGAGCCGCAGAGCCCTCCTACAGCTCGCGGTCGTTCTTTCTTATCAACTGATTACGCTGCACTCGTTATTTACGACTTGCTGTCGCACTTGGAGCGAGAAATTATGTTCCCGAGATAGTCGCTTATAGTTTTGTGTCGTACTTGATTCGGATAGAGGGATAGTCGCATTCCGAAAAGGGTGGAGCAGCTTGCGATTCGGGAGATTTCAACGTTCACATAAGAAAGGTACTTCGCATAGATTGGCAAATTTGTAACTGACAAGGAGACCTTACAGTGTGTATTCCTTGGATTTTAATAAAATTTTAGCGAATGAATCTAAGATGATATATGATGGCATTCTGTAGAATATTTGGCGCCAATGCGCATTTTTCATAAACAATTAAAATATGAAGTTCACAAGGCCTTAAGTTTAATATGAGAATAACGATGTCTGGTAACTCACTGAGAGAAACACCTGATCCGTAAGCCGAAGGGTCTCGAGATCAAAATCCTGTTTTGCATTTTACTTCATTCCTTACAACCACATTCACTTGCTTTGAATTAATTTAAATTCTTAATAATTTGGGTCACTCATAAAAACGTTTATTTTTGTTTTTACATATATTTCTTACATTATAAATGTAGAATGTAGATCATACCACAGTTACTCGAAATTAAACTCGCTTCACATATATCTTCGAATTTTTACAAAATTCTGAGTATACAAATGTAATTATTTACAAAATAACGCAAATGTTATTTCTAAATTCTTTCTGTTATTTCTAAATGTTAAAAAAATCAGAATGATTAACACATTTACTGTGTTAGGATTTACATTGCATATCACTCTATAAATTATAATTGTAACTTCACATTTTAAATGTTTAAAAAAAATGCGTATTGGCACAAAATATTCTACAGAATGTCATCATATATCCTCGAGATTCATTCGCTAAAATTTCATGAAAATCCAAGGAGTACACACTGCAGGTTCTCCTCGGAAGCTTGTTTGCACTTTGTAATACAAAGCTAGTTATTTAGGAAACTCACGAGGGGAACTTGCCAACTGTTCGTCGAATTTTTTATCCAAACTTTTTTGAGATGTACGTATTTAAATATGAGGATATATGAAACAACTTCACAAAGTAACACGGAGCACCTCTCCCCCGTTTTTCAGAAATAAATTATTAAAGTTCTTTTTTTTTAATCACCTTTCATGGTGAACATACTTTTTTTACATGTCAATGTTTGTACAAGAGAATGCACGTTTGTTTTAGATACTCTTTTCATTAAAACAAAAATTGGAGCATCGGAAAAATTAACATGTTTCTTTTTTAAATATCAATATCACTATATAAAATAAAACAGCATGATATAGTCACTGTTTTCAATGATATAATTATAAACAAAATTTAATATTACACAATATCATCACTCACACTTTCATAAAATAAAAGAAACATATAGATTTATGTCAAATAAATGAATAATGAGATCAGATATTAAATATTAAATATCAAATATTGAGTATGCTATTTAGCGTTATCATTCTAATAGCAATTTAATACTTACCGCCCTACCGCTTTACCGCTTACCGTACTCTGTATGTCTGAGGTCATATACTTACAATTAACAAATTAATATATTTACATTACAATACAGAAAAAAAGAAAAAAAGACTTTAATAATTTATTTCTCAAAAACAGGGGAGAGGTGCTCCTTGTTACTTTCTGAAGTTCTTTCATATGTTTATCCTTATCTACATCTCAAGAAAGTTTAGATAAGAAATTCAACGGACAGTTGGCAAGTTCCCCTCGTCAGTACATATCGTATTTCTGAATCAATTTAGTTTCATCAAAGGGAGCAACAACGTACGGTTCAGATGATTCTAACGCCCGCATGAGAAAGATATTTTCTAAAGATTACTAAATTTCTAATTCAACTTGCCTGCATTTAGTATAATAAGGTACCTGGTTAGGAAATTCGGTGTTATCCTATTTTTTAATTATAACAGATTACTTCTAAGCTCTGATGTACACGAGCGACAGAAAATTCCTGCCATTCTGCATACTACTATGTTTTTGACAAATACAAATAGATGGAGTAACGTCACTGACATGAAATCGCAATGATCGCAGATGATCGCAGCGACTTCGTTTCGCTCGTGTGCATCGGGGCTAAATAAGTGAGAATCAGCGTATTTTTCAAGCAACATCAATGTACGCATAAAAGAGGTACTTTTTAAAGATTGATAAATTTCTAACTCAAGTTGCTCCTATTTAATATAGCAAGCTACTCATTTAGATAACTCAGTGGTAGGTACTTGTTATTATAGGTATATTTTTAAACCAGTTTATTTCCGTCGAACGGAGAAATTAATTTAGTATATGTATGATTCAAGTTACATCAAAGCTCGCATAAGAGACATACCTTTTTCAGGTGTCGCACTGTTATCTTAGAAAAATGCAACTAAACATAAATCCAAGACGCAACGAACAATAACAAACTTAACCCTATTTAGATTAAAATAGACTTTTGCATGAACTCTTCGAAGCCGTCCAACATACTTCGCCCTCAGCCCGCGCGAGAACTAATGGCCCATCCAGGTAGCGCTAACTTTTCCACAGGCAAATAAATAACCCTCCCCGAATCCCCTTAGCCCGATCCTCGTTTCCCGCGCTCACAGAAAGCCCGCTGCCAAGGAGCGCGACTCGTAAATCGCGCGATCGTAGCGGCGGGCAGCGGGCGAGCGGGCAAAAAACGAGATTACTCGGAGCTGATCGGGTCCTGTCACGTGTCGGAAGCGAGGCGGCTTCGCGAAGCGCGGTCGGACAGCTCGGGAGATCGAGGCGGCGCGAAGTCCCGCGGATTTTTGTGCGAGATCCGAGGCTCGTCGAGGCCGTTTTAATCTCCCCCCGAGGTCGACTTTCCGGTACACCCACGCTCGTGTCATCGATATATCACGCCGGGGCCCGTATTCCAGGCCGCGGCACGTTCGCCACGCGAGCCGAATCCCTTCGCCTGCGGCTGAAGATTCCGCGTTGCCCCGGTCCGAGAGAAAACCGGGCCTTTCCCTTTTTTGGGGACCCGTCCCGCGGCTGTGGCGCAACCGATGAGGGTGGGGAGGCGGTCCTCGAGTCGATCTCTCGAAGAAGCAGGGCGCGGTGCATCATCCCGTGGAACGACGGCGGCCGTAAAAATCCGCCCGGGCCCTTATTATTGTCCCTCGTCACGGCGAGAAGGCGCGAGTAACGCTTGTTACGCGACAGGTCAACCGTGTGGGAGGTAACCGCTGCCTTACTCCGTATGAACAATGCGAGAGTATTGAATGGAGCCGTTTCGAAAGTTCTGTTGACACGGTTATGGCGCTGTCTGGTAGCCCGGGAACTTGTTTCCCTTTTTAATTTCAGAAAAATACCGCGGAGCATTGTAATGCCGTGTGCCGACATCCAAGAAGGAGTGAATGAAGTCGAAGACAAGGCGGAGTGGTAATAGAAATCTGGTGTACAAGCTTTCGATGATTTTCATTTGTATAATGATATGCGATTTCGAAGGTTTGCGGCGGTGTCTCTGTTGTTTGTTATGTCTTACTTCGTTTTATGTAAATAAGGTTATTTTACGTCATTGCTTATTACGACTCTAAAGTGCACATTTTTAATTCTCGATTTATCTATTAGTAATTTACTAAAGAATTTCAGCATTATCTACTGTAATACGTTTTACTGGAAAATAAATTTTGTTTCAAGAAGCGGAAGTTATTTACGAGCCAACCTAATACCATGTTTCTGGTTACGCTTTAACACCTCGAACGACTACAGCGACAATCAGACCACTCCAAGCTCGCGTCCCATTTCTCATTCCCCCTAATGCAATCACCGAGCCATACTGGAGCACCTGTCTCGGCGCGGAGCAGGTAAAATCGATGATAAAGGTCCGATATAGAAAGTGGAAAAGCCTAGAACATCGTTCAAAGACCTACGCCTATTCCGGATGCGATTGGATCGGGACGCCATTAATAACGACGCACTTACCGATCCCATGGCAGGTGGTAGACCGCATGAAAGTCACGACCTGACATTTGCCTGGGTTGCCCGCGCCCGATCGCGTCCCGAGAACCGATCGCGATGCGATTTTTCTGCGCGGCACGGCGGCGTGGCGCGCGAGCTCCGCAGCCATGCCGTAGAGCAATTTCAAGTGTAACGGCGATCGCCGCCGCTGGAACACGCGAAACGCGTGGCGTGCCATCGCTTTCTCTCTCTATTCGTAATCGCCTTTTCACTTTCGACCGATGTATCGATCTCTCCCGTGTTTTCCACGGCCCGCCGCTTGTTACCGCCGCCGGAGCCTCGTGTACTCGCCGAGCGTTACGTCGTGCCGGTGTTGGCTTTCGAATTTTACCCTTTCCGCGTGCATTTTAGCCGACGAGGCCTAGCATTTCGCCTCCGATCCCGTCGATTAGTCAACTGCTTCCTGGCAGATGTGGAAATTCCACCGGGAGGATGCCTATTGTTCGGATTCTCGAACGATACTAATGAGGACCACGCGCTCGAGTCGCCGAGTTTCTTTAAACTCGGCTACTTCAATGATGTCGGCAATAATCGAAAGCATTCGGTATTAAATCTATAACAGCCTGGTACACCATTATAACTAATTTGTAATAGACATTACATACACGAATTAATGTTACCATTTCACCAACGCGAACTTTAACAAGCGAAATAATTCACAGGTCGAATAAACATAAATTCGCTCCGCACCGACCTACATTTCCCTTCAAAGGAATACCTTCACCGAGTCACCACCCACGCCGTTCTAAAAAAAATCTCCACCTAGTCTAAGCCTGGGAGACCGAACGTGGCAGGTGGCAAAGCCCCATTTCGAGTCCCTGTGACCCGAGCTATTATACGAGATCGACCTGCCGCATCTCTCCACCCTTTACCGAACCGATATTCTCCTGCTCCTCCTTCCCTAAATGCCGACTCCTTTTGCTCTTTCAGCGGGAGTGAGAAGAGATGCGCAGAAACGGAGACAGAGAATCGAACCTCGAGTCATTCATTTCTTCTTGTGGCTCTAAGAACAATTGTTTCATTTCACCGATCCGATCGTACGCTCCGCACTGGGCGTGTACGTAAACGATGATGACTGTTGCGTTTCGCCCCGGGTATCTGTAACGATACAGCAAATCGCATCGTCCGGGTCACTCGTCCGATCCCCTTTCGAAAGGAATGCGTAATCGTACGCCTCTACGATTCATTATGCAACGATATTGAGCGAGAGTGGTTGGTTTATTGATTTAGAAGCATTTTAAAACGCTTGCTCAACTTGCGATTTAGAACGCTTAGAGTTAATATTCTACGCGGTAAATATACTTGCGGGTAAACAAATTTTCGTGGAATTTCGATATTCATAACATTAAAGGCACCTTTTGCGCGTTTTCCTTTTGCCGACCGACAGAAACAACGTCATTTGCATAATAATGATAAATACACGGCAAATAACCGAAATTGAACGGCGCACTTAAGTCGAACCACAAACAACGAGGGAGCGCGCAGAGTAATGCGCAATTAGGTTGCAACGTGAGACTAATAATCCATCAACGAAAATTAATTTAACGAAATTACACCAAAATTACGTCGACTACGGGCCCGTCACGAGGTGCTTCCAGTGAAAAATTCAAGCGAACGAAGGATCCTCGGCGCTTGATGTCAAGTATCCATCAACCCGTCAACTTTATAAACGAATTCCAGTAACAGACCTTTGATCAATATATCTCCGCGCGATGGCATAATAATTAGCCGCGGTGCCTCGACAATGTTGCAGCAGAAGATTACGCCGACGGCGACGATCCCTCCCCTTCCTCTCCCACTTCCCTGACGATTTTTCACCGCGGTGGATCGTGCCCGGCGATAACGGGACGATCACGCGCGTAATAATGATAACGCGAACGGACGGGGCGCGTCGAATTAATTGCCACGTGTCCACGCGGCCGATTTTCTGGTGCACGCCCATCAACGCGGGCACCAAAGACGAGCCCTGAAATTATTTTTCGGGGCGTGCACGGCGTTATAGTTAATTGACATGCGGTGTAGAATGCGAACGGAAATAATTAACGCCGCGGCGGCGAGATTCTCCGTGGAGATATCCAAAGCGGGGGGGGGGGGGGGGAACACTGTGTACGTAAATCGATTTGATTTACCCGCACACGTGCATCCGATATCGAGACCGCTAAATGTCACTCGATACGATCTCCGGCCGGCGAGAAAATCTCCGCCGAGGAAAAGAAAGGAAAATATTTGATCGGAACAATGCGTCTTCATTGTAGACGGTGTTCCAGTGCCTCAGGGGGAGGATTCTGCTCGGGGGAATTGAAGCGGAGAACGGCGATGTACAGGGAGCTTCAGAATCCGAGAGCCTGGGTCTAGAAGATGATATAGAGTTGCGGGAATAGTGGGATCAGTTTATTTAAATATTTTTTTTGTTTGGGGAGAAGAGAGTTGGAAGTATAATTAGTCAAAATGATTCGTGATGGTTACTAGAAAATCACTAGGCGGAAAAATGCCCATTCCTAATATAAAGAATATATAAAAAGTTTATATGTACATAAACTACATACATATCTACGTGTGTACATATATACTTATTATATATAATAGTAGGAATGGGCATTTTTCCGCCTACTGATTTTCTAATAACCGTCACGAATCATTTGGACTAATTGTACAAGTGCAATCTCAGATAGCACCATACGTCCCAAAGGACGTCCGCTTCATGTTCAGTTTATGTCCGAATGTCCTATGTCCATTTTGGACATTCCTAGGACATTCCTAAGACTTGAATTTCAGATGTTTCGGGAACGTCCGTTTTAAAAGTTCTATGGATGTTTGCAAGATTTAAATTTCGGATGTTTTAAAACGTTCCTCTAAATAGTTCTATGGATATCCGTAGGAAATACGCAATATTACTCCAACATTGCAATGATATTTTGGTGTATTATTTATTTCTCGTATAGGATGAAAGCATTGAATGTTACCTTTGAATGTTCGGAATATGACTTGAAAATGTCGCCACCGTACATACATCCTGAGGACATTCCACTTTGTAACTAGGACCTTACTTTTAGAACGTTCAAAGAATTTCATGTGGACGTATAAGAACATACGTTCTCCGAATGTACAGAATGTCCGGAACGGATATTCTGTGGACGTACATAAAACGTGTTCATGCTATCTGGGATATTGCAAGCTAATTATTGAATTGCAAAAGTTCTTGTTATTTGGAAGAAAATTGAAATACTATTAATGTTTGCGTAAACTTTTTAATTATCTTTTATTCCCTGAGGTAAGAACATTTTGTAATTTAAAATGAGAACAAAATAAACTAAAAACAGAAACATTGAAATCGTACAAAATTAAAATCATTTAACCTACTGCAATTGAATTATTGAGACACAAAGTTTCCAATAATATTAAAACAACTACTCTATGACTTGAATCAATCATAGAACATACTATTTATATTTAAAATAACTCTAACAGATATTCAAGTAAATCTTCTAATTCTTTCGAAACACCTGATTAAATTTTCGAACGACGTCCAACAGGTTTGAATCGACCTGTACAAAGCTACGGTGTCGCAGGGGGATAAGTCTATTAGTTATTAAGCGTTAACAGGTTTTCCGAGAGCAAATCAAGGTAAGAACACGGCCGGCTATCAACGGGATCGTCGTTCACCTATGCGCGCACCGCTCGCAGTGATACGTGCGATTGCGTAACGAGTCGCGAGAAAGGAGCGAGGGTACGAGCGTAGGGACGCGGAATCGACATTTGCGAGCGGAAGGAGGCGCGAGATGGAACGAGGGGATCATCGAGTACACGATGAACACGATACTGACGATTGTTGCTGAGATATTAGTGACTTATAGGCGATCCTCGCTTCGCTGATAATATCACGCTGATATTGATCGCCGCTGGATGGAAAATACGAGACAAAGTGTAATTGGCGGCTGGAAATGTTATAACGATGAACAGAATTTCAGTTTTCATTTGTTGCATGGCTCCAGGTTTTCTTTATTCCCTGTACACTCGCAATTCGTTACCACAAACGAGTTTATAGGAAGAAGCACTTTCTAAAATTGATCCTTCGGTGGAAAATGTATACTTTTTACTGTAGCGTTAATATTTTCCAAAGCATAAGCGATGCAGCATTGAAATCAGCAAAAGTTCTACGGCTTCAACGTTGAATTTCAAAACTGAATGCAACTCTCTCGTATTCCAATTTCCTACCCTTTCAGATAAAACAGAAAATACAAAGTAGACTACCCATTAAATCACACTGTCTCTCTTACTGCACAGTGTACACACATTTCTAAATAATGTAATCGTCACGAGCGGCCGTCCTAGACTTAATCGATCCACCGCTCGGCGGTTTCTCGAGCGGCAGAAGGAAAAAGGAGGAGAGCCGCGGATCTATTTGCCAGAAATGGCAACGGGCACGGTAATGTGGAACGTCTGCAGAGGCCTTTACGTCGAGGCTGACCTTTACGCGTCTCCGCGGAGAGAAATGAACCCGCATATCGGCGTAGCTCGACAGATTATCGCGCGTGGATCGCCGCAACGCGCTGCCGCCGCCGCGTCAATCCTCGAATTTCGCGCATCCCTCCAGGAAACCCCGTCGCCATATTCGCCCAATTTCCATCAGGCGTACGTCGACGTCCGCCCTGTGATTTACGCGTATCGTAAAGCGCTTCCTGGAACCTGGCGACTTTCGAGACGATAGCGAGGGAAATTAATGGAGGTCAAGCGAGATCCCAGTGGCACTCGGATTGCCTCTCGATTCATCCTCCTATCGGTGCTTCGATCTTTATGAACGTTTCTATTTTAAATATCGCCGTGATCGAGGAACTTTTATTGCTCAGCATCTTGCGAGTTTTCTGGCACTTCTAACGTTTTATGGGTTGGTTTGCTTAATCGATTTTCAACGGAGTGCTTGATGAAGCGAGTGGTCCTTGAAATGTTTGAGTTCTAGGTACTCGTGGTCCTGTTTTATATAACAGATGCAAATTTTAAGACGCTTTTAGAAATTATCGTGTTGGATGAAGGTCTAAGGATCCGTAAGGGTTTTTTTTACTCGTTTAGATATTGAAGGGATATTAGTATTAATAGTATGATTTTGAGATCATTGGAACAATTTTTGGACACCATTTGGGAATGATATTTGGATGAATGTAGGAAGTTTTGGGCAAAAAGAATGAAGTATGAAGAAAGAAAGAAGTACCTGTGTTTTTCAGACATATCACAAGCTTGGAGGATTCTTGTTATGTACATAACTTACCTAATTATAGGTAAGTTGAAAATTATAATGTCATTATAATGATCCTTCTACATTGAAGAACAAAACAGAAAAAAGAAAGAAACAACGAAGTATGGAAGTGATTTAAAGAAAAGAAAGAGAAGAGGAAGGAAGACCTAAAGGAAACGGATGTACAGATATAAAGTTATGGTTCAATTGAATGACTGTTTTAGGACCAAACTTCAATTCTATTGTATTTCAAATTGCTTTTGTGTATTCCACATTTTATTTTTCTTTTTTTAATAATCCAAATCAAATAAAAATGAATCATGCTAACTGGAAGTAAGTAGACTTCAAAAAGTTACAATGTGTTCGCAAAACTTCTCACAAGCAAATCCTGAGCCCCCACCAAGTAAATCCAAGAGTCAGACTTAAGCGATCCAGACTGACCAACTGAGGCAAATCCCACAAAGAATCAAACATTCTCCGGGGTCCAGGATCCCTTGCCGGTCTTTTCGCGTTCCTCGAAATCGTGCACTGTTCGGCTTATCGCAGCTAAGCAATTTCGTCAAAAGCTAAGGAGGATCGATAGTATCGCGGGCACGATTTCGACGAGCGTAGCCCATTAAGCGGGACAGGACGAGTGTCTAACGGAAGCGTGTCAATCACAGCGGAGACACTTCGTGTACACGATCGCGTCCCGACACATTTCGCGATCGTGCGAATCGTCGACGATAGACGCTCGCTGTGGCGGACACGGTCCGGGAGGACCTTCCCGCGATCGAGGTCGAGTGCCGGAAGGCCGCGCTGACGTTCTCGTCATCGGGACCTCGGAGAAATAGACACATTACCGGCGTGTAACACGCTTGCCGGGGGCACATTAGCCGCGGCGAATCGTGCGCAGGGCCGAAAGAGAAAGAGAGAGAGAGAGAGAGAGAGAGAGAGAGAGAGAGAGAAACACTCTCGCGGGAGATACTGTCGCCTGCGCGAAACCACCGGCCGCGGTGCCATCGATAAGCGACGGAAGCCGCTTCTTCGGCTGTTTGGCCCCTCGAGGCATTCTGCATACGTGGCCTTGCACGGATTTTTGCTTGACCCGAGCCTTAATGGTCAAGATTAATGGCGCGGAGATTGCCGAGCCTTGAGATACTCGCGGAGGAGGTGTAGAGTCCTGAGTTTTGGGGTCCTGTGGACTGTCTGATGGATGGACTTTGGATGGATGAATGGACTTCCAGGATTTTACTCCGGGTAACACGCTCTGCGCTGTGGGTACCATTTTTCTGGTGCACTTGCGACTTTCTATTGAGGAGAATTATTATTATCCACTGTTCAGCTGGGATTCTTATGAACCTTTATTCGGTATTGCCCCACCGTCTTCCGCCTCGGAATCAGTCCGGTGTACTTGCCTTTTGATTGGTTGCATGTTCTTACTTAATAACTCGTCAACAAAGACCCACTGCTTAGGTTTAAGGTTTATTTATTTATGAGACTAAGTTTGTGCTCTTCTCCTTCATTTATAAGACCATGTTACTCTTCTTACAATCTCGCTCTGTACAAATTTCTCAAACAAGGATTCACATAATAGCTCCGTAACGTCATTTGGAATTCGCGGCAATCACGGTACTATCGATCGACTTCTTTGCGTGAAGTGCGAATAGTGGACCTATCCCCACTCTCTCTCGATCTCTTCCTTCTTCTTCGCGAAGCGACGAGCACGCGACAGAGTTGAGTACGCGCTAACGGAGAGCTACGAACTGTTATACAAATTTAAAATAAATCAACTTGGTGAAAAAGAAAGAAACTTCAAAGAGCGTCATCATCTGCCTTAATAACAGCTCCAACACCCATCTAACATTTTCCCTAAGAAAGCACTTCCTTAAAATCACCTCAGAAATCACCCCTTTCAATTGAGTATTGAATACTCCAGAAGAAGAATTTTGTTCAAGTTGAAAAATCAATAGAAAAGTGATCATTTTACTCGCCTATTTAATATTTTTATCGTGTGAAGTCACGAGACTCGCAATTTGATACCACCATCTACATTACTTCATACAATCGTCATTCTTCCTAAAAGTATCTCCATTAATGAATGACACCGAATCTCGCAGCGGTCAGGACTTCTTCCTGCGCGAATCTCCCTGCACCCTAACCGGGCCTGTTCACCTGAACGCAGGTGCATCCTCGGTGAAAGGCCGCGAATGGCATTGCTCCTTTGCGACCGTGTCCAGCGCGGCGATCCGCCACGGTTGCGGAGTCCGACGTGCGCCTCGACTCTCGCCTCGCTCGAAAATAATCTGCAAATTGCCGCGTCGTGTTTCGCACTGCGATCCACGGATTGTTCGATCTCCCTTTCTTTTCGTCGCCCCGTATCCCCCTCCCCGCGCGGCGCATGCCCATCGCCGGCGATGAAGACGTCCAAGGCATTGTCAGCGTCCAATCTCCGGACGCGAGCGCCTGAAAAATGCTTCATAAATTGCCGGCTGTCGGTTTCGCGTGTTCGAGACGCTACGTTCCTCCCGTCACTGCCGCCAAAGAACGATGGACACCGCTAATGGAGACGTACCAACGGTTATTGGCATTATTTCGATTCCCTCGTCGAGGTTGCGACGAAGACGCGCGGCGCACAATGCGATACGCGGTTGCGCAACCACCCAAGCTTCTCCTTCGACGGGGAGATCGCGAGATATCCACGCGAGCGTCGAAATTTATCATCGACTCCTTCGCTTTATCGATCGCGGACACGAGCAAACGCCGCGGAGAACAAACGAGCGATCCGTGAGGCTTGGTTTACGTTTCGAGAGAGAAAACGAGGATTTGCGGAGTTTTTAGGGCGTGAGTGAAAAAGAAATGGGAAATTCGTAGGGGGGCTTAAAATCGTCTGTTAACCGGGGAAGATTCGTGGATTTGGGAAATAAATTGCTTAGGATAGATATATTCTCATAATAGAGAAAATAAACACAGTTTCTTGAAAATAGAAGAAAAAGACGTGAATGTAGAAGCTATGTTGCTGATTACCTCAATATTCGCACCAATTTTGAATTGTATATTTGTACAAACATTGAGATTGAAAACTTTGCGTTTAATGTTTCAAATTTTGTTTACTTCTTATCTCCTATTCTGGATATTAAATACCGCATTTTACAATACAGAGACTATGTAAAATCAATTAATTTGCAATTATTGCAAATTCTAACATTTCGCTTTTTAAAAATTGTCTACCAAAAAGTACAGCAAAGAAAATTTAACCTATCTTCTCTGAAAGTTTAACCTATCTTCTCGATAACCAAACACAATAAATTAAGTCGCTTCTAATAATGTTTAAATAACCTAAAATCATTTCTGTCTAACAGCTATCCAGCAAAACAAGTCAATAAACGTCACAGGGAAATGAAACGCATCTAGCACAAGTGCGTCGTCAACATAGTACATCTCATAAAAAGCTCGTAAAATCGATCTTCATAAAATGAAATTTAGTAGAAATTGGATTAAGTAAATTTTCTAAATGGAATGGTATTTCCTGGGCACGTGGTTCCCAGCAAGATCGCGCGAGACAGTTCGACGTCGGGACGACTCCCACGCGTGCACGTGCTCACGCACGATCTCCCGTGCGTGCAACGGATGAGTGCGTATGGTAATGACAGGCCAGGAAACGCCGTCCAGGCGCCAGCCGACTGCCCCGGGCCATAGCTACCTGCAATCTCCTCGAAATATCGGGGTGACTACCTTGAGCAGCGACCAAGGCCGCGCCGACCGAATCAGTTTCCGTCTAATTACGTTTTAGATCCCTGTTCGATCATTATCTCGTGTGTGTATTGCGTTCTCCGGCTGGAAATGACGCGTTGAGAAGACCGACGAACCTGTACTCGATGGTATTAATTGGGCGTGACTTTCATTATGATCATTAGGTAGAGGTTTAGCATTTTTTATGGATTCTTTGACGAGCAAAAAGAGTGCGGATTAATTGATTGGATATGTGGTAGCTGTACTTGTCGGAGATTTAATTTATAGATATGTAATTACTGAAAGATTAAATTACGATTATTGATGAGATTTTTGAAGATTAAATTAAAAATATAATTTGGTTAAGAGATTTATTAATCTCTCATTTTAGCTGTGATTCAGTTTAAACGACTACTGAATTTTTTGTATTTTGCACACAATATGACGTTTCTTTATTTTTATCAAAAGATTAGAAGTTCAGTAAGTATAAATTCAGAATCTGACATTAAGAGATTGACTTAAAAAATTTAAGAAAATTAAAATACTGTGCTTATGAGAGTATTTTACCAACAATAAGTTCAAATTGAAAAGAAATTACAGTTTATGATATATAATTTATAACTGAAAACCTGTAAAAAAAGGGACCTAACGCCTGTTTTTTGCAGACTTCATAACTCCATTATTCGAACCTTTCACTTCGAATCGGTAATTTCATATGCGCAAACTCGATAATTCCAGATAGCAATGATAGAAAAAACCACTAACATCACGGTAGAAGAAATCTCTCACTTGATTGCCCATTTAATCGTCCGCCAGCGAATGCCATCGACGAGAATGATCTCCGAGAGTGGTCGTCAATCTGTTAAGTAACTCCGAGTGGAACTCGAGCGAGCATATCGCGAAAGGCGGGTAATTTCTGCAATTACAAACAATGTTAGTCAACGGTGAAAGCGAAGCGGATCGGCGTGGCGGACGTATCTCGGAAAAAAGGTTTCAGGAGAAGAAAATAAATGTGCGAGCCGCGCGTGTCTTCGCCCGTATCAGCCGCGAGCTTTAATCGTTTTCGCCCGAAACAGGCAGGGCACGCGTGGAACCCCAACAAATCTGCTTTTAATCGACTCTGACCGTCTAGGCGGACCGTGTCGCAATCGACCAGCCGACTGACGGCCGACCACCGCGATTTGTCGCCACGTAATTTCGCTCGATTGTCGCAATTCCCTGTCTAAACGCTACTAAGGTTCGCTGGTAAGGGACACTTGATACAAAAATTAATTTCTGCTTATAATTTCTAGAGATAAGGTGAATGTCCCAATTTCTGCTCATTTAAGCGTTCACTCGTTCTGAAAAGGATATAAAAAATTTATTTGCCATAAAAATTTGCAAAGTAATTGGTTAATACCTCGATAATGAATCAATTAATTCAAAAATATTTTAAAAAGGTGTTATATGACGTTTAATTATTAATAATGGCTAATTCAATGTAGTACTCTAAATGTCCGTATTTCTGTTCATGACAAATAACTCACAAAAAATCCAGTAAAAATCCTGAGTAAAATACAGTAAACGTTTTTAGTATTAAATACGATTTATTTCTGCACACACTACATTCGGTCCGATTATCGAATCACAATGAAATTGCTGTTCTTTAGTCTAAACAGTAAGAATACGGTTAGAACGAGTAAGTTCCTTGTTCTAAAATTTTTTTCGTTGCTTACGTAGCACTTTCTTTCTAACAAACCTATGCATCATTTGTATGAATGATCAAAGAACTTATAATTATTTTTTTACAATTATAGTTCCAAACGTAACATTTATAATAATAAGAAAAATATGAAGTTATTAGAAATCGGGACATGAGCAGAAATTGGGACATTGACCTTAATAGATTCTATGCAGTCAGACTGTTGAATTGAGATTTTTGAGGTAGAGTTCAAGAAATATAATTAGATCCCTGGCTATCAGTAGATCCGACGGGTTCAGGAAGATTCCGAAGTCTTCTGCTACATATTTAAATGAAATCAGCCGCCCCAAGGTTTATTTAATTTACATGAACAGAGAATTCTCGTTAGCAACATGAAACGGAAGGCCAGAGTAAATCAGCCGGGATTTCGAAAGGCGCAAGGAGTCCATAGATCGCGAGACCAAGTAGGTGCGCGTAAATTACAATAACACCGGCGGCGTTCGGTGCCTCGATGAAATCAATCGCGAGAACAAACGAGGGGGATAACGTCGATGGATGAATAATCGAGCAACGATTCCGAATTAGCATTTTTCGTTGTTCAACGGACCACGTATCCGTTCGCGTTTCACTCGCCGGCCGCCTCGCCACCGAGGAAGTCGACGCCCACGCATCTCATGGTTTCGCGGGCTAGACACGGCGTTTCACGCTCCGCCAATGGGATCATTCTTTCGCCTCACAATGTAGGAGATCGATATCTGGCCGGGTATCGACGGTGTATCGCGTTTCACGGTTGCACGAGCCCATTTCTTTCCCTTCGTCGGAGCCCGCGGTCGAGCACTTGCTTCCCGACTGCGAGCTACGCGCTCCAGAAACGATCGATTCACACCTACGATGTTCGAACGATCGCGCGCCGTTCGCTCAATTCTTGCCCCCCGCTCCTCCTTTTTTTTTTTACCTTCGTTCGGTTTGATTTACCGCGGGGTAGACCGTGGATCGTAAAAATAATGCGATTTCGTGGATCCGCGTTCGAAGAAGATTTACGCCCGCTTCGAGTCCTTATAAGACACATAAATACAATAGGCGGGGGAGAGGCGAGCAGCGTGTCGGCGCTAACTATGCCAGCAGCGTACCCGAGGCCCGACGATAATGCCAACTTCACGAGTCCGCGGCCGTAAAATCGTGAATTATTAACGCTAATATGTAGCAGCGTGGCCATACGGCGCACAATCGCGTCGCGGAATCAGATTAAACAGGTTCTCTCTTTCGCCGATCCCCATATAGCGGCGCGCTATTGTTGCCCGCGTCACATATATTTTCTAAAAGCGCAAAAATACGCGGGACACACGGGAAATTTATCCCGTTAGCCGCTTCTTGGACGGATGATCTAGCGAGCTATCGGGTTTCGTAATTTCGCGAGCGCCGCGGTTCGAAGGTATCGTCACGATTGGAAATTCCTACGCCGGTTCTGGTATTCTTCAGCACTTTCTGTGAAAGCGATCCGTAGGTACGTTATATGGTTATGTAAAATAAAAATGTAGATATTGAAAATATGGTGGAAATATATTTAGATTTTAAAGACAATGACTTCATGTTATAACTGATTGGCATTCGTTTTTATACTGTGATAAGGGGTGGTTAAATCAATTTTATAAGATTCTGTAGGGTTCGGAATTACTCTGAATTTTGAAATTGACAAATTGAAAATGAAACTGACATTGAAATCGCCAGAGAGATTACTTTCCTAGCATTAAAATCACTAAATAGGAATACTGATGATGTAAGATACAGCATTACTACTTTGCCATTGGAATCTCTGACAACATTACTACTCTAATATAAAAATACCGAGAATACTAATGCTCAATATTGAAATCTTCAAAAACACTGCTGTTCCAGCACTGAAATCACCAAAAACATTACTATCCCAGCTTTGAAATTCCTATACAAATTTCGACTTCAACGTTGAAATCCCATCAAATAACATTACAGTTCAAAATCACCGAAACCATTAAAAGAATCAATTCTCTCTTAACCAAAACGCTTATTCCATTTTTCAACGCGATAATAAAGTCCACTCCAACACCATCAACTTTCATTGAAACCTGCATTACTGTATCTCCAGACGCATTTACGTAACTCATACTCGTATACTAAGCTTCACTAAAAATACACAAACGCTGTTTATTGACCAACGCAACTGGTCCCACATAAAGAATCCTCAAATATCCCCCGCTCCTCCAACCTTTCTTTAAATGTACCACATTACACAGTTTTAAAATATGAACTCTACAAGAGTCGCGAGAATAAGGGGACGTAATCGATGGTGTGTCACGAGAAGTCGAAGGCGGCAAAGCACCTCGAGGAAATCCCGTGGAACTTACTCAAATTGAGTGCGCTATAAAGTGTCACGGGTGGGAAATGTTTCACAGTGATGCAAGCACGTCGTGGCGATGGAAAATCGAGGTCGAGTTTGCATGGCCAGCCATACGGTTACCTTCGACGTTGGTGGTTTATGCTGCCGGCATGTTTACGCCTCTCTGTGTCCGTAACAGAATGCATTGTTGGGTCATCGTAAATGCTCGCGAGCAACGCGGGTCCCTCTTTCATTCGACCCTTTCCGTAACATTGAAACTTCGTCGCGATGCCTTCTGCCCTTCGACTGCGCCTTGGCAAATACCTTGCAGAATATGGTTATGCATAAGTTCTTATTTATGGAAGAATATTTATGGAGTTTCTACTCAGCTGGCCTTAATAAACATATAAAGCACAGCAGAGTATGTAGATAAGAGAAAGAATTGTACTGGATAAATATTTATACAGGGTGTAACAAGTGATTTTGAACAACTTTTTCCTTAGCGAAAATATTAAGTAGGGCTTTGTTAACGAATTATTAATGAAAAACACTGACCAATAGAAGCGCGAATACTGTGGATGAATTTCAGCGCGGACTCCAGCTACGAGTAGTATTGGTCCATCATCGTCCGCGTCATCATTAATCCACTGTACTCGCTCCGCGATTGGTCGGCGTTTTTCGTTAATAACTCGTTAACAAAGCCCCACCTAACATTTTCGCTAAGGAAAAAGTTGTTTAAAATCACCCCAGGAATCACCTCCTTCAAGGAACTGCAACATTTTTGTTACACCCTGTATAACTGTGTATTTGGATAAATATTTTGTGTTTGCTGGGAGATTTGATAAAATTTCGCAAGTTTCTGAACAAAGAGCACGTATTTGCATTTTTAGTGAAGATCTGAGGATAGGTGTGTACGTTGAAACAACGGGGGAGTATTTCTTCTGCGCCAAGTGTACTGAATATTCAGTGAGGGAGACGCGAAAAATAGCTGATCCATAAAGAGCAGTCACGGTTGAAGTAAAACGCGGGCATAATTGCTTACGACTAAGCCAGCTTCGTTACTCCAATTCCTTGCGCTAGCGTTCCTGATATTAAATCGCGGAGATGCGTTTACCGATGCCACGGTATATTATAACGTAAGTGGAACGACACGAAAGCGCGGCATTGTGTGGCCGCGGCGAAAGAGGGGCGCGTCGAGACGCTAGAAAATGTCTTCCTGGGACGGAGAAAAGAGAGTAAGGGAAGGGCAAAGGTGGGCAATAAAATCGAGTTATTATCCTTATTATCGGCAGCGTTGCGAAAGCGCAAGCGCGCGCGCGTTCGCGCGTGGGCAGCATGTAGACTCACTGTCGTACTATGTGCACCCGCGTAGTCTGCCATTGGAGATATCCTAGCTCCGGTATCGCACGTTACAGTAAATCTCTCAATCAGAATAAATCCCTGTCGCTTAATTAAACGGAGAACAATATTTAACATTGAACTATCGACGATTTTAGAAGTCTCTTCGAAGTTCTAAAGCCCGGTTCCCACTAGAGAAAAGCGCGGCGCGCAGGGTCCTGAAAACCAGCTGAAAAAGTCGATTTTCACGAGCGGACTCGTCCTGAAGTACCTAAAGTACTCTGTCAAGGCGCGCTTGGTACTTCAAGATGAGTCTGCTCTTAAAAATCGACTTTTTCAGGTGATTTCCAGGGCCGCGCGCGCCGCGCTTTTCTCTAATGGGACCCCGGCTTAAGATTCTACCGCTTTACTCTATAAATTTCCCGAAGCCTTCCACTTAATTCCCACCTATCTGGGATCCACTTCCTTCCGCTAATCGACTTCCAGACAATCCACTCGATGGAACTGGTCGCGCCAGGCGGTAACAGGGGGGGAGGGGACTCCAGCATAAAGATCAGGGACTTCAAAAGAAACCGTGGGCACAGTTGAGTGTGCGCGGCGGCGCGCGGAACGATCATTATCGGCAGCCGCGTGCGGTAACACAAAGTGAATTCCAATAAACTGGCCGGGCATTTTTCCGCATCCCACGTGGCACGCGGAGTTCACGCATCGTTCGTACTCGCGGTCTACGCCGGTAGAAGCCGGGGGATCGGGAGCGCCGCTGCACGTGGCTGGAATCGCTCGAATTGCCGGGAGAGTACTCCCGTCCAGCCTTATTTACTCTCCATCTGGAGTACGCCTATAGAATTTGAGCGCATCCGCCGCGGCGAACGCGGAAGCCGACCCACTCCGACCGCCACTTGTCCCTGAGAATTCCAGGACAAGTGGCACCGCTCCGCGAGCTCGCGCGCAATCGCACGACCCACCGAAGCAAGGTGAAGCAACGCGGAGCAGCGAAGTCTGGCCCATGGTACAGGCTGATTCACCTGACTCGGCGGTCTTGAGAAACTCGTTAAATGCTTGCTTTGCGAAAAATAATTCACGCAGGTCTTAAAGCACCTGGGATTTTAAATGGTGGATCGGATACTCCTTTACGTGGTACTGTGGGAAGTTAGTAGAGGATTTGAAGATACGGAGTAGGGGGTGTTCCCCTAGTGCCGGACGCTTAAGGTTTTTCTTAAATAAATAGAAAAATATAATATTTTATTCTTTTTATTCTGCATTATTTATAAGTTAATGATATTAGTAATTAGAGTAAAGCATCAGAATAATCAATACTATCAGAATAGATAACTTAAATGAACCATTAAGTGACACCTAATACCGAAAACAGGAAAAGTTAGTAACGTAACTTAGAAAAGCTTCAATATAATTTGCAGTGATCACAAGTATAATCATCGGACCATTCTGGAATATCAGTACAGGCCTCGTGTGCCCATTTTTGAGAGCCTGAACACTGAATCCAGTCTTTTTCGTTGCTTTCTAAACAAACTACACAAAGAATGTCCTGATTTGTTTCTTTCGATTTTAGTATTCTGGTCTTGTTAGGTTTTTTCCCAATTTTTTTTCTGTTCTTTAATTCTTTTCTTATTCTCTTACACCTCAGTCAACAATTTATGGGGAGATGAAATGAGAATTTCACTTTTCTTAGATCTTCTTGTCCTGGCTTCAGTTCGCTTCTTTTTAACTTCAGCTAATGTCTTTTGATCTATCTCCTTAGCAACATTAATTGCTTGAGGTGTCTACTGTAGAAGTCA
Source organism: Perdita meconis (assembly GCA_030770465.2). Taxonomy (NCBI): domain Eukaryota; kingdom Metazoa; phylum Arthropoda; class Insecta; order Hymenoptera; family Andrenidae; genus Perdita; species Perdita meconis. The sequence goes on along the minus strand of JASKOS020000009.1, from coordinate 13,664,304 downwards.
AGTCTTGTTGTTCCGTTATTTCTTCCAGTGGAATATTTATCATGTCACAACCTAAATAATCTATATCTGAAAATATGTTCCTATTCAAACGATAAATTCCAGAGCATTTGAAGCCAGACACTGCTATTTCTATTTACAAGATTAAAATTTATAGTGTCCGGCAATAAGGGACAACGTTCCGTCCGGAATCAGGGGACAGCGAACCAATTATGAGCATTTTTTTCTGAAAGCTTGTGCACTGAATATACAAAATGGAAAGGCAATTTAAAAAATACTTACGTGAAAGATATAATAACGCAATTTATACGTCTTTCAACCACGAAACTTGATAGATATAATGGTCTATAATTTATACGATGCACAGGATTTTTGTCACACTCAACAATCAAACGATCTTATTAACTATGCACACGCGACTGGAACGTACCGACACTCAATCGTTGTTTTTTTATCCCCACTCCCATTTACACGGAATAATGGCTCGGTAGCATTTCATATTTCACAGATATAGCTAGTGTTCGGTATTAGGTGCCGTCCGGCGTTAAGGAAACTCCCACTACATTTTTCTTCAGATGAGTATTGCCAAGTGGAACATGGAATCTTTGATCATTTACTTAAAGATGGCAGAGACAGTCAAGGTTGTCTTGTTAATCTCCGGTTTTTGAAGCTTCCCAATCGCCGAAGTCAATCTTCCACGACCATCGCGGCGTGTGGATCGACCTGTACATCTTCCTCGATTGTCTCCTCCGCAACGGCGAACCGGAGCTCGCTAGCATAGAGACGTGCACGACGAGCATTCAACTGAAGCGGGTTAATACCTCGACAATGTGGACACAAGTAATGGGGGCCTTTACGCTTCAGAACGTTCCTAGCGGATCGGAGCCACAGTGGCGGCGGCGGATCCTGCTATCGCAACCTTTGGTCCTTTTTCCCCTCTGCTATTTATTGCTCGGCTGATTTACTGCCAGTATTTGGAACTTTATAGTCAGAGGCGCATTAGCGAACGGGGCCGCTTTAATAGCCGTGGATTTGGCTATCGGTGAGCTGAGATTTTTCGCTATTTATTGATTTAATGATCCTCTACGCGAGCACAGGAGACCACAGTCCTGGACCCAGCGGTAGAAAGTCTCGGCCTATTTCATTATCGATGTCTCTAGTATTCCTTCTCCGTTTATTGCTACGCTTTACGCTTTAGGATTTCCAATGCTCGAGCACCGGCAATGATCCTCCCAGCGTGTGATCTTTGGGATTTCCTTATCAGCGTTTGTTACCCAACTGGTTCGCGCATGATCGCTGTTCTGCTTCGAACGGGTCATGGGAACTTGGAATTTTTCGTTTCCGGTAGTGGTAATAAAATTTTTCTGACCAAGATGGCTTTGACTATCAATCATGCTTAATGGCGACTGAACTGTCTGCCGATAACTTTAATATTCTCTCATTCGACTCTCCCACGTTGAAAGAAGTTTTAACACCTTTCTTCCGGGAGACAATACTCACATCCATCCTAATCAAAAGGCGATCACATCGACGCGATTCGAATCAACGCCGATATATTTATTGTCGTCAGCTCTAAATCCATTAATTCGATTCCGCATTATGCAAATACGGCGACGCGCTAACAGCGCCCGACGAGGCCCGACGTCTTCAACAACCGCACGTGGGCGAGACACGCTACTTGTAGTTCTCATTCGAGCTCCCGGCGGATTCGCTCAAACAAATTCGAGTTTGCCACGATCTGCAGCCTCTCTGCTCGGTGGGTCGCGTAGGCTGCACTTGTACGCCTTGTGACACGGGCACTCTGCCTTTCCGCGGAAATGGTGAAGATGAAAAGCTCTCTTCTGCGATGGAGTTCACGAGGAACAGCAAAAATACCGCAACTAAGTGAAATTGTAAGAGTTCGTCAAGATTTGGGTGTGGTTTCAATTATTTATGGACAGGGTTTAATAAATCAGGATTTGTAAGTGATGGAAGAAATGGTAGATAAAGATTCGTCTGCTGACATTTATAAATTGTTGCTTTTAAAAGAGTGTTCGCTCTCTGTTTTCTTCAAAATTAGTATGTATTTTTAGATTATTTTGACGATACTAAATTATTGTTTGTGAAAGAATATTCTCTAGCTTGTTTTCATATAAATTAATTTATATTTTTAGATTACTTATTGATAGATTTCATCATGAATTACGAGTAGGAAGTAGTGGAGGAAAAAGGTGGGTAGCAATTTAGAGATCCTTATCTTGATATTTTTGGTAAAGATATTTTCTTAAGCTTTCTATAAAGTTTCGAAATATAACCATTGACAAGATATTCACTTTTTCGTGTTCTAGTGAATCTACAGAATTTGGTAGAATTTATAAATATTCAGTAGAAGTAAATTAGTATAATTTCACTTTTAAATATATTATTTTTTATCTACCAACCGAGGGAACTGATAGCGTCATTTACACAATTAATTTTTTAGGTTTTTTCAATTCTATCTACTGATAAATAAACAATATTAACTCTACATCTTCCTAAATTCTGTTCAAGTTATGGTAATACTATACTTAAAAAAAAATTTTTTAGAAAATTTGAATGTCAACGTGTTAAAAAAAAACATCTATAAAGGAAAACAGTGAAACATATTCAGTTTTGCATTTTCTTTATGGTATAAACTGTACCTTCACATATATGTTAAAATAAAACTTATTCTGTGCACTATGTTTATCTCTATAATGTAGTACGATATTTTATTTCAAAAAGTTGAAGGTTACAGTAATTTAATAAATAGCAATAAATCGACGTTTTACCCTATATCTACACATGTTCCAATCACACATGTCCAATCAGAAACTCGAAAGTGAAACACACCCTGCACCTTTCCCAAACCCTGATTAGCTTCGGCTCGCAGAAGGCATCGTGTTTTCTCCTAAGCAAAGACAGCAGCCTCGAGACAGGCAACCCGTCCGACATCGGTCGCTAAACGTGCTACACCTGCGCGAGTGTGACTAATTAGATACGGTGACCAGCGGAAATGATGGTTAACGCGATATACGCCCGTGAATCAACATTCATAGAGTAAATCTTACTACAACAAAAACTAAACGAATGTCGACTAAAAAAATGGGCGATTCTCCGAGGGATGGACACGTCTGGTCGCATGCAGAATTCTAATAAAAACTCATATCCGCGAGTATTAGTGTCAGTGACGTCGCAACGACGTAGTCTGCAGTTCACTCGTGAAAGACAACACGAGCACGCTAGGTGATAGCTGAACGCTCGCCGGTCCCAATTTGAGCAAGCAGGCAAAACAGTAAAGTCACCGCAAAAACCTCCACCTCCGCGAGCATAATGGCGGCGGCAAAAGCGGGACACGTTGAACGAGGATGGGATTCCTGTCCCTTCTGCGTAGTCGTGGGAACGAGGCGAGCGAAGTGCGGAAGCGTGGTCCAAACGAGCAACCGCGGCAAGGGGGGAGCCACGCATTTTGGCGCGATGATAAATGATCTCATCACCGGCATTTAGAACGCGTTAAGGTGTCGGGAAGGCCGAAACGAGCCGAGACGAGCCAGAGGCAGCCCATAAGAGCAAGAGATGCGGGGCCTCGTTTGGGTACGACCAGGGGTGAAAGGGCACTGGTCGCATGGAAACGTTCCCAATAAGCCCCGGGGGCGGGAAAGGGGAGGCTAGAATGGGTCTACATGGTACAGGAAGACTCATTAACGACGTGAGTAGCCGCGTTCCTTGAGTATCTGTTTATTGGAACGAGCAGCAATCAGCCTGTGCATGTCCAATTAGGTTACGAGTCAATTAATGACTGTGACCGTGATTGATACTGCTTTGTTGTATTTCTGGGTTTGCGTCTCGCTGCGGGGGATTAGGAATTAATTGATGTGGTGCTGGTTGTGTGTTTGCCTTTAGGTGAAGTAGTTAGGTGAGTCATGTACCTATAATAAATTTCTTATTGAGAGAGGCACAATAGTTCTGCTGGGAGCCAGGGAAGTGCGTCTATTATCCCTATCAGTCTTCTTCAAATTTTCTCAGACATTTCCACTAAACAAATTTCTACAAACCACCCTCCAATCAATTCTTCATCATACGTAATATGGCCTCTGGCAGAAATTTCCTCTATCCCTCAATTTAAAAGAGAATAAATGAATGAATAGATCGGAGAGCCGAACGAAGCCGAGCTTCTATCATCAGGTCCAAGATTGCGTTGAACGTTATTACTACGAAATCGACGGGACGAGGAAGCCAGCTGGCCGAGAGGTGAAGGGACAGCGAAGGGTTCTAGGGAGAAAAGGGGACCGAGTTCCTAGACGGGCAGAAAAATGGGTGTAGATTATCCGTGCGAGGATGCATAACCGTAATAACCAGTTAAACGTTTCGCGACGGAAGAGGCATTGGACCAGAGGGGCAGGTGTGGGAGGCGAGATGAGGTAGAACGTGAGGTCAAAAACTAATATCGGAACCTGGGAGGGCCGCGCAATTGCGGTCGCGAGGAACGGGCCCGGCTACCGTGGGCCGTGCTGGCCCCCGGGGAACTTTGGTCCGCGCGGCGCCCGTGGCGTCGCTACTCGCTGCTCGCGGATCCGACTCAATAATTTCGCCGCGGGTAGGACTAATTTTGAATGCCATTAGTTAGCACACGCCGCCACGGGATGATCCGACCGCTGGAACGGATTGTTATTTCATTCGTTCGTTTCACTCCCCCGCGCCCCCATGTCTCCCGCCGCCCCCTTCTTTCCTTTTTTTTTTTTTTTTTTCATTTTCTGCCTTTGTCCGTGATTGTTGCGCTTGCACCGTCGATACAGCGCTACCGTATTATGAACCCGAACGCCAACGCATTACACGCCGGGTCCTTCTACAGTCTCCTTCTCTTGGTTCCTCCTTTCTCTCTTTCTCCTCTTGCTTCTCTTGAATCATTGATTCCATCTTTTTCCCCAGGTTTCCGTCGCCATCCCTTGCCTCGCTGGCGCCACTACTGATTGAATCGACCGCGCGATATATAGGTGAGGGATTCGCCTCCAACCGAACACGTCGGCGTTCTGCTCGTCTGCGAATTCCGCGGGATCGTTTCTGTCGACGATTTCCCAGCAGCGATCGGTACGCGCGGTATTGGGTCACTGGGCGCGCGGATCCCCCTTTGTTCTCCCTCGTGCGCGGATCGGGGAATCGATACTTGTCGAGGCGCTGACGAGTCGGTTCGTCGGTGGGCGAACAGTCGGCTGGGTTTGATAGTTTGCGCGATTGGAGGAGACTGACGTGCCTCTTGCGCCGCGATGCGTGTGGCTTTTGTGCTTGGATCCCGAGGCGATCTATGAATTCGTTTCTGCCGCGTTAGTAGATGCTGGTCGTGCTGGGTCAGACGTTGGCAATGTAACAGAATTTTGACGAGTAATTTTAACACCATGGTTGTTTTTAAGATTTCAAGCTAATGTACAATAGAATGTCTATTATGGGCTTCTGGACTATCCTTAATTTTTATTATCTAGCGTTTCAATTATTTAACACATTAATTAAATAAGTTACAAGAAGGGAATTTCTCTAGATAAAGAAACACATTTTTTTTCATCAAGTTTAATAGTTTAACTTAATTAAAAAAAATTGTTTTTCTTTTATTTCTTAAAGGTATTCTTCTTTACAACTCATTTCGCAGTAAAAACACTATATAGGTACAGGCTCATTAATAGGGACCATTACCCTAGTTGCAAGAACATACTAGAACTTCGAGTAATAATAATAATTACCGTCCAATGAGGTGAATAGAAAAGGCAAGGTGAATGGAAACGACATTTTAGATCAAAAGAACGAATTCATTATTATCCATTATTAGTGTTTGCCAAATTTCACAAATGTAATTGAATTATGGATGATATTTGTGGTATTTATAATATTTATCAAACAATAATGATTAATGTATTCTTTCTGTCCCAAGTTTTGTTTCTCTTTGCTCCGCCATTTTTATTCATTCTATGTATTTAACGGTATTAGCACTTTAAGTTGTAAATATTAAGTCTTATAATAAAATCTAAAGAGCAGTTCTTTGTTTTAGTATAATATTCTTTGTTGTAAATTTCTTTTACTAAATCATATTTAGTTCAGCTTTAATTCGATTCACGTTATTCATTTGATGATGTATTGAATATTCCAAGTGAAAAAGGTATGATTGAACGTAACAATAATTTTACAAATATTTTTCAACTTTAGAATGTTATAGTTTTGTTACATAACTGTTAGTTATTATTATGATAAAGTTTTACTGATTTCAGTGGGGGTACGTTGAAGTTTTGGACTAAGATCTTTTCCTACTTCTTCGTATTTGGTCTTGAGCATTGATATGCTCAAGCAAATGTTATAGTGGTGTTGTAGATAGTTGAAATCTCTTTGTGTCTTTCATTATTAATAAGAATATGAAAAATACGAAGTTGGGTTTTTTCAGTCCAGAGATACCGCTATAGTATTCGAATAATTTGAAATTACTAGAATAAATAATACAATAATAGGAGTTGAGCACATTCCATCGAGTTGTGACCGCTTTGCGATTATTCAAATTACCAATACCATCATTATCAGAGCGTAACATATTTGTTACCCGGTCCCTCACGAATCCCACAGCAGCTTCCCGAATACAAAGCATCGACAGTCAGAAGAAGGAAGTCACGGGGAAAACCGGAGCGCGTAAAGAATATCGCCGAGGCAGATACCCAGAACGATGGATCGGTCGGCCATTAGTCGGTTCGGTATCGGCAGCGGCGCGGGGCACTCGGCTATTGCCCGTACACGGGTACGTAGTCGCTCACGTAGCCGGCTTTGATGTGCACCGCTCCAATGCATTGTGGATGCATTATAATGCACGCCCGCTAAGAAGCTGGGCTATGTTGGTATTATGCCCGCGCGCGAGCGCCTCTCCCGCCTCGGTCCCGGGGTTCGATAATCAAAAGTGCCTTGCCCTGCCTCGCCCCCCTACTCTCCCTCCTTCTCGCGGCAGCGCCGCGTACACACGCTCGGCCAAGATTATATGAATAGAAAGGCGCCGTGATACGTGATGGGCGTGTGCAATTGAAAATCATATTACGTAAAAGAGCGGGGAGCGAGCAACGAGCCGTAGTGAAAATTTGCTGTTTCTTTTCAGCCGCCGTGCCACCTCCCACTTTACACGCACACATGTATGCGCTATTCTCCCCCGCGTGGCGACTGCTGCGCATTGGAAGAACCGTGGCGAAACGCGCGGAATGATGATCGACGACGATCGATTGATAATCCTGAAATAAACATCGCGCTGTTGTTATCCTCGGTGATCTGAATGACGATGGGGGTGGTAAGATGGAATGAAAAAGAAGCGGAGGACACTCAAGGTCGCAAAATTTGAAACAACTTTTTTAGAAGAAAGTTTCTACACTATGTTATACAATTATTCAGGAATGGGGTTTACCTATACACGAACAAATGTTTTTGGATGCAGTAGTTTGAAGCCGAGAGATTCAATTGATTATGCCTCATACTGGAACGTAATTCATCATTTATATAGAGTTTACGATTGTATAAGAGAAAGTGGAACTATGAAGATTTGTGAATTGGTTAACCAATAAAGTTTCATGTTCACCTTTTCACTTGGTCCCAGTAGCAATAAATATACTGTTTAGCAATCAACATGTTCATCAACTTTCCAACATATTCATAAAAGTTTCTATTAATAACTAAATAAACCAATATTGTACTAAATTGCCTGAAGCAACCTTCATAAAGTTACGCCTGAACCAAAACTAACAAGTAAGCCAATCAAACAAATATAATATTAATATACCCAGCAAGTCCCATTTGCAACAATCCCAAAAAGTTTTCATTGAGCACCAGCCACCGTCAACTACCAAAGAGCAACTGCGAGGAGGCTATCACCCATCTTCGCGTAGCATCCACTCTCGACTGGCTTCCGTTGGCTCGCTGGCCTGTAATTTGTGCGGTCGTGCCCGAGGGACTCACCGAGTCCCCGGCATCGGGGCCTCATCGTCCTCCCGGAATTGTCTTCCCTCGTCCCTGGAGGCAGACGAGGGGAGCGAACACCCTCGGGTCTGATGTCCGGTAGCAGCCACCGGGTGCCGCGCCACTATCACTCGCAATTACAACGCCGCCGGCCATTTTTAATCCCCTGGACAACCGGCAAAAAACGTAATCACTTTTTTGCCCGCGCGATTACGCGGGTAGACGTCGTGGGGCTCCGGCCTTTGGAACTGGGCCCACGGTGGGCCCTTCGCGCGAAATTGGACAACTCCGCCCCCGCGTGCTTCGTCCAGCCCCGGGTGGATAACGACCGGGCTGTATGCAAATTAGCCGGGGATCGCCGAGATTTCGCGGCAGATTACAACGTATCGCGTTGCCTCGTTTCGGAAATTCGCGAGACCGTTGGGTGGTTTGGGAAGCTGGGTGACATTACGCGGAGGATTTACAGGGATCCTGACAACATTTTGATGGGTCCCGGTCGCCGGCCCCCCTCGATCACGTAGTCAAATAGGCGCCACGGCGTCGTTTCGCATTCCCTCTTCCAGGTAGTCCGACATCCTGCGGGCTCCGAAAAAACTTCCCCCACGAAGGCGAGGCGAACGCCGCCGGCCGGATACCCTACCCTCCAGGAATATTTCACCGCTGACTGGTTCACGTAACTACGATGGTCGCCACCCTCCCCCGCACACACTGCGGCCACGGAGCCGCAACGTTTACCCGTGGCGTAAGGTGTGAGCCGGGTGTCGGCGAAGGTGGAGGCGTCATTGTCGTGTTTCTGTTCGTTTCACCGGTTACGTCACGGCCTGCGTCTAGTCGAGGGGTTCGGATAGAAAGCACACACGAATCCAACGGGCGACGATCATTTGTCAGACAAGGGAACGTCCGCGTAGCCGAGGGAGCGCGGGCGACTGTATCGCGTCTAAACGCGGAGTATTGACGACGGGCGAAGAGGAAGAGGGAGGAACGGAGGGAAAAAGACGAGACTCGCGCCTCTGCCGTATCCGCGCCTGGGAGAGTGATATTTCTATCGTCGACGCTCAAGTAGGAACGTGTTAACAATCCTTCGCCGCGGCACGCAGCGATTGATGGCCGTGGAGAAGGGGATTTATTAATCCTGACTATTATCACTGTTTGCCGAGCGGCGCCGGTGACAACGACGACTCTATCGCCGCCTCCGGAGGACCCATTACGCGACTACCGACCTGCCTCGACCTTTCCATCTCGATTTTTAACGTCGCCTCCGTCCGTTCCTGCGACTCTGCGTTACGTTACGCGGAAACTTGGAAAGGTCAGGATGATTAGAACAGTGGACTGTCGATCTTGGTTTCGCGCGGTCACTTTTGCGTCGGTTGTTACTTGTACGGTAGCTCCTCCATGTTGGCTCGTCGATACTTTTGCTATTTTATTTCGTGGGAGTCTTCTTAAGGTGTGCAATATGAAATAGGTCTATTACATTAGAATACCTTGAAGTTTATTACCCTATACGCTAAACTAATAGTCCGAAGATTCTGAAACTTTACAGACACATTGGCAATCAATAATAGAGTAAAAGAATCTTAATGCATTTTGTTGTACCTCTTATAGTTTAACTGTTATAAAGCTTTAAAAATTGGGGATGTTTGTAGGAGTGAGCATCGGCTACGCACACAGATTAAGGGAAGCCTAATCGGCTGCTTGGTTCTATGTGTTTGCCCCGTCGATGTGCCGGAGTTTGTATCCATCTCAAAAGCATACCGCTATTATTACTGTAAAATAGAGACAGATCGGATACTATGTCATAGGACATTTTGTGTTCCATTTGAGCTCCCCAACCACCCCTGAAAATATTTAAACGTATATTGTTTACACCGTGTATAATGTGCCGAAGCAATTAAAAGTCCCTCCACAGTCTCCAGACGTAAATTTGATAGAGCACCGATGAAGTCATCTTGAAGAAAAAACTCGAGACAATCAAATTTCTTCAAAACAAGATTTAAAAAATGCACTTTTAGAGGAATGGAACAAAATTTTCAGTACTATAACCAAAAATTTAGTAAATTCGATACCGCAAAGGCTTAAAGCGATTGTACAATCTAAAGGGAATCCCACTAGATACTAAAATAGCAAATAGATTGATTTTTGTTACGTTTATGTACTCAAATTTATAGTTTTTGTTGTAAAATTAGAAGTGTACGAATACCTATTACGCGTATACAGGGTGTAACAAAAATGTTGCAGTTCCTTGAAAAGGGTGATTCCTGAGGTGATTTTAAACAACTTTTTCCTCAGCGAAAATGTTAGGTGGGGCTTTGTTAACGAGTTATTAACAAAAAACACTGACCAATCGGGGAGCGAGTACAGCGGATTAATGATGGGGCGGACGATAGCGGGCCAATACTACTCACAGCTGGAGCCCGCGCTGATATTCATCCACTGTACTCGCTCCCTGATTGGTCGGTGTTTTTCGTTAATAACTCGTTAACAAAGCCCCACCTAACATTTTCGCCGAGGAAAAAGTTGTTTAAAATCACCTCAGGAATCACCTCTTTAAAGGAACTGCAACATTTTTGTTACACCCTGTATTTACGCCAATTTGTGAAAATTTGTTAATATTTTCATAATCAATATAAATAAATAATTTGTTATTAATGACATTTGTTCCAGAGATTTATAAGAATATGTATGTATATTTTTGTTAACATATTTTTATGATAAACAAAGTTCTGTAAAGTTTTTGTTCAAATTGATTACTCTACGAATACTTTGTATACTCACTGTAAATAGTATAGCAGCATCAGATTTCGGATTTACAATGAAGAACTACCACTTTCAAAGCCATAAACTCTCTCCTCACTTTGAAAGCCATAAACTCTCTCTTCACTCTCCGCCTCTACAAGTCCAGTCGCCATCCCAGTCAATCCTAATTTTCACCATCGTCGTGCGTGTTCTATCACTGTCCTCAGTCCTCGCAATTATTAATTACGGCGCCGGTAAGATTCGCGACTGGCTTATCAGCGAACATCGACATTACACAGACGCGAATCCCGGTGTTGCGAATCGCGTCGGGACGGTCCGCGCCGGTTTCTTCGAGGACGAAAACAGGCGAAACGGTGCGTATCATGAGGGAAGTCGATTACGCAATTATCAACCGTGCCGCGGAGAAAGATTACGGGAATCGAGATGTCGATGCGTGGATTGCTTTATTAAATTTTGCGCAATGCAAATGATTTTCCAGCGGCGACGGTGCGTGGAGCAAACGGGCTATAAATCACCTGCTACAATGACATCGGCATGACGGTTCCGATGGTACCCTCTCCTCTCTATCTCTCTCTCTATCTCTCTCTCTATTTATCCCCCTGCCCCCTTCACCACGAATGCTTGCTCTTTTCTCGCGGGCACGCGGCCAATCCGCGCATCGTTTACTTACGTAAATGCATTCTAACTTGGCCAGCAGGTGAATACGGGCGAATACAAAACTGCCAATCGAGGGATCATTTCGCGGGATTAATTCGCGCGGGTTCGATCATCCGATAGGTATCGACTCCTCTGCCATTTTCTTGTCTCGCAGATGGAACCCGACGGAGGCAGGTAATCTTAGAGTGTCTTTCAACATCCTTGTTCTTTCATCGATACCTTCACCGATTGGGAATGGTTGATGATCCTTATTTGGGGATACTTAATTTGACAGTCGAAGGAAGTTTAACAATAGAGAAGGATTCTTGGAGCACTTATCAAGATATTATCTATCCGATCTGCCAGTAGATCGCTCCGTAAATAAGATACTACTGTCTTGCAGAGGAGAATTTATTTCTAACTATCATTGACACGTATCTGTTCTATTAGCTTAAGCAACAGTCTCTCATTTTTCAATCCGCCTTTCACAAAACTGTGTAACTAGCACGTTCCACCTATCCTAGACAATCTCAACGACCCAAACGGTTCGCAGGAATGTGCATTAAATCCACGATCCGCAGAGTGTGCCAACAGAAGTTTGATGTATCGATATTACCGGCGATCATTCTCTCGAACAGAAGAGGCGATCGAAAGGCGAGACGTTCGCCGGATTACCCAAGGTTTCCAACTCGATTGCGCCTGTTCACGATTTGTCCAATTCGCATTCGGAATCCTCCATATTCCTGGAAACCTTCCATTAATCAATCCAACATTACGAGAGGTACACGTCTCTTTTTCCACTCGATGTGGAAAACCAATAACAAAAAAGGCAGCAGACTCTAGCCGTGTCTAAAAAGGAATCCAACAAACCGCGCACCTCAAAAGTAGTCTCGAATCAATCACAAAGAGGTTTTCAGGGCGGGGGATCGATAAAACGCACCACGCCCGAAGTACGATCATTATGAATCTCGACAGCCACTTTATCCCAATCGACTTTATCCCGACATCCGTCAGGAGACGTCCAACGAGCAGCCGATTGCGGGGGTGGCTGCACCCCACGGGCCCACGGAGAGGCTCGCGGACGCCGCGCCGATCAGGTTCTATTTTTTCCCCCGGGGCAAACGGGGCTGGACGGCGCGGGCCCCGGGTTCGGGGCACCGCGGTAGAATGATTGATAATCGATCGGGCCGAACTGGCCGGCGTCTCGCGCGCCCAACGAAGATGAATTCGTTCTGCGCCGGGGCCTAATTGTGCGCAGTCAGTGGTCCACCGTGTGGACTTGCCACGAGGTTCCACACCTACGCCGGACGAAGAGAGGCCCGAAGGAGCGGTGGGGCGACGGTAAGGGAAACAGAAAGTGCGTTAACTAACCTCGGGCTGACCTCCTGTCGATGCTTCCAGCTGGTGCTCGACCTTTCGAAATTGCGTCCGTTTTCTTTCCTTACTCCCGATATACAAGGTGACTCTGAGATTCTGGCACAGTAGAAATGTACCTTGATTAATTTTACAGTAGAGTAAACATTTTCTATTCTTGGAGAATTTTTTTGGGCCTTTTCTAGGTCGTGACTTGCATGCTTGAAAAGCATTACAGAAAACGTGTTTCTTCATTAAAAGATTTGTAATAATTTGCACCGAAAGGAGTTAATCGGTATAACACAACAATTTTCACCCCTATCCTATGGAGATTATCGAGTCCTACAACCCTTGTAATTTGACAATTCTGTAGCCGATCTTGTCATAAACAAAATACAAAAAGTATGCATTGAAAAATCACGAAAAATGGTTATTTCTTATTTTTCTGTTTTTGTTCTTCATATACAAATGATTATTTACTTGTTTCTGATGATCAGAGTCACCCTGTAAGGCACAGCCCAGGTTCTGAGGTCTCGAACGGAGAAGTATCAAATATTTCCTTGTTCTCTTTTGCCTGTTCTTTTTTCCGTGGATTCTGCGAGGCCACGGTCCGCCTCGGCGCATAAAACACTCGAGGTTAATGCACCGCTATAAATATAACGCCGTGGCGAGCCGTGGTTTGCGCGAAATTAATTACGCAACGCATTTATGCCGATGCGATGCCGTTAGGCGTGATCGAGGACCCCGTGCAGCGAAAATGAGACGAGACTGAGCTCGCTCGGGGATAATGAATTATCGACCGCCTTCGAGACCGACTATTCCAGTCGACCCCTTTCCGCGCGATAATTCGATTCACTTTGCGTTTCGCGCGTCCTCGACATTGTTCCAGCCGTGGAAATAATTGTCCAATGGAGAGGGAGTGGATTAACTTTCGTTTTGGTTCGATTTAGGGTCTCTAATTGTACCACTGAAATTTTTAATGTTGGATTAAGTTGTATTGGGGATATTACGGCATTTCATGAGAAAAATTTTGGTCTCTGTAAAGGTTTAAGAATTATCGGGGATCTCACGATTAATTCTATTACAAGTATTTTCTTTAATAATCGAAGTGCTGGTGAGTTGTGTATCATTTTACCACGTGTAGATCGTGTATGCGGCACATTTTGCTGAAGAGTTTTACAACGACATGGCTCACGCAATATTCGCCGCGTTAGAAAGCGTACGCCGAATATAATGAACGTCCGATTCCTTCCTAACACGTCGAAGTCCACATCTAATTAAGCGGATGAAGTAGAGTCGATCGTAAATTTTGCTCAAAATTTCACTTTAACCCGCGACGACCTCGAGTCGCAAATCAGTCGATCGGAAACTGAGACGACTATTAAATAAGCTACCGTGTCGATGACTAAAAATACAACCTTGAAGAAATCGAATTAATAGGTGAGTCGATGGCTAGAGTTAAAATTATCGTATATGAAATTTTTTAATTGGTGTAAAGCAGGGTGAGTAGCGTGCGTGTGTGGGAGGAATAAGGGTCAACGGAGTGACTTTCCTTTGGAAATGAGACGGCATAAACGAAAGCAACCTTATGAACGCGTTTCTACTTGTAAGTCCAGGTTCGGATCTTGTCGCACGAGCAGATACCGTGCATCTTCCTTTAATCCCCTTAATGAAACAGTATGTGAAACCCATTCGAGACAACTTTATTAGAGAGAGTCGCGGTTACATCGCGGGACGATGCGTTTCAGAGTGTAACATCGCTCGTAGCTATTGCCAAGGCCCTTTCTCTTGTTTGTGCGTTATACGAGGAATGAAACGGCGCTTAATTCAGATTTTTACGATTTATGTGGATGCTTCGATAATCCTTTAATAATCCTTAATTGCTCGTTACTTAACTTTTTTTGGATAGTGTTATTTTATCTCACATTCAGAAGTCCCATATTCATTGTGAATAAAGTCTGAATTAAGTGTGGTAAACTTGAGTACGTCTTCAATAATTTTGTAATTCTTTTCTGGCTTCCAATTATAGCACAACAGACGTTACTAAATTTATTTTTTAACACTCATTATCAGAATACTGTGTCAAGATCATTTTGACACGTTGGAATTACTTCAAGAAAGTTTATTTATGTAACGAGTTAAATTTTAAATGAAGAAGTATCTAAAATCTATTTTCTTGTTCATTTTGTGTGTTCCATTTTTTTTGTACAGTTTTTGTGAAAAAATTTTACGAATATTATTCATAGTTGTGGAAATAAATATTATTCATAAGCATGTAACAAGAAGTAATTTATACATACAGGGTGTCTCGGGTTTTTCCGACCAAACCAGGGGAGCATATTCTACAAGTAGAAATAAGAAAAAAATGTTACTTGAAGTTCGGTTAGAAACGCTTTATTATAAAGTTATAAACAAATGAAATTGAATTTGGTAACGGCGGATTTTACTTCGCAAAGTGTGAAAAGTCGAACGTGTTAATTTTATCATTTCAAAATGTCGTCCTTGGACGCTAACACAAGCTTGACATCGATGCTTTATGGAACTTATTACAGTACGAATTTCCTGATAATTTTGTTTCATTTCAGTAACTGAGTTATTAATTCGTTAAAATCCGCCGTTACCAAATTCAATTTCATTTGTTTATACCTTTGTAATAAAGCGTTTCTAACCGAACTTCAAGTAACATTTTTTTCTTATTTCTACTTGTAGAATATGCTCCCGTAGTTTGGCCGGAAAACCCCGAGACACCCTGCATATGAGTAAAGGAGCAGTCAGTGTTAATGCAATTAGATTTTCTTGACCTATTCTATTTACTTAATTTTCCCCAGCGAAACTATACAAAATTTCTGGATAATTAATACTAACTTCACAAGCAGAGTTAACAATAATTTCTAAAATAATTGAAAGATAATAATGACTATAATAAGATTGGACTTATAAAAAGTATTGGAGCTTAGCTATCTTCGAAATATGTACATATTATAATATTCATATTAACACACAATTGTCCAAAATAAGAGATAAATGCATAAATTTCTCATTGTTAGTTTAAGAAAATTTCGCAATTCTAGAACAGCGAGGAGTAAAACTTCCCCTGAACTTTGATAATAATT
Organism: Perdita meconis; assembly: GCA_030770465.2. Taxonomy (NCBI): domain Eukaryota; kingdom Metazoa; phylum Arthropoda; class Insecta; order Hymenoptera; family Andrenidae; genus Perdita; species Perdita meconis. Next base: position 13,648,489 of record JASKOS020000009.1, on the reverse strand, counting down.
CAAGGCAGTCATCAGAGTTCATAAAACTATCCCTACTCAAAGCTTCCTACAATCAAGTGCCTCCATTTACAATCAATCGAAGACTATACACCACTATACATCACTCAAACAAATATCGTCGCTTCAGCTAATGGTTAACAAGCAATTTCCAACAATCGAATAATCCATCGTAATGAGCGAAACTTCCAATGATACCACGATCTTATCACACCCTCAGGCGAGGCCTCCGGAGTGCCGAGTTCCCCCGGCAATCAAGTAGAACACGTCGGCATCTCGCGGAACAGACAGGGCCGGTAGATTGTTCGCGACAGGAGCAAGGGGCCCCCATCGACAGATGATTTGTTTATGATGATAAGATTCCGCGTATGAGCCGGTGTTAAACGGGACTCGTGAAAGCGCCTGGGAATCATCCGCGACGAGCATGACTTAACGATGTGTAACGAAGTAGTCAGGGCTCGCGTCAATCGTCGTAAAGCATCCGAAGCGCGATCCCTGTCCGGGAAGTCTGTTGTAAACTCGTTGGATAACGCGGCAGCCAACGAGACACGTCGTTGGGAGCCAAATGAAAATTTCTCTCCCGGGTGTCGTTACACATAAAGCGCGCAGCGGATCTGAAAGTCGTCGCGCGTGCAGCTCGCCGCGGTCTCGAGATGCGTGAGAGAGGCGACGCTCCTCTGTCCGACCATTATCTCGATTGGCAGTTTTCTAAAGGATTAATCTCTCTTCGCCTCGTCAAGGCGCGAGAATCCTCGAAAGGGAGGGTGGAAGAGAGACGGAGGGAGGGGACGACGTTGAATGCGTGTCAAACGGGCAGCGATCAAGGCCGAGCGCGAAATCCCGATTGTAATCAAGAAGGATGCTCCTCCGTGGCAAACAAGCAGCCTTCTGCCTATCCACGCACCTCTTTCTCTCTCTCTTTCTCTCTCTGTATGTGTGTAGGTACACGTCTATTCTGTGCGAAACCACCGCGGGGTTTCGCGGCCCGTGTCAATTTTACGTTTCACCGTGATTGCTTCCTTGTACGGCAGCCGCGGCAGCGGGTCGAGTGGCCACGCGGTGAAACTCAAATTAAAATCCTTCCCTGATGTCAGCCGATAATGATAACGACCCACGACCGAGGTGCTAATAGCTCCGCCGGCCGAGGATCATCGATTTCTAAGCGGACGACTCGCGGAAGGGATTTCCTACGTCAGACTCCGCTGTTTCGATCCCTCGCGGAGTCAGCTGTCGAAAAGGTTGTTCCTATTGGTCGAAATTACTGCGTACCATCGCTGCTCACGCTTTCTACTGTTTGCCCCCTTCCTCGTGGGAACGACGACCTGACGCGTTAATTGCGGTGTCACGGGGAACCCATGGGAAGATGCTTGTCGCGAGTTTATACCGAGTGAATACTCTACCCCCTACAAATTCGATTTTTTACGTGGATCTTTCAATTGCTGGCGCCGAAAACCTTGGGAAATATCAGATACAGACTCTTAGATGTAGGGTGAGACACAGAAAGTCTGAAGAAGTGATTTTTTTTTTTAATTACTGCAGATATCCGTGTGAATTTCTTGGTGACTCGATAGGGATTAAGAAGTTTGGAAGACTTCAGTCATTTAGAATTTAGAACACGACAAATTGTTGGGGACAGTGTTTCTTCATTGCTACTTTAACTAGTTTCATCTTTCTTTTTAGTAATGATTTTGATTAATCCTGTATTTCTTTAAAATAAAAAATGTATAAAGACTTAATCAAAGCATGCACGTGCTGTGGCCTATGATACATGTTAAGTCCCTTCTTAATCCTATTTAATTGCATCCTTATAAGACTTATAAATCGAACTCATTTCAATTATTTGCTTAGTATAATTGGTATATTATAAAATTATCTTTTAAAGACTAAAATATAAACTGCTAAGCAAATAATTGATATAACTTCACTCTCTTCAATAACAGAAACATATCACTTGCAGTCCTTTATTTTAGATGCCCCCATTTATAATAGTATTTTAAAATATTTTTTTCTCTAACTGTTGCTCACCTACAAAAATTTTGCTGTACAATAACTAATTAACTTCCTTATCTCATTTAAGTTAGCAGAACATTCTCATCGACATTGGCAGTATTTTTCAAAAAAATCAGTCAACCGAAACTTATATGCTTTACGTTGTGTGAATCAAAGTTATTCAGAATCGATTAAACCCAATGCCAACGGAGCAAAAACGGGCGAATAAATTATCCAAAAATCCTGCATCAAATGACCAAGATTACGTCAGAGAAGGAATAATTCCTCGAGATTTGACGCCAATGCGATCCCGCGGGATTGCGAAGCGTTGCAGCCGGAGCGGATCCACATAATTCGCCCGGGGCGTTCGCGAACGGCCGAGTTCGTTCGTGCCAAAATAAATCAGAGGGGGCCCCGGGTACTTGAAAAATAGCCGCACGGTGTATCCTAGTGTATATATTCGGGTCGCGAGGGCGAGCGATCCTAACAAATTGGTCCCGAAGCAAATGGGCACCACGATACCGATTTATTATTATCTATTTACGATGCGCCTTAAATCACACGTACCCCAGAGCCAACGGCGGCGCTCGGCCGAGCGAAATCGTGAAGAAAGCCGAGGGAACAAGGAGCGGAAAGTAGTATGGCTGCGATGTATTATTAACCGTTTAGCGATTTGACAAGCGTTGTACTTTCGAATGCGGCCCATCTCGATACTGGTCCCCCCGGTCCGGATGTCCGTGATTTATACGGTAAAAGTGGTCCTTTTTTCAGGCGATTGTTAACGGTAGCCCGCATTACATGCGCTATTAGCTGTGTTTTTGGTTTTGTGCACTCTCGGAACCAAGTAATGAGAAGATGAGGATCGTAAATTCACACTTGCTTGCTATGGAAAAATATCTTCCTTTGGTTTTAGGACGATGAGAATATTCACAGTGGACGTTTCTTTGGGAGATTCTTTGCTGGGATGTTGAGTTTTCAGTATATTAATTGTTTTTTTCAGACGAAGGGATAAGATGAATGTTCCAATTTCTGCTCATGTCCCAATTTCTAATCACTTCGTATTTTTCTTATTATTATAAATGTTACGTTTTTACTATAATTGTAAAAAAAATAATTATAAGTTCTTTGATCATTCATGCGAGTGATGCACAGGTTTGTTAGAAAGAAAGTGCTATGTAGGCAACAAAAAAAAATTTTAGAACGAGGAACTTACTCGTTCTGGTCGTATTCTTACTGCTTAGACTAAAGAACAGCAATTTCGTTGAGATTCGATAATCGGACCGAATGTAGTGTGTGCAGAAATAAATCGTATTTAATACTAAAAACGTTTACTGTATTTTACTCTGGATTTTTAGTGGATTTCTACTGGATTTTTTGTGAGTTATTTGTCATGAGCAGAAATACGGAAATTAAATAGAGTACTACATTGAATTAGCCATTATTAATAATTAAACGTCATATAACATTTTTTAAAAACATTTTTTAATTAATTGATTTATTATCGAGGTATTAATCAATTACTTTGCAAATTTTTAGTACAAACAAATTTTATATATCCTTTTCATAACGAGTAAACGCTTAAATGAGTAGAAATTGGGACATTCACCTTATTGCAAATCTTCCGAAATTGTTAGTCGGTTTTTTCTTAAGTATAATAGATTTTGAAGGTTTATGAAACAAAGGTAGTCCCAGAAAGAGTCGAGGAACATCGTTCTTCTGTTTCCGAAAAAAAATCTCAAAAGAATTTTTTCAAACTATATTCATAACATTTCATGGAAGTTGCTTCTCCACTAAATTGAAGTCTTGAAATTAGTTTCCTTTAAATCAACCCAAAAATACCCGCAATCCACGAACCCAAGGTACGAAACGAGTTTCAAAAAGCAGCTTTCACGATGAAGCTTTCTTCCCACGTCAGTAGACGAGCAGAAGGTCAAGCAAAGGAAGGAAAAATCGTCGAAGCACGCGTTATCCGTCCGGGTCATCGACGGAGTCTAGATTTCACGCTCGCGCTCGAAATTTCGTGCGAAGATTGGCCTTGACGGGGCATATCTCGGTGCCCAACGAGGCACCGGTGTACCTATCAGTGACGTATTGACAGACGTGAACAAATGACAGTGCGCAGCATGGGGGGAGAAGCGTTCGGCCGGGCCCCTGGCCGCTAACAAAGCGGAGACGGGGCCCGGGTGAATCGTTGTGCCCGAGCACCGAGGCATTATCATATTATGCTCGTTTGTAACTACAAATTGAGTTACCCCCGCGTGAACCCCGCGGCACTCGGGCCTCTCTCTCTCTCTCTTTCTCTCCCAGATATATATCTCTCGGGCACTGTCAGCCCGCGAACCGATACTTCGCGATCGATACCCTTCGCCCGGCATCCTCCCTTCTAAAAGATCAACCTGCTGTCGGGGGAATCACCCGCCGGGTGGCCGAACAGAGATCCTTCCCCCGTTCCTTCTGGTCGAACGTGAAAAATGTTCGACTCGCGTAAGAACCAGACGATCGAAGTGATAAGATTCGACTGATATATGCATCGACAAATCGCGATCGCATGGAAATTTTCAGCTCGAGATCGAACCCTGTCCGTGGAGGGATTGTTCTCGATTAATTTATGGCGGAGAATGCGAGATCCTGCTTGATCGCAGAGGATGTTCTCCAAGTGTTTCGACAGGCTTGGAAGTTGTGAAAATCTGAAAGTTCAACATTTTTAATTTTGATAGAAAAAAAAAAAACCGTCAAAAACCTACCAGATTAGGTTAGCCCAATATTATTAAATCAGTCTAACCATACAATTATAGCAAACTACTAAGACGTTAATGTAACTATTTCAGGTATTACTAACTTATTATTCAATATTTTTATCAATGATCTGCAGTATATTTTTATAAATTCAGATTTTCTCCTGTATGCGGATGATCTTAAAATTTTTAGGAGAATCCAGAACATTGAAGACACACAAAAATTAAATTCTGATCTTTTGAGATTCGAGCATTGGTGTACGAATAATGACATGAGGTTTAATATATTGAAGTGTGTGGTAATTCCAGCTTCTCGCTCAAAGAATCAACTAAATCCATCCTTATAAATTGCAAAATGCTATACTTAAAGAAGTATTCGAAATAAAAGATCTAGGTGTTTCCTAAGTCTGTCAATAAAGCTCTTGCGACCTTGGGATTCGTAACTAGATCTGCCCAGTATTTCAAAAATAAGGAGACATTCACTCTGCTGTATACTTCCCCAATTAGACCTCATATTGAATATGCTTCTGTAATTTGGAATCCAATTCACAAAAAATATGCTTATTTAATGGAGAAAGCCCAACGTTAGTTTCTGAGATTTGCAGCCAGACTCCTTGGAAATCCTATGGACATCAAACCATGATTATGATGATATACTTGAGGTACTGCATTTGCAGACGCTCTCTGACCGTAGGATTATCGCTGACTTAATTTTTTTGTTCATGATACTTAATGATCATATCAACTGCCCAGAACTTGTTGAACTTATAAATCTTTATGCACCGCAAAGACACTTCAGACATAGCAAACTATTCTATTGTAAATTACCTACATATAGATCTACTTCTGTCGATCCAATTAACAAAGCTATGAACGAAGCCAACTTCCACATAAATAATGTTGATTTATTTAATATCTCACTCGATGCTTTACACAAACTGCTTAAATCGCACAGACTTAATGTAGCCCCCTCCTCTGTTCATGGTTAGAATATTCATTTTGTACTAAAATTTCCTGTGTAAAGGGTTACTCCCGTCAATAAATAAATAAATAAATAAATAACTTAAAAACTTGATTAGTATGTTAGAAAAAAATTATAGCAGGAACTGTTTGGACAAACCGTGTATGCATGACTTAAACAGTGATCTAAGGAAATGAATAATTCCTCTCCTACTGAAGCAGGTACGCATTTCTCTAAAAGTACAAGTAAATTAACAAACCCAGAACCTGCAAAGCCACCCACCAAGCATTCCCGCATCCGCGCGAACGAGCGGAGTTCTCTCTGTTCTCCCACATTTCATCGGGCGACCTCCACACGTGATTGTTCGACGGTTCCCCCAGTGATTCATCAATGGAGAGACACATCGATTCCAAACGGGTAATCGAGAAAGCACCAGCAGGGAGGCGAGCGATTCCACGGCGGCGATAATTTTGCAATAGCGCGGCGCGGCTCGCCGCGTGAGATTCACAGGAAAGGGAATGGAAACCGGAAACCCGGGGCCCCCGGCTTGAAAAGGTGCGCACGAGTATACATTCACTGAATCTCGTTCCTGGCAGATGACTAATACTTGATTTGACGAGACAACCATGAAGAAACTGTTATACATTGTTCCTTGATCACGGCTGGAAGCGGCGTGGGCGACTCTCGCCGTTATGCTCGCGCCGCGTTTCTGTTTCGTTCCGTTCCGTTCCGTTCTTCCCAGGCGAAACCGCACCGAAACCCGGCCACGTGATTCTTGCGAAACTCTCGACTTTCGTCAAATATTTATTCGCGCGCGTTCCGCTCGCGTTACGCGAACGTTTTACGATCCGCCAGGAAAAAGGAGTGGGCCATAAAAATCGTCGTATCGTTCTCGAATCCTTTTTCTTACCGCCAGGTAATTTATCGTCGATAGGGCCCTTTTCAGACCCCGTTAAAAAAAAAATAAAACAAGGGGGCAGGACAAGGGTCCATCGGCGTGATGTAACGCAACGTTTTATGGCCAGTATTTTTCGATGGAAATCGATTCAAATTTCTTTAATTGATCGCCAATTCTCGCGACTTTCATTTTTATTGGTGTGAACAGAGCCTCGAGGAATGAAGAGCTTCTGAATTCGACCTCAAAAAATCGAATGAAGAGATTTTTTTGGATCTCTGTGGTCGTAGATCCGAGGCGGAGTTTTACCGGAAATGGGCCAAACAGTGGACGTAACTTTTTATTGCCTAAGATCGTGCGCTTTGGACTCCGCCTGGCATTAGACCTTGAACTCGAAATATCGTAAAGGTGAGGATTGTTGGAGATTCTGCTATTGTGGTCTATTAGGGGATTGGGATGGATCTGATTGTGTGAATTGTTGGGGAAATATTGAGAAAATGGAGATTGAGAGATAATAGTGTTTGCAGGATTAGAAAGAAAATGCGGACTTTGAAATTTTTTGTAGTTTGAGAGAAGATGAGAATTTTATACTGAATTCTAAAAGTATAGTTTCAAGTTTTCCATCTTTAAGTTTGATCATTTTGTACTTTGATTGTCTATATTGTAAGAGATAAAAACAGCTCTCGTACTCATTAATAAAACTTGTGGTATGTATTTCATGTGCAATATTGAAGCTAACTTCATCAGAAATCAGGTAGATATAGTAATACTAAAAATAAAAACAAGTCTTTTAATTTAAAGAAGGAAATCTCCAAATCCTTTAATTGAATCCTAAATTAAACAATAATCCTTAAATAACAAATCCATAAATTCCTAAATCGTGTCCAGAAACTTACTCCAAAAATGAGTCTATAAAAAGAAGGTAGTGTACACGCTAATATGACAAAAGTCTTTCCAATTTTTGGTTATTCTACTTAACCCACTCACCCAGTTATCACTTTCAATAAAGATGCGGTTCCACCTCCACGAAAGTAGCCATCAACGGCGACCATTTACCGTAGTATTCAATAAACCCATGGGCAAGCCGATACAGCGAACCTCCCACCCCATTTTCATCGTAATCCACGAGCGCGATGCTCGGCCAGGATTAGCATAAATCGTCGTGGGAGTATAATAAAGTGCGAGCCGGGGGACTGACGCATCATTCGCCACGAACGTTTCTGCCTTGCGGGAGCTACTAGACCACGATGGCCCACGGAGGCCTCTGCGTCTGAATCTGCATCTAATGCGCGGTTGCCCAACACCCGCGGCGGCTTCCTCACCGCGGTGGTAAGCTCGTTTCCGCTGACCATTTAGGGTCAGCGGGGGTTGACAGAGGTCGTGTTCCAATTACTCAAGATATTGCAGAGTGCAGCCACCTCCACCTTCGTCTCTATCTTTGCCCTCGGTGTTTCGCAGCCGCGAGGATGCAACATGGTGCTTTCGAGACGACAATCGAAAGGTGGGAGGACAAACGATCGTTTACCTACGTGAATCGTCTCCCCTCGCCTTGCCTCGCCACGGGTTCGCTCCGTATTATCTCGTATGGACGAGAATACACCTCTAGTTTTGTCACTTCGATAAGACTAGAATTCCTGCAGGATCCACAGTTTGTTTCGTCTGTAACTTTCATATTGATTGTCTGTTATATAGCTTTAAATTGGGAGATTCGTATCTTTCGATGAAGATTTTTAATGCTTATTAGTAGGGATATTTAGGTAAAATTGGATTTTACTGAGGAATGGTCATAATGGACCGATTAGGTTCATCTTACTATCATCAATTTAGATTCAACCTTTGGATATTAAAAAAATGGCACTCGATTTGAATAAAATGTTACTCTTTGCTTAACTAAGGGTAGACGTTACTAAAAAGTTCTTTTTCAGACATCAATTTTAACTTCGACTGACATTATTACCTTTTTTTGATATATAAATAAGGGAATTAATTGAAGATGACAGAACGACGCCTCCCAAAAAATGTGTGTCTAAAGACCCTCAAATTTGATCCACTTTTGCCATCCTTAAATAGAACAATGCGGTATAGATCTACTACACAGTCTCAACTCTCACCTACTCCCACCCCTAACTGATCAATTAAGAGATCGACCTAGTCAGCTCGCGCAACGTAGACTGTATTCGCGGTGCAGCTCTCGCGGGGGCGGAGAAGCGGTTCGATCCGCGAAACGGAAACATACGAGCCAGTTCTCGCCTTATCGTCGTTCACGCGACGCCCGCGCTCGATACGATCACGACAGCGATATCGATCAGCGTGTTCCCGGCGCGGATCCGCGCGCGGCTAGCTCATTCACTCGCCGTCCCGACGCACACCAATTCGCACACGCGGAGATATATGAATGACATGGGCCGACTATCGAGTAATTACCCGGCCGATTCGATTACGCGGCCTACCACCGCGTATTCTCGCGGGCTATCGGCTCTCAGAAGGTCTCCACCCACGCGCGGACGAGCGGCCTGAGCCACCGGTCGCTCACATGCACTCGCTCTCGCCGCCACTTGTGTGTACATACACACGCTATTCCCCCCTGACACCTGTGTGCGCGCAGTCTCTCCTGATTTTACATGGATCGGGGATAGGGTCTCGCTCGTGTAAAAGCCAAGAATAAAGGCTTGTGTTGCGCCATCGGCTCGCCGCGCCACAGCCGATAGACACGCTACGACACGCCACCGTGGCGGACTTAGTCACCAGGTCGTCATGGGAGAGCCGACGGGACCGGTGTTGCCCAGCCGATGCTCGATTGTTGAGAATGAATCACCCGGACGTGCTCCGTGCGACGACAGGGAAGACTTCCGCTCGATGAACGCTTCGGACGACGATGCAGCTTCGGGGGATCGTTACGACTTTTAATGATGGATTCGTCATTTGATTTACTGCCGCTGGGACTTGTAATGGGTGAGATGTATTGGAGTTATTGTCTTTGATGAAGACGTCTTGGGTACTTAAGGATTCTTAAATAGGATGGTTTTGAAAATGATGGTGATGTGATTGTGATGCTTCAGAGGTTTGGAGAACGAAAGGTGTGGAGTGAGAAGATGAGGGACGTTGTATAGGTGTTAGTGCTTTTTGGCTACTTTTGGGAGAATATTTTGACCTCTCAGGGAAGTGGGTTAGATGAGATCTACTCATCACTCATTAGCTTTTAGGGTACAATTTTCTAAATGTGTTGGTATCTTCACAGCTGCAAATAAGTTAATGCGAAAAAGTACAGTTGTTTTTTTCTGCGAACCCCATAATCTTCTACTAAAGTAAGCAAAAACCTCAAGAACACCGTTTCCAGTTGTGATAATATTCATGATACCAAAATCATACGATAGCAAGAATGAAGGCTATTCCACTAAAATAGTCCAAAAATTGTTTCGAGATTTCATATCTCTACACAGTTTCAGAACAGGAGTACAGTAGTGATTCGATAAGTGTCGAATAGTCGAAAGCGGAATTCGATTTTTAGCGTAAAAAATACATTTTTTTACCTCGGTTAAAGTTTACACTTCCAAGAGTTTCAAAGCAACCAACTTTGGTTGTGGTTGGAAATAGAATTCGACGTGTAATGTAGATATTTAAGTTAACACTTATCGAATCATTATTGTACTTTGAAGAAGACCACAAAGAACTTCAATAATGAAGGATGTAGCCCTTTGGCCGCAATAAGTTCGCAAACTTAATTGTCAAACCACGTAGGCCGGAATCCCTCTTAATGCCAAGCATACTACACCAACTCCGCCACCATAAACCAAAGTCAACCGCATCAGTGTAGTAAGTAAGCATCCCCCGCGTGTTTCATAGTCTCCCACCCCCAGAGGCCGGCCGACAACGAAAGGACAAGTTTACAGCGTCTTGTCTAACATCGAGGTAGGCTGATTTCTTATGGTCCCAAAGGAGAGCGCTGAATGTGAGCAATCGGGCCGGTGCGGGGTCCCGATAAAAACCGTAGAACATGGCCGACGACGTCGCGGTCGCTTTGAAAGAAAGAAAACGCACGACCGCACAATGTTCTTGGCACGGGATGGAGCCGCGGATATACATATGTATGCGCGTATAGCGCTGCGGCAGAAGCAGTTACACTGATTGCCGTGTTTTCAAACTCGAAAGAACTCCTCCCGGGCCCCATCCGTGGGAACTCGACGCCGGCCACAGACATCGCGGGCCCCAAGTGCGTACGCACGATCCGAACGAGCGTGGCCGTCGGTCCCTCGAAGAGGAAGCGAGAACGAGGGCCCGGGCAGCTCATCACTCGCGAATTAACCCGCCGCTTCCAGAGTACCACTTCTTCCACTTGCCGGGCACGCTCGATTCGATCTCTGATGAGAGTTTACGAGCACCTAGCGCCTCGAAACGGTAACGAATAGATCACCCACGGCCGAGGCCTGTCCGCTCTGGTTCTTCAAAGGGACTCCGAGGAAATCGGACCCAACGAGTACCGTTATAGAAAGAGACCCTCCTGGGGTCCTACGCGGATTTCTGCTGCGGCGCATTGAAGCGCAATGGAACCACCTGACGAATGGAAAGTGTCTTCGAGACCTGTTAATCGCGGAGGACGAGTTAATTAGATGGGAACTACTCTGCGGTGGGAAAACAATTCCGTTCGTTACGACAATTTGTTTGGATTAAGAGGCTAAAGGTTTGAATCGGCTATACTATTGTAAGGTTGCCTTTTATTTGATTATGGGAGTTTGAATTGGGACGCTTGAGATGTTGTTCCTTGGGTGACCCAAATTGCAAATTAGATTGGATGATAGAATTCTTATTGAGAGTGTCTAGGCTAACAATAAGCCACTGATCTACTAATCCACAATAATAGAAAGCAACCGCCTAGTTTTTATCAGCCTTGTGGCTATTTCTATTGATATCAATCGTCTCAAGGATTTAGCCTCAGAGATCTATGGATGCTTGATGGGTTCACCTTTCAAGTGAACCGAATTGTTCAAGATGTCTTCCCTGAAATTATTTAAGCAGCAAAAGTGGGCCCATATCGTGTTTGTTAACATTGTCAGTGCTTTCAAAGATGATAATCGCGGAATCTGCGATGACAAAGGCGCATCAGAATCCGCCGATCGGAGTTTCATTTGTACTTTCCTGATGTAGTCGCGTCTCTTTCACCGGGGCGCACGCACTGTGAGATTTATCATCGCGGCCTAAGTAGAAAGTACTACTAGCGAGTTCGATTTAATGGCCGGCCCGATTGGAAACGCGGGAACAGATAAGGCCGATCAGAAATCTGGACGATATAGGCTTCGCTCGGACAGCCGGGGAGAACCTCGCAGAGATCGTAGATAGGGAGCGGAACAACGTTGACGCATTTATGCATGAGCACCGGCCGTCAAGCCTTCGGGGGTACATATACCTTTCCGTAGATCGTCGCAGATATATGCTGTTGGGCTTGTGCCCGGGTATATATGTATGCGGTGCGCCTACCGTGATGGCGTTACCCTTTTGAACGGTCCTCACCTTTTTATCTCCCTATCCTATTGTCTTGCATCTTCGCCAAAAACGCGTCGCGTACGCGTCGGCATAATTTTTCAATTTGCTTGGACCGCCCCCAAGATTCTATCTGGCCGGTGCTCGAAATTGTTGGGGTAGCTCCGTGCCCTTCTGGACGCGCGGGGCCCAAGAGGACACAGGCGAGAGGGGGAGGTCAGTTCCTTCGCGCGTGACCTTTCGCACGAGAGGACAGGAGCGCTCCCCGGCAGCCACGCTCGTCCCATAACTTTTCGACCACGGGGCCCCGTGTATCGGGGCCCAAGAAATCCTAAAATTCCCTCCACCGGTGATCCCTGTTGTTTGTTGCGTGCTCGCTTAACGAGTCCGTGCAAGTCTCCAGGATACCCTCCGTTCCTGACTAACGGTATCACGGCTGCGCGCCGCGAATTATTGTTAATGAAGATTGCTCGGGGATCCGGGCGAACCCTTCGACGCGCCTTTCGAACATCTCCGAGGAGTATCGGTTTCCCCGTGACCCTTTCAGATCGCGACACCAACCGGGGACAACACGGCGTGGTCGCCCTGTCCCTTGGGACACTTTATGCGACGTCATTGTGTCGTCGGCCGTGAACAAATTGTCCGCGCAATTGTCGCCCTCTGCGCGCGGGGGATTTTCGTCCACCTAGCCTGTCCTGAAGGCTCTCAACCTCCGTTGAGGATCAACAATAAACAGGGCTCTCGAAACAGCAATCTTTAAGGCACAAGTACCTACCACGTCATGACATTCCTTAGCTTACAAAAATATAAGTATCAACTCTTCTTTAAGTTTCGGATAGTTTAGGATTGAATTAGTGTGAGTTGCATACGTGGTAGATAAAGGAGGGTGTATTGAATGTATGCTTGGAATATCAGCGTAGCTGAGAGCCACTGCATTGTGTCTGCGACCCATGACCCTTCGCCCACACGAGGACGCCATGCAACGCGATGCAACGCGGGCCAGGGGCCAGTGGGAGGGCGACTCCGGGTCCGTTGGGGCCCGAGGGGTCCAGAGGGATCCTCGGTCACCGAGCCCGAGCGGCCAGGCTGATCGCGCAGACTGCTTCGCGCAACCTGCAAACTCGTACCAACGGCAAAAATACTCCCTCGCGCAAGACACTCCTGCGTGCATACTCGACAACGGCCTGTTTTACCCTGAAGTCTGTCCTACGCGACTACACATCATCTTGGACGTAGCTGGGTCCGCAGTGGACCTGGATGTACATTTCAAAAGCACTACGAACTTCGGGTTTCTTATTTTGTTGCTGATTTGGAGAAAACTTTGGAGTTCTTGGAATCTGAACTTCTTAAAGGAAACCTTCCAAACTTGTCATCCTAAATTACTGGAGAACATTAATTCTGTCCTCTTCATTGATTCAACTCAGAGAGCTACAAGCTAAGTATAACACCAAAGTTGTAAATCTCATACATAGAATACCAAATAGAACCAAATGAAGAAAGATTAATTGATGTTAGGATTAGCCTAATCTAATCACTGAAACTGAGAAAAACCCTAAATTCAAATTTGGTATGTCTAGAATCCAGATGAACAGAACTTTGGCGTCTTTGAAATCATGAGTTTCTAGACTAAAGATTCTAAACTTTTAATTTTGAGTTATTGGTAAAGTAAAAAAAATCCTAAAGCAAGACATTGGATATATCCTGGAAGCCATGAATCCGATATTTTGGCTATTAAATAGAGTCAAATTAAAAGAATGAGCGAATATCAACCAAACTTAATCTTAGCCCTGAAGTTAAGAAAATTCCAGCACACAAATGTTTTATTATCAAAAGTAACTAAACTGACACTGTAAACTGTAAAATCCTAGAATGTCAACGTTCCGCCATCACGGTTCAAGACTTAGCTTCATTTTAATATTCCTAGCAGTAGAATTCCGCAAAAGCCATCAGCCGCGGGTTTCGAAAGAGGCAGTAACAAGTGACACGATCCTGACAGTCGGTTCTCGAGGAAATGAGGAAGCTCGGCGCGGGTCTAGAAAGCGCGGACTCGCGGTCGGGGCGGGAGCAACAATGGTTCTCGTGGTACAAAGACTGAGCCGCAAGGAAGTGTCTCCGCCGGTGGAATTATGCCTTCGAATCGCGACTGGGTCTCAAGGCGCTATTACGTTGCCAGGTTTACGATCGGTACTCGGAACTACATCGTCGTTAGTCGTCCGCTCTTTATGACAAAGTTGTTACTCGCGTCCCCCCTGTTGTTCCCCTCCACAGGGAGAACGTTCGTGATTCCTTGAGTTATCTTAAAAGCTGAGTTGCTCGTGGAGGATGAACTTTTACGACAGAAATGGACTCTAAGAAAGTTACGAGATAGGGAACTATAGTTGACGTTTCGAGTATTGCGTTCCTTGATTACAATTCGTGATTATTGACATAAATTATAAGTGACGCGGATTCTCATCCACGGGGTATCAAGTTTTCGTTCCCCGATCGGGACTGTTAATCCGCTATAAATTCTCAGCCTCGTTTGGATGTTGAGTGTGCTTGTGCACCTATATGGTTTAGACCCGGTCACGTCGAGGGCTATGGGGTGTCGAGTTATGGAATATAGGGGGCCCCACTGGCAGGGGGAGTACGAGAACCAGCGTGAGTTACGACTGACCCCATAAATCGTGGCTGGGTCACCGGGTAATTGGCGGGCCCCAATTCTCGCACCCAATCAACCGCGGGGAACCTGATGTACGATGACGTCACGGATTATCGGCGATTTACGCGGGAAAATTAGTGGCCGCGCCTTTCCTGTCGATCCCATTCAACAGTATAAAGAGCAGAAACGCCTCATGTACTCAAGTGAAGAAGTGCCTTCCGAATTTTTTTACAAAGCTTTTCAAATGTTGAACAAGGTATATAAAACAGGATCAGAAATTAAAGATATAATATAAAAAATTGAAAGTAGTCTTATAAAATCAATAATCTACAGCCTACAAAAAAATCGAAGATTAATAAAAAATAAGGAAGATTCCATTGCTCCTTTGAGAAGAGTTCCACTTATTCGGCGGACATTTTCGTCCAATTGCTTCCAAAACGAAAAGAAGAAGCCTCTTACAATTCTTAGGTGTCATTTTGGAATACCTTCTCTTACATCTAAAAAATGAAATTGACCAAAAATTTAGGAAGGCACTAGGACAAAATCCCGCCATAATCAAAGGAAGACACTGCTAAAGGAAAAGACTCCTGACGCAAGTACCAATTTCCGATGCAGGTGAATGGTAGAAGATGCATTAAACCCTTCGTCCTTCATCGTACCACCCCATTTCCCCGAGCCTAATCTCATTACGAATAAACGCTGCGCAATTAATCTCGCGCAAGCTCTCTAACAACGATCAAGCAGGTGCAAACGACCTGCAGATCGTCTCTCTTCTTCTGCTCCTCCGTCTGGCCGTATGTCCGTCCCGTCGGCGGTTATCTGACTCGTACGTGCGACGATTAAAGCGGTCTGCGAAGAGCGTCGGGAACGATTAACGTCATAACTGCCGCGGTGGAGTGGAGAACAAAACGATCCGCCGCGAGACGTGGAGCACACTAATGCAGGTCGTTTCGCGGTTCATAATAGCCCGCGCGCAGTCCTCTCGGACATCCGAGCTGCGACACATCCCGACGTCGTTCCACGCTTACGGAGGAACGTTATTACCCTAGCTTGGAACAGGTGGCTGTCGCTCGGGCAACACTGCCGCGGCTAATTAGTAGACTGATTACATGCTACGCGCCATTAGCTGCTCGCTCGGGGGACGTTCCGGTGCTCTGAAATCGTTGTCAGCGAAATAATGGCACTTTATCTGGGGGATGGGGAATGCTCTAGATGTGCTTCTAGAATTGCTTTCGTGCCTTGAATTTTTACGAGATGGATAAAAGTAGAAGTACAGAAAAAGTAGAGCGAGTGGGTGCTGTTTAGGGAGGAGGAACTTGACAATTACGTTGAGAGAGAAGTAGAGCTGAAGATCAGTGGATCACTAGATATTCTATTTCTGGAGGATACTAGCTTTTGCTATAGTTTCTAGAATAACAAATGATTGTCTCGAATCGCTCGTAGTTACTAGAATTGAATAGTAAAGTGCAATTGTGCTATTTATTCAGAGTTCATAGTCCCCTTTTATATGCCCGCTTCCAAGGCCTCGTCACGAGAGAAATTGCATGCGACAGATGATTGGAGGAGACCAGCCGGGTTTCATTAAACTGCAAACGAGCATCGTCAATGTCCGAGGGAACGCGACGCCGAAATGACTGGTTTCGGTAATCTCTAGGCTCAGCAGTTAGAAAGTCGAGGATCCATCGTTGTTGGAAAGACAAGAGGAGCTCGCGCGCGCGCCACGGATTCGTAGAAACAAAAAGGTTTCACCGTCTCCGCTCGGACTGGTAAGTAATGGGCGGTTAATTACGATCCGGTTCGAAATACGCTGGCATTTCGATGGGATTGGACGCCTGAGAAAACCGTAAAACCGCGCGCGAACTCGCGCGGTAGAATTCTAGCTACGACTTCCTGGTCGCTGTGCGTTCACCGTTAATCGGTACTGTTCTACTGATAAACGCTTGCAAAAGTCCTCGTTCCGCGAATCTGCCGGGCAGAATGATTCGCCGAACGCGATACAGCCTTAAATTCTTTTAGATAGTTCTACTACTCCTTTATCAGTCTGATGGGCCCTGAATTAGTACTGAAGACATCAAGATTTTACTTCAGATTTCAGATTTTCACCTTAAAATTTTGCCTCTCGTCTCTGTGCTCCGTTTGTTGAACTGACTTTTCATCACGGCGGACGACTTTAGTTATTAAATTTCACAGAATTGTGGAGACACGAAATTCTTGAATTGTGAGGTGTCATTGAGAAGTCGATTCAATGTTTTTGAGTTCCTGCACACTTTTACCAGACGCAGGCGATTCATCGCTTCGAATTTTGTGATATCATCGTCCAAGGGATCTTAGTTCAAATTTGAAATTTGACAATGGTCCGAATCTTCGTCGATCTGTATCACTTGGACCAACTGTTTCCGGAAGACGCGAAAAAGGCGATGTCAGGCATCTGAACGGAAGCGAGGCCTGTTAACCGGGTCGCGGATTATTATGCGTGCGTTTCGCGGCGCCTCAGGGTTCAGCCGGGCCCGCCGTCCGTTTTAGGACGACGTCGGGCAATTTCCAGAAAAGAAAGGAAACGTGGAAGACGCGGACCCGAGGGAGACGCACGTCGGCCGGCTGAAACGCACCCATAACTACCGCGCGCTTTAGACTCACGTACTTCCTTAATGCCGAATACGCCATCCGTTTTCTTGCCATATAAGTTTCTATCAAAAGGCTGGATCGTAATCCAGAAATCTCTCCTGTGACCCCATGGGAATACACACTCGGTGAAACTCACGCACGTCCGCCCTCTCTCCGCGGATGAGAACGAATGAAATCGCGGTTGACTCATCGTCCCTTCGAGCTGCCGGATGCTGAGACGCCGTCTTTTTGGAAAATTAGTCGGATTTAAAGAAAAATCTTCCAAGGAAAGAGTGGGGATCGATTTCTAGAACATCCTGAAGGTCTGAAGTAGCAGTTTTCCTGTTACCAAAAATCTTAAGTAGGGGAAGGTAGGGTAAGACGAGTTAGGCCCTGTACCACGTGATGTAAATGTGTCAATCACAATTAATCATGCGGATTCGATGTGTCGCTTCAATCGCAAACGATGATCAACGAGTCAGCGAAGCACGTGCTTGCATGTTTGAATTAGACCACATTTCATAATATTGTGCAATTCTCTTGTTTTTTCATCATAGTCTTTCACTTGTGGAATTACTGTTAAATTGTGGAAATTCCCCTATGAATGTATACATATGGGTCATTCCACCAAATAAAATTTTTTTTTAAGTGTGACCCCCGCGGATGTTTTTCAAATTTTGTGTAGTTATTCTCTGCATAAAAATGACGACTCACTGAAGAGTTTAGCTCTTAATATTAAGTACTTTCGTAGTAATGATTTTTTAAATTTTTACGACTTTTTTTTACTTCTCCGTTAATTTTTTTTAACTAGAAACATTTTTCATAAAAATACGAACAGTACGGTTTTTATGTAAAAAATTCTCAGCTTTTCAATGGAGGTATTCATATTTTTCATTATAAGTAACAGAAGACCCTTAAAAATTCAATTAAAGTGAAAAAAGCGATTTTTCTGACATTGCGGCAAGTTTTATTTCAAATTTGATATTTTTTTCTGAAAGCTGAGAATTTTTTACACAAAATATGTAATTTCCACGATGGGCTTATTTTTTGTTTAAATACAAATAAATAAAATGTATGCTCTCTACGATTAAAAAACTTTTAGAACAAAACAAATGCTTTAGACACACGATATTCCAAATCAAAAACTGTGAAAGGTACTCAAACTTTGCACACTTTCTTACCTATTAATGATGAAGTAGGATGTGCATGTATTAAAACTGTATCAACATCCGAAATAATTTCAAAAATACAAGTTTTTTAATCGTAGAGAGCATACATTTTATTTATTTGTATTTAAACAAAAAATAAGCCTATCGTGAAAATTACATATTTTGTGTAAAAAATTCTCAGCTTTCAGAAAAAATATAAAATTTGAAATAAAACTTGCCGCAATGTCAGAAAAATCGCGTTTTTCACTTTAATTGAATTTTTAAGGGTCTTCTGTTACTTATAATGAAAAATATGAATAACTCCATTGAAAAAGCTGAGAATTTTTTACATGAAAACCGTACTGTTCGTATTTTTATGAAAAATGTTTCTAGTTCAAAAAAATTGACGAAAAAGTTTAAAAAAATGGTCAAAATTTAAAAAATCATTACTACGAAAGTACTTAATATTAAGAGCTAAACTCTTCTGTGAGTCATCATTTTTATGCAGAGAATAATTCCACAAAATTTGAAAAAAATCCGCGGGGGTCACACTAAAAAACAAAATTTTATTTGGTGGAATGACCCATATATTTCTGAAACAGAATTTCATAGGTAACAAGGTAAGTATTTTACTTTTTAACTTTGTAAATATTATTTACAGAATATGTTGGTATTACTGCGTTTAGACGAGAAGGGGCAAGATCTTGAAGATGGGGTACCTTGTATTTCTTAATACCCAATCCGATGGACCGCTCGCAAATTCCCCAATCGCGATGTCAACGCTAATTGCCCTGATTGGGAAATTAATTTCGCTTTTCAAATTTTGCACTATATTCGCATGCCTCTATAACCACGTCTCCCTTTAACATTTCTTCAATATTATGTTATAAATTGCTCGCATACTGCATTTTATCTAGTTATTCCCTCATCCATTCAACCCTGATTTCACTGATTGATTCCTTCATATATCCAAATGTGGTAAGTATTAATAAGTACCCCATCTTACCCACGGGCGTATCCCGTCTTACCCCACCCGTGGGGCAAGATGAGGAGAAATGCCTTTTTGTGAGTTTTCATTTTTATAATTTCAATACTGTGAAAACCTCGGTTTAACTATAGTTAAATTGAAAGACTATTTATCAAAGAATTAGAAAAAAATAAAGTTCATTTTTTTACTACAAAAACCTATGTTTTATTCATTATTGAACCTTAACTACCCTGTCTTGCCCCACCTTCCCCTATATACCACCTTACTCCAATCCAAAAGTGTTGGGCAAAAGAGTCAATTGTGTTGGTGGACTTAAAGGTTTGCCTTCCAAGCAGGATAGCCCAAGCTCATTCTCCCTTATTTATTATTAAGTGATGCACGATCATATTCGCTGACATCCTTGCGCCGCGTCGATCAGTGATATGGAAGAGCTAATACTGAGCAAAACTGGAACCAATCGGCCTAAAGCGGAAACCTTTAGGCCTACCGGCGTTTCTGCACAGAGCAGGCACGATCTCTCCAGAAAAGCGACGAGCACGTGAGGTTTCAATTTGGTGCGGTTTGAGAGATCTGTGGGAATGCTCCTCGGGCCGAGGGGCGTTGAAAGATTTTGACGAATGCTCGTCGGTTTCGCGACGAGCGCGCGCGCGGGCCTCGAGTTTCTCTGCTATACATTCGTCGGTAGGCTGGTCAGATCGTAAGTAGTAAATCGTTTTCTTGCCCCACTGTTTATGCAGCGTGATTGATGAAGTTGCATTAATATTTCCGTAGCAGCGCCTTTACTCACGGCGCGGCGCGCCTGCCCGCTCGCGGAGCGTGGCGCGGGCCTCGCGAGCCCATCCATACGTTACGACCGGCGCAATAAAATATGTCTCACCCGAGCAGATTTACGATACGGAGCCACGAGGATATTTCTCCGGGTACTGTGTCGATATCTGCGATCCCCGTTCGACGAGCGACGTGCTCCCAGTGGTTTTGAGTGATACGCGAGCACTGGGGATCCGTAATGGTAGAATTTTCCGCAGATTCGATAATTAGCCACGCTCGATACTCGCGAATAAATCAGGCCCCGGCACGGACCCGTCGTGGGAGCAAGTGGGCCGTTCTCCCCTCTCAACACGGTTGCCAACGAGAAATTCTGCTCTGCATGCACGCACGCGGCAAAGGGCCTCCGACCTGCAACCTGCAATTACGCGTATTACGAGTCTCCTTCTCTGCCGCTTGCGATGCCTGCTTTGCATCATATCCGGTGTCTGAGAGTTGCCGATCATTTGCCGAACTCTCGATGAGATTCTTCTTGCAGGAAGTGAATGGTAGTAGGTTAATTTATGAATGCGTTGTTTCAGTTGTATTGCTGAGTTTTGAAAATGTGATTAATATAGTTGAGGCGAACCTCATCAATTTCATTTCTTCTTTTAAATTATAAGAATCTTCAGTTAAAAACAACTGATTTTTATCTTGATTTTGATTCGAGTTTAAGGAAATTATTCTATCAACCCATTTTTTAAGTAATGTGTTATGAATTTCCCTTTAATATTTGTGGAAGGTAAAATATAAAATCACAATCAAACTGATTAATTTTCTATAAACGTTGGTCGACTGCAGATAGGGATTATTCTGCAAACCAGAACAGGACGAAAATCGTGTATGTAGACTATTTTATGTACTTACTGGCCAGTAAAAAAGTACAACTTAGTAAAAATCAAATTTATGGTACGTACAGTGACTCACGGATTCGTTTACATATGTCAGAAATGTCAATTGACTGTGAAATCCACAGTATTATATTTTTTTTTCCACTTTATGTTGTTGCAATTTCCATACTTAATTGTTTTTCAGTTTTCATGATTTTGATTATGCAAAGACAAATACCTTTGACTTCACATTTCACATATTCTTCGTGAGCAAATTTGTAGATGTATCATTATTTTAACATAGTTTTCTAATGTTTTTTCGTAATCTGATTAAGTATATTTGTGTTACACTATGCTAACTGAATCCTGTGCCTCCTGTTTCACAAAGAAATTAATATTTTTGAGCTTCTTTTCGAAAATTAGAGGCAATGTGTCTAAAATTACCTCTCTAAGATTTAATTCATATAAAAAATACAAATGCACATTATTTAAATAAAAGTAAAGTAGTACATCTATCTTGTCACTCGTTCAAATAAAAGTTAGCTGCCCCATCAATTATACTTTTTATTTACATTTTTCTAAAAACGTACTTAAGGATTATTTTGTATGACTATGTGTATAAAATGATCCCCCGGGATCCCATTCATCCGGAACATCTTTTTGTACTAAATAAGACGAAAATTAAAAAACATTTTTAGCATACAATGAATGAGAATGAGGAATACTTAAAATCGACTATTTAGTAAACGTAAGAAAATGAGATCAGTTTCAGAAAGTCAAACTTTTTCGCGTCCAAGCGAAATAATCTTGGAGAAATCGCAGGTAATATCATTAATAGACTGCATATTTTTACGCAGAATTAAATTTTTACAAAGGTAAATAAAAAATTCAAATTTAAATAACAGTTATTTTTATTTTTTTTTAATTGTAACTTGAGTATATTTTTGATATTTTGACATGTATCAACAGCTTCATAGATTTTTGCATATTTTAAATTGCCATAAATGCATAAAAATCCGCAGTCTAATCATCAGCATTTTAATCACATCCAATTCATTGTTCATCTTTCTCATCTTCCGAATATTTTTCATTGTAGAATAAACATTCTGGGTCATTTTCATCTGAAGATGATTCCAAAATGTGGGCAGTGTCTGTTTTCTTTATTCCTTTTCTTTTGGATTGTTGTAATTAAAATAAAAAACTGTAACATGCCATATGAGTAAAATGTTTCCTAGAATTATTTTATCCTGCTCGAGGGGGATCATATACCCCCAAACATCAAATTCACATTCATTGATTGAATATAATTTCAAACTTGTAAAATATTAATTAAATTGTTGTTAAATTATACTCAAAGCTGGCAAGAAAACAGCTGTCATGTGAAACAATTTAGGATAAAAGTTACGCAGCATTGCAAAAGACCTTTCTTTAGATATAACGTAGCAGTTCTAAACTTGTTTTTTTTTTTATACGCACACAGTGCTGATACTCGCTGCGCACAGCATTTCAAACAACACCTAATGCCAGGCATAGAGAACTATATTTTATCTGTTACAGATCGGTACGAAAAGATAGCGTCAGTAATAGCTATGGGACAACAAGGGATCATTTTACCCCGAGGGATCGTTTTGTACACATTTCCCCTACTTTGCCTTCTCTCATTTACCATAACTTTCAACCTCCTTCCACTAACTTTTCAACGCCTATTTTCAAAAATTCCCTCGCATTACTTCTCGATAACTCGATACGTATAGAACCGAAAAATTGTCTAAAAAGTGAAACTGAGACATAAGAAAATAAGAACACATGTCAATCATAGCACTCGCATTCCCCAAAAGAACCCAACCGTCATCCATCAACCGATCCCCAGCATTCTAACCAAAGCACCTATCATTCTATATCCGCCGAGCGATTCCCGCGGCGAGAGCCGGGTACCCAGGTTCACCGTGTACCTGAGAAGGCCCCCGCGTCTTCGTCGATCTTCCTTTCGACAAGCGATCCTCGTACACGATCGCGATCGGTAATCGGGGCACCGAGCAATAGCACCGTGGATCGCGCGGCGCGCGAGGGGGGACCGAGGGTCGGTGGCGCACGCTGGTGCGCTCGCGCGTCGGTCATTTAAATACCGAGTCATCGCGATAATTCTCGCGTCGGGAGATTTATGACGCGGCGTTACACTTCTGCCTCTCCCGGAGCCCCGGTCGCTTTCACTCGCTTGAAAAGCCGGCACCGTGGAGTCCACCTTACGCCGGGGTGACAGAGATCTACGACGGGGCAGGCGCTCGCGCGCGCGCGCGGTGAAAGCGGAGGAGGCAGATGCGGCCAGGTGGCGCGCGACGGATTTCTAGATCACCCGGTACAGGCAGCGATGAAGAAGAAGAAGACGAGAGGCAGGTGTAGCCTGCAGGCGAGGAGGGCTCGCGAGCAGGTCGGCGCGTTGCGTGGGCGCGTTTCTCAGGGTGGCTGCGATGCGTCACACGTGAATCGCGCGAGAAAACGGAGCCCTGGACTGAGTCGAGCGAACGCGGACGAGGGGGGCAAAAGATGAAGAGTTGGAGCGAGACGGGGCGAAAAAGAAGACAAAGGGAGGAGACGATTCCCCGTCTCTCCGACCGGGAACACTGAGAACCGAGCGCTGCAGGACCTGTAGGCGAACTATGCCGGGTATCCAGGCTGAAGGTTGGGCAGAGCTAACCAGCTAAGCTAACCAGCCGAGCGAACCAGCCCGGGATATATCCTGAGAACAATCGGACCTACCGACTGACTGGCGTGGGCGAGCCAGCGAAATATGCATTCCTAGCGAGCACCGAGATTATTACACTTACGTGTCTTCGCGATAGGCCCACCGAAAGGGGACCGTTCCCCGTGGGCTATCACTGCCCCGTTCCAGTATCAAATCTGGGACTCGGATAAAATTTCCTCTATCCACCGGAGCTGCCCAAGTCGTGGACCGATTCCTTGAGGTATTAAGGTCTCCGGTTTCGTAAGGCCAGGGCCCAGGAAATGGGTTGACAGAGCTCTGGATAGTCTTTACCGATAACACGCGTGGCTAAGCGGATGAACCGTACTCCGGCATAAAGAGGCTGAAGTATTTGGGTTATATATCAGTTGCGAAAGAGATCTGGGCGCACAGTGGCACGTGTCAACGGTAACTTTAACTTCAAAGCCCCGCGTGTGCTAGTTGAGTCCACGAAGTGTCCACTGTGGTTTTGAATGGAAGCCTTCCCAGGGAACTAACGAGGCGTCCACGTCACCGAACACACCATCCGCTTCCTCCTCGGCTGCTAATTACATTTTCCAACAAGTCAGCGACCGCGTTCGCCTCATCTCGCGGTTTGAACGACGCCGCTCTTTTTCCAAGCGCGACCGTGGTCGGGACAATCTCGTTCTAGCCGCGGGAAAGATTAGAACTCGGCTGCAATAAACGAGATGGTTCCATCAAACAATTCGCAGGCTCCATTACGCGCGATATCGCAGCTGCCGCGGAGGACTTCTAGTCCGGGGCAACAGGAAGAGGTTGACGAGGTGGATGACAAAAGGGGGGAACGGGAGGGAGGAACGTCGTTGGGGAATAATAGGCCAGCGTTGCGGTCGCTAGAGCCACCGGGCTTGCGGATGCGCCCGGACGTATCGTCGGGAGATCCTCCCGTGGCTCGTTGGATTGTCGTCATGAGAAACGCGGAGATTGCCGAAACCCGCAGTTTAAATTAGAAGCGTACAAACTGCAAATTGAACCTGCTCAAATTGCCTCGCGGTGCGCTTAGGAGCGCGATTCGACTGCACACTATTCGGCGAATTGGAAGCTTACTTTTTCACTGGACACTTTTGTTGAATTCAGGGTCCAGTACTGAGATATCTAGTTAGTTAAAATGTCTTATTGAGACATGCTTTTTTTATGGGGTGTTGAAATATTTGGAACGTTTGGAATTCTTTGAGAAGCTGAAGTAGCATGTCCTTTAGAATAACCTATGGAAATCCTGACAGACAAAGACACTAATGGAAGACCTTTCTCATCTTGGGTAGTTAAGGGGACTAGGCAGTTAAAAAATCGATTTTTTTGCATTTTCTGTTTACGTGGAAGTGCCCAAAATTAAGCATTTGACAGCCGAAAAGGTCGAGTGCGCCACAAAGCAGGTATATAATGTTAAATATAAATATTTTATTGAAGACAGAGATTCCAAGACATTTAAAACAATCTTGGATTAACAGCCATACGGCGATAGCTTCGATGTATTGAAAAAAGAGTGCATAGTACACGTGCAAAAGACGATGGGCTGTGTAACATAAAAAAGAATATAAAAAGACTTGCTGGTAAAGGAAAATTAACAAATACAGTTATTGGAGAACTATCTCAATATTATGGAAACGCTATAAGAAACAATAGCGAAAGCATTGAAAAATTGCAAAAGGCGATTATGGCAAGTCTATACCATAAGCGCTCAACAGACGCCCACCTGCAGCATCAGTTCTGTCCGGAAGGAACAGACAGATAGTGTAGCTGGCATAAAGCAAAGGCCGAAAAACATTTAAACAGATATAAACATAACCCTGCACTTTCTGAGGGGGTTTTTAATGTAATGTTATCAATATACACCGATTTAAGAAACGACGATCTACTGGCACGATGTATCGGAGGGTATATGCAAAATACCAATGAAAGTTTGAATAATTTCATTTGGAAAATAGCTCCGAAAACAGCATTCAGTGGAACGGAAATTGTGGAACTTGCCTCCTATTTGGCAACATGTACATTTAATGATGGTTTAAAGCCATTATTATCGTTTTTGGAGGAATTGAACATACAAGTAGGAAAGCACGCTGAGGTAGCCTGCACGGAGGAGGACAAGCGGCGACTGCGCGACGCTGAAATTAATAAACAACGGACGTCCAAAGAAAGCCGAATCAGCAAAAGGATTGCTGAACAGCAACAGGCTGATGCTGAAGAAATTCTAGAAACATTCTATTACGCTTCTGGAAATTTTTAAGCGAGAGAAAAGTTTCTCAAAACTTTAAACGTGTTTTTCTCAAAATTATATTTTCTTTTCGTTTTGCAGTAATTGCAAAAAAAACAGCATATATCTAATTAAGACCTCAACCTAAACATAAGTCCTTCTACTTTAACAGACTTCTACTTTGACAAAAAAAAATAAAATATCTCTTTTCATTAATGAAACATCGCATTCTTTGTTTAAGTTTCCAGTTTCACGACCACCAACTTTATAATTTTGAAATTGTTTGTTTTTCAATAGGTTCAGTGCAGAATGGGGAACCATACTGTTACAATATTCACAGGATTGTTCATAAATTAATTCTTTACGGCCTGGATCACTGCAAAACCACAGCTGTTTTTGAAAAAACGCTTACGCTTTAAACGACTGTAGCGCTGTTATATAGCATGTAGATATTACCAAAAAAAAGTTTTTCGATAGTTTACAGTATTAGTAAACCTTACTCAAAAGTACTGCTCAAAATTTGCATTCATTTCGTCATAATTAATTTGCAAAAAAAGTTACATTTTAACCCAATCCGTCTGCCTAGTCCTCTTAAAGACACTGCTTATAGCAATGGAGGCAACTAGTAAAATTATAAAAAAACTCTGAATAAATGTATGTAACTAATAAATGCATGTGCATTAACTTAATTAAATTACACCTTCATGCAGTAACACAGATTCAGGGTGAGATTTCATAGAATTACTATAACCTCCCTAAAAATATAAAGCACCTACCCAAACACCTCCCGATGACCAAACTCTCAATTCATCCCAGACCTCAGCCCAAAAACGCTAGAAAACACGGCGCACATAGTAGCGTACTGAATTCCCCTATACATCACATCGCTGCGCCGTACCGAATACCAACCGTTCATCATCCCCTGAAACCTACACCCCGCGAAGATCGCGAGGCGTTCGTTAGAAGGCTCTCGGCGGACGATTCGTCGAACGCTAGCATAAACCGCGCCGGACCCGTTCCTTTCTTCGGGATACGCGCGTGTACGCGGCGATCCGGCCGACGCGACGTGTAAATCATAGGACGGTGCGGCAGCCACCGTTACCACCACGCCGTGAGAGGGAAGTCGTAGCCCGCGGTGTTGCGTCTTCTGGTCCCCCTTGTTCTGTACCCCTCAAGCGGAGGAGCGCGCGCTCACGATGAGAGCAACTCTCGCGCCGGGGCCATCTTCGCTAGAACGGGCATCAGCTGCCTGACAAGGCGTATAATTAATCCCTAATGACGCTGGCATAAATCCATCTCGGTAGACCGTTCGCCGCTCGCGCACCGTTGCCTTTGCCAGCGAAATCAGCGCCAGCTTTGTCGCTGTCGTCCATTTTCCGCTTTATTTATGCGCCCATCATTGAATTGCGCCGCTTCAAACAGTTTCAAAGGGGGAGGGAGAAGGAATCGCGTTAGAGCGGATCGTAGTAAATTGATTTTTTCGAAGGACCCATGGCCCTTCCCTTTCGCAAGTCCTCCGAGTCGCTGCCATTGTCCGAGGCGATCAATCAATCCGGACACCGCGAACGACGGCCGATAACGGTGCCCTGCATTTAACCCGCTTCCATCAAATTTTACGCGGCGACGGGAATTTCAATCGGGGTACTGCGACAACGGTGACCGCGAGCGGTGACCTCGTATAAGCCAACCGCTTAAATTACTCGGCCCGACAAAACGCGACGGGACAATGGAGCGATAAAGCCGTTGGTTAAAAAGCGACGTCGCCCATAAATCCCGAGGTGATCTAGTTTAACAGCGTTCGTATTTCTTGGCTACATGCTCGGCTGACGTCACCTTATTGTAATCTCGACCCACGTCGGTCACGTTGCCCCGTCGTTGGATCCGCAAAAATCGCGGCCGTTCGTGAACCGAGCGATTCTCGCATCGACGTGCCCCTCATGAGCGCGGAAAATGGCATCCGTCGACTGCAAATCTCCTCGGATTTGTCGGACGTCGATATTTTAGGAGATTCGAGCGATCGCAGTGTTCGCATCATGGTTGGAATTTGATTTAGGTGCGAGTAAAAGGAAAAGTGACGTTTCCTTGGAATTTTTATGGTGTTGCAAAATTATTTAATTAACCATGATGAAGAAAGATCCGTAGAAATTAGCTGAAATACTGTGTAAGTAATTGCTGTACAGTCTAGCACAAGATCCATTATAACAAAAATTGAAATTTAAAACTCTATAGAACGTTTTTTGGTCCCGCCTTGGGCTTCCTATGCTTAACGAGAGAAACGTAGAAAATTCCTGTTCTTCTACGTTCAGAGTAGTAGATACATCAAGCTAAATGGTAGACTACTTGCCTCGAAATATGTTACTTTCCGAGGAATCCGAGCCCCATCAAAGTTGAAGAAGCGAAGATTCGGCCCCGTACCGTTCCACCGGGGCGATTAAGTTGATTACAGCTGAGCAAAAAGCGGACGCAATTTAGAGGACTGCAGTGCTACAATTTTCATTTAGTTCGAATAGAATGGGAACACGGAATTGCTGAAATGAACTAGAATAACCTCTGGCGACTCCAATAACCCTTTCACCAATTAAACCGTCCTGCTATTAGACACATTCCTGGCTAACAGCTTGCTGACATAACCTTTCTCCTCAGCTGTTCCTTTCCTCTCAAAAATGTCACAGTTTAACACGTTTCTTGTTTGCACCATTTCCTAACAGCGGTCACAAAAATGTTTACAGGTTGTTAGAAAATTTCTGCGGTTTTTGGCATTCTGAGATGAGGTATGCGGGTTCGTTTGTTATTCAAGGAATCCTACTTTTTATTAGACGGAAAATACGGGGAAGCTTGGTGATATTCGACAAGAAATCGAATTTCTATTTACTTTAATATAAAACGGGAAATTTAGGATTGAAGATTCCATTTCAGAAATGGTATCAACTTCATCATCACGGAGTTAAAACCGAAAATCCCTATGCTTTTCCATTTTGATCTTTAATATTTTTTAATCACAAT
This sequence comes from Perdita meconis, assembly GCA_030770465.2. NCBI lineage: Eukaryota > Metazoa > Arthropoda > Insecta > Hymenoptera > Andrenidae > Perdita > Perdita meconis. The sequence continues at coordinate 13,619,467 of JASKOS020000009.1, read as the reverse complement.
CTCAACGACTGCATCCTCCATTAAATCGTCTTACCCCCACCCCAAAACGGAAGCTGACCCCCGGGCAGAGCAGCCGTACGTGGGATAAACCGGCGAAACAACGAGCCGCGCCGGTGAAAAGAGAGCGGGGAAAATGAAGCGTTTACCGATTCCCGGATAGCAGGTCCTTCCTGGAAAGGATCGGGCCTCGCGCTCTCTCCGCGTCAGTCCCTCTGGGAGCACGAGGGGCCCGACGGTGGAAGTCGGTTCGGAACGGGGCCCCGGGTCGGCGGAGGAACGGGGCGTTCGAGGCAGAAGAAAAAGCGAAGGGAGCGGAGAGAAGATCCGCGCGAGAGGGGCACGCGGCTGTGAACTCCGCAAAGAGGGAACTGGCGTACCGAATTGATGCACACGAAACGGCATGCCCGGAATGTTATAATCGCGAACCTTTGAACCCGAACGGCCGAGACTCCCACACCGCCCGGGAGCGAGAGAGACCACGGCCAGGCCGGGCCCCGTTTCCATCGCTGAAATTACTCGTGTTACTCTCCCGGTTCGTCGCTGATACGCTTCCACGAAGACCCGAGACCGCGGCGAACGACCGCGTATAATAATTCCCCCGGTGCGTTTCACCGATACGATATGGCCGCGATACCGGGTCATCGACGTACCAATGCCGGCCGTCCGCATCTGCGAACATATCTTTCCTACCCTTCGGTGAAAAGAGGGGAACAGACGAGGGGGGAGCCGCGTCGCCGGTAAAGGACACGGAATTTTATCATCCATTCATATATGTAGCGCGCGAGTCTCGCGGTTTACGCGCGCGATCGCGGATACCGCGTCGCCGCGGGCATTCGAATGCATTCTCTCTGTGTACGTACGTAATTAGAAGAAGATATCACGGAATCCGTGTTCGACTTCTTCCCCGAACGGGGCGAAGGGGTGGCTGCAGGGTCGAACAGCGTGAGAAACGGGCGCCCGTTTCGGGTGGGGGACAGGATCCGAAAGTCGGTAGTCGAGAGGATAACCCTGGCGATCGTTCGGTCAGATTGCGTGGAGATCGAGGCTAAAATTTCATGGCACCGTGACGCGGCGGTCGGGTTTAGGGAGATACACTATACTCCCACGAATGCCCTACGGGAGTCCTCTCTCGCCGCCTTCGTTCCGCCGCTGCGGACGCGGTGGGCGTTACGGTAATTAATTTTTGCCCGATAATTAAGATATCCACCGCGGACGCTGAGATATTGCCCGCGGTCGCGTCATTTTTCAGGTCGACGGATCGCGTGTTCCGCTGCGCGCAACCTCGCGATTAGTGTCCCGGGCCCCCGTTCTCGCGAAATTCATTATAGGGAGTAGAATCTTTTTCAAATGGAGCGTGGTTAGGTAAATAGACTGTGGAAAGATAGCTCTGTATATAAAAATCGGGAAAGCTTTGTGTCAGCTTTATTTCCAAAGATAAGATATATTTATTATGCTTGTAAACCTTTCGAAGACCAGAAAATTCTGTTATAATCAGACGTATCATTACAATAATAGTAACAGTAAAGATAATAACGTCCAGTAATAATAATAATTTAAACTAAACAACAATTTCTAAAATAATCGCGCTGGTACTATAATATGAACTTGGCATAATGCAAATCAGAACAAAATACCCCCTGATTATAATAATAATAAAATAAAAAATTAACAGAGCAAATTTTGCTTGATTGGTTCACTATACGATGCAAAAATAATTGCAGAAAGGAAAGAATTATTTTAATTTCTTCTTGGTCAAGGAAACCTTTAGATTAGACATTAAATTTAAATTATCAATTCTACGAATCAATTGTGATGTTTTATCATTTTGAATACTCGAAAAATTCTTCTCTATTGATATATATTTTCTCAATAAACATATAATCGATAATCCATAAAACATAATTTTGTTATTTTATTGTAAATAAGTGTGAAAAGAAAAAAAGATTTTGAACTATGGTTCATAATCTTCTATTTTTATAAAAATTACAGTCAATTATTGAATTTATGTGTAATTATTATTTTCTATGAAGCAGATTAATCAATAAAGAAAACTCTATGTCAATGCATGTCACTGTGGTTTTAGCATAAAGATCACACGTAGATTTAAGCTTTACCCTATTTAAATGCTATAAATTAAATGTAGTATATTTCTTCATAAAGCAGCATAATCCTAAAACTGTTCCACCCTTGAAAACGGAATAGCTGACTGGCTCCACAATTTCATAAAAACAATTTTTTAAATTCATAACATTTATTAACATAAGGAAATTAACTATCATTTTGATAATTTCGATTACACCAACAAAATATTAAAATACTGAAAACTGAGAGAATGCATCTACGAAGAATAATTTGCAAACTGCGACGGTCCCTCCACTTTACACATTATTCTTCACACGTAATCAAAGAACATCTACCAATTCATAATAATAACATTGACCTTCCATCGCCTCTTCCAATCGCAATTTCAAGTTCGTCCCCCCTTTACTATTGCTAATAGCGCGATCATTAAGTTTCCAGAAAAAAGCCAAAATTCCACGGCAGCGGCGGAGCACATTAGTCGTGTCCAGGCCAACTTTCCCATGAAACCCATGGGTCTACCAGATAATGGAGCAGAGTCACCACAGCGTGATTACAAAGGCAGCACGATACTTGGCGCAGCAAATGCGTAATTGCCATCCGCGGCTCGCTTGTTTACCTACTTGCTTGCACGTCGCCCGGAGCGCGTTTAACCACCACGACGAGATAGGAATCGCGTTGTTGACGAGGAATCACGCGTAACGGCCGCAGCCTAAAGTCCCAGGTGAGCCTTTTTCCAACCTGCGACGGCGCAGTGAAAGTTGGAAGGCGGAATTTCTCCCCGTTCCGATAGCATCGAGCGTCCCCCGTATTTCCGAACCGAACTGGTGTCCTCGTCCGATTCATATTTTTATATTCATTTGAGAGGACGTTGCCTCGAGTTCACAGCAGTCGAAGAAGCTGGAGAAGGACGCCGAAGAAGGAGAAGCTCGAGGGAAGACGAGCGAAGGAGGAGGAAGGTCGTCGAGGAAACATCTGGCCCACGGAGTTAGGGATTATTAATTGTTTCATCTCCGCGCTTATCCGCGCCTGCCCGATCGCACGACTAAGCAAATACGAGAGGCGTAACCCACGCGGTGATGTATGAGCTTAAAAGCCCTCACGACCCAGCCACGAACTCCACGTGTCTCTCTCGTTCCCTCGACTAACCCGAGACGCGGACGGAGACGAAAAACGATAGAGCCGAGGGGTTATCGTCTGATTTATAATTTGAGGCTGCACCACCGTGGAGTACGTCTCGACCCGACGTTTTCCGGTTCAGCAAACGTAATTGGTTGCCGGCGCGATCGCAGATAGCCGCCGGTTCAAATCGAACTCCCTATTCCTCCCTCCCTGGCCGCTTCTTCGGCAGCGTTATCTCGCGAAACAGTTTTTAACCCGCGTCTTAAATCATGAACGCCTGCGGTACTACTCCTGTAGGGTAGACGGATCGCGATTTTACCCGCGATTGTTTTGCTAATTACTCGGCCAATTAATTGGTCGGAGCCTAAACCGCGGAGCCAGGGCAGAAGAATCTCGAACGAATCAATTCCGAGCCGCGGCCGACGACTTTCACCGCTCGCCGCGTCCCGACGAGCGATAATCCTTCCCCAAGCGTTTCATGATCTCCATAAATTTCCGGGGGCCCCGATTCCCCCCCTCGTTGGAACAAGGTCTGCCCGCCATCTCCTCATCAAACAGCATGTCGTATCACGAGGCGAGCTCCGGCGGATGCGCCGCGGACGATTTGTTATAACCGCGGGCGTACGCGATCCCGCAACCGCATTTGTATCTTTCCAGGTTGCCTCGTTGAAGCGTTAGCGCCGACGTCTTCATCTGCGCGGACGGGTCAAGTCCGCCTCGATCCCGCGGAACCACGATGCACACGCGGGGCTTCTTCTGGGCACGCACGGAGGCTGGTGAGCCGCGAGCACACGCCCGGTGAATTATGGAGTGCAGCAACACCCACTTCCTGGTCCTCGAAACCGTCGACTCCCACGCATACTGATGGACCCGCCAGGGGCGTCGTGCGATGTCGGCCACCCCCCCGCCCGCCACCCTGAATTCGCTCGGGATCGGAGCGAGGCAGGCGCACAGGTCCCCCTGCTCTATCATTATTCGCCGGGCGATTCGTTAATCAATCATGCGGCCTAATTGCGCGACGCGTCAGGGCGAATCGGACGTCTCTGTTCGGGGTCCGGTGAAACCTTGTGTTTTGCTGGCCGCGAGGCGATTTAATATCGAGGAAGGAGAGATACAAGAGAGGTGTGTTCGAGAGGGGAAGGTGAGCGATTCCTCTGGGATTCTTCCAAGCGCGAGCCGACGACCACGACGCGAGCCTCTGCCGCTTGGTGGAACAATATTTCCCATTCCAAGAACCACGAGAACCGATTTACTTGCGACACGGGGACGGTACACGGGGAATCGTAAGAACATACGTGATATCGAAAGGAAATGCCTCCGCCGGACGTCGGCCAGGCGCCGGGAGCACGAAAAAGGGAGGAGAAAGGAAGAGAGAAAGAAAGAGGGTCTCCCTGTGGACGCGCGGAGAGTGAATTCTGAGATGGGGCATAAATTGATATGCATCCAGCATTCGACATGTCGGTCGGATGAAAGAGGGAGCCCCGAGACAATGCCCGTCGGCCACGAACCCCCTTCGCGCATCCGGTGCGGTTTCAAGGAAGCTTTCGGAGCACCGTGACACATATCAATTGATTTTCACGGGCGCGGGCCTCGCGCGTGGACAGGCGAGTTCGACATTTGTCGCCGGGGCGTCGCGTCGCTTTCTTCGAGCCTCGACACCGAAGATGATGACGAACGTCTGCGATCGTCTGTGGAAACACCGCGATGATGGAGAATATCGATATAATACGACGATTTCGCAAATGCAACGTGGTGGAGTCGATATTTGATCAATTTTTGGTAATGATTAGCGTGGGAGTCCTTTCGATTAAGACTTGAATCAAAGAGGTGGATCGAACACTGATTTCTTCCATTGCTGAGGTTCATTAGTTTAACTTTTAGAGTTTAAGATTTTTGTGAAGATTTGTGTGAAGGAATCAAAGTTTCATCGATCTCCCTTTGGTTCTCCACTCACAGTAACCTCCACGTGGTGAGACCTGGGCCATTGGGATTAACCGAGCTAATTGGCTGCGATACATTATACTTATAAGGTAGATGTAAGACTAAATGAACCTACGATTAGAATATTTAGACACTATGCAAGAATCCCCTTTATACTGTTTCATATGGAATAAAGATATAAGAAACTTTAAAAGGTTTCAAGTAAATTATTCAAATGTTATCGAATATTAGGAAATTCGAAATGAAAGTCGAAGGCGAGTCTGAGCGATTTCACGCGAGTTTCGCGGGAATCCAAAGTGCATCGAGATGCGCACGGCATGCGTGCCCGCCGCAGCGCCACGACGCAGCAGTTACTAATTTAATTACAATGAGACACCGATTGCACAATTAACATATCGTTAAAATACCGCGGCGCGGTAATTATACGCTTTCTAGGTGCATAGGTCGTGCCGGTGGGATTTGCATATCGTTCGGGGAATATAAAGAACCGGGGGACAGTGGATACATTTGACAGCGATCCCGATTACGCTCATTAAAACCTTCCCCGGTAGTATTGTGTAATTACATTTCCAGATCGGATTACCTGACAATGGCCACGAAACGCAGCCGCAGGACTACGAAAGCAATGATGCTAATTTACATGGTGTTGCTCGAAGGATTTAGATGTACGACCTTATCAGCAAACTTTCTCACTTTATAACTCTTAGGACGGTGGGTGAAGATTTAATCCTGGCTCTCTGTTGGTTGTGTGGAAAAAGGTTGAACTGAAAGGTTAGGTGCGGGAGTGAAATACTGATAGGTAGTGTTAGAAGCGTGGACTGGAATCAGAAAAGCATAAAAATAAATGTATCAGGATTTGAGAATCTATTTAAGTATGAAAGTCATTGCCAGCTCAGAAAATTATCGAGGATGAAGATGGACGCCAAAGTGGGCAGAAACATCGGCACAACGATTACACTGCTTCACATTTCACATCCACAAAAAGCAATCCATAAAAAAGTTCCAAAAAATATTAATGAAATTTTATCTAATTAATACAATCTTCCATCTTCCACCCAAATCAACGATCTAAATGAACATCACCAGTTTAACGAAGAAAGGAAGAGTTCCCCGCCGATTCAGACGTCGGCGCCGAAAGGTTGCGCGCATCGCTCGTCCTCGACGTGTGTCTCGAAGTGTCTCCTATAAATTCCGACGATCGCTGGAACGTCCCTCTGGAAAGTACTTTGTTTTACAACTCGACACCCACGACTCGTCTCTATGCGTACGCACGCGCGTTTTCGCGCTCGCGGGCCCGCGCGCTCGCGCTTGCACGCCCACGCGTACACGCTCATCTCACTAACACGCACCAGGGCCCTGCGGCCCCGGTACCCGCGACGACGTTCTACACAGAGCACGCGCTGCGTTCAATGTAAAGCGTTAAAACGCTACGTGATCGAATTCGACAAGCGACCGGACACTCGCCAGTCCGAGCCACCATTTCGCGCGCGCCGCGGGGAATATCAAACAGAGAGATCGTTAGAAACGTTTTAGAATTAAGCGCGCGGGCTTTTGACCGAAACCCTCGTCGCCATTACGGAGATCGATTTGAATAGAGCTCGATAATTCCCAGCCGGCGAAACCGGCGAACCGCTCGCGTTCCTCGCCCTTAACGATTGTGGAATGGAAGCTGGACAGGTGTCTTGGGTTTGATGATTATGGGTTCGACGGGGATGGAGATGTCTGAGTCATGTTTGGATTGTTCTGATGATTGATCTATTTGTGACAGAGGCGGCAAGCAAGGTTTGCTGTTGATAATGAGAATTGATACAACGGTGATCAACGGCCCTTTGAGGTGAAATGTTCTACTGTTGGTTTGTTATGGAAGTCAGGGAGTTTAATCATTAATCAGGATATCTCCAACAATAATCATCTGCTAGGATCCGGATGAATTTTGACCTAATTCTATGAACTAGAAAATTTGAATACAAGATTTAAGGAGCCATACTATATTTTGGTTAATGAGTTATCTATTATACAGAAATTTTAAGTTACTGGTCAATAAAATTAAATTGATTTCAATTATAAGAATTGCAATTATCAGACAACAAGTAGATAATGCCTAAATTTAGCACCAGAGATAATCAGATAACTATCTCGAATGTTTGGTGCTCTAGAAAAGTGAATCCAGAGGTAATAATGTTAATATGTATCATAATTGTACACTAAAATATTTTGCACCAATATGCTTTACTTTTTAAACAATTCAAGTATATATCTTTAAAGATCTGAAGATTTTAATGTTCCTATTGAAATCTGACTATATCAATTGTCTATTGCGTTAATCTCAAACTTTTGGACAATATTTATTTTGAAATGTATTGCAATTTTTTTTACTATATGCTATTTGTTATATTTTCAAAACAATATTAAGAAATTAGCTAAGGAGGACAGTATTATTTACTAAATTAGCTAAGGTTGGTAGTATTAGCTACTAAATTAGCTAATGTGGGCAGTAACAGTAGATTACCTAAGAAGAATGGTACTCCCATGCCCTGATTTATACTGTACCAGCTAATCCACTACAATTAACCTCGATCAAAGGCTATTTGCAGCTACTAGCTATAGTTGCGAACAGTATCGAGAGCCATGAACAAATTCTTTCCTGGAATCGACTTCCCCCAATCCTACCATAAACAGAAAAATTTGCAGAGACATATATAATCAATCTAATTTATTTATATTACCTAAAAAAGATTATATATCCTTTCCCTCGGATGTTCAAAGGTAATCGTCAGACCAGTAAAGAAAATTAGCGGAGGTACGTCAGTTAAAGAGGGTAGCGCATTAAAATGTCCATGCGCCCTAATTGTTACAGCGAATCTATATCTACTAATCTACTGTTTGATGATCAACTCGTTGTTCAGAGATGTTGGCACAGTTATTGAATATAATAATCGCAGTATCAAGAGCCAGGAACGAATCCTTCCCCGAGGCCCACCACCTCCAGCCCCGCGACGTTGGGAAATCCCATTCATCAGTTCCATCTCCCCGACACGCGGCTCGAAAGTCATCTTTCGAGAATTCACGGAGGTGTGCCGTTACAAAAGCGTGGCCGGTTTCCCGTCGAAACAATGCTCCCGATCGAGCGTCGGCTATTTTGAATACTTTCCCACAGGCGCCGCGAGGAGAGAAGCCTCCTGTCGAACCCCCGTCGGCGAGAGGCTAAAACCTAACACCATATTAGCCTCCGCGATTCCCGCGAAGAGGAGCGACCGCGGAGCGACTATCAACGCGCGGATATCGAGTTTAACGCGAGTTCGTGAAATAATCGCGTTGACGCGGAATCAGGCGTTCCGATCGTGAGACGCGGGAGCGCGGCAATAAGCGTCGATGCCATTTCCAGCGGCACCCGGTAGGGATCACCTTGATCCCTGAAATGTTAGACCCCAAACGCCGCCGGCTCGTCTGCATAAACTATCTGTCTCCATCGCGACCGGGAGAGAGAGACCTTCAGTGGTCGGGGGACTCTCTCTCGCCTCTCGCTACTCGTATCGTGGAATTAGATTACGTATCTCGCCTGTCCGTGATTTATTTATCAAGCCCGGGCCCCTCGAGGCGTGCTGCGGTTTCAACACCTTTTGACGCGTGTATTTACGATTATGAGGATTACCGCGGGGGCAATTAGAGCCGCTCGACCGGTATAAACACAGATAATTGCGCGCGGTGTTCCGCGACCCGGCGCGACTCGCGCGAGCGCGGGCCTTAAATTACGCGCTCGTCCGGGGGAAAATCGGCCGATCCATGCTGGATCGCGACGGGGATCGCCGACGCGATTTCGCGTAATTGCAAAATTATTTCCACCGAGACGAGTCCACCGCGCCGACCGATCCGCCGGGGCCCGTGTTAACGTTTAGTTCTGCCTGAGGGGACTCGACTGATCCGGGGACCGATAAAGGATGACGAATGGGTTGTTAACCGCGGTCCGGAAGTGTCCTGAGCCGGGCTTCGGTGTGTGGAGCATACCAGTGAAGTGTAGATGCACGGCTAATTAGATAATGATCGGAGGTAAAGCTTAATACTTGGCAAGTTAATGATCTTTGATATCAAAGTGTTTTTAATCCTGTATCATTTTGTCTTCGTGTTAGTTGGAATTGATGATAATTCGCATGCAATTGTGTAGAGTTTAAAAAAATCGAGGAAAATCCAGATGAGTTGGGAATTTCGCGATGACTCATAATCAGTGCGGATCTACGTACTACTTAATAATATATGTAAATGAAACTAATCCAAAACAAGACACGTGTGCTTACTCTGAAGTCATCTGTAAGATAAGATAAGCCGATGCCTGGAGATATCAATCATTCTATGCTGCGCGCTCTGCTACTGGGAACTGTTGGCTTGCCATCCAGGAAACTGAATATTCCAGGAGAAATTCAGTAGCTTTTTATTCCTTCTTATGAATTCCATTAATATTTATAGTTCGTGCTACCCTGGATTCCGCGCATATGGTTATGAAAGATGAAGGATGAATTACTGGGTGAGAAATTTGATTATTAGTGTGTCATCATTCTGTGGAGCCGAAAAATCGAATGAAAAATTGAAAACAATGATACTGATTCCTTGTAATTTTGATGTAATTAAATTTAAGAAATGCAAGACAGGATTTCAAAATACTCATCGAGTTTTAGACTTCAGTTTAGAAGCAATTCTCAGAATCATTTTATCATTAACCCTTATATAGTCTAAAGTAATTATAAATGCGCTAGAAAATTTTTACATTAGATTTTAAACGGAAAATGGTGGATAACACCTCGAAAACTGGAAGAAGTGGAATGTGTAATGATAAATTCGGATACTTCTTTGGTAAATATCACCATGCAAAGATCTTCATGGATATTTGCAGATTCTAAAATGTACAAAGTATAATCTATATAATTTAAAAATAGATTGCTATCTCGAGCTTAAAACGGTCAAACCTAAAAACTATTATTGCAAATATACTACCCTTCGGACCAATACGACTGCTCAACCAAAACCTATATGACTGCTCCCTTATCAGAATCACTCGATCATACACGCTATTTATAATATAATTATAATACACACTATTTGTTAACAAAGTGTATCCACAGAGACGACCTAAAGCCAGCCACTGAACCATCAAGGATTTGCAAAGAACAGAAACCGTGAGCGTGAAACCAACTACCGTTTCCCCATATCATCCTCCTAGATCTCTCAGAAGGATACTTCAATCCTCGATCCGCGCCATCAGCAAGGAGGGAATATTAAAATTTGCCACGACGGTAATCGTTATAAGCGATCCGTCCGCGAATCCTGACGTTATCGCATCACGATCGCCGACTAAATGATTCCCCAGGAGTTTCTACTCCGTGCCGCGCGACAAAGGACCTGGGCGACTTCTCCACACCGTTGGCCAGGATCCCGCGAGAGAGCCGTGGCTCTCGCGAGAGAGCTGCCGCAGCGAGAGATCGTGAGAAGTACTCCAGATCACCGAGCAGGATCTACCAGGTACATATCGCCGAGGCTGTTAGAGTCAGATCGCTAACAAAGTGAGGATCAAATAATAACACGTTACGATCGCACCGGGCCGAAGATAGATGGCGCTCGGTGTGAGTGAATAATTTGATAATGGCGGCGGCGGGAGCGACGGCGGCGCAGCGCTTCTCCGTACAATCTTTTGCGCCCCCGCCGCCTCCTAGGATCGAGGACGAGCGCGGTCAAAGAGGGAAGACGATCTCCGATCGTTGCTCGAGATCTAGCACTCGATCCTCCCCTCTTTCTTTCTCCTTCGCTCGCGCTCCGTTCCTCCGCGGTTCCCCCTTTTAGCACCCCCCTCCACCCCGTTGATCGTCGTCTTATTTTCTCCCTCCTCCGTTCTTCCCGATCCTGAAAGATCGTGCCGCGGGATCACGGGGCGATTCGTGATATACCCGCCGCGCCGCGCGGTTATGCGCGTAGAGATCGCCTTTTCTGCCCCATGTAAAGGGATATTCCGGTGTTTTCGGGATTTTTGCAGACGGCCTTAATGGCGGATGATTGTGCGCCAAAGGTAATCCCCAGGTGAAAATGAGCCATCGGGGTCCCCCGCCATCGCGCGTCGATCTTCGACCGGGATCGAACGGTAACTCTGATCCCTGAGAGCGTGCTTGCGTTCGCTCTCACCCCCCTTACCCGACACTGTTTTTTAGTATTATCCGACTAACGCAATTGTGTTGCGATGTCGGGGCAGCAAGGAGACTTGCACTTTCTTGTGAGTTTGAAATTGCCTTTTTCTATGGAGGCCATAGAAAATTGAGAAGAAAGGAAGATTTCAAAAAGAAGGTTTACATGTAAGACTCATCGATTTTAATCCTCCACGGCTGATAATGGGTTTGTTGGAGTCAATATTTTCTATTTTTCATTATTGTTACTACAATTTAACTGCAGGAAAAAAAATACTTTTCGATATCTTCAATTCTTTGGAACACGATGATAGCTTTTTTATACCATTTGAATTTTATAACTATGTTCTATTAGCTTGTTCTATAATCTTGAAGAGGCTATCTACCTGCTTTTATAATGAATTAAGGGGACTTTTTTCAAAGCTCTTTTTAGCACTGAACTAACGAAAAAAAGTTCCTCATGTGTCACACCCTTTTTACTTTTGAATTTCATTAGAAATGGTCGAAACTTGTACTTCTCTCCTCCGTATTTTCCATATTTCATATTTCTTTAAAATTTCACAGTATAGTTATAAATAAATATCTAGCCAAAAAAACAAAACATTTTTTATGATATCACAGAGTATTGCCCCTTAACTCTTTGAATCACGAACATAAAAAAGTTAGTACAAAAAAGAAAATACTAAGTTATGTAGGAAAACTGTATAAAAATTTATGTCGGAAAATTTTTGGTTGTGCACCAAATCTGCATAAAAATTAGTGCAAGCAGAAGTTATAATTTTGCATTAAAACGTATATCTAATTTTAAGCCCCGATGCACACGAGCGTCAAAAAGTCGCTGCGATTCTGCATACTACTATGTTTTTCACAAATACAAACAAATTGGGCAACGTCACTGACACGAAATTACAATGATTGCAGACAATCGCAGCGACTTCGCGTCGCTCGTGTGCATCGGGGCTTAAAGTTAGATATACGTTTTAATGCAAAATTATAACTTCTGCTTGCACTAATTTTTATGCAGATTTGGTACACAACCAAAGATTTTCCGACATAAATTTTTATAGTTTTCATACATAACTTAGTATTTTCTTTTTTGTACTAACTTTTTTATGTTCGTGATTCAAAGAGTTAAGGAGCAATACTCTGTGATACCATAAAAAATGTTTTGTTTTTTCGGCTAGATATTTATTTATAACTATACTGTGAAATTTTAAAGAAATATGAAATATGGAAAATACGGAGGAGTGAAGTACAAGTTTCGACCATTTCTAATGAAATTCAAAAGTAAAAAGGGTGTGACACATGAGGAACTTTTTTTCGTTAGTTCAATGCTAAAAAGAAGCTTTGAAAAAAGTCCCTTTAATTCATTATAAAAGCAGATAGATAGCCTCTTCAAGATTTAATAGGTTATCATTAGACAGTGGATTTTTATGTAAAATAACATTTTTGACAGGCATAAATAAAGAATCGAAACTTGAAAAACCGTATGTTTACATTCTAACTTAAATAATATTGTACATACTTAGCATTGCCATAAATGCATAAGATACGCTGTCTACTTATTATTATTAACTAAAATTATCGGAATTTAGACTTACATCGCTTTGGTTCTCAGCCTTCCATGTTTGGTGTCAGCTTCTCAAACCTCCATGTGTGATGTCAGCATCTCAAATCTTCACCTCTGCATCTCTCTGAAAAATTCAAGAATCAGTATTATCCACTTCACCAAAATAAAAAAGTATAAAAACACAAGGTGTTCCAAGGTATCCGCAATTAATTCCCAAATTTTAAAGTTAAGTATCTATTATCGTTACCTATTATATTCAGAACTATCATGATCTGAATCTGAATAAACCTTCAACCTTCGCAGTAAACATCCCCATACCTTTTCGCCTATTTTCCTTATGTATTCCGGATGGACTCTCGCGTGCGTAGATAAATTCAACGGATACGGAAGAGGAGCTGGCCGACGGCTGTCCGTCGCGTTGCATCGTTTTTCGCAGGAATCGCTAGGAGAAGACAGACGGGGGCCGCGAGAAAGAGCGGAACGTAACGGAGCGGGCAACAAGGGCAGCGAAGGGATCAGCAACGACGAAACTCCGGTGGAGGAGGAGGGTCGAAGATGCTCGCGGCTCGTGAGGATCAGGCATAGGTAAGTGGCACTTATGTTTAATACGTGAGTGTGGATGAGTAGTCGGGCCCTGCACGCGATCCTCGCGTCTTCCCTGACCTCGCGCGTTCGCTGGAACCAATTTCCGCGGATAATACGACCGCTCTGTAAAAACCGAGATGTTCCTCTAAATGGAGCAGACCCACGGGCTACGGGGTCCACCGATACCCCACCGACATACAGGGTGTTCCATTATTAAACCGCACGCTCAAGTAATAATTCGATAATAAGGACCGCAACTCCTCAAAATAAATTGCTGTTCAGGTGGGCGTACTTCATAATTAAGGGTTGGATGCTTCATATAAAATAGTAGGAAAGTCAGTTGCTAGATTTTATATATAAAAATCGTATACGTATTTCATGAGGCAATTTAAGATTTTCAAAATTGTGGAAGTTTACGTAAATTTTAATTTTGATAGAAACAGGCAAAGAATTGATGCTTTAATAAAAGTGTGCCTTACTTTTTCCTAATTTCACATTTACACAAATCTTCGCATTGAGTTGACCAAAATGTTTTCGTTCCCAATAAAAAAAATAGACGATAGAAAAATTAATTATTCCGTCCTTCGTCCAAAGAAAAGTGGTATCCCCCTCGACTTCTGTCGGCGAGAAAGTGAAAGGCGCGAGTCCACAATGATCTTGTGGAACAAAATAATCGAACATTTATGCACTGCCGCGTAATTACACGTCGCACCGCTTCGACGATTCGAGCCGTAATCTCGGCACTCGTTAAAATCGTGATATCGCGGAGCAGATTACTCCGCTTATCCAGCTCTGTCATTAAGCGCCGCTGAATCCACCAAGATCGTTCTAATATCGATCGAAGTTTCGAAAGCTCAGGCGGCGCAGATACGGAACGCGATTTTTCACACGCGCTCCCTTGACTATCGACTCCCGCCACCGCATCGCCTCCCATGATCGCGACTTTTAATGGGAAAATCGAAGGAGCAGATTCTCACGAAGGACTCGCGAGGGTGCCATGCGCGGAGAACGAAGTCGGCCTGGATAATCGATTGGCGATCGGCACTCGTTTTAAAACGCGAAGAAGTCAACGTCATTTTCGGCCATTAAACAAGCTCTTTTGAAACTACAAATTTTCAGTAAATTGACAACATTTCTGTATTCGGACCTAGATTTAGTTGATCGGAACATGACTGTGTCCCGTCCGGGAAATCCTATGTACGCCCTATGTCTTCTGGCAGCGGTTTGCGTACGACAACATGTGCAAAACAAGTACGATAACCTGCAGCTTTTTGATTTATGAGACAGACGTTTGGAAATTATAATGGGATTTTAATGTGCGATTAAAAGCTGAAACTTTCAATAGATTTCATTCATTAAAATTAAGACTGAAAAATGTAAAAGTAAAGTTTCTGGCTGTGTTTCTTCTTCTAATTGCACTTTCAATGACATGTAATTATATTTTAATGAATTAAATTTATTTATTTATTTATTTATTTATTTATTTAATTCTTAACGTACCCTTTGGTGCATCCAGGGAAGAATAAATGATAAATAATTCTGATGATATCAATATACTTTTTCTTGTATCTATCTCCGACAATAAGAAACGCAGAAATGAGTATAAAAATATGACATTCAATTAATTAAATCTTTCTTACTTATACTTAACCTCTAAATCTGAAGATTTCTTTTCCTCGTTTAGTTTTGACACTAATGTGTGATTTTTATATTTTATGTTTAGGTTGTCTGAACCATTAACGAAAGGCGTGTCATTGCGAGCTCCGACAACGCCTTTGACAAAACCAAGTCAAGCAAATTTGAAGACGTTTATTATGACCGACAGTGAAAAGAACAGAGCTAAAAGTGGTCACCAAAATCTTCCGTCGACCGAAGCTGTTAATACGCTGGTTTCGTGTGTTTACAATTTCGCCAAACGTGCCAAGCGATTGGTAGGGGATATTCGAGACAATTTACCTGTAAGTGAATTTTTTTAGAATCATTCGTGTTAGTTTGAAGACCATTCAGTTTTCATTTGTTTATTGAGTCATTGGGTTTAAGACAATTATAGAGCATTTAAATCTGTTTATAATCCTCTTGGAAAATGTTGTCCCTTTATGAAATTTAAGTTTGTAAGTATGTTGAAAGAAAAAGACCTGAGGACCGTAGTATAGTTGAAATGGTATATCCAAAAATAATTCAAATCAAACTATTAAGGGCAGAGATTTTGCCAAACGTGAGAGGGGACAAGGGTATTTTGTATTTCCAAGTTCCCGTCTAGAAAATTGCATAAATAAATTTTTTGCGGGTACAGCACTTATCAGTAGATTCAGATAAAGAGCGCTCAGGGTCCCGTTTGAACAACAATAAACACCATATGTTGAAAAAATTGGAAAATACGAAAGTGAGACCTTGAGACAGATGTAATCAAAGTAAGCTAGATGGCTGCCGAAGCCACATTTTCCCAAATATCTCACGATTTAATGGTTTAATCACTCATACCGACCCTGAGCGCCCTTCCTATCACTAATAGAATATCACTGAAATCCGATTTTTGTCAATTAAGCACTCCTGGAAGACGGGAACTTGGAAATACAATCGCCATGTGATGCCACGTCAAAAAAACTTCAACAAATTTCCGTTAACGGCGCTTGTGGTATTTGCTAATCAGTTTGATTACGTTATCATCAAAATCGATGAAAAAATAAATCTGTTGGTAAATGTAATGTAACTGTAATTGTCGGTAATGTATTTGACAGCATTTGACAGCGCGACGAAAAACATAGTTGCCGAAACGCCTCGAGAGTTTTGTTACGCTGTTGTCACATTTGTTTTACTATGATCTGTCCATCAAGAAAATTTGAACGGCTCGAGCCGAGATTTCGATTACCTTCAAAAACAGGACAAAAATCATAACTTCCAAACTAACTACTTTTCGGCCTAAGTACCCTAATACTTTTTTAAAGAGAATACAAGAATACATCGATTAATGCTTGAAAAATATATAATTATATAAAAAAAAGTTGAGGTAATATCAATTTTTTATTAAATGAAAATGTTCTTTGGTAATGTTCATTACTGGAATACGTTATCAACCAAGAACTGGCTAAATTTTGTTTAAAACATTTTTTCGTAAACTTAAAAGAAATAGATGAAAAATTGTGACAAAAGTTTCCTGTTACTATAACACTATAATTGTAACTATTTTCTCTGTTTCGAACACATGCGAGCAGTTAAAATTAATGGTAATATAAAGTTTAATATTTAATAATTAATATAGCAAAGTATCAAAAAAAAAAATATACCTTGGTGGCCGAAAATACCACGAAGTTTTGGAAGATTGTAGAATGACATTCATAAGAGATTTTATAATCATAATACATTAGCTAAAGTGTAGCGTAGACTTTTGTTAAAATTCGAAAAATTACGCGGAAGTATTTTGGAAAAGAAAGATGATTTTCACCTGCAAAAAAATTACATTAAAATGCTTCGAAAAATTAAAGTATCGTATGTTATTACTTGAAAATCTTATGAATTTCAATGTTCGATCTTTCAGGACTTCGCAGTGCTTTGGCCAGCAAGGTACGTTTTTTGAAAGGGTCGAGTTCCGAAGTTGCCAACTCGTCAAAATTCTATTTTTTCCACATAATATAAAGGCTTGTTTGTTGCAATGACATTTTTTAGTTTTTACCGTTTTGTAACATCACTAGGGTAACTGTCCTAATTACGGATGGTGTCCCTATTATGTAGGATTTCTGCATATTCATGTATTAAAGATATTCTGTTTGCTCAATACCTGATAATTGAACCACAATAATTCAATTTCATATTTTAATGCTGAAGCGGGTATTTTAGGCACAATTTTTCGAATAGTCTAAATAAAAGTGCTAAAAAGTCGCATTTTTACGTAAGTAAAAATTAATAATGTGCTTTTATGGAATAAACTACATATATTTAAAAAAAAGTAAAGTAAATTATGATACTCTGTAACATAAACGCCTCTGGTTTGAAGACTCTGTAATAGGTGCAACTTTTCTTTTCATAAAATAAGAAAAAAAATCTATTAACCCCTACCGAGAGATTCGATCGCTGAAATATCATATTACGAGACACCCACCATGCCACGTCGCTATTCTATATTACAAGAAAATGTCTACATTATATGTAAAATGATAATAATTTAAAAACTATATGATTCAAAATTTATTTGGTAACTGTGCAGAAAGAGGTACACCTCACCGATTTCCATGAAATTTAGATTTTTTAAATGTTAGCATCAAATTTGCGTTAGCGTCATGTCTGCGTCCCCTTCCGAAACGCAAACAGGACGTATTTGTATTTTGTCATTTAACAATTCATACATCTGATTTATGTGTGCATGTATATGTATACTGATATATGGACGCGACTGCAAAATGACGCGTGACGCTCGTGTGTCTCGGCCCTATGTTTTTCACAAATATGAACAAATCGGGCAACGTCACTGACATGAAATTGCAATGATCGCAGCGACTTCGCGTCGCTCGTGTGCATCATTTCCATTTTGCGTAGCGGAACAAAACACGACGAAAAACAAGCGGTTTTGTGGTAGATAAAAAGGAAACAGAATTTCTTTATAAAAATCACCGTTAGAAGTCGCGCTATCACATTTCAACGCCGAATTATTTTATCGATTATTTATTTTTGATAACGGCCGCTTAGAAAAAAAACCGCTGCGATCGATTCGGAGGTACCCTCGAAACAGTCTCCGCCCTTAATGTCCAAATTAAAATGATCAAAATTTTCTCGCAGCTTACGAAATCACCAAAGTGTCTTGACCCTTTATCCACATACAATGCCCTCGATTCGATTCTCTACCTATCGAACACTTTTGGAAACAAGTGGTTAATCTGAAGGAAAACGTAAACTCCTTAATGATCATCTAAAAAATGCGAACTGCTACTTAACGAAGGTGTGCGCGGATAGAGGGGGAATCCGCAAAAGATCTTCGTTAATGGGCGGTAATAACGCTAATCCACAGTGAGTAATTTTTCTTAACGCCATTTACCTGGAACTCTGAGAATCGATTCCCATTTTTTCTGACTTATTTCAGATGCTGGGCACGAAATTGGCTGCGTTGTGAATTCTCGAAACTAAAAATGAAAACAAAAAAAAATTGATACGTCACAAGGAAACGTGATGTACCGCGTTAAGATAATTTGAGTGTTGCTCGCTCACAATGGCGCCTATGAGCGGACAAATACTCGACGCGAGATTTACAACGCGCGTGCTCATTTGAAACTTCTAAATACAGTAGTTCCCGAATGTGGGCTGGCGATTTCCTCTAGATGTCTGTTGACAGGTCACCGCTTTTTTATCCACTTACATCGTGGAAACTTTTTCGACCACGAGCTCGACACCAGGAACAATGAGACCGTAACAGACAACCATAGTCAATCGATTCGTTATGTTCTCTCGATTAAAAAAATATCAAACACGACACAATTTGATCCATAATAAACGAAATAACGAAAGAAATTGATTTTCACGATCTAAAGCTGACTTCGCTAAAAATAGTCCGATTTCAATAAAGTTTAATGCTAAGAATCAGCGTTGAAGTATCAATACAAAAATTGCACCGTTGTATTTTTAGCGTTCTTCCAACTAGCGAAATAAGGTTTGAATCGTCAAACTAATTTCTTTCGTTATGTCGTTAATTATAGGCCGAATTGTTTCGTGTTTAATATTTTTTTAATTGGTCACTCTCGTAACGATCCGCTGAAACAAGGTGGAAATCAGTGAGACCACTTCCTAACTATTTTAGTCAAATAAGAAATCAGAGGTGTGAGATTCACTTTGCCAGTAAGTTGACTTACAGGTTGGAAAGTCAACAGTTTACGCGGGAACTATTGTAAATATATTGCAACGACAAGTAATTAACTAATAAAACCATATAAAAAATATATCAATGTTTTTATTTATCACCATCACAATTTTAAACATCTGTCACACAATTCTCTGCGACTGAATCAAAAAAACTACGGTTTCCAGAGTTTCCACCCTCCGAATTCAACTTCCTTCCGCCATCTGTCTTCCTTCCATCCACAGTTTTCCGCCGCCTTATCGCAAACATCTCAAGTATCTTTGTCCACGTTTGCCCGAGGCATCCGTTAGAACAGTAGCCCGGCGGATTTCCAAATACTGCGGCGGTTTCGGCGAGCGACCGCGCGGGAAGAGACGGCCGGGCTCATTTGAATTTTCCCAGACAGGATGTGCACCGCGTGCATTTCAATCCCCGGGGACACCCCGACGAATTATGGTCGTGGCAGACGGTCCCGTGGAAGAAGAATGGACGAAAAGAAGGGAACGCCCGGCGGAGCGGCCTCTACGTGCACGCGGATGGGTGGTTTAAGAGCGAACCACCGGTATCCAGAGCACGTCCGGAGCGCGAAGAACTTATTGTCATGTGCACGACTCGCCGGGGGCATTTTAATATTTCCGCTGAATGCGACGTGGAAACGGACGGACGACCGGGAGGTACAGGGAGAGGGGTGCGCAGGACGAAAAAGAAAGCGCAAGACGGCGAAGGGAGGAGGCGAGGGATCGTTACCGCGACTGCCACCGGTCTTGCTTTCCGTCTGACAGGTGGCTACGCAGCACCTACGTCAACCCTTTGTTTTTTCACGCGCGAGACGACGCGCTGCTTAGAGAGGCTGGCGCCACGAAGCGCATAACGATACTCGAATTTAAATGCTCCGGCAACACGTAAAGTATATCTCTGGTACGCCTGGTCGGCTTCGCGGTCTGGGCGAGGGAGCTTTCCTCTTTTGGGAATCGATAGCTGATGCAGAAAAACTTTGATTAACTCTTTGAGGATCAATACTTTCAGAATGGAGCCACGATTTTTATTATTTTTTTACCACATGTCGCTGCAAGTTTTATTAAGAAAAAAATTGAGCTGGTATTTCTTCAATTCTGTATCTAAGTATATCGTAAGTATAACACAAAGAACTTTAAGATCATTAACATATTTATTGTACTAGGATTTGCAATTACTAGGGTGATATGCAATGTAAAAGCAGGAAAGACATAAAAATTGTCTGCAATGTGCACATTCGACGACAGATATGGAGTTACAAGTACATTTATTAAAGTTATTTGTATTATACTTGCTGTATACTTTTTCAAAAATATATGCTTAGATACATATTTATAAACAGCTCTAGTACGCATAGGATAAAAGTGAAGGAATTACAATTGCTCGAAACAAAAATTTGAAAAAAAAACAAACTCGGAACAAACCGGGATTCGAACTCTGGACCCTCGGCCTTTCAATTGAGCTGTTTTCTTTAGCCTTTTAAACTTCATATTTTAATTGTTTATAAAACATGCGCATTGGCGCAAAACATTACAGAATGTCATCATATATCCTCTAGAATCAATCACTAAAGTTTCATTACAATCCAAGGAGTACTGTAGGGTCTCCTTGTTAGACTTAAAATAATGTCTTTGAGACTGTGTGGATTGAGTTTTTTTTTTTAATTTTTCGAATGATTTTCATTAATATACAGCGTGCTCCATTTAATATTACCCACTTGATTTTTATCGTTATTGCTAGTCGAAGTGAGAAATGTTTGGATAGGTGTTGAATTTTTATATGATTACTTAGCTTTTTTATAGGTGGATGTATCAAAGGTTTACGGAAGTCATTTATGATTTTTTTCAAGGGGCTATTCCCAAGTATGGCAGGTAGGTGACTATACCGACAAAATAAGGTAAAAAAAAGGGTTTACGCGGAACAACTTTTTGTCCTTATACGAGCAAATTTTAACCTGGGAAATGGCTCATTCGAAAGAGGAAGGTTCAATGCAGGGTGCTCTACTCTTGGTTTGATCAGATTTTATTGATATTTGGAGATCTGAGCGCTACAAAGTAGAGCAAGAATCGAGAAATTTAGCCGTGGAATTAAAGCATTATTGCGTCACTGAACGAGTTTTTTGAGCGAAATCAAGAGTAGAGCGCCCTGCATTGAACCTTCCTCTTTCGAATGAGCCCTTTCCCAGGTCAAAATTTGCTCGTACAAGGACAAAAACTTGTCCTGCGCATAATCGTAGCTAATTTGGGGGTTATTGATAAAAACCGGGTGAAAAAATGACAACCAGATGGCGTCTAATTGTAAAGGAAAGTGTTAGCTTGAAACATTGCTCGAAACGTAAACAACTCTTTCTGCATCTTTGTTTCTACACATTTCACATTTGCTGCAGTAAAAATGTTCCTTCAAACAAAATTGAACGTGACGGAAACTTTGGTCACAGATTTGAAGCTATTAGAAATCAGCGAAACCCTTGGAAAATAGGACGTAGGTTTGGTCGGCTCAAACCCATTACTACTGAAACCACCATATTTCATTTCTGTCAACCCTCTGAAGTGGCGAGTCATCTCCGTAAACCACCAATTACCAACTGCCGCATCCTGTGACGTCATTTTAATGCATACTTCATTTGTTCCATCATTTTTTGTTCATGTTTATTAATTTTTCCTGTAACACCATTATACTATTCCTATAGAACTTCTCAAATTTCAGGGCTAAAAATTGTAAAAATGGCACGAAATTTCCACTGAACCCACTCATGCTTCTCAATCTTAAAATTAAGTATTTATGCGCCTCATTAAGAAGAAAAACCAGTCCACTAGACCCTGATCACGGTGTATTATGGAGGTGTTCCGACAAAGCACCTCTGCCTGGTTGATTTTTTGTGATCAATAGATGGAAGGTCCTCTGGTCACCGCTAGGGGCGTCATAGTCAGAACTCTGCGTATGCTATGCATGTGTGTGAATCAAGTGCGTTACAGATGATCCTAGAGCTTTACTCGCGCTGGGTCTCCCCACCACTTGAGCTAACTGAACCAATAGGAGTGCTCCCCACAGATGTTCCTACTTAGACGCACTCTAGCGGTCGCTAGAAGATCTTCCATGTTCAATTTATTTGTATTTGTGAAGAACGTAGTTGTATGCAAAATCGTAGCGACTTTTTGAATCTCATAAAAATGCCCTCAACAGAAAAATCAATGAGCCTTGCCCTCACCTCATACCCTCCAGTAGAAAATTTATCCATCCCCAGTATTCATTTCCATCCCTAAAAGCAGTTTCCACCAAAACCAAATCGACTATAAAACTACTACGTTTTCCCAAAACCTGCAACCTATAATCAATTCATCGTCAGTAGAACCACCATGACAAATGTTTCCCAGAACCCAAAAGTTATTCGCCTGCGTACAAAGCACGCGTTAACGCAGAGTATATTTCACTGAAGCCTCGAAGATCTATCACTCGAAATCGTCTCCCTTCGCGCATTGATTTTCGTGACTCCTTCGCATCGGATTGACGCACGATACATTGGGCCTGACGACGCGCGCGACGGCCACCAGATAAATCGCCGCGGGCCCCGACACGCGTGTCAGCGTGTTACCCTGTCGCCTAATGCCATCGTCGCGTCGCGCGAATCGTTCTGGTAGTCCGAACGCGCTCCGATACATTTACATATTATGCGTGCACGGTAGCTGCAGCCTCCTGCTGCACTGCCGACTGACTTTCAATGATAGTGCACCCGGGAGGACCCCTTTTCGACTGCGGACCCTAGACGTGAAAGATTTTGGAAAGTCCAGCGGGAGCCTTGGAATAATCCCATCATTTGCAAGGTAGATGCGGCGAGTTGTCCCGTTTTTGGGGAAATTTATTGGCAGATGTCCTGGTTTTCGGGGATTTATTGGGAGATCGCGTCAAAGTGGCGGAATTTAGATAGACTTGGGGTTAAATTATGATTGCAGTATTGGAGAACCGTGCCATGCACCTGCTGTCTCTAAAGAAGTAGAATTTGAAGCATCTAATTAAAATCAAATTTGAATTGGAAGACTTCTAATCGCTTAGCAATAATTGTGATGTGTCTATTTTGTGTATTGTGCAGTGGATTTGGGTCTTCGAATCCTGCGCAAAGTGTTTGGTATTTGAAAAGGTTGCAATCTGTTAAGGAAGGTTGAAAAAAGTTGCGATTGTCTGGATAAAAAGGTCCCAATCCACCGTCCATGAAGTAATAGTCCCGGAACAGAAGTGGTTTACACGAATCCATTGGTAAACGCTTGATTGGAAAAGTTCAAGCAACGGATGCACGTATCAAGGGAATTGCAACACGCATCCTACAATCGATCCCTGTGGTCGGTGCAATTGTTATATTGTAGCAATAAGAATTGCTTCGTTCCTCGTGGCACGCGATCCAAGTAGTCTCCTATTGGCAACCTTAATTGCGAGTCATGGTATTTTCTCCGTTACTTACATAACGAAATCGCCGTCTGCTCGCGTATCCGGATCTCGTTGGGATCTCGAAGAAGCGGCGTGAATCACCCCCAACACGCGAGACCGATTGTGTCAGCTGATCTCCATAACGAAATCTACGGGTTCAATCAACCGTTTGTTGTTTGGGAAAAGGCTATTATTAGATCATCCCATAAATCACGTCTTTGACGGCTACTTCTTGAAAAAAATTAATATATGCAGTAATGTTATAGGTACCTAATTATTCGAAAGGAGTCTTCCTTAGTTTTATTTCTCAATATTTTAAATATAAGATAGGATAACTGCTCCTATTAATGTGCTGTTAAGCAAGCACGTTCTCTTTACGAAGTAAATATTCAATTATCTGGTCTCATTGTATTCAATTCCAGAACGCAACTTTGTTGTAACAGAAAGAAAACTTAAAAAAAACCAGTTAATTTATATAAAACTATAGGTGTATTTTTCTCTCTAAAAAAAGGTAGAAGAATTAATTGGTAAGAGATCCACATAATTTTATTTAAGATACTACAAGAAAAATGAACATGCATAAAAGTTTTTCTAAGAACATACAATAGCAAAATCTGAAACCTAAAAAATGCAATTTCTGTAAAATTCTACTTTCTCCTCAATCACCATTCCTTTCCCATTACAGTCAAATTAAGAATCCTACTCTGTTGCAACGGAAGGAAAACTATACTCCGCGAAATTCGACAATTTCTCCGCATTAGCATACACAAACCCGAGCCCCTGGATCGTAAGTAGAACGCGCTCAAACAGACGTCTTATTGATTCAAAGTCTCGGCCGATGGCGAACGCCGGTCGCATACCAACTGTAAATCTGCTATTTACCTCGCACCTACGACAACGATATTCGCCATTACGAAACTGCATCGTTTCGCGTCGCGCGGCGAAACCGTCGAACGAAGATGAACCCGCAAATGGCTTTCACGGTTGCTCGAGACCATGAAACAAGATAAACGGCGCGGCGCTCCGGCTTCATTTTTGCCCGAACGGATCGTCCGCGTGGATTATTCCCGGGGTAGGAAAACGAAGATGAGAGGAAGGAGGGGACTGTTCAATTTTCAAGTCATCGCCTCGAATCTAAAGGAAATCTCGTCGCGCGGTGAAAGAAGGTGGAAAGGATCGTATCTTGCGTAGACGTCTCGCATTGCCGGATGCGCGTGTGCCTCCCTCGCTTCCGGTCGTAAGGCTGCCTCGGGCTCATTGTCATGCTCGTCGCCACGCCCGCCCCCGGAATATGAAAACAAAATCATATTCTTTGTCCCTGGCCTACCGATGAGTTCCTTTATCTCCTGTGGTTCGGAGAGTTCGATGGATCGAATCAAAAAAAGATCGGATTGAAAAATCTGCTGAGGAATCATTAGCAATAATTGGCATGTTGTTCTCAGTGGAGAATTCCTGTAATAAAAATTTGGAATTCCAAATAAGTTCGGCATAAATGAAAGAATGTATCGGCGTCTTAGATATTCACAGAGTTGCGACAGCGTTTATGATTGAGATGCGCGGTAACATGACAAAACGTTCGACTGACGTAACGCGGGGATAAAAAATTGTTTGTTAATCTAAATGGCAGAATTTCTGCGGGTATTTTGCGTAACGAGAACTGGCATTCTACCGCGTTGCGTGCGGGGCGCGGAGCGTAAAATCTGTCGATTCGACGAGAAGAAGCGATGCCCTTTGGCCGACCACCTGCCCAGTCGAGGTAACACGGTTTCTCAAGATCGCTCGTTAGGCCTGCAAAACCCACAGCCGCATAATTGACGCGATCCTACCTTAGTTAGGTTAATAACTTTGCATTATAAATATATTAAGGTCCGGTCGCGGCTGCAGAGGATTCGGCGCAAAAAGTTGCTGAAGTTGCGCTGATCTCCGCTGCCGCGATTAATAAAGGTAGAGCGATTAAACGAGATCATGTGAACCTGGCGAGAGGAAATTCATGAAATTTAAACTATATAATGATTTACTGATTTCAATGTATTGAAAATCAGCTGTTCTCGACATTGAGTAATGGATAGTAATTTCACTTTACCTGTTTCAGTATATTATCTGTGGGTTAATTAAATCGTAGATATTTAATGATCTGCATTGAAGTATAAGTTCTGTAATTTTATAATATTGTATCTAAATAAATTCTGTATCTGAAGGTTTTTGAGTTCGAAAGTGGATCAGGGAGTTGATAACGAGGAAAACATTTTTGTTTTATAGATTGAAGCTAGAAATGGAAATTAATTGGGCTTTAATTTTGAAATAGCACTTTCCGCATCGCTGATTGAAAAGCACGCAACAAAAATACAATGACATTGCTCCGCGACATTCCTGGACGCCGTCTCGAATGTTTCCCGCAATTTGCAATCTTGAACGCCCAGTGCACGCGATGCGCATCTGGTGCATTCAAACGTCACGCTCTCGAATGATTTTAACGCCTGTCAGAGAGGCATCGCGCTCTTTGCGGTGCACCAGAGCGGAACAAAGTTGCGGTCAAGTTTTCTCGTGTTTTCTAATCGATTCCGTATCCATATCGACATCACTGAAACGTTCGAGCTACAAATCGACATCGCGTAGACGCGTTTAACTCGAAGAGAAGCGACTGCTGTAGAAACAAAAGGAAAAGTGCGGTCTGCAACTCCAATATGAAACGTGATAAGGGAAACACTAATTAGGTACTTTCTCAATTTTTTATTAACTGTCTTTAATGTTCAATATTTTAAATTATATAAATCTTCAATTGCGTTATAAACTCTGAAGATTATAAATTCTACAATTTCAAGTCTTCAACTCTGCACAGTAGAATTTGTACAAAATTCTGTGATGTTCTCAGGAGTTTACTCTACAAACAAGATAACTTAAGGGGTCATGTCCAGTCAGGAGGCCGGAAAAAACGTGCTTTTTAGGAATTTTTTTTTTTTCTAAAAGTATAACATTTACAGAAAAAACAATTCGTGTATTTGAAGGCGCATGTCTTTACAATCTTTTTGTAATTTTTATAACAAAAAATATATACAAATAACAATAGTATAGTAATTTTACTAGAGATCCTTTTAATGCGCGGTGACCACTCTTGCTCAGACTGGGGTCATCGAAAATCAAAAAACGAAAAAGATTTATTTTGTGTATGAAATTATCTAGTCCTTGAACGAAGGGTTTTTCGAAATATTCGCTTGGAACAAAATGGCGGGCGTGTGAAGTGAATGTTACGATTTTCGATGGAAATGACACCCATTTTTTATTAATAAAAAAAAAACTATGAATCGCAAAAAGAAATCCTTCGTTCAAGGACTAGATAATTTCATACACAAGATAAATCTTTTTCGTTTTTTGATTTTAGATGACCCCAGTCTGAGCAAGAGTGGTCACTGCGCACTAAGAGGATCTCTAGTAAAATTACTATACTATTATTATTTTTATATATCTTTTGTTACAAAAATTACAAAAAGTTCGTAAAGACATGCGCCTTCAAATACACGAATTGCTTTCTCTGTAAATGTTATACTTTTAGAATAAACAATTCCTAAAAAACACGTTTTTTCGGCCTTCTGACTAGACATTACCCCTTAAATCATTTTTCTCTGCATCACATACTCCGATTGGTGAATATTTTCACCCGGACCAATAACATGGAGCCAAGGATTTAAATGAACTAACCCAACGTGCAAACTTCTGAGCGCAACACAGCGTATCGACGTTCTCCGTTTAAGAGCCGATCCTTTGAGCGGCGTGCGCCGCGGCGCGCCGGTGCGGCGCATTGAAATTAGTTGAGAAATCTCCCAGAACCGATTGGAAAGTCAAGTAAACGAGCGGAAGCTTTGAAACAGCGGAATGACAAAGGCCTGGGCAGAGGATGCGCGAGATGACACGCAAAGTGTGCGAACGGTGACGGTGCAACGCGACTCGCGGTACGATTCGCGACGGGGACAAAAAAGCGCGGCGAGCGTCGCCGGTGGCAATTAGCTGTGCCCGTGCTGGAAAACTCGGAATGTTGCGAAAACTATGCGAAAAGTACGACAAGGGGGGACGAGACGGACACGGTCGACTATGCCGGTGGATGTCGACGACCGTCACGGAAGGAGGGCGTTACGCACACGCGTGTGCACACGATTGTGTCACAGATGTCATAATCTTACGTAATTGGGAGCCATCGTCGGGCATTTGTAAGCCGCACGCATGCGAGAGCGAGCCGGCCGAGCAGTACGCGCAGCAATTTGCTTTGATTCGGTATTGTAAATTGTGTCGCGGGAAAAGTGATGTCCGCTGTTAGGAAAGCGCTGGCCGCCGCCGCTGGCAGCGATTGTCTCGTCGATACAACGATATTTGGTTAATCCTCGAAATCAGCACTTTTTGGATACCTAAAGCAAAATTAAAAATTTTAGAAGCAAAGCCTTTGACCATTTCGGGTTGAATTCTCACATCAAAGGTTTCATTTATCTTCAAAGAAATTTGTTCCTACTTTTCTATCACCAATTTCAATGAATTCCATCGTGCAGAACATCCTTCGCAAACCAAAAAATAAATCACTATAATATAACCTTCCGAAGAGTCCCAAATCTGAGCCTCGAAGAGTCTCCGCACTGTGCATAAAAATACAGCGCCAGTCCCAATACATTTAAAATGTAATTACAGTAGTCGTTAAATTATAACTTGTAAACGTCTCACACCGGAATCGAAACGGTTGCGGGGGTGAATAATTCATGAACGGAGGGAGGGGGTAGGGCCAACAGCCGATGTTTATCCGATCGTTAATCAGCGGCGGTCTGTGTTATAATTAATTTTCGCCGGGTCGCTCGCTCGCGGCCGCCTTTTAGCCTCCGTGACTCATGGCTGCCGTCCGATCTAATGGTAACCAGGTCGTTGCCAGCCGCGTCGAAACGTTTGCTTCCCGCGGCACGAGGTCGGCCAATTTCTTTCGCAACTCGCCCCGATGATATGCGACGAGCGCACCACCCGCGGCCATTATGAAACGACGATATACATATTCCGCGCGCGGCGGACCGAGCGCGGAGGTGTTACGATATAGGTTGGCCCGATCAACACCGGGAATCGTGTCTCGTTGCGAGCTTCGATCGCACGTAGGTGACCTGCCCTCGCATGATTTCGATCACGTTCGATGGAGGAAAATCGTGCGACTCTGGGGAAACCATATTATGCAGTGGATGCAACCCTAGTTCATCGATGCGCCGAATATCTCTAAAACTAAGATTTTTATCTTTCCCCTAATTTTTTTATTCTGCAATCTTTAAGGGGGGAGCCTAGTTTAGGATGATTAAAATAAATTTATTCTTTGGGATTTTCTTTTTACGAAACTATCAAGCGAATCATTTCGAAATTTGTAAGGTGTGTTATTTCATATTTAAACAATAAAAGTTCATTTTTTCGTTGAAAGTTGTCCTCAAAAACGATAGTACAGAAATAAGTCCGTATCGTCAGTGTATCAAATTGGCGTGAATTCTGGCGCCTTTAATTCTTCTCTAAAACAAAAAAAACCCGGGGATTTTCTTACTCCTCACACAATTACATCGTTGGTGATCCTCCAACTTTTATAAAAAAATGAAATTAGACCATTTTTTGTGCATAAATAATACGAAAATTTGTTATTAAAATCATTACTTTTCTCATGAAGTCCCACCAATTTGTCAATTTTGTATTTTCTTCTAGTTTTTAAGGTTCACCGACAACCTAATTTCATGAGAAATAAGAAAATCCTTGGTTTTTTATTTTAGAGAAGAATTGAAAGACCCAGAATTCCCGCAAATTTGACACTCCGATGATGAGATCCTACAGATTTATTCATATAACTGTGTTTCTAAAGACAATTTTCGATTGAAAAAATTAACTTGTATTGTCTAGATCTCCAAAATCAATTTATTTTTACCGTCCTAAACTAGGCTCCTTCCTTAAAGGCGGTTCTGCTCTCAATCCAAGAGTCATTTGTTTCCTTTTAAAATTATCAGCTGTTCCATTCGTTGTCCGCAGTTCTTTGAGTTAATCAACCTGCACATACGCTACTACTAGTCGTTAAGACCCTAAATGTCCTCTCTTGCACATAGGTATACCTCTCAATTCTCTAACTCTAACCCTGTTAACTGGGTATGCGAAGTTGCGAATGCTTTTGGTAGGGACTTGAAATTATTCAGTGGTTCTAGGTATATGTTCTTTAAAAAAAAATATGCATAATGTTGTTTAAAGTCTCTTAATTGGGCAAACTTAGTTATATTACTCCTTTTGTATTTTCTCTGTGTCGTGCTTTGGCATATGTGTCCTCAATATACTATAAAAAGTCGCTGCAATTCTGCATACTACTATACTTTTCACAAATACAAATAAATCGGACAACGTCATTGATATGCAATTACAATAATCGCAGATGATCGCAACGACTTCGTGCCGCTCGTATGTATCGGGTCTAATGGTAAATTATTTCCCGTACAATTGAAACTAAATAAATGAATAAATAAACAACAAATATAAATAGTCGTAATAGTTTCTCTAGATTTTCTTCGAAATTGAAAAAACTATTAGAAAGAAACGAAAAGTACGATTGGATCAAAAAAAGGCCCAAAGACTGTCTGACAGTTGAAAGCAAACTATGCAGCACAAAGGACTTTCAACAAAAATGCCCCGTGGTTCGTTAAGCGTCAGTTACGATACGAGGTTTTAATAGCTCACCGAGTCTCGACAAGTTGATGGGCGGGCGTGGCAGGTGAGAAGAAACGGCCGCGAGTCCATCGAGCAATCAATTGTCTATACTCGATCGTGGACTGCGTTAATTTCGTGGGCAAAAAGCCGGGACCTGGGCGTACGAGATCGCAGGATAAAACACTCGGTAGCGAGGAAGGCTGGCGTGGGTCGTTGGCAGTTCGAGTAGGATTTCCGTCGAAGAGAAGGAGGAGCTTGTTGCTCATTACTTAAACCGCCACCCCCCTCGGGAAAAAGCGGTCTCCGGACGCGGGCACCACCCCCTCCCGGCGAATTAGCAAATCTAACGTAATAATTAAATTATCGCCGCGCGAACCCGTCCAGGTAGTTAAAGACGGCCTGTTCATCGCGGACCGTGCTAATGAACCGTCCCGCGCAAATGGCAGTGGGAATAAATTTGAATTTCCATTACCGTCGCGGTGGCGCAGCCGCTGTCTGCAGCGAAGATGGATCTTCTTGACGAGCCGACGGGGATTTGGAGAATGGAAGAAACTGGGGCTGAACAAAACGTGGAGGAAACAATTTGTTTGTCGCGGTGTACTCAGTTCCAGAATTCTTATCGATCCTTCAATTGGATGAAAATATAATGCAAATAGCGTATTAACAACAAACAAAGAAGAATTTTACAACTTCATTTTTAGTCAAATTGCGTAAGGGATTCAATTCTTCAATTATTAGATTATACCGAAGTTCTTCAGAAACCAAAACCTCGTCGTTGAAAATTTCAATAACAATTTTCAATCACTTCGCAAAGTAATTTTAAGTACTTCCTCAGTTCTGAGATCATTAAGACAACTCGCAGCGACTGAATCTATCCGAAAGTGACGCTCCACAGAACCACGAGAGTTCTTACACGATTCAAAGCAATCCCAAGGCGTTTCTATGATAATATATCGAGAGAAGAAGATAACGAGGATGTCCTTATATCAATATCCGGCATCGTGCAGATGACTGTCCCCGTTAACTCGGAAATCCAACGAACACCCAGGGCATAACTAGCATCCCGGCGCGGCCATAAACGCGGTACAAATATCTGACATTTACATCGTTGCATATTTATTGGCGTCGCTTTGCATAAACGGTCTTGAATATACATGCGCGTCATCGAGCCTCTCCGATGGTGAATTTCATTGACTTCGAGCACGGATCGTGGGCAATTATACACGAGTTGCGCGTAATGCGACACATCTGTATTTACATTTCATTTTCCATCGGTCGGACGTCCACGTCGCGGGTTAATTACACACGCTCGATCATATCCCACGGTCCCCACCGGTGCGTATAAGAAAAAAATGGAGGGAAAAGTAAGGGGGAAGCGCGAGCGAACGCGAGAGAGCGATCGAACCGTGGGAGGAAGCCATTTAGGAATCACGTTCCACCTGTTAATCCAATTGCCGCGGTGCTTGGAGAACGTCTTTGATCGAGCGCCATTTCCAAGAACTGTGAAATAAAGTTACCAGAACAGTTCTTGTTGGATATGCGATTCACTGTTATGGTTTTTTGCATTGAGTTTATTATTAAATAAATTTGAAATAGACGTGGGATTATTACTTTTGTTATAAGTGGGAGAAAATTTCTTTAACCTTTAAATTTTCCCTCAATTTGAGTCTACTAATTTAAGTTGGTATTAATTTTTATTGCAATGATTAATAGAAGTGAGTAAGAGATTCTATAAATCTTATAATAATTCTATCAACAGTTACGAAAAAGTTAAAGTACTTACAATTAGTATTTATTTATATAAGAACTAGACGGGCGAAGCCCTTTACATGAAATATTAATTATAGTAATACTTAAGACGTGGTATTTACAAATTCTTAAACTAACTTGAGAAGTTTACTCTTAAACAACGAGATGTTACCTGAGAAAAAATCAATGTTGTCTACATATATACTTGTTTCTTTGAGTATTCGATTAACTGGATTAAGTAATCCATATTTTGACTTGTAGTTTCGGGGTATAAAAGGTTGTCTTTT
Organism: Perdita meconis; assembly: GCA_030770465.2. Lineage (NCBI taxonomy): Eukaryota > Metazoa > Arthropoda > Insecta > Hymenoptera > Andrenidae > Perdita > Perdita meconis. The sequence goes on along the minus strand of JASKOS020000009.1, from coordinate 13,587,031 downwards.
TCTGACGTTTCTTATTGGTACGTAAAAATTGATGAGTTCCAGTAGCGACGGACAGTCTACTTTTGCATTAATAATTTTGAAAAGAAAAATCATATCATTCACTATTCTATGCGCAGCTAAGGTTTTCATGTTAAGTTTTTCAAGAATTGAACTATAGTTATGATTAGAAATGGGTCTAGAAATGTGTAATTTATATTCTATAAATCTTAAAAATCTGTGTTGTACTCTTTCTAATTGATTAATATATTTTAATGAGGTAGAAGACCAAATAACAGACGCATACTCTAGTTGAGGCCTGATTAACGATATGTACAGTAAGTTTATCGTTTGTATATTAACGAAATCCACAGAGAAACGCTTTATGAACCCAAGAGTTTTTAACGCTGTATTGGTAACAGCAGAACAATGCTTAGAAAAATCTAACGTGGGTGTAAATAGTACACCAAGATCCTTTATTTTATTAACTTAATAATTAATAGTTTATTTTATTAACTTAAAAGTTAATAGTTTACAGTTATATAAGTCCGTAGCGGTCTAAAAAATAGACTTAATAGAAACTTTTCTGATTATAAAGAAATCAATATTTGAACCCTGACTTAAAAATGAAAGAAATCGCTATTCTTATTATTCATATAATATTGTTATTCCTATGACAATAATAAAATGAACACGAGAAAGAACTCAAGGTAGTAAAAATTTTACGAAAATAGAAAAATCCACCGAGATTTAATAGTTCTAGACAACTTTCCTTCCTAAAATTGAGCGGTTTCAGTCGATCCACGGTTTCCATCGATCAGCCTTGGATAAACCCAAGCTCCGCGGTTGTCTTTATTAGCCGTCTATCCCCGACGTCGAGTTTGACGAGCGAAGTCCCCATCGAGAATCAATCAATCGCAAGGCCGACGTCTTAGTCAGGAGTCTGGCGGAAAACGCTCGCGCGGCGAAAATCGACAGGCGAACGAAGGGGGTTAGCGAGATCCACGGATCGGCAAAGTCGAGCGAGGGGGCAAAGACGGTATGAGAAAGTGCAGCACGACGATCACGAGAGGCATTATTGCCTTATTTTCATTTCTACGACGCGACGCCGCGGTCGTGTGTCTTCGCGTAAAAGTTCAAGATGTCGATTACGAAATCGAATCCGCGTCGAGAGACCCGCGTGCGTGGCGAGGTGCCAGGGTCGACACCGTTCGATACCGAGCTATCAGCAAGCCTTCCGCTCTAACGAAGATCGATACCCTCGGTTTAATTAACGAATAATCCGTGTTCTTTTACAAGCTGCTGGCCCCCGTCGTGCCCCCGTCGCCGCCGTCGCGCAATTAAATCTCATGCAGGAAAGCGACGCATCGGCGCGAGGTCGTCGCTCGAACTAATTAGCACATTCCACGGTATGGATGTTACGAAACGCGAGACAGACGCGCACTGTAATAGGAGCGGTGATACCCACGTTGGAATAATCGATACCGCAGCGATTTATTGCGCGCCGGACGATTTTAGCACGGAATAATTTATTACGCCGTGCGGATCAAAGCCAATTTCGCGAGGCGACCGGAAAAATCGACGCGGATCGATCCGATTGAGCCACTCGACGTGTCTTTCGACTTAATTAAACCTCCTTCCATGGACGTCGTCAGTCACGGTGCCATGTCGATACAATGGTCGGTCGATACGTGTATGGGTGGACGTAGTCTGTGTGAGGATCGTTATTACTCCAAAATGAGACTCGTTTCATTTTCTTGGGTGAAAGGATGGCGGGTAAATGACACGAGTGTGAAGTAGATTACTGCGTAAATGCCAACTATTATATGAGTATCAGAAATGTATATAGAAAAATGGCAATTTAGACACTTTAAGTGATTTAAATAGATAATAAACAAAACTACACTTTACTATTGTATTTAAGATTTTTATGCATATGGTATTTTGCAACGGGTGGCAGAAAATTTAAGGATGAGTCTAGATTACAAAATAGGAGAGAAATCAAGAAAGACGAAATATAAAAATGAACAAAATATTATTTTTTAGTTATTAACCCTTTGAGAACGACTGATATTTGTCCAATTATGATATCGATAAGTTTAGAAACAAATATTCTTGGTTCATTGAGACTCAGAAATTTTGTAACATTTCCCAGGAAATGTATGGAGTCTACACGGACTGAATCGTGATTTTGGTGACGCTGCAGCTTGACAAAAAAGGAATAAAATTGAATTCGATATTACAGACCCTTAGGCAATGTTAGATAAAGCAACCATATGGATATTCTGTCTTTTTCAAGCTACCGCATGTCTACGTGAACCGGTTATTTCTGAGAGACTCTTCCGTGAAGTAAAAAAAGTCCTTGCTTAGATTTTTTTGGACGGGTCTGTAAAGAGAAACGACGCATAAACAAGAGAAAGACAGAGTAGAATGTTTCCTCTGTCTTCCATGAATGAATTCGTGGTGTGAAGCCTTCTATTGTTCCTTACAGACTTTTATCCCCTCTCTGTTGGATGAATGGGCCCCAAAGAGTCCTTGGTCCCAACTCGCGGGGCTACAGTCGAGCCTGGATTGCTGCAACGCAGTGGAACTACTGATATTGATGTTAACAAGAGATTATTTCACTGCGGGTAATCTTTCTGTTACTATAATTATCTGATGAAGATAGTAAACTAAAAAAATTCATTTTTGTATCAAGAAAAGGCTTGCCGTTTGAATTCGAGAGGTTAAGTAAAATATTTAAGACGGTTTCAGACAAAAAAAATTAAAAACATCAAAGTATTTTGAAAACTTCATGGATGCCATCAGCGATCAAAATTGTCTGCGCATTAATTTGTCAATTTTGAACCAGACAATTATCTCTTTTAAATCAGAAGTTATACCTACAGAGGAAAAAATTAGTGCTTTTGAAACCACGGTAATTTCGCTTCACTTTTGTATCTCGCGCTCCGGCAACTCGATGAAAGAGAGAGCACAGCCTACGCTCGGATACGAGAAGGTTTCGTGAAGAGCAGCTGACGCGAATTACGGGAACTCTCCGTCCCGCACAAAGGCGATTGGCTCGGTAGAGTAAACACAGAGCGTTGGTCCGAGAGCCAGGTCATTCTTCTCCCGCGCTCACGTTAATCATCGTCGAGACTCGGTACGATCTCCGACACGATTTTTAATGCCACGTAAACTCGATTATCCCTTTAAGCCTCCGCTCGAGGTGCCGAGCGTACACCCTATCGCGAGCAAGTCGTTCCCGCCGGATATAAATCTCGTCGTGTTAGCTCGCCATTTAATAATTCACCCGAGCGATCACGGTCCGCTGCCTCTCATTGTCTCGTCGTAATGACGCCTCGGCCGGGACGATCGTTGACCGCAATATGTTTCCGGAAAAACTTATGCAAAGCGATCGTTGCGATAACCAAGTTTCGAGTCACCTGTGGAATATGCGCTGCGCAAACTTCTATTTCATTCGCAGACCGTGGATCATTCTTTCATTACTTATTTATTATTCAATCACAATTGGTTTTATTATTTTTTTTAATAAGAATTCAGAGAAATTGAACAGTAATTGAATTCGTTGTCAGTAAAATTCTTGGATCCGGGAAAAAGATAATTGCTCAAAGTTTCATTAAACTAGAGATACATCAGTAAACTGTTTTAACGGTTTGACTGTCACGTCATATGTACATGGAAGAACTTATATAATTATTATAAATTAGATATATTTACAGAAACTTTTAGTGAAAGAGAGTGTGGAAGAGAGAGGATATGATAATAGCTATGTACAAGTATAAATGAGCGCATAAATTAAAAACAGCTTCATTTAAAATTATAATTGCACCACATGATGCACATTCAGTTGATTTAACTTGACGTTTCATAGGAGTATTAATTCATTGAAATGGCACCTTAATCTGCAATTAGCAATTTCCTACGTTCTAATTTAGCAACTAAATCATACATTCAACCCTTTTTATCAAACCAACTCTTCGCTCAATTGAATTCTCACGTTTCAGCAACCATGTCCGAGGGATCTCCACCAAAATCTCGAGTTTTTTTTAACTAAAGTGGAACAAAATTGGCACAAAATCGATCGCGAGGTCGATAAGTCCCCGACAAAGGCCCGAGTGCAAGTCGCCACATGCTTCTCTCGGCGCATCCCTCTTTTTTTTCATGCACACTCGTTACGTATTCCCGTGCGACCGTCCGCCACGACGCCACCGTACATTCTGAGGAGACTGACTCATCCCGAGAGTCCAGTGGCTCTTCTTCATCGACACAGGACGCTCCGCGTCTGGTCACGTTCCCCCTCGGCACCGAGAGCTGCATTTACGCACCCTTCGCCTCTGTGCGCTCTCCGCCAGGTGCCAGCGATGTATTATCTCGCGCGCGCGATGAGCCCTGCTGACGCGGAACACGCCCGCCCTCGCATGTTAATGAGAAAGACGGCGACGACGAGAACGGAAAAGCTCATTGCCGGGGACAGGTTCCGACTGATCCACATTCAGGGTGTCACCTCTTGATCCCACCTGGTGATCCTTCGAATCAACCTGCGGCAGCTGTTCGCTAGGTAATTGTCAGTCTCTAGGTTCACAACGACTCTCCCACTTTACAATCTTGTGGAGCGAGTGTTCCACCTTGCGGAGTCTTCTTTTGGCCGAAGCACCTCAAGGTGGACACCCTTAGGATGTTAATAGAAACTAGATAGTCACGTTGATAAGCTGATCTCATGAAAATTACTCTTTTGCAAGGATCATAGTTTCTACTGAAATCAATGAAGAACTGGAATACTCATATATTTTTTTTCTTTATACATGGACCCCATGAAGTATAATAAATCGGATGACAGTGCATCGAACCTTGGACAATTTTTAGAAAGTTTTAAATGTCAAAGAACCGAGAACCAAATTCATTAATAAAAGAGAAGTGTTGCTAATCTCTCCCCAAATTGAGTATTAAGTAGCGAAGCCGACTTCGTTCATGGTTCGAGAGGTGAAAATAGCGGAAAAAGAAGACAGAAGGAAGAACTACCAAAACCATCAAAAACCCTCCAGAAATCAATGAGATCGAAGTTAAAGAACGATATCATTAAAAGTTTAATAATTGCAAATGAGTATTCCTAATTAAATATTGTGTTCATGTGTTATAAAAGTTTAGCTTTAAAATACATTAAATTAGATTAATGGTTCCGGTTCTTTTAGTTAATCTTAACACGCGTATTGGGTTGATCCATTCAGGCCTGATTCAGGATTGATCTATGCAAATCGCAGGAATCCCGGAGGCGCCGATGATGGCACCTGTAACCGGTTCGATCGTTTCGCCGGCTTTTTTCGGATTCCTTGGCCGAAGGCGATCGCGCGCGCGGTACACCCGACCGAATACGTGTAAATGCACCGACGACACCGTTGCACATAGCCGCTCGGGTGCATACGATTCACGCAAGCACGAGGGAAACCGGCGATGCGTATCCAGCTATCCACGTGCCAGGCGTTGCGTGCGACACGCCCAGTGCGTGGCTCGCACCGCACGCACATACGTGTCGCGCGAACAGAGATTTATGCCATTGGCCGCGAACCACGCCGCTCGTTTATCGGTCGTTCCACACGCGCGGATCGCGGGTAATCGACATCCAACGAGGGAAAATCTGACCGCTCGGGCGATCTTGAAAGGGACAGCGAAGGAAAGTCCGCAGCAGAAGCGTGAAGGCCTCTCGATGATCACAAACTGGGCGGAAGACTTTCGTTGAAGCTGAAGAGGAAAGTTCAACATGTTTTTAAGACAAAAATCGTAGAGTTTTCCAGTACTTGAGATGCAATTGATTATCACGAGTCTCGAGTAGAAGAGTTAACTCAACCTTGTCTACATGCTCCAAATTTGACTCCCTTCAACTGCTCCGAAAGCTGTTCAAAACTTAATCAATGTCCCAAAAGACACTGAATTAATTACAAATTATACAAATTTGAGTCTAACAATGTTCCCCGCCGTTGCGTAATAACCATAAAGTTACCGCAGAATTTAAATACCGTCAGAGGAAAATTACGAATAAATTATCGGTGCATTAAAAGATTCGCGATGAAGTTAACACACGATACATCGGTTCGGAATGAAGTAAATCCACGCAATTACCTTGTCAGAGTTATCTAGACCACCCCATCTTAAACGCTCGAAAGTACCTGTCTACATATTAAATACTCCCTATCCACCGGGAGAGCGACGATTCACAAGAAGTCGATCGGCATTCGAGATAAAACCGAGCAGAGATCAGGTCAGGAAAACGCGGTTTCCCAGACGCGTATATTAATTACCCTAATCCGTCACAGACCCGGCATTGCTGCCACTTAAACGCATCTCCCCCCATTATCTCACGATGGAAAATCAGGAAACAGTGAATGTAGGACGAACAGCTGCACGAAATGCTGCCTGTTATCCCCATTACGTATCACAGGCTCATCGGTCAAATCCACTTTCATTTGAATGGTGAGGAAAATCAGTGGATGGACTTGTCCTGAGCCTTTTGCAGACTTGATACGATTATCTGTCTCTTTTGTGTTTGGGATCTAGGAAATTTTCCTTAGGAAATTTTAATTTTGAATTTATGGGAAACGGACATACGAACTTTTACGTTCATTACAGAACTTCACGATAATGGAACAATCCAAGACAGTATAAAATTGAAAAATTCTATTGTTTCTATACATTTTCTATTTTCTAGAAATTCCTTTTCTATAAATATTTCTATTGCAATACACAAAGGAATATAAAGAAATATACATTTTTTTAAGTTATAATCTGTAAGCCGAATGATTAATGACAGAGCAACTCCTTTAAATTTGTTGATTTGTAGTTAATTAATTCTAAACAAATTTCCCCCAACCTTCCACCTTCCTCCCCCCAAAATTTCTAACTTCATGGCACCTTTCCATGAACGCGACACTAGCCAAATCGCGGCAGGTGTGCCTAGGTAGATGCAAACTTCTAGATGCAAAGCGAGGCGCGCGTCGAACAGGGCGCCTCTGCTTATCGATTCCTTTCGGCTGCGAATCGATGTAAGTATCGAGGTGAGTCAGCCCTCGCGACTTGGGGAGAGAGAAAGGAGAAAGGCGGGGTTCGCGATGCTCTCGAGTAGAGCCCTCCTCGTCGTCCTGGTGCGGGAGGCTTGCCGGATACGCGCTCCCTGCATCTGTAACGAGGGATGCGCGCCTCCGAGACAGCGGTGGCAAAGTGTCGTTGCATACGATGCATAAAGCGCGAGACGCTTCGGACGGAGAGGAGCGCGTCGGCGCTCCTGCGCGGGTTCTACGCGCCCGGTACTTATCCAGACCCGGGGCATTGAAATGCAATCCCTCGCGCGGATGATTTATACCTCGCCAATGCCCGCCCGCGGGGCAGGATGTCGCACGTCCCTTCTTTATGTCTCTATCGCTCGCCTTCGAAAATATCCCACACCGCCCAGCCGTGTTACGCTCGACACGTACGTTACCCAGCACGATCGGCGCCACTGTTCTGACCGCGGATCGAATCCGAACGATCGACTTCGCGGCTGCATCGCGGATCTAGAGATCTCGCATGGGAGAGGAGGATGATTCCGTCGGTGGAGATCGTCGGGGGTGAGATGTGGTTGAGGGAAGAGTTGCAGTGTCACTTATAGGGCTCTTAGAAGAAATATCCTGGTCTGTAGAGTGAATTAACTTCACCTAAAATTAACACCTAACACTCTCTCTTTAGACTGAGAATTTATACAGTAGTTTCAGTGGAAAGCCACAAATGTATCGCAGAAGCATTTTTCTCCTGATAATTATCAAGATTCTAATAATCCATTTATTCAATGGCTATACTCATGGTGTCCCACAATTCCAAGTTAAGTTTTGTTACTTGACATTTCTTAAGGGAGGGGGGGGGTTGTCTATAAGGCCCTTTTCTTGCCCCAGACCGATTCTTCTCAAACTTGGCAGAAATAATGCTCCCCATAGGCCACATAATTCCTGAAAACCATTTATCGATAGGCCACTTTAATTCGGAGAACTGGATGCCTGAACTTTTTAGATTTACATGGGATTTTGTACATCTCAGGATTCATTGCTGCATTTCTTACTGTTGCCGTTTCACCCCAGTCATGCAACTTCTTCAAAAACTGTGCATATGTATAACCTATAAAATATGTAATCCGGAAGATCCTAGTCAAGTGCGCACATACCGAACGCGCAGCTTATAGGGGGAAGGGTCTATAAGGCCGTTTTTTCAACCAACACAGAATCTTTTCAAACTCGGCAGAAATAATGCTCTATATAGGCCACATAATTCCTGAAAATCGTTTATCGATAGGCCACTTTGATTCGGAGAACAGGATGCCTGAACTTTTTAGATTTACATGGGATTTTGTACACCTCAGGATTCATTGCTGCATTTCTTGCTGTTGCTGTTGCACCCCAGTCATGCAACTTCGTCAAAAACTCTGCATATATATAACGTATAAAATATGTCGGCCGGAAGATTCTAGTCGAGTGCGTACATACAGAACGCACAGCTTATATTTAAAGATTTTTCGGTTTAATAGGAATGTAGGAAGAAACTCTGTTACAAGGATTACTTTAATCGCTTCAAAATGTGTAAAGGGATACATTGTAAGAATTTTCTACATTAAAAATAATCTGGAAAAACTTTTTGTATGTTTCACTATTTTTATAGCACTATGCGGATTAGGTCTAACATTTAGGTCTAGTATGTACAATTTTATACACAAGACAGAAAAGCATATTGACAACAAGACGCCAAACACTGAGGATAGAAAGGTAGAATGTCAATTTAAGAAGTCAGAGATATTTAAAGAAAAATCTTTAAATATAAGCTGTGCGTTCTGTATGTACGCACTCGACTAGAATCTTCCGGCCGACATATTTTTATACGTTATATATATGCAGAATTTTTGACGAAGTTACATGATTGGGGTGCAACAGCAACAGCAAGAAATGCAGCAGTGAATCCTGAGGTGTACAAAATCCCATGTGAATCTAAAAAGTTCAGGCATTCTGTTCTCCGAATCAAAGTGGCCTATCGATAAACGGTTTTCAGGAATTATGTGGCCTATGCAGAGCATTATTTCTGCTGAGTTAGAAAGATTCGGTGTTGGTTGAAAAAATGGCCTTATAGACGCTTAGCATTTTGAAGTGCATGAAGTGCATCGTGCCTTATGAAAAATTTACATTGCTGAGATGTTCTTTTAACAAAAAGTAATTTATGAATAGACTAAAATTGTATGCATTTATGACAATTCTTAATACCTATGAGAAGACCTACAGGCAGAGTTGGGCAAAATGTAATCTGATTACATATGACAAATTATGATTAAACAGCAATTAATCATTCAATTATGAGTTATTTTCTGTAATCGTTTATTTTTTCTGATTACAATTTGTCTGCGCAGTCAATAAATATTAACAATTACAGAAAATGATGTTTAATTAAATTAGTAATTACACTTTAATCGCAATTTGTGATTTGTAATCAAATTACATTTTGCCCAATTCTGACTACAGGACTGTTTGCAAAGGCCAAAATATACAAAATCCTAAAAATATGACATGAGGTACGATACTTAAAAAATAAGATATACTGTTAAGCCGGGAGTCCACCAGAAAGCTAAGCTAAGCTAAGCTATAATATGCTATGCTAAGTTTAAACGATACATTTTTATTAACTTGGCTTAGCTCGTGGTGGAAACGGATCCATAAAATTGTATGGAAGCTAATTTTTTTAAAACTTAGCATAGCATAGCATAGCTTAGCTTTCTGGTGGACTCCCGGCTTTATTCAATTTGCAATGTTTTATTTCTGTTTGTAAGAGTTGAATTTTGCATAAAGACTCACGTTCTATTTATAAATAACAGATTTCTAAGAATTTATCGATTTTATTAGGGGTTCATGTTTTTACAGGGAAATAGCAGTGAATAGTAATGAATGGACAGACGTACATTTAAAAAAAGGGGAAAAAACAAGAAGAAATGCAGATGATCGAGAATCAATAGTTTCAAATGATGTTAATCCTGAAGTTAAGTAAATTTTGAGTCTCTTATTGATATATGTAGATCTTTAATAACCAAAGGAAACTATATGTAAAATATTTTATTAAGAACGAAATAATCTAAGCAAATGATAGAACTTTCAAACTCTTACTGTATTCTTTTCTTTAATAATTGAAACAGTTGCATCAACTAATCGAGAAAAGTAAAGAAATAACATTGAAAACCATATATTTTTGAAATATTATCCTTCATTTATTCAGTCAAGTTTCAGTATCCAAAAGTCAAAATAGTTGCTCTGAAAATATATAACATGATAATCTAAAGGAATACCAAGATCTACTTTAAACAAACAGAACCTTCTGCAACAGACGTCAGTATTGTGGGATGTAGAATTATAATTAGAGAAAGGGCAAAGAATGCACTCTCATTAGTGAACTGAACACCCTACCCTGAATATTCACCGCGAATGATTCATCCATAGTGAATGTATATTCATTAGAAGTACAGACTAACTGTAATATTAGATTTACTTTTCCTGGTCAGTTTGGATATGTTCAAATATACAGGGTGTTTTGCAACAGGTGGGAGAAAATGTAAAGTATGATTCTAGACGTCAAAATAAGAGGAAAATCAAGAGTAACGAAATGGCGGTAGCAGTTTTGTTTTTTAGTTATTAGCATTTGAAAAAGTGGGCGAAACCGCTTGAAACGTGGCAATCCCTATGGCATATGTCAAAATTTACGGAATATTCAGAGTGTGTAGAGCTGTCTGTATGAAACGAAGATGTGTGTGTAACGTAAACCACGCTGCTTTCGCGGATCGATATATTGATTATTTCAAAGAAGGACCGAATGAATTTAAGTTTGAGTGAGAGGGTCCGTGTTTTTAAATTAGGGATGCCATACGGATTGCCATGTTTCATGCGCTTTTCACCCACTTTTTAAAATGCTAACAACTAAAAAACAAAGCTGCTACCGCCTTTTTGTTACTCTTGATTTTCCTCTTATTTTGACGTCTAGAATCACACCTTACATTTTCTCCCACCTGTTGCAAAACACCCTGTATATAGATTCGACAGACTCTAATATAGATCCCCTAGCTTCAGAACACAGTCCAGGTTCAAACTAAGGGCCGATGTACACGAGCGACACAAAGTCGTTGCGATTGTCTGCGATCATTGCGATTAGATGTCATTGACGTTGCCCAATTTATTTGTATTTGTGAAAAACAAAGTAGTATGCAGAATCGCAGCGACTTTTTGTCGCTCGTGTATATTGGGGCTAAATCTTCGATCCACCTAAACCCGAAGGAGAAAGCGGCTGGCGCAACGTAACGAGCGATTTCTTTGTTTCTGGTTAAACTTGGAACGTCATAATTACGTGGGAAGGGCGGGGTATCAATCGAGCGAGCTCGTTCACGGAGAAATCAGCGACGAAAGGCGTCGACACGTACACCGCCACATAGACCGAGCCCGATCAGTACGAGCTCCACGCTCACGATCCGTAAACTCGGTGTTCAAGCTCGCTCTACATCCGAACGCATTAGAAACGGCCGAGCGTGTAATAAGCAGGGTCCGAAAAATTAGCATCTGCCGGCCAGGAGACAATGCCTGATTTGAATAACAATGTTCGCTACCGTGTGGGCTTCTAACTCTTAACTATGGGGTTCTAAACGTGATGCGAGTCTGCATATCGCACTCGTACATGACAATGCGTCTACCTCCGCGATTTCCCGTCGTCGGGCTGCTCCCGCGACTCGAATGTAAGAAAACGATCATTTTATTTTTTGGTTCCTCATAGTTTGCCTAGTGCCGATCCTTACGACGATTATAGATAGACATAACAGCAAGAGGATTTTGTTGAACCTACCCCGATTCGCGGATTATCGAATCATAATTATGTTATGCACGCGAGGATTGTGAGTTATGGTTGCCTACCATGTTTCTCTTTGCATATCATTAGAGGGACTTATGTATATGCTTTTGTTGACGCGACGGACTTCTTATTTATGCACTGCGGATGGTCTAGTATGTCGGGTTTAATGACACGGATTCAATGATCTTCATCACTGTGTTTTGTTGTGTCTGTGGTTTGAAGTTGGTGCAAGAATGTTAGGTGTTGATGTCTGATGATTGGATTATGGATTTTTATACATTCATAGCAAATTTAAATATGTAGAAATGTGTCAGAATAGAGATTATTTTAAATAACTGAGAATAGTTTATACGTTATTACATTTTTATAGTTTTTGCATTGGTTTCGTGAGATATTCTAATTCTTCTGAACTAAAATATTGAATAAGAAGTGATACTGCTTGCGGGGAAACCTGAGAGTATTAATTTTTCTAGTTTCAGGAATCCTCATAAAATAAGATCCCATTAAGTTGCGAATAAATTCCCAATAGTTTCCCATAAGTACTCCAAAATAAGATCTGAAGAGATCCATTGAATTAAAGTTCAAAGGCAAATCGCTTATTTAAGTTTCCTTTAGATTTACTTTACATGAAAAGTGGCAATTGACTAAAATTAGTTTGGCTCAAGTCTTCTTGAGAATTAGGATTATTTCTCTCCTTTCTCTAAATATTGCAGTTTTCAAATAATTCAGACAATTATCCGAATAATTTAACTGAACCATAAGAAAATGCAAGAAGTTGCACTTTTGGAGGTTAAACTAGAAAAAAACAAATATTCATTTCCAGAATTTTAAATTATAACAGAATGCAAAACAAAGTATCCAAAAGTGAAATTTTCCTGTCCTCCAATCCCGAGTATCTATCACCTTGAACCTGGCTCGAATCACGCCGCGCCGCCATTGTCATCATCCGTCGAACGGCTTCCGCAATTATCAATTAACACCATCGCCAATGTATTAGAAAAAATATCACGGACGTACCCGAGTGCCAAGAAGCGGGCTGTCGGTGACGGTTAAGCGTAACATAAGTATGAGCGCCGTTGCGAGCTGTATACGAGGTCCTCATATCGATGCGCAGATGTCTGACCCTGAAGTGTCTTCACCCTCGCCGATTCGACTGCTCCCCGTCTTCCCCTCTTTCCCTCGCCGCGGTTTACATACAGTGTGCCCCTGTGGTCGTGGACAGTCGTCACCGCCATATCAAACTGGCCGCCTCCGTGTGCCCCTGCGACAGTGAGACGAATATAGTTTGTGCGTGACCAGGGCGGCAAGTGTCATCTGCTGATGCACGATCGGGACACACGCACACACGCGCGGCGTACACACCCGCTGGAACGTACGCGACGCGAAATTCCAGCGCGAGTACTACCGTATCATAACCGATTTGCCGGACGTGACGACGTGTACGCGTCGCTCGCGGAATCCTGACGTCCTTTGATAACGTCGACATTGCTTTTAGGGAAGGTTTCGATTTGTCTTGAGAATGTTCTGTTTTGTTTTTAATTTTCCAGTTAAAAATACTCCTCTTTCTCAATTTTTTAATCCAAGCACAGGTATACATATATTATTTTGGTAGATTCCTCATATACATATATAATGAAATAGTAACTATTTAGAAAGCGGACGCGTTCTCGAATTTGATCATTTTGAAATATGTTGTAGAAATCAACATTTTGAACAACTTTTTCCTATACATGCAACCGCCGGACTGTCTTTGTTTTCGAGATATTTCCAAAAAATCGTCACTATTACTATACATTCTAACAATAAGTAAACTTGTAGAAAAGGTACTTCCTCACCGATTTTGATGGGACTTCGTTTAATCACTTTGTTTCGTCATTCTGAACAAGTTTTCCCTATACAGGGTGTAACAAAAATGTTGCAGTTTCTTGAAAGGGTTAATGTCTGAGGTGAATTTAAATAACTTTTTCCTTAGCGAAAATGTTAAGTGGGGCTTTGTTAACGAGTTATTAACGAAAAACACCAACCAATAGAAGCACGAATACAGTGGATGAATTTCAGCGCGGGATCCAGCTGTAAGTAGTATTGGCTCGCCGCGCCGTCATCAGCGCCATCATTAATCCGCTGTACTTGCTCTTCGATTGGTCGGTGTTTTTCGTTAATAACTCATTAACAAAGCCCCACCTAACGTTTTCGGTAACGAAAAAGTTTTTCAAAATCATCTCAGGAATCACCTCTTTCAAGGAACTGTAACATTTTTGTTACACCCTGTATACATATGTTACCGTTACTCGGCTTTAGTTTCCAAGATATTTACAAAAAAAGTGTAAACATTCCAAAAAGTGATCGGAATAGGTCTGGGTTAGACTTCTTAGTGGGGAGGGGATTTGGGGGCGGCAGCCCCTCCTCCAGTACAATGGACGAGTTTCTACTTGTAGTATTATTGTGAATACTGTTATAATTTATTATCTTATTATTCGTTGTGTCGGTAACGTGGACAATGATATTGTAGTAGTAAAACGTTTTTCGCAAAATTTCATCAATTGTATGGGGGGAAAGGCTGTCGCCTCTCCCACTTTTTAGGTATTAGTAAATATCTCGAAAGCTAAGAGAGTTCGGAGGTTGCATGTATAGGAAAAAGTTGTTCAAAATGTTGATTTCTACAACATATTTAAAAATCCTCAAAATCGAGAACGCGTCCGCCTTCTAAATTATTACCAAAATGTTTCCTACAAAAGTTAAATTGGAGTGAAATTGTTTTGACTATAGACTCATGAAATTATGCAACTTTTGTACGAAACGTTTTTTTAGAAATTTGTAGTAGAACAAAAATATTTCTGGTGATAAAGTTAGGTAGTACACCTGTTGGGCGCAGCTAGTTCGCCCTGCGACCCCTGGGCGCCCCATGCACGCACGCTCGTGCGTGCCCCCCGTTCGGCAGTTCGGTCGGTCGGACCCGAGACGAGGGTCCATGTTACATAACCTCATTACATAAACTTAACTGTAACAATATATTCTTCTACATATTAGTTTCTTAACTGGTGGTTTCATTTCCTTGCTCTCTTCGCACAAAACCCAACAATTGGCGCTGCGCGACACGTGAAAAAGTAACCTGTGCAAGAGAAGAACAATCCGACGAAAAAATGACCGACGCCACAGAAGCCATCAAGACCCTTACGGCGACCATCAACGCGCTTCTCCAGCAACAACTTCCACAGGAAGGCGCCGGAGAACCAACCGCTGGTCCGTCAACGGCGAAGACTATTTCGCATTTTGACCTATATAATCAGCTGGTCGCCTGCGTGGAAAAATACGCCTTCGGCACGGGCGACGAAACGAAGCCATTTTCAAAATGGCTGCAGCGACACGAATATACAGTCGCCAAGGAGGCAAGCACGTTGCCACCGGAAATGCAGACCCGCTTGATCCTGGACAAACTCGGTCAGGTCGAATTTGATCGATTGATCGATCGAGTCGCACCTATCGATCCTACCGCTATGAAACAGGAAGAACTGATAGAGGTTTTGAAAGACCTGTTCGCGGACAAGGTGCCGATTACGCGTCGCCGGATCGAAATATTAAATTACCGGTACGATAAATCGATACCAATCGCCGAACACATCGACCGGATAAATCGTTACGCATCGGACTTTGATCGTGCAAACCTTACGGACGATGGTTTGCGAGTGGTGTTGTTATTGCAGTCTCTGTGTTATTCTAGTGAAAACCATGATCTCAAACGCGTCGCGCTTCGTGTGGTAGAGAAAAATCGGGACGCTTCGCTAAAAGACATCGCCGCGGAGCTCGAAGCTCACATGAACGTCTCGACGAGTTTAAAACTATTAGAGGACCCGACGCGAAGTTCGGCCGCAGTGACTGCTAACGCTATCCACGCGAACCGGAAGAAAAAAGTGCCGGGTAGTGAGTCGGGCAATCGCCAAGCGCAAACGCAATCGGCAGTGGACGCGAGGTGTAAAGGTTGCGGTGGTGCGCATTATCGTTCAAAATGCTCGTTCCGCGAAGCGGTGTGTCATACGTGCGCAAAAAAAGGTCATATCGCCAAAATGTGCCGTTCGGGACAAAAGCAGACGAAAACCGCGTGCAAAAATGGCAGCCTGACGACGCAACAAATTACCGCGGTCAGTAAGCGTCGCCGAAAGTTTGTCGCGATCACATTACTCGGTAAAACAGTTCACTTGCAATTCGATTCGGGATCCGATATTACCATAATCGGTAAAGACGAATGGATTAGGCTAGGGTCCCCAAAACTCGCTGCGGGGGAAATCGTCGAGCACGCCGGCGGTAATACCTTAGACATTATCGGTAGATTTCGGTGCGCGGCTCGCGTTCTTAACCGAAATGCCGACGTGGACATTCACGTCGCGAAACGAGACGGCACGAATCTTTTCGGTTTAAATGCAATCGACGGTTTTAATTTGTGGTCTGTGCCATTAAGTGCATACAATAAGTCAGATCGCGCGCGAGACACTAAGAACAGTAAGAGCGCAGGTCCCGTCGGTTTGACCTCCCGGGCTGCGCATGCGTCGAGCCGACAACCATGTTTGCGAGGGAAGCTCGCGAAGACGACTACCTCCGTGAGGACAACAGCTTCTGCGAAGAATCAGTCCTATCCGTCGGTGCCAAATTCGAATTGTGGAAATATCGCTAAAGATTTTCATAAACTTTTTACAGAAGAGCTGGGCACATGTCGTGACTACAAGGTCAAGTTCACACTCCTTGAGAACTCTCAACCGGTTCAAATCCCGAGTCGGCCGATTCCGTACGCTATGGAGCCTCTGTTGGATAGGGAGCTTCAACGACTGGAATCCAAAGACATAATCGAACGCGTCGAGTTCTCAAATTGGTCAACTCCAATAGTCATCGTGAAGAAACACAACGGCGAAATGCGCTTATGCGCCGATTTCTCCACCGGAGTAAACTGAGCTCTAATTAACAATTGTCATCCGTTACCTTGTGTCAAAGACATTATGACTAAGCTTAAGGGCAGCTGTTTTTTTAGCGTATTGGACATCAGCGATGCATTTTTCCAGTTGGAAATCGCTGAAGAGCATCGGGAGATCACGACGATTGCGACGCCCAGAGGTCTCTTCAAATTCAAACGATTACCTTTTGGTATTAAAACAGCACCCGCCATGTTTCAGCAAGCGATGGACGCTACCCTGACCGGATTGGAAGGGGTGTACACCTATATAGACGATGTTGTGATTATGGGCACCAATCGTCAGGAACACGACACGCGCCTGCGGAGAACTCTTCAACGTCTCGAAGATCGGGGTTGGCGACTCCGACTCAGCAAGTGCAAATTCGGTCTGGAGGAGATTAAATTCCTCGGCTTAATTGTCAACGCCAAGGGAATATCAACGGATCCAGCGGCTACCAGAGCCGTGGCAAACCTCCCCAGCCCTACAAACGTCTCTGAGGTCCAGAGTCTGTTGGGCATGGTGAAACATTACGAGAAGTTTATCCCTCATCTTCATCAGGTGAAACAACCCCTGGAAGAACTCACGAGGAAGAACAACAACTGAGAATGGAGTCACCGTCATAACGTCGCTCTGGATGAAATTAAAAAAATTATGCTGAGCCCTCTTTTGCTGGAGCACTACGACCCATCAAAGACATTGGTCGTGGCGGCGGACGCCTGCTCAACGGGAATTGGAGGCGTGTTGTGTCAACGCGATGAGAATGGCCACGAGAGGGCTGTGTATCATATGTCGCAGAGTCTTACAGATGCCCAACGAAATTATTCTCAGTTGGAGAAGGAGGCCTTGGCGCTCGTCACCGCTGTGGAGCGCTTTCACAAGTTCCTGTGGGGGCGAAAATTCATTTTACAGACGGACCACAGACCACTTGTTACGTTGCTTCGAACCGAAGACACCAAAGGTTTAAGACCCACAACCGCTGCACGCCTGAAACGTTGGGCTATCAGGTTGCTCGGGTATGACTTCAGCATCGAATACATACGAACACAGGACTTCGGACAGACAGATGCTTTGTCGCGTCTCATAGATAAATTTCGGCATGACAACAGCGATGAGTTGCAGGTTTCCTGTGTACGAGCGGTGGAAGCAGAGGTAGAGCGAATCAGGAACTTCTCCATCGATTCGATCGGAACGAGCTTAAGGGAGAGGCTCAAGGCAGCAACCAGGGCGGACAAGGATTTGGTCTTGGTCATGATCGCTCTGAAGAATGGCTGGGGCAACTCAACGGATGCGTCGGAAACCGTGCGGCACTTCAGAACACGGTGCGACGGCCTAAGTGTTGTCGATGGAACACTGATGCTGGGGGATAGTGTCGTGATTCCCCGACAGATGACGTCCGAGGTCCTGACTGCTCTACATAAAGGCCATCCCGGTATAAGAAGGATGAAGCAACTGGCACGACAGTACGTCTATTGGCCACGGATCTCCGAGGAAATAGAGCGCTTCGTCCGACAGTGCGATCCTTGCGCTCTCACGCAGAAGATGCCAGTCAAAGTGCCACTCAGCACATGGCCCACCGCAACGAGACCGCTGGAAAGGATGCACATCGACTACGCTGGCCCAGTTGATGGCCAGTATATCCTCATTTTTGTGGATGCATATTCCAAGTTCCTTGACGTGGGAATTACGTCTACAATTTCTGCAAGCCGAACTGTGGAAATATGCCGCGAGATCTTTTCAAGATACGGTCCACCCGAAGTGCTCATTAGTGACCATGGCACGCAGTTCACATCTGCACAGTTTGCAAAACTTTGTACTGAGATGCAGATCACCCATCTACTGTCTCCGGTGAACCATCCGCAATCGAACGGGCAAGCGGAGCGGATGGTAGACACAATCAAGAGAGCAATCGACAAGGACCCCAGCAATTGGAAGAAGCAGCTGTTTGACTTCCTACACAGCTATCGTTACACTCCTTCTGCATCCACTCCAAATGAGAAGTCGCCGGCTGAGTTATTTTTTGGAAGACAGATGAACTCGCCTTTCTCGAAGTTAATACCCAAACGGCAGAGGGAGGAAGCAACTCCATGTAGCGGTCACGCCAAGACGAGAAGTATGGAGAAACAATTTATAAATCACCATGGCGCCCGGCTACGACGTTTCGCGATAGGAGATCGCGTCGTGGTCCTGACGAGGAAGGAAGTGTGAGAGAAAGGTGAGATCTCGAAAATTCTTTCCACGGTTCGTTATGCTGTACTTTTAGACAACGGCAAGGAGATCGTTCGACACGTGAATCATATCTGGAAGGGTGGTTCTGCGTCGCTCCCACACTCCGGGACAGATGATCCAGGCACCTACGTCGACGACGGTCTGCTCCTGGATCCAGATCCAGTCGTGGAAGTATCTGGCGGTGAAATTCGCCATCAACGATCTTCGGAGCCCCGAGATCATTCGGAGCGCCAGTCTGAGGGTCAACCCGAGGTTCACATTGAGAACCACTCCGTGAATCAGCCTGGGGATCGTCGCCGGGAGACTCCGAGAAGACCAACCCGACAACGAGTCCCACCTCGCAGACTGGTGCTGGACCCACGCGCCAAATCCTATACTGGGTGGTGACTTCCCACTGTTTAAGGAGGGAGATGTTGGGCGCAGCTAGTTCGCCCTGCGACCCCTGGGCGCCCCATGCACGCACGCTCGTGCGTGCCCCCCGTTCGGCAGTTCGGTCGGTCGGATCCGAGACGAGGGTCCATGTTACATAACCTCATTACATAAACTTAACTGTAACAATATATTCTTCTACATATTAGTTTCTTAACTGGTGGTTTCATTTCCCTGCTCTCTTCGCACAAAACCCAACAACACCCTATATAGTGTTATGGAATAAGAAACCTAAACACCTATTAACTCTCAATTTCTCAAATTTTTCCTAAAGCCGGGGTCCCACTAGAGAAAAGCGCGGCGCGCACGGTCCCGACAATCACCTGAAAAAGTCGATTTTTACGAGCAGACTCATCGTGAAGTACCAAGCGCGCCTGGACAGAGTACTTTGAGTACTTCAGGACGAATCTGCTCGTGAAAATCGACTTTTTCAGCTGGTTTTCAGGACCGTGCGCGCCGCGCTTTTCTCTAGTGGGACCCCGGCTTAAGAATAAAACAGTAGTTAAAGGCAATAAAATATTCTAATGGATCAAGAAAGATACAAAGAGCAGATTTATAATTAAGAGCACACAAAGAAAATCCTCATACATGCATTCTTCGATTCCTTGATTACAGATCACCATCCCAATAAGGTTCCGCGATCGAAAAGCAAAACGACAGGGGAGGGTGTAAAATTCCAGTTTTACGGGCTCGTAAATATCCCCCGGTGCACGGTAGCTCGTTACAGTTTATGACGAACCACACGAGACAGTTACGGGCGACGCCAACGATGTCACGTCGAATAACGCGTGGGTGCGACCAGCTATTGTTCCAAGGTGTCGGCTCCGTGATTTCTCATGGAACAAGACTGAAAACCGTCCTCAAAACACTACTTCTTCTCTCAACTTGAGCCGCAAAAGACTTCTCACGTTGGATGTGCATGCGGCAATAAAGGGCCTACCGGCAAACGGTCCCCGAAAATCGTCTATTTACCAAGCTAAATAAAATTTTAGCAAGCCTAGAATGCAACATCTTGGCACAGCCAATAAAATATGATTAGTGTTGGAGAGCGTACGCGGCACTCAAAGCGGATTCGGTGCAGAAGCCGATCTACAGCTCGATCTGGTAAACACATTTAACACCGTCGAACATTCCCCTCGGTCGGCGCTTGTGATCGCTAAAAACTGCGATCCTAAGCACACTGTTCGACAATGGAAGATGATCACCTTTCCCTTCGGCGCTCGTCTCCTGCGCGAGACAGGTACCCCCTGGGCCGCCACCCCTCCGAGGGGCAATAAAACCAGGAACGCTCGGAACAGGTAGGAGGCAGAGGATAAGATAGAAATTTAGGGCACTTTCGTGTTTGCCCTGGCGAGCGGATCGCTCGAAGCTTTCGTTTTAGCGTTTTATTGCGACCCGCGAGCGGAGAGGGACCGACGGAACGAAGGACCGAAACCAGAGTTTTTTCGTTTTGTTCGCGGTCACGTTCTCGCTCGTGATTCCCCAAGCTCTTCCTCCTTTTTCCTCTCTTTTACTCTGCACTCTCGCTCCTCTCCACCTCTCCGCGGTTGCTTTACGACGTTTGACTGAACGTTATCGTCAATCGACCGCCAGAAGCGGTGAATTTACATTGCCGATCCGACGATGGCATTTGATTCGGCCGCGTCGCGTCGTCGCCCCCGGGACCGCGGAACGCTTGAATTTCTCGTCACTCCCGATCGGATAAAGTACCCCGTTCACCCCCGCGATGCATCGCGCCACGAAGGTCACGTCGTGTTTCGAGAACCTGCCCGGATCGAACTCGCTCACGGGAGCGTATCAGCTTACTTAGTCGTAGATCGTGCCCGCCAGGCCTTGTTGCCGGCATTTATTTCCTTCTTATTGGCTATGTACTGTCGATTTCTGGACTACCTAATCGTAAATCACCTGGTAGACGGTACTCAAGTTGTATATACCTACATTCTTGGTGTACACGCTGGTTACACGACGATCCGGCCGTACAACACCGGCCGTATATATGCCCCGCGCACGCGGGGGGAGACGCGATAAGGACGATTAACGCGACATCGATATTAATAAATACGGCCGGACCGATACGCGCCGGGTTGCATGCAATTAAATCGCTCACGCTATCGCGACACGATACCCGATTTCGCCGTCTTCGATGCATCTTCATCGGAGCAACTGGGGGATTCTGAATGAGATACTTCGAGACTGGTTTTGAGTCTTGGAAGGATCGATTTGTTGAGTTATTGATTTGATAGGTAAGTCGTTTTATTTAGGAGGAGATATTGCAAAATGTCACTTAGATTACTGGATGATTTTTTTTTTTTTTTTAATAGGGGAAGATATGCAAAGTAACTTTGGAAATGTTATGAGAAATTTTTCTACTACGAATTGAGAAATAAATTGTTATAAATGTGTATAATTTTATTTATGGATGTTGATCAAGTAAAGCAATTTATTCTTATGAAATATTTATCAACAGAAATATCTACGTCTGTCATTGTAAAATGCAATATAGAACTTCAATATTTTTAGTAATCAAAAAGAAGAAAACAATTCCCATGTTGAGTTTGATAAAAAAAATTTTTCACGTTTTTGATAACGAAAAAAAAGATCTGCATGTTTTTTACTCCAAAAAAGTAGATTCTCCATGTTTCTAATTCTAAAAAAATAGGGTTTCAGAATTCCATATTTATGGACTGAAAAAAATGGACACAAAATTTAGAAAATAGCTTGCTTTTAGAAAAAACATTTTTAAACAAATGAAAGCCTAATTTATATACACCTGAACATTTCTATCCAATAGTTACTTATTACAGCTACCGTCTAATGTTCAGTGAGAAAGATAATAGACTCTGATTAGACTTTTTAATCTGATAAACAAATAATTTTTACCTTATCAGATAATAGTTGGACTATTTGAAACACAAAGGCAACAAACTAACTAACGAAAACATTCTATTGTATTAAGCGGTATAGTTTCGTATCGCCATATAGTAATTATGAAAATCAGATAGTATTAAAATGATACCACCGTGCCTTAAAAAGTAAAAAAAATAAAAAAGGGTTCATTTACTTTTCTACTAAAAAGTCTACTTGTCCATCAAAAATCATTAAAGTCCATCATAAATAATGAATCCTTCATTAACCACGAGGCAATCCGATTAGTACACTCATCCATATTCCCTCTTCAAATTTTCAAGACTATTAAAAAACACGATCTCGCCAAATGCAATAAATTTCACGGCTCGAAAACCGCGCGGAGGCCGCCGGTGCTCCGCGACTCATAGCATACGCTCGCTTCGCTCTAGCGAGCAACGAGAGAGCGGCAGCTCGATTTCGATGGTTGGAAAACGGTTTCAAGGTCCAGGCTCGAGCTTTCCGCGCCCTCGTTAACTTCAAGCGCGTCTCCGCGGCGCTCGACTGCCTCCAAATGCTTGCACAAGACATCTTCACGCGACAGCTCGCCGACCGGACGAAAGGAAAAGCGTCGAGGACTCAAGGAACCCAAGAGTATGAACATTGCAGTGTCCCAAATAGATTTTCTCTGGATAACCATTTATCTAACTTATGATTATCTATTTAAATAGTGTCGTCGTCATGGTAGCATGGCACTCGGTAGCTCAGGTCAGGATCAAAAGGTAGGTTTATGATGATATTAGGTGCATTAGGTTACTTATTTTGAGAAAATATGGATTTGGGGTTTTTGCTTGCCAAGAATGCATCTTTTGAACACTGATAGAAGATTCAGATCTTAATTGTAAACTTTGTTAGCTTTTAAATAGAGTTTATATCTCATGCATTGTGGATGATTCATTCGGTGTTCATTATATGTGGAGTTGATCACTTTAGGTGGGAGCAATCTTGAATCCTGTTACTGTGGATATGAATGAAACCTCTGCATTGCATATCTCAAGTGACCGACTTACTGTTTGCTAATAGGAGTGATTAAGGATTGAGGACCTTCATTAATTAGTATTTTTCCCATCAAATATTACAATTAAGGTACATATATATACATTCATGAAAACCAAAAGTAATTATTAAAAGGTAGAACTTTAAATCTCGTTGGTGAGCGCATGGTGCATGAAACTATTAAGTCTATAGCTAATTAACTAAACTAAATTAATAGGTCAAGACTCAAAACTGTTGGGCCTGTTTAAAGCTATAATCAATACAAATTTCAATAATACAATCAATGTGTCGCTTGAACCTCTGATGAAGCTAGCTGCTTACGCAAACTTCGTCCTTAGGCCCGCTACACACGTCCCTTTTTTTGACATGTGATGATTGTACAGCGCCGCAATTACGGTCTGAAGCATTAAAAGTGAAGTTAAGCAGCGCCCAACTCTACTTGTAGTACTTCAAACCGTGATTGCGACGCCGCGCCGTACGGCTATCACACGTCAAGAAAACGGACGTGTGTCGCTGACCTTAGAGACATGGCTTACACCCCACAGTCTCAACCGTGAGAACTATGAAAGCCTGAAATCTCTGAACACAATCAAATCATCTGCACCATTTCCTAAATTTCTGTCTCCTCCATAACCATATCTTAACACTTCCTCTACGCAGGCTAGGAAAGGAAGGATCTCAAAGGGTGATGAGAAGGATGACGAATGCCCCAGTCGCAGAGGAAGGAAGAGGAAAAAAGGCCGCGGGATTCGCCTCGTTGGCCGCGTAGCCTGCCAGGACCCACGCCCGCATTGTGTTTCGCGTCCAACTTGTCGTTCTCTCGCCCGGTTTCATTGTGCCTCTTCCTCCTCAACCAACTTGTGCCCCTACCCGCGGGCAACCGACCCAGCCAAGCACCGGATTAGGTGGGCAGACGCGTATGAGTCACAGTGTTCGCGCTGAAGCAAGTGAGATTTTCTTACGCGCCGGCAGAGTCGACGCCCTAACCCACATAAATCCGTGCCATTAGTCGGCCAGGAAAGGCCTTTTCTCGCACCTCTGCTATCTCGCGGGGCCCCCGCCGCAACTCGGGGCGCGCACACCGCGCGCGCGAGGCCCCCGCCGCGACGGGGCGGGAGATCGGTCGACCCTTTGTTCGCCCGCGACGCTTGGAATCTCGTCTGGCGTAATCGGGATTCTTTTATTAAGTCATTCAGCGGCGATGATGCACGGTGCCCCGACACCGGAGGCGTTGTATTATAGTTGTAATCGAAGGCGTTGCGTTCGCTTTCGATAGCGAGCCGAGATACCGGTCCGCGGGAGATTCGCCCGCGAGCGACGCGCGGCTCTGGGGTATTTATGGAAATGCGCCTTGTTTAACGAGGAGCGGAGACCAGAACTCGGATCTAATCTCTTGCGAGATCGCGGTGGTTCGATACGTGTTATTGGGTGAGGACGATTGGAGTTGCTGCAGGGGACGAATGCAATTCGCATAATAAAACTCACAATCAGTTGATAAATTAGTGGAAGACGATCGTGGACCACTTGCACGCTGAGTCCATTTTCACCTGGATACGCATTTTAGGAGTTTTCTTGTCATTTTGATTTTGCGTCTAGAGTAAGAAACACATGGGACTCCAAGCATACAATAATCGAAGTTACCTAAGCCTAGGAACGTCAAAATGACATCCGTCAATCCTCCGTCGCAGCAATGTACGATCGACGGACGCTGTTTTGTCACTTGTGTAACCCTATCCTAAAATGTGAAAACAGAGTAACTAATGCACTTTAACTAAAGAAGCCAAAATCCCAGCCATCAGTATATTGCAAACACACCAAAAAATCAGCGCAGCCATCAGGGTACCAAGAACCCCGATAGAATCGATTTCAAATCCGTCAGCTAATGGACCATTTAAATGCAATAAATTGAGTCCACTGACAGTCCAATGACTCGTACCAAGCGAACCGTAAAGGGTCAGACTGTCCGTCGACCTCGGCTTAGATAGATCGTCCAGTAGAAAAGTTGCGGAACAGACGGGAAATCGGACTGCGTGGCGATTAAGGGGGCGAAGGGAGGATCGCGGACAGAAAACGGAGCGGGTCGAAGGAACCGCGTGGAACAATGGGCACCACTGTCAAAGAGTTGCTCTCTCTGCTCGCCGCGGCCTGAAGGAGATCCGATAAGATAGCCCCTCTCTTTCTCTCGGGACCACCATTCATCGGCGCCGTCGTCGTGGGTACCTCTTTACCCTTTTCACAGTACGCCGTATTAGAGCCATTGTGTTATCTGTCATGGCCGGGATATCTGAAGGGCCAACACCGACGACGGCTTTCGGTGCCCTGGCAAAGGAACTAGTCGCGTCAGAGGCGTGAAAAGCCCTCGCGTGGGTGGCACGAGGCTGCCCGACGCGACGTGTCCGTCTCCCTTTCATGACCGACCGAAAACTGACCGCTCTCTACGACGCGTGCATCTTGTCCGTGGATTCAATGATGACGATCATGACGCGACTTTAATGTAAATGAGTCGCATGTGTGGGGACCAGGAGATGATCTTGTATTTGGCGACATGAAAAATATTTATTTTACTGAATTTGTATTTTGCAGTTCGTGAGTTGAGTGAGCTATGTTTGTATGTTAGTTTTGAGTCAGTAGGGAGTTGTTACTCCAAGTCTCTAGACTCTAGAATCTAGAAACATCAAGAAGTTTCGTGCCGAATGAAAGAAATGAATCGCGAGCAAGCGAGCAACCACGAGAGCGGTTGTAATTAAGTATAGTTTTATAATAAAGGTAGTTTTATTAACTACATTGTGCTTTCGCTCGCCTCTTACATAGACAACAGGAATAGAGTTCATGATTTTATATTTGGTAGCTGTTTAGTGAAAACTATTAATTATTGAGACTCATTCTCATTAATGCTTCAGTTTCCATTTTGAAGTATACAGGGCGACCCTCCTAACGGGACTGGATTATGTTTTTCTTTCTATTACAGATACAAAATTTTTAAAAAAATTTGCGCAAGAGAATTGTACAGTATTTAATAAGAAGACTGTGGATTTTTATGCAAAATAAAATTTATGCAAACACAAATAATGGTTGAAAGTTTGAATAACAATGTGTCTTATTTTTTTTAAATTGCAACTTGTAATATATTTTCTATTGAGGCTATGACCTCGTAGATTTTAGCATATTTCGAATTATTATAAATGCATAAAAGTCCGCAGTCTATTGATGAGATTCATCACTATGCAATGCAATTTTTCTAGAAAAGTGCATCAATGCAACTACAAAGTACATATAATTGCACTCATCATTTTAATGAATCTGTAAGAAATTTAATATTTTTTTATTGTAGTATCAACGTACGTATATTAGTTTCGGGAAAAAGAAATCCATTATTTTTACCTTTATTTCAAGAGGAAATATAATGGATTTCTTTTTCCCCAACCTAATATTAAAGGATATACAGTCTCGGAAATAAATAAGTAAATAAATAAATGTACAGGGACTTTTTCTTATCATACGCTCATCAATTGCACACAACTGCACCAATGAACTCTGGCAAACAATCGCAGCACACGATGCCCTCCACCGAGCCGCTCGCGGAAAGAGAAAGACAGCCATGAAATTAATCAACGACCTTTTGCAATCACCCAATCCGGGCGTCGGTGTATGTCCGCCGCAATATAGACGTAACGAGTGTCCCATGCCAGGCGACAGAGCGACACGGTGTCAGCGATCGCGCCTACTGTCAATCTGTCAGCAGCGCGGCGTGCTGTAATTTTCACGCCGACAAGGATCTCGGCTCGCGGTCGCGAGGCGATTCTCGGAACAAAGGACAATCAACGGTGGAAACCCGAATAGTTTTCCCCTCCGCGGTTGCCGGTCGATCGGGAAATTGATTTCAGACCGCGAACTCGGTGCACACGCGAGCGGCGCGACGCACGTGCGACGGGCACCGAGAGCCACCACGGCAACGACAACACATCGCGTCGCAGGGAGGAGCACCGGCCCACGTGCACATCTATGTATACGTCCCCGGTGCGTCCATCTATCTGCCTACCCACCACCTACCCACCTATCCGTCTATCGGTTGCGTTACTTTCGCACACCGAATTGTAAAAGGCCGTGTAACACTTGCAACGAAAACCGAGCGGCCTGCCAGACCCGTCCCCCTCCATCCACGGGGCCCTGTTCGCCTATCGGGGCAACAATGGCAACGCGGGGCCCCGACGTTTCTCATGACGATTAATCCGCGGACAATGCGCGGTTGCGCCACCGACAATTAGCGACAACACTTTTGCCTCGCCCGGCGTCGTCGCCGCGGTCGCGCGTGCACGCACAACCGCGTTTCTGTGCGATTACCTGGCGGTTTTGCGCGTGCCTACCGTGCTTTGCGTATGTGGAGCATGGGATCGCCATTGTCTATTGTTGGCTGCTTTATTGTCGACGGGTCATGGTCGCGGGCTGACACTTCGCCAATCCGAATCGCGCCGCTTCCCCGCGGCTCCGAAGCGAGCGCTGCTCTTTATCAAGATAGAAAGGATTACGCGTTCCGTGACCGGCTCCGCGGTCTTTCGCTGGCCGCGGCTAAATGCACTCGTCCTCAGGGAGAGAGGATCGTTCGCGATCATTCATCCCTGGTGAGGAATCCTGATGTGCGATCGTTTTTATTATTAGTAGATTGCAAGAACGATGCGAATCTTAGAATCTGGCGGAACTTTAATTCTGTTGCTCTTGCAGATATGAAAAAATGGATTATGGAGCAGCTTTGTTTTTAGAAGCATCACTGCACATCGGTGCAGTCACCAAATATATAGAAAAGGAAAACGCGTTGCAAGTTTCCATTGAAAAAATTAGCGCAATATTAATCTACAGTTACACATACATTTTTCTAACCCGATCGCACTTCACAATGCGCAAAATTTCTCTGTATAATTTTTTTTATCTCTAACAGAAGCAGAGGAAAAGAAAATTCTTAAGGAAGAAGAGATTAATTCTTCAAATTGAAAGAAAATTGAAAAAACTGTTTGAAATTATAAACCAGTTGAAAGAGATTTCATGAAATTAGAAAAATTGTTGCATAAAATGGTAAATAAAATTGGAGCGAAAAAGGTAGTTTAGTATTTTCCACTCAAATGTCAAGTCACTGCTTATGATGAAGGTTTTTCTGGTAATTAGTGTTTTTTCGTGATTAGAGTTCTCGAGTAAATTGAAATTAATATTAATATTAGACGATAGAACTATCAGTTTCAGGGTGGAGCTTAATGACAGTCTCAGCACAAGCCCCTTGCTTTCGTATGGTAATTTAATTGAGTATTAATTATGCATGTGATATCGTAACAGTGCGATAAAGATGTAATAATACCAGACGACCGTGCAGCGAAGAGGTTGGTATCCATTTCGATTTTATCTCGACGATACGTGTAATTATTCTGCCGCTAAATGGGACAATTAGGGTAATTGCTCTGTCGGTTATTTGTCGCTTATTTGTCTTTATTTATAAAAAAAATTAATGAGATACATACACTGTTTATGTAGGTGCATGCAAAAACAGGTTCTTAATATGTACTTTTGCATAAATTTACTAAGCGTAAACAGTTCACTTGAAAGACTGATATGAAATATGAAACCAAAAACAGAATTTTCATTCAAACTCTTTTTATCTTTTAGCGATAATTCATCCCCAATCAACCGCGTTATAGTAACAAAAAGAAAAATAATTTTGTATTTGAAACAAAATTCCCCACTTGCACACAGAATTTTCTGAACTTTCTACACTTCTTGAGTTCCCTAATTTCCCTATTTACTGTTGCAGCCGAATTTCAGAATTACGAGCACAATTTCGCCTCTGTCAGCAGCCGAAGTCGAAGAGAAACGTCATCGGTATCAATGATTTCGTAAATTTCGACGTCAGCCGGGGCCCTTTGTGAAAACGGGTCGCTCGGTTGGGTACAAAGGGATTGCGGCGCTCCGTTGCCCCGTGGGCGGAGGGTGATACTTAGGTTGAAAGGAGGATAAGAGCGGTACGGATCGAGCGAATAAAAGAAAGAGTTGAAATGGAAGGGCAAAGGGTTCTCGATCGGTGCTCATTCGAGGGCGAAGGCGTCGGAGCGGTCGCCCGCAGTGCCGCTGACTATTTATCATAAGATCGATCGGTATCTCGAAACGATACCGGTCCGATCGGCGCCGTATCGATTCTTCTAAGGGCTTCAATTAACGTTATTAAAGCACCATTAATCTCCGGGTCGACACGACGGCATGCTCGGCATGCCGTGTCCCGATCCCGTACCCCCTTTTCCCTTCCTCGTTCGTTCGCGGGGCTCCTCCGAGAGGAAACGAATATACGCTGGATCACCTTTCCAGTCCTCCGTCTCTTCATCCTCGATCACGAGCGGCACGTGCGAAACATGCCAGCTTGCGCCTCGGCCTGTTCACCGGCAAAACGTGTCAGGGAACTAATTTCTTTTCCCTTGGAATCAGTTCCTCCGACTTTTTGATCGAACTGTCGCCTGAACCCTTTCATTCGCAACATACAGTGACTCTTGAATTTATTTATGAAGAGTATATTAAATTTTTCAAATTATGTGTATCTTTACACAATAATAGGCAGGGAAATTGAGCAATAATTAACCATGAAAGCTGGAAACAATTTAACGTGTAAAAGAAAATTAATACTGAGAATTTCACGGTTAATTAACCCCCAAAGAATCCCAGAGACCAACGCAAATTTTTCGCGATAATAGTAAATGTTTCGCAGAAGAAAAATCGCAAACGTGTTGGCTTAATGAAATCATTCACATCAATGTCAAAAGTTTCGCCATGAATTCTGTGTAGTGCTGCAAATTTTCTCGTAAAAAATATTCACTGCCGTAACGAACTTTCGCATCGGTCTGAGGAATTTATAAAACACTGAGAATTAAATCTGTCATTCAGTTTATCCCCGAATTCTAAGAATAATGAGCTTGTCCACGGAGGAGTAATTAATATGTAAGCGCTTTGATTATTCGTTTAGGAAATTTGAACAAGTAAATAAGGAATGTGCTAGACCAGACGCCGGCACGGAAATTCGAATATCGTACAGAAATCGTCAGACTTTCACTCCACGCACTTTTAATTACTCCAAAAGCGGCATGGAGGGATATTTCCTAAGAAAACCCCGACCCCCCCTGATCCGGCAGTAAATTTTCCACGACGGCGCGCGTCTAGAAAAGTATAAAATCGGATGGCGCGTTTGAGACCCCGCATCACGAAACGATGCGTAAATCAAGGTAAGAGAGGTTTACGATAGGTCGCAGCGAGGCGCACCGACTTACTCTTGTTCGGCTGGCAAATTAGAAGCATCGTAACGTAGGTCCGCTGTCACAACCGCGTTTCACCGCAATTAAACCGAGAACACCTGTTGCTTGTGTTTGCGTAAATGTAACAAAAAGACTCGGCCGTTTGAAAGGGCAATTGTGTCTGAATTCTTCGCGATTGCGCGACTTTCTAACAAACTCTGACACCGCCGCGATCCATTGGCTATCCTTGCTTCGTTCGATTTGTCTACACTGCGATAACCTATGTTCTCAAGCTTTGCTCAACCTCCGCGTCGTTCTTCAAGAATACTGGTTGCCATTTTTTCTCCCGATTTCCTGAATCTGCATGGGTCCTTCAAATTGCAATTCCTCGCGTTTTAGGCTCGTTAGGAGCACCGAACGAGTGGTCATAAATGCCAGTGGCATTCACTTTTCTTTGGTCAGAGGTTTTCTGTAGCCCGCCACTTCGTCGGTGGTTCAAGGGATGCTCGAGGTTTTTGACAGAAGTCTTCGCTGGTTCGAGGACCACGTTTTTCGTATTCATGTATGCAGCCACGCCCCGGTAGTGCAGCGCCAGACCCGCTTCTTGCCCCAGTGTCTGGTCCACTTCATTAGCGTGGACCGGGCGAGCATATGCGCTTACCGGGACTTTACATACCACATGAGTTAGCGGAGCCATCTCTGCGACCATGTCCACGTTGAAACAATATTTCGCTCGCTGAGAGGGGATCATCTCGGACTTCCGTCGAACGGATTGACTAAATTAGGGGCCTTGTACGGACTGGTTGCTTTCGTTCCGAGAACGCTGTCTTAAGCCTGGATCACTAAACAATAATTTAATACTTTTAGTCTTTGTACGATTTTCTATTTTTTAAGATTTTTTTCTATTTTTTACTTGCAATAATAAGAAGGCTTGACATGTTCTTATTTCAAAGTCTATGGGTTGAATAATTAGTGACAGAGTAATACTAATTTGAGCTTAGATATGTATGCAATTTAATATTTTGGTTTCTCAAAAATTGTAATCTAACGGTTTAGCAATAAAAAAAAAATAATAACATTAATACTGCATCAATCGATGTAAATGTATTTCAGAATAATCTTCTTGTGGAGGTTGAAATTGAGAAATAAACTAAATTTATGCTTAGTAATTTAGAGTGAAAAGAGTACGTGGTAAGGTCCAAAAATTTCTAGCCCAAAGGTATTGGAAAAATTAGAGAGTCAAACAACGGGTTTTATTTATGGATATAATCACTGTCTATTTCAATACATTGCAAAGTTTTTATTGCAGTACAATAATTAAACAGAGAATAGACGATTAAAAATAGTTACACTTGTCAAATCCTGTTTGATCCTGTTTGTAAGAACTCAAACTTTCTTTGTGGTTTGTTTAAAAAGAAAATAATTCAAACTATTTGCACGTTTTAAGATTCTTTAATACGGATACGATACACATTTTGAAAAAGAAAAGCATCCAAAACAAGGAATATTAAACAAATTACTGAGACTCAAAGTGGATGCTGTATAATACTACGTGACTAAATGACGAACATAATTGCGATTGTGTCATTCATAATAACATAATCTACAACATGGAATTCTAGGGAAAAACTTTAATAAACATCCTCGTATGCATTAGGAAATAGTATAAAGATAAATCATTTCAAATTGAAATTAGTTAATAACTACAAGTTTTTTCTTCTAACTTTGAATTTGACAAATAATCTATCAGTAATATTATCGTCATTAATTGAGTCCATTAAACTTGACTCAATAAATAATCAGATATTTTACTTTCTAACTATAATTAGAATGTTTTCACATTGTTATTTGTACGGACTAAGGTATAAAATATGGCCCTACATAAAATGGGCCCCAGCTCGCGCTTAATGCATCTTATGGTAAGTAAGGCCCTGCGCGTCATATCCTTTTAAAAGTATTTCAAAATTCCGCAAGGATTGAAGCCAGCAAATACATCTCGAAGCCCACGCCCTTCATCCACTAATTACCGAGCCACCAACAAACCGTCTAAGCTTCATCCGTGGGCAGGAACAGTCAACACGAGTAGCCCAGATCTCGACAGAGAAACAAAGGTGCACAGCCTGAGCGGGTTAAGGCCTCGGCTAATTGGCGTGTTCCTAATCACGCGCGATCGCCCGTCCGTTATCTCCCAGAAGCCGGTGTAATTGATGAATTATGAGGATCCGGAGGAGCGCGCCGTGCAACGCCGTCAAAGCCACCTTTTTGCGGGGAGGCTCTTCCGGCCGGCGAACGCCGGGGGAAAGAGGAAGGGTATTCGTCAGTCGATTTACCGTCGCGACCCCGTTTCAGCGTGCGTTGCGAAAATCCGCATTATCCGTATTGTTAGGAGCGCATCGTCACGACAGGTCGCACGGAGAGCGTGGCCCGTGTGCACCGGCCGCGAAGTTCCGTTTTCCAAGCGGCCGTTCGCCGGGCACGTGAAAGAAACCGCTAGCTTGTGCAGCGAAGGATGCATCTGGCGCGAGGTCCCGGCTCGTCCTTGTCGATTCCGTCGCCGGAAACGCAGCCTCTTTAGCCTCCTCCACGCCGCCGCGTTTCCGCCCGAGGAAGACGCGCGCGCGGATCGGGTCCAGGTAAGAGGCGGACAGGCCACGGTGCCGTGACTGTAACCGTATCTAGGACGACTGTACACGCTTGTAACACCCCGCCCCCTCCTTCTCATCGAATATTCAGGACGTCGTTTCGGAGGATTCCGCTGGATTTACGAGCCGAAGCCCGAATATATTAAATGAAGAGGTACAAGTGTCCCCAGGGACCTACGGCGGAGACACGACTCGACTCGGTGATGCCCCTCAATGGGACTCTTGACGGTTCATTCAGCCTTCCCTTTTGCTGATCCAACTTGGATCACAATTGCTCGCAACACGATAGAAGATCAAAACTTTAATTCATGCACTGTTTGGCCTCCCTTTACAGAATCTTCAGTAGGTCTCCACCCTCAGGCGGTCTTTGGATCTTATCTAACCCAAACATACATTTCATTCTTCCAATTTCGAGGAAAATTCACACACATTATGATTACTATTCAATTATCTGTCAATATTCGCAATAGAGGTGTACCGACTAGTGGCCGACTAGTCGGTTA
The DNA here is from genome assembly GCA_030770465.2 of Perdita meconis. Classification (NCBI taxonomy): domain Eukaryota; kingdom Metazoa; phylum Arthropoda; class Insecta; order Hymenoptera; family Andrenidae; genus Perdita; species Perdita meconis. The sequence goes on along the minus strand of JASKOS020000009.1, from coordinate 13,553,276 downwards.
AGCCGACTATTCGGCCAGTTTTGTAGTCGACGACTAGTCGGCGACTAGTCGGCAAAAAAGGCCGATTGATCGGCCTTGAATTTTAGTAGCAATAATATCGTGATATCACAGAAAGAAAAAAATGTTTTTTGTCTATTGTACTTATATTTACTTATTTATTATATTTATACATATCTGTATGTAACATAATTATAATTATTATATAAAACATTAAAAACAGTAATTATTATTTATTTAAAACAACTAAAAATATACCAGTTAATATTACGAACTTTATTATTATTTTTTTATTTTATCGAAATAAAAAACTGTTTAAAACAAGAAACAGAATGCAATCAAATAATAAAATAAATGTAACAATTTCCTTTTTGAATAATATTAAACAATAATAAATTTTGAATCTTTTTTGTAATAAAGGTGAATAAAATATGATAATTAAATTTTTTTAACTCTCCGCATGTAGGAGAATCCGAAAACGGACGAAAGATAATGAAAATGAACGAAATGATTTGTTTCATTTTATAGCGGCGCGGTGTACGAAAATGATCGGCATAGCCGACTAATTGGCCGACTAGTCGGCTTCTTGGAGGTCGATTAATCGGCTAGTCGACTAGTCGGCTAAAACCCTAGTCGGTGCATCACTAATTCGCAATGATAGAATGACAATACAAATCATTAAACATCAAGGGTTTTGAGAGAAACAGTTAAGGGTTAATATTGTCTCCCAACTGATGATCGATCTACCAATTCCCCAGAATTCCAGACACCAGGATCTACAAGCTCACCAAGAATCCAAAAAATCTTCACAAGTCCCCAGACCCTAGGGCCCAACATACGAATAACTCCGAAATCATTTCGCAATAGGTTTCAATTCACGCGCGCTTCGAAAGGATTCCGACACGAAAACTCCCAATGGTGGCTGCGCGTCGGTTCAAGTCGCGAACAAAGCTCTTATTGAATCTCTGATTCCCAAGCAGAACATAAATCCCATTTTCATCCATTCACACTAATTACAGGGAGGTCCCCCGAGAGAGAGACGATGGTTCAAAGAATAGCAGAGTCTACAACGAACGACGCAATTCCGAGTGGAAGGGGAACAGAGACCAGAAGGATGTCCAAACGGAATCAGGATCGGCATGGGCAGAGAACCGTGCACCAGGCAGCCTCGTCGACATCCTGCCTCTGCCAGGATTGCGACACTCGCCGTGGCTCATGCACGGAGAACACACTGGTGCCCCGGCAGCGGAAGGAGATCTTGCGCAATCGGCCGCCCATTGTCTCAGGATCCTCCGCGTCGGGGTCGACTTCGACGTCGTCTTCGTCGTTGCGCGTGCAGGTAACAGTGACATGGATTCGCTACGAACAGAGTCTATGGCGGTGGAGACCAGATCAAAGATTCTCGCCAACAAATTGCTGTTATTTATATATTTAAGTTGATGTAGAAAAGGGAGCTCTGGATACATGAACAAGGATGTTTTTGTGGAATTTGTTATTGAGTCAAATGTTTAAAACTATTTTCAATATAAGCAAAGTTTGAAGGATTTTCAAAATTTCACTCATGCCAAATATTAAAATATCTAAAGCTACCTGCTTTTGTCTTCATTTTCCTAAAAAGACATCCAATGAATCAATGAACCGAATCCAACACTGACGAATTATTTACTTCCAATTTGATTAGTTAGTGGGAGAGGTAAAAGAGAAAAATCTGACAGAGTTACATAAAGAGTTGCAGCTTCAGCTGTCGAAGACGCAACGAACGAAAGCGAAAACGCTAACAACCAATTGCACGGTCAATTAAATGCGTAAAACAGGGGCGAAACTATCGATTTATTCGCGGTTACGCGAAATCGTAATGACAGTGACGGAGGAGGACGCGATACGAGAACCGTCGCGATTGCAAAGGAGGCGCGTAAGGTAATCCTCGCAAGGCGCGCGCGAAACGATTGCCACACTATTTCCTTCGCGCGCAACGTTAACATCCGCGCGTGGATACACGGATATGTGGGACGGCTAGGAAAGCCGGTAAGAAATCTATGAATCATCGGTAAGTGATACACATGGGGACGTGAACGATACTCGGACACATCTCCGTCAGGTAATGCCGGTCGAAAACTCGTTTCCCTCGCGGCGGTTTCTCGCGTGGGCGGATTACGTAAAGGGCCCAGGCGAGGCCTGCGATACACGGAATTCTATCGCGGGCACGAAGAGCCGATCCCCGACGTCGTTTACCAAACCCTGCGCGATCTAGAATCGTCGTAAAAAGGAGGCTAATTCGCTCGCGAAACAGTCGCCTTTCTAACGAGGGATAATCGTCGGGGTTCTTTTGCGGAGCGCGTCACGTGACAAATGCGCCGCGTGCGTTTTCTGCGAGTTTCTTTCCCGCCACACTTTCTCTGGTGGAACACCGGTTCCAATCCCGCGTGGATTGTACGCGATCGCTCGACGAATCAAAAAGTTAATTGCGCGCGATCCCGCCTCATTACGGTACAAACGAGAACGCTAATTAGACCAATTTGTGACATTTCCTGACGACGTCTTCAAGGTGGTCCCAGGACGGCTCGGAGCTCCGCGGCCCCGCGGTATCCATAATTGAGACGTGCCCCATGCGGCGGCGAGTTATTCGAATGCATCGGTACGGATGCCCCGGTCGTTGCGGTTCCGATTCGTGATGGTATTCTTCGAGGATGTCGGAATTCGCGGCATTTGATTGTAGTTTCTTTCCTTGAGTAATGATCTCGATTTTGTTTCTAATTGAGAGTGCAATGGGGATATATTGCAATAGATATTGCAAATGAATTTGAGGCATTACTTTCACTAATTGTAAGTGGAATTCGGGACAAATTGAATTGGTTCGTTTAATTATCCCAGTCGTGAGCGATTTTGTTGAAGGTTGTATTCCTTTGAAAATTAATGAAAATTAGTTTTTATTATCTCTTTCAATTATTTTCATTATTTGAGTTGCGTAAAATTCCATAAAAATTGTTGTTTCTTTCTTGTATTTTAGATATATCTATGCAGAGAATTAGTGATATTATGGAAATTATATGTATATGGAACCGTAGGTAAAATTACAGTTGACAATCTGTAGAATAGATTTTGTAGCTCTTAGAAATCATAGAATATAACATTTTTTCATTTCCCACTAGAGCAGAGGAGTTTTATTTTAGGATTATTAACATTTTTAGATTTCTCTTTTTAAGTTGAACTCAACTCTCTGCATACTGTGTCGGAGTCACTGGTGTGAGTCAAAAGGTTTAAAAACCAAGCAGCATGGTTAAAAAAAAATTATAGTAATGAACACAATATTAGATTTGATTGAAATAACTAAAAATCCGCAGTCTAATAATAACGGATATACATTCGAATAATTTTATATAACTATAATTTTTCTTCAAAAAAACTCTCTTAAAGCTTCTATACAGAGTGTAACAAAAATATTGCAATTCCTTGAAAGGGGTGATTCCTGAGTTTTAAACTTTTTCCTTAGCGACAATGTTAGATTACGCTTTGTTAACGAGATATTAACAAAAACACCAAACCAATCAGAGCACGAGTACAATGGACGAATTTCGTAGTATTGGTCCGTCATCGTCCGCGCCATCATTAAAATCTGCTGTACTCGCTCTCCTATTGGTCAATGTTTGTCGTTAATAACTGGTTAACAAAGCGACACGACATTTTCGCTAGAGAAAAAATTATTTAAAAGCAACTCAGGAATCACCCCTTTGATGGAACTGCAACATTTCTGTTACACCCTGTATAACAAAGTTTCATGCTCTTTTTGCCGTCTGAATTTTGATTGCAAAATCCCAAATTCCTAAACTCAAAAACTCAAATCATTCCTGTTTACTCACTGCTTCCCACCTTCATAACTTTGAAAATTGAAGACAACCATAAACTTATGTCTATCTATAAATATTTATAAATATCAGTCTATTGGAAAAAGATAGCATGATTTGTGTCACTATTCTACCTTTGCCTAATTTTATTCTATCTTCGTCCCTGTAACTCTCTGGTTCCCAAAAAAGAAAGTCTTTTTTATCCTGTCATGCAGTATGCAGTCATGCATCCTTAGAAAAAATTGATAATCGTACAGAAGTTATTTCTCTCTACTTTTTTAACGCGGTCTAAATACGGGAAACGGTAATTATTTACATTAGGAACGACTTCACCGATTTTGATGATCTTGAAATATGTTGTCAAGGTCATCATTCTGAATAACTTTTCCCTCCACATATTACCGCTACTCGGGTTAGGTTCCAAGATATTCGCAAATAGTTTAAATATCCTAAAAAGTGATCGGAATAGGTCTGGGTTAGATTTTTTAGTGGGGAGGGGGTTTAGGAGAGGGAGGCTGCCGCCCCTCCCCCAAAACAGTAGACGAGTTTCTACTTGAAGTGGTGCGTATTTTATTATTAATCTTATACAACTGGGAATAATTCTGCAATTATTTCAGAAATTTTATTCAGTTATCTTATTATCAAAATGATGGCGTCGACGAAATAAGAATTCTGAAATATCATTATCAACTTTTCTTGATTTTCTTGACTTCCTATAGTTTCACGTTTAACACCGTATGTTAACACGGCTAACAATCAAATGAGTTCGCGTTCGACACAATCCATTTCACGTTTCAATTTATAAACATAAACACAACAAGACAGGGAATCTCAACTGATTGAAGTCGTTCTAAGTGGTGACCTTGGCCGCCTTATCGGCGGCCACAATCTTCAATCTTACCCAGACCTATTTCGATCAGTCTTTTAAATATTGAAACTTTTTTGTGTATACCTCGGAAACTAAAGCCGAGCGGCGGTAACATGCACCAGAAAAAGTTGTTCAGAATGATGACATTGACAAAATACTTTAAGGTCATAAAAATCGGTGAGGTCGCCCCTAATGTAAATAATTACCCGGGAAATTTTGAAACCGCTATTCTATTTATGCAGAAAACTTAGTTGGAGCCAACTCGATGTAGTCTCATCGTCGCGCGCGCGCGCGCGGTATCAATCCGGCGCAGGGACCTGACCCCAGCTCGCACGCGCATTTATATTAACCCCTGTTGGCCCGAGATCGCGCTCACGCGGCCCAAAGACGATTCTATTTATGCGTGCAACCGACTCAGGCCCGGGGTTAATGTGATGATATTACTCACGGGATATGGTTGCCTACCTAAGTCGATTAGCGCGGTAAAGTCCGGGACGAGTTTTGCGGTCGAAACCGAGCGAGTTGCTCACGCGAGAGAGCCCACAAACCCGAGGCATATCTCCTCGAGGAGGGTGGCCGTAAAGCGAAAAGGGACAAAGCGGAGAGGAAACTAGTTTCTCTCTTTCTCCGTCTGTTCCGCGTCGGAGATCTGGACCTTTAACCGGTCATCTAGCAGTGCCAGGATTCCGTCGCACTTGTCTGCGTTCCCCCGGGGGGAGATCCTCCTTCGGCCGCGGAACGGGATCCCCCGACGTTGAATTCGCCCCGAAGTCATTTTTCTGTATTTACGCCGTCGCCTCGGGTATGCAACCGGGCCAGCGGCGATTTATCCCCTCGACGGGAACACGCGACGTCTCCTTCCTCCGGTTAATAGATTTCCCCTAATTGATTGATGAACTACCGATTCCGCGAGGCATAAATTGCAGGTTAATTACGACGTTTCGCGCGGAGTAATCGAACGGCGTCATTAATTATCGATGAAAGCGTCTTTGATGCTCTACCGGTGGACAGACATTGTGATTCCGCGGAGGACCTGTCACCTATTAATTGTCGCTCCTTTGAACACCTGGATAATTTAGAGAGAAAACCCCTTTTGTGACCCGGAGATTTCCTCTAATGGCTTGTCGAAAGGTTTTCCCGCGGTATAAATTGCACTGTAATTACGATGTAATCGAACACTGTCATCAATCCCCGTCGAATATGGTTTAGTGCGTATTCTAATGGAAGATGGGGGGATCGTTATACGAATGATTCGTCGCATGTCTCAACGTTCTCGACCGCATGTCTCAACGTTCTCGGCCGCATGTCGTCGCGAAGTCAAATGCCATGCAAAGCCTGCTTTGCATAAAGTGACCTGAATCGGATTTACGGCGAGACGCGGTGATCCCCTCTTTCGATGCCGCTCCTGACCAGGGTGAAAATATAGTTATAAATATTTCTCTGTCAAAATAAAGGACACGCCGTGTACCGCAAATCCTCCGGACACATTAATTTCACGGTGGGGACCGAGGATGCGCCTTTCGCGCAGGGAGAGTTGTATGATGGCTTTTGAGAAACGTGTCGCACTATGTGGATGCAAAACGGCTTTGATTTATTGTTTGAAAAGTGAGAAAGTTTCAGTGTTTTTCAATGGAAAAGTTCAATTACTTTTTCTTTATAATTGTACAAATATCAAAATAAATATCTTTATTCATTTATTCGTTTTTCATTTATTGAACTATTTTTTAATTTTTTATTTCAAATACTCAGTGTTTTAAACCAGCTAATTCTACATCTGCTGTATAATGTCAGTAATTTAATCAGAATTTATGAAGAATTTTTAAAAATGAATTGGATAATACAGTAGCTATAGTAAAGTTCCCACCGATTTGGGAATTTAAACAGTGTTGTAGGAGATTCGAAGATTTTAAATGAAAAATTTGAAAAATTAAAATTTATTTAAAGATTTCAAATTCGAGATTTAAAGATTTCAGATTGGAAGTTCAAAAATTAGAGAGAATTAAAAAATAGAGATTTTTGTAGCGAAAGTTTATAACTTCGTGGTTTAAAATTGGACATTTAGAGGCTTGGAATGAAGGTGTAAAAAATTTCATCTGGAAATTTGAAGATATGATAATAAATATTTCTGTACTATTTAATATACCTACTTATAATTGATAGTGTTTAGATTTTGTTATTGATTTTTTTTTATGATTTGCAATAAATTGTCAATGGTAGATGGTCTGATGTTTAAGGTATCAGAAGTGATATCCTAAATTCAAGATTTAAAGATTTTAGGTTGGACATTTGAAATTTCGAGTTATAGGTTTAGAGATTTTTACAGCTAAAATTAAAAATTTGAAGATTCGAAATTGAAGATTTGAATATTTAAAATTGGAAAAGTAGTATGAGTAATATGATAAGAATCGCTGAAGAATGAGTAAAATTACTACACAATCCATCATACTATAATTCATATTAGAGAAATTACTTAACAAAACTAATTTTCTCAAAAAATGAAACCTCAGGTAAAGCAATGTTGCATCAAACTAAAAAATTTTTTCCCAGGTGACATCACTCTCTATCCACTTATTCGATTGTTGTCCAATTGTGACTTATAAATGCAACTAAAATTATGGCAAATTACAGTACACAATCAAATTATTATAGTCTCAGTACAAAAGTATGTGTTCTGTAATTATTTAAAACGTATACTTTCAATTATCCACGCGAATATCAAAAAAGCTTCTCTATGAGAATATCTCTTCTGAATATCAAAACTTCATGAAAACATAATAAAACTTCAATGCAACTAAGTCTTTATTTAACGCTTAATCATTACTGACTCTTAATGTCTATAAATTAAGTGTTAGCAGTTAAGGGTTAATAACAAATTGTCAACGTATGTAAACGATTAATAACTTGATTATCCTATATGCAGAAAATCACCAACCCTTGACCATCAAAAATTCCATAAATTCAATACAAAAGATTTTTCCAAACCCCATGACGGCCGTCGCATACATCGTGCCTAATAAAGAGGGAGCTTCGATCGTTAATAAAACTCGTGTCGCGCTATTAATAAGCGCGTGATAAAGAGTCGTGTCCGGCGAAATCCGCGACGTTTACGAGTTGTCCCGCGGCTCCCCCGCGCTGAAGAGAATCACCGCGGTGGATGCGTGAAAGTAGCGGGGGCGAGAATCGCGAAAGGGGGGCAGACGGGCTTGTTATTAACGTCAGTACACGGGGCCGGCAATAAAACGAATTTCGCGCGCGCACGTACGTCAGAGGCGGCGGTATGCAAATGCCGGATGGGATGGGAGGCATAAAGCGGCGGGAACGGTCGAATAAATCGTGTTCCGGTGCGCGCACGCGATTCGGTGCACCGCGGCATGCAACCCGCCACGCCGCGGCGTTCGATATACATTTAAACGACATAGTAGTCGCACGATGAAACTTTATGGACGCTATTAAACAGCGCACCGAGGGAACGGCCGGCGCAGATCGGGACCGATAAAGACGTTGTCAGGGTCCCGTCTCGGCTGCTCTTTTTCGGGGGACCCTCGACCCCGGGGACTTAAGCCCCCGCCTGGACCCGGTCCCCCCTTCGGGGGCCGACTCGCGCACGTTAGTCAGGATTAGACGGGTTCCCCCGAGGCCGCGGCTCTTCGATGGACGCTAGAAATTCGTTAACGCCCGGGGACCCACGAACCCGTGGGCCCGACGACGAGAGGAAGGGGATTGAGACTCGTATCTCGGGGAAAGACGAGGCGCATTCCCGGGAGATCGAAAGGAAGGCAGGAGAGAAATATTTAGGGCTCGTCAGTATAATCACGCCGTCGGGAGATATATTTTATTGCCCCGGACGCCGGAGTACCGTATAGTCGAGAGCCAGCCGATGGCAGGTGCAATCGCTAGGCTCTAGGCCGGCAAGGACGAGGGATAAAAACGTGATCCCAGCTCGTTTCTTTTTAGTAGCCGATTCCTTTGACGCTCTGACGCGATAAAAGAGATGAATTCGATTCTTTTTTCTGCGCGCCGGTCAGAGGGAGAGTGAGGTAAATGGTATTTATAGAGCGGCCGTGACACCGGGGGCGAGAAAAAAATGCAGCGTGTGTGAACGTAATTAAGATTGTCGGTCGAACAGAGATTAATGATGTAGGGGCCGCTGCTTTTGGAAACCCGGAAATATTACAAAGAAACGCACAAGTGATTTTAGGTGTTCATCGTTGGTGCTGGTTTTTGAAAGCGTAATCAAGGCGGACGCGTTGCCGCGAGTTGTCGCTCAGAGAGTATTATGCTCCACGGTGGGAATAATAGTAATGAAGTTGATTGGAACACTATGTTGGATGTTTTAATAGAACACCAATTTGACTTAATTGAAGCTAATTTATTTTTTAATCTCCTGTACATTATTTATGGTTTTGGAGTCGAAAGCTGGACATTAATGTTGACAGGTTCTAAATATGAGGTAATTTCGGGGAATTTTTTAGAAAGATATTGAGCATTAAAATTTAAAACTCTGTAGATTTATTGGTTGATCGAAGAATGTATTCAAACTTTTTTTAAGGATAATAGCAATAATAGTAATAATCATTTTGCTCGAAGTTATGAAGATTAAGTCATTATTTTTGAAATTTGGAGTTTCGTAGCATAGAAAATTAAGGCAACAAAATGTATAAAAATTAGAGATATTATTATTCTTGTATTTTTTATAATTTACGTTAATCCTTGTTCATTCATAATTCATATTCATAGAAATTAAGAAACATTTACATTTTTTAGTTTTAAATGACCATTCTGACCGTTTTTTTATTGAAACCTGTTACTACTAATAATGTAACTTTAAATAAAATAATTATTACTACTTGAAAAAATTTGAGTACATTCTACAAATGTTAAATAACAAATATACAAAGTGTCAAATTATAATATTCAACATTTTCTTGTTAAAAAGATTTCAAATATTGTTCTATTTTCAAAATACTCTTTCTACTCTCTTACTATATATTATTATTTAGCTCTTATTATTACTAACTACAACTTTAAATAAAATAATTATTATTACTAAAAAAAGTGGGTACATTTTGCAATAGTCAATAAATATACAAAGGATGAAATTGTAATATTTAATACTTTTCCTTTAAAAAATTCTGAAAATCCGTCCTATTTTCAGAGAGTCAAACTAAATTAACAAAAAAAAAAAACACAATTATGTTTGATGAATAGTCAAGTTGTAAATCCAATTGCAAAAGATTTTCTCTGAATTCAAGTTTAAAACAGTGTCCATGAAAATGTTCAAAAATCTGAATTAGCATAAACACCCCCAGTTTCATACATACAATTTTTTCCTAGTTACTTAAAAGTATGTAGTTACAGAATTGTTACAAATTAAATCACCAGCAAATAAAGTAAACGTAATCTCGAAAAGATTCTGCATAAAACTAATATTTAAAAACTACTCCAATTCTTCAACATGTGAAGAATCCAGCGATGCAAAGCAACTGCATGCAACAATTTTCGCCAAGGCATCTGCACGAAGAGCCCGACTTGAGGGGGGCGAGGGGTTTGAAATTCTGAAACACCCCAAATAAGAACCCCCGAACAGAAGCCTATAGACGCGTTCTGTGTTTCGACTCTACTTTGCATCACCGTCGCTGCACGGTTGCAACGAATCGTTATGTTGCAATATTCGCACGGTAGCAACCAGCGACTCCTTTGTGAGGACACTCGAGCGTTTTATGGCGACACAATGGCTCATTCTGACGACCGGATTTCGGGCTTCTTCAGCGGGGTCTGAATGGGCCATTGGAACGGAGAGCAGACCCTTGCCAGGGCCAACGAAGTATGTACATTAAGGTAATAATGTGCATGGGTGTCAACGTATTAGAAGCGATTTCCGTTACACTGTCGGCTATCTCCCTCTCTCCTTATTTCTCCTTTTTGTTTTCTTTTTCCTTTCGTCGCGCCGCGATCTGGCGCGATCGTAACTAAAATTGTGTCTCGCAGGATGATGTACAGAAAAAAATCGAGAATCATTTCCGGCAGCATTGTCATACCCACGCGTTAGGTCTGACGCGAATATGGAACGATTTGCGTGCCAATGAAGAATAATGTGTCATTTGCTTCTGAGTTTCGCTTCCTTCCTTATGCAAAATTAAAGGTTGGACGTATTGTATCGTTTTCCAGATGCAGGCATTCTGCATTGTTACCACAAGATTGCCAATTTGTGTTTAAAGGGTAACCAAGTTTCTCTAAAGCTTGGGAAACTTTGGACTTTTGATCAAAGTAACTCTAAGTTGACAATAAATAAAATTTTACTGAAGTCACAACCAATTACCAAAATCTAAAGGATTTGGAGCCGCAGGTACGTAATGGTTGCGCCGTGACGCAATCCGGTAGCAGGGGAATTAACACATTCTCCCAGAAGTACCATAATTGTCTGTTACTGTTCTCCGAAAGGAAATAAAGGCATTGTTAAAAACAAAGTGGTTGAAATTGAGTCGTGATATTTTAAGCCGGGGATCCTAGATCGGAGCAGCAGAAGTAGGTGACCGTCACGGTTGAAAGTACCGTGTGAATCCATGGTCTGAAAAGTCACGGATTTACCCGGCTTCCTACCAAGAACGCCCACGCCGATTAAAGGAGACCATACACGTACCTAGCACGCGGCTGCTACGTAATGGTAATTGCATTATGCAACCTTGATACCACTGCCCCGGAGAACTATTGTCCAACGTAGATCGTCTTACTTCATCGCAAGATGGGCCAACGATTTCTAGGTCGGAATGAAAATCGAGGATGTCCTGAACGGCTGCCGGACCTCCAAGGTTCCACTCCCATTTCCTCGGTACTGTTTCATTTCGAAAAGCTAATTACTGTTATTGGTTACGATTTGGTAACTGGTTTGTACGAATCGAAATCTCCCGCAGCTCTACCCGATTTAAAAAAATCTGGGATTTATCGAGAATATTCATGGAGCGAAATGGTCCTTCGTCGCGGCGCTTCGATGATCCTGTATCCTTGAATTTATAATAAATCTGTGATACATCGAGGCGGATAAATGTTAGGATGTGTCGTCTTCATCGCGCCAGCGGATGATTTAATAATTTAAAGACTAGTCACGGACATCGACGTTGCAATAACGATTACGTAACGCGCCTCTGCCATTCAGCTCTGTACTTATCGATGGAAGTGGAAGGGTAATTATGGACAGAGAACGCTTTATAGATATGTGGAGCGCTGTTTTCTAGGTGCTTCTGCAATCTTTAGAACTGCTGAAAGTAGCTGAAGGTAAAATCTTTTTCAGAAACTCGATGCCTCTTGCTTTTGTCCATGTTTTATTTATTTTTTGCATTGATTCTTCTGAAAGCAGATGGTGTTTTAGCTGATATATTTTTAAGGAGAATGTTTTAAATTGTAATTTAAAGAACTTTGAGATTATTATGCTTATAACTTTCTCTACGAAGGATTAATACATATGTATAGTAATTTTTTTATACAAGGTGTAAACTATATACGTTTAAATATTTTTAGGAGTGGATGGGGAGCTCAAGTGGAGCACAAAATGTATCCAATAGTATCCAATTTGCCTTCGTTTTGTAATAATAATACCTTAAAGTTTAGTACCCTATACACTAAACTAATAGTCGGAAGATGTTTAAACTTTACCAACACATTGGAATAAACAATGGAATAAATAAGTCTTAATGCATTTTGTTGTACCTCTTATAATGTAACTGTTATAAAGCTTTAAAAATCGGGGATATTTGTAGGAGTGAGCGCCAGCTACTCACACAGAGAAAGAGAAGCCTAAAATACTGCATGTTTCCGTGTGTTTGTCTCGTCACACACTGGCGGATTTCGCCGAAATCCTGGCCGAAAGTCATATTTTTAAATTTGAGGCAAATTGTTGGAATAAATTGTAAGTATATGACTTTAAAATCATAGCAATGTACTTTTTTCAAAGTTTTTAGTGTTTTAATTTTCTTTAAATATAAAAAAAGATAATAATTAGTAGCCAATATAAAAATTGGGAACACATTTTACTTTATAAATAGTAGTTTCTCATGTTTCCAATATTAAGTATATATATATTTTTTTTAAATTTATTTGAGTACTATTATTCTGATACTTATTGTACTCACACATTCATCGTTTCATTCACTTATTTTACTTACTCCGAAACTTTCTCCGTCACGTTTTGTCCTCACTTCAACCCTATCCTTTCTACATTTGGTAATTATTCTTGCTCTTATTTAATACTTTCGCTATTGTCATTATCCGCCTCTGTCTAATAGCATTTCCGTAATAAATGTATTTACTCTTCTCCTGTCGCGCATAAATCGCATTTTCTTGATCGTACGTCCATTATTTTACTTACATTATATGTCAAGCTCTTCTTCTTTTTCTTCTTCCTTTTCTTCCTCCTCTTCTTCTTCATCATCTTCTTCTTCCCCTTCTCCTTCTTCTACTCCTTCTATGTTGGGTATATCCAAAAACTGCATCACACTTTTAGGATATCTGTTTTCATGTTTGGGATATCTTTTCCCTTGTTTTACACTTTGCCATTGAAAATTTTGATGGCAGGAGAAAAAAGGGAACTTTTCGTAAATAGCTGTATGTAAAACTGTCATCCCAAACCTAAAAATAACCGAAAAGTGTTGTTTATCAAAAAATCCCCACTTTATTATGGTCAGTAGAGACTTCAAGAGACCCTCGCTACCTGCTAAAAGGAGTCATAAACGCGTTTTCTCTGTTTCATATTTTTAACTCTATACTATAAACGTATAGCAGGGTCACTTGGATATAGAATTAGTGACATTAGTCAAGTAATCAGTTTATAATACCATGAATGGACCGGTCCAAATCCCGTGTCATAAATGTATCGCTTTATATTGCCACCCCGCCCCGTCTGCTCCGCGTCATACCGCTACCTGACCAAACGGTGCGGCGCGGACGGCAAAGAAATAATAATAACTTAAAATATCGCAAAATATCGCACAAAAACTCAACGAGTCCTTGTTCAGGAACCTTCAAAGTTTATTTAAAAAAAAAAATTAACGCTTACATTTGCTTACATCATAACTATTACCTTAGGAGAAGGAAAAAAAATGTATACACCTTATATTCTTCTCTATCACACTTGTAAAAAGTGAAATAAAGCAACTACACTAGAATATTTATTAATTTAGAGTATGTGTAATAGCTACCAATGCAGAGAGAAAAGCATTATAGTTCGATACTAAATGAAAAGTCATTGTAAATTCTGCCTTCAAAACTTCACATTATAAAAGTAACAAGTTTGAGACCTCATATCTCCAATAGGATCATACAATTAAAATTAACACTAGTGATAAATTATGTTTTGATTATCCATAAATGCAATGCAATACTCACATTTTTTAAATTAAGAAAAAAATTTTTTCGACTTTTGGCCAGGATTTCGGCGAAATCCGCCACTGTGCGTCAGTGTGCCGGAGTTAGTATTCATCTAAACAGATCGAACACAACACCACTTAAAATATTTAAACGTATATTATTTACACACTGTATATGATGCAGGAAGAAATTGTTTATCTATATAGTTCTTTGTTTTTAGTCGACATTACTTGCTCAAAAGTCTTTTTTCTATCAATCTTTTCCCTCTTAAATAATTTTATAGTATTAGGTGTATGAAGAATAAATAAGAATTTTGTTAGAAAACTTATTTAATTAAAAAATGTTTTTTTAATGTAATATGAAGGCAGTTCTTAGCCAATTTTGGTATATTCTTATTATTAGTATTGTTCTATCAAATTAAAATCTCCTTCGATGTATAAAAAATTATTTATGAAGGACAACGCTGAATTAATTCAAGAAAATAATGAATTTCTTCACAGAACCACTTATAAAGTGTATGAATATATTATATATTCAAAATTGTATGCTTGCTTGTATTTATTAACACGTTGACTGCCACATGGATCACGATATTTTACAAAAATAGAACTTTCATGCAACTGATTTAAAGGCCTTGCAATTTAAAATTTCAATACAGCTGAAACTGTAAAAATTCAACACAAGTGTTTATTGGCTATTATAAAATATTGTAACTGAGTTCTTTAAAGTAGTTTATAGTGTTCTATCAGAATCTTTAGATTTCGTCACAAAATCAAATGTATTCAGAGCAGAAGAAATCATTTTATTAACCTAATACTACTTATACTATAAAACCAAGACATTTGAAAGTATACTTCAGATATGAATAAATCTACTTGTAAAATATTAAAATGCAGAGTGTAACATTTACATGCATAGAAACACCTAACATCTACTATTATTTATTCTGTGAAAAAAATTATCCAGACAAAGTCACATCATTTCAAAAGGCACATCAAATGGTACTTTCCTACTAAAAAAAAATGCTTTCCCGATGGCAATTTTTAAGAAACTTTAAAGAGAGCGATACATTTCACAATGTAGCCCTATACCTTTTTCAATATTCTAATGAAAAATAAGAGACAAAATGTAACAACCTTATAATCACCGTAATATTCTGATCATATCTAGAAATTCACATTAATCTCTCATCCTATATTCCTATAATAATATGTGTCTGACATCTCATAATAGAAATTATGTCTCAAATATTATAATAAAAGTTTCAAAATTATTGAAAATAAAAATAAATGTCGAAGGAGTTTATATTTTTATCTTCTACCTTAATTAATTCATATATTTGTAGATCAAAAAAAATTGTACGATAAAGAGTTGATGCTTCCTAAAATTGTGAAACTGTTCCTGGCTCATAAAATTGTACTAAAAACCTATGTTTATGCGTATAGACTTCGAGACATTCAAAGCAGAATTCTGTTTAATATCGAGCCTTCTAATGAGAATCCCGCATCGGCTTCCCAAAGGCGTACGTCGCGCGATGCCCTCCCGGGAGTCTTCAGAGTTTCTCCCATTCGAGACAAGGTATCGCACATATTTCTTCAGCGTCCTTTTCCTAAAGAATCCGTAGCATCGTCCCATTATTCCCATTCGCCTTGCCGCGAAACAAAGCGCTCTTTTCCCCCTTAATAGTCGCAGATCTGATTGCGAGTCCTACAAGCTCGTTTCTCCCTGGGCTCGCTCCAAACGATTATTCCAAAAAAGTCCCTCCCGATTACGCGCACTTAATAGGCTCGGACTCGCACGGTAATTGCGAGGTTAACTGATTTTTAATGACGGGTCCGTCGATTGCTACCGCAACCGCGCCGCTTCTTGTTCTTCTTCTTCTTTATGCCCCACCTTCTTCTCCTCCACTTCTTTTTCTTCCCATTTTATCCGCCGCGAGCATCTCTCTCTTTCTTTCTTGACTCTTCGATTTCCATCCCTGCCAGTTATTCTGTTGCCCCGTTCCGATGCTTCAGTTTTTCGACCCCGATCGACAATCGTTGCCCGTGACTTATTTAAGAATCGCTGGAGGATCTTAAGATCTGGGGAAGATGTTAAAAGACGGTGAAAGTAGTTCACCGATGGATCTAACAGCTTTGATATTTTTTTTTTTTACTTTAGAAGTATTTGAGGCAGTACCATAATTCGAAGGATTATAATTCTCACTGTCACTGTGTAAGTATTAAAATTGTGCTTTTGCCGAGAAGAGTTTTAAACATTAAATTGGATGAGTTACGGTATAATGGCAGCAGGGACTCTGATAAGTATTCCCAAAAATAGAAGCAGTAATTCCTTATATTTTAATTTGAAAAAAAAATCGAAGAACCATTGGCCACCACGTTCCACTGTCCCCGATCCCCGATCGCCGACATTGCCGATTCGAGGCAGCAATTTCAGGGAGCCCCGAATAAATAATTGACATGCCCATAATGAGAGATCGATCCCGATATTCGTGCGAAAACTTTCCAGGCCGATTTCCGAGGCGGCTCCTCTCACGAGCGGACAGGGAAAGTAGGGGTTTACCGATGATCGGCGGTCGAATCGTTCCTCGATTCAGCAATTGGAAGCTCGACACGGACCGTTAGACGGGCAAGCTTTCATTTACCGGCTTAAGTGGCCACTTACGAGTCTATAACCCTTTCTTTACCTACGTTATTGCTTCGTTAAAGCATCATTTTCCTCTCTTCTCCTCCCGATTTCCACCGCGGTCGCGGACTTCGCCTCCGCGATACACTCACTCCCGGCGCCCATTCCATGGGAGTTATTCGCCGACCGTTCGGACTCCCCGCGCTTAACTCTCTGCCATATAAGACTTCCGGAAGAACCGTTTGCTCTCGATACGTTGGCTCCACCGGGTTCGGCCGGTACGTCGAGAAGTTAAAGAGAGAGGCCGATCCGAGGCCGGGAGTAGTTACGGATAAGTTTGTCGGCGCTTAAGTGGCGCCGAATACGGTCCTGTAAGTACAACCTGCTCGTGGCGACGACGTTTCGTGGCCACGTATACAAGCGTCGACGGCGTGCCGCTGTTACTGATACTGAAAATTCGATCGGACTTGCTCCCATGTCGGTTCAATAATTAATTCGCTTGGTCAAAGTAACTATGCGACCGCGCCGGGATTCGAAACGCTGTTTTTGTGAGCTTTCTGGAGTATTTCTACTGTGCCCGGATAGGTGACATTAAATTTCGGAGTTCTGGGAACGTAGATACGCACAGCTGCAGACGTTTATAGAATGCTAATTGAGCTTGATACTTACTGCGTTGGATTTATTATTCCATATATTTTCGGTTTTTTAATTGTTATTTTGAATTGTCAACTTCCTTGAGTTTTTATATGTACACACGAATTTATTTAAAATTTAGTGAAATTCATATTTTGATATATATATATTTGATGTCAGAAGTGCCAAAGCTAAATTTTTTCAAGAATGAGTTAAACTCGGTATTGAGTTTGTAAACAATTGTATGTTCTACATTTAAAACGACAATTTCAAATTCTACGTAGAAATGACTATTATAACATTGTGTATATGTCAATGCCAAGCATTTTTCTTTAACAAAAATTTATTTTTCTTATGGCTCAACACTTAAAAAACACAAATAGTATAAACTTTATTTCTATCTGTTTGCATTGGAAGAAAAATTTGAAACAGCAAAAACTTTTGTATTAAAAATTATTTGAGCACGAATTTTTTTAAGATATCTTCAAGTGCTAATATTTCAGTTTCTAAATTGGTGTTTCTTGCAGGAGATCACAGATTTAAAATTTGGTAAAGTTCATATTTTCTTTGGAAATTTGATCGGGCTTTTAATTATACTATCCAGGGTTTCAATTACGTGAAACTTGAACAATGATTTAGTAGCCGCTTAATAATTATTAAGATTTTGTGTTACAAACAGCAAGTCTAGAATTCCATAATTCATTAAATTTCTGTAGTCAAATTTTCTGGGATTAAGAAGTTTTCATAAAAATGAATTTCTGTAAAAATTCCAATAAACCTCCAAGTTTTTTATATAAAAAATGTACAAAATTGCAATTCAGAGGTTCGGTAAATGAAATAAAAAAGCCTAATTACCCTGTCTTAGGAATTCACCCTCAAAGTAGCCACCACCAGTTGCCCAACAAATTCCCACTCCCTTCACCAATAAGCAAACAAAAGGGGCCATAAAGTGTTTCGAAACTCTTAGCTCATGCCCCGTGTACAAGGCCCCGGGGGTGAGATTCAGGTAAAACGGCAACCGTCCGGTTTCCTGCGGCAATTACACGATCGTTGAATCTTCTAACCGTCGACCAGGTTAAGCAGGTCGCCAATAAACGCCCACGTTGTTGCGAGACCTCTGTCGCAGTTCTTATGTGCGTACGACTCTCCAAAAACGGCGAACTAGGACAGTTCATTAACTTTCAATAATGATTAGCGGTGTTCATCGTAAAGAATATGTCCTATCAACTGCAACAATTCATTCAAAACATTATTTTAAGTTTCCTGACTATATTTCACAAAAAATCCACGTAGAATATGTAAGGGCTGTACTTTTTACTTTTTGAATACTGCAAAAGTGAAAACTATGGAAGAATTGGTACCACAATGCGTTTAGGAGTCTGTACACTAGTCTGATTACTGTCTTCGTAGTTGGAATATTGTTGGTCACCACGAAATTATCGATAAATGAGATAAAATCGCATAATGAAAAAAGAAAACAAGTTAGGCAATCCTACTTGAAGTGAAATCCTTAAACGCACCACACTAGGTAATTATTACAAACAGAATTGCTATACGATTGGTGTAATAAACTTCTGGGTCCATAAAAAATACGGAACTCTGTATTGAGGAGTTAATCCAATTAAGGTTGTCTAAAAAAACTAGTCTCCCAAAAAGCCACTCAAAAAAGGAAGAGAAGCCTTTCCTCTTAAACCACGAAGCCAAACCTTCGCTCGCGCAGTCTAAACGGATTAAATACGGGTAGCGAGTGGACGAGTAGCGGATTCGGCTTCCTCGGTGTCATTTGTCAAAGGGGGGAGGGGCTCCCTTTTCCACGAGGATAATCGTACTCCCTCCTCAAAGATAGCCGGAGCAGCGGCTCGGTCGAAATGGTAGCGGCTGAATGGAGCGCTCCCCGACACGAGCTTGTTCGTTCCCGAAAAGAAGTCCGCGAGGCCCCGGAGAACACGGTGGTCCGTGCCGATGCAAATGCAAATGAGCCGAGTCTCCCGGCCCATATAGCGGGCGTGCATAGTGGGTCACATTAATCAGCCCCGGGGCCCACCGCGGCCAAATCACTCGCCTCTCGGGGGCCTGCTCTCCCCCACCCCTTTAGCCTATTCCGCCTCCTCGGAGCCCGGGGCCCCGAGTGTCGCAAATATTATCGCGAACCCGGAGATTCTGCACGACCGGTTCCCCGCGCCGCGCCGTTCCTTCCTCGAGATAATGGCAACGGAGGTTCGGAAAGCGAACGACGCCGGGCCTCGCGCCGCGGCACTTCGTCTCCGCGAAAGTACTTTGTCTTCCGTTCCTCGGGCCCCGTGTTTTGTAACTATTTGTTTCGGCACCGTTCCCCGGATTCTTATTTTGCGCCCGCCCCGGGGATTCCGTTGGCAAGCGAACCCTATACAGATTTGGTGGAGATCGGCCACGGTCTGTGCCAGTTTCGGAATGCCGTGGGCCACATCGGTTCCGACTGGTTCGAGCTCGGTTATTTTTGACGGGGTTTTACTTAACACTTTGGCGGCACGGTTTCGGGGGTCTGGAGGCCCGGTTTCTAAATTCGGGGGCCTGGAATTCGCGTGGAAGCATTCGGGTAGCATGATTGAAGTCTTCAGGAACTTTTAATATTGAGAGTTTGATTTCTGCACGCCAAGCTTGTAGCCATTTACGAGGTTATTTGCTGTTAGGGGATAATTCTGGTATGTACGTTGTATTGGATACATTGGTACGTTGTATTGGTACTCCGTTACAGGGTAATTTTAAGGTTTTTGTTGACTCAAAAAAGTGCTCCAAAAGGAGATTTTAAGATTCAGTTGCAGTAAAACGAAAATTCAGCTCATTTTCAGATGTTTAATTGTTTTTTTTTTTAATTATTTCAGTTTACATATCAGTTGTAAAGTGTGAAGAAGGTTTTTACTCGTTTAACTCACGCAAGCTTTTACTACTTTTATTACTAACTATTATTATGCATGCAAAGATGATAGAACATTCTGTATTTCTTAATATAATATAAAATACAAAGCAATTTGATAAGAGTTACTGAAGAAGTATTAAGATTACTGTAAAATAGAATACCTTATTGTAAACTTCCTATCGATTGACAGATTGAAGGAAGTGAAATTAGAGATTTGAATGTTTGAAAATTCAATTACACATTCGTAGATTTTTTAAAATTTCAGTTTAGACATTTGAACATTTCAAGGAGATTTGAAGACATGAAATTGAAGATTTGAACTTGGAGATGCATTACATTGAAGTTGAAAAATTTGAGATTTTCAAGTGGAAAATTTGAAGTTAGAAATTAGAGATTTTACGATTTCGTATTAGACATTTGGAGATTTTTAGAAAATTTGAACATTTCTAGCTGGAGATTCAAAGATTTTATAATTTAGATTTTGAAAATATTAAATAGCAGATTCACAAATTTCTAGAATTCAAATTTACAATTCAAAGGTTTGAAGTTGGAGATTTTCGAATTTGTAGTTGAAAATTTGAAAAACCAAAAGTAGAAAAATAATATGAATCATTATTGTAATAAGAATCATTGAAAAATTATAAAAACTACTATAAAATAGAGTATAATATTGCGTACATCGATCTTCAACAAAATTTTCTTACAACAAACACATTTTTATCAAGCAGATTACATAAAATTCTTTTTTTATTTTTTCTCCATAAAAACCCACTCAATATATTTATATAAAAATTTTCATCAAACTTCACAAATCTTCAAACCACCCAGAAATTAATAAAAATCATATGCTTTTATTGTTATAATAAAAATCCTAGAATCTACGAATAAATCTAAACTACAAAAAAAATGAGCATTTTACTCCTATTTAGTTTCCCAAAAGAATTTCCGCAATTTTTCTGAAATCCCAAACAAGTTCTTTTACAATCTCTGCGACGTACCCCCATAATTGACACAACACTAAAGGCATGAACAAAATAAAAACCACCCTGAAGAAGATCTACCGAGGTTCGATCGTTTCGCAATCTCCTGAGAGTCTGCGAATAAAACTCCGCGATAAGATCGCGGCGCGGGAAACTCGGCGTTGGGTGAAATCTTCCTGTCGGGTCTCCCTAGGTTCGCGCACGCCCACGCGAAGGGGGCACGCGCTCGCGTGCAGGTGCGTGGCCACGGGTTCGCGAGGGTTAATGCGCCGGGTAATAATTAAAACGCCATTTCGCGGCGGAGAAAGGCGAGACGAGGTGCGCTTATAAAGTCGCTGCCGCGCCTATCTCGTAACGGTTTCGCGGATGGACCTTTTCGAGGATTTCGCATCGCACTTTTACCTGGTTCCTTCATCAAGGAAATTCCTCCACCACAGAATGATACACATGTGTAAAAGATTCGCAAAGATTCCACTAAACTGCTGAATCGAATTATTCATATAGAGATATTTCGTAAAATTAACTTGTAAAATTACTTCAATCGATTATAATTGCATTGAAGACTTCGTAATTTTGTACTCACACAAAATATATTTAAACCTGCTATGTTCTTCATACAAATCTGATGTATCAGAATTTCAATTATTAACACAACAAATTGTAAATACTAAAATTAATTTCTTCATGTTTCTATTAAAATTGAAACAAAGATTTAAAGAACCAAAATGCATGATTGGGTTAAGGAGGAACCGAAGATCGTAGCTAGAGACCCTACAAGCAAAGACTGGATCATTTAATTGTGTATTACCACCCATGCCCGCCATGTACTGGCAAAATCCTACGACAGAGAAAGGACTATATGTAGCTATTTCACTTTTACTTATATAGGAGGCGTACACAGCGTGCATAGCAGTGCGTAGCAATGCGTAGCGTCGTTTGATGCCGTATCTGCTGGATCTAAATTCTTTATAGAATATTGCGGCTATATTATGTATTCAATTACCAAAACTTACAAAGTATGCAATAATTGTTTGAGATCTCCAAATTCAAAAATAGTGTTAGACTGTTCATTTAGTAAATCTGTATAATTAAAATCATATATACAAAATTCTTTGTATCACGTAAATGTACATACAAACATTTAAAATGTTTATAAAATTAGAAAGAATATTTCGTGTCATTACTCACAATTTATTAATAATCTAAATAATACTAATATAAGAGTGTTTTTAGTACAAAAATGTAAAAATATAAAAACGGAACATCTATTAAATTGCCATAACTTATTTATTAAAATAATAACGAGATTTATAGTGTTTAGATTAAAAACTTCTAAT
This sequence comes from Perdita meconis, assembly GCA_030770465.2. Classification (NCBI taxonomy): domain Eukaryota; kingdom Metazoa; phylum Arthropoda; class Insecta; order Hymenoptera; family Andrenidae; genus Perdita; species Perdita meconis. Next base: position 13,530,738 of record JASKOS020000009.1, on the reverse strand, counting down.
AAACAGCAAACGAACATAACTAATAAATTTAGCAGCAGAAGTATGTCAACACATTTATTGTGATTATTATAAATAAAATAACATATTTTTCTTTTACGGTTCACTTTATTTATTCCACCCTATTTATATTATTTTAATTTATTATTGTAAATGACTCTTGTATAACACAAGAGTTATAGTAATATAAAAAGTAGGTTAATAAATGAAAAGTATGATTACATAACAAATTTTGTAAATATGCATATATTATTTTGGTTACTATTGAGCTTTACGTTTTTAAATAAATAGACATCATAAAAAAACTAGAATTGTATAACGTAAATTCTTCTAAAAATCTACTTTTTGAAAATAGTAAATTTAAAAATCGGCGGGAATGGCCAGTAAATGGCGGACCAATCAAAAGTGGATGTCAGGTGTCCAGTCTCTGATTGTAGGGTCTCTAATCATAGCAGAGTTGATGAGTCGAAATTTAAATTGTTCAAATTGTATCCCATGTTCAAATGTGCCCCATGTCCTAAGTTCATGGTGTCCATGACCATGTTCAAAGGTGCCCCGCTTCACCTTACAAATTCCGAAGTAGTATCAAAATTGCATAGTTCTCGGTCATTCAGAAACGTCAAAGCGCCTGGTCGCCAGAATCTCTTTTTCAACTTTTCCTCATGTTCGATTCTCCACTACAGCATTTTAATTCACGAATCACACAGGATTAAAATAATGTTGTCTAGACCTCGCCTTGTCCCAGGCCAAGGATGGTGCCTGGATTCCCGTCGCACGAAATTCGTCGGGATGACGTACCCATGGATACGCGTGCTCGCGTGTACGTAAGTGGCAGTTGCATCAAGCACGCGCATACATTGTAACGAATTATCGCACACCGCGCAGCATCGTAATTAAGAGTTACGCAACGGGTAATTGAGAAACCAGACGCCTTTACAAAGCGCTACCTCGTCCACACGCCGAAGCTATCGTATCAAGGAGCTTAATAATAATAATATGGTCCCGCGGTAATCAAACGCGCGAACACTCTCCGCGTTGTCAAGTGTAATTCCCGCGAGACCTGCGAATCGATTCCCTCCCCTTTCCCCGTACGCCGGCGATAATGCCTGATGTAATCGCGTCGGTATCTGCCTTTTTATGCGCCTGTGTGAATTTGTTAATTACTGGGCGGCGGATGTCGAGGCGTCGATCAGCGTGATGGGTCAATGATTGGGCAGAGTTGATTAGTTCGAGGCGATAGATAACTGCGTTGGATTCTGAGAATGCTTGGTTCTTAATATTGAATTGAAAGTTGTGTGAAAATCCTTTGGAGCATTGGATACTAATATTATGGGGAACAATTAGGGTATACAGATAGATTTCTTGAAAATCGGATTCCTTCATTTTTATAACGATTTTTTAGTGCCGTATTTGAAAAATTTGTGATTGTGGAATATGATTCTAATATTTTAGAACCGTGGGACCACAGGACCCTCTCGTAATTAGAATGCCTCGCTCAGATTAAATCGGAATCGCAGGCCACCCCTTAATTAATCTGATTACGAGGCACAATATTCATACGTGGACTCAGCGGCCATAAATTTCCTCGGAAACAGGATATCACCCAGAAACCCCCTCGCGCCCGATTTCAAACTCATTCTCGCCACAAGTTCCCTCGGTGCCCCGCGTCGCGTAGATGATCTCCCCCCCTCTTTCCCTGTTCGCGTATTAAGGTCCTCTAATAACTCAACGCTTTCCAAGAAACGATGGAACGCATCAATCACGTTAGAAAAGCGTTTAAAGGCGATGCATCGGCCGCACGAACGGCCGATCCATCTCAATTGGAATTACGCGGGGCCCGTTTCGCCGTTGAAATATAATGTCAGGAGGCGTAATGAAAACGTAGCCCCGCCAAAAAGAGCACGTTGACGCTAAACGACCGAGATAATCTCATCGTGGGTGATAAAGATGCCTGGATTCCACGGTCTAATTACCGACGATTATTCGCTGGCCTAACGCAACCGCGGCGCGGCTGGGCGAACGATCTGGACGCGAAGGGGGTCTGGTGCATGGAAAGGGGGTGTGGAAGGGGGATGGACGCAGTGTGCACGCGCACGAGCGCGAACGCACGCACAATGAAGAAATAAGCGTCGGCTCTTAACCGTCCCGGGCAATTATTAATCGCGTCTCAGGCTAATGACGAGACGCGCGGCCGCGAAAGAGGCCCCGCGCGAGAGAGGCCGTATGCTAATGAAGCCGAGAGTAGCCGGCCTCACCTTTTATTTTTCACGCGGATAATGCAACTTTGGTTGCCGCGGTCGGGCATCGAGTGATTAGCATCGGCTCTGATTCGCTTTCACGACGTGGCGATCCCTCACGAACGCTGTGGTCGACGATCTCTCGCGCGCGGGGGAATCCCTCAACGTCGCAGTAGCCGATGAAGACCTCACGGGGGTTGATGCGAGCCTTGACCGCGGAGACGCAACCTTGGCGCGCAGCTCGGACCTCTTCTGGGACTCCTTAATGAAACCTTCGGAGAATTTGCTAGTTAATGAGATCCAGAAAGATCAATATTTTGAATTTTTTAATGGTATTTCATTGTTCAGATATAATGTAGAAGTTTGGGAACAACGGCTCTAACCATAGATGTCCATTCTTTTTTTTTTTTATCATTCAAAATAGTTGTTCACAAATAATACGTACTACCAAAAAGCGATGGCATAAATAAAACACAATGATGAAGCGGAGAATAAAATTGTCAAAAATTTACGCTTTTTTGAAGCCGCTGGTCTAAAGTATTTGATGAAACTAGTTTTGCAAAACGCACTTTAATATTTGAATGGTATACAGGGTGTTTGGGATAGTATAGGCAAGCTTTGGAGGGGTGATAGATCACGTAAAAACAAACAAGAAACTTCTATATGACTTAGGTCCAAAACTCAACCATTTTTGAAAAAAACTGTCAAACATTTAAGCTATAAACCGCTATAATTCAAAATAGGAACGTTTTTCGTAAGCAATTTTTTCGCGACAATAAAGATTACGAACTTGTTAATCCAATAAGTACAGTAACTGAGATATTGTTACCTCGTATCGCAAAAAAATAGTATTTTTCTAACTCCCTAAATTACCCTTTACAATGGCGAAAATTTAAGGGGTTAGAAAAATATTATTTTTTCGCGGTACAAGGTAACAATATCACAGTTACTGTACTTATTGGATTAACAAGATCGTAATCTTTATTTTAGCGAAGAAATTGCTTACGAGAAACGTTCCTATTTTGAATTATAGCGGTTTATAGCTTAAATGTTTATGACAGTTTTTTTGAAAAATGGTTGAGTTTTGGACCCAAGTCATATAAAAGTTTTTTGTTTGTTTTTACATGATCTATCACCCCTCCAAAGCTTGCCTATACTATCCCAAACACCCTGTAGAAATATTATTAACCCTTTTATTCCCTTTGCTGCTGGGTTGATGTCCCAATTACTGCCACCTTAAACTTATAACGTAACTTCATTTAATCATTTTGCGTGTCGCATAAACAACAAATCGTCAGACTTTTCAGCAGAATATTATTTAACATCACATGCATTAAAAAAAATGCTTCTATATATTTAATATGAATAAGAAATTAATAAATAATTAAAATCTGCGGTTAATCCTAATGTTCCTATAACTGCCACAGCAGAAATCGTTTTGTACGCTACCCAATAAGTGTCAGGCCCAATAACTGTGACCCCAATAACTAACGGTCCCTAATTCAAATTAAATTAATAATCCGAGATATCATTATTATATTTTTATTGAAATTTTTACATGAACATAACGAATATAATCAATTACCATTACAATAATATACAAAAATTTATTTTTACAAATAAATAACTTCTTTGAAATTTGTATAATAAAGATAATATTTATTTATAGAATTGTATAGATAACTAAATATTACAAACTAAAACATATAAGTATAAATCAAATGATTTTATTTAATTATAAATACACTGTAGAATCGGCAGCTACGTTTTTGAAGTTAAACTCGTCAGTATTTGACAGATGACAGTCATGCGTACATTCTTTACACGTCTTGTTCTCTTGTCCCGAATACTGACGACTGACGACAGACATAGGGACAAGCCAAAAAATATTGTCCCAAATGCTGTCATCGTTAATTATTATAGTATAACAATGAATATCACTTATCTTGTTCATCGTATCATCAAAGCCATTCTTACACACTCATGTGCGCCTAAAATACAACTTTCTTCTCAGATATTTTTTGTATCTGTATAAATAACAAAAGAACTAGGGTTGATAGAGTTAGATGAGACACTCTGCACATGAATGATAGACAGAATGTACAAGATATATGCAATATGCAAAATATGCAAAAATAAAATATGTTTTTGAAATCCTCTAATAATGAAACATGTTTCTAACAAAGTCTCGTTCCTTCAATCCATTTTCCTAAAATTATTACAAAAGAAAATATTACATAATATTTAGGGGTTTTTCATGTTCTTCAGTGTGCAATACATAATTCTTCCTAGATTTTTGCACAGATGGCGCAACATTTAAAAATTGTATTTTGCTTCTGTAGTTTCTTTAAAAAAGCGAAACATATTTTTTGCTCTCAGTCTAACAGTCTTATAACTCATTTTTGAATATTCATTTTTATTTATGAATGAATAGAAAATATACTTATCGATGTAGAGAATTTACAGAAAACTGTTTGGGAAAGAAATACAATATGCATGAAAATACATACCAACGAATATTTTCTTCTTAACCATAAAATGATTTGGGAATATAAGGGTTAAATGTTTAGTATTATGTTAAATACTACAGTTGAAACCCCGCTATGGAAGATCTAAGAACTCGATTTCAACAAAAACGAATCAGAAGTTGCTTCCACGTATTCAAGATCCTATTTCAACACGCAACATTGAACGAATCGAGTTCGATCAACGTCAATCGTTCGATCAAAAGTTGCTTAAAGGCTCCCACGCAACAGCAGCAAATATTTCGCGTCGGAGTGCGCGATCTTCGACGCAACCACGGCGGTCAGCCGGGGTCGATCAACCTCCAGCCGCGTTTTCGGTGGAGATTGATCGGCCGCGAGGCCCGACGTCGCAATATTTCACGGCTGTCGCGCGATTCAGATTGCCGGACGCGCGAATCGATCGGCTAAGGATCGTGACTAATCGCGATCGACGAACCAATCATAAACGACGATCTATTAACACGTAACGAATTCGGGACGGTCCATCGGGCCGATGCGCCGATTAATCACGCCGGTTAATCGGTCGTCCTGCGCGCGCGTAGCCGTGTATACGCGTGAAATTGATTTAGTATCGACGCGGTTGTAAACAGTTACTCAAACGGAAAGAATCGCGGCTTGCGAATGAGCTTGCGTGCGTTTATTGCCGGATAGTCGAGATGGTTTTCCATGGAAAAAGTCGTCGCTAATCGCGGCCGATCTAATCGTCCCTTTCGGAGAGATCCGGCTCACGGCAGTAAAATCGGGCACCGCGCGAGCGAATATTCATTATCCGCGGCGGAAGCACCGCCAGTAAAGTGTACAAAGTAATTCCAGAGTGCGTAGATAACCGACGGACGTGTCAGACGCTATTTTAAGGCGGACTCGTCGCCGTCGCGCGCGACGCTGTTTCGCAAAGAGCGATGAAACGCGCTGGCCGCGCGGAGCGAAGGATCATACAGCGAGGATAAGCTGCGCAGCGTGTTAAGAAAAAACTCCGGGTAGCTTGGCCAAGGGGCGCGCGGGGAAGGAGGCCGAGGGGGGAGAGCGTAATTACGAATAAAAGTTTCAATTAGCTGTGCAGGCGAAACGTGGGCATCGCCGCTCGTGATTCATAGGCTATATAACCGTGCGCGCCCGGACTAGCGTCGTCGCGCAAGATCGTCGAAGGATGATGACGACGGTACGCGTACTCCTTTCACTTTGTTTTCCCAGATGCCTGGCTAAATATTAACCTCCCGTGACAGAGATGCTTTTCCCTGCTGTCGCCTCTCATGACCATTACCAAACGTTACGGTGCGCCGCCTGAAAATTCAGTCGGCTGCGCCGGCTTTCCCCGTTGGATATACAGGGTGTTCCAGTACGCAGAGAGTTTGGAGGAAAGTATAGTAATTCCAAAGATTTTACATTTTACTTGCTTCGGAAATTTAAAGATCTAGAAGAAATTTCATTGCTATGGAACCTTGAATCTTGGGCGAGTTATTTTTTTTCTTGGAATCTTATTTGAAGTTCGAAATCCAGACTATTTTTTATGAGTATTCTTCAGATTCTTGAGTCTGGATAATTTCTTTGGAAATCTTCTTTGGAATCTTGGATCAAAGCCATTTTTTTGGAAATCTTCCTTGGAGTTCTGGGAAGAGATTGTTTTGTTCTTGGAGTCTTGATTGGAAGTTTCTTTACAAACTGTGTTCGCGTAATTGTTTGATGTCACTTCTTTTGAAGTCTTAGGATAACGTAATTCTGGGTTGAGGTTTTTTTTACTCTTCAGTCGAAATACTCAACTTGTAGAATCTTCTTTGGTGTCTTGAGATGACGCAATTTTTTTCTGAAGCCTATTGTGGAGTCAAGGTTCAAGGCAATTTTTTCAGAACCTTTTTTCCAGTTCCGACTCGATGAAATTTTTTTCAACTCCTTTTTGAAGTCCTAGATCAATGGAATTTTTTTTCATTAGTATCTCGCATGAATAATCCAGTAATTTCCATTTTGGAGTTTCAGAATGGTACCATTACTCAAAATAAATGGCTTTCTAGTTTTGTGTACAGCCAGTCAAATAATATTCCTCGATCTACACATAATTCCTTCTCTTTTTTTAGTAGACAAAATATCCTTTTAGCCCTATATACACTTTTAGCCCTATATTACATGTAAATGTTATTCAGTCTATCAAGTAATTCCTTAAACAATTAACAAGCTGACTATCGGTAAACAATATCGGCAATAAGGCAAGGCTATTCGTTTACTAGAAGTTCTGTATGCACCATAGAAAAATAACTAAAGCCTGTTTAAGCAGAGCATCAATTAGATTGAAAATACCCTTGTTACTCTGATACCGAGCACTGTTGCACCTGTCCGATTTGAAAACGCTTCCTGGTACGAACGCGCCGCTTCTTCACCATCGCCAATTACCGTACGCATAAAATTAATATCTGCCATTTCGACATCGGAATAAACATAAATCATGTTTAAAACATCACCGGCCGGGACTCACTCGTGTACAACTGTATCTCTTTAATGTAATCGCGCGGATATCGAATAGAATCCCGCAATCTTTACAAGCTGATAAAATTGAGCAATAAGATTAATTGCTGCCGCGTGAAATTGACTACCAATGAAACGGGCATGACGAAAGTGTCTTACAACGAAAAGACTCGGCCGGTCGACCGCCACCTCTCCACTTCCTCGGACGACGATCGCCCGAGCTGACTCAACTTTCGACCGAAGATTTCGCGGACACCCCGTAGACAGCTCTCCCGTAAACTCTTTAACCCCATCGAGTATTACATTGTAACGCATAGCGCGGCTGCTCGCGCGTTTCTACGGCAAATTAAACGCGAAGATGCTGCTGTTAAACCTCCGAACGTTGACAAGACATCCCGTCGTATCCCCGGCGTTTTTATCGTTTAAATCGACGCCGTCGTTACCGCCGGTTATTTTTATCGCGCTTAGAGGGAGTGCCACCTGTTCTCGCCGCGAATCTCTGTGCGCGAATGGATGCCACGTCGCGCGAAGAAGGTGTAAAAACGGCCGCGAAGCGTTGACGTTCTGGCGATTCTTCGCTTTCGAAGTTACGAGGTGTACGAAAACATCCGAACAACTGAACAGTCAGTTTACCGACTACCGAAGCTGTTATTAACGTTATTCAATCATCGCTCGAATTTCAGCCGAGGGCTCTGCAACCTCGTTTCGCCCGCGACCTCGTTCCGCGACCACCCGGACTGCGGATTCTTCCGTCGAGGCGTTTTCCAATAGAGCCGAGAAGACTCAGAAGCTTCAAGAACATTTCTTTCCTTCCAGAATTGAAGGTCGAAGACTTGCCAAAAGTTTGAATAAGGTTGAAGTGTTATTAGAATGCAGGCAGAATGTAGATTGCTATTTTTTATTCATTTTCAGAGGGTTTCTTATGGTTGAATAATTATTTCAAGATGATTTCAAGTAATTTCTTCTTTTGATCATTTTTTGGACATGGTTTTCTTTCAGAGGGGATGAAAACTGAAGTATACAGGTACTATTCATATTCATCATTATTTCGGAATGGTTTCATGTGATAAAATAATGATTTGAGAGTGATTTCGCTCAAATTTTTCCTGTATTGATTTCTTGATCACAATCGAATTATTCATTTTCAAACTGGGTTTTAAGAATAAGGGGAGGAATGGACTATGTAGTATTTTTTATGAATGATTTTTCAGAAGGATTAAAAAGTAGACTATATTCTCCTAATTACAATTTTTTCAATAATTCTAGCAAATATAAATAGCAATATAAGACAATAGCAATAAAATCGCTGTGGCATCGCAATATGCCCATCAACCCATTTATGAGACTTAATATTTAAACCTTACTTTAAAAAAAAAAGCAGAACACCAAAAATAAATTTTTTATTTTTCTGTAATTAAATACAAATTTTTATTCATAATCGATGGATTTATAAAAATAAAATAAAAGTAGAAAGTATCTTTTAAATTCCCGTGTAATTTTCTTTAATTTTTATTACGAGTTCTCCTACAAATTAACTAACAGTAATTTCAAGGTTCGAGATTTAGAACATGTAATAAGTATTATAATGACTCATGCCGGTTCTCACGTATTCAGAATACCTATAAGACTTCTAGAAATGTGGAGAAATGAATTTGAGAGCGGCAAGGTGATAACGGAGGGGAAACAGCAATGATCAGACCATACTGGTTCTGCGTAGTCATTCGTCGACCACCTAGCTTACACTTTTTCGAACGCTTTCACTAATATTACTGGGAAACAGTTGTTTGGTATTGAATGGTGTATTACGATTTATCGCTGGTCACATTCTGTACCATTTCTCTTAATTTGAATACAGGTTTTATTAATTTTTTGCTGCCGGTGAGTGCAAGAAACACAAACCAGATTGCTATTGCAATTCAGAAAATCGTTCACGTAGGGAAGATGTATGAAACTGGTCGCAGATGTTTTCACCTGCTGTAGTCATAAAATGGAGTGTTTGAAATCGATTTTACTACAGATTACTGCACCAAATTTGCTTAAACTGGAAGTTGAAAAACTGAGATGATTAAATATTAGATTATTTTTTTCTTTTCAGACATACAGCACAGATTTCAATCAGAGTTAAAAATTTAGCAAAAATTCTGTTTCATGACTTCTAAAATTCAGTTAATTTAAGTTCTATTAGATTGATCTATTAGAATATTAATTCCATTCTATTAGAAATTATTCCATGCAAAAATTAGTAAAGAAGTAGGTGTCCTTAATTATATTAATAATAAATAAAAAAATAACATTTCTTGACCTAATTCAAGCTAACAGATACTAAAATCCATGACTAGCGCATAAAAAAATAGAAACTAAGTTACTGTCAATTAACAAGGAGTAAATATTCTGAAGGTACAGTTTCGCATGACAGTAAATCGTGACTTTTACTGTCATAACACGAAGTGTCATAACTCATAACTCTCGTCATCGTGAAAACTAGAAGTCGCGTCGGCATGACACTAGATTCCGTGTCACGACTTTGATATCACGAAGTCAAGTCATTTTGATTTGAAGTGACATTTGTAAAGCAATGTCACGCAGTGTACGCGATGGAAATTATATCGTCTCATTACACCCACACTATTTCACATATTCCATAGAAAAATCCTTGCATATAATTTTTCATTGTTTCCTACAATTAAAAGAATATTTTTCATTAACACATACATTCAATATACAGGGTGTAACAAAAATGTTGCATGTCCTTGAAAGGGATGATTCCTGAGGGGATTTTAAACAACTTTTTCCTTAGAGAAAATGTTAGGTGGGGCTTTGTTAACGAGTTATTAACAAAAAACACCGACCAATCAGAGAGCGAGTACAGTGTACGAATTTCGACGCGGGCTACAACTATGCATAGCATTGGTCGACCATCGCCCGCGCCAAGGTTCGTCCACTGTTCTCGCTCTTTGATTGGTTGGTGTTTTCCGTTAGTAACTCGTTAACAAAGCCCCACCTAACATTTTCGCCAAGGAAAAAATTATTCAAAATCATCTCGGGAATTACCTCTTTCAAGGACGTGCAACATTTTTGTTACACCCTGTAGAGCATAATATATGAATTTTCCACTTTAAATTCCTTTAATTCCTCTAATTCCTTTAAATTCTTTAAGCATCTATGAGAGCAAAAATATAAACTTGAGCTCAATTCATCCACAAAATACAAAAACAAAAATGGTCTAATGCTTACATTAAAGAATCCCCCCTTAACAATTTCACAACGCGACGAACAGTAGCCCTGCGCACCACGCGAAGCCGATTTCCCACATGGTCCGCGATCGCGGCCAGATAGAGGCCAGTTCTCAGCCACGTCGTGAAACGTCGTCCAACCTCGTAGGGACGTTCGAGTGACGTTAACGATCGGCAGGACACGTAATGGGATTACTTTGCGTAAATCACGAAACTGGTCGTAGTCGTCCGGGCAACTCTGTCCGCTTATTACGCGTTGCGTTCGACGGTGTTGAGATACGTTCGACGTTTAACCCCGGGGTCCCCGCCAGGCTGGAAACCCCCGGCGTATCGATCCTCGGAGCGCGGACCGACGCGCAGGATATTGCCTGGAACTCCGAGAATCCCGGCGTTCCGCGGCGAGGCGAACGAACCGAGTCCGCTTGCCCTCCCGCCCGCCTTCGGGGCCCGTCTTCTCTAATCGGGACTTTACGAGCACCCTGTATTCCGGCATGCGTGCCTCGTGCGCGACCCCAGCCGACCTACGCCGACCTCTCCCACATTACCTCGTCCACGCACCTTCGATCCTAGGATGGAGAAAACCGCTTGACTGAACCCCGTTCTAAGCCTTCCTTCCTCCCGCGCACCGTATTACCCCCATGAGACACTCATCGCGCGCGCGCGGCCACCAAATTAGATCAAGATCGTGTTTCATTCGCGGTGATTACCAGAAGGTCATGCTTGGAGTTCGCCTAGAGAAAATTTTCGTTGAACGTTGGCAGTATACTAGATCCATTGCAATAAGTATTCTGTTTTCCAGAAGAACCTTTTTTTGGGAATAGACCATTTTAAGACCCTTTGCTTTCGGAAATCTTTAAGCATTCGCCTTCATTTTGTCGCCTAAAGCTATGTTTTCAAGTGACACTAAAAATCTTGACTTTTATTATCATGACACTGTGACACTGAAAATTCATGGTACTGAATTCGATGTCATAACAATATGCGACTTTTAGTTTTCCCGACAACGAAAGTCATGCTTAGATTGCGGATTTTATGCATTTATGATAATTCCAAATATTCTAATGATCTTAGAGATTGTTAATAGATGCCAAAATAGAGAAAATATCAAAAACATAATTCATGTTACAGTACTCAGAAAATAAAACGTACTGCTTTTTTTCTGCAGTCTAGTCATGACACGTTCAATTTTATTTAAACACCTGACTCGGTGCGGCTTGAGGAACTCTGCGCGGGGAACTTAGGGTGAAATTAACGCGAAAGCGAATGGGGAAATATGAACTGAGGATTGATTTTTCCAATAGATAAGGATTCAAAAGTATCTTTGTGAAATTTGATTTACAATAATATTTTCTAAAGTGAGCATCTTTGTAAGAGAACCTTTTAATAGCCAAAGAATAAACTAACGAATTTAATGAGTACCTATCTATGCGTAGAGTCTGTTCTCCAGGATTGCGAAAAATGATAAGAAGAACTAAGAACAGAAGGAGAATAAGCAAAGGATCGAGGAATCTAGCTTGCCCCGACCCATTCAACCGGGGAAGGTCTAGAGGTCGTTTAATTGATCGTTTAAAGTTAAGCGGCAAAACACGGCCGTGGTGGACGTCGTCGACAGAGGATTTCGTATCGGTAAATTCCGTTCGACGTCGGCGCGTCGATATTTTATCGTTGTAGAATCTGCTCGCGAGCTCCAGAGAGCGCATAAACGACATCGACCTCGGGACTGACCCGGGTAATTGAAAGAGGTGGCCGCGAAGCGACTCAGTGACCACAAGCGGCCCCGGCTCGGACGCAGGTGCGCTCGTAATTACCTGAGCATATGTAATAACGACCGCACAGTTGCGAGTGGATTTTTGAGGTGAATTGGAGAAATTCTGCGTGGGAGGATGTTAGAATTCTAGATTACCCGTTATCGAGTAATTTATTTTAATTGGGAATGGAAGAACGTTTTCTACTTGGAAAATTGACAAGAAAAAGATACTAGAATTGCCTGAATTTTCGATGTTCAAATTATCAAACTTTCAATCATTCATATGGGAAAGTGTATAATTATATTATTTCTCTCTATAAATAAAACTTCATATTTTTATATTTAAAGATTTGAATTTTTCAATTTTTACATACTTAATCTGTCGGCAATCTCATGATCCATATGTAAGTCAAGGTACTTACACGGAGAAGTTTAAATTATGCAATGATCAGATTTTTTAAAAATTCTAATGTAGAACTAGTAAATTATAGTTTGCAGCAGTGGATATTTGTCACTGCTATTTTATGTCCTTAGTACCAAATTATAATGACTTCTGAGTTTGTTTACATGTACATGGACTTAATTGGTAATTTTGAAATTTACCGCTATATCTCAGCAAATTCCAGCTTCTAATACTTATAGATACTTTCAAATTGCCACATTATAAAATATTTTAATATTTGGTCATTCGGAATGTGAAAAGTTCTATCTGCTAATCATTTTCCCAAATTTCTATAGAACTAAATTGAAACCTATTTCTTATTGTTCTAGGCTTCTAAAAAATTAAAGAAAATTGTTTAAAAATGCAACTGAACGCAAAGAATGCAAAGAATTCATCGAACCCTGAAGACCAAAGCTGAACCATCATCACCCAACAACAAATTGAATCTCGCACAACACTGACTAACACTCCCACCACGCTCCATCACTCTTCTCGCAAGGACGACGGACGGTCGACTCGACAAACACTGAGGACGCTCGCACAATGCTAGGATCAGGACAACAACAAGGGGTCGGCGCTGAAAGTGTAGGCCACACGTAGAGAAAAATAAATTAACGACTTGGCCCTAATTGCACGTTCAGAATTTTACGGCCGACCCTGTCGTACACGTGATGCGTGCAAGACGAGCGAGACTCGACAAGCACACGGAAGGGAGGGGGACTATAATTACCTGAAACGTGTTCTCGTGCACAGTAAAAAATCAGACCGAAATGGTGCCTTTATTAATTACGTATTACTTAATCACCTGACCGAGAGAGAGAGAAAAAAAAGATAGAAGCGCAAAGAATGGAAACGCATCCTGGTTCCTTTCGACCGATGAAAGGACCCACGAAAGAATCGCGTCGCGGCTCCTTTAACGCGCTGACCTGATTGCCCCCATACATTTTCGGTCAAACGTTCACTTTTAGAACCGCGGATGGCCCCTTTCGCAGGATTACGTCACGATCGCTGAACTTTTTCTCGTACCTGGCTCGCAACCGCCGCTGCCGAATGTCGAAACTTCTGCCCCGAATTAGGTACGATTGTAAAGATCTCGCCGGTCCGTTTATGCATAATGAAGACCCGCGGTCGAGGCTCGTTCGCCGAAAGAATAAATAGCACGCGCGCGAATCGTTTGCACGGTAAATATGTACAGGAGACAGACAAGTTGCAAAATGTCTACTCTCATCATCTTCGATGTTTCTGCCCTCTTATCTCACGTACTGCTCGCGCGTTTATTGCGAAAAAAATAGACTTTTATTAGCGGCTGTCTTCTCATAAAATGCCGATTCTCCGATTTTATCGTTGCCGATATCCACGGGAGGCTGAATCGACGATTATAATGCGCCGACCTTCGAAAAAATCCTTCGAACTCCGACGAACGACGCGGCAATAAAACAAGTTTCGGGGACGTCGCGCGTTTATTTCCGTTACTACGACAGAGAAAGGATCGACGTTGGGCTAGGATTGAGAGTTGATTTTGTGGACGTGCGATACGAGGATAGAGATCTCGGCGATTTCAGGAATCGCGTCATCGTTGACGAGTCTGGATCGATTAGTGAATAAGTGTGCTTATTGGAGAAATTTTTATATAAGGATTTTTTGTCACCATACTTCGGAGAAATTTTTTTTTTTTGTTGCTTATTATTACAGTTAAATAAAAAAATATATGCTTATTTCATAAGCATGACAAACTCTGGATGTTTAATTAATCTCGAAATCAGAGACTAATTAATACCAATAGTGCAATTAAATTTGATTAAAACACACTTAAAATAAAATAAATTCAGTTGCCAACTTATATACAATTAATTTTTATATACTTATATTTCGGACGACAGATGTTTTTGTGAGTAATTGTATTTAGAACAATTTTTATCAGTAGAGTTTCACAGAAGAAAGCTTCAGTACTTGATAATAATTATCAGGAAAATTTCAGAGATAATGGATTCACATTTTTTAAACAAAGTTTTATATTTTAAAAAGTAAATATCGTGCCAAAGCGTTTTTATAGAATTTATGGAGCGACATAAAGCAGCTCTATTGAATGCAAAACAATCGCTTGATATTTGTTTACCCTATGCTAATTTGCTCTGGAGGCGTGACAATATAGTAGGTAATAAAAACACCAACATACAATCACTATACCCCCCGAATTCGACGGAAGTGAAACTCAATGGCTTTCACTCACCATTCAGGAGCCTGTAACCAAATCCGAGAATGATTGTAATTTCCAGGTTACAATGACCTCCGACCTTCCGAAACGAGAAATCTTCTTCACATTAATTATCTTGTGAAGTGCAACCATAAACATACAATTTGTAGAATAAGGGCCGAAACACACTATCGGTCCGCTCCCGGTCCGCTCACAGTCCGGTCACAGTAGTTGAAGAAAGAGAGAAGGTCTTTTTTTTTGTTCCTCTCTTTCCTCAACTACTGTGACCGGACCGTGAGCGGACCGGGAGCGGACCGATAGTATAAATCGGGGCTAATAGGTTACACTTTTAACACTGCCTGTTATTATATTGTTGAAAAAAAGCAAAAAACAGAAGAAAAATTATATAGAAAAATAATTTAAAAAACAGTAGAAAAAATTTCTTTTTCCGTCTCTATAAATAAATATAAAATTTTCACACTTCTTGACATCAGTCACTTCAAGAAACAATCGCGAAAATCGCTCTAAAACAAATATCACAAGCTCCTAAATTCCTCTAACATAAAAACGTTTCTTTACCAAAAAGTAAAAGTAAATAAATTCGACGGGCTCGTCCGGGATTTGAACCCGGGACCTCTCGCACCCGAAGCGAGAATCATACCCCTAGACCAACGAGCCACCTGCTCGATTTTTTCCTTGCGCGCACAGAAAATGAGCCAATCACTTTCCGTGATATCTCTTATCGCTCCTCCTCAATGACATCGTCACTCGCGCGTCTCGGATAGCGCAGAAACCACCCAGCAGGCGCGCGACGAGTAATAAAATCCCCCGACAAATTTCATTGATTGCTCGCAAACGGACAGCCTCGAGATCGTTGGATCTGCATACGGGATCGAAGGCGGGAAAACGCGTCCGCATCCCGGTATCGCAAAAACGGCCCGATACGCGCATTCCAGCGGCTCGTTTCCCTAATTGAACGGCTCCGAACGTATCGGCGTCCCGCGGTTTTTGCCGCACTGCGTCGAGAATTCCGCGATACCCTGGGAAGAAACTCGATCGGGCCGCGGTGAAAGAAAAAGCGTTAATTAGCTCGTTTGAATGGGGGCCGGGAACGCGAGTTTCTCGGAGTTGATGCACGTGGCGCCACCTGTGGAACAGTCGCTGCATTCGTGATTAGCGGTGCCCGTGCTCGCATCCGCCAGCAAGGGATCTTGTATCTTCGATCTTCTCCCTTCGATCGAAATTGCGAAACGCATTATTTATGATGAAAAAAAATTCAAAACGCTTAGAATTTTTTCAGTTGTAATTTCTTTCGTTCAAGTGTGAATGAAGTCTTTGCGAGAGGTTCGAGGAACTAAGGACCAGCGAATTTAATTTACTTTTGTGCGGCACAGGAGAGCGCAACCCTGAAAGAAGTCCGGGCAGAAAGGTAAATCGAAAGCGGTCTTAATTTTTCACGAGATCTGCGCCGCGTTCGTTATAACGACCCATTGTTATTCAAGGCGAATCGCTATCGCGGTACGCCCGCGGCGAGAGAACACGCTTTCCTCGGTCTAGCCGTGAGGAATAAAGGAAATTTCCTGTAATTGAAAAAACGGGCCCCCGAGTAGCCGTTCCCGTGCGCCGTTTCATTGTTGCATAATTGAAGGAGCGTGGGTTTTTTTTAACACCGAGACGAAGGAAGAGCGGGCGTACGGACACTCGGTTTCCATAAAGATTAGCGCGACGGCTACGTCGTAAAAGCGCGGCGCTGAAGAAGAGAAAATCGCTAGCATTTTTGAGACAGTTTTTACAACGGTGTAGTTTTTACTCTCGTCGCTGTGCGGTGTTCCCCGTATTTTTAATTCAAGCTGAACTTTCGACCGTAAAAGAGACCAGGCCCCAGGACCGATTAAGCGATTCCGGTGAGCACCATCATCTCTTTATGACGTTCTTGTCCTTCCATGGACAAAACGCACAATGACGGACCTTCGTGACCCTCGTGCCGTCGTAGAGACGAAGGCTCCGCACGGGGGCATCTCTGGAAGGAGAACGCTACGCGTTTTCCAAGGAATGCCCCCAATATTCCAGGAAATAAAGGTAGAAGCGGAAAAAGATTAGGAGTTACCTTGGCGAGCAGGCCACTGACAAAAGCCGAGCGAACTAGTATTTACCTACCGCGCGGGCATTCTTGATTAAAACCTCGTGTACCATAAAAAATAGCCTCGGCAGTGTTTTACGAACTGTTTTGACGCACCGCTGTTAACGTTTTTTCCTTTCCTTATTTTTAGGCAGCTTGCAATCACCTTTCGGGGTTTTATTGCGGCCTTCATTGGGAATGACGGTGCTTCGAAATGCTTACGCTTTTTGGGATTTACTTTTAGGTACCTTTTTTTTTACAATCGAATATATATATATGTTAATTAAATTTCGTAGAAAAGGTTTCTTTCTAGTATTTAAACTGTCACTAATTTTTTAAGAAAAATTTAGCTGGCATAAAGTCTCCGACTTCTTACTAAGCTATTTGAAGAACATTTGAAGAGTATAAACTCTCTTGAAGTAATTATTTGTATAGTATATGAGGATTAAAATGTCGATTTTTACTAGTCTTTCAATGAAAATTTGAGTTTATGAAATATGGCTTTCCCTTTCGTTCACCTGGGTAAGAGAAGGGGAAGTTTGTAAAAGTAAAATGGAATAAATGAAAGGCGACGAGGAATGCGCGAACATGCCTCCATATATCACCAACACAAACCCCAAAGCCCTTATCGATCATTAAGATCTCTATGATCTACGAGTCGCCGTGGTTGGATCTTCAAGGACACGTAGCGAGAATTGTGTTACTTCGAGCAAGTACGGGGTATTTTTTCAAACTAATTTTAGCACTGATCGACGCTGTGAGTAATAGGAATCGATGCTTTATATTTAGAGGGGAAAAAATTTAAGACGCAAGGTTGATTTGTGAGGAAAGTCTATTACCATGCGTTGTAATTGCTCCATTCATTTGCAGATAGTTATGCATCTATGATATGAGGACAGAAATGATATAACTTATCATTCGGAATTAGTTGGTATGAAACCATGATACAAATACAGATTTAATTAAATTGATTAGCTAAGCAAAAAAAAAAAAACGTTTAAAATATAGTATGGTTTATTGAACAAAGAAGATAGAGGTAGAGTAACAGTATTACAAATATGTTAGAAGTCTTACAAATTTTCTTTGCTATTTAATAAAAATGGTAGTTCCAAATCTTCACCTGGCAAAGTACATATTTAATCTCATAAAAATAAAAGACTACATAATTTAATTGAAAACACTAATTTAAGAAATCGAAATAATTCTAGAATCCTTATTAAAATTGTTTTGTGGTATGCAATCGTTCACTGAATCAAATGTTTAAAACCTTTTTAAATAAAAATAAAAGTTCGAAGGATTAAAAAAATTTACTATTATTAATGCAGTATGTTTCAAAACTGCTGTATCTCAAACAATAAAAAACTAAACAAATATTATTTATATTATTCTTTACATTACAGATGACTAAGTACTTAGAATCACTTGACAATTTTTCATTAAAATCATATTACATACGGTAATGTATCTGTAAATTCAACAACATTTGTATGGATAGAGAAATTATGATATTTTTCATTTCAATGTAATTAACTTTTGCTACAACAAAATGATTTCAAAATATAAAAGATAGAGTCTCAGATTCTTTTCTTATTTCTAAAATATCTTTTAATATGTTCAAAGAAACAATTCAAAGAAAGAGGCTATTAGGCAATTTTTTTCTTTGTGAAATATAAAAAGAAACTCTGATATTCTTTTACCCAAATGAAGGTTAAAAAATAAGAATAATTATTCATAGTAATGCAAGTTTGTTTATATGAAAAATTCCTTGCTTCAGTTATTCTCTAAATGTTTACAAATTTGTTAACAATACTGTATGTAAAAATACAATATATTTCACAAATTAACAAATTATATTAAAACCTACATTTTCATCTGTTTTAGGGTTTTACAAAAATTTTAAAAAAATTTATGATACTCATTAATATCCCTCACTATATCATACAATCATTTGTTAAAATCAAATGTTTAACCAAAACTCGTTTGGAAAAAAAATTCATAAAAATTCAAAACGTTAAATTAATTAGAAAAGACTACCTGTTGGATTTTTCTATTTCAAATTCATTAATTGTCTTTTGTCACCCAAATAGGACAAAATAAACTATCTAAAAATCAGGAATTGACTGTGAATATTTATACAAATTTATAGTTTTATGGACATACAATAACAACAAAATTTTAAACAAATGTATGTTTTGTTTTCTAAATAAAATATACAATATATTTTATAATATATTTTTATATATTTTAATATATTATTATATAATTTACAGATTTCTGTAATTTTAAGCCTACATAAACCATCTCCTTAAGTCTGCTTTAAGTCTGCTTTAAGTCTGCATAATCCATAGTCTAATCATTAATAAAACCTAGAAAGTTGTGAAATACTAACAGTTCCAATAATAATAATATAGAGCTATACATACAATAATAATATTCTACAATGCTCTCCACAAAACAAAAAACAAAATTTTCCAATCAACCATATAAAATTGTCCCACCCAAATCCCCAGTTCCTTAGTTCCTAAACTACCCTCTCAAAACATTCCCAAATCTCCAGCACAATGACTGCAGAATCATTGAATGCGCTTAAGAATCGTAATCATCGAGAGTCCCAGAAGAAGGATAATAAGAAGAACGGCGAGAAGTCTCCGAAGCAGCAGGATCGTTATCGATACCGCCAGCTCCGTCGAGGAAGCCCGCGTCTCCTCGAGATCATCGGGGGTAGGAGGTCCAGGCGAAGTAGGAGGAAGAGAGGAGAGGGTATTGCGTCGAGGCCCCTCCCTTGTGCCCCTTCCTCTGAGCTAGAGAGGATCTCTTCGGTCGTCCGGCATGGTCCCCCTCCGAAGACGCGAGAGGACCCGCGGCCCACCTGTGCCGCGGATGGACCCTGCACGCTTCTCCGCTGATCCGACGCACAGTATGCCTATAAGGCCCATTCGAAGTATACTTACGAGAGCGCACGAGCCTAGCCTGGCTAGGGAACGAGCGAGCGAGCGAGCGAGCGAGCGAACGGCCAACCGATCGGGCGAACCCAAGTGGGACCGCGGAAAATAATCGGAGGTGGGGGCTGATTCAAGAATCGACGTGGACACCCTCGCCTTCCAAAGTCATTCACCTAACGGTCATCACCGCGTCAAGAATCTTCTTCTTGCTCTTCTTCTTTCGCGACTCCTTCCGTTATCCGGTCTCGACCGATACGGTCCCTTCTTTATTTCTCGGTGTTGCCCTTTGACACGCCGCGACTTTCTTAGTTTTTATACGAATTTCGAACCGAAGTAGGACCCGTTTCGAGAACTGTCAACAACGCGAGTGACGTTTGGACCCCGACACCAGGACGTCCGGCTTTGAGCCTCGCCGGTGTGATAATCGTTCAAATTCGCGGACGAAACAGTGAGAACATTAACACTTAGTGCCCCGACCGAGGATCTCGCCGCCCGTCACAGAGTGGATTTCTCAGTGAATCTCTGTGCGGACTTTGGACGGTTGATCGTGTGATCAGTGAATCTGCTCGCGAAGATAATACGTTATGGTGACACAGTGTTGGATGATGTGTTACATTTAATACAAAGAAGACGTTTGATTCGTTGATGATCGTCGCGCAGCGTTGACCACCGTCGCATTCAAGGTAAACGCTCCTCCATCAAAATTTCATCGGGGATTTCCTCGCCGAGGCTAATTCGTCGCACCTGACGTCAATGTAGATCGGGACGTCGCGCGTTTCGTAATTTCGACGTCGTGCAGCAAACCGATTTCTTTATCTTTCGTCGTGACACCAAGGTGAAAACCGGAGATCGTAACGATAACGCGGCACGCGAGAATCTGCGATAAGCTGCGCGCCCCCTCGGGCTCCGCGATTAGGCTAATTATCCGATCCATTAGGCGCCGGGTGAGTTCCACGGCGCGGGATGCAGACACCGGGGATCTATTTTGAAATTTCGTTCGCAGCGTCTTCGTGGAAGGCGAGATCGTTTATCTCTGATCTGCGCCGGTGTAATAGAGAGCGTAGTTGGTAAAGATCTTGCAACTGGCTATTTATAACGCGATACGCGCGTAAATAGATCGGCCCGTGGAAAAAGCGGAGTGCTTGTACGTCGCGTTCCCGTTCGCGGGGCGTATTTGACGCGTTCCAATAGCCAGATACGAATCTCGGGCGAGCCACGGGGTATCGGGCAAGCGATAGAATAATAGCATCGGAAACAAACGGTCCACGTTGCACCGGCGCGAAGGCCGAGCGGCGGAGCGCGCGTTGCGGAACGCCGTTTCAGTTTCGAAACACCGGAAGTCGCTCTCTGCAAATTAGATCGCGCGATGCTCTGCCGAAGATGAGGCCACGGGACACGATTTTTTTTTTATTTACTCTGAGATTACTTTCGGATTATTCTCTTAATGATTTTGGGAAAGGAACTCTTCATTCACTGTAAATCGCGTTTTACTTACGATTACGTAGTACGTTCATATTTGGCGGGATATGAAATCGAGTTGCACTTTTCACAGAATTTCGGTAATAAATTCTGGGCAACTGAAAACGGTATTCATATTATTGATTCGAATATGGGCAGAAATCAAATGTTTACTTTTTTTCACTAGTTTTTATTTGATTGGGACCGCCCTAATTAATAGATTATCAATATATTTTATTAAATTATCGGTACACTTTCACCCGTGGATAAACAATTCATTAAAAAACGCAATCAAACACGTAATAATAATTATTCCCCTGTTAATTGATCACACCCAACTCGGTGATCGTTAGACTGTCGATATTTATGCATTTATGATCATTTTAAATATGTACAAATTTATGAGGCTATTGATAGATAGCAAAATACAGTAAAAGTTAAATAACTAATACAAGTTACAACATTTAATAGACGAGGCTCCATTACCATTCAGGTTTCAAATTTTATTTTTATACGTAAAAATTTTATTATGTATAAAAATCTGTAGTTTATTGATAATTGTACCAATATTTCCGTTCATTTTCAAAACACATCACCAAACACTGTGAAGGAATATGATCACTTTTTTGCTCGACGAATCTCAGTTTTTTCAGCAGACATTAAGTCATCACTATATCATTTGCTTTAGTTTTTTTATTAAAATACTTTTCATCTTGATACGTATTTATGGGATGACTTAATATTTTATTCTTTTTATTTCCTTTTAAAGTCCTTTAGTCATAAATCTTTGAGATATAAATTTCTCGACTTTTTTCTGAATCTTATAAAAGAAAAATATAAAAGTGACTCTGCAGTTTACATCCTAATCAGGAATCCAGTTTCTGAAGAAGAAATAATTTAAATCTCATAAACATTACATATATTTAAATCTCATAAACAATAGTTTCTAAAAGAAGTTGAATGAAACATTAAAAATGTTTAAAATACTTACTTTAACCCTCCGTAAGCAAACTCTGATGGAAAAGTTAAGTTTTAATTAAGATTCCAGTTTTAAATTTGTTTACTTATCAGTTCATTTCGAGTTACCAAAATTTATAATAACACACATGCATTTTTCAATTACTTTGAAACTGTCTAACTGTTTAAAAAATTTAGAATAAATAACAGTTGCTTAACAAAAAAAATAATTTAAGGCTCATAAACATTATAAAAGCTACTTTGGGAAAATTTTAGGGTAATTTAGGGGGTTAGAAAAATACTATTTTTTTGCGATACGAGGTAACAATATCACAGTTACTATACTTATTGGATTAACAAGATCGTAATCTTTATTTTAGCGAAGAAATTGCTTACGAAAAACGTTCCTATTTTGAATTATAGCGGTTTATAGCTTAAATGTTTATGACAGTTTTTTTCAAAAATGGTTGAGTTTTGGACCCAAGTCATATAGAAGTTTTTTGTTTGTTTTTACCTGATCTATCACCCCTCCAAAGCTTGCCTATACTATCCCAAACACCCTGTATAATTTCTGTCGAATATCTAAAAAGCCTAGAAAATAATAAAATATTAAAATTGGATTCTATTTGACTATGAATCATAAAAAAAATATGTTTGCTCACGGTAGGTTAGTAGTCTGAATATTCTAAAAAACCTCTAATAAATAATACATTTTGTAAAAAATAGCAATAAATATCACCAATATTAAAAACTATTGTGTTCCAATTAAATAAAATTGTTTAAAATCGTGAGTTGACATGGGAATTTCTAAAAAAACTTAAAAATGTAATTTCGAATAACTTTGTACCTACTAGACTGTTAAGAACTCTGGTTGTTGCGAAAACTAGCCAAGAAATACATCTAAGGAAAACATAAATTCGAATAACCCCTTGTCTAAGCAGTACCGTTTTCACGTTCCGCATAAATGTTTTATTGCGGTCTTTAATCCTTTGACCACGTTAGAGTGGAGTATAATTACTATTTCTACGGGCAATGCAAAGAAGTAATAAAAGACAAAGACGTCGTCAAAAAGGGTTGAAGATTGAACCATGGTCAGATATTCCACAGCTTTCGAAACCTAAATAACTCCCCCTAAATAACTCGTGAAATTTTAGCTCCTAGATTTCTGTTTTCCGTAGTTACTCCAACTCGATCAAATAATTCGACAAACGAATAAAAATTCGTGCACAAAATCTGAATCACAGGGAGGAAAATAATTTACAGTGAAAACGTGAAAACGTGAAAACGTGAAAACGTGAAAACGTGAAAACGTGAAAATAACGAACGAACCGTAGACTACTTTTTCCATCAGAGTCCCTCTATAATTACAACCGAGGGCAGTAAAAAAGTGACCTGTCCAGGCCAACGCGCTTCGTTCCTTTAGTCCTCTCGGGGGAAAATAAATACTAAGCCATTTTTCGCCAATAAAAAGGTGAATAACTGTCTAGGGTCGACGAAAAATCGGCTCGAACCTTTTTTTCTGTCACGAGGGTACCCGTCTCGTCGAGCTTAAAAATTTGGGGACACATAAACATAAAAACGACGAGCAAACGACGCGCTCGAACGGGGAAGGCGCGCGGCGAGTCGTAAAGCGTAATCCTGGACGTTTCTGTTAATCCTGTAATTTCGAAAACGGAACTAAACCGATTTCCTTAGGCCGCATCGAAGAAAATGGGAAAATTCAAGGCCTGTCCTCGTGCCGCGACGAAAGTAACGAGGCGTCGGTCATTTAAAGCAGTTCCGCGCTAAGACAACGGGCACGACTTTCACGCGCATGCAAATGAAGAAAAAATCCGCTAATTCGACGGAAGCTTCCCCTCCTCTTTCAATGTGAACTGTCGCTCGACATAAAGAACGCCGCCTTCCGATTAAACGCTCCGTTTCTATGAGCGGAAGATCGCGGGCGTCTTTATCGAAGGAGAAGGTCAGGATCTAGAAAGGAGGACAATCGCCGAGCGGCAAACGTAGGAACTTCGATTGATCCCTTTGAAAGGCGCTGGTCGCACCTTTTGCCTCCGTCTTTCCGCGGACTCGATGATCAAGAGTCGATTGCGCCGTGAGTTACCTGCCACAGGAGTCGTTACGATTCTCACGGCTCGGTCGCAACAATTGCGCCTCGCGATCCACGGTGATCTTGATGATCGAGATCTGTTCCCCGCGGTAATTGCAGGGATACGCGTCGGTGGAAGGTCGACGATGATTTTCTTGAGACGTGGGATCGAATATCGAATTCGGAGACTGATGTTGCATTTTTTTATTCGGACAAAAAGATGCACTCGGGGATGCATTCAGCTTGAGGGGCATTCGTTAATTTTAATATTTAAAATCACTTCGTAAATGAAGAAAAGGATTTTCTGTGGAATCCTGCAATTCTATTGAAGAGGAGAATATTGCAATTGCTGCGAAAGTCTATGCATTTATTTATTCAAAAATTTATGCAAAATATAAAAAAAAGGTATACACATTAGAATATGTATAAAATCAAATAAAATAGACTGTGATTCTGTTATTCTACTCTGTTAAAGCTACATAGAGATCCAGAGTCTAGTAATTATTGTAGAAAGTGTTGACACTGAATTAGAAATCATTACACACTGTGAATTTGATGGCAATTAGCAAGTGATTTCAAGTTTCTTGCGGATAATATAAATAAATCAATTCATGGAACTTTGTAGTACTCTGTGAACGCAGGTGTCTCTTCAAGCATTGACCAATCAGTTTCAGTCATGATAACATTTATTGAAAACAAAATTTCCTCTACGTCAGTAGTTTCCACTTATCCTCCACCATCCAAGTACATACAGTGAATCATAAATGTTTACACACACTTTGCGAATCATAATACTTCAGAAACTATAAAATTTGCAATAACAATAAAAGTAGTAGCTTGCTTATATCAGTCGAAATTAGGAAGATTTTAAGAAAATATATTATTGAACTTATTTATAAAAAAAAATCATGAAAATCTATAATAACACAAGAATTATTTAAAATTATCATAAATTCATAAACATCAACAATCTAATACACAAATGTTTATATTTTCTAAAATATTAAAACAGTGTACTTTTAGTATTTATGATGAACTCCTATTTCTGCATCTGATTGCATCTACTTTCTGACCCAAGTCACTTCCCAATTAAAATTACATAACAAATTGAACTACCGTAATTATCACCTACTTTGCTCATCTCTCCAATGCAGTATCCTCTTCCCAGTGGAAAACAATCATAATTCAATTCATGAAAATATCTTTCGATACGATCGCGCCCCCAGCGGAAAACCCAGAGACCTAATCAGCGTATTCACGCGTTCGCAAGAAATAATTACCGTCCCCGCGGTTTACCGGTCATTAGCGGCGATTTCGTGGAGTAACTAGTAAACTGCGCGCCGTCGCTTAAATTAATCAACCGTTTTGTTGTGTTCGCGCGCGCTTTACGAGGCCAATAATTAAAAGTCATCTGTTGAAGGAATACATTTATCATTCTTTTCGCGTCGCTATTCTATTAAGCCCCGTAAACACGGTATCACCGTATTGCGACACGCGAGAACGTAACAATATACGGTTCTAAACACCGCCGTTACGTCGACGTGAAACCGGAGTGCATGCAGGCACCCCCTGAATGGATCGCCGCGCCGCACAGTAGTCAAAAATCGCAAAAACGTGGCCAAAACCTCAAAAATGAATGGTTCGTTAGAGGCATTTCAAATGCTGGGTTGGGTACTCTAAACACGTGGCTATGGAAAAATCAAGGTGCGAACTTTTTATGACTTATACCTGCAAAATGGTCAACGTTCAAACATTGGCTTCATTCATCACGGAGTTTTCATGGAGGAAGTGCAGTGGAAAGCAAAAACTGTCAAACGTATAATTTTAAAACGAAGAAAGATATTCCAATTCTGTAAAATAGACGCTGTTCCTGGAAGTAAGTATAATATTTTTAAGTATCAGTATATGTAAAATAGTTAACAACTACGGTATATAACTGTAAAATGTACTATTTAAAAAAGCGGTAAAGTTTTACACGGGAATTTTAAAGATGCAAGGTAAAAGTTGTATATTCCACAATATCACGCTGAAATTCTTTTTTATTCTTGTAATTGGTACTTTTATCTTACGATATTTGTAAAAATTAGCTGCGGATAGCTGCGGACCTGGTCGTACGACCATTTTTTGTGATGCATTGCAGCGTTCGTGTTATTTTTAGATGTTTTTTCTCGAAAACTGTAGAAGATATTGAAAAGTTTTTCAAATAAATATTGTATGGTTTCGGGTTGACTTGTTGTTAGTTGCAATGCATTTTTTTTATATTGATGAATAGAGGTCATGTGAAGGTCAAATTTGTTTTTCTTTACGTAAAATGATACAGTTTTTTGTGAAACGTTTTAACCAGATCATTATACCCTATAAAAAAGTACTAAACTACTTACTCGAAAAAATCAATAATTTTTTACATATTTTGATATGTAAAGAGTGTCTACTTTATCTAAAAAAATGGAAATATCTCGCGAGGGAGTAAACCTATAAAAAAAATATGTAGACAAAAATGACTTGGCATAAGGAAATACAATTTTTGGTGTAAATTATTTTTTCCCAGATCGAGTAGTGGGGGAGATTGAAAAGTCAAATTCCTTTTTTTTTTTTAATGGAACTAATTTTTATCCCTATAGTTCGATGGCATTTTTTACAACAAATTCAACGATGTGCGACGTGATGTGGCTTTTAATTATTATATATTATATAATAATATTATAGGGGTTAACAACTACACATTAGGCTGCGCATTGTAAACGAAGACCGCATTTTTTATCCTCTTGTATCTCTGAAGTTACCGACATAAATAAAGGAAGTTAATATTTATTTACCAATATTTAATTAAAGGAAACGCAAGAATTCGAAACATAATTTATTGATTTATAGCTAGTATATTATAATTATTAACCACATCATGTCACACATCCTTGAATTTGTTGTAAAAAATGTTGAATTTAGTAAACATACTTTCATTTTTTATATGTACTTTTAATCATAAATCATTCAAAATTAAATTAACACGAAATTTCAAATTTCGATCACTCTAATTTAAAAATTTCGCAATACCGATTTTCGTGAGAATATGGTAATTCGCAGTCATTTTTTTTTGCAATTATAATTGCAAATTCGTATTCAGCAACCCGAAAAACAGTACAATATAAATTTTTGAGTAGAATTAATAATTTTTTAATGTACACATCCGCCATATTGCATCCGCCATTTTGTTTTTTAAAATTTTAACTTCAAATTCGTATTCAGCAACCCGAAAAACAGTACAATATAAATTTTTGAGTAGAATGAACAATTTTATAATGTACACATCCGCCATATTGCATCCGCCATTTTGTTTTTTTTAATTTTTATTTCGGATTCATAATCAGCAGCCTCAAAAACCCCCGACTACCAATTTGTGTCAAACGATGCGTGCCAACAATCAGTGCAGGTTGCAATACCTCGGGCGCGGAGTCGATCCCCGTGGACCGTGTGTCGCCTATCGATCCGACGGGATCTATCGGTAATTAATAGCATACAGAACAATCCTCGCGCGCGCTCGGTCGTGCCCGATATAGGCAGAGAAGAGCGGACCCATCTGAAAATATCAACCGGGCCCGCAGGCTATATTTAACGAGAATACCGTCGTCATTTAAATTCAATTAACAGCCAGCTCTCTCCGAGCTCCCCCCTCGATTTCGCGAGGGCAATCGTCGGGGTCCACCGAGCAAACCGCGATCATTGCTCAAGACGGATACGCTGGTTTTTCCTCGTAATTCGAAAAAATTATCCGCG
The DNA here is from genome assembly GCA_030770465.2 of Perdita meconis. Lineage (NCBI taxonomy): Eukaryota > Metazoa > Arthropoda > Insecta > Hymenoptera > Andrenidae > Perdita > Perdita meconis. Next base: position 13,502,573 of record JASKOS020000009.1, on the reverse strand, counting down.
GGCTCGGATCGTACCTCTTTCCATTTTATTATCGACCAGAAAGTTCTGCTGTTTCGGTGTTTCATTCTTTTCGTTGAAGAATTTGTTGCGTAGGACTGCCATTTTTTTTTTTTTTTAATTTTAATAGTAGAACTACCATAGACCATATATAAATTAATATTCATTTACGTGTTTCTTCACTTCTCTTCAGTGTCAACTCTAATCAAACGTGATGTTTAAACATAAATTGCATATACATATAGAATAACTATGTGGGTCATTTTGATCTCCTTGGTAATTCGAGTGTTAAGATAGTAGTGTCCTCCTTTTTTTTTAAGGTAGATTTTAAGGAACATCTTTTGTTCAAATATGAAAAATTTCAGTGCAAATTTTAGCATAACAAAACACAAATGAACATAAAATCAAATTTTGGGTTTAAAGAAACATTTAAATTTATGAGATCATCACTACAGATAGCACAGAAGCATCTTAATGACGCCTTAAAGGTGCCTGCGTCCAGACATTCAGAACGTCTTAAAGATGCCGGCAAAGTTGCTGGAATGCCTGATACACGCCTTTTGAACACCGTATGTTACAAATCTGTCTGCCTTTAAGATGCCTTTTAAACGTCCAGAAGGCGCCTTTCCGGCATTTTCAAGATGTCCATAAGGCGCCTTTCAGGTGTCTAAAAAACCTTCAGAAGGCACCATTCAGGCGTCTTTAAGACCCTTTTTTAACATGTATAAGACGCTTTTAAGGCACGTTTCAGATGCTTTTCAGGTGTTTTCAAGACTCTATTTAATCGTGTTTTAGACATTTTTAAGGTACCTTTCAGATACTTTTGAGGCATCTTTAAGATGTTTTTTATTATAATTATACTGATACAACTATATTGTATCAACAAAATTATATAATATTTATTATATTATACAAAATTATATTAATTACTGTATAATATAATAAAATTTAACATCATATTAAGTAATTATAACTTTTGTTTCGTTAGGACGAAGCGGGTTTGAAAGGGGGAAAGAAGGACGATGTGTGTGTGGTGATAGACAAGGGGGGGAGTTCAGTGTGTGGATTTTTTCTTTGTCCAAATGGCGGCTTTTTCCCTTTCGTTTTTCCCTTCCTTCTCTCTTTTTCTCTTCTTCGGCTTCAGAAAAACCCCGGACACCCATCCCATTTCAGGACTCCGACCATACTGCTTACCTTTGATAAACCTTCGAAGAAGTACCAGTGAATCCATCCTTGCTGCGAACGCTAATTGATTATACAATCAGTATAATGTTATATTTGCTTAGAAACACTTTTTCAATGTATAACACATTCTGCAACAACTAGTTTTCAAAAAACTGAGCTGTGTGATCCACGATTTTCAGGCACCTTTAACTCGTATTTTTCAAGCGCTTTTAAGACGTTCAGAATGAATGTCGTAAAGGTGCCTTTAGGATATGAAGTTCAGACGTCTTAACTTTCATACAATGAATGTTGGAAAAGCGCCTTTACGACGTAAATTACAGGCGTCTACAAGATGTCCAGAATGAACGTCGGAAAGGCGCCTTTACGACGTAAATTTCAAGCATCTTTAAGACGCCCAGAAGGAACGTCGGAAAGGTGCCTTCGCGATGTAAATTTCAGGCATCTTTCAGACGCCCAGAATGAACGTCGAAAAGGTGCTTTCGTGACGTAAATTTCAAGCGTCTTGAAGACGGCCAGAGTGAACGTCGAAAAGATGCCTTTACGACATAAATTTCAGGCATCTTTAAGACGCCCAGAATGAACGTCGAAAAGGTGCCTTCACGACGTAATTTTCAGGCATCTTTAAGATGCCCCATTTTAGTCATCTTTAATGCGTCCAAATAAGGTCGTCAGGCGTTCAGGCATAAAATAGACATAAAATGTACACCTTTAGGATGCCGTGTGCTATCTGGGTGGACTTAAGAATTTTTTGTACTTACGACGGATATCAATATCAAAAAAAGAAAAATGTACAAGCTAGTTCAGACATGCCAAAATATAAAAAAATATTTAAAATAGTAAAATTTTACTATCCAAAAAATAAGACACAATATAAAGCTTCAGTTCACTATATAAAATCTCTATTCAGCTTTGATGTCGAGAAATTAGTTATCTAAAACGGCTGTTTTCTATATCTTAGAATTATAGTTTACCATCCTTTTTTATGAAGATATATTTTAAACGGCATATTTTTCAGATATTGAAATTTTAATACAAATTTTAGCACTGAATGACTAAAATCAAAATTTTTTTTAAATATGCATTTTAATTCATTAAGTCATCACTGGATTGCAGAATTTTATGCATTTATGACAGATATAAATATGCGAAAAGTTGCGAAGCTGTTCACACCTACCAAAATCTATAAAATATTAAAAATAGTATACGTGTTACTATCTAAAAAATAAGACACTGTTATATAAGGTTTGATTTTCTATTTTTGTTTGTAGGACATTCAATTTGCATAAACATCCGCAGTTTAGTCATCACTAGGTTGTGAATTTCTATGCATTTAAGACAACTATCAGAATGCAAAAATCTAAAAAGACGTAGAAAATTCTAAAATATACAAATACGTACTAAAATCCTAAAATATACAAATAAAATGCACATTACATTACTTATTTATAAAATAAAACACACTGTTATTCAAGTTTCCAATTTTTAATTATGCCTATAAAAATAGAAATTTATATTAAACTCCGCAATTATCAAATTTATCATCTTTCTGTCTTAAAAAAAATATCTTTAAAAAAGAATACATAAAAAATATCTGAAGAATGGAAGATGTTCCCCAAGAACAATACTCTCCATTCCAATAATGAAATATAACTCCAACCATTAATTTTTTTCTAAATAACACAACCTAGACATTATTTATGGTCTGACCTAATATTTCAAAAGCCTCCACTTAAGATTACAATCAACGGTACATAAAATTACCGAAGGACTATTTCAAAGGTCATCACAATTAACCGTACTAATTTCGCAACGAAGAGCCTCCATACACCCATACTCAAACGATTAGTGTATCAGAGCTCAGTGTGAAAGTCCCCGGTGGAGGAAGTGCGGCTAGAGAAAAGTAGAGAAAAAAAAAGAGTGAAACGAACGCGGAATCGGAGGTATGCGCAGGCACGTCGAGGCATCGAGCGTTCGCGAATGAGAAGAGTCAACGACTGTGGGGTGTAGGTCAGGAAAGAGAGACTCCGTTGATCAAACAATCGATGTCTCTTCCATTAGCTGAGATTTACTTTCCCATTTAGCGACAGTCCGTCATGTATGAAAGTCGCCGCAGGTGACACGGGGGCCCCGCGTGCCCTCGGGCTACGTATGTGGGTCACCGACTTTGTCCCATATTCCCCTCCCAATCCCGGGGTTCATTAAAATTCTCGGCGCGCGGTCATAAAAACTGTATCGGGACGTGGGGGTCTCCCTAAACCCCCCACGGAAAATCTATTTGAAGAGGCGTGGAAGTCGGGCGAATTTTTCGAGGCTCGGTCCTCTGAGATATGCAAATGCTCGTTCACGAGCGCGGAAACGGACGTGCGGTGAAGGAATAAAGGCGGCGAGGTGTGAAAACGGGACCGCGATCCGTTTTCCGGACGAGCGGCCGACGAAGGCGAGAGCCGTGTCGAAAGGAGACGGAAAGAGAGACGGAGGGAAAAAGACCGAGTACGCCGAGGGTTTTCCGCTCGTTGAACGCAACACGCACCGCTTTGCCGCGATCCAGCGATTCGCGCAAACCGCCGGATTGCGCAACGAGACTTCTTCTCTCTTTCCCAATCGTCGCTCGATCGGTTGTGGGCGCGTGATAAGGTTCGCATTGTGATTTCGACGAGCGCGCGGGTTACGCTCGACGATCCGGAGGGGGTGACATCGATTTTCTTTTCCCTCGGTTTCGTCATATGCGACAGAATCGCGCCGATCGCCCGACGGGAAATTGTGGAATCGTCGATCACGGACACCGATTTTTATGGATAAGGAATTTTACTGCAAGAGCGTCTGTTGTTTTCTGTTGCAGATGAACCAACAGTGCAAGGTGTGCGGCGAGCCCGCGGCTGGCTTCCATTTCGGCGCGTTCACCTGCGAGGGCTGCAAGGTGAGTTCGACGGTCCAATAATTATGATAATACGGGCTTGGGATAGGTATGCAACACTGTGTATGTTGAACGTGGGTGATAGTGGACTGCTATAGTAATAGACAGAGAAAATATTCAGTTGAGTCATAAATAATTTCTACTGCCTGTAGGTAGGATATGAGTATCGTTTCAACAATTACGAATTGACTTTTATTAATCCCTTTTATTAATCACATGCCATATTCACATTTGAAATTGAAGAATATAATAACTAGACAGCGGATCCTCATGCAAAATAAATTTTTACTAGCATAAATAAAGAATCGGAGTTTGAAAAACAGCATCTTTAATGTTCTAAACATTCTAACTTGAATAATGTTTTCGATATTTGGTATATTTTGGCATATGCTAACAGTCTCGTAGTTTTTTTTCATACTTAATATTGCCATAAATGCATAAAATCCGCTGTCTAATAATAGCTACACTGCGGATATTTATGCAAAATCAAATTTTTGTCCAATAAAAATAAGTAAGTAGTAGAGATGTACTGACTAGTGGCCGACTAGTCGGTTAAGCCGACTATTCGGCCAGTTTTGTAGTCGACGACTAGTCGGCAAAAAAGGCCGATTGATCGGTCTTGAATTTTAACAGCAATAATATCGTGATATCACAAAAAAAAATGTTTTTTTGTCTATTGTACTTGTATTTACTTATTTATCATACTTATACATATCTGTATGTAACATAATTATAATTATTATATAAAACATTAAAAATAGTAATTAGTATTTATTTAATATACCAGTTAACTATTACGAATTTTGATTATTTTTTTATTTTATCGAAATAAAAAACTCTTTAAAACAAAAAACAGAATGCAATAAAATAAATGTAACAATTTCCTTTTTGAATAATATTAAACAATAATAAATTTTGAATCTTTTTTGTAATAAAGGTGAGTAAACTATGATAATTAAATTTTTTGAACTCTCCGCATGAAGGAGAGTCCGAAAACGGACGAAAGATAATGAAAATGTACGAAGTGATTTGCCTCATTTTATAGCGGCGCGGTGTACGAAAATGATCGACATAGCCGACTAATCGGCCGACTATTCGGCTTCTTGGAGGTCGATTAATCGACTAGTCGGCTAGTCGGCCAAAACCCTAGTTGGTGCATCACTAGTAAGTAGTTTTGAATTCTAAATATTATTATTTCACTTAGTATTATACCATTAATACTTTGCCTATTTTCGATCTTTCAACAATCTAATGAATTTTTACATATTTAAAATTGTCATAAATGTATCAAAATTCGCCGTCTAATAATAACTTATGAATAACTGGACATTTGAGAGATTGTAGGTTTAAAGATATCAAAACTTTTGAAATTTTTAATCAGAATTTACTAATGTTCGTCATAATCGAATTTCATCTCGATAATACGAAGAATCGAATTGTATGAGCGATAAAAATAAAGGGAGCGAACAAGGAAATAAATGAAGAAGTGAAGAAGGAGAGCAATAGGGTACGAATTAGGAGTAGAAGAAGGTTTCAGAAATTTTGCCGCTAGTTTCTTCTTTCTTCCACAAAGTATTGGCAGCGATCTATCCGCAGTTTCGCAAATCTGAGAAACTGCGATCGCTTTCACGAATCGCTTGGTGGCCGAGGTTAAACGTTTGACTAAGCATGCGTGTCAACCGGGGTCCCCGAAACTAACCGCGATTTCGTTGAATCGCTGACATTTCAGTAAAAATGATCAGATTTCGATATTGATGCAATTTTAGAAATTTGGCGAATAGGCTGAGGTTTTCTGGTTACAGTGATTCACAGATTTTTTTGTAGAAAATCATAATCTCCTTCGAAGATTTCTAAATAAGAAAATTCGAGTTGAACGGTCCAGAAATTTGAAATTTAATTGTAAATGAGATTTTATAATTTTGTACGAAAAATGTTCAGATAAATCGAGTTTGTTTTTCTGTATTGGTTTGTTTTTCTAAGGTAATCTTGTTTTATTAGGCATCTTGTTCAATAACTTTTTCTGACGAGATATTGAAGGCCAACTTTCAACATCCCCACAACTTTGTTTAATCGCTTGCTATTCTTGTGCAATCCCGACCAATAATTATTACACAATGTATTCGAATTCTAAACAAAGTAGGTACATACATGATACAAGTATTATGCAATTGCATAACTAATCCAATTACGTAACTAATGTATAATATGAATGGACTGCGGATATTTATACATTTAACAAGCGTAAAAGTGCAAAAGTATATAAAATATCGCAGATAAAGCATATTACAATATTTATCAGATGCAACATATGATTTCACTGTGTCTGTAGTAATTGCAAATTTCTGTAGCCATTGATAATTTAATAATAAAGATTACCACAGCAACGTTTACTGAATAAGTATTCCAAATTTTCATAATATTATTGATGATGCATCGATCTCTTAAAAAACAACAATTTAAAAAATCATTTTAGCAAAAACAATTTTAAACAATCATGTTAACAAAAACAATTTCAAAAACCGTTCAAAATCGTTAATTTATAATGGTTCTAATTCAAAAACTACAACCTCTAAACATTAAAAAATCCATCAAAAACAACTTTTCTGACACCCACATCATATTTAAATTCGTGCTTCGCTCCAAGTCTCGCATTGAAGCCGCGCACGAGTCGAGCGTAAAAGCAAACCGTGCGGTAGGACTGTGAAGGCAAGCGAAAGAGGGGGGCCTGACATGCTACGATGGGCCTGAAAACGAAAATAACGAAACGAAACAATGTCGAGGGTGACGTAACCGTGAACTAGGGCGGAAACAATTGTGGCGGGCAAGTGCGAAGCGCCGGAAGCAGCGGCTCGGGATCGCGATTGACGAAAGCGGTGCACGTGCTCGCGCGATCACAATGTCTTGGCGGAGATCCGTCCCACGATTAGGGTCGCGTTAACCCAGGGAGAGCGGAACATTGAAGAGCGTGCCCGTGGTCCTTGGCCCGGAGAGGATCGTCGATACAGTTGCTACTAGGTTTTTCGCGACACGGTTTTTATCGAATCGCGCGGAAAAAAACAGAAGACCGAACGGAAGCGATACCACGGTTCGTTATCGTCCATCGAGGGCGAATTTCAACCTCTCCGGTTTTTTTCCCTCGTCCCCCTCGCGTCGACGTGAGTCAGTGCCGCGTTTCTTGCGGCAGGAAAGTTCACCGATGGCGTAATTAGCCGGTCTATTTAGCGGGGGTCAGCGTGGTTTTCGAAAGGAAACGGTAACAATCGCTGGAAGGTTCGACGATGAAACGGCAGAGCGAAGTTTCGAAGCCGCCGCCGTTTGCATAACTCCGACGTGTCCGCGAAGGCAGCGGGGGGCCCGGGGACGAGGCACGTAATAACGGTAGCATTTTCACGATTGTGTCATCGCTCCTGAAGCGTCGCGTGCCCCCCTCTGTTTGCCCCCCTTCCCTTCACGGAACGACGGACGACAAGTGGAACACGGGGCGGCGGGCCCCCTCGGTCCCGAGTATCGGGACCACCGGGCCACGCAGGAAGAGCTCGTTTTCAGGGCAAACGAACCAGAAACGATTAATAATATGGCGTGCGTACGAGCAGAAAAAGCGAAAGTGGATGTGTGTGCCGTGTCTGCTTAAAGGCCGATCATTACCGCGAAGGGCGAAATTTTCCAGCCGTCTTTGCGCAACCGAGTCGTAGGTGTTTCGGAGTGATACCGGCTTAAATACATAGTTCTGTTGCGGGGAATGAGGCCTTAAATCGTACGAGCGTTTCGCAATGTATGTATATACCTGGCGTTTTCGTTACGCCGATTGCAAACCATCCGAGTTTGATGAGGAATAAGAAAAATAAGTCTGGAGTGATATCATTCTCTTAAAATTGGAAAAATGGTTTAATCACACTTATTTTTGTATATTCAATCTCTTTTTCATGAAAAATTTTTCTAAGTCGAAAATATAATTCAAAAATTCTAGCTCTTCTCTTAATGTTTGAATTACCGAAGTATTCGACAATATTTGAATTTTATTTCCTCCAGAAATATTTCTCTAAAGTTTTCTCGGAATAAAAACTTGAAAAATACGATTCATTGATACATTGAAGAATCCAGAGTACATTTCAGAATTTTTCTAGACTTCCAAAAAATACAAAAATTACTATACTCAATCTCGTATCTTTTCCATGATCAAAACAAAGTAATGCATCGTGATGGTTGCCATTCTGTACGCGTGCGTGCCAAATTACAAAACCAGTAATTAACCAGAACCTCTTTTTCTATGCTTCGGATATCCACTTCCATTTATTAACTCTCCAGAAAAGTTTCATCTTTTCGAACCGCAAGTGCATCAGAATATGATAGACGCAGGGTTAGGCAAGTCGCGGTGCAAAGTTGCGCGAGTGTATGCGAATGAAAGGGGACCTCTCCGACACGAAAGCCTGCCGATGTCGGAATCACGGAATTGCACCATTTGGGCAATTAGCACGAGCACAGTAGGCCGCACGCGCCTACGTCGCTTGTTTCCCCGGCTACGTACGGCATGAATGAGACAACGGGAGCACAGGCTGTTGCCAACAAACGACTTTGCCGTACTCATTACCGGCGCGGCGGTAACACCGTTGTGTTGCCGCGGCGCATCTCCCGGCGAATCTCTCTCCTCCCCGATTTACATTTAAAGCGCATTCTTTCTTTGTAATCTGCCTCCAAACACCTTAATTCGCCTTCGTTAGCGCGAACCCCGAACAAAATGATGTAATTGGAGCCGTTATGTTCCATGCGGAGATAACAGAAATTTCCGTTTCTGTGTTACAGTCGTTTTTCGGGAGGTCGTACAACAACCTGAGCAGCATCTCCGAGTGCAAAAACGGCGGCGAGTGCGTGATCAACAAGAAGAACCGGACCGCGTGCAAGGCGTGTCGCTTGAGGAAGTGCCTCCTGGTGGGCATGTCGAAGTCTGGCTCCAGGTACGGGCGCAGGTCCAACTGGTTCAAGATCCATTGCCTGATGCAGGAGCAGCAGCAACAGCAACAACAACAGCAGCATCACTACCAGCAGAATCTCTCTAGCCAGCAGCTGGGGCAACCGCAACGGAAACCCATGAGTCCTCCCATTGGGATCCACGCAGGCCAACGGAAGGACGACATCCTGATGTTGGGTTTGGACGATTACAAGAACTCCACGTCGCCCAGTATCAGTTCCCCAGAGTCCCACAACAGCGACAGCTCGGTGGAAGTCTCCGAGAGACGAGCCGCCTTCTCGGGGCACCCGGGTTTCAGACCCCTGCATCCGCACCTGCAACCCTCCGTGGCGGATTTGTCTGCCCTCAGCAAGGAGATGATGGGTCTGCCCTTAGGATTCCACCTCGGTGGCATGTCCCTCATACCCCCTGCATTTTTACCACCCCCAAGTCTCACAATGTTCTCGCCCTACCATCTCTACGCGTCTCATGGAGCCTCTCATCCCTTGGTGAATCATTCATCGAGTATCTTGAGACACTCGCCGGTGATCGAAGACACCAGCGCGATTTCCGCTACGACGACTACTACCACGACTACGATCTCGGTCGACAACAAGGATTCTTGCGGGAATAATAATAACAATGACAGACACGCGCATAATCATAATGTGCAGAGGCAGAGTACTTCACCGAAGGCGGAAGTCGGAGAAGCTTACAATAAGAGATTCTACTTGGATGCTGTGTTGAAGAGCCAGCGAACGCAGGGTTCTCCGGCGTCTAAGGGTAGATCGGAAGGCGATTCACCCATGTGTAGTCCAGAACCTGAGGCGGACTGTCTACCCCTGCAGGACAATCCTATGGATTTATCCATGAAATCTACGGGAACCCCTGTGAAAGAAGATTCGGAGGACGAAATCGACATGGAGAGTACTAGCGATCGAGATAGTCCTCCCCTGAAGAGGCCGGCGCCCATCGACCTGACGACGCGATCCTAAGTCGGAAGAAAGGATCTTTAGGATCAGAAGAGTCCTCTCGATATTCAACGAGCGGAGTTCACGGAAAGAAGCGCCAAGTATGGCTCGGAGCGTGGAAAGCCCGAGGCCGCTTCAAATACAGGGTCATCCACTCAAGTAGGAACCCGCGCGCGCGTGCACCTTACGGATAGGCACTACTACAGTGACACTATATATGCATCTGCCCCCTATAGGCCACTGCTAGAAGTAACGATTCTATAGACACTACCAGAGGGCCCAACGTGCCTTTGGCAGCTGTGAGAGAGAAAGGATGAGAAATGAGTGAGAGAGAATGAAGGCCCCACGAGGACCGTTCTACCGCTAAGTCCTCTAATGAAAAACACCTGGAGTCACATTGTAACTCAGAGTCTGTCTCGGTTTTGGCTATGCTCCGACTCTTTTCTTCGGCAATCCTACGATGTCCTACGCTTTCGCTGCTCCGTTTGCTGCGACCGAAAGCGAATTTTACTTTTCGATGCCTTTCGGTTGTGCTTCTGGAAAGCCGATAGCACTGAAGTTAAAAAATTCATAACATCTTGAAACTTAGTGTACAAATAAAATAGTTCATTCCTATTATAAAATTATTTTTTCACTTTTTCGAGTTTGTTTCGGAATCTTTTCGGACTTTTTTTCTAATCAAGGATTTTAAGTTGTAACTCTAAAAAGTCCAACTTAGAATCTTTAAAATTTAAATTATCAAATATTTAATTTCGCACTTTGCAATTTCAAAGTACAGTATTCAACAAATACTGTAACAATAGGAAAAATGGTCAATAAAAAAACAATCAAAACTAGCTAGTCCGTGTTGCTCGCTCGCTTCGCGAGCTCGCGAGTAGAGTCCGTGTTGCTCACTCGCTTCGCGAGCTCGCGAGTGGAGTTATTGTAGCTTGCTCGCTACACTCGCTCGCGAGTAGTGATGCCTGTAGCTATTCATGTTTATTTTGTGTGTGACCCTTTACGGGCCATGCAAAGAACTTCCCGATTTGCGAGTTGTAATTTATTATTACCATTATTAATTGTCACTAATTAGAAAATTATTCGTATTCGGAGAAATTTAATAGTTTTCTACTTATCAACATTATTGCTATATGACGTCGCATTAAACGAACATCTATATATATAGGGAGAGTGTCCCATTTTAATCCGCCACTACGGACAACTTAAGAAATATGCATTGGATCAAAAAACATCCCGAATAAAAGTTTAATGGTTTGGAGGGGGACATCTGACCCTGTTAAAAAATTTCATCCCTACCCCCCTGGGGTATATATGTATGTATGTGTGTGCTGTGTATATGGATATTATGTATATTCATTTGTTTTCAATATGTAGTTATTGAGTATATATATATTTATACGTGTATAAATATACTCATATATATGTATTTATCACAATTATATCATTATAATTATATATTGTAATATATACAGGTGAAAAATCGAGATAGGCGAAAAATCGAAATTTCGCGATTTCAGCGCCACCTATCGCGAATGAAAAAAAATGTTTGAAATAAAACCTACATATTTTGTGGCGTGGAATCCGAATCTGCAATAAAAAGTAGGTGGTCCTATTTAAAATTTTAAAGTAATCTCCCCCCCTAATTTATATTCTTCCATTTAGATTGCGTTATTCTGTTAGGTTTTCTTAAAAAAACTAAAAAACTACTGGACCGAATTAGAACAAAATCTATTCAGCTCTAAGTTACATTGATACACATCGATTGCATCATCGACTATTTTGATATCACTATTAGTTTTTTAGAAAACGTTAACGAAAAATTTGATCACATACGTACGTACGTACGCACACACACACACACACACACACACACGAACAATTTGTTAAAAATAGCCTAAAATTACTCCAATGACCTTGAAACATGGAGATCTGCTAAAAAATCGATTTTCCATTTTAGGGGCAAATACAATAACTTCCCTATAAATCGGGAAGTTAAAAATCAGGTACAACAGATTTCTCATCAGATTTCGATGAAAGTACTATCAATCAATGCCTCGTACTTTTTCGATAAAAATGGCATTAAGCACGATGAAATTCGGATTATTTATACTGTAGATACCGCGGAGATACAATAATTTACACAGTTTTAAACGGGATTCGTTAAAAATAGTCCAATTTTTATCATATTTGGTATCATTTTAATTGGAAAAACGTAAGAAATCCATTGCCGTTATTCTCACAATGATATGTTACAAAATAAGAGTAAGTTCATATTTTATGGCAGTCATAAACCGTGAGCCAAAAGGTCCCAACCGCCCCAAACGTGGCACAACATCGAGGCACATTGAACCTGCCGGGGGTTGTATTTTCAGTTAATCTCAGCAAGGCAATTCTCGCGGGCAATAAGGTAAGGCTTTTCAGGCAAGTAACCGTGAGATTAACTAAAAATAGTCCAAACTATAGAGTGTTCGGTGTCATTTCGATCGGAAAAAGTAAGGAATTCAGTACTACTATCGTTTTTTCGCAATTTAAATAAATGTATTATATTTTTACACACCTAAATTTTTCAAACCTAAATGCTCGGGTCTTTGGAGACCCTCGGCATGCCGCGGCAGGTCCAATGTGCCTCGATGTTGTGCCACGTTTGGGGCGGTTGGGACCTTTTAGCTCACGGTTTATGACTGCCATAAAATATGAACTTACTCTTATTTTGTAACATATCATTGTGAGAATAACGGCAATGGATTCCTTACGTTTTTCCAATTAAAATGATACCAAATATCATAAAAAGTGGACTATTTTTAACGAATCCCGTTTAAAACTGTGTAAATTATTGTATCTCCGCGGTATCTACAGTATAAATAATCCGAATTTCATCGTGCTTAATGCCATTTTTATCGAAAAAGTACAAGGCATTGATTGATAGTACTTTCATTGAAATCTGATGAGAAATCTGTTGTACCTGATTTTTTCGATTGTTTTTTTATTGACCATTTTTCCTATTGTTACAGTATTTGTTGAATACTGTACTTTGAACTGTACTAAGTTGGACTTTTTAGAGTTACAACTTAAAATCCTTGATTAGAAAAAAAGTCCGAAAAGATTCCGAAACAAACTCGAAAAAGTGAAAAAATAATTTTATAATAGGAATGAACTATTTTATTTGTACACTAAGTTTCAAGATGTTATGAATTTTTTAACTTCAGTGCTATCGGCTTTCCAGAAGCACAACCGAAAGGCATCGAAAAGTAAAATTCGCTTTCGGTCGCAGCAAACGGAGCAGCGAAAGCGTAGGACATCGTAGGATTGCCGAAGAAAAGAGTCTGAGCATAGCCAAAACCGAGACAGACTCTGAGTTACAATGTGACTCCAGGTGTTTTTCATTAGAGGACTTAGCGGTCGAACGGTCCTCGTGGGGCCTTCATTCTCTCTCACTCATTTCTCATCCTTTCTCTCTCACAGCTGCCAAAGGCACGTTGGGCCCTCTGGTAGTGTCTATAGAATCGTTACTTCTAGCAGTGGCCTATAGGGGGCAGATGCATATATAGTAGGGTGGTCCTTATATGGGTCAAAAAATTTTTTTTTCAAATTTTTGACGGGGCACCATCTCATTTGATTTTCTACTCTAAGAAACTATTTCAGTAATTTTTTCACAATTTTTTAACAATATTTAAAGGTCGCTACCAAGGTTTGAATTTTAATGAAAAAAATGAAAACACTGTATTAATCGTTCATTTGTATTTATTGATATAAAACATTTAAGAAGCAAAATTATTGTTTAGATTATTCATAATCACGATATAAGGGTTGATTTTTTTGTATCAGGGTATTTCTTCCTCTATTCTTTTACGACAAGCAAGCCAAAGCGTATCTTTCTCCATTTTTTGCTCCAGAAGAACACAAGCACCATTTCTCAAACCGGTGTTTACAGCTGTAGTGTCAAAACATAAACATTTTACTTTATCAGTCAAGCCCTATGAATTTATTGTTTCATAGACAGCTGATGCACATGCTTCGCCTGTTCCACGATCCAATTTTGGAACCGCTAAAAGCTGATCAACCCCATGTCCTGATACCAAAATTGGTAGACGATCTACAGTTTCATGTCCACTAATATCTTCAATTAACTTGCCATCCCAATGAATCGTTAATGGCAAATCAGGTTTGAATTCGCTTTTGAGAGACTCTGCTATTGCTTTTCGATTTTTCAAACGCTGTCGACGAATGGAAGATCTATTAACATTAAACTCTGAAGGGTCACATCCTGCACTTTTCAAAGTAGATGCTACGACCACAGCTGCTTTTCTGTCACTTAATTTAGAGAAATCAAGGCTAGCAGCTAAGTGGCTATTAATTATGTCTTTTCGAGCTCGCTTTTGTGGCGATTGCGCTTTTGAAGATTCTGATAAGATTTCGAAATCAGATACAGTTGTTTCTTCACTGGTGGTGGGAGAAGAAAGTAAACACTTTTCTGTCAAAGCCGCGATACTTCTGTTTTCACGTTCACGTACTTTTTGAAGACGTTCTGCTTTCTGTTTCGATTCCTCACTTTTTCTTAAATTTTTTTTATCTACTGAACCAATTAAACCCCGGCGACCTTTCTGCCGTTGTGCTAATAAAAATTGCTTATCCTCTTCTATAGTCATAATACTTAAAGCTTCAGAGTGAGCAATATCAAACAAATCCTCTAATTTTTGTTTCCAGTCTTGTTCTTTCTTCTTTAAAGCTTCCGAACGTTTTTTCTTGTTCTCTTTATTTTTTTTCAGATTCTGCCACTCTTTGAAATGTTGTTCTATTTTACTGATTACATGTTTTTTCAATCTTGTTGGTATACTAGCTTTTTCCCACAAATTGATCACTTCGCATGCAGCCACAGTCGCAGAGTCACGAATGGTTTTCTTTTCTTCGCTTTTGTAGTAAAAAAATAAACGTAATACTTCACCAATAGAAGGCAACTTTGACTGATTCAGATTTGGTAGTGACTGGCCGATAAGCCAAATGTTGGTTCTATTTCTAGTTATTAAACTCACACCACTACTTATGGGCGCCATGACAAGTCGAAACAAGTATGTATGCTTTAGAAGAACAATGCGCGTTCTCTCGCTAACGGCGGAATTCCAACTGGTGTAGGGGTGGGGGGGGCTCAACCTCGACGCGCAGGCACAGGAAAGGAGTAGGGGAAGGGATTGACTAAAGTGAATTTCTCTGCATGTTATTGGACTTTAAAATAGGCTAATAAACATGCTGGAATCAATTAGCCGGATTCATGGTTGAAATGGCCATACAATGCTTTTTCTGAAAGTTTGACTGCTGGTAGCGACCCCTAACACCTTTCCAAAAATTAAATAAAAAAATAATAGTTCATATTTTAGGGTAGAGAATCATATGACAGGGTGCTGCGGTAATTTTTCAAAAGTCAAAAAATAAGGACCACTCTAAATATATAGTGTCACTATAGTAGTGCCTATCCGTGAGGTGCACGCGCGCGCGGGTTCCTACTTGAGTGGATGACTCTGTATGGTGCGTGAGAAAAGGACATCGCAATCAATTACGCTCCCTTCCTCCTCGCGGGTTCCCGGAACCGCGGCGTTATCGTTAATTGCGTTCTCGCAGGGATCGATCGCGGGCCAGGAGACAAATCACTCGCGCGGGTTGGCCGCAGAGCGCGTAAATACCCGCGTCACTCGGAAGAATGAAGGATTAACGTCTCAATTCCGGGTAATCACGGCCGAGATCGCCGATCGACGGCCGGTTGCGCAAAAGCCGGAGTCGACTTTAACGAGAGTCCTCCGCTTTAATTAACGAGCGCGCCAGGCTCGCTCGCGGAGGGGGAGACGCGCGTTCGCGGAAGAGCGGCGGCGATGCAACCGGCGGTGCATCGGTTGATAAACACGTCAAACCGCGGGGCGCACGTGTTCGGAGCGTGCGTTACAAACCGACGTACACGTGTAGAACCGTTGCCAACCGCTTTATCTTACAAGCGTTCGACGCCTGCCAATGTAAACGCCTCCGTCGTCGCCGCTTCGCCGCCTCCTTTGCTTTTGTCCCGAAACTATTTGCTCGAACCATCCCTCGGTCTTTTACAAGGAAATCCCGATCGTGGCTCGGGTTGCAGTTTGCAGGTGTCCGTCCAGGATCCGCGAATACGGGGATCCGGTGAGATTTTGGTGAATTGTTAGAGTTCGAGATTGGAGGAGTTCGTTCGGGAGAAAGAAACACGAGGACAAAACTTTTCCTGTTCTCGTGGGACCTTCGGTTGCGGTGGATAACACGGGTTTGCTTTTAGCGCGGCTCGCGAGACGAGCCGGTTGCAGTGTTCGAGGTGACGAAGATGGGGGAGCAGAAAGTTTCGGGGAAGGAGAGTTTTGTGATTTTCTGACCATGACAATTTTTGATACAAGAAAACTTCTGGACTTTGGTTCGGTGGATGATTGTGAGATTAAGAGTTGCGGAGGAAATGTACAGGGTTTTTAAAAAAAGGATTAGGATTTATGGAGGTGGACAGTACTCTGAATTATGTGAAAAATTCTTGGAACAGAGGTATTTGGGTATAATATTTTATCGAATAGTCAATTTCTATTGAAATCAAAAATTATCCTGTAGGTTTGTTGTAGAAGTTTGTTGGACTCTGAACACAGTTCCTGATATTAGAATTGATTTGTAATTAATACATAGAATTGTTTATTTCAAATTGATTATCGATCTGCAGTTGATTAAGTCGGTATTATACCTCTATTCAGAACGCCATGCATATTATTTGATCAATGCAATTACTGACTATCTTGTTATAACTCCTAAGTTCCCTTTTTGAAACACTCAGTATGTTCGAATCAGTTAGATTCATTGATAAATACTGTCAAATTTTTTAGTCCAAAGTTCTACCAGTCACGGCAATCATGACAAAACTAAGTTAAAACTAAACAATTCTAAAAATTTACTTTTTACTAAAAAGTCTGACAGTATTTTCTGATCAATCTAATAAAAATGTAAATAAGATGTAAATAACATAAGGAAACACGAGTTTCTCTAGTTTTTCGCTGCAAGGAAGAGATCTTGTTATCGATTTTTATATATACTTATGCTTCGTTAGTTATTTGTTACGAAGAGTCGTCAAGGTAGTCACGAAAAGGCCAGTATTTTGTGGTTAAATATTATTGATCGTATTTAGGTATCGATTACGTGCAATCGTAGGTCTATTCTATTTAATTCCCATATTTTTCGATGGGCGTAGTGCGTATTGAGCGTTTTACTTGTATCGAAGCGTTGCATTTAGCGAATAAGGCGGGGACAAAAGTGTAAATAATTAAACGAATAGACGGAGTTTGCGCGAACGGGACCCGGGCCAGTAAGTACTTACTTGTACATAGCCGCTAGGTGATAGGGATTAATGAATTTCATCGTTCAGAATAATTAAATGATCTCCCGAATATAAGATAAAAAAATATGTAATAGAGAAAGAATACTGAGCTTCCTAAATACTCCTTACGAATAATTCAAACGATCCTATAATTATTTTGAACAAAGTACTTTGCGATTTTACACCACCTGTAAATCGATCGTGGCATTGCAAGTAGCAATATAAATATAGTTAATATAATCGTTACCTCGTAGAGGCAATCATAAAGCCATGCTATTTCACAAGTAAAGTACAAATCCATCAATCCCTGGGCCCTACACATGTAAATAATTCACGGGAAAACTATTCGACTTACATTTTGCTGGTGCTGACGTTCAGCCTCGAATCGACATCCGGACGTCTTCCCAGCACCTCAGAACGATCGAAAACCTGTAAAATACAACGAGCAATTAGATCGTAGAATTAGTGACTTATGGATGCCACACACTGCCACGTTAAATTAACACGCGAAATTTAGGGCGACCTCTGTCGACAGGATTTTTGTTCAAAAGGAAATTCAACGACGATAATGTTAGCAGAATGAAAAAGTTGTTACGAAAATACATGGTTAATTAGAAAATTGCGAAATACACTATTCGAAAGAGAACCCGATCTTTTTATTCGATCTTTTCATACTTCGATTCATATTCTTACAAAAAGCAAGATATTTAAAAAAAATATCTACTTGTAGTAAAAAATTCAAGAATACAGACTTTATTTTGAAGAAATAGCATGATTAGATATACATAGTTAGAATATTCGAATGAGTTTCATACTTTTATGCATAAATAGACAGAACAAAATTGGAACTGGACTAACAAACTTTCGACAATGCCGGTTACGTAATACATTATAGCTGTGGAAAAAAAAGTCACAAGGTATTTTGTGAAATATCCAATATTTTTATAAAATATACTTTCTCTTCCTATTTAAGAATATGCATACTTACATAGAGATCGCAAAAAGTATGAACGATTCTTGCCAAATACCAAATACCAATTACTTCAAATAAAACAAGATTTTATTGCACTCCTTTGCATTTCAATCGAAACAAATTTAACGTACAACACGGGAGAAATAAAAGTGTATGCGCGCGCATGCTCGAGATAGTTGGCAAAGTGTCTTAGTAAAGATACTCAGCTTTTCGCAATATTTCTTCGCGAGGTTCGCAAATATTACATAGAACTAGCTCGCTAAGATCAATACTCAACCGTATTATGCAACTCGCCTACAAAAACTACGCGTATTGGCGAACAAACAGTCAATTCCGTCAATAATTCGAAGAGCAGCGTAAGGCATCGTGACATGCTTCGAAACTACCTACTGAACGCGGGAACACGGAACCGGAACTGCGGAAAGTGGAACACCCGACGCAAGACAATTGAAACATTTCAAATAACTCGTTACAAAATCATCCTAACTCACATAAACTTCAAATCGTACAAAATTACAATAAAATCAGTAACTAAAATAACCTTCACAAATATTTACTGAGGTCAAAATTTATTCCAATTTTCAATCAAAGCGATTTCATAATTTGAGTCCGAGAAGTTAGTTCAAAATCTGAGCATTTGGCGCGCAATTGCTTTTTGCTATAGTCAAAAACTCAGCATCGTGTCTGTCAGTTTGATCGGTCTATTCGCGTATGAAAAGTAGATTGTGAAGCTCCAAAACGGAAGATGTTCGCGATGTTCCAACGGAGGGTAAGTGGAATTCGGCACGAAAAAACTTATCGTACGTACATACATCCGTGTCATCAACGTCTTTGGTAAGTGTACCTGCGTATCCAGTAGTTCGCATTTTTCTGTGGATTTTCACATTTCACGTTTACTTTCGAACGCGCCGCTGTAATACAGATTAGATTTCGAACGTATCCGTTTACATAGTAATTTAACGCGCGGTTTAACGAGTTTCTTGAGGATCGACCGGTGCACCGGAGCGTGTCGGGGCGCATTCGTTATGCGGGACACGGAGCGTTGTTTGGCATGCTTTAATTCCGCCGAGAGCCAACGTCTTTAATTGCAAGCTAATTTCGTTCGATTTCGATCTGCTGCTTGTCTACGCGCGAAATGCACTCGCCGCGGATTAACATTTCTTTACGCGAGGAAAATTTCGACACGAACGGAGCTCAATGATTCATTCTTTATTCTGAATAATATAAAAATTACATTTCCGTAAAATTGTACCCTGTGCACGTTTCTAATTCGACGTCGAACGACGAATTGCATTCTCGCGTTATGAATAATACATTTCCATCTTACTCAGAGTTACATGAAATTAACGACCGTATATATACAAACTTGTACCACAATAGATACTTTGATATTTTTAATGAGTAGATTTGGGAACCGGGTGGCTGGGGGTGAAAACTTCGTAATCCACCACAGAAAAGTGATAGTCTCCCATTAGTACGGTGTTGGAAGCGTGTTCGCCATCATAACTGTGAGGAAGATTGCTGTAACTGTCCATATTCACGTTGCAATTGCTGGAAATAAGTAGATCTGCTCCAGCTCCGAAAATTGGTCCAATACTGCAACAGTATTTCGAAATTAGAATTCAATTTACATGTATTTCGATTTCTGAAAATATTACTTACTCTTGGTGATAGCAAATTGCAAATGGTTTTTTCACAATGTCGTATTTCGTTGGAGGTACGTCTTGATTGTTTGTTAGGGTATATAAGAAAGCTTTTTCCGAAAAAATGTAACGTCCTTTAGGACTCGTTTTGCCCCACGGTGCGTCGCTGAAACCACCGCAAATTTCTCCTCGAGCTCCCTGAAATATTTCACAAAATTATTCCTCATATCTAAACTTGATACATGTTAGAATTACGTACCAGTGCAATAACATATGTTGGACAAACTCCGTCACAATGTCGGTGAAACGATGTTGCTGAATAACCATGACTAGAAGCTCTGAAACGAATCAAGCTATTTAGTACACCGAATTTCAATAAGTTCTTATCAATACCGGTTACACTTACCGATACACCAGCCGCCAGCTCTGTTTCGGTGATCCATACCATTGATTCAGAAGACGTTGGAAACCCATTTTATCCCGGGACAGAATTTGCGAGCCCAAAAAGAAGAAGGGGCTCACCCTCGGCTGCAGTCGTTTGTCCTCCCAAATCTCCGCGTACTTGTTTGGCAACGCTGCGTATCTATACCTAAAACAGAGCGTACAAATCGAAAGCCTCCAAGGGGAACGAAGATCCCTGGCAAACCGTACCTTATGGGTTTTGAGCCACTTGATCGATCGGGACTGAAAAATTCGTACCTCTCCAAGGATAACTCTATGGGCACTGCTCCGGTCGGTTCTACCTCCTCCGCGAACACCTGACTGTCGATCAGCAGCAGACGAACATGATTTATCACCCCCGACAAATGCTGGCAAACCCTCACTCGCTCCTCCTCTGTCCAGTGTTGCGTAGGCTGCGTCACCCCTGCCTAGGAGCGTGGTCCGTACGGTTAAGCGTTCCCTTAACTCGTAATTCTAAATTCCGATCCAAGAACCTAAGGACCCAAGGACCCGGTAATAATCGTATGCGACATAAGGTCTAAGACCTTGCACGACATACGCATGGTCAGAGCCAAAGTTAAATCTTTGTTCGAATTCAAGGGATTCAAAGTACTCGGAAACGGAATAAATATTTCATGGGAAAAGAACCTGGTATTTGGCCCAATTTAGCACTGCTCTCCATACATCTTCTTCCTCCAGTCCTAAATAGTCCGAAGATATTAGCTTCACCAAAGCGTCCTTTGGGAGATTGCAAAACGCTGTTGTTTTTACGGTATCCACTGCGTTTTCTCCAATGAAAGCGAAGCATCTTTCAATGAAAGATGAACAGGCTCCTTTTCCACCTGTGAAAATGTGTTAGACTATTAATATTCAATTGCTGATAACAGAAAAATCTTATAGACAGTAATACTTAACTTTCAAGAATGTACTGTTTAAATTTTGGTTTAGTTTACATAATATATTGAAAGGAGATTAATAAAACAAATATTATAATTCAAAAATATTTATTAAACATACGTCGAGCTCGCACCAATTGCAGTAACCATTCAATCATGTTGTATTTACATGTAATACAAAACTGAGTACCAAGTTGCATACATTTCCATTACCAAGCACAGACTTCGGATGGTTACGGTTACATTCAAACATTCTAGATTGCATAAAAAACTGTTTCAGTATAATTCTTATCCAGATACGAAATGGTCTTATGGATTTAACACAACAGTGGTGATATCAATTCCAATTTACACTGATCAGTTTGTCATTGTTCGTCTTAACTATCCTAAATTAAACGTCACATCAAAGATATCAACTCAGTCCTCGTGTGACTTTTTCTTTCACTTTTTCCATAGTTCACAGACGTGATCTTCACACAAGACAAAACAATTTGTTGTTCGTCCTAGAAACGTCCTCCGAGGTTATGGTGCCAGAATTAATTCGCCCCTGGATTCGTATTCTGTATTAATGTGATGTTGTCGCCTTTAAGCATGATACGTCCAAGCGGTTTTCTGTTCTTCGTTTTCATATGATACTCCTCCGCGTCGTCCAGCACCAAATTCATGTACTCATCGAAGCCGACGATGTGACCCTCGATACGGAGGTTTATGTTCTCGAACAACCAAACTTGCACGCGCGATCGGTTTTGCAGGTATCGAAATATCAGGTTGATGGGCTGCACCATCACCTTCTGAACCTTCTGTGGCCCCTTGTACGACATTTTCGTAGCAGTTTTTCAAAAATTATCTGGCAACGCTTGATAAACGCGTGCTTCGTAAACGCTGGACGCCGGAAGATGCAGCGTCGTTGTTCTACCAATCGTTTTTTCTAGTTACTTTATTGGATTCATCTCTTTTTTTTAATATATTTCAAGCTCTTAGGTATTTTAGAATGATAGATATATATCACAGTAAGAAGAATGGGAGATGTTATAAAAATTGCATTTTGCAATATTTGATATTCGTTTTAGAAGTTTGCATAGGGAAAAGGGTTGGAATGTTGGTAGAATTGGTTTCTTAAAATCTCCCTATACTGTGCTGCCTCGGTGGCAGGAATACTAACCACGCGAAGGAGGCAGTCGATAACTAACCACACGGTTAGTGATAACATTTTTCAACAAGGGATGTTTATAAATTATTCATATTTCAAAATTTCCTTACCTTAAAACATATAAATGCACTCCAAATTTAATACTATTCTCAATTTCTATGTATTATTATTCAAGAAATATAAAAACCAGAAGAACCTAGAGAATCTTAATATATAAGAACGTGTAGCTGTACATTGTACATACAGTGCAATTATTAGTTTATTGGAAAACTCGAGGACGTTCAATGTTTCATACTTTCGATCCTCATCGCCGTATTTGTTTTCTAACTACCACAAGTTCCGCGCATTTTCTCATTCAAGCGTCGACGAATCAGCGTGTTCGTGAATGGGAATTGTTTGATGCTTCAACTTTTAATAGGATACCGTGAATAACTTACCGGGAACTCGTTCTTGGGCTTCCAGTGCTGCAGTCAAAAGAGCACACGCGTTTCCAGGGCTGAGAGTCGCCGAGACGTGTTCCTCGCAACTTCTCCAAAGTTCCTCGACGCCGAGTTCTTGAGCGAGTCCCAGCATCTCGAAGATGCCACTGTCCTGTAGCATGATCTGGAGAAAAGTTCCTTTCGGTGAAACTCGGCCATGCCTTGTGGGTCAACAGGGGAACTTTGCTCATGGCTGATGGAAGAAATGTAGCGCGGTTCCTCAACATGCTCAAGTGGTTACTGAAGTAACTCTGTTTCTTTTCGTCATTTTTTTTAAGACTAACATGCCCATGAAATTAGAGATGGCGGTAGAAAAAGAAACCAATAAACTCTAGTTTTGAATAATACATGCAATTGTACGTTTGTGCTAGGAACTTTAATTTCTAATGAACTACAAAAGATGTTCAAAGTATTAAGTTATGAACATATGAATATGAAGGCAAAACCTCTTTTTTAATAGAATTTGTTTTTTGCAATAAATGAAAGTTTATTTTAATTCATTTTTTTCTGATGTTAGAGATGCATTATTAATACTTTCATTGGCATAATGAAGTTATTCTAAGAATAATAGAATTATTTATTGTAGCAAGTAGGTTGTACTAGTCATTGTTAGAGAATTGTTTGCGTCTCAATACATTTTGAATTGGAATCTATTATTAGATACTTTATTTGGGAGCAAATTGTATTTTAGAAAATGAAATTTATTTATGAATTAACTTAATATTTTGCAGTAGTCTCTTTCTTCTAATAGTATCGGTTGAAAACTGTAATAATTAATATCATAAACAATCATATAAATTAATATTATTTATAATCATGTAAATCACTCATATATGAGAGACGAAGCATTCCAAGTGTTAATGAATTTTTCTTCACTTTGAGGTTACTTTTATATAATATTTTTTACCAATAATGGCCCTTAAATTTTCTATGGAAAATATAGAAAATAATCAAATATTCTCTGACTATAAGTGTTTACATTTAAGAAAAAAGAATTATAAATTCATAAATAAGGATTGTTTTTTACAGAAACTATAAAAAATATAAAAAATGGTCTTGAATCTGATTTGTATACTCCTACAGTCACCTGCCTTAATTTTCCCTGCCTCATTCGCTACATTTCTTCCATCCCAGTACAATGGACGCTAATTTTTACCTTGCCAGTATAAATATAGTGAATGAATTGCCGAAAAGTCTCCGGATGGGCGTGCGACAACCGCACAGGTGTAGGGTTCCCCGGCGTCCCGATCCTCTTGGCCGCGGTGAAGTTCTTGCACCTGAGAAATCAATCGGACGGTATATCGATTAATTACCATGATACAGGGTGGCGGCGGTGGTAAGGGGCGGAACAATGGAAGAAGAACCACGGGGCTTTGAATCGCGCGAGCGTAAATGCAGCGTGGCTGCGTGGCCCTTCTAACGAACACCCACCACTTCGCCCTTTCGTCACCCGACCGCCTACTACTTCTGCCAGTGTTTCTTTTTACAAAAGGGCTTAATTGACTTCGTCAGGAAGCTCCGTTGCCGCGAGAGTATTCGTACAACCTCGAGGTGCTTCCAGTTTTCGTCCCTCTAGAAATTAATGGCGACCATCGAA
The DNA here is from genome assembly GCA_030770465.2 of Perdita meconis. Taxonomy (NCBI): domain Eukaryota; kingdom Metazoa; phylum Arthropoda; class Insecta; order Hymenoptera; family Andrenidae; genus Perdita; species Perdita meconis. The sequence continues at coordinate 13,478,025 of JASKOS020000009.1, read as the reverse complement.
AAGTCGCACCCCCCTTCGACCCTCCCTTTTTTCCCTACGGCGCACCGTCGCGGCGGATCTTTTCTGCTAGCTGAAAGCAGATCCCCCATGACCCATTGGGAGAACATTCGATCTCGGGGCTTTCTTGCTCCTTCCATTCGCGTTTCCCACTTCGCGCGACTAGATACACAAAAGGGAAGCTTTTAACATCGACAGGTCTAGAAAAGGGAACACCTTTTCCTTTAGTCCCGAATCGCTGGCGCGCTCTTCTTTCAGCGCTTTCTTTTATTATATTCGCGCCTTTAAAGAATATTCCGCACGCGTGGGACGCGGCTTTCTTGGTCCCGCTGTGTTTCCATTGCCGGATGAAATGAAGGCTCACGAACGGAATAAAGGATGATGTCAGGAGATTTAAGGAGCAGGGTAATTTTTGGACACCGTTTGTGGGAGGTTAAAGCAACCCTTAACCCGATAACCCAGTTACTTATCAAAGAAACCCTGAAGTATTTCTCCTAGTTTTAGTTTTCCAGTTTCCCAATCGCAAAAGCCATTTCCTACTTCTTAATACATGTCAAATCCAGAGCCTGCGAGTAGACTTTCACGATTGACTGTAAATCCCCAAAAGAGAGAATTCCTTTAGAAGCCGAGTTGTTTTCACGCGACGAGTTAACTCGTCATCTCTCCCCTCCCGATGAACGGTTTTAGCAAAGGCATATCAAAGCGCTCCGACGAAAGTAGACGACACAAAGGCACTGTTTAAGGCGGGCAAAACAAACCGTGGAGTGAATGCTTCGCATCCAGGAAGACGCGTTGAGGGGCGAAACGACAACGGCGCGTTCTAATACCATTAACCTCGCCGGGGCGAAAAAGATTTCGCGCGCTTGGAAACGGGCGAGAGGCGCTCCGCGTTGCGAGGGGTGGCGGGAGGTGAGAGAGAGAGGAGTGAGAGCGTACCCGGGCGTTCGTATCGAATCAAAAGAAAATCCGTCAAAGAGCGGGGGGGGGCGCAAATGGAAAAGGCGTGCACGGGCGCGCTGCTTTGATATTATAACCGGCGCGTTAACAAACGCTCGGCTTCGTCGGCGGGAGGAGCGCGCGAAAGTTGGAAAATCGTGGCCGACCCGCGAAACATGGTTGCCGAGTCGACAGAGGAAACTGGTGCTCAAAAAAATTAAAAACGAGACTCGACCGCCGCCACCGGGAAACACGACCGTACACGGATACCTCCGGTGCGCCAGGGGGTCGACTTTTAACGGACCGAAAAAAAACTCGAATCTCTTATGCCGTCACGGGCTTCGGCGCGATACGCCCGTCGCGATATCAAAGCGATACTCGCGCACATTTATTTCCATAAATTAGAGGGAAATCTTCAAATATCGAGGGGTTTTCTTTGCGCCTTCGCGGAACCGGGGTAATTCCTTCTGAGCGTCTCTAATTCGATTTTCGCGAAAACTCTTTTGACGGCGCACGCGGGGCCTGGGGAAATCACATTAAGACGGCACTTTCATTCGGAGGTTCGGTTGCAGAGAGAATTTTTTTAAAGGTCTGTTTTTCAAAGATACTTTTCGAAAGTTGAGCTCATCTAAAGCGGAAAAAGTGAACAAATTTTTCAAAGCGAATGGACTTTTAATTAATTTTCGTGCATCGATGGAAATATTCTGTCACAGAGGAAACTTTGATGTCTATATTTGACTCTGGATCGTAGCAGGGTTTGACGTGTTTCGATTTACATGTTGACTGCGAAGGTTCTCAGAAAAATTTTTGCGTGTCATGGAGTTGCATTGGTTTGACGCAAAGGTTTCATTAATTAATTTTTTTCTAGTGATTTCAGTTAGCCAATCTTACAAAAACTATTCGGAATTGTTCAATAACTGCCCATTTTGCCAGTTCACAAAATTTGGGTCATTTGCATACGCGAAATTTATTGACAAACGATTGTAAAATATATTAGAGATTTTAAACACTATGTCACAATTTTTTCAGACCTTTTCACAGCCTGGAACAGTTGATTTAGTGTACCTACAAATTATAAAAAAGATTGCTTACCTACAAATAGTTAATATTTCTTTTAAACAATCAATATGTGTACATTTAAATCCCTCATCACTATACAGGGTGTTTGGGATAGTACAGTAAAGCTTTGAAGGGGTAATAGATCATGTAAAAAGAAACAAAAAACTTCTATATGACTTGGGTCCAAAACTCAACCATTTTTGAAAAAAACTGTTATAAACATTTAAGCTATAAACCGCTATAATTCAAACTAGGAACGTTTTTCGAAAGAAATTTCTTCGCTAAAATAAAGATTACGATCTTATTAATTCAATAAGTACAGTAACTATGATATTGTTACCTCGTATAGTGAAAAAATAATATTTTTCTAACCCCCTCTAACAATATCATAATTACTGTACTTATTGGATTAACAAGATCGTAATCTTTATTTTAGGGAAGAAATTGCTTTCGAAAAACGTTCTTATTTTGAATTATAGCGGTTTATAGCTTAAATGTTTATGACAGTTTTTTTCAAAAATGGTTGACTTTTGGATCCAAGTCATATAGAAGTTTTTTGTTTGTTTTTACATGATCTATCACCCCTTCAAAGCTTTACTATACTATCCCAAACACCCTGTATATCTACGAAGTATGTGTGTTTCAAAAATAATTCATGAAGAACCCATATTTTTCCGGGTGTCAAGGTGTTGTTCTTCCCTAAAAAAAAATAAAAAGTGATGACTGATCCGGAAAGAAAATTCCCAAAGGGTTCTAACTACCCCGTAACAGGATATCCTTAAGGAACGGGAGTCCATGTAATTTCAGGCGGTCGGCGCGGCAATATCCGTGCACAAAACCGCGGCGTTAGAAGAAGGGGTTGGAAAGAAAAAAAGAAGTATCAAGAAGAAAACTAAAGGGGAAGAATAAAGGCACAGGATGCTTGATCGTGATGGATGGTACGCGGAACGAGGCGAACAAGGAGCGAGGGAAAAGAAAAAGAAAGAGGGGGAAGCGCGTACTCGGGGTCGAGAAAGGGAGAAAGAAGAGAAGAAGGAAGGCGCGGTGGGAAGCTTTTCCCTAATCACAGGCGAACGCCGCGCGCAGCGGAATCAAAGAAAACCAAATATCAGCGAGTGACGCTGCCGAGAAAAGAATAGGGCACCGCGTGCGCGCGTCTGGTGTGACGACGAGGTGTCACGGGGGTGGTAACGTAGGTTCACGAGCCTCGCGGAAAGAGGATGTCGGACGCGGGGGGAAAAAGGGGGCTAGTGGTGTGCAGAGGGAAACGAGGGTCGTGGCTGCTTGGTTTCACGGCGCGGCAAGGGTTGAATGTAGCCGCGGGCTCCGCTACTAACGACCAAGCGTGCGATTATATAGCGGCTCCGTCGATTTCCGCGCAAAAACCGCCTCCGCTTCCGGCGCGCGCGAGAGAGAGTCGAATTCTCGCCGTCGACGCGGTCTCCTTGTTTCCCCGTCAACGGTGAAACGCCCTGCTTCCACGCGCCCGCTCCATTATCCGATCGTTTCTCCGATCGATTCGAGCGCGTGGCATTGTCGTCGGACGCATAATTACTGCGAAAATTGTGTGACGATAGCGGACCAGCGAGAACCGCGGTTTTTCTTTCGCAAGAATTTTTTCTTCTTTGGTTTTAGGTGGCGGAAATTTGAACGCGAGTTGCGTTGTATGCTTTGCTTATCAAATTTGTTTACAGGGTTACTGTATTTCCGTAATAACTAGAGATGTACCGACTAGTGGCCGACTAGTCGGTTAAGCCGACTATTCGGCCAGTTTTGTAGTCGACGACTAATCGGCGACTCGTCGGCAAAAAAGGCCGATTAATCGGCCTTGAATTTTAGTAGCAATAATATCGTGATATCACAGAAAGAAAAAAATGTTTTTTGTCTATTGTACTTATATTTACTTATTTATTATATTTATACATATCTGTATGTAACATAATTATAATTATTATATAAAACATTAAAAATAGTAATTATTATTTATTTAAACCAACTAAAAATATACCAGTTAACTAATACGAACTTTGGTTATTATTTTTTTATTTTATCGAAATAAAAAACTCTTTAAAACAAAAAACAGAATGCAATAAAATAATAAAATAAATGTAACAATTCCCTTTTTGAATAATATTAAACAATAATAAATTTTGAATCTTTTTTGTAATAAAGGTGAGCAAAGTATGATAATTAAATTTTTTTAACTCTCCGCATGTAGAAGAGTCCGAAAACGGACGAAAGATAATGAAAATGAACGAAGTGATTTGCCTCATTTTATAGCGGCGCGGTGTACGAAAATGATCGGCATAGCCGACTAATCGGCCGACTAGTCGGCTTCTTGGAGGTCGATTAATCGGCTAGTCATCTAGTCGGCCAAAACCCTAGTCGGTGCATCACTAGTAATAACTACTCAGGATTGTTATTTAAGGCTGAAACAGACATGTTTAGTAATTTCGTAGAGGGACTTGACTAAATTCTAGCGTTCATACGTAGGAAATTACTGAAATACTGCTGCTCCACTAAATTACTACACGATTTTTAGCCTTTACTACAAACAAGTAACAAGTGTTTTTTTATTACTCTGTTCACAGTTTCCATCAAGATTTAAGATTGGGTTCGTTTTAAATTTGATAAAAGTAATAAATTTGAATTTTCTGTGGGATTACTAACAATCAAATGCACTTCTCACGGAGAACAGTATAGTGTCAGTTCTTTGATACAATAAAAGGAGAGACTGATTAAAATTTTGATAAGTAAAACATTTTTTACCTATTTCTTTAAAACTTGGAACACTAAAAATTATTTTCCAATTCACTTTGTTACCGAATCGTGAAAGAACATATTTCTCTCCACAAGAAACATAAAAAATCAATATCCAAAAAATGAAGAAATTCAATGCAAATGAATTCCAAATCCTTACCCATTAAAGGCACCCGGTTGCCGCGATCCGCGATCGTACAAAAGTGGCGTCGAGTGTCCAATAACTGAGCATGTTTTTCAATTTCTTTCCCCCGGTCGCGGAGCGTCGTTGTCGTCTCCGTCGCGTTTCGAAATGACAAGGATTACAAGAGACTCGAGGTAGGAGAGCCGTGGAGCTCTTTGTCAGGATTTTCAACGGGCTGGAGTGCGCCGCACGGAGTTTTGAGTGCGGTCGCGTATTGTCCATTCGTTTCTCCTACGGACGCCTGTCACGAGCATGCGTAACTTAATTTTCCGCGACCGGTGTCGGCGCGGGGGCGTTCAGAGGGGCGATCCGGGATACGGGGATGGGCAAGGAGAGCCGACGACAAAAGGACTTGGGGGCGTCTCCCTTCCTCCCGATATCAAAAGGGATCGCGGAAATATCGTAATTGACTTTACAATTAGCATCGGCCTGTCCCTACTGGAATCCTGCTCGTGGCTGACCCCTCCCCACCTCCTGTTCCTCCTCCTGACACCGCATCGGAGCTCCCTCCTTACAACAATTAGAATTCATCCGGTGGAAACGCGGCGAGACGCGGCGAGCCACGGGTGAATCGTCCCGGAGAGCACTTCTCTCATTGTCCAACTAATTAGAACGTTCGATCGATTCATTTCGCCGTAACAATCGCGAGAGCCTCCTTTAATTAAAATTCATCGCGGGCAAACTTCCCCGGACTGCTCTTCCCACCGAAACGAAAGTTTCATGACTTGGCGATTTTTTCGCGGGCTCCTTCCGCGGCGATCAAGAATTTCCTTAGTCGAGGAGGAAAACGCCGACCTCCGGTATTCGGAGGAATAACCCGCCCCTGGAACACGGTATAAACTAAATAATGTACAGGCTCGCCGCTCGGTGACTGGGAGGGTTTAACCAACTTATCATTTCCCTCCCGCGAGGGAGTTCGTTTGCGATTCCTCCCCGGGCGGAAAGTTAGGCGTTTTTTCTTCCGTCGGCAGTTCCGCGGTCGGAGAGAAAAGTTTTGTAACGCAGTTACCGGGAGACGGTCTCTCGTAGACTTAAACGGGGGGCTGATTGTGCGGCGGGGGTGAGCCGAAGACATTTTCGAACGCTCGTTTATCTATGCGGGGTTCGTCTGCATTTACATTGCAAAAAATCGAGCCCGCGGGGGGCACGGCTGCAACGCCTCCACGGTTCTTCCCTTAATTCCTCGTTCTCTGGAAGCGACGAGACCCATTGTGCCGCGGCGGCTGTTTATTTTTCGCGAGTGCCCCTGTAAACAGGGAAAACGCGCACCCCTCGCCTTCACCGCTTTGAAACGCGCGAGCTTCGTCGCTCCGCTCCCGTGCGATTCCTCGTCTTGTTCTCGGATCGTTACCGCGGTCTCCGAGAAAATTCGAACTCGTTTGCGTCGATCGATCGACGCGTCGAGGCTTCATAAAAATGACGATTAACAATTATTTGGATCCCAGGGTGCACGAGGGTGAGATTCGTTTAATAAAATTTCTGGCTCGGATTCCTTCTTTCCCCGTCGATCCGCGCGTCTCTGGAGACGCGGAAGGATATCGAGAGGCAAAATAACCGGGATTGTCCCGTTGTGTGCTCCGTTCGATCACGCGCGTTAGCAAATTAATTCAGCGATTGGAGGAATCTCGTGGCGAAACGATCCGAATCGGAGAATACTGACCTCGCCTGCAGTATAATTCTGTGAGCGTATACGGGCGTCTCGTCTCTTCCCAGCAGGAAAACGATGTCTGCTGTGTCCTTGTCTTCCGAAAGTCGAGCCAGGTCCTCTAGAAGTCGCGGAACACCCGCTAGACCTGCCTCGCCTGACACCCCTGCAGCACCTGGTGCCGCCCCCACGGCGACGGCTCTGGTCCCCATGATGTCTGAATCAGGAATCACCAACTGTGTGAAAGGAAAGTGGGCAGTTAGTATGTAGATCTCGTCTGATATGTTTAATCAGAAAATATGGGAGCATTGTTCTGTTCAGTTGAAAATGGGTTTTAGTTCCTTGAATAAAATTGATTTGTCAGTGTAATATATTGTGGTAGATTGTAATACAATGTACAGGGTGCCTGATTGTTGTCTGAATGTTGTCAGTAATATACGTGTGGATTCTTCATACTAGAACAGGAAAAACAATTCGTAAGGCAGATGTTCTTCCTACATTCATGTATTCGTGTATCGTATCCTGCGATTGAAGTAATGGTATAATAGGTTTTACCCTATAAAATTTAATTCCAATAGAGTATAATTAGGTAATTCGAGGGAAATAATTAATGTGACTTGCAGAAATATCTAAAGTCTAAGTATTATGTTCTTTATTGTAATCTTTCTTTTTTCTTGTAAAGTTGCTCCAGAAATATTAATGCACTATAAGGGCCACTATAAGAGTAAAGTCAAGAAATGATAGAGTATTTTTGTAATTAAGATTTTTTTAAATCTTTCATATGATAATTCACGAAAAGCTAGATAAAAACCAGAGAAAAAAATTGTATCTACTATCTTACCTTAAGTTCTGTACAATTAAAATAAAATAGTATCTTAAATAGAAATCGAAAATTCTATTTCATTTAAGCAAATAAAATATTTTTATATTCACAATCTAACGCACAAAATACAATATTTTAACTTTGTGATATAAACTTTATTTAAAATATGTTTTGACAACACAAAGGCATTAAAGAGAAAACGACGACACGGCGTGTCTTCAACGTGACGACACGAACAGAACATTACATGCCCGCAAACGTGGCGCAACGATGACAACACGTGACAGCATCACAAAGGGTTTAACAGTAAAGATTTTTATTATAAAATTTACAATTATCCCAAAACTCTATACATTTCTTTATGCATTTCTGACAATTCTAAGTATTCTAAAAACCTTCTAAGTTGTTGACAGGTACCAAAATCTACGAAATATCAAAACATAGTTCAAGTTAGAATATTTATACATTACAGCATACTGTTAATGAAATTTCGATTCACTATATATGTGTTTTTAAACATTAAATTTTACACAAAAATCCGCAGTCAAGTTATTACCAATCAAACACCATCTTTGTACAAACATTCAAATCTCACGACTCCTGAATGTCCCTCGATTCCACCAATAATTCCAAAGTGAGGTACACAAAGAAATTCCTCTTCTAATCTCGAAGCCGCAGCCGACACTGACAGTCTGCGCAGCCGTCGATCCGAGCAATTTGCGATAATCCAAAATTAATAGGAGGTGTGAAAGGGGGTGGGAGGGCTGGGCCTCAAACAGGAATAAACCCGTGACTGATGACAGGGAGCGTGAACACCGGGTCACGTGTCATCGTCTCGAACATTCTCTCCGGTTCCATCCGCGGGCGCGCCACGGTCGAACGGTTGCGGTGCGAAATAAAAGCAAAACCGATTAACGCACAATCGACGCTAATTGCACGATTAATATTTGATTTGCACCGCGTCGCGACGCGGCCTTCTCTCGCCCGCGTTCACTCTGTCTCTCTCCGGTGTACGGCGGTCGATCGACGCACGGAGGTTTTGTGTCACGGCGGTTGGCTGATTCCCTTTTAATTAGTTCGGGTTTTGTAGTTTTCGAACGCGTCGCACGCGTCGATTGCATCCGCGTATCCGTCGGTGGGTAGGGATCGCGATTGCCCGGTCATTTGCCCTCCGTGAATTTTCCTCGCTTCGACGCATCCGCCCCGCGTTCCGTGCGCCGTCGTCCGATTAAAATCCCATCCGGAACTTTTGTTTACCCCCTCCGTCTGAGTAAGTCGCGATGAAAAAAATTTATTAACGATCTGCGGTCTTGCGAGCGCGATTTCATTTAGTGGGGATCGCGCGGATTCGCGAATCGTCCGCTATGCGAAATTCCGAGATGGAAATTACATGATCACGCGGATTTCTGTGTGGATTCAGAGAGTTCGACTGATCAAAAAAATGTTGAGAACTAAATTGCTCAAATATTTATGATATAAATTTTCTAAGAACCTGGTGAACTGGAATCAGTGTATATTATATGAATTAGCCATTTTTACATGCGATAAGTTTAATACATTTTTATTAAGAGTAATTTAAACGAATTTCAATCTATAAGAAATACTTTAATATCGTTTTTAATTATTTAAATTTAACCATCGAAATTTTTGATAAATTAATGAATTTTCCTAATGTTTCACGGCCCATTAAAAATTTGGGTCACGGACTATAAGTTGAAAAACGCTTTGTTAAGACTCTTTTTTTTATTGTTTCTTGTTAGACTCAAGATTTGAACGATAAGTAGATTCAGTCAGAAATCTTGTGTTTTAGCACAGACATACTGCTAGTAACTTCAGCCGTGGTTGGTCAGACCATTTCTTTTAGCTCTACAATTGGTCGAATTGGTAGTGCATCTATGTTAGAATGGGAGATATTTTTTAAATTCGTTTTTTTATTTTTTTATCTTATAGTATTATTAAATACACTGAATAATGCTATGTAATACCTACAACGTGTGAATAGTTTTACTATAAATTTTTAGAACATATTTAAAGTTCGTATTAAATGAGACAAAACTTGTTTCTGTGAATTAAGTTTGTAGTTTATAATACTTCACATAGTTCATATTATTTTCATAAAAATTATTTTCAATGCATAACTATAATTCAGAAAGCTGAATCATAAATGTCTATGAAAGATAAAATTATAAAACCATTATTCATAGCTTCATATAGATGCCTCACATTTATTTTTTTCCACCATGAAAAAGGTATATAAATATTGATAAAATATTGTTAAATTAAATAGTGAGATAAAATTGCATATATTATATTTACAGTAATTATTAGATTGCGGATATTTATGTAAAATAAAATTTTTACAAGCATAAATAGAGAGTTGAAACTTAAATAAGAGTATGTTTAATTTTTTAAACAATTTAATTTGAAGAATAATTTTTACATTTTAATATCTATCAACAGTTTTATAAATTTTTATACATTTTGAATTACTATAAATGCATAAAGATACGCAGTCTAGTAATTATGTATTACAAAAATTCTAAAATCCTTATGTGATTTTTTATAAAAATTTTCAAATTCTTACTGTGCTCTTACTATGCTCTACAAGAAATTCTAAAATTCTGTTTTTAGACTTCTATAAAGAACTCACTGATTGTTTAAAAAAAAAAAACGAAGCTTAAATAATCAAGTTCTACCTACAATTTCTGGCAACAACTAATAATGTTGGAACAAAAAAAATTGTTCCAAAATAGTATACTAAATTAACAAGAGTTTACTAAATGAATACTATAACAAATTCCATATTTGTGACAAAATTTCTCTTCCAAAATTGCCTTTAGAATATATTTCAGGAAGTCAATAAACTTTTGACCATTTTCTTCAAAACTGATATCATTTCCAATTCAACTCATATAAACTCCATTTAACCATTTTCTTATGATCACCACATACTTAAGACACTCCCACCAAACTCAACACACCATCAAACGAACCAGCACCTCCTCCACCAAAACTGTACCTTCACAACACGAAACCACATCTAATTACCAGAAATTCCAAATCCAACGTTTTCAGACATAACCTCGGATCCACTGAAAGCACGAACCGCAACTACCCGTGTTTGTTTTGAAATTGCGTGCTGGCCCTGATCGCGTTCCGAATCGTCCTCGGAATAAATAAACACACATCCACCTGTGTGCGTGCGCGATACAACCCAGGAGCCGCGAGGACGCCGTCGATCCACGGTGTCATGCGGTCCCTAGCGATCGAGGAATCGTGTGAACGAAGGGAGCTCACCTGAGAGACGCGATCCCGCTTTCACCTTGGAAGCGTCGAGATCCCTGGAACAGTGACCGCGGGGAGAACTCTACTCGTTCCGATTCCCCTCGTAGAAGCGTCGTATCCGTGGCACACGTGGACGACTATTCAGACTCGCGAAGCACTGCATTTTCAGCGGGTCCGCGGCATCCTACGCTCTCGCGGTCGGAACATCGTTTCCCGAATGTTGTCCCTTGTCCCGTTCGGCGTTCCCCGGCTGTAAGACAACGTCGGACGCAATCCGGCGAGGGACCAGGCACACGATCGGGAAAAAGTCGGCGGTGAGAGTCCGGGGCACGGCTGGCTCGGTTTCGGCCGGAAGTTTCCAAGTTCACCGCGAGGTATTTCTCGAGCACGGACGAGTTTTACGATCGCTGGACCCCAGGCCTGGGCTCTGTCCCACCGTCTCAAACCCCGTCCCCCTCGCCCTGTCCCGCGGCGAGCCGTGCACCGGCACTCGTCCCACCCGAGCTGATGCCCTCCTCTCCTCTCGTTCTCGCGTGGCCAATGCTCCTGCAAGATCGCTCCTCCTCCACCTCCTCGGAGTGCCCGTTGTTGCCAGATCCTCCTCTCCCGAGAGCACCGATCGCCACGATCAAAAAGGATACACGCGCTGCCTCATTCCAGCTAGCAACGAATGCTCGTCTACTCGCCTCTCGATCGACGCTCCGATCTTCCCCCCCTGCGCCACGTGCACCCGCGCCGTTTACAACCGCACCCACATTCCGCCCTTTGTTCTTCTTAAATCGTACACCAAAGGCGAGCCGAAGCTCCTGCCGCGCTCGTTGCGCTCGTCTGTCTCGTCTCCGTTCCTGCCACCGCGCCTCCTGCACTCCTCGTTTTCGAGAGGCCCTCCGAACACTCCGAACTCGGTTTTCCTCCGCTCGCGTGATATTGCCGCAATGCGGTGCCTCCTAGTTTTCCACGGCGAAATGAGATCGTCCTTTTATCCGCGTCGCTATACGCGCATCCGCCCGATTAGACCGCGACTACGCTTCTTTGTGATCCTTCAGGCTTCCGGTGGGTCGCGTCGCAGACGACCCGAACCGGAGACGACGCTGATTTCGTGCCGGGTTTTCCTGACGATCCTGCTTGTGATCGTATTCTGAAGAGGTTGCGGCGGGGGGAATATCATCGCGGCTGCACGTTCAGTTTGCGGTGATATTCTTGCGCGATTGATCGTTTGCGAGGAACGTTGATGAGGACGAAACACGAGAAAAGTTGGAAATGTGCGTTTATACTCTGGATAATGGATTCAGGGATATTTTGATGGCGATTATATTTCTACATTTTTATGTTTTACTGTTTAGTTTTCTGCATTCGTTCTTTGGGAATCAAAAATAAAAAGAAAAACAAATAGAAGAATGAAGAATAGTAGAAACGCGTTTATCCTTTATACACTCATTTTTAATATTGGTCCATGTACTGCTAATTCTTTTTCAAAATTTATTATTATTCACCAAAAGATTTAATGATGTTCTCCTACGCATTCAGTAAGGTTTCTACTACTTGTTAGAGCGTTTTCTTTATTTTCTTAATGCTATATATAATTATATAAGTATAACAAAGTCAAAAAAAAAGGATAGTATTAAAAAAATGTTCTCCTATTTAAAAAATGAACACTTCTCAGAAATTTTAATTCCGCAGTCTAAAGATTAATCTAATATATATTAGCAAATTTTATCTGCAGCCTAAAATCTTTATTATGTAATTATGCATGAATTAAATATTACCTATAATTAATTTTTATATATTTTGGGAAAAGCTTTATTAGTAATGAAATCGCGAAAGATGAACTCGTGTTTGCCAACCGAGTCAGTCCCTTTTTCACTTCGAATCCGACGATATAATTATCTTGGAATCCAGTTCGGCTTTGCGTGGAATTTATAATGTTCCCGGAAACCATTAATTGAGGATATGGCTTTCTATATTTCTTGTTTATCTTGTACTCGCACGCTACGCTTCTGTACAGTTGGAATGATAAATTATGGACAGTCTGATAAACTGCTCCGTAAACTGTATTGATAAACTGTTCCATAAACTGAAGGTATTGATTCATGGTAATATTTCAGTGATTTAAATGCAGTGATCGATCGATGGTAAAGCAGGTACACTTGGATAGCTTGATGGTATCGATCGTTGGTTTAGTGATCACGATATCGATCGAAGGACAGATCGGCAACGATGTGGAAACTGCAAATTCATATTTACTATTGAAACTAAAACTACGAAAAATTAATTACTATGGACCTTCTATTGAGCACCATAGTGATACATTTTGTAAAAATTACTCAATTCAAGAAAATAATATTTGTCAATTTAATTTTTCAGCCTTTTGTCAGAATGAAGTATATATATTTAATAAATTATTATAGTGCTTATTTTACCAGTTTGGTAGTTTTGTTAAAATGTAGCAGTTCACTTTTTTTGTCAAAACTTCATTAATTAGAAAATACAGAAAAATCTATGTCTTGTATATTTGGAAAAAATGTAGTTCTGAAATCAAAAAGTATACACTTAAATTTTTTAAAACGGTATAGAAAAAATTTAGCTTTTCTAAAAATGAAAAAGTATATAATACTTCTAAATTTCAAGGGAAATTTGCAAGCTTACTTTTTTTAAATTTATAGCAAACCGTATCAAATCCCAATTTTTTTGCTTGAAAATATCCCTTAGCTTCTTAAAAGAATTTGAAAAAATTCTAGGATACCAATTTTGGTATATTTATGAAAAACGTTAGCATGCAGAAATCTATAAATATGTTTATAGATTCTAAAATACCTATAATATTAATAACCTAAATAGTATTATTTAAAAAATATAACGTACTGTTATGTGAGCTCCAGTTCTTTATTTGTGTCTGCAAAAATATGAATTTGGCAAAATATCCGCATCTACTTATCAAAGTTTCTTCTATACATTATACAAGCCTTTATGAAATTAAATATCTTAAACTTCATGAAATAAAAGCAAAGCTTAAAGAATTAAAAAAATTTCCTTCGTACCACCTAAGGATCCAAGTTTTATCATTTTCCCAAAAAGGGTTAAAAACCGTGAATACGATCGTGAACACCTTTTTACAGCCTTTTTACTTCAACTTTCAACATTTCCGAACCCCCCATCCCAATTAATATTTCCACGTCGCAAAGAAACGATCGCACATCATCGCAGTCGCGGCATAATTTCCCTCATAATAGCCAAGGAAAAAAAAATTCACCCGAGATCCCCGCGTGCTCGTCGCCTCAATCGGCGTTTACTGTTAAACGTTTCCCAACAGTGGCCGCGGAAATTCGCCGTTACCTGAAATCGTACACAATTTCCTATAATATGGCACACATTAACCGTCGAGTGTCCCTCTCGACGGATGAGACGCGCGAATTTCCACCAACGGCAATATCCTCTCTTCCACTTCCCTTCCTCTCCTCCGGTTGAAATGGAATCGCGCTGGCTGCCAGTAATAATCGGGGAAAGATCACTTAATGGCCCTCCAGGATAAGAGCCACCGTCATTCGCACCTCCACGGATTCGCTGGCAGCGCCTAACAAAATTGCCGCATTATGTCGTTTAACGCCCCCGCGCGGAAATACACGGGCGAAGCGCGGAGAAACGAGCGAAGAGAGTGCCGAGCGAGAGAGAGAAGATAAAAAGTCGTGGTTCGGGGTGGGGACGTCCAACGGGGCCTGAATGCCAGGCAAAAAGGGACGCGGACCCCCCTCCTATGCCTCTGGCACGAGAGAAAGCGAAGGGGGCGTACGGGGTGAGGGGGACAGAGAGAAAATTACACGGGATGTCCGCGTGATAGAGCGATGTGACGCGACGCCATAATACGGGGAAAGGTGTCAGAGAGTGCGAACTGTACGAACAAGCAGGGCCGAGGATCGCGCTGCATAATAGATGCGTCGGACGCGCTTCGGCGCAAACAGGAACAAATTCCTCGGTGCACTCGTTGCAACAATTGAATCGGTAATCAAGCCGGTCCCGATAATCGAATCAACCCGGGTACACGCGTAATTGAAATTTCGCAGTCGACCACTGCAAATATCCCGCTCCCCGCCCGGCCACCCCCTCGTCGGCAGTGCGGGGGTGAAATTTTCATTCGGGGCTCGTCGAAAATATTGTTCCAGCGGCGCTACGGCGATCTTACAAATCGTCAGTGCCAAAAAAAAAATTGGAAAAAATATTTGAGAGGGAATTGGTGACGATGGGAGGATCGATAACGACGTCGATGACAGTCCGCGCATCGTTTCACCGTATATGTATGTATATGGAATTCGACGTGACGCGTACCACCGCGGCAAATCGTATTTCCCAGCCGTCGAAAACTTCTCCCGCGATGGCCGACGCTCGGGGATGTCGAAAACAGACAGCCGCGATGTTGCGCGCAGGGCTCACGTAACCGGCGGTTATTCCGATGGCTGAATTAGGAATGCGGGAGTGGCGAGGGGAGGTTTTTAAGTGCCTCGTCGCGGGGGAGTTGTTTGCGATGATACTGCAACCGGGTAAAATTATCCTTAATACTTTGCAACCTCCACACAAGAATTTATAAGAACGTAATAACCTTAAAAATAATGTAAATAATAAAGACAACAGAGAGCAGTCTTCGCTAATGATCTCACACTCCATATAAAACGTCTACCTCGACTTTTGTCGACGAACAAAGATACATTTACTTCTATCTACCCAACCATCAATTCTTAAAGAATCGTCACTGATAATGACCAACCCTACCGCATGCATAGAGGAGAGACAAAACGAGAATTAATTATCGCGAATGAAAATGGGCACTTAATTAACGCGGTTGACCGGATCAGGTGTTCTCGTTCTGCGACGGTGTCACAGACGAAACAGTTTCCTTCAAGCGAACCTCATTTCGCAGAACCGTGAATAAAGGACCCCCCCTGAAGGAGACACGAAGCTCCGCGCTCCTCCGCGCCTGTGTTTCGCGTAAATTGACCCTGACGAAGGAAGCATTTCTGCAAACTACTTTCATTCCCTTCGTCCACCCCCGCTGGTCCCCGGTCGCGGCTTCCAGGGGGCTGAAAGGACTCCGTGGATTTATGGAAATTGCACTGCTGGCGGGTCGCGGGCACATTGACGCGCGACTAAGTATCAATTGTAGACAGTAATTATTAGCAGCGTCATTGTCGTTGACCAGGGGGCTGCGTTAATAATCGGGGCCTGTCTTCTCGCCCGACTTCCACGCCGGTGGATAAAGTAGACAGTGGGATCGTCGCTCCTTGAAACGTGGAAATCGAGTTTAATTAGAGGGTGGCGGGGGTGGACGGCGAGATTCGATATTGCTGAAGAAGATTTGCTGGAAATTCTGATTTGAGAAATTTAAGGAAAATTGAAAATTGATTTGGAAATTGGAGAAACTGGAGATGACGTGAAGTTCCTTGATTTGAAACTATTTCTAGGGAATAAGCAAATGATTGATGATGCAATTTGGGATGAAATCTAGAACACATCTGGTGTCAGAATCATTTTAATTCCTTCATCAGTTTTTTCTTTTAATAATTTTTTTAGCGTTAACAAGTAATTAACTAAATCTACCTAAACCAGAATGGTTATTTTATACAGGGTGTCCTAAAACTATGCAGCTTGCCGAAACATGCTAATTCTACGTAATAAGACAAATCGAAAAGTCATTTACCATTTTGCGATTCGGGGCTTCGTTTCTGAGATACTGTAAGTTAAACAAACATCAATCAGCTGATCGGACGGCCACACGTACGCGCAGACACAGCTACCAAGCGCGCGACTCAGGTCATTGACTTGTGCTTCTTGATTGTGTCTACGTGTACGTGTGTCCTGTTTAACTGCTAATATCTTGGAAATGGAGCCTTGCATCACAAAATGGTAAAGGACTTTCTGATTTGTTTTATCACGTAGAATTTGCATGTTTCGGCAAGCTGCATAGTTTTGGGACACCCTCTATATGCAATTTATTTCTAAAGAACAAAATACATTTATTTGAACTGATGTTGAAGTAAAGAAGTAAAGAAATTTATAAATGAATATTATTTTTTTTCAGTCAAATATGTTTTAATCTGAGGTGTGAGAAGAAAAATTATATATTTTTTGTCGGTAGGTTTAGTATTAATAAATATAATTATAAAACAGCATCAATTATAATTTTTTAATATTGTCAGAAATTTAATACAGATTGTTGGAAAAACAAATAAGAAATAGAACACTTCCTTTCGATTAATGCGTTGTATTCCATCATTGATTTGGATTTAATTGTAACTCTAAGATCTGTGTATTCAAATCATTTTTTTAAAATCGTTTCTTGAGTCTGTTTTAGATCTTCTTAAATAAATAGTACAAAATTTCCTTAAATTGCTGCATAATAATACCTAACAGCAACTATAAACGACAATTTGATATGTGATCTCAAACTTCAACTAAGCTAAAGTAAAATATAAAAACTTCTTGAATTTGAAAAGTCGATACACGAACATATAGACATTCAGTACTCCCTAAACGAAAAACAAATATTTATCCAACCTAATTAATCTTGACTCGAGCTCGCTATTTATCCAATATCATTGTGTTCATATTTTATCCCAGGAATCTCCAAATCGATACTCCGATACTTGTTAACGAGTCTTGCTCATAAGTTCACTTCAGAATCTCCGGCTTCTCAATTTAAAAAGTTATTACTCGAATAGCGATGCGATGCATCTACAGATTACTTAAAACTTGTTGAAGTAGGTCAGCCCATGTCGAACCAAATTAAGACAAACTAAACAATTTCTAAAACAAAATTCTAAGGTCCTCCAGTCCTCCATCTAAAGACAAAATATTTACAGTATGTATAAATAAGTTTTCACGACAGTTTTGTCAACCCTTTTTTTTCAGAGTTATCAAGGTCATCTTCAGTTTTTTTTATAGGTAAACCTACAATTTTTTACACCATCTTATAGGAGATACCGATGAGACGAATTCGGCAGATACTATAAAAAGCACTATAAAAAACTGAAGGTGACCTTTATAATTTAAAAAAAAAAAAGGTTGACAAAAACTTTGGTACAATCATTTTAAAGCTTTCCTTGAACCATGTTATTTTAGCTAAAAAAAACTTCTGATCAAACCGCTAACAACAGAATAAACTAAGCTGATCACGCTTGGTGATCCATCCTGTATAGTTTAAGCAAAACGCTTTCATAGTTTTAGACAAAGTATTTTCCTTCGAAAATTAGCAGTTTTTCTTTTCTTAGGTAAACTGGAATGCTGAAGTGATTGTGATTTTCTCCTAATTTTCTCATTTCGTCAGAGTTTATTTCTAATTTTACTGTACAGGGGGTTTGAGGTAATAGTACAAAGCTTTGAAGGGGTTATAGATCACGTAAAAACAAACAAAAAACTTCTATATGACTTGGGTCCAAAATTCGCGATTTTAAAGGGTAATTTAGGGGTTTAGAAAAATACTATTTTTTCGCGATACAAGGTAACAATATCAGTTACTATATCTATTGGCTTAACAAGATCGCAATGTTTATTTTAGCGAAGAAATTGCATACGAAAAACGTTCCTATCTTGAATTATAGGGATTGGAAGCTTAACTGTTTATGACAGTTTTTTTCAAAAATGGTTGACTTTTGGATCCAAGTCATATAGAAGTTTTTTGTTTGTTTTTACGTGATCTATCACCTCTTCAAAGCTTTGTACTACTATCCCAACCATCCTGTATAAATAATTGAGTGTTTAATCCTCATTGTTCGCGTGCTCTTTAAATTCTCTTAACCGCAACAGCTTATTTATGCAGTTAACATCTCAGAAATATCTCAAAAAACAAAGACACGCAACAAAAACCGGTTTCTCCAAACTGGCCCCTAACCCTCTTCTTGGATTCCAACGACGCAAGAAAAATTTTCTGCGCAGTTAAGCTGCGAAACATACATAACAGGAAGCAGAAGTAGGGAACTGCCCTCGACAGAATATTGCTCTTTCCCTTCGTCAAACATCGCACAGATCCGCCTTGATCTCTAATTCATTTAGAGCATAGGAAACGCGGAGCGGCATCGGCGCGCGATAAAAGCGCCGCCCGGAAGATTGCGATCTCCATTTTGCCGCGGTGAATTGAATCCGGAAGGACCGGGCGAAGTTTTTTTCAAACAGTTGGACGCGAGTCGAACCGGGGAACACGGCGCGGCGCATCCTATTCACCTTGTGCGCAACCCGGCAGCATCATCCCCCAAGCAGTTTTTGCGTGGTGTAAACACAAAACTCGCATCACGGAAGAGAGATAGGGAAACCGTGTGTACCGCGGCCCGTGCCCAACCCCTTCCCCTCAGCTCGTGTACACACCACGGTCCTACCTTACGGAGGGGTGAAGGGGTTCTCCTTTCTCTTTCTTTTTATTATTTATTCATTCACGGGAAAATTTTCCCATTAGTATACAAGTAATTATAATAATAGCAGTACAGTAGAGGACTAATTGACTTACATAAAAAAAAAAAAAAAAAAAAAAAAAATTAATAAAAATAAAATTAACTAAACTATAAATGTATATGCTGATGTAAATAAGAATTAGACACGGAAACAAGAGATAAAAAGTAAGAATTCAAACGTATACATCACAGTAGAGAAAGGAGAACTACAAAACATCATAAATTTGCTTCCTGAACACGGAAAAAGAGCCGCAGAACATGTCCAGGTTATGATCACAAGCATTTACTGCCATGCATACTCGATTAATGGTATCGGTATGTGAGAAATAAGAGGTGTAGCTTGCTGGGAGAAATGTTTGTGATTTTCTTAAATATCGTATTGGTGCATATAAATTGACGAGTTCAAGGAGTTGGGGACATTTGATACAACCATGCAGAATTTTGTACAGAAACAGCAAATCAGATATTGTCCTTCTATTCTCTAACGACATAAGTTTTAGCTTATCCATGACAGGATTATAATTATGATCAGCGAAATGCATCCTTACCCCAGTCTTAAATGCCGCATATCTGAGAAACTTATGCTGCACTCTTTCAATCTGTACCTTATATTTAGCGTAGTGGGGAGACCATATGACCTTTCTTTCTTTTTTCTCTTCCTCCAAAGACGCTACACAGGGAATGCGTAATACGCGGAACAATGCTCGACACGCTTTCCTGCGACTCCGCTCACATTCACGGCATCCGTCCGCTCCATTATCTTTTCAGAAACGTCCACTTTGTGCCGTTTCCACCGGGGGTGCCGACGACCGTGCCTCCACCGTCAGCGAGTAGCTTAATTCAACCCCTTTGCCGCTCGCCCCCGCGTCGCTTCGCTCGAGGCTGACGCGAGCGATCGCGTTGCCGTTCTCGCGCGAATATTCGACGCGAACCGTCGAAGGGCGGGGTGGCGAACGGGGGGAATTTATCAATCGCGTAAATCAGCCGGTGAAACGGGAACGTTTAACGCGGTACCGCGAATTTATGCAGCGGGTATATATACAGGACAGGCAATTTATATCGAGCCGATTCGAAATAAAGCGATCGTCGCTCGTAAATTCGTTATGAACTGACTGGGCGTTACGGATCCGCCTCGATACGGCGGCGTGCAGTCCGAGAAAAAGTGGAATTAATTCTGCGAGGAACGCGGGATTTTATTTAATTAGCGAACGAGACCGATCCGGACCGCGTCGATACGTCATGAAACTCTGTTTGGACGATGCGCGATTAATGAAAACGATGATTAATAATTTCGTGACAGCGGTGTATGGTTTCTGGCAGGAATGCGATTCGGTGCAGTTTGTTCGGGGTCAGTTGCCGCATTTTTCGAGTTTGTTTGTTGTATGGGATATGTATTTTTTGGAGGGATTGGGAATGTTGGTTTTGAAATCTGAATAGTGACCTTGATACAGATTTTAAAAAGCGGGTGATGTTTCTCAATCGATACTTTTCATGGAATTCATGATAGAATAGTAAGTAGGATAGAATGAAGGTTTCTTTGAATAGATGTAGTCATATGGTTGAATCAGAATCATGAAACTGTATTTTAAAAACTTAATAGTAATAGTAGTAGAAGCTTGATTATTTGATTCCTACTTATCTTCGGTTTTTAATTACCCTGGGACAGAGTTGGGCATTATCTAGATAAAAAATTATTTAAATTTATTTTACTTTAGAAGTTATTCAAGATATGCAAAGTACAAATTGCGAGGACCACCCTGTATAAGCGGAGGCGAGGCGGGCAACAATGTATAGTTCTCGAGACAAGGCTCGAACTATATCAAAAGTAATCGCCGAACTGCCTCAGTTCCCCGAAGTTATTCTATTTTTATTCGAAGCCTTATTCGAATAAAAGTCGAATAAATAAGAAAACCTTAGTTGGCGCTTCGAATAAAAAAATTATCTTTCGTTGTCGAATAAATTCACTTCGAATAAATTGATTTATCCGTGGTGTTTCGAATAAAGATAAATCGAGTTATTCGATGACTCGAATAACGGATAAATATACAGGGCGTAACAAAAATGTTGCAGTTCCTTAAAAGGGGTGATTCCTGAGGTGATTTTAAACAACTTTTTCCTTAGCGAAAATGTTAGGTGGGGCTTTGTTTACGAGTTCTTAACGAAAAACACCGACCAATCAGAGAGCAAGTACAGTGGATGAATATCAGCGCGGGCTCCAGCTGTGAGTAGTATTGACTCGCCATCGTCCGCGTCATCATTAATCCGCTGTACACGCTCCCCGTTTGGTCGGTGTTTTTCGTTAATAACTCGTTAACAAAGTCCCACTTAACATTTTCGCTAAGGAAAAAGTTGTTCAAAACCATCTCAGGAATCACCCCTTTCAAGGAACTGCAACATTTTTGTTACACCCTGTACATTATCTTTTATTCGATTTTATTTAGATAAAAATTTTGCCCATCTCTGCCCTGGGATAGTAGAACTTTGAACAGAAATTACATAGTCTACTTAACTTAAGAAAGATCTGCTAATTTTCAAAATACTATATTATAAATATTGAGTTCTTTAATCGATATCCTACTACACATGTATAATTGACGCTGTATAAATTTGTAGTATAATTGTTTATGAATATATTATATTATTAGATCATTTCCTAAGTAAATAGATAATGTAGTTTTACTTTTTACATCTCAACTCAAGATAATCAGAATTTTTTAAGGTTTTCCAAAAACATCTGATGAATAAAAAACGTTTGTCAGAAATAATATTCATTGCATCGATAATAAAGTGTTATCATATCAACCTTTTTGGTTCCAAATAGACTGGGTTGCAGAAACATTAGTTATGTTTAATTTTTTGGAAACCCCCAAACCAAAATCATCATCAGCAGTCCCGATCAACAGCAGATTTCACTCGGAAAAAGAAATTAGTATACTCACCCAGACTTCTCACCCGCAACACATCATGTAAGTATGTATTATGTATCGAGCATTGTAAAAATCCTAATCAAATCCAAAGGGGAACAAAGCGTTGAATAGCATTCATCCTCGTAGACGACGCGCAACGACGTCTCACAACGGCGCTCCACCCTCCGTAGCCGCGCTAGTTAATGAAGGACTTAACAGAGACGTAAACGGGAAATTCAACAACGTTAGAGGGGTTGGGAGGGGTGGTTCCGGGGGGACGCGCATCACCGTGGGTTTCCGTTTTTGCACGGAACAGTCACGTCCACGGACAGGCACGCGCAGTATCTGTAGGACCTATCCTATGGCTAGGCCGTGTAAAAGCCTGCACTGTCACGGCGCGTAGACGCGTGTGCGTTCAGTTCCTCCATTCTCCTTCGTACCCCATTATGCCCCCATGAATGGAGTCCGCGTTTGAGTACGAGATTCGAATCGACGCCCCGACCATCGTCGACACTTCGCCTCTGTTCGAACTGTCAATGGAGTGAGAGAGAGTGAGAGAGAGAGAGAGAGAGGGGGGGGCGAGAGAAAGAGAGAAAGTGAGTGAGTGGTGAAGAGGGGTAGAGACAGGGGGAATCGGGAACGTTTCACGACAATGGCAAACTCGCGCCACGTAGACGAGCCACTGGCTGCGTATTTTTTTCTTCTCTCCTCGACACCGACCGGTTGTCAGTCTCTCCCCGCGTGACACACACTCGAGAGAAAAAGGATATTGATGGTCGCGACGGAATAACGCGAATCGGAGAAATTCGAAGCCATCGCAAGGGGGGAGAGACCCCGGGGTGAGTACACCTCGCAGGGAAAATTCTCATGTAAGCGACAGGGTACTCCGGGCCAACTGTGAGGTTGACGATTTCGATTCGACATCAGCAACTGCAGGATGCTACTATTTCGGTGACTAGAACGAATCGAGCGACAAATGACTCATTACTCCCAGCGACAGAAATTGGATTTCTGTCAGACCCCTCGATTTCGCAGCTTCGGGACCCCATCTCAGCCCAAAGTGACTCTTATTGCTTTCTTTTAATTTGCGACTGCTCACACGTGCGCCCCGACAACCCCCTTCGCTGTCATCCGCCGTCGCGGTGCCCCCGCGCCGATTCGATTGTCGCCTAATACGATCAAAAAGTGGGGAGAGAAAAAATCGAAGCGATCGACGCAACTGCTCGCCGGAGTCCTACGGAATCGGTCCTCGAGTCGTCGAAACGCGTAACGACCGTTCGTGAACGGTAACGAAGAGCGAGTTCGCCACCCGCGGCGACCAATTACTCGAGGGGAAGGGCGTAGGATTTTCAGGGGCGGCCGGGCGCACGCATTGTGTCTACAAGATCGTTATTTCTTGTCGATTTCGAACGTACTTACGCGTCCACGCTGAATACCGGCACAATTAAGATCCCCGACGGAGGTAATGGGAACGTTTATTCTCTCCTTAATACTTCGATATTCGGACCAATGGGCTCGCCGGAGTTTCCTCCCGATCCTCCCAGGGCTTTTCGAGAGCGTTCGTTACTGTGCTCAATCTTCCGCTGCCATTCTTCCAATTTTCCCTGATGATTTATTTTTGGTTGCGGCCAGGTGTTGGGGAAAGCGAATTTTGGGGTGCGCTGTTTGGGGGAATATGTGGACATTCATTTTTTCTAGTTGATTTGTGGTAATGTTCTTCTTATGTATTTAGGATTTTTTTATGGGACTGATATAGTGGTATCTCGAGCGGGAGTTTTGGGGTTTTGACTAGGTTTAGGGTGAGCATTGTCTTTATTTAGGTCCCACTTTTTTGTCAAAATACAGACGATACTGATAAATTTCATTTTCCTTTCAGGCGTCGAAAATAGTGTTGTCCTGAAAATTTTTATGAAAAAAAAATCGGAAATAGAAGTTTGTTTATGATTTAAATTGAAAATATTAATTATAATTTACATTTTATAAAATGTAAAGACAAATTTTTGCAAAACTATACAGTTAAAAAATTTCAAACTGTGACTATAGTTTTAAACAAATTTTCAAATCGACAAATATTCTCCAAATTTTCTTCCACTTAAAATACTAAAGCTTTAAAAACAAAAAGATCGATACACATTTCTATTTTCTATTTCATAATTATGTCCCACGCATTGCAACGAACACAGTTAAGATAAGTGACCCCATTACTGACCGTACCTCCATTACCGACCGGTTACAAATTATTTGTTGTTTATAGCAACAAATAAAATATATGGATCTACGTAATTTATTCAAAGTTTTATCTTTTTTTTTTATTATAATAGCTAGATGGCAAAATCCGGTCAATAAAGGGTACATCCGGTCCTTTATATAATTTTCATCATAATTTTTGTGTAAACAGTCAAGTAATATTTCAAAACCGATTTCATTAAGAAACTAGAGACGTTAATAAACACGGTAATTCATACTTGTTAGCATCAATATCGTTTTTACCGATGTTTGGGGTGAACGGCTTTGGGTCGTCCCGCTTTCAAGGATTTTATGACCAGGATTTAGGCTACCAGGGGCCATAAATGGGCCTGTATGGGACTAATTGGTCTTGCTGGCAATCGATGGCTGATGACCACATTGGGTCTCGCGGCTATTGAGTGTCGATGGATTAACTGTTTATGTTTGGAGTGAGAGAGAAATAGTTTAGGAATGGCAAGCGGTCTGGCGCCGTATTGTCATAAATTAGAGATATTGTTCTGAAGGATCTGGCCACGGAGTGGGGAAGGCTTTGCCTTTTGGTGAGAGGACTGTGATGAACCCCACGGCACTTACCCCAGAACCATCGTGGTGAACAAACGTCTAATAATCTAACAAATCTAACATCAGAAGTGGGATCCGTCTTGATAAGTTTCAACTTATTTAAGACCTGCGTGCGTGATGGAAGGTGCATCCGCTGGTGCATCCTCTGATGCCGGCGCTTCGGCTGCGCCACCCTTGGAGGAGCTTTTCCGCCGTTTCATGGAGACGATCGCGGCCGGAGCGGTGACTTCTACTATGTCCACGACTGGTGAAAAAGTGATTGTGGACGCTGTGCCGGACTTTAGTGGTACCGACCTTGGTGAAGACGCGACTCAGTGGTGTGACGTTGTAGGGAAAATCACTGAAAAACTTACCGCGTCGCAAAGTTTAAGTTTAGCCACTCATGCTTTGACCGGGCCCGCAAAAAAATGGTACAAGGGGTGGGAAGGCAATCCGAGAACATGGTCTACATTCCGTGAGGATTTGTGTTCGGTATTCGTGCCCGAGGATCGATTAAGTGAACGATTGTCTCGTGCAGTGAATTATACGAGTGATTCTGCCGTTTCCTATCCCGAATACGTTCGAAATAAATTAAAATACTTCGGACAAACGCAGATTGCTTTTAAATCGAATGAATTAGTGAGTTTGGTCATTGGCCATGTGACCGACCCTAGCGTGCGTCAATCACTTATGAATGCGCGTTATACCACAACCGCGGACTTGCTTAGTGGCATTTCCAATTTCGTTAAAGCGCCGCGAAAAGACAAAGACATTGGAAATAAGAACGGTGGACGTAAACATTATGATCGTAGCGTGCGAAAACGGTGTTACCAGTGCAGTGGGTTAGGACACTTGCAAAGTGACTGTCCGAAGAAACGGGAAACAGAGAACTCGCAACCGAACCCTGAAAAGAGACCTAAAGTGCCCACGTGCTCTTTCTGTTCGAAGAGAGGACACGAGGAGTCCGACTGCTGGCTGAAACGACGAGCGCCTCGTGAGAATAGAGGCGACAAAAAATCAGGTGGTAGACCCGGTGAACCTGAAGCAAATGCCTGCTTTTCGTTGGAACACCAGCTGACTCCAGTCATTTTAGAAGACCTGATGGTTTGATGTTGCCTGATAGACAACGGTGCTACGTGCTCACTTGTTAAGGAGAGAGTAGCTGAACGTGCTCACTGCAAAATTCAAGCATTTTCCACTACAATAAGAGGATTAGGCAACGCCGCCATGATGACTGTTGGGTGTACTACGGCTACAATTCAGACCGAGGAGATGACTATGGAACTTGATCTACTCGTCGTACCTGAAGATACAATGCAATATGACCTGATAATCGGGAAGAATGTCGTGACACAAGGAGTTCAAATTGTGACGAACTCCGATGGTACGACCAGGTTGAGAAGATGTCCACTGACGCTGCAACAATCATCCCCGAAGACAAACCCACAGTGCTTCATCAGTGATGTAAATGACAGCGAAACGTGTGCTAAGGTGAAGGAACTCCTGGAGCAGTACAGCCACATGACTACGACGGGCAGCAGAGTGCGTAGCGTAAAGACAGGTGAACTACAGATTAATCTTAAGGAGGATAAGGTAATCAATTATCACCCCTACCGATTGTCAATTTCTGAACGAGAAAAGGTGAGGGAGATTGTTAACGCCTTATTAGATAATGGCATTGTACGCGAGAGTGCTTCACCGTTCGCTAGTCCAATACTCCTGGTGAAAAAGAAAAATGGTCAAGACCGTATGTGCGTAGACTTCCGCGCCCTTAATAGGATCACAATTAAAGATCGTTACCCGTTACCTTTGATCGAGGATCAACTAGATCGTCTGAGCAAGGGAAAATATTTTACCATATTGGATATGGCATCCGGGTTCTATCAGATTCCTGTCTCTCCTAATTCTGTTGAGAAAACCGCTTTCGTGACCACGGATGGTCATTATGAATTCTTGCGTATGCCATTCGGGTTGGCCAACGCGCCCGCTGTCTTTCAAAGAGCGATTAATACTGCCCTAGGAACCTTACGAAATAATATAGCTTTAGTTTACCTTGATGACATTCTCATCCCATCAAAAACAGTAGCAGAAGGTATAGAAAATTTGAAGTGTGTACTGCAAGCACTAGACTCTGCCGGATTCTCTTTAAATGTAGAAAAATGCAAATTTTTTCAAGAGTCTATTGAATACTTGGGTAGAGAAATTTCGGCCGAAGGCATCAGGCCGGGAAAAGGGAAGGTCAAGGCTTTAATAGAATCTCCTGTTCCGTGCAATGTGAAGCAAGTTAGGCAATTTATGGGTCTAGCTAGCTACTTCCGGAAATTCATTCCAGAGTTTGCAGTGCGAACTGCATACATCACCAAACTCACAAAAAAGAACGAACGATGGCATTGGGGAGCGGAGCATGACGAGGCCAGGCATTATGTTCTCGATAAATTAAGCTCAAATCCCTTACTGGTAGTTTTCGATCCTAAACGAGAAACAGAGTTGCATACGGATGCGAGTGCAATCGGTTACGGTGCCATTCTTTTCCAAAAAGTAGAAGACGATTTAGGGGTAGTCGCATATTTTAGCCGACGCACAACGCCAGAGGAGTCGCGATATCACTCCTATGAGTTGGAAACACTAGCTATTGTGAATGCGTTGAAGCACTTCCGCGTGTACCTTCTGGGTATCAAATTTAAGCTTCTTACCGATTGCAATGCCATTAAGTCAACGTGTAATAAGAAAGATTTATTACCTCGTGTCGCGCGATGGTGGATTTTCTTGCAAGATTTCAACTTTGATATAGAATATCGAAAAGGGAAATATGTAGAGCATGTCGACTATTTAAGCAGATATCCGCCTAAAGATTATCGTATAAACGTTATTTGTGAAGGTTCTTGGCTAGAGATCGCTCAGCGAAACGATGACGAAACAAAATCCATCATCGAACGTATACAAACGAACGATACTGTCAGTAATGATTACGAGATTCGACAAGGCATGTTGTGTAGAAAGATACGAAAAGATAATGGGCGAACTATATATCGCAGTTTTGTTCCTAAAGGAAGCCGAATCGGTCTGTTACGTTTATATCACGACGAAAATTGCCACGTCGGCGCGGAGAAAACACATGATCGTATTGTTCGGAAATATTGGTTTCCGAAAATGCGTAGGTTTGTTAGCAAGTATATTGAACATTGCATAACTTGTACGGTGTCTAAACGACACACGGGCCCTAAACAAGGTTTGTTACATTCTATTAATAAGAAAGCCTTACCTTTCCATACGTTACATTGTGACTGCGTAGAGCCATTTGAGCAATCGAAAGATGGCTATCAGCATATTCTGATAATCATAGATGCCTTTACAAAATATGTTCAGCTTGTCCCGTTAAAGTCATTGTCGGGCGGTGAAATGTTGCAAACGTTTAAGGAACGCTTAACGTTGTTCGGTACCCCTCGGGTTATTATCATGGATCGAGCTACAAATTTCACTTTCAAACCCTTAGTTCAATTTATAAAAAAGCATGGCACCACGTTGCATTATGTTGCCACGGGAGCACCTCGTGCTAATGGTCAAGCCGAGCGCTATGTTTCAACGGTAATAAATTTACTAACTACAGAAATTACTAAAAGCTCAGAGTGGCCGAACAAATTAGCCAAGTTGATGCTTTCGTTAAATACGACCGTACAGAAATCAACTGGATTCTCTCCATATCGTCTTTTGTTTGGTGTAGAGCGTGGTACGAGTAACGCAGATCTTGCTGAAACTGATCTACCAGACACAAACGATGAAATTGACATTATTCAGGATCGGGAATTAGCATCAAAAAGATTAACAGAAAATGCTGAAAGGCAAAATATTAGATTTAATAAAAAACGCAGAGTGAATGTCACTTATAAAGAGAGTGACACGGTTTTTATAAAACCTGCGAATTTGAGGCGTGCAAAACTGGAACGCAAATATGTTGGACCGTTTGTTATATCTAAGATTCTGGGTTTGAAATTGTTGGTAGAACTGGGAGACCACAAACGGCACCTAAATATCGTTTGAGATTGTGGAAGGGTGAGTGGTCCGGTGACAGTGAAATTTATAATAATGGAAGCGATAGCGCGGATGACGCGTGTTAGCGTAGAATACACAATATCTTTGTAAAATATTTCTTTCGTTGTTATTCTGTTTTTCTTGCTTATTGTTTCAAACAATTTGGTTTTCATTATTATATTCTTTGTTGTATCTAATGCAGAATGATTGAAGGTAATTCGAAGAAGAATTGTGTTTGATTCATTGAGTAAATATTATAGACAAGACTTTTATTTTGTTTCTTTGTGTTCTTGAAGTAATGACGCACTTGCGGGTGTTGTCTGTTTTGTAGCAAGGTGCTTGTATGTACCGTTGCTGCTGCAGATTGTGTGCGGAATAGATAACGGCTCAATGTAAAACTGCCCCTTGGGTAACACATGGTTACAGACTTGGGGAAGTATTTGAGAGTTTGAAAGGCATACATTTGCGTGTTACAACACTGCGGTATTGTGGGATGTTTTGCATCTATGATTGAGTTATGAAATTGACAATATGTATGTTGACTCGGATATGCTTGAGTATTTGGGAATACTCGAGAGCATTAGATGCTGTGAATAATTACGCTGTAATCTGTTGTAGTACAGACGTGACTACTATGTGATTAGATGCTTCTCGAGAACGTGAAGCAGGTCAGAATGGTCGTGTTAGCATCAATATCGTTTTTACCGATGTTTGGGGTGAACGGCTTTGGGTCGTCCCGCTTTCAAGGATTTTATGACCAGGATTTAGGCTACCAGGGGCCATAAATGGGCCTGTATGGGACTAATTGGTCTTGCTGGCAATCGATGGCTGATGACCACATTGGGTCTCGCGGCTATTGAGTGTCGATGGATTAACTGTTTATGTTTGGAGTGAGAGAGAAATAGTTTAGGAATGGCAAGCGGTCTGGCGCCGTATTGTCATAAATTAGAGATATTGTTCTGAAGGATCTGGCCACGGAGTGGGGAAGGCTTTGCCTTTTGGTGAGAGGACTGTGATGAACCCCACGGCACTTACCCCAGAACCATCGTGGTGAACAAACGTCTAATAATCTAACAAATCTAACATACTTTAATCAAATATTGTCATGTATTAGTAAAAAATTATTTTTTTTTAATGATTACTTTCTTAACTGTCCCATAATGGGGTCATTTACCTTAAATCATTAAAAGTAAAGAGAAAGAAAAGTTGAAAGAGTTTTCGGTACCTGCAAATCCACTGCATTACTTTTAACTTATGCAATTAATAGCCTGGAAAAAATTGTAGGACAAAGGGTTAAAGTAATTTACAAGATCCCCATCGTCCACATTTAAACGAGACCAACCAATCCCTCCGTTTCTAGAGGCTAAACCCCCAGCGTTTTCCACGCGAGTCGTACGAATTAAATCCACCTGGCCGCAATTTCCATCGGCATTTTCCCCGGCAATTCGCGTCTCGATCCAACCGATAAAACCGCTAATGCCGCTTCCATTATAATGTCACATTCGATTTGGCATATCCGCGTAGGTGTTCGCCGTTCGACAAGCAACCTCTCCCCATGGACCGCTAGGAACTGTGGGGGCCGCGTAGACGCGGGTTCGAATTCCACCGACGCAATTTCAAGACCGTGTCGCCGCTCTCATTTATATTCATCGCGTCGAAACTGACCGCGGTTGTCGCGCGTATTCACGCCTCGCTGCTGTACAGGATCGACTCGTTCGGATCCATCCTTGGTTAACTAATCGAAGGGGACTGGTGGCTGTCGCGTGGATTCGATCGAGATTAAATCGAACGGCGGTCAAGAGCCGTTACGCACTGTCGATCGGTGGCGATTCGAGTGATTAAGAACCGGACAATTACATTTGACGACCGAACTAAATAATCGAATTCGGTGACCGAGTTCAGCCGCTGCGCCGGTGACTTTATGCTGTACAACTGCCCTTAGATCCTCCCTGAAACACCTGCACCACGCGATTAATAAACCGATTAAACCGCGCGAAGGCTCTCCGGCGCGAAAGTAGGCATTCAGCCGTGTGTATTGCGCGCGGGTGCGCGTACACCGAGATTTGTGCTTGTGTGTGCCAGGAACCAATGAAACGGTTCACGACTGACGCCTCCTCGATCGAGGGGATCCCGTGTTGCCCCAAGGCAATGTCCCGATTGGATCCCACATCTACCACGATCCTCGACCGCAGATAGTAATACTGCCGTGTACGTGTAGACGCACACGTGGCACAGTGCACTCCACAATGCCAGGTATTTAGCCAACCGATCGTTAATACGAACTTGCGTCGCTGCCCTTCTGACTGGATCAGTTCGGTAATTATCTCTCGGTTAACTTTCTCACCTTTGCCAGAGCCTGAAGAAACGGATTCACTGGGCGCGAGGAAATCGTTGTGAAACGTCGATTCTGGATGAGAGGACTTCTCATTGCGTTCCCAAAGTTGATTGTGGAGGAGTTAGGGTGTTTAGAGGGTTGGAAATTGGAGTATGGGTGACCAAAAAGTGGATGACGGATCTGTGATGACGGATGCATCAGTAATTTGATTGATTAAAAGTTTGAAATGCGCGCGAAGGTTTAATTGGATGTTATTCAGTTTTGAAGATGGGACTTTATTGAAGTGCAAGATGTTATTTGACGAGATGGAGGTAGTTGAGGATATTGATTGATATTTATAGAGAAGAATTATCACGAAGTGTATTCAGAATATTTTAAATCATGTTTTATTGAGATGTAGCAGAATGTCGATTATTCAATTTGCAATCATCCATAATTTTTATTATCTAGGATTGGAATTACTTAATGCAGTAGCTTGAATATATTGAATTGTCCAAAAAAAATCGTAAAACTGCTTTTAAATGAAATTCTATATAAAACACAATATTTATTTGTTTTTATTTATTCAAATTAACGGGTTGATCCCTTTTATCTACAATATCCTTATCTATAATTTAAAACTATAGAAGCTTTAAAACTAATGCAAGTTATTAAAGCCTACTTACTCTAATAAAAAAGTTCTGGTGTTCAATGTATGATTAAAAAAACTGCAACGATCACACAACAAATCAACAAATAAAATACCATCACCATTAAAAGATCTCTGAGAATAATTAAAACCAAAGAAAAAACTTGCCACCCCTAATAAATTCGATGCAAAAGAGTTTTCAGAATCCAGGAACAAGTAGTTGATACTCCCATTACGCCTATTAAAACCCGCACAAAGCGGGCAAAGGGACTTTATTCGAGGGCAGAAAGTGACACAGAAGCAATTCCTAATCGCCCCCCGCGTTATCAAAAAACCTTGCCCAGCGATCAACGCTTTGTAGGCGCAATTAAACCTCCACTCGCGCGATCGTCTGCGCTGGATGCGCCTTCAGTCATGTTTCCAGGTCTTTGATCAGGTAGACCGAGAGCGAGAGAGAGAGAGAGAGAGAGAGAACCCCTTAGTGGATTCCCACTGACAAAGCCGTTTCCATATTCTCGGTAGCCCGGTGACCCGAGCGTTGATTGGGTCGTTCAGCGGCGGTAATTAACAGGGGTAATTATCAAAAAGGGAGAATGACGGAGAAAGAAGTTGTTAGCTGAAGGATCCCCGGCGACGATTCTTCGCCCGTGGGGGAAGACACTTCGAGGGGGTTGGTGGGTGGACGGTGCTCCTTGCAAATCACCGGCACTCGGCCGCGGAATTGATTAATCCCATCGGGGTTCGATCCGTTCTATTGGCTCGCGCAATACGGAGGGGTTGATTGGTCAGGAACCCCGCGCAAACAGCCGAGGGGGCGAAGCTCGCGAATCTGCAATTCCTTTCGCTTCGGTCGGCGCGATTAGCAGTCGCTCTCCGCGAGACGGAGGCTCGGACGACTTTTCCGTCGCCGCGGTTTGTTTCCACGTCCTTATCAACCCCTTTGGTCGATCGTCGATCGTTGATCGATCGAAGGTGCGACGTCAACGCACGCAGAGGGGTTGAATCGAAGCCTCGTCGCCGGGGCGCATCCCATTTCGTTGGAGCATTAACGCGAAATGAGTAAAGGCAATTCGTGAAAAAGCGACTCAAAGGGAAATAAAGGTGGCGTCGCGCGTTGCACGAAGGGCGGAAGAGGCCGCGAGGGGGGCGGGGCAGGGCGAAAGGTGGAGAAATGGGCAAGGTTGGAGCGATGGCAAAGCGGCGAGCGCGCGAGGACCAAGGGCGCGGGGGTATAGGGCGAGAAGAAAGCGAGAAGAGGTATTTGGAAAGCGATGCTCTTGTCGTAAAACGTCGAGAGAAGTGAGAAAGGAGAACGTCAAAGCTCGCCACGCATCCTTTAATCCCTTAATCCACCGTTGCCTTGCGAGAATTCTCTCTTCGACACCGGAACTGTGATTTTTCAAGATCCACCGCGGCAACGGCGCGGCGCCAACGGCAAGCGGAGAGCGACAGAATCGCGGGTGGCGGCAGAGGGTATGCGAAAAAGGAAGGAGACGTTTCACGGTTCAGACTTTCCAGGGCTGCGATGCGGGAATTACCGACACGCTGTTTGAAATTAAAGCAAGGGCGCCAAGGCAAAGGGTCGCGCGCCTACACCCTACACACCTGTCGGACAGAGGGAAGAAAACCGGCAACGAAACGTCGCAAAGGTTCTTCAAGATGCAAATTTTTCCGTGCTTCCCTCCTTCCGTTCCACCCACCAGGTTTGAAGCCTTTGCGCGCACGAAGAACGAGACGAATTTAATGTTACACTCTTTCCTTATTTGTACCCCCTCTACTTTTCGGATCCCCCACAGCTTCCAGCTGCACCTTCCACTACCGACCCGCGCTGGTTGGACCCCTGTTCCCGGGCTATATTGCATTCGCGAACGCGATATGAAAGAGGAAATCTCCGAGGGCTTTTCTGACACACTCTGCAAATAAAGCCACGCGGTATTATGTTACACGGGGCATATGAATCGCGGCGATCGGGGGACGAAGCACTATATGTGAACCTTCGCCCGCGATTCGGACTGGATTTTCCTCCGGTTATGGCGACAGAGGAGTTTCTTGATATAAGCTCGGGGCAGTCAATGTGGTTTGGAATTATTCGTAGAGAATGAGATTCGATTTTGTACGGGTTGCAACCGAAAGTTGTGGAGAAGAGGTTTAAGGTGATTATTTGGGAAAATGGGAAAGTTATAGGGGAGTAAAATTGTTTCGTCCCTTGATATTTCCATAAGCAAAAAACCATATGAATATTTCCGAGACGCTGTATACTCACAGTTATCTTCATAGTTTTCAGTTGCTGGT
This sequence comes from Perdita meconis, assembly GCA_030770465.2. Classification (NCBI taxonomy): domain Eukaryota; kingdom Metazoa; phylum Arthropoda; class Insecta; order Hymenoptera; family Andrenidae; genus Perdita; species Perdita meconis. The sequence goes on along the minus strand of JASKOS020000009.1, from coordinate 13,443,930 downwards.
TCTTCTCTCTCTGCCGTTATTGTTCATTTAATATTGGGTTGGCCCAAAAAGCTCTTTCATTTTTTTTCTCAATATTTTTCGAATACGGAGTAATGAAACTTCTCCCGCAGTAATAGAAAGGGACAGAGAAAAATGAGCAATTATTAAATATAGGTTCATTTTTGTACATAAAATGCGAAATTAAATTTCTTTCATAAGAATCGAAAAGATTTTTAGACAGAACCAATACTATTGTACTTGAAGTTTATTTCGCCTAACTTATCACTAGATAGTGAATTTTATGCATCTATGGGTAAGAAAAAATCCACGAGCCTGTTAACATATGTCGTAATTCAAAATATACAAAACATCAACAATATTATTCAAGTTATAATGTTTAGAAAATTAAAATTTTATTTTGCATAAAGATCTGCTGTCTATTTATCAAACTACAATAATAATAACAAGTGTAACAATAATTTTCATATTCTGCCAACCATGTCCTCGTCCCAGCAAAAAGAAATCTCAAATGGTTTTTATTTGCCAAATAGATACATGGAAATAAAAGAAAGAAAGATAAATATTCTAGACATTTCACATGCAAAAATTACTGTAGTGGAACCTCGTTTAATCGACTCCATATTTAAAATATAAAATTATCATTAGTAAAATAGTAAATCACTATCTGTCATATTTGGAGAAACCACCATTTCAAACTCTTATAGCATGTACGATATAATACTGAATAGTATTTAGAAAGCCGATTAAAAAAGCAGAATTTACGAAAGTGTTTCAGAATTTATCACCGGCGAACATGAAATGGTAAAAAATGGTTTAAAAAAAGACTCATAGCTACTGCAGTGGAATGTTGAATACCTACCTGTGACAGAATCAAAACTAAGAAACCTTTTTGATGAGAAATTTCTTATTTTAGTCATTATTAAATTAGAGTTCACATTTTACTCAAAGTCCTACTGTATCCTAATACCCATTACATTAAACTTTAAACCATTAAAACCCTGAATAATTAAAATAAGAGAGAATTGTGATTCAGATAATCAAGGTTTCACCGTATCTGCTTACAGATTTCGTGTCAAAAGCACTCCAGGTTAAACACCGATTCCCGACTCACCTCACCCCCGTCCGAAAGTGTCCCCCGATGTCCCGATAATAAAAACTGAGACATAGTTACCGTCTGTCAAAGACAGCCGCGAAACTTTCAAGAAAAAAAAGCTCTCCGTCGAAACGTCAGAGGAGAATGACTCGGAGGTATTCCCCCGCTGTCTCGACGTTCGAGGCGCAAACTTTTTCCTTCGAGCGTTTCCCCGTATTTTCATAATCGATTTCGCATCGGGGGCTGCGAAGCAAAAAGAAGGGCGGGCCAAGGGGGGAAAGGGGGGCGACAATCGGAGAGAGACGCGACACGGATCGATGGTGGGTAGCTTTTATAGTCCGGTTTAAAGGCACGGAGGGCAAAGTTTCCTTCGACTTGGACCGGGTAAAGAAACTCTCGAGGAATCCGGTGGACGGACACCCAATAAACGAGTTGCATTGAATCAAAGCAAACAAGTGAAACAGTCGTTTCATGGGTCCGCGCCTTCGGTCCACCTTTCTCGGCTTCTCGGGGAATCGTCTTCGACGGTGTCTTGTTTCGAATGCGATACGAACGATTGTTCGTCGATGGCGATAGTGTAGTAGTTGTCGAAGGGGATTCGATCGAAGGAATTACAATCAGTCGGTTATGGGTGCCGCTTTCAGGAAGAGAATTTGCGATGGTTTAGTGAGTGTTGGAGACATGGATTATGGTACCTTTTTGTTGAAGGTATTTTCTGAACTCATTATTTTGAAGGTTGACTATATTTTTCACTCGCAGGACGAAAATACTGTATTTTATGTTGTAAATACGGAAATTATATTGTACACCCTTTTTTTTAGACTTCACCCTCCGTTTTGTAGGACGCTTTTCTCCCCCTTTATGGATTTGTACCTGCAACTCCACCCTTTCATTGTTAAAGGGTAGAGGAAGTAGGGGTGAGGTGACTGTAGTAAGGGAAAATAGGTGTGACTGTTTTGGTTTACGAGAAAGATTAATATTAAAGTTATTATTACCAGAAAATGACTACTGTACTTCTTATTTTATTTTCTAAAAATCTCTTTTATAGATATATAGTTCGAGTATTTTTATTTATGATTTCCTTCTCTTTTTTTGCTATTTTCATTTTCTTTCTTTCGTTTTAAAACCTCCTCTTTTTTCTAAACGTCTCTTCATGAATTTTTCTTATATCTAGAAATTGCATAAACATAAAACTCGACTATAAAACTTATCTTAAAAAAATATCTAATATGAGATTATAACTCTTACAAATATTATTATATTATTTACTTACTGTGTAAATCTTATCTTCACTCAAATTTTTATTCATTAATTAGGTTTCTAAATAATGTTCTTAGAACTAGGAACTTCAATGAATTCCTTATTAGGTATTTCGTCTAATCTCCACATTTACAGTTCTAAACTACGTCACCCATTCAACTGGAAAATAACATCAGTATGCATCGAAAATAAAAACAGAAATAAAATTGACATTTGTCATCTCACTCCAGTCTCCCCAGTAGAAATATTCTCCTTTATTGTACGATATTCTACACCCTTTCTCAAACTCCACCCTTCATTTTATCGTACACAGTATGAATCTATATGTATATGCGTCCTTCCTTCCCCTTTATAGATCTATACTTACCACTCCACCCTTCAATCTTTAACAAATGCAACTTAGAATAGTTCCACTGACCACTCCGTTTCACACGCCCACATAATCACATTTACCCTCAAATACAGGGTTTTAAAAAAGAGATGAAGTGGTTCTAGACACGAAAATAATTGAAAAAGTTAATTCATATGCGTCCAAAGACATCTATTTAAGTTTTTTACTGGTACACATATAATTTTGTATTTTATAATGTAACAAGACTCAAAGTTGGTTCAATCCTCATTTTTATGTATTATTTAATTGTAGAAAATAGCATCAAATGTGCTAAACGGTTCATAAGTTCAACTTGAAATTACAAAATTGCAAAATCACAACACGCATACATGTATGAAGCTATTTTTGGATATCCAAGTACCTGAATTATTTTTTATAACTCGAAATTTAATCGAAATCCGGATCTAAGTACCTTGATATCCGTACTTACAAGGAGACCCTGCAGTGTGTACTCAATGGATTTTAATGAAATTTTTTATGAATGAATCTAGAGGATATATGATGACATTCTGTAGAATATTTTGCACCAATACACATTTTTTATAAACAATTATAATGTGAAGTTAGAGTTAAAATTTATAGGATGAGGAAGAAGTGAATGCGATTGCAAGGAATACAAAATAGATTCGATATTAAATTTAGACGTTAATATACTTTTTAAAATAACTCTAATACGCATAGAATAAAAGTGAAGGAAAAAAATGAAGAAATTAAAACTATTCGGAACAAAATCTTCGGCTTATGAGTTAGGTGCTTCTCCCAGTGAGTTATCAGACATCGTTGTTCTCATATTAAACTGACGGCCTTTTGAACGCAAAATATTCTACAGAATGTCGTCATATATCCTCTAGATTCATTCATCTAAATTTTCATTAAAATCCAAGGAGTACACACTGTAGGGTCTCCTTGTTAAATCCGAGTATGAATGAAATATAAACATATTAGTCATTAAATATTTCTTGTTTTAATAATTTTAATTAAACCTGTTTTCTTTAATCAGAATCTAAACAAGAAGAGCGTTGTATTGAAGTCATCATGATAAGAGTTCGGAAGTTGCGTATTCGAATTTCAAGTACTCCGATACTGAAATCTAACTTCCAATTCGGATTCCAAGTTAAAGTTAGCAATAGTATACTCGGATTCTCGGATATCTGAATAGTGAAAGTCCTAATCTCAATCTAAATTACACAAGTAATTGGATATCCAGAGATCCAAATACGAATTTTACGATCACTGAGTGCTCGGATACTCGTATATGTATCCGTAAGTCCGAGTAATAGTGAAAGCCCCAATTTAAACACAAGAATATTCTCAATTATGGTATAAACTCTAAACAATTATTATTTCTGTCTTTATGTATCTATCTCCAAAAAACGTCCCACCTTTTCCTCAACACCCCATATCAGCCGAACCCCATTGACGTAACAGACCGAACCATCACCACCACCCATCCCTCCCGACCTCCCACTTCGATTCAGCCGGACTTTGAAATAGCCGTCCGAGGCGAAAGCACGCGACGAAGTCGGTAGAAAACAGCGTTTGATCGCGGCGTCCTCAAAGTTCGAAGCAGCAGTGTTCCTAGCGTGCGACGTGATGAATTAGCTGCATCAATTACGAGCACTCCCGCGGGATCCACATTCATGTACCCGAGTTTTGGTTATCGCGCGCGCAGACAGCCGGAAGCGGACGCGCGTGTATGTTCGACAGCAAATCGCGGAAAAAAAGTCGACCGAGGTTCGCTTTGGCCGCGCGTCGCCTCCGCGTACATACAATGCGCGTGTGAGTGCGTGTACGTGGGGCGGGGGCGCGATAAATACGCGGGCACAGTAGTCAGAGCCCGTCGGTATCCGTGAATGCGGGAGCGCAGAAGAAGACCGTTGAGCGGAAGCATGGTTCTTTTTCGTAATTAAAAATTACGCGCCGCGGCCCGTGTGCGTCAAAGCGCCCCGCGGCTTCGTTAATATATTCAGCCTCCGCGTGCCTCTGGCCTTGGAAAAAAGACGCGACAAAGTTAGTGCCTATTTCCCTCGTTCTGTCGCGACTCACCCCCTTTCCAGAGGTCCACCCTTTCCACCCACCTCCCGCACGGTCCTCTTCATTCATACCTTTTCTCTTTCTTTCTGTCGTTCTTCCTTTCCGCCGTCAGAGGAACAGCCTCCGCGACGATAATCTTTCCTGATTTTCCGCCAGGAATTCTAATTTATTCCCGGGGCAGGAGCGCGGAACGCGCGGCGACGCGGAAATCGCTTTCATCGCGCGATAATGTCTTCCGCCACGCCGAATCAAACGGCCTAAACGGGCCTTAGTGATTTTCACCCCCCTTTCGCGCGAATTATCGGCGTCGAATTTGCATTTATTCGGATTCACCGTGAAAGGATTCGTCGCTTTATCCGCCACCCCGGGTTGACTTTTGTCGTATCGGTGATAAAGTGGAGGTCGACAGACAGAGGTCTGGTAGACTTGGAGGACTGAATGGAAACAGGAATAATAATAATGCTTTCGTATGTTTTGGAGAGGGTGTTACCTTTGCTATGGTTTTCCGGTCCTTTCTTTGGAGTCAATTGTGAATTTTATTTCCTTAGCAAGTGCTTCAATTTGACACTCTTTATATTACAATAGGTGTAGAAATTAATTTGGCACCTTTTCTAGATACATTGTAGATTCTACACTATGTGTGTAGAACGAAACTATACAGGGTGTCCCAAACAAAGTGTAAGAACCGAAAAGGGAGATTGCTGGGGTGATTCTAAACAACTTTTTCCTTAGCGAAAATGTTCGTTGCGACTTTGTTAATAAGTTATTAACGAAAAACACCGACAAATCGGGAAACGAATGCAGCGGAATACTACTCGCTGCTGGAGCCCGCGCTGAAATTCATCCATTGTATTCGTATGTCTATTGGTTGATGTTTTTCGTTAATAACTCGTTAACAAAGCCGCCACGAACATTAAGGAAAAAGTTGTTTAGAATCACTCCAGGAATCATCCCTTTTCGGCTCTTACTCTCGGTTTGGGACACCCTGTATAGAGTTTCTTCTTGAAATAGTTTCTCTTATTATTTTCATTTTTTCTCCAACTTGTAAGCAAAAGATGAAAAATATCTAATTTTTATACCATATATGGAAAGGTTAAAATTTTTTTAATGCAATCTTTTTTTTTAATACACTGATTCATGAATCTGAATATTTCTGTGGGTAATCCATTGTCTTAGGTGGACAGAAATGAATAACTCACGTTATACGTAACACGAATTAAAAATGTTTTATTCACAACACTTACAAACTATCAAAACCTGTGTCGCAACACGCGAGCCGAAACGTAGTCTCAACCTGGTGGCTCGGTCGCGTTCTAGCCGTGCGTTTTTACAACTCGGCCCGAGAACAGCCGAATATCACGCGCCTATCGAGGCGCTGTTTTTCATAGAGTATAGAGCATACGCATAGCCAGAGGCGTCGCCTCATCTACAAACTCGCAACGCTCCTCTCAACCGCTACATTTCCTATAAAAAATATGTAACCTGTATACAGGGTGTAAACTATATACGTTTAAATCCTTTCAGGACAGGTTCGGGAACTTAAATGAAGCACAAAATATCCTATGTCCTATGATATAGTGTCCGATCCGCCTTCGTTTTGTAATACTAATATCTTAAAGTTCGTCACCCTATACGCTAAATTAATAGTCGGAAGATTCTCAAACTTCACAAACACATTGATAAGCAACAATAGAGTAAAAGAGTCTTAATGCATTTTGTTATATCTGTTATAAAGCTTTAAAAATGAGGTTTGTAGGAGTGAGCATCGGCTATGCACACAAAAGAAGGGAAGCCTAAAAGGCTGCTTGGTTCCATGTGTTTGCCTCGTCGATGTGGCTTCAAAGCATTATGACTGCAAAATAGAGACAGATCGGACACTGTGTCATAGGACATTTTGTATTCCATTTGAGCTCTCCAGCCACCCCTGAAAATATTTAAACGTATATTGTTTACACCCTGTATTGTTACATATAATATATAATACTTTTTTTTATATAACATGGCATGTATTTTATTCTATTTATATTTTATGTATTTCAGAATTTGTAAATATCCTTGTACATTTTTGCATATTGGTTTTTGTCATAAATGTATAAAAATCCGCAGTTCTTTTTATGAATAATTTCAGAGATATCGAGAGAGGATCAACTGAAATAAAGCACCCTGTATGCAAATGAGTATTGAGCCAATTTTGAATTCCATTTGTTTTTACATTCCGTATATATGGAACTATATTTCCGAAAGCGTATCTTTTACAACTGCAACAGTAAACGGAAAATAAGATCCGTCAATGAAAAAGATACATTCAACTAAAAAAATACTCGTATCGTTGCATTTCAAAAAAAATACGGACATCTCCGAATCATGTTTCTTTTTTCTACAACAATTTTTTCCAATTACAATCAGGTTACTAGTTAAACGTACTTCACCCTGAATTTAAAATTGTTCTACCAAAAATATCGTTTTGGTATCATGTGCAAAAATTTTGATTTCGTAAAATCAACAACAATGTATTAATTATTCTATAACCATTTTAAGTATTTTTATTAGTATTTAGCATGGAAATAATAAAAATTATTTCATTCAGGGTTTTCAGGAGGAACGTAGCAGGGTTAATAAATTTCGAACTGCCAATCGACAACAATATGAGGTAATTGTTGTCCACCATAATAAATAAATTCAGTAGCGGATTAATACAATAAAATCTTCATCGCAAAAGGAGTTAGATTCCGAAACAGGGCCTGATCCGTATTACGCCGAAATTCCAAGTTAACACGATCCGAGCGAGTTTATCGCAAGTTCGCTTTGCGGTTTTCCGCTTTAATACAGCGGAGATAGTGCACGGGTGCCGGACTCTTGTTGAAATTAATACCTCGTGGTATTCCTCGCGACACGCCATACGGATTCTGTTTGCATACGACAAACTCTCGCAACCACCATGCTACTTGGGCCACATGATGCAGCCGGTGTTATCAGCCCTGGAAAAAACGGAGCAGTGGGAATCGGACATGTGTTTCACGGTTTCCGATTACTCCCTCGCGTCTAAGGTTTCGCGTTAATCGTTGTCGACTTTTTTTTTTTCTCTTTTCTTTTCGAAAACCCCTCTTGTACGTTTTCAAACATCCCACAGGTCGGTGTACCGAAGTTTGCTTTTCGAGAGCACACAACGGGGAAACCTTAAGTCAATCTTTCGCCGGTGCGATTATATACAAATTAATCTTAAACCAATTTGTATCCACGTTTCAGTTCGTTTTATTAACGTTCTAACATTCATTTAAGTTCTATTTAACTTCGGAGGATGGCTGGTAGGCGTGACAATCGATTTTCCCAGTCTTGGAAGAGCCAGGAGCTTTTAATTTATAATTACGTTCGAAAGGTGCTTGGCGAAGGGCCGTTCGTTTTCTTAATTTATTTTTCCGCTGATTTTCTGATACTTTAATTTAATTAGGCACACGGAATCAGCGGCGGATTGAATAGTGATTCAAGCCCTCCGAGATTTCCATTGCAGCTGCGGGGAAACGGTTCGGCTTGAATTCGCAGTCTAAAAACGTATTCAAGGATCGCCTTTTATTCACAGGTCTGTCACTGAAACTCGGCTGGAATAATAAACAGGACGGCGAAGTCGATCCAGCAACGCGGATTATTTTCCGACGTCGTCATAAACCTGTCAGGAACATCGTTCAACGATCGTCACCTGCAACTATAAACACCGATACGTCATACTTTATCCTATTCGTATAAACTTTATGGAAACAAGCCGTAAGCGAGAATCGTGACAGGCGTTTTACGCTTTCTTCGTATCTAAATATCCATTTTCATGGGAAGAATTATCGAATTATTCATTATTAGTATTTTCGTAATTGTAGACAATAGATTTTCTTTTGAATAATATTTGAGTAGCAAAAATTAATGAGTAATTATAGAAGAAACTTGACAGTATTTCTCCCTTTACTATTTAGTTAAGAATAACTAATTACAGAAATGATTGGATAATAGTCTTATATAATTAGAACAAGAATTCTGTGAAGTGAACGTTCCTAAGTTAATTTAGTAACTGATTGGTGCCTATATTTTCTTTATTTTATATTTAGCATCTTGTGCGGCACTCCAAGACAGTTGCCACGAGAAATTTATGTCATCCTTCTTAATTTGTAAAGTTTCACTTTGTGCTCCCCTGAAATGCACTCTAATTAGTTTATATCGCTTCTGTAATTAAATTTGATTCGGTTCGATGATTATACAAAGGTAGATTATTATTATGTGAGTTATTTATGTCATAAAACCAGAACATAGGGCTAGTTTTCAGTAGAAACTGTATGCACTAAGTTTAGCTGTTTATGAAGTTTACATGGTTAATTAGGCTTTAATTTAATATTGCATTTTAGGCAAAATCATTAAATAATTACAAAGTAATACTTAAAAAATAGAATAGAAACTTAACGCTTGTATTTAAAAAAAGGACATATAAAGAACACATAAAGTACACATAAAAACATCATTAAAAGGCATTTATTCAATGCCTTTCTCATGTTGCATATTTTTAAAAGTTACAACCCCCCAACATAAAAATATCACAGAATATAAAACCACAATATTTTATCCAAATAAAGCAGCGCGAAGCATAAATACCCCCTCCTGCCACCGTTCTCTCACCGTCCAAAGCGTTCCACGTGAAAAAGACCCGAAAATGGAACAGCAAATTGGCTATGCAATGAGTTAAATAATTTAAAACAATCTCTAATAATCGATGCGCCGCGCTCCTGGATTTCGTTTTATCGTCGGCGACAGAGAAGAAAAAGCGGGAAAAATGTATCCAACGGTTTCGCTCGCGCCCTTTGTTCCACCATCCTCGTTTAAAAACTGGCGCGACGATAAATTGCAATTGGTGAAAATCGTTGCGCATTTTTGTGGCGGACACGATCGTTGGCACAATTTTATTCGAAAATTACGCATCGCTGAAAAATTCGTCCGCATGAAAATACGATGCCATTGGCCGCTCTTTCGAGAGTCACGTATGCATAAATACAGGGTGATCCGGAATTAAAAATTTGAGTGATAGTAAATCACAGTAGATCCACTTTAGTGGATTTTTGTATTAACTTCATTTTTATATAAACTGGGATCTTTTATGCCTTAGCAAATTTCAAAATTATGTTTTCCCACTTTCTATATTTTCAATAATAATATGGCTGAAGAAACTATTGCTTAAATCCTTCATTTTAATCTCAATTTGGAAGGTTTAAAGATTAAGCATGAATTTTTCAGATTTTTTCAAAGGTTCTAATTGACTGAAAAATGTAACGCAAATCAGTGATCCCGGTTTACGATTTGAGGTAACTGTAAATTGATTACGCAGTAAGGGTTAATATTAATATACAAACTTGTTGAATTTTGTAAGGAATCATTCAAATTGCAGGTTACTAATCACTACGAAATCTCTCATTGAAATTGTGAAGAATCTGATAGATATTCAAAGCGATTGAAGCTTCAAACTAAATCTATAAAATGAACGATGTTCCTTTGAAGACGCTTACCACTCCAATAATTCTGAATCACCCTTTACAATTCTGCAGTCGCTATATGATGCGCTAGCCCGGAAAGGGCACGCATTTTCATCCCGAATGATTTCCCTCCCCTGAAGCTCTCATCCCCTTCGCTGGTCACTGGTTTTTTTCCCCCGAAAATCATTGCCGATATATATCGAAGGTACGCGTGGCCGCAACGCTGATTGCTCGAGCCCGGGCGCTGCGTATCGTGGTCGAGTGTAAAAATCCGATAATTATTGGGCACCCCCAGATGAAAAAGCGAGCGAAACGATTTAATACCCGCACAGAATGCGACGACGGTCACGCGGAATTTATAGAAATGTGTGCCGGTGTGCCGGCGTTTCGCGATCGCGAAGGCACGGGAAACGGAAAGTTTAATTGAAAGAGCCCCATTAAGGGCGGAATGGAGGGCGACGCGCGAATCAGGCTAGCAGGACACAGAACTCGAAGGCTCGAATTTTCCTCAATTATTCGTCCCTCTACGTCAGTTCGTCCGAACTTGCGATCGATTTTAATTGGCTAGCCGCGGGATTTGCCCCTCGATCGCGCCGAAATAATTGAGGTCCAAGACAATGAGGTGAGGTCTTTCCATGGACATAGAATCGTTCCGCGAGATTCGACGCTCCGCTTTCGGATGTCTAGCGACTAACCCGTGCAGTCTAATATCTGGGAAAAACGACGCGTAGCCTAGATTACCGTCGATCCACCGAAAATTTTCCGGGCTAATGAAACTCGTCGCTCGGCTGCGTTGCATCATAAGCTTCGTATTTATAGCAGCCTGAATCCTGTGAGAAACTTCGTTTCGGGATGCCGTGGTGAACGCTATTAACGATGCCGGGGTGAGTTGCAGTCTGAAGTTCGGGGTTTCAAGTTTGCTCGGAAAAACGATATAGTCAAGTTTCTCTTCTTGTGTAATTAATAACAGTTTACGACTACTATTTTTAGTTGCTAGAAAAACGGAGCAGTTTCTTCAGACTTGCGAACAAACATTTTCCCTAGTAGCATTATTGTTGATATTTTAATAGGCCATTGATATACTGTCAGTTGGTCAAGGGATAGAATTATTGTCATCCTTCTTTTCGAATGTGCCAATGATTGTACCCGACGTAGGGTCTGAATTACTTTACATAAAGGTTGATTCAGACATATTTAGTAATTGAATCGAGCAATTTAGTAAAACAATGTTGCTACTTGCCACTCGACTAAATTACTAAACGTATCTGAACCAGCCTTAAAAGTTTAACTGAAGTCTGAAGCTTTCTTTGCATAGGTTCAATAATTGAGCATCTACAACAAACTAACAGTAGGAAGACAATTACCTATATGTACTCTCAGTCCAAATGATTCGTGACGGTTATACATATTGAGCCCCTTAATTGACAAATGGCGTGAGTCCAAAATTACGAAAAATGAGTCTACCACAAAAATAAATAGTATTACGAGTACTTAAATCATCTATCAATTCAATTTGTACATATTTTCTTTTATTTTAATAAAAAACTAAAAGCTAGATTTGCAACATAAGTAAAATTATTACAGAAAAATGTAAAATAATAACTCCAGTTTATTATTAATAATGTGAATTAGTTTACTGAAAGAAATTATTATAATATTGAAAGAAATGTAGTTTTTCTTTCAAACCATGTTATCATAAGTATGTATAATTCTTTCACTTAATTTTCTCACAGCAAAGTTCTGTTCTTCATTCTTATAAAATATTACACAAAAGTCCAATTTTCTCAATATTAAGAAGAGGGACTTCCTTCACTCGTCAATTAAGGGGCTCAATATAATAGTGGGAAATGGCAATTTTCCGCCTGGTGATTTTCTAGTAACCGTCACGAATCATTTGGACTGACCGTACTACGCTTCAATAAACGCCTTATCAATAGACTGCGGAAGTTTATGCAAATTCGTATTTTTATAGACACACAACAGCAACTGAATATTAAATAAATTTGTGTTTTATTTTCTAAATATTATAAAATGTAACATATTTTTGATATTTTATTCTATTTTTATATCTGTAGGCATCCTTACAGGTTTTTGTAATTTTAAAATAGCCATAAATGCATAAACTTCCGCAGTCTACTTAACAATTTCTGGAATAAGTAACTACAACATATGTTATTCTGAAAACTTTATCTGACATTAGCAAGGTACTTAAATATTAGTTTACTTTATTTGGCCCAATGCAGCATTATCGTTATAAATTTTTTGTTAATTAACCAACCATAGTAACTGTTGACTTAGCATCGAATATTCGCAGGCAAATTTTCATACCTTTTTTATGGTAAGTCGTAATTTGGAAATTTGTAGGCGAAAGACTAACTAATTCCCAACTGGTATCCCCTGTTAGCCAACCAGAAATGCTACTTAGAATATTTCTTTTTCATATAACTTCCTTGCAATCCTAAAACGTATCAATGATCGTCGATTAGTCGCAAGCAGATACGATCGCAGTTTCCTCGGTGACGCAATTAATTGGCCGTGTCCGTAATTTTTACGTGGGCGCTAATTTCCGCGGACAGGCGGCTACAGAGGGCCGATGTGCCCAGCCCCTCGGCTGCGATCGTTATATAATGTTTCGCCTTAATTGCGGATTCGACCCCCGACGGCCTGTACACCGGCTGGTCCGTTCTGCAACTCCCGCGCGATACACTTTTAATTGCGTCCAGATTTGCAATTCAGATTTTCTAGGCGCAACCCGACGTCTGACTCCCGCGTGTATCCGAAATTCGAAATTCGCTCTCGAGTGCTGACGGAAGACAAAATACCCTCCGCGCATCCGGCGCCGGCTTGGGGGAGGATGTCGATCAGCTGCCGCTCCCCTTTTCCCCCGCGTCACGTGACGCAAAAACGCGCTGTAGGCTACAAAATGTCTACCCTTTAAATTCGCGTCGGGGGGAGTTCAAATTGACGTGATCGCGATACTGTCATGTGGGATCATTTGGGTGTTCTGCGAACGGTAGTTTTTGTTGATCATGGCAGTTTGAGGGTGGATATGAAGTGGGGATGGGATTCAATTTATGAAACTTTTTGTTATTTATAAAATATATCATTTGTAATCGTGAAATCGACTAAAAACATTCGGAGTATAGATTAATGATTCGATCGGGGGTGAGTTTCATTTTTCTTTCAGATTCAAAAATCGAGATTTTCTTTATTATTAATATTTAAGGGAAGCTCTTTTTTTTAGAAATATTATTAAAATTTTAGACATTTAGTTGTATTAGAAGAAATGTATTCAAGACTTCAGTCACTTCACTAGCAATTAGCAATAGGTCACATTCCTCGAAGCTATGTTTTTCAAAACGGTGAAGATAGTTGTAATGATTCAGGATTCAATATTTTTAGTTGAAATTCGAACTGAAATATTTTATACTTTTTATATTTTCTATACTCAATAATATGTGTCCCGAGCTTATTATTTGAAATTATTTGAACAAATATTTGATCAAATAAGAGAAATTATTTGAACAAATATTTGATCAAATAAGAGAAATTGTTTGAACAAATATTTGATCAAATAAGAGAAATTTTTTGAACAAATATTTGATCAAATAAGAGAAATTATTTGAACAAATATTTGATCAAATAAGAAATAGAATAAAGTAAAGTATTGTTTTATTATGTATAAAAAATTATTTGTCTGTTTAAATAATCTGACACATAATCATTTCAAATAATATGTAGGCAGATAAAATAATACGTACGTTCCTCTTGAAAATCCAGAATATAATAACTTTTATTAATATTTAGAATAGAATTTCTATAATAAAGTTTTATATAGCGTTAAGGAATAAGAAACATCAATATTAATTCTGAACTTACATTTTTCCCAAAAATGAAACAATTCTTAACCTTCAAGGACATTTGTGGGGTAGATTTTTACAAAAACTCCGGTTCTGTTGCAAGGCTGCCGCTGTGGCGCCACCTATTTTACGTAATGGCTGCTCTGTCACAGCGGGTGAGAGAGAAAAGTTTGCCTAGACTGTGAATATTGAAAATTAGTACCTTACTGTATTTATAGACCAAGTTTGTTGATTAGTGTGTACTAACGTTAGGTTCAAAGTACCCATTGTCAAAATGTATTCTTTTAGTTTGATCGAAGAACAGTTAAAAAAATCCTACTTTCTAAACCTATAAACAGACGATTGATCACACAAAGTGCCATATTATTGTAAAACTGGTTTTATTTTTTTAACTACAGTTTCTATTGTTAAAAAATAGTCTTTTGTTTAATTTTTTCCCCAAAATGATTTTAAAAAGTACTTTACCTGCAAAAATATTATTCAATTTTCACTGGGGTAAAATTCTACCCTACAAAGCCATTGTGATACCCAAAAATAGCGACGGTCTTTGAGGGTTAAAGAACATAAAATACTCTAATGGGTCAAATAAGATAGAAGGATTAATACTTCTTTTTCAAATCATTTATTTAAATAATGTTCAAGTATGTTAAAGATTTCTGTATAATATAAAACGTGCAAACAGTTGCAGTTATTAGTTTGAATCATTCTTTAATCATACTTATACTAATGTTTATATACCCCTTTAATAATTGTCTTATGATAGAGCTGGGCAAATTAATTTACTATAGCGTACAGAGCTGCGTCACGGTGTGTTTAATAGCTTTGAAGAAGGGATGAATTTCGGGGCAACTTTTGCTCAGTTATCTATCACGTGCTATCTCGAAAGTTCTCGGAACTTCCTCCGCGAAGTGAATTAAATTTCCCTTGCACTCAATGTTTCTTCCTCCGTCCCTCGAACCATTTGGCAGTTCCTGGAACTCCAACCCTGGAGATAACCATCGCGATAAAGTCCCGAATTTGCAATAATTAAACGACGATCACCGTGCTTCTTAATCCACAGAGGCTATTCACAAAAACGGTTATACGATAATCCGATAAATACAGGTCACCCCTTTTTTAATGAAAGAATCCCAGATATGAAGTATCAGGATCCGATAGGACATCGCCTAACCGCCGCAGCAAGGATTCGAATAAACCCTATCAGATTTCAGCGGAGTGCCGCGACGAACGAGTCTCGTATCCCATCAGATAGGATAACAACGGCGATCCGTTTGCGCAGAAAAATCCGTGCATGGTTAACTGCGCCCAATCGAAGCTTAAAAGATCGACGTGGATCGACGGTGCGACGGTCGGCAATAAATAGAACGGCTAGAAATCGCTCCCGCGTTTCACGAGGACCCGTGTTTTACGAGTGATTCCAGCAAATTTGAAGCAAGAAATTGTAGTCGCCCGCGGCTGTATGTACAAGGAGAGGGTGGCGGGAGAGGAAAGGGTGAGGGTGCGAAGGGAGAGACGCGGGAGGGAAAGATTTAGAAGCAGGGGTGGAGGTTTCATGGTGTCATGGCAACACCCGTCGCGATAGAGAACGCCTTTGGCCCCCTTTTGCACTGCCAACACACTGGGCTCGGGAAGGAATGAGAACGTATCGCGGCGTCGGCGGAGCCCCGTACGAGGTTAACGTCGGCTCCTTCAAAAGGAGAATCGTCGATCGATTCCCCCCTTTCCATCTCGTCCTCCTCCCGGACCAGCTCTCTTCTGTGTACTCGCTACTCGTGCACGGTCATCTTATCAGCGGAACGGTAGCATCTGCCGAGCATATTGGAAAACCGATAAGAAGCACAGAAGGAAATTATGTACCGGCCATGTAACGCGCGATTTCCTTTTAAAAGGCGGATTGATCGATTGGTTTATTGGTCCTCGGATCGTGTTACCGCGATGATATAAGTACATACCGGCGGCAGAAGCGCTTACTTAACGTTCCGAATAATTACGGTTCGGGACAGTCGAGTCTGGACTTGGTTCTATTTGACAGGATGAGGAATAATGCTCAGTCTGACGTCAGCGTCGGTGTCTGAATGATTAATAGCTGTGTTGCTTAGAAACCTATTCTATTCGATCGTGACATATGAATCGTCGGTTCTATTCTGTCGGGAGTAATCGCGTGTCTGCTTTCGATTTGAGTAACTTTATTTAGCTTGGGATCATTAATATTTGCCGGTGATTATGCAAGTGGTGCACACTACCGTCTATAAATATCTGGACACTTTTGTAAAAGTTATCTAAAAGAAGTTGTGAAATCATTAATGAATTGAACCTAATTTTATGAACCCATTTTGCAATATTTAACTCATAATGCATTAAACATCTTACTCAGAATAATAAAATATAACTAAATCTTCTTTTCTTCAATATTCCAACCTCTATAATTCCTTTTATTACTATTGGTGTTCTGAATACCAATGTTCAGTATTTTGCAGCTAATAATTACTTTTCTACTCAATTTGTAAAAATTTCGGATCTTAGATTCTGTTTTTGTTTAACGGTCTGTCAAAATGATTCTGTAGTTTTTCTGTAAGTTTTCTACAAATCAGAAATTAGAAATTTAATGGTGTGAAATTGAACATTTGTAGAGTTGAACTTGAAAATTTTGAGATATTCAAGATTTCAGTTCAGAGAATTGAAGATTTCAAGTTGGATATTCAGAATTCAGAGCTTTTTAGAATTGAAATTAAAGATAAGATTTGAAGTTGGAGATTTAAAGAGTTAAAGTACAAGACTGAAAGTTAAAGATTTAGAGAGCCGAAATTAGAGACTGAAAGGTTTGAAAAGGAAAACTTGAAGAGTTAAAATTGAAAATTGGAAGGTTTCGAGTGAGAAATTTAAAGAGTTTTGAATTTAAAGATTTGGAAGTTAGAAGTAAAAAATGTGAAGAGTTAAAATGAAGTATTTCAGGGTTGAAAACCAAAATTTTGAAGAGGTAAATTGAAGATTTGAAGATTTTAAGATAAAAAATAGATTGTTTCCAATTAAAAAAAAAGAAATTAACATACATAACATAATACAAAAATATGTTATCATTTTTCTTTCGACAACTTTTACAATCTTCGCGCAACCACACAAATTTTCTTTACATAAAAAAGGCAGGAGAACTTTCCTCCAAAATAAAAATCCTACCTACGCCAATGGCAGTAGTTTGTTCCGCGAATAAGGAAACAGTGGTGCCGATCGCCAGGGGAGTAAAACATGCTCATCCAACATGATTTTCCCAGTTCGATCCGGCCGGCTCTTCACCGGGAAATTTTATTAAGAATTCCTGCGTCGAAAGACCGTGTCTGCGGAAATATTTACGTACCGCTTTTAAGGGGGATCGTAACCCAGATACTCCTGCAGTATTTCTTAAACTGGATTTCTTCTGGGAGAACGTTTCATCGCAGAGGAAAAGACGGAGGAAAACTTGGAAGCCGTTTTCGTCCAAACTTTTAATGCCGCGGTAGTAAACACGACCGCGTACTACAGTCTCTAACGAAGTTTCCCCGCGTTTTATCACGGCAAGGACGTTTCTTTTATCAGAGAAGATAACTGTGTACACTCGACGCGCTCCTTTCTTAGAGAGGGTTTTGCAAATCGTACTTTTCCTAATTCCGTTTCGACGCTAGGAAATTTTCTTTCGCGAGCCCTTCGATCGCAGCCTGAGGTACTTTGGGAAAGTTTCTGCCCTGCAATTACTGGGGGATTACTGGTAATGAATGTTTAACTTTAAGTACTTTGTTTAACGAACGGTTTCTGGACTTCGGAATGAAGTTCGCGAAGAGCGAAGGTCTTGAACCGGAGTTCGATGAAACTTCTAAATTTTGTTAGATATTGTAATTAATTTTTCCGCTAGACTCCTTCGTCCTTTAATTACACTATGGTTTATTGAAATATTACTGATAGTACTAATTACTTTAGTTTCTCTAGATATGAATTCAAAACCAAGGAAAACTTAAAAGCGTTCCCTATTTCAGAATCCAAAACAAACTCAAGACCAAATTTTTCCAAATGACAGCCCAAAAAATACCGAAACCCATTTCCAAATACATCATCAAACCCAATGACTTCCGATTTGCCACCAACACCTTATGTAGAGCGAAGAAATCCTTCCGAAAGATCAACCAGGGGCGGCACTTTTACGTAGCGACTCCCCAGTCCAGCCTTCGCGAAAAAAAAGGGCAGAGCACGAGAAATGTTATACGAGCGTTCCCCATTGAGAATTTCACTACCGTACTCGATTCCGCGCCATTACGTCCGCGCAGCTTACAGCTCGCGCTGCAAAATCTCCTTCTGGCAAGGACCCGCGGCACATTCGCTGCTTATTCGAAAATGCAGCCTGGCTCGAGTCCAACGCGCCCTGCTCTGTCTCCTTTAGTCCTTTTCCTCTTTGACGCCGCGTCTTCCGATGTCGTACATCCTACCTTTCTGCGCATTTCGCAGTCGCCCGCCCTCAACCCTCGACAACATCCCCGCAGTACGGATACCTGCCACTTTTTTCTCGCGCTATCAGTTAACCCACGCGGAAATTCGACTTGCACCCTTCGTTTTAATATATTTTTTTCGCGTTCAATGTTTTAGGGATATTTATACGGTTCATGACAAAATTATTGCATATAGTTTGAAGGTTTTAAGCGGTACTCTGTAAACGCTTTTAGTGTTATTTCATACCGTAGATCAGTGGTGTCAAACGCGCGGCCCGCGGGCCGCAAGAGGCCCGCAAGACCTTAGAGTGCGGCCCGCGGCCCAAAACTTGAAATTAATTTTATTACCTTAATAAAGTAGAATTAAAATAATATTTTTAAAACATTGGAAATTATAGAAGCATATTGTAAGTAACATCGTTTTAAATTTACTGGTATATTTATAAAATTAAATTCTGTCATTTTTTTGGCATTTTCCTGTCTGTGTCCGAATTACTGCGACTGAGTCGGCTGTTGGCAGCGTCGAATGTACAAATGAACACTTAAAATCTATGTTAAAAATATCTTTATCCCAAAAAATTACACCCGATATCGATAAAATAGTATCTGCAAAAAGATGCCAAGTGTCTAGTAAAAAGTATTGAGTTTTTTAATTTCTAAAATTAATGTATTTTTTAATGTATTCTTTAATTCTTGTAAATTTATTAAAGAAAAATAAATGTAAAGTTTAAATGAATTGTTTTCCATTATAAATAAAAGACTTTTTTTTTCTTCCTATCTGCGGCCCGCGGATTTTCTTAAACTGAATTTGGTGGCCCGTGTTCATACATGAGTTTAACACCACTACCGTAGATGGTTGTTATCTAAATTCGCTACATTTTTTAATTAGTATAAATGTAAATTTTTTTTTAATACAGGAATGTTTTTAGGTATACATTTTTATTGATGTTTTGTTCGACCATTAGTAGAGTATTATTATCTATTCCAAAAATATGTTGATACAATTATTAAATATTTCAGTATCCTCATTATTTTTAAAACTTTTATATTTTTAAAGATTTTATAAACATATAGATAATATATAGATTTTTTTGCGTAATTTTTGAACTGTTTAAGCCGATTGAATTGAGCTGTTATATTAATACCACTTTGTTAAGACAAACCTTTCAAAAATTATATTTCAAAAATACAATAACTTCCCTATAAATCGGGAAGTTAAAAAGGTAATAGAAATCAACATACAAATTAATACAAATCATGTTTTCATCTTAGCCACACTTTATAATATTCTATTTATATTCCCATTTTCTTGTTTTTCTAGGTTTTATCTATCGGTTTGTGTTTGCCATTTACTGCGTGATAAATATTATTATGTACTACATATTCTCATTATAGTATTGTAGTATCATAACTTGACTACGGATTTTTATGTAAATTCATATTTTCATAACTACACAAAAAAAGAAAATTTTTATAAATATGTATCCTGTTTTTTAAACATTATAAAATGTATAGAAGCTTTGATATTTTATACAGGGTGGGGCAATAACTATTAGCACCTCAGATATCTCGGAAACTATAAGTTTCACAGAAATATTTGCTGAAATAAAATTACACAGTACGAAGGGGGCCATCCGGTAGCGATAATAGTTTTTTTGCAGGTGGAGGTACTTCAGGCATTTGAAGGCATTTTCAAAAATTGTATTTAAAAAAGGTAATAGAAATCAACATACAAATTAATACAAATCATAAATCAAAGATTTAACAAATAACAAATCAAAAAGCAAAATCAGAAATCAAGAATCAAGCACAGATCGTCAAATACTTTTTATAGGTCTTGCTGGATTAACATCGCCAGTTATATGTACATATTGTATTGTAATGCAAACATATTACGTTGTAAAATACTATCGGCGTCATCCAGCGACAAGTTTATTAAACTCTCTTACCCTATGTAAAATTATATCCCCGTTATTTTTGTCGTTCTTTCAATCTTTGTAAATATATTATTTTATTAATCGGTTGTTTAATTACTTTTATAGAATTATTAATGTTTAATACTTATGTTTCTCTTTTGTATTTTATTTTTATGACTTTTATATCTTGTATATTGTAGATGCTACTTTATATTAAAGTTAAACACAATTATAATTCTTCTTATGAGCAATAAATCAATACAATACAATACAAATTTCAAAGTGTGTGTGACAAACGTAACGTCTTCGTAACTTAAGTACTGAAACGATTTCAATTTTTGGCACAGAGGTAACCTGAACATAGGATACTCGGTTTTCCATTTTTTATTTAGTGGGTCCCCTTGGAAAAGCTAATCAATTTCTCGGGATAAAAAGTATTCTTTGTCCTTCTCCAGATTTCAGGCTACATCCCTGTCAAATTTTATTGAAATCAGTTCAGTAGTTTAGTCATGAAGACGTAACAACAGACAAACACACTTTCAGATTTATGAGTAGGGATATACATAGATACACTTACTGTTATGTGTAGATTAGTGTAAATTTAGAATTGGTCCTTTATTTGTAACAATATTTTTCTCTAATTCACCTTAATGAATATTACAATATTCTCAAAATATATCATAACTTTAACCAATAAGCATCTTACTGTTCTTATTATAACATTAATCTAAACTATAAATTATAAACTTTAAATACTCCATTCTAACCTTTATTTATATTTAACATAACTTTAACCAATAAGCATCGTACTATGTATTCCTACTACAATATTATTCTAAACCATGTGTGTATTCTTCAAACTATCCCAATGTTTCTGGAATGTACCTAAACTTCTTTGACTGCCTGCATGATAGAAAAAGAGTGCAGTCAATACATCCCAGTACTTTTTCCTCAACTTCAACACCATCAATCAAACGTCTCGTCAAAACAGATTTCTAATCTAAAAAGTTCTTTCTTTTCGAACAAACTCTCCTACATTAATTTTTGGCACACTGACAAGGTATCCTCCCCTATCAATTCTTCGCACGCAACCTCCCGAATTTCCCCCATATCTCAGAACCTCCGCCACCATCTAAAGACCCATCCATGAATAATAATTCCTCTCCTGAACGCGGGCGAACAGCGCGCAAGCAAATTAATTTAGCGCGGCATGGGGTTAAAAGCCCGCCAGAAAAAGTAACGTGCCAGAACACATTCCATGATTGATACCACAGCAGATCCGCGATTCCATCCTTATGAAAATTTACCGTTGTGTACGGGCGGATTTATCGGCGGGGGGTAGAATTTACAAGCTCGGCCGCCGCCAGCTAGCCTTTCCAAACGATAAATTTCTTGGACTTTATCCAGCCGCGTTTACCGGTGTTTGTCTTACATTTAATCTTCGTCCGCTCTCTCGTCTCGCTTGGAGTTCAGGCGTCCGCCCGAAATTCCTCTTCTTTCCCCCCCAGCAGCACTCATCCCTCTCCCGCTTTCCAACACTCGTCGCGTTTAATTAGCCGAGAAGTTTCGAAATCGCGATCCTCGCCGATTCCGCTTCGCGCCTCGAAAGGTAAACGGCGTTGCGTTACACCTGCGTGAATCAACTGGCCCCGTTGCCATTCTTCTCCCGTCGATCGGGGGAAGGAGAAGTCAAACTGAAACAAAGCTCGTTAACCCCTCCCCGGGTTTCCTCAGACTCGCCTCGCGAAAAGGTAGCGCAGTCCCGAGGATAATACGCGGAAGGAAATTGGAGGTTTGAAAGGAAGTCTCCGTCGATAGTTGCGCGCTCATCGATTCGTGGGGACCACTTTGACGATTAGCCGGCGCAACCGCAGCCATTTTCGTCGGCAAGATAAACTCGGCTTCCGCGGACCTCCTTAGCCTTTGTTCGTCGGCGCGCCGGCCGAGGAAGACACAAGTCGCGAGGGCGTTCTCCGAGAGCAAAGGGAAGCGCGGAAGGGTGGAAAACAGGGGTGGGTTGGAGAGACGGCGCGAGGGTTCGAGCGGCGGAACGACAGGGACGGCAAATGGAAAAGAAATTCCCATTACTTCGGGGGCGGGCACGAGGGGGTAGGGAGCCAAGGGCCGTCTAGTGCCCTTCTTCCTTCGTCTTCTTCCCGCCGCGTCGCCCGTCGTCGTCGTCGTCTTCCTCATCGCCTTCTCGCCCCCGTCTCATGCCCGTTTCCACCGCTTCCTCCTACGGGTCTGGCACCGGTGGTCTCCGTGGCGAGGGGGACGCGATGCACGCATGTGCCACGGGGTCACTCTATCGATTTCTCTGGTTCGCGCGATAGTCGCGAGGAGGCGTCGCGCCGGAGTCGCGCTCTCGCCTGCACCAGCACGCCACCCAAAACAGCCTCGCGTATCGTCGCAACCGGGTTGCCTTTTCAAGGTTAACCTACACGTATATATGTAGAACGAACCCACCGGCAGCGCCGAAAGTGTCGGGTGCCCTCGTCTTAAGTGTTCTCCGGTACCGTCTACCGTCGCACGTGTGCGTGTCCGCCCAGGTGAACCTAGAGACGAGACTGTGTTTCCATCGAGATAAATACTGGTGAAAAGCGTGGAGATCCGTCGCGCGTCCAGACTAAACGTGTCACCAGTGTTCCTCTTTCTTTGCCGGTGAGTACGTCAGTGGTTTTCCTTTTTTTTTTAACCATTGAAGGAATCGCGATTACGCTCGATCAAAGGGAATTCGCGGACTCCAATTGCCCGTGAATCGTTCCCGCGGCGGACCATTTCGTCTGTCTATTAAAAATTCGATCCATAGCCGGCTGTCGTCTCGGATACCAGCTGTCGTCGGGATCCAGAATAAATAGCCCGTCGTTGAGCCGCGGCCGATTAACGCACCGCACGTCTCTATGCAGGGGGTGCAATCGGGCACGATGACGATTAAGCGACAGCTAATTAGCTCGATTCAAGCTAGACGTTGCGCCGACCGCGAAGCCCACGGCATTGTGTGGCGACCGGAATTTTCGTGTAAACGGACAATCGATCAGCAGGGATACCGCGCCGATATCACGCGAACGTGAAACCCTCCCCCTGCGGTGCTTTGATACACGGCGTATTCTCGAGACGCCACGCCGGGGGGGAATGACCACGGCTTCCTTATCCACGATTTATAACGCGGACGGAGGAAGCGCGGGTGAAATACGTTGACAGGAAATCGCTACTGGTTCGTTATTCCACGTGATATTGTCGGGATTTGGGGGTCGGATTGAAAATTATTTCAGCGATTTTACGGGCGGACGAGTGGTACGAGAGTATTGGGGTTTCTGGTCGACGCGGAGCTCGTAAATATCGCGGTTTCATATTTCTGATTGAATGCACCTTCGGGCTCGCGTCGAGTTTTATGCGCTTTGTTGTCCTGACTTTCGGGCTTTTCTGTTGGAGCTTTAGTATTTGCTTTTCTTCTTTCGTTCGGCGGGGGCTGGGGGTTTATTGAATATTTTTATGTAAGCGAAGTTTACCTGGATAGCGGTAGGGAAGTTGAGCGAGCTTTGGCGCGCTGCTTTTCTTTTGTTTTGTTTTGGGGCTTTGGAGTGAGTTACAGGGTTATTCACATGTACATGGAACATTAATTGATTGGGAAACTTAGTTTATTATGTGTTTTCTATCGTTTTAGTCTTCTGTAATATCTACGTTAATCAGTTTTATTAGCTTTTAGTTTGGGGATGGAAATATTTTTTGGAATTTAAGTGAATTCGGAACATTTTGGACCTTTTAAACAAATTTGTAAATTACTGTAAATGGTTCAGTGAAGTCTTCTGTATTTGGTGGAATTTTCAAACTGTTTCGGTATTTGGAAAATTCTGGATATTTTCACGGAAGTCTTTTTGGATATCTACTTTGAGCCTACGTAATTAAATTATTGATGGAAAGAGGAGGATAGAGAATTTTTGAGTAAATACTTCTGTTTCCATTCAAGTGGAGACTTTTTCTGGTTTTATAAAAAACTTTTTTTTTACCAATCAATATTTAGAAATGCATATGTATTATGTAATTGAATATTCTTCTGGATTAAAAATAACATCAATATTGCGTCTATTGAACAAAAAAGCTCTGAATTTATCCGTGTTAAATTTTTTAACCATGTATTTTTTAAATATAGAGGGGAATAGATAAAAAAAACGTTACAAAGAGTTATAAGGCGCACATTTATCTCGTTTTTCAGGAGATAAATTGTTAAAAATATAACACTTTCTAGTAATGAATGACGATCAAACAAACGGAAATATCTTCATAAAGGCAACACAGCATAATTTAATCGCCTTAATTGAATTTCAGAATACCTTTTTTCTACTCACAAATTCTACAAAATCACTTCTGAACAAATACACTTCTGAAAATTTTCTTTATATCAATACAGGGTGTACGAATATCTAATTCAGTATTGCTTTAATAATTTCGTGATTATCAGTCCATTATTGACACATGCAGAACTAATGAATTTGCTAACGCAATTTATTATTAACCTTGAGAATCTCCTATCAACTATCTAACAGGATTAAAATTAAACCGTAATAGTGGTATCAGTTAGGTTCAGGTTGCAAAACAATCATTTGGCTGAATCACATGTTTTCATCTCAGCCACACTTTACAATATTCTATTTATATTCTCATTTTCTTGTTTTTCTACGTTTTATCTATCGGTTTGTGTTTGCCATTTACTGCGTGATAAACATTATTATGTACTACATATTCTCATGATAGTATTGTAGTATCATAACTTGACTACGGATTTTTATGCAAATTCATATTTTCATAACTACACAAAAAAAAGAAAATTTTTATAAATATGTATCCTGTCTTTTAAACATTATAAAACGTATAGAAGCTTTGATATTTTATACAGGGTGGGGCAATAACTATTAGCACCTCAGATATCTCGGAAACTATAAGTTTCACAGAAATATTTGCTGAAATAAAATTACACAGTACGAAGGGGGCCATTCGGTGGCGATAATAGTTTTTTTTGCAGGTGGAGGTACTTCGGACATTTGAAGGTCACCTCCATTTTTTTAAATGGATCGGTATATTTTTGCTTCCGTATCATGATGGAGGATCTTGAAACGAGTTCAACGACCTATCACATAAGGTCATTGAAGGTCATAGAAAGTAGAGAAAGGCGATAATACTTACGGTTTTGGTAGTAAATGAATCGCCTTTCTTTACTTTCTATGACCTTCAATGACCTTATGTAATAGGTCGTTGAACTCGGTTTAAGATCCTCCATCATGATACGGAAGCAAAAACATACCGATCCATTTAAAAAAATGGAGGTGACCTTCAAATGTCCGAAGTACCTCCACCTGCAAAAAAACTATTATCGCCACCGGATGGCCTCCTTCATACTGTGCAATTTTATTTCAGCAAATATTTCTGTGAAACTTATAGTTTCCGAGATATCTGAGGTGCTATTAGGTATTGCCCCACCCTGTATGTTTTGGGATCTATGTACAGTCTAATACATGGTGGCATATTTAAAATTGCCATAAATGCATAACAAATCTGCAGTCTAATCATAAAATCATAACAAAATACTATAAAGTAACACAGAAGGACATCCATTATCTGACTTAATATTTATAACATAAAATGCTTTGTAATAATTATGGTACTTATTAAATCATGGATATTCAAAGTTCTATACTATACTCTTCCAACTAATGCACTAAACAATTGAAGTCTTGGATAATAAAAAATTGTGAATAACTGAGATCCAAATAACCAATATTCCATTTTATATTACACTTTACCAATAATATAATAATATAATGTCTATCCTCCATCAACCAAAGCTACACTCGGTTATCTATTAATACACCTATATCTTTAACCAAACAACCCACAACCTCCCAAAAGAATGTCACTCCCCCTCAAAAGACAATCACATTCCTCGATAACCGTGCCCGACCACCTTACGCAAGACCCCAACGAAAAGACACACGACCCTTATCACCGCCTAATCAGGCGAACCTCCTCGCGACACACGATTTACAGTTCGATCTCCCTCCTCCCGATAAGAATCGACACCGTCATCGACAAGGCGGCGGTTTACTGTCTCGCGAACCGCGTCGTATCCCCGGCGGAGCCGTTATCTCTGGAAAAACGCGCACAATGCGAGTTATCAGCTCGCGCAGCGTTTGCTCGCAATAAATCCGTTTACCCGCGAACAGGCTGTGAGCGCGGGGCGGGGAGGCGCGAGCCGTGGAAGCCGACGAACAATGCCGCTCGCGTATACGCGGAGAACACACCACCCCTTTCGAGGGGAGGAAGGGCGATAAGCGGTGTTATCTTTTGTCGCGCGCGATAATCCGAAGAAGCGTTTCGACTCTTCGAACAGGTCGACCGCCGCGCCGCGCCGCGCCGGCTCCCGACAAGCGAAAAGCGCCCGCGGCCCTGGTACGCGCGTCGTCGCCCGAGCGATCCTCGAGCTTGTTACGAGGCGCATCGCGGATATACAGAGAGCCCGGTCGTTTCCTCTTTATCCCTCCTTTCACCCCTTTATCACGCCTTCACCCCAGCTCCCCCGCGCCCCTTGCTCCGTTTTTCTTCCCTTCTTTCGCGCCCGAGCCCCCCACGCTCCGTCCCAACGTGGCGTTAGGTAATTCGAAAGCAATTTGAATTGACGCGCACCGGCAGAGGAAAGTAATTACGGAGCCGCGCGAGTCCCACCCCCGCGTACCTGGCCTTCCCCCGATACGTGGACCCGTGTATCGCGGTTAGATTGATTAAAATTTACTATGCAAATTAGATTGCGTCGCGAACGGAGGCGCAGCGGGAAGACGGACCCTCTGAAAAGATGAATCGTTATCATTAGCATTTTCACCATTGACGGAGTCTCCGCCCGGTGTTATCGCGCCGCTGCCCTATTGGATCTCCCTCGGTCCCTTTTCGTCGAACCCATAGTCGATACTTCTTCTATCTATGAAGGCTCGTCTGTGATCGTTGCCAGAGGCTCTAGTATTTTCTCCAAATTATATGAAAGAGTTTTCGTTTCCGTTTCCTTGTATTCGCCCCCTGAATACCCGAACAGGAGAAATAAATTGGGTTGCAGAGCGCGTTTCCTTTATAGCTCTTTTGCTCGGAGCTTAGATCAAGAGAATATTATACAGGATAAATTTCCTTTGAAGTTTGGTAGCATTCTTTTTGTAGATACACGTGCCGCGAGATAATATTGAGAGTAGGATAAAGGAAAGATATTGGCGAAAGGAATATTTATTAATTTCTTTCTGAATAACATTCCACTTGAAAACGGGAAATAAACAATATTTTTTAGAGTAACAGCTTGTATGACAGTTTCAGTAATTGTATCAACTGGTATTTATTCTGGAACACTCTGTATTTAAAAGAAATTCAGTCACATGAATTTTTTAAGAGCTTTCAAGAATCGTAAAGAAAGTTTTATATAAAATAAGAATATATCTCGTATTTCGTTATCGGAGATAAGCGAACAAAAATGTTGCATAAAGAACTGTATCACCATGTACAATGCCCCTCCATTTTTGTACCATAGACATTCATTTTCCTACTATGTATTTATTGGTTTAGAATAGTGGAACATTAATCAAATTTTTCCTCACATTTCACATTCTCGAAATTATTCCAAACCCTCACAATGCAAATGAATAAATCAAATGATTTACTCTAAAGTTTTGCCATATTTTAACCATGGCCGCAGCGATTGAGTTTACTGAAAAAAAAACTTGCAAATTAACGTTCTCTTATTTCCCTGCAAATTGCAATTAATGTGTTAGAAATTAAATAATCTTATTCTTCTCATACGAATCACAATTATGTCTATTTGTAATTATGCGCGGTTTTTATTAATTATTGCACTACTTAGATATAAAAATGCAATGTAACGCCAAGTATAATTTGAACTATGATTTAATAACATTGTTTTAATTATTACTATGTCATTTTATAAATATCGAGATTCTACTGTACTTCAATAGTCACAATTTTTTCAGAATAACATTCTACGTAAAAAATTCAGTAATTATATCGAACGGTATTTATCCTGAAATATTCTGTATTAAAGAGGAATTTAATCACAAGAATTTATTAAGGGTTTCGAAGAATCCTAAAGAAAATATCATTTTAAGAATATCTCGTATTTTATTGCGATCAAAGATAAATAAACAAAAGCGACAGCATAAAAAAGCCTGCATCACCCTATACAACGCCCCTTCTTTTCCTTCGAAATTCCAATTCACCCTCCGCCGACGCGCGAATTTTTCTTCATAACACGCTCCTTCGAGATATCGCATCGAAGAAGCTCGTTCCTCCGTCGGATCGGAACGGAGAGCAACGCGATCAGCGTCAGAGCCAAGGGTGAGTTTCACCCCCCTCGAGGCATGTACACGCGCGGCGGCAGGGCGAATTGATCGCGTTGGGGTAGAATCATCCATCACCAAGTGACAGACCCGAGCCAACCCTCCCTCCCTGCGTACCCCTATGAAAAGGTGGTCCTCTCCCCCTTCCCGACAAGAGGAATGGACAGAGGTGGCGGCGTAGGGAAAAGGAAGGGAGCGCGCGGGGGTAGAGAGAGGAGATGGTGGCGCCCTCGAACGACGGGCGACGAACCAAACAACCCCCTCGACAATGCCCAACAGATCCCACGGGACGGCACGGCTCTGTTTTTTCTTTTTCTTCCTCCCGTTCCTCCGTCTCAGCCCGCTCCCGTCGTACGCCGTCGATTCGCCTCTGACGCTGCTTCCACCCCTCGACGCGGTGGTTAGTTTTTTGAGGATCCTACTCGACGGGTCTATCGATGCGAAACAGTTTATTATGTGATCATCTCGTTTAAATTGCCGCTCTCGTTCGACTGTGAAACGGAACGCCCAGACGCGGGTTTTATTCACTGTTTATGATCGCAATTACGCGGGGAATGAGGCGGTTTGTGTCGGAAGTTGCGCGGGGAGAATCGACTCGTTGAACTTTTGTGATACGAAATCGTTTAACGGCGAACATTATTCGCAGTACACAAACTTTCCTTATTAGAGAAAAATTATACCTTCTAGACTCAATTATTATTTTCCTAAGCCAGCCTCTAAAGAGGGTACAGTGGATTTATTAAAGCTTCCTACATACAGAGCGGAACAAAAGCATATGTCGTCGCTTATACGTTTTACACTTTCTGTTTGACGGAAATAAATGTAGGAACCGTGTCGTAGAATTGACCCTGAACTTGAAAATTAAGGTCAAATAACCAAATTATTTTTTTGTTTCATTCTTCTGAAAAATAATTCAGTAGTTTTTTAATTATTTAATTTTCAATCTAACATGTATTTTTTTTTATAAAAAACGTAATATTGGGAAATATGTATATTACAAGAAGAAGCATTATTATTATCTTAAAAATTGATTAGCTTTTGGCTAACAAGGAGACCCTACAGTGTGTACTCCTTGGATTTTAATGAAACTTTAGTGAATGATTCTAGAGGATATATGACATTCTGTAGAATATTTTGCGCCAATGCGCATTTTTTATAAACAATTAAAATATGAAGTTTAAAAGGTTAAAATGATTGCTCTGCAATACTTGCATACTATTTTGAAGTTTTTTTTATAAAATTCTTTAATATATATTTATAAACAGCTGTAATACGCATAAAATATAAGTGAAGGAATTAAAATTGCTCGAAATAAAACGTTGAAAAAAAAAACAAACTTGGAACAAACCGGGATCCGATTCTGGACCCTCGGCTTACGAGCCGAGTGCTTTTTCTATTGAGCTATTTTTCTATTTCATTTTTTGAGCCTTTTAAACTTCATATCCTAATTATTTATAAAAAAAATGCGCATTGGCGCAAAATGTTTTACAGAATGTCATCGTATATCCTCTAGAATCATTCACTAAAGTTTCATTAAAATTCAAGGAGTATACATTTATGGGGTCTCCTTGTAAGATTGCTATTCAATAGAAGAACCATATTTTGTTTCACGAATTCATCTCCATCAGTGTTCATCTTCAACTCCTGAAAACGTGGACGGGGAAATCTACCCAATTGCTAAAGATTTCGGAAGAAATTCTCGAGCAGCGACAACAGCTTGTCGATCATTAGGTAATGAAAACGAGGAGCTGATAAAGCTGAACCGCTTGGTTGAGGCTCGCCAGCTGCAGTTACTCTATCGTCGTCGGATGGCGCATTACCAGTCCTAGGGGGTAGGTGTACTGCCATCCCCTCCTCTCGTGCAGCTCGTTTCCCGGCATTGATGTGCTTCCTCGCCAGCGCGACGGCAATTTTCTTGATCACGCGACACAAAGGGCGGAAATCAATAATACAGTACGGGAGGAAATACGGCCCTAAATTGGAATACGACCCAGGCGCGTCTATCCACGATTTTGGCCGTTTTCTTGCCGATTCGTCGGAATCCTGATCACAATGTGCCCATAGCACTGTTGACAATAGCTGTTCTAGACTGCAGTTACAATAGTTACTACGGGAGAAATTTTATGGTATGAAATCATTAGGCAGATTAGACTGATAAAAGGCGTTTAATGGAATTTCAATACATTGAGGGGGTATCTCTGCATTTTGATTAATCGTCAATTTGGGGGATTTATAGAATAGAAAATTGTTAAAGTATTATTGATTATATTTGGCTGAATGGCGATACATTGTTATGTTCTTTGCGATTCTTTGTTCATTAATAGGATTCATAATTCATTAATACAAGAATTTTCTTGTAAATTCTTTTCTAAATTATTTTCTTTTCTGAATCACGAAAATTATGTCAAATGCTTCTCAGCCGTGTTAAATTTTATCATATTTATTATGATTAGTAGATTGTGGATTTTTATGCATTTATCATAATCGTAAAAATGGAAAAATTTTTGTCCTTAAAAAAAGTCCAAGATGATTTTATAGTCCATGTATATAAAAATACTTATCTATACGTATAAATCTGGTTCATGAGATAAGAAGACGTATATTTTATATGTGTGAAATATTTGAAGAAGATTGCTCGATTCAGAATCATTATACCTTTGTTTTTTTAAAAAAAAAAGAGGTCAAGCTTGACCATCATGCAGTCTTTGCGTTTTCGCTTTCTATTTTTTCCTCCGGTTCTTCTAATTTTGAGAATATCTACAGACGTTGTTAGTAATATGAGGGTGGATCAAATATAAACCGGACTTTTTTTTTTTAATTTACTGTTATAGTAAACAAAGTTTTGAACACATGTAATTTTTAATTTTTCTAGATAATTTTCACTTTTATCTATACATTTTTGCCATCAGGTTGGAAGTTTTTTTATCCCGTCACTGAAGAATTAACTTGGCCGTGTCTCTAACCAATTGCGCACGGAAAATTCTACATCTTGATTGTCGTCAAAACGTCCTCCCAATTCTTCCTTGAGAAAATCTGGGCTGTAGGGGGTGTTCCAGTGTTTCTCACTAAATTTTTTTGAAGCGAAACTAGCTCATCGGCAAAAGAAGCGAGACATGCTTATCTGAAGTATGATTTTACTTCATGACAACGCTCGGTCACACACCGTTGCATTGATCTGAGAAAAATTTATAAAAATTTATTGGGAAACACTGGAACACCTTCCTCGTGTGACTACCACATGTTTGGACCACTCAGGGAATTGGGAAGATGTTTTGACGACGATCAAGGTGTAGAATTGTCCGTGTGCAATTGATTTGAGACACGGCCAAGTTCATTCTTCATTGACAGGATTAAAAAACTTCTAATCCGATGGCAAAAATGTATAGATAAAAGTGGAAATTATGTAAAAAAATATCACGTGTTCAGAACATTGTTTATTGTGACAGTAAATTTAAAAAAAAAGTCCGGTTTATATTTGATCCACCTTCGTATTTTCATCTTCATTTCTTTGACGTTACAGAAAAAAATTCAGTACAGACATCATTAAGGACGTGATGATAGTAGTAAGTTATTTTGCATAAATAATTTTCAAAAAAATATACTATGATTAAAGAATAATTGATCAGAAAAACACGATTACCTAAGAATTTTCATAAATTTCTCTGACACTGTAATCCATTCTCCGGTCCCCCATTATTTTCTAATTTCCCTATCCCTTCCAATTTCCACCACCCTTCAAAGTCAATTTACAACAGTAATCGACTCCATAGCCCCAAACCTAAATAAACCAACACCTTTCTCTCTTCCCATTCCTTCGATTAGAATCCTCCTATCAGCAATATTACTTCAACAAAAGAAACCTGGAATCGTCCCTCGTACAATGCTCGAGGAGATGAAATACAAACCATATAGAGCGCGGAGCATTTGAAAGGGGGCCGTTTACAAGTCACGATACTCCAAAAGAAAGGCGAGGAAATACTCTGAAAGGACATCTCCAGTCTCCAGGGTCAGTATATTATCGTAAATGGAAAGAGACTCTTCCAGGAGGGGTTCGCGAGGCGAACGCCGGAGGGAAGGAAAATTTTGCGGATTTTCGCTGACGAAACCGAGGATGGCCCTCGTTGGGCACCAGACGAGTTCCACCTAACCGGAAGTTGAACTTGCCGGTGAACGTTGCGCGAGGTGCAGTCGATAACACAAAAGGAAACGTGGCCCAGATCGGAGCCGCTCGAAGCGGCGTGTACACACGATCTACCTTATTCATCCCTGGGCAAACTCTCGGGAAGCTCGAGCAGGGAGAGTTTGATATGCGAGGCGAGGGAGCATTATGATCCTGTAATGGGCCAATATTTGGATACGCACGATGGAACGTTACCGCGATTCACGCGCGGCCCTCTCCGCTCCGCCGAATTGTAATTCAAGGATCGAACTCCGCCGCCCGGCGATACATGTTCCTCCAGCTCCGAGATGAATTGCTGACCCGGTGGAAAGTTCCGACGGCGCGGCGGTGACTTGGGAGTTCGAGGCGAAGTTGAAGGCTCGTCGAGAGTCGCTCCGAAGTTGCCGTGTTCGTGGACGCGCGTGGGCGTCGCGAACGTTCCCTCGATTCCCGCTTTCCGAGGAACCCGCGATTGTCTTCCGAGCACTTCGGGTCAGCCGTATGAGGAATGGCTCGGAACACGAAGCGCGAGGCGAGTGGGAACAGTCTGATCTTTTAATGGACGGGAACTTTAGGCCGGTGTACAATGCGCGGGGAAAGTCGATGCAATCCTTGGGACACTTTCATAATGTAACGGTTTGTGGGGTATTCATCAACGCGGCGAGGTGGATAGGCTGGCTTCGCGCACCTGAGTGTCTTTGCTTTTTCAAGGAAGACGGGGGGACATTGAAGTCACGGGATTCCCATCTGTTTGAAGAAAGTGATGGATGATGATAATGAAGTTTGGGAATTGGAAGGTTGAAGTGGGTGGTGTTGACTTTGCAATATTTTAAATGCTTTGGATTTAGATTTGAGTTCAAGTTCTTTTTATTTTCGAAAGAATATGCCTTAAAGCGGCCCCTACACTGATTATTCAGTATTGCACAATAATATTGGTCAAATACACAACATAAGACAAAATTTCTTCCGGCTAATGCCCACAAATATCATGACCAAGAAAGATAGAACAGTCATGTCAAGGACTATCTACTTAATAATACCGAACCTCCATTATGCAGCAAGACGAAAATATAAAAGACAAAATAGAACTCGTAAGTTCGCTCGAGCTTTTAAAGGAGATCAAAATTTAGCAAGAAATATCTGTGATTATAAAGCTACGTCTACACTATATAACAAAACACGTTATATAACAGAATTACATAACTTGTTAGAAAACGAAAAAGAAAAATGTTATGTAACATGTTAAGCTGCGTCTACACTATCTAACAAAACACGTTATATAACAAAGTTATAAAACTTGTGAGAAAACGAAAAAAGAAAAATATTATATAACATAGTTATATAACATTTATATGTCAGAAATTATATGATTTTGAAATTTTGCCCTTGACGATTCTGGAGTAAGTGCCGTGGGGTTTATTAAAATCGCTTCAAAATTGTTTGTTTAAAGAGCAAGAGTTTAACCACAGAATTTATATATTTTTTAACAACGAATCTTGCTGTGCTATCTAAACATCCTCCACGTTTGAAATCATTGATGTGAGAAATGTTGAGAAACAGTACTAAATACATAATTTTATAACTTTGTTATATAACTGTTTTGTTACATAATGTAGACGTGGCTTAAGGCAAAACGCTACGTGTCACATGTTTTCGTTTTCATTTTCCAGATATTCGCGTTTAAAGTTTTGATCACCAATACTGTATTATATGGTTTTGAATTGTATTAAAATCTCGTTTTCGAAGGAAAAATTCATTTCATAAGGCACAAACTCAATTTTTTTTAAAGTGTGACTTGCATCGTTTCTCCTTACAGCCACAGATATAACACGTAACATAAAATACGTCATATTAAAATATTGGACAATAATATTGTGTGAATCAAAGATGTTTTGATATTCATTGTCAAATATGGACTAGATTACATTATCTACGAGCAGCATTGTGCAATATTAGTTTAGTTTCTACCTACATGTCGTGTCAGTGCAATGGCTACATGCCACACAACTATTTAGCTTCTATGTCACTCAATATTTTGTCTATACAAGAATCAAACCTCAACTGCATTATTGCACAATAACATTGCATCATTAGACGATCACCTGCTTGATATTAAATTGACCTTAAAGTTCATTGCAGTTCGAATTATAATTCTATATTTTCGAAACGACAAATTTTTCTGATTTAGCGAATGTAGTGAGAGGGTGAACGGCAATGATAGCGGCGCGTACAAAAGAAAATAAAAGACACCGAGACTCTGCCTTTTACCATGTTACCTTGCCGCTATCTTTGCTGCTGCCAGCCTCACTATTCACTATATTCGCAACCTAAGTTGGAATGAATTGATAAATATTGAAAAACCATTTAAATAACAGATCTTCTATCAGTTAATTTGATGACTCTTCCCTTAAACGAACTTGATCATCAAAAAATGAAAATGTTTAAATACTATAAACTTTCTGAACATTACCCATCAATCAGATTCCAAATTAACAAGAAACTAAAAAAAATACAGACTTTATCTCAACATAGATACAGAGTCGACGAAAAGCACACACTCAGCCACTTCACCCAGAAGGCAAGACACTTTTGCAATCCAATCGAGAGCACATATTTGTTTACAAGATCGACATCGGGGACCTTGTCAGGGAGATGTCACACGCGAGAACGATTTGTTTGTGCTACCGTGTACCCAAAGTTTGCTCAACAACGTTTTCCTGTGCAGGAAGAACAGATTGGTTTATCCTTATCTATCCCCGTCAGCCGACAATTCTCGGTTGCCACAGATAACCGAGCAGAAATGGTGCGATAACACCGAAAGAAATATCTGTGCTTACTCCGCGGGTCGAACGGCCGCGACCAAACACTATTTCCTTGGAATAAAGACGAAGAGGGATCCTCGTTGACGCGGAAAAACTCGAGCGCCGCGCCGGCCGCAACCCGCGCTGCGAAACGTCAATCCATCGACGTTGCCCGAAGCAGCGAAGTGCTTCAGGCGTCTCTGGAGTGTCTTCCCATCGCCGGCTGTTCAGTCTCACGGGCTCAAGGATCCATAGAGAGCGTATGCTCGGCTGGCTGTCATTACCGAGTCCTCCGGCCCGAATGCGCGAGAAGGCATCCGCGGGATGTCCTCCGGAGCTCTTGCTTCGCCATCGAGTCGATGCGAACATCCGTCGACGCGTGTAGATGCTCTCCTCGCCGCGGTATGTCGGTGAATTCGAAAGCGTTTCTCGCACGGCCACGTGTACTGGAACGGGGTCTCGCATTGTGCTCTATCGATTCCTAGGGCGAAGGGGATCTCGAAGTGGTTACCGAGAGTACCGGGACGCCGTAACGAGGATACTTCCCTTCGCGGAGGAAACGGCGCGGCGCGCACGCACGGGACGATCGAGAAACAAGTCACGAAATGCCGCGCCGTTCCGCGCTGTCGTTGTAGCCTTCCCTGGCCTCAACCTCGCGACACTTGCGACGTGAGGACTGTTGTTGCCTGCCGTCGATTTCCTCGATTCTCGCTTTGTTGGGATTTTGTTGGGTGGATGGAAACCGTCTGAATAGACTCTTCGCGGTAGAGGTTTATTGTAATGCGGTTGAGATTTGATATGCGTATGTATGTACAGTAGAGGGGAGTTTTCTTTGAAAGGAACTTCTGTGTAAGAGTGGAAGTGTGACAAAATGTAACAAGGGAATCGTGGCTTGTTGGAAATATTTTGCAATCTTAGTCTGAACCGCAGGATTATTTCTGTGGTTGCAAGGTAAAACGATGCAAACCACGGTTGCAAACGATTTGAGTTTACGCTTTAACTCAAGTTTAGAAAGCAGAATTTATGCCACTATCGGAGAGAGAGTGTATTAAACGAATGATTTAAAATAGGAATTTAAAATAGGAATTTAATCAGATTTAAGATCAGAATACAATATTGGTAATCGGAACTTGAAATACGAATGCCTCAAAAAATGAAAATATAGTATACGGGTAAAGCCGGGATCGTTAAGCCGGGAATCCACCAGAAACCTAAGTTAAACTAGCTATTATATGCTATGCTAAGTTTGAAAAAATGAGCTTCAATACATTTTTATGGATCTGCTTCCACCAAAAGCTAAGCTAAACTATGCTATGTTTTTTTCGAAACGTAAGTTAGTTCGACGTAGTACAAAATTGCACAGACTACAATTCTTTTTTCGTCGTTCATTGTTATGTACGCTAGCATTTGATAAACAGGAACTACAGCGTGGTAATTAAATGAAGGAGCTGTGTAGGACTGGAGGTGTGAAGAGAGAACGCTCCTGCTACGCTTCCGAAGAATCGCTCGCGAAGGAATCTCGTGCTACCTTAAGCTAACTTGGCTTCCGAGAAAACCATAGCATAACTTGGCTTAGTTCTGGGTGGAAACGAATCCATGAACATATAGTTTTTTAAACTTAGTATAGCATAGCATGGTTCAGCTTAGCTCTTGGCGGAAGCAGTCCTATAAAAATCTATTGAAGGTAATTTTGTACACTTAGCATAGCATAGCATAGCTTAGTTTAGCTTTCTGGTGGATTCCCGGCTTTACGATGATCGAAATCGCAGTCCAGACAGATACGCGAAGTGGGGGGTACCTCGACTGTGTGACATCTACTTACGCGTAACGCAAGGTAGGTAAGACGGGTGCTTCATTATCGGCTTAACCGAAACATGAGTCGTACCTAATACCGTTTTGACTTATAACCACACGTTTGTTCTAAACAGAGTCAGGAGGAGTAAAGCAAGATTCACATTACGCCGTAACGTAGCGTTAAAAGAAGGGAAGAAGAGGGAAGATCCGTTCTCTTCTTTGCTCCCACAGCCGCTACGTTAAGGTGCCGTTCGACTACGAAAATGCGCGGCGTGCAAGATTTATGGACGAGCGCGTAGCCGTTGAAAATCAGGCCTGTCAAGAGGTTCTGAGGATCGTGCGTGCCGCGCCTCTTCGCAATGAAACGGTACCTTTAAGGCGCGTGTCAATACGTGCAACATCGGTGCGCGGCCGCGCAAAGATGCGCGAAGCGAATATCCCGTATAGAAACGAGCAATCTCTACCTGCAGGCACTTAAAAAGGGTCTGTTTTTACGGCCAGACGCAACATCACAGCCGCGAAAATGTTCGAACCGGGGCCGAATCCGACATTCTCGAACATTTGCGCGACTGTGATGTTGCGTCTGGTCGTAAAAACAAACCCATTTTGAATGTCTGCAGGTAGAAATTGCTCGTTTCTATACGGGATGTTCGCTATGTGCGTCCTTGCACATCCTTGCGCGTCCGCGCACCCATGTTGCATGTGTTTACACGCGCCTTTACAGTACGTTAAGGTGCGTACTCACTGGTGAACAGTTCGCGAGCACTGTTCGCATACAATGTTTGCAAGCAGCTCGTAAACTTTCTATAAACACTAAAATAACACTACGTAATCGCTTCACAGATGTTACACGAACTATTGAAAACTCGTATGCGAACAGGTACGGGAACAGATGATTTCAACGAAATTCAACCTTTATACTGTTCGTGAACAGTTTGTGATTTCCAGAGAAGATGCACCTTTACGTTACGGCGTAGTGTGAACCTAGCTTTATGGGGCTTATAATAATTCTTTTGCCAAAAGGTAAAGCTTCCTCCATCTTGTAGTTAGATCTTTAAACAGGAAAATCTCCATTATTATCAAGGGTAACTGTCCTTATTTGTGTACCTGTCCCTATTAGTGTGCCTTTATATTTAAATAACTTTCAGAGAAAAACGAGTGAAAATTAGTGGATAAAGTATTTTTTTTATTGAAGTTAGGCTATGAATATATATTTATAGGACACACATTTTGTATTTAAAAATTGTTATAATACTATTAATATTTTTTAAAAATTCGTCTCATGATTTCGGCAGCTTTATCGAATTTTCTTAACCAAGATGTTAAGGAATGGTCACTATTTGTAAGTAAATAAATGGACTATCAATATGATTTACGACAATTGAAACGTTAATTACAAAAGAAAAGGGTTCGATACTATGAAAAAGCAGTATTCGGGGCACTTTTAAAACCTTTTAACAGTTTTAAAAGAGTTTCCACAAATAGGGTCGAATTTTATGTCTTGTCCGTATTTATGTACATTTATTGACTGTTAAACTAAACCTAATTTAACCTAATTTCTGAAGCAAAAGTGCAATAGGTTAGAGTACGGAGAATTTCAGAGTGATTGTAAATACATTGATATTTCGAAAATATAAAGTTTATAAACTACGTACGATGCTTAAAATTAGATGTTAAACAATAATTATAGACAAGCACAGGAATTGGGGGGCACACAAATTGGGGGCTCACAATTTGGGACAAGCACACAAATTGGGGGCACAGTAATATGTTCAATGCCTATCGAAAAGGTACACAAATAGGGACTATAACTTTATCTCTAATTTTAATGAAAACTTAATGAAAACATAATATTTTTTATATTATAAAAATGTCTTTACAAAAAAAAAGGATCAAAGAATCAATATAAATTTTGAACAAATGAATTTGAAACCAGGTAATTGAATATTTACTTCATAAGGAGAACGTGCTTGCTTAACAGCACACTAATAGGGACAGTTACCCAAGTGAGTGATAGGCGATCAATTCCTTACGAGGTAATAACTGGAAAAACGTACGAGGTCATAAGCCATCAACTAGTGTCAGGACTGTATAGCTCCAAGCACCCCCATTCAAGGCCACCAATATAACCTAAATCCTAATCATAAAATCGTCGTAAACAGGCCAGCATAGGGTCATCCATCCCTCGGAGGCTTGATCCCGTGATCTGACAAATATATATGTGACTTGGAACGAGAATAGGGACCTAATATTGGATAATAGCTGTTTCAGGTTTATATCAGTTTGTTTCCCTTTTTTATCTCTTTATATTGTATTTTGTTATTCTTAGATATCACTCTGAGACAAATTCGCTGAAAGGGGATTATTTTTTTCCCAAAACAATAGAAACCCCAAAAATTCCCTCTCTTCGATCACACTCAAATTGATATCGAATCTGTATATTGATCTGAAAATCGAAACTGTTGAAATTCAATATTACTATAAAGTGTAGATAATAATCGAGACATCTGTGGCATAGATATTGTATCGTATTGTAATTCTGTAATGACGGTTATCAAATTATTAATATTATTCAAATTTCGAATTTTAACTCCAAAAAGTTTTAAATCTGGAACTTAAAATCTTAAGATTTTCAATTTTCACTGTGAAAATCCTGAAATCTACAATTTAAAGTCTTCAAATCACTAATTTTTTCTTTAAACATATCTACATCTGCAATTTCAAGTCTTTAAATTTTCAAGTTTATATCTTCAAATTTAGCTTTTCGAATCTTCACATCTCTAGTTTTAGCTATAAAAATCACCAAATGCTGAAAATCTCTAAACTGAAATCTTAAAAATTTTTAATTTCTAATTTTAACTGAATAATATTCATAATTTCAACTTTTTTAAATCGACAGGAAATTTACCACAGAAATTATATTGTATAATAATTTGAATCATCCTTCAGTAATACAATCAAACTCATCTTACAAATTCTTTATCGTATAATTCTTTAAAACAATATTTCGGGTGAAAAAACACTACTATCCCCACCCCTTGTATGTCAATCCATAAATTCAAAAGATCTAACAGCAACTAATTTACGTAAGAAGAAGAAAACTGTTCTTAAAAATTCTGAATCCTTCATGCCTTCGCCTTGCCTATCAGCAACTCTAAAACCAACAGAAAAAAATTTTGTCATTTTCATCCTGAACACTGTCCCAAGAGACAGCCTACATTAAACTATGTAGGCCACCAAGTAGGACCTTCAGGCGACTAATACAATTCAGAGAACCTTAGCAGTAGACACACTTCCCTAAGTAGATTCAGTAAAAAGGTTTGCTCAAAGAATTCACATAAAGGCGCTAAAATCAATTTCAATTTCTAAGCCAGCATCACTCGGACCCCCAATCTCTCCCAAATGATAGTTCCATCATTACACCTCAGACACTTTCCCAAACGACTATTCAATCTCATTGGTCCCTAATTTTATGAAGTTCTCCAAGCACCAGCTCCGATCGTAAACTCGATCCCACTCGTCTCGCATCTAAGCGGAAGAAAGCCTCTACATATACCACTTTTATCCGGATTCTCACAAGTCCTTAGACGCGAGGAACCCTCAAACGCGCCGCGGGTGGTGTCGTTAATTTAACGGCTCCTAACCAGGTTGAGGAACCCCGAAGATGAGCCATAGTCGTCCGCGTGCACCCCAGTTCCGGCCAAGGCGACAAGTGGCTTTGGGGTGCGAGTTTTACGAGCGTTTAACTGCCGATTTATCGCTCGTTGAGAGGAGGACCTGCTCCTGGCACGCTTTTCGTCCTGCGCCTACGTTCGATTAGGGCCTCGTGACACGAGTATGTCGGCTGTGTAGGGGAATCTGGGGTCATAAGTCAACGCAGAGTACATAGCGAGGGATTATGAAAAAAAAAAAGATGTTATGTCTGATAAGTGTGATTAAATCGGTTACTAGACGTAGGAAGTCGATTAAAGTACAGGCTCCTATTTTTGGAAACGTTCCATGTGACTACAAATGGCCCACAAATGACAAAACAGGAACGAATTATCGTCTTTGAATTTCTTTAAAAATTATCTAAAATTTCTGAAGAATCTTGGGAGCTGTTATTTGTATACTTGTTAGGTAAAAAGTGTTCCAATGTCGCACCCTACAACCCTCGGTGCCATGGATCCCCGGCTCTGAATCGTCCCGTAGAGCGGTTCGATCCACGGAACGATTTATCACTTCCGATTTTCAAGTGGCCAGCGACAGCAGCCCGTTACTCATTCGTCGCGCGTCCGCTTCCTCGAAGCTGTTGTCTCCGCGAGCGACGACAGGAACGTATTTTCTTATTGGCGTCTCGTGCGAGTCTCGCAAGGGAGGTCAACATCCGTTCACCTCCTCATCCACTCCGCGGAATGCCTATCTCCCTTAGTCATCTGTGCAATAGTGTTCTGTAAAAGTGTCTGGCCGTGGCGGAACAAAGGAATCGATATCCCCAGCGACGGCTGTTTCGACGCGTTCCTTGGTTATTTCGTGATTAATTCTTTACCTCCGCTGGTCTACTTAGGGTCCGCGGTTAATTGCTTCGGCGGAGGCAGGCGAAGTTAAAGAAGACAGCTCCGTTCCGTTGAGAAAGTTGAGTCTAGGTGACAGCAAGCGAATCTCTCAAGGTTTTCGACTCTTGAAGATTCCTTTGCTTGAAGATCATTCATTGTAGATGGCCCCAAATAACTGGTGTCTGTCTACTTTCACGCGAAGAACCATCTGTCATCAATCGTGAATCTGAGTCCGTGCGAAGCGTCCTCTAAAAAAGTGTGAGTCATTTATTAAACGCTTCCCACACTTGACCTCTTCTTTTTATCAGTCCAATTATATCTTCAGCCTTTTTAATCTCCCTAACTCCTACCTTATCTGCCATATCACGCTCTAAGATTTTTCGTTGCCGAACTCACTTGTCAAGCTGAAAATAGGGAAAATCCGGTGCCCAATTTCGCTGCTCGATCCACGAGAGACAAAGGCATGC
Source organism: Perdita meconis (assembly GCA_030770465.2). Taxonomy (NCBI): domain Eukaryota; kingdom Metazoa; phylum Arthropoda; class Insecta; order Hymenoptera; family Andrenidae; genus Perdita; species Perdita meconis. The sequence continues at coordinate 13,401,287 of JASKOS020000009.1, read as the reverse complement.
AGGAGCACTTTGAATTTGAAATTCGATTCAGTCGATCTACCCTGTTCCAATCTTCTCGTTCAAGTGGATATATGCCATCCAGATGAATGTTCCCGTGTGCACGAAAACACTCGGAGCGGTGGCAACGGCCAACAATTATCGGCTGATCCGTGAGCTGGAATAAATTTCGACCGGTAGTCCCCCAAGCGGCGCGTGATCGTCGTGGAAAACGAGGCGTTCCTTGAATTCCCTCCAACGGCGCGACCATCGGACGCGTAAATTAAGATGTACTCGGTGTCGTAAGCGCGCTAGTAAAGTGTCGTGTTAAGTGGTAATTTTATAATACTCTAACGGGACTCTAACGCAGGCGTTCGATTATTCACTGTGTTGATCAGGAGGTTCGAACCGTTAGACTGAAGAGTAAAGTGTTAGTTCTGAGTAGTTGTAAACGCACGGGTCATTATATTTTTTGTTAGCGCAACTGTTGTAGCCATTTGCTGGAACTCTGGGAGAGTGAAGTCTTCTGGCGTCGAGTTTCTTTGCTGGCTAAACTTGAGCGCAGGATTTGCGGGGATTTGAATTAAGACTTGGGACAATTTTTAAATTATTTTTAGGCTGGTGTTTGTTGTTTTTCAGAAATTTTAATTCCAACTAAAGCTGATTTTAATCCACTTTCATTTTTATACAGTGATTCACAAGTTCATTCATAAAGTATATATATTTAATTTATCTTTTCACATATATATTTACGTTTATAAATTAAAAATGAAAGAAGCTGAATAAAAATGAAATGTGAAAGCTGAAGAAAATTATGATAGGAAGAAAAATACAACACACTAGTTTTCACTAGATTAATTAACTTTTAAGCATATGTGGATAAAGCTACGAGTCACTGCCTTCTAGTAAAAACTCCCACGAATTTAATTTATAACCTCGTAAATCGATTCTTGATTACTGACAGTGTGTCTGAAAAACTCTTAAAGTGAATCTGACGCAAAATAAGAGTATTTTTCGATTTTGCATTTTATTAAAGTTTCCTTCTTAAGTAATGGTGAAATATTTTATAATAAAAGTGAATAGTAAATTGCCTCTATCTTGTGTGAAACTGCATATTTGATTTATCAGTTTTTTAGAATATGAAACAATTATGACAAAGAATGAAAACAAATAAAACTGCATAAAATAACACGAAAACTAAATAATATGTTCTATATTTCAGACTCTCGGTAATAATGAAAAACAGAGAATACTTAAAACTTTAGTCTAATTGAAAAATGTCTTAAAGTATTTTATTATCTTTTATTAATTTAGAATAGTAGTATTCTAAGCAAATTTTTTCTCACATTGAAATAATACTCTCGAAATTATAAAACTGTCTCAATGTCAATAAATAAATCAACGTGATCACAACGGTTGAATATTTATTCAAAAACTTGCCATATTTGCTGCAAATATTTGATTAACTATTTGTTACAAAAACTCGCAAAACACTTGCAGTTTTTTATTGTGCTGCAATCAGAAAATCCACATTTGTAGTTCATCCATAAATACCATTGCTCAACATTTTCTCCCTTCCTCCTATTTCCGGTCTTATAAATCAGATAGCCTCATTAATTCTTCACACACTCCAATATTCAAAATCCTCCACGCTATTTCAAATTCCATATCCCTACTTCATGTTTCAATTATAGTCTAACGAACCCCGTATCCATATTCCATGTCCGGAAATTGAGTGTCGCCAGACAAGAATGAATATTATTCACGCCAATGTAAATATCCCTGACAGTCAAAGTGTTAAATAAGCAATTAGAATCTGGAGCAAATAATGCAACCGTTGTCCAGCATCGAATAACGATCTCACGACACGATAGCAATATGGGCCAACAAGAGTATCCCCATGATTCGGTCTCAGAGGACGTACGAAATTGCTTCTATGTGTCAGTGGATCATCTGACTCGGCAGACAGATCCGAGTGACACAGGATGACGTAAACGGCGGTTCTGACGGGTCGTGTAATCACCGATCGGATAATTTTCGGCCCGCTTATATCGAACCTGTCAAGTGGTTCGCCTCGAGCGGGCTGCGCGTGGGACAGGCGTGTAGTGCTCTCGGTGGCTCGGTCGGGATCGGCCATTGCTATGAAGACGTAATTGGACCGGTTGACAGTTTCCGAGCATTCATTTGACGTGTGACATGATTCGGACGCATCCAGCCGTTGTCACATCTTCAATTGCCTCCTCCGTCGGGGAGCAATCATCGTCCTGCGGCTCGCGAGAATCGCCGTGCCGCCGCCGCCGGGCCAGTGTCTTCTCTCGATGACCTGTGTCCACTTCCTTCCTTATCTGTTTCGTCTGCGGCGTAACGCGATCCCGCAGCTCGACCGCGAAAACACTCGATCATGTGCCTTGCTCGAGCTTCTGAAACGGGAGTGCGTTGAGATAGCGGCAGATATGCCTTCTGGGAGCACGAACTTGCGTTTGGTATGCATCTTGGTCAGTGTACTGCTCTGGGTCACTGTCTTCTCCTTTGTAAACGGTCTTCTTATCACTTGTCACCGGACGCCTTCGGGAGAGATCGCTGCTCCGTGGCGGGAATTTCTGAATGATTTATGTACCTGCTGTCTCAATGTCGACTCATACTTAAGGGAGACTTGTGGTACAGTTCCGGGGATTCGTAACTCATTCAGGAGTTGGTAGCAAGCAACGCCATTCACTTTTGTCTTGTCAAACCCTTTCTGCAACTTCCGAAGTCTTAATCAACAAACTTTCTCTCTGAAACCCCAGCAACCAGGAACAAGAAATTATTCAAACAATTCATACAAGTTGCCCAAACTTGACTCAATAAAAAGAGCCTTTCCTTTTCCCTTCGCAAAGATACCTTTGAATTTCCTCCCACGGTCTAAAACGAGTAATCCCAAAGCAAATCACAGGTTCAGGTTCTATATCGATGAATTAACAATCGAGTCCCAGGAACCGCCGCGCCTTGGTGGGCCGATTGAAACGTTCGCGGTCTGAAAAGCCTCCGGGTAACACAGGAGATATCCGGGGCAGGGAAACTCGAATGGTTCCGTGGGGGCCTCGGGGGAGCCTTTAATAACACGGTGCTCCGGCGGAGAAGATCGAAACGGATCCAAGGGCGAGATACCAGAAGCTAAAAAGTTAATCGTGCCTCGGCGAGAGCGGGTTTCCGTCGGGACAGTGATTATGTTAATCGTTAGGCCGTTCCAGGTATTGATAACGGTATATTGCGACAGGCACGAGATCGTGCACCTTGCAGCAGATTATACCTGGCTAACTCGACGGTAAATAGAAACCTTACGCGATAACGAGAGTCGCGCGCGCGCTCGTTCCGTGCAGGGTGGTGGCCAACGTCTCAGGTGAATTATCAGCGGACGGGCGTTGGTATTCGGCGCGGTGGACGTACCGCGACATCCTGGAACCTGTTTATCGGGAACGGTTTAGTCGGAACCGGCCGTTCCACGACGAGTATTAATTGTAATTATAACCTCGCCGCTAATTGTGCGTTAGTGGATAGCGGAATGGCTCGAACAAACAGAGCGTTGAACGAGTACGAGCGGTGTGACAACTCGATGAAAACTGAAGCTGCGGGGAATCTGCTATTCTATTTCGAAGGAATTGTTGAGAAGGAGTCGATGAATTGGGAGTACTTGTTGAACAGTTCAGTATACGAATATTTTGTATATACAATGTTTGAAATAAGAGGAAAGGGTTTTAAGGGAGGTTGTTTAATCTTTGGAAGTACTAACAGATTTAATTTTTTTCTTTTATAGTAGATTAGCAGAAGGATTTTTGTAAATTTGTGGAATTGATTAACAAGGATAAGGATGAGTATTTTCTAGAATGATATCAAATTGCAAGAGAAAATTATAGAACCTGCAGAATCTGTTTTTAAACTATGAAACTCTTGACATTTTAAACTTGATTTTCTCAAAATTAAGTACACCAAGTGCATTTATCCAATTTGTGAGTGAAATGTGTCTTAAAGAAATGTTCAATCATCCCTTTTTTGTTGAAAAACTTATGAAGACTGATTTATTTTCAGATCATTAGAGTAAGACGACCCTGAAAAAAAGAGGAACAAGTGTTTCTTTTTTACTTTAATTCAGATCTCATTTATCTAAACTGCCTCAAGTTTCAATTATCATTTTACTTTGAACATTCTACCAAATCTATACAGTAAAATCAATTTCAACACCAAAAATATTTTCTGTATAAAAAAAAATTGAAGCAAAATTCCCACAAAATCGGGACACCGGGGCTGGTTGGCTAATTTTTTAGCATTTGATTTTTAATAAATTATCTAAGTGAAATACCACCATAACGATTATTATAAATAAATTATTAAAGTAAATTTAATGTAATAGTAATTAATGTATTTTAAGATTTTTCGAACGCCTTCCGAGTTGGTCAACCAACCCCGATCATGGGGAACCTGGAAGGTGTTGGAAAAATGTTAAAATACTTTAGTATACCTACTTCTACGAAGGAGCAGGTTGACTATACATATGTACAATTAATTAAGAAAACGTTGTTAGCAATTTATTTATGATTTATTATCAAATATCAGTTATCTTTCTTTTATATTTTAATAATAAACTAAAGATTCCTTTTAAAAGTTAAAAATAAATTATAATGTATTTATATCTTATAAATATCATGTAATTGAATTTAAACAAAACATAAAAATCGTTTTGCTTGCAATAATTTAAAGCTTTATGATTTTTTGTATGTTCTCATTATTGTATGAAATAAGGTCATTAACTTTTAGTAACGAAAAATTAATACAAATTGATATTAACTAATTGGTCAACCAACCCCGGACATTTTTAGCCAACCAGCCCCGAACAATCAGTTTGACTTCAATGCTATATATAATCTTGAAACAATTATATGTATATGAAAAAAAACTACTGCTTCAATAAGTCGTCAAATGAACAAACTTTAAAGTAGTCCCTTAAAATTTACTCTGTTCTAACTATATAAACTGTGGAAACAAAATCTTTGGGAAAACATATTTACTTACGCAGTTAATTTTTCGACAAACGTGTGCAACTTTCAAACGACGTATAATGGCAATGTCGAAAAGAAATGAATGGCATGGTAGAAGTTTCTTCTTGCAACAATAAATTATCTCGCGGCACATTACGCGTGAGTGTAAAGATATTAGCAGTTGGCCAACCTGCCCTTATAGACAAGCAGCCCCGGCTCCCCTATTTCCAGAATATCAAACTAAAAAATCCCCGAAAGTACAAAAACACTAATTTCATATTGCTTCAGACCTCCAATTATTCAATACTTCGAAAAGTACAGTAATAATTCATATCTGAATATCCTTCTAAAATCCTATTTTAAAAGTCAGCTTCAAAGGCCATCAAATATTCCATCGTCAAATTATTCTGAACCCGAGACGCAGTCGTAAATACAGTTCGATTCGAATCGCCGAATAGAAATATCCGGATTTTTACGTATTTACCTTGGCTTGGAGCTGACTGATCGGCTTGGACGGGTCACTCGCGCGAGAGAAGATCAAAATATCGCGTCGCGCGGGATCGTGCACCGCCGTCAGGGAATATAACGAAACCGAGTCTGACCGGTGAAAATTACATTTTCGTTTCGAAACTCGATCGCATTTCGATTTTGCGCCACGCGTCGCCTCCCGTCGATACGTATCGCATAATTGCGACGCTGTCTATCTTTTCTGCGACCCGGATTGGCTTTTCCGATAGGCTCAGCTGTCTACTCGATTCTGCGTCTCGGACTCGGTCGACTGTGAAATCATGTCGACTTTCGCGATCATTATCCCGTGGATTTGTTTACTGCGTAACTGTGCAATCGCATTAACTGATTCGCTGCAATTGTATAATGTGAAACGATTTCTAATGATCTGCTTGATTAAAAAGCTGGGAATCTGCAACATTAAAAAATTTGATTCCTTTCAGGTTTTAGAAGTAAGGCTTTTTTTCCATTCGTCGAGTTTAAGGCAGAAAGGAAGGATTTGAAATTTCGAATAATAAAAAAGAAATAAATCTCTTACAGAAAGAGTTTTGTGCAACATTATCCCTCGAAGATATTGGTTTCTGTGTATCCCATTCCGCGGAGTGTACGATATTTCTTTTTATCTCGATTGCCGGTAATAGTTTTGTGGAACAATGTCCCGAATCGGTAGGAAGCTACACGCTTCCTCGGCGGATGGAGGCGGAGCCCCGGAGCGGAATCCAGAAAGAGGATTACGAGATATAACTCGATTACAGAATCTCGAGTATCCTTTATATTTCACCGGGCGTGTTTTCTTTTCCCTCGACTGCAGCACGCTTGCGACAGGTTAATTTTCTCCTACCACCATTTTCTACTTTCGCGAGAGTTCCCTGCTCCCTTTTCAGTTCCTCGATTCTCCCCGTTCCTCTCCCCCTTTCCCGTCCCGCGCGATACACGAACGAAAGGAATATCGCGGGAAAGGAGCGTAAGATGAGGACACTGATGGCGATACGCGACGCTCCTGAATTGAAATATAGATGGCAACCATCCAATATTCATGCTGCACTAGTCATTTCCACAGAAAGGGAAAACTTTTCCCCGTATTTCGCTCGTACTCCACGCTCCTCACGGATCGTTAGCGTTCTATCAATCATTTATGTTGAAACGGATGTTCTTACTACCAATTTAGCCATTTTGTTGTACACATGAATGTTAATTCATGCAGGCCACCGAATATCGGGTCAAAATTGACCCTGTGACTATTTTACAGTTCGCTGTCTGAGGGTTAAAACAGTAGCCGGAAGTTTTTGGAATCTTTAAACGTTCTGGCGAATTACAGATTTCTACGCGATGAAAAACTATGTATACCTTTGTCTTTATTTACTTATTTACTCATTTAACGGGTGGCACTTTTTGATAAAATCTATACAATAGGAACTATAATTATAATACGTTTTCTTCTAACTTATCTTATATGTTTCTTTATATATTTATATATTTCTTATATATTCGTCTTATATATTATCTATATATTATATTTTTACTGTTCATTATAATGATATTCTTGCTAGAAGCTGCGAAACTCTGGGACTTATTCACAGAGTATTGAATTTCTTTAAAGACACGAACTTTCTCAAAATTCTTTACTTCTAGTTGACCAGACCCATGCTTGAATATGGAAGTGTAATCTGGTCTCCATATTTCAAATCTCACGATTATAATATTGAGGAAATACAGCATACATTTTTAAGGCTTGCTGCAAAACACATGGGGTGTCCCATGTCATTTGATAACCATAATTATGACGTGATGCTTAATATTGTAAATGTTCAAAACGTTGAGCTGTAGAAGAATTATTTCAGATATTATATTTGTGTATAAAGTACTCTGAGGTGGCATACGCTGTCCTTCTATTATTAACCTTTTTTACTTATATGCAAATACTAGAAGTCTAAGGAATCACTCTTTATTATACACTCTACCTCATCGCACATCTCATGGCCATTATAGCTGTATAAATCGAATATGTAACCTCATCAACTCTGTTCATAATAATGTTGATATATTCTGTCAGTCTCTTGACTCGTTAAGAAGCTGCCTACGACGTATTATTTAATTAAGGTCTCTATTTCTTTTGTATGCTGTACCAAAGGGTTTTTGCCCGTGAATAAATATATAAATAAATAAATAATAAAACACATACATGGGACGTATGGATGGTATTAAGATTCGTCACCTGATATAGACTTTGCCCGATTTAGAAAAGAATTAAGCGAAGAGACAAAGAAGTCAAGTTGGTGAGCGTGTGCATTTGCCTACATATTTAGAAATTTTCATTTATTCATTTACCAGAGTATATATTACATGCGTGTTCACATCAAAATTATAGGTACATATATAACTGACAAAAACATACATCCTAAAGAGGTAATCATAGTTACCTGTACATAGGTCTGGTTTAAACCATAAGAATTAAGAAAAAGAAAAGAAAACAGAAAACTTACATACTACGGGCCTTTAAGGCATTGCACATTTCCAATTATTTGCAAAATTTTATTTTACAACATTCTAGTTCCTATACAAGGTCGTAATTATAAACATTTAAGGTGATATTTTTACTGTTTTTAATTTGGTTTGAGATTTTGTTTTTTAAATTTCTTTTTTTCACATTTAATATCTTCAATTCTTTAGGAAGATCATTAAATGCTTTTATAGCTACCCATTCATTATATTTAAAACTAATAGTTTTTGATACTTTTGGTAAGATCAAGTTTTTGTTTCTTGTAATGCTTTTCGATTCACTATACCTATTTTGTAACTCATTGTAATAATATAATAGTGACTCAACTACAAAAGACTCATGAATTTTTAAAGGACGCTTGAAATCTGCGTCATTTTTCACTACAATTTTTAACAATTTATTCTGCAATGACTCGAGTGTGTTTACTATATTCTTGTATGCTCCGCCCCATGCTCAAATTCCATAGCTTGCAATGCTATGGAATACGTCTAATACATTCGCTAGCAGAAACGTTAGTTCGAAATAAGGTCTGAATAATTCCTAACAAAAAATTAATCGCATGCTACAGTTAAATCTTCTGAAACAACTCTATGTAAAAATAAATTACAACTACTTCATACAACATTCTTCTGCGGAAATCGACCAAAAACCACTCTAAATCTCTGGGGCTCCCATTTTTCACAAAATCACTTCGCAAGACATCCGCATCAGAATTTTGCGATGCAAATGCTCATTTCCCTTCACAATCGGCCGGAATCCTCGAAGCCACGGTCCGGGCGAAGTTAGATCCCACCGGATAGCGTAACTCCAGCCCCGTCGGTGTCGATTGAACGCTGCGACGGGGTTGGCAACGAATCAGCATGACAAAGAACGTGGAAGGAACCCGGGGTGGCTCTGGGCTACCGTGGACGTTGCAGCATCGAGGGCAAAGGGGTGTGTGGCCAGTGAAATCTGTCACCCGGATGTCAATCAATATTTCGAGGGGTCCCCGACCGCCCCCTAACCCCCTTTTCGGCGTTCCCTTGTCCGGGAACCACCCTCCGCGCTGCTCTGCCTGGGTCCTATGCGTGGATCAACGAACCGAATCGGAGCACGGTCCTCGCGAGCTCCTCTCCGCCGCCGAGAGGGGGTGATTAATTTTCCACTAGGAAATTAATCAGACGGAAAGAATCTGTCGTGCGTGGACGCGGGCGCGCGATCAACGGCGGCAGATGGGAAGACAGCGATCGGATAGAAGTGTGCGACGCTCGCCTCCTTTAATTTACGACACCCACGGTCGTCGTTTAGAACAGTTTCATAAATCATAACGGCTCGCCGCCGCGAGACTATCGAGTTAACGGTGGCTCGAGCGTTATTTACGGTCCCGAGCAGAGTGAACCTTGTGCCGTTTGGTGTATTCAGTGAAGGGGTTGCGAAATTTTTTTTTAAGAACCGATCGATGGACTTCACTTTGTAATACTTTGTTAAGTGCTTGGTTCTCTTCGCGTTTCGTTGTCTACCAGTTTCTAATTCTTTGGGGGTGGGCTGTAGTTTGTGTGATTGTGAAATCAAGATTTTATATATGGAAATGAGTTGAAAATTAGGGAAAATGTTGATGTAAGGGAACTTGTATTTATGGAATTTTTAATACTATGGAATATTTGCTATATAGGATTTCTGATAGATCTTTCATAATTATTTTAGGGAAAATTGATTAATTGGTTTTAGTGTATTAAAAGTGACGAAGCACAATCTCAGAAATTGAGTTTTTTCTTGTTTAAATATATTGATACGATTCATTAATGTACATTTATTTGAATTATAAGGGTAGTTTTTGGTATACAAAGAGAAAACAGAAATTTTGATTTATTGTATTACTTATTTATAACATATCTAATGGCTCCTATAAGAAGATCCTGTAAGTCATTAAAATTATGATAGTTACACTATGATAATCAATGATATTTGGTTCGTACACTTGATTTGAAAGTTTTCTTGTTGTAGAATTAAGAAAAAAGTAGAACTTGTCTAGTTCCCATGAAATAGTATTACTTCGCATCCATCAAAAGACAAAATAATAAGGTTTTCCATTGAAAAACATTCTTTAAACTATTGCAGATCTTGTGATGTAAACAATTTTAATTTCTAGGATTGTCTTCAGGGAACTATTTATGATAATAAACTAAAAATTCTAGCAAACTTAAAAAAATAACAGAGAACATGAAATCGCCTTCATTCACTATCTACTGTTACTGTATCTAAAGCTTATAAATCTTTAGGCTTTCTTAAGCGATGTGCATCTAAATTTGTGAACCCTAGCACCTTCAGACTCTTATACATATTGCGCGCTAGTAAGACCACATTTAGAATATGCTGCTACGATATGGTCGCCTTATCTATTGTATCAAAAACAGCAGCTTGAAGGTGTACAACATTCCTTTTGTAGATATGTAGCATACAAGATTGGGCAAAAGATGGCAATCACTGATCATAACTACCAATCTATTATGAATACCCTCAAGATTAATACTCTTGAAACCCGAAGAACTTGCGCAGACTTGGTGTTTCTTCATAAAATTCTTAATGGTTCCATCTGTTGTCCTCAACTGCTTGAGCTTGTTAATCTCTATGCTCCTGCAAGGTCCCTCAGACCCTCGCTTACATTTTATATCCTCTTAGATACACCTCGAAATTCTCTAACTCTGACCCAATTAATCGTGTATGCGTATTGGCCAATGTTCTAGGTAGTGATTTGGATCTATTTTGTTGCTCCATTTACTCCCTAAAAATGCAAATTCTTAAATCTAACTAGCGTATCTTTTGTTTACTCTTATTCATTTTGTACTCGATATAATGTATAGTCTCTTATCCGTCTCTTTGTACACTAATGGGAAACTATTCCCGTGAAACGGAAATAAATAAATAAACTATCTAATAAAACCCTGATTAATCGGCATTCAATAATATTTAATTTGTATCGCATACTCATAATCGGAGTTCCAATAATTGTATAATATGTGTAATATTACACATATTATAGTCATAAGAAAACCTTCCTTCATAGACAATATAATTGATATCTAGCTCTGCGACCGAAATAGCAGGACACTAAAATGTAACATTCAAAACATTCCCATAGAAAATTCCATAAATAAACTTTCTTTCTCCACTAGCTAAACTCATTTCGTTAACCATTAGCAAAACCCAACCAAAAACAACTCAAATGCCAACTTTCGCGCCACCCCTTACCAAAAACTCTCATCAACATACCGCATAATCCCCAAAATAACAATTATCGATGCACAAATAATCCTCTCCTACACAGAATGACGTGTTAATCAAAAGGTTAACAAAGCGAATCCCGAAAGTCCATTAAACCACCCACACGAAAACACTATTGTCGAGCTCCCCAACCCACGGCACGCCACGAGCAGCGGATCGCCCCACAGAAAAAAATCGACTGCGAGTCGAAGAGCCACAGTCCATCTTTCCGCCCCAATTTGTCTTCAACGAAGATCAATCCCGCAACCAGATCTGTGCCTCGGGCTACAAAGCGATCATCTCCTCGGCGAACGGGCAGCCGCTGCTTAACATTCGCCAGGGCGGAAGGCCTGTTTAAGCGATCCAGGCTCAGGCCATCGATCGATCGTCCGACGCTCTCGAGAATGTACATACGTCGAATAATTGCGACACAGATGCTGCGGGGCGTTTCGAGTGAAAGCGAGGCTGGAAAACTGGGGGATGAAGAAAGAGAGATGGGGGCAGGGTCGTCGGTGATTCTCGAATTATATATATATATATATGTATATAGTGTACTATATAGGGGAGGGTTGCGTCGGAGTGCACGTCATCCCTTCCGCGCTTCGACGTCGTCATAACCGTTAACGTTATCTGTGCCGCAGAATATTGCTGAAGGGCGGGACTCAGGTCGGGGGACGCGGAGGGCCGGACGTTCCCCGTGCATGTTCCTCAAAATAGAGTTACAAACTGTAACTACGTTTCGGTGCATTAATGCCGCGTAGGAGCGTGGGCTGGTCCCGCCGTCGGAATCCGCGTTACGCGCGAATCGATCGGCGGTTGCGACGCTTTGCCGAGGGATGAAGCACGCCGGCGAGCTCAGAAGGGACAACCGACAGCCGGGCCTCCCTGGATCGTAGTGGGGTCACTTTAAAATTTAAATCGACCTTTTGCCTCGTCCTGCCCGCAGCGTGTATCACTCTTCGTCCCTACGTTTGCTCGGGACTTGGTCCGACAACCGGGGGATCATACGCTGGCGTTGCTGAAGTTGTTGGATTTGGGCCTTCACGGGGTTGTAAAGACTTTGGGCTTCCTTCTCCATTGCGATCTTTAATAAGAAGTACTGAAATATCTAATTATTAGGCTGAATTTTTATCAAAATTCATATTTTCAACGGCATAGGAAAAGAAAATCAGCTTAAATAAAAGTGTCTTTTTCTGTCTAAGTATTATAAAATGTATTTTATTTTCGATATTTTATACACTGGCTTGAGTGAAAAGTTCGTACTGTTTGTACAATTTTTGGCTCTTAGCCCAGGAAAATTAGAAATTTCTGCGAAAAAACTAAAAATAGGTGGATCTTTCCACGAATCACTTATTTTTGTGATAGCTATGAACTTCTGGAAAATTAGTCAAATGTTAAAAAAAGTAGTTTTTCGCAAATAAATCAAAAATGGTTGGTCTAATTGAAAATTGTTTTAGATAAAAGTTTGAGATTGTGGAATTCTGCGTAAAAAAGGTTCTATAATATTTTTTGAGAAACGCAACCGTTTTTGCAATAATACGTCCTTAATGTTTTCACGGTGGTATGTACATTATAATAGGAGCACGTTTATTGAACTTTATCGCAAAAAGTATTGAATTTATGAAAAAATGTTATAGAACCTTTTTTACGCAGAATTCCACGCTCTTAAATTTTTTTCTAAAACATTTTTCAATGAGACGAACCATTTTTGAGTGATTTGCGAAAAATTACTTTTATTAACATTTGACCCAAAAAAGGGGGGGAAGCCGGCAGCCGATTAACGATGATCTTTCAGAAGTTCATACCCATCACAGAAATAAGCGAATCGTGAAAAGATCCACCTATTTTTAGTTTTTTCGCAGATTGCCCACTTTTTAGTCTAATTTTCCTGGGCTATCTGAAGCTTGAGAAGTTCTACAAGTGTAAAAATCAAATGAACAAAGCTATATTGATGTGAAAAATGGTCTTTTAGTTTAACCAAAGAAACAGCACGAATTTTATACGCAACCTGATAGTTTTGTATGTGCTCCCACCCTTATATATTTTAGCACATTCAAAATCGTTATAGTTGCATAAAAATCTGCAGTCTAGTAATTATGAAGTGGGGGAAATTTTTGAATATCTTATTATGATCCTTATCATCCTTCCCATGACTTCTTATGAGAAAAATTTCTCACTTCTGCTAAGTTTAAGAATCATTCTCTGCTCTGAAAAAAGAGTCTTAGAGCGAAGAATGCTTATCCTACTTCTTAATTCCTTTATACGCCTCACAAAAGGCCTCCAAAGCGATTAGAAATCGAATGTATTACCACCCCAAAAACCGCCGGCGCGAGATTATCAGATCAGAGGCTCGTTCACGTGGCCGAATACCCCCGTCGGCGGTTTTAATTCGTCCTTCCGCCCCATTTTTTGGCAGCGGCTGGTCCGTAGTTCGGGGGCCGGCACATTCTCCCCGTCCGTAAGAGGATTAAGATATTACTTGAGCGCGGCGGCGAGCAAGCGTCACGAAAACACGGGCTTTAACACGCTTTATTCGCTTCGTGAAAATTCACGTCTGAAAGTGCAACCCCTATCCCGCCTCCCTCTCGTGTCTGAGGGTTTACGCCGCGCGGAAAGAGGGTTGGCGAGCATAAAATCGCTCGTGTACACGCGCCTGCATACACCTACTCGGGAGCAACCGTGCTCCTTCCTTCCTCGCCGACTTCTTCAAACGAACTCCTTTCCCCTCTCACTGCACCGAGACCGTCGCGCGTTTATTGAAAATGTTTCTTGCGATTATAGTTCGTTTCGATGCAATCTTCTTCGTGGGATTTTTGGGATATGGGGAGGGGCTTCGAGGCTTGGGGAAGGATTGAATTCGATGGAGCTTAGGTTTTGAGGATGCTCGAGGATCTTCGAGATGGATAAGTGTGCAGATAGATCCTTTTCGATTGTCGGGCTTTTGTTGGTCGCTAACCCGTTTGCTACTTCTTTCTCGGCAATCGGTTTAGTTGTATAGTGCTATTATTAGGTACTGGAAAAAGTTCATGCGAGTCTTTAGAACAAGATTATAATATTTTAAGAATTTTTTTATACATTATACAGGTAGAAGTCTCGTTTTTTTTGTAAAAATCTCGATTTAAGTTCATTGTTAATAAAAAAAAAAAGCCATACAAACTTTTTCCGGCACCAGCTTTAGCAATTTTTTTAGGAAATGTCATGCAATAACAAATGTTCGGGTACCCAATAAAAAATCTTTCTAGCGTAGAACTTTAATAATTCCAGTTAATATTCACATACTAAAATACTTATAATTTGAATGCAAATTTGTATGCATTTATGGATCTCCAAGAATATTTACAGATTTTTAAATATATTAGGTTCGCAAATAAGTTCCTTCAATGTTTGGTATTTATTCCACACTATGAAACTACACGAACTTATAAGGGAACATCCCGAACCCGGAAATTCAAAAAATTATGCAACTTCGGGTATATTTTTTTGCTGTCCAAATTCACTCGAAGGGGTTGATAACTCGCGAACTATGAGAGATAGGAAAAAGCTTTTGAGACAAAAACTACTTCTTTCAATTATATCTACCAAATGGTAGAAAATTCATCGATTATTTAAACAATTAGGAGAAAGTTACAAACAAAAATATGAATAACTTTTAATAAATCTTCTACCATTTGGTAGATATAATTGAAAGAAGTAACTTTTATCTCAAAAGCTTTTTCCTGCCTGTCATAGTTCGCGAGTTATAAAATAGAATCGAAACATAGCCAAATTTTCAAAGGGTAATTTTAACTCCTTACAGTGAATGTGGGCAGCAAAAAAATTGCGTAATACGAAGTTGCATAATTTTTTGAATTTCCGGGTTCTGGATGTTTCCTTGTTAGTCAAGCGAATATATTGTAAAATTATTTGATAATCTCCAGATTTGAATAATGCATTCTATTGGATTAATAAATGAGTTCCTTTAATTTTTTTAGCGTGAAGTGAATGACTCCAAACAAACGAACTTATTTGCCAATTCAACGGAATGGTATAAAGACGAAGACACCTAATGCTGTTATCTAATGTTATTAAACCTAACCTACTAAAACATGATTTTGTATAAAAATCCGCAATCCGCTAATAATTATTATATCATTATGAAACCATATTACAAACCTTACTTCAAATCCTCTGCATTTCCCTTAATAACGCACAAAGTAATCAAAACGCTATACAATAAAAATCTAGAACACTCAGCAGCTAGATAATTGAGATCACCGTAGCTCCCAAAGCAAAGTAATAAACACCTCCCCTAACTTAGATCCAGAAGCATCAACTGCTATCCCTTCTCGCCGATAACTAGCACGCTGCAAACTATTCGCCTCTACCAGAAGACCTCCAGAGTTGCTCACGGGCGCAACCCCTGAGCAATCCATAACCCCCGCAAAGCGATCCTCGTCGAGCCAGTCCCTAAAGCAGACGAAATTCGCAGCTTTCTTCCAGGCAGCAATTCGGAAACACCGCAACAGTCCACGGCAGTTAGTCTCCCCGTCGCCACAGAAGCGATCCGACGCATCCGCTACTCGATGCCGGGGGCGAAGGTCGCGGAGCGTCTCCGCAAATATGATTGCACGTAGTGCAGGAATCCCGAAACCGTGGGGCCGCGTCGTGCATATTTGAGAACGGAGCCATGTTGCATTCGGTCGTCGCGGCGACGAGTGGCGCGGGTCCCGTTTATCCGTCGTCGCTCTTCGCCGCGGATGCATTAAATTCCCACACTGATACGCGTCCCCGTGGAAGCGATGCCGTCGCAGGATGCCGTGCGACGACAAGGACGACGGTCGACGACGGCGGCGGCTTTGAGGGCGCGGAGTGCCGCACTCGACGTGTCACGCGGCGCCCTCTAACACTGGCGTAGTACTCTCCGGAATTATTTTGACCGTTCTTTGTCCCTTTCGAACCCTCGACGGAGGCTTCCTCCGCGGCACCGCGTCCCCTCGCCGCCCACGAAACGTAGTATCGACGTGTCCGCCTGGTGCGGTCCGCTTCGACTCGCGCGCGGACCCCTAGATGCTAAAGGTTACACGAAAACATTTCGCGAGTACATTCGCGATGCCCTTCGAGGGTGGGCGGAAAGAAGCGCGAAGGACCGCCGACGTCGCTACGGGCTCTACGCCAATGGCAACCTAGTCGGCAATAGCGCGTGGCGGCGTCGTCGACACGGGGATGGTGGCTCCCCTCTTCTCTCCTTCTCGTTCCTTGGCGCTGCCACCCTTGCCTGCTGCCCCCGGTGTGCCCGCGCAAGGCAGAGTCGGAGTCGTACTACTTTGATCGCCACTCAAACATTTTCGCTACCCATCCCCCGCAGCAGGCAGCTTCCTCTCGCGCGGGGGCGCGCTGCTTGCCACCAACTAATTACAGTGTGGATCAAAGAATTCATCGAGCGTCGACGCGCTTCGCGCGCCACTGTGTGTATCATGCGTGCGTCGATGCTGGAGGAAAAGAATGGTGCAAGAAGGGCGCGAAAGGGTGAGAGCCCAGAGAGAGAGAGAGAGAGAGAGAGAGAGAGAGAGAGAGAGAGAGAGAGACCCGGTGGACCCTCGCACCTCCCGTGCACGACCCTCGCTGCACGACCTTATGACTTCGACGGAATATTCCTGGACACATTATTTCCTCCTACCTGCGACTGCTCGACGACGCGTTTCGGTGTTTCGAAGTGTGCGGCGAAAGGGGAATAGAGTTGGCGTTGTTTTGCGAGATCATTAGAGACTACGGGGTTGGCGGATGCGGGAAACCCTTTCTAAAAATGTAGACTTTGCTCTTTCGCGGCATGCAGGAAACCGAAGCGACGAACCTTTTGCTTCCGAAGTATTTTGTCACCGCAGAAAATTCAGATGCGGTTAAAACTATAGCTTTTGGTTACTTATTCTGTTGGCTGGACTTTGGAATTGGCTGCGAAGGCTGATAGTTATTGCTTATTTTTTAGAAAGTAGGATGATGGGGTGATCTGATTATTTAAGGTGAAGAAAAAAATTAGATTTATCCCTTGAAGTAGGAAAATATTCAACTGAGTCATGGTACTATCAATTTAGGAGAACACACTTCTCTCTTTGTCTACAGTGTAATTTATTAGAACCTATCATATGAGTGTAATCCAAGTTTCTGCTGCTTCCAATTAATAATAAATCTACAGGGTACAACAAAAATATTACAGTTGCTTGAAAGGGGTACAAATTCCTGAGGTGATTTTAAACAACTTTTTCCTTGGCGAAAATGTTAGGTAGGGCTTTTTTAACGAGTTATTAACGAAAAACACGAACCAATCGGGCAGCGAGTACAGTGGATTAATAATGGCGCGGACGATGGTAGACCAATACTACTCACAGCTGGAGCCCGCGCTCAACTTTATACATTCGTGCTTTGATTTTCGTAAATAAAACGTTAACAAAGCCCCGCCTTAACATTTTCGCCAAGGAAAAAGTTATTTCAAATCACCTCAGAAATTTTTAACCCTTTCAAGCAACTACAACATTTTTGTTACACTCTGTAGATTTATTACTAATTGGAAGCAGCAGAAACTTGGATTACACTCATCTGGTAGGTTTTAACAGATTAAACTGCAGTTAAGGAGCGAAGGGGTCCCATTGAAATCACCGAAACAGATATCACAGATACTGTTTTCATCGACCAGAATTCGCCGACTTTAAATTTGACCGACAACAGAATTAACCAATGGCAGAACTAACCAACAACAGAATTAACCGACAATAGCTCTAACCGGCAGCAATATTAACGGACAACAATAATGAGAGAGATTCACATTACATATTTTTTGCATCAGCAGTAATACTCTGATCAGAAAAATCTTTAAGTTGAACGATTTTATACAAAAGTATGAGACATGATAACTTCTTTATTCGAAAATTCTTTAATAATAAGGATATCGATTATAAAGCGAAAATGAAACAAACAAAATATATGTATATTGTCACATTTACACACGTACCTATGCATTATTAACATAAAAATCTTAGGATCAAACATAATCTCGAAAATAGGAAATGTATATGTATAGGTACTAAGTCTAAATATTTTTACAAAATTATAATAGAATATGATATGCTAACGCCTTTAGGAAATTTATTGTGTATTTATTGTGATTCAACCGACCACAAGAATGACCGACACAAAGAAATGTCAGTATATTTACTTTTGTAAATAATATCCAGAAAGAGCAAGCGGTAGTTGAAAACACATTAACCAAATTTTTAAACGGAAAAGCACCACGAAAGAAAAGAAGAAAAGATACGACAAAAGAGGAACAAATTCAAAGAGTTGTTAATAAAGCGTTCAGAATAGAGCACAATAAATTACCTAAAGGTATTAGCATATAATATTTTATTATAATTTTGTAAAAATATTTAAACTTAGTACCTAAATATACATACATAATTATTTCCTATTTTCAAGATTATGTTTGATCCTAAGATTTTTATGTTAATACTGCATAGGTACGTGTGTAAATGTGACAATATATATTTTGTTTGTTTCATTTTCGCTTTATTGCTACAGAATTTTCAAATAAAGAAGTTATGATGTCTCATACTTTTGTATTACATATAGCCATTTTCCTTTAACTCTCCCATTTTTGTAGTATTGTGAAAATCGTTCAACTTCAAGATTTTCCTGATCAAAGTATTACTACCGACACAAAAACTATGTTATATGAATCTCGCTCATTATTGTTGTCTGTTAATACTGCTGTCGGTTAATTCTATTGTCGGTTTAATTCTGTTGTCGGTCAAATTTGAAGTCGGTGAAAACTGTATCGGTGATTTCAATGGGACCCTAATAAAGATGTTTTAAAGAAATCTATTACAAAAATTAACATTATTTTCTTCAGGAAACATTTGCATCCCTGGATTAAAATAGAGCACCCTGTATATCTATCTCACGCTTTCCTTCTCACCCCCACAAAATCTTTCCATTTTCACGCAGTATCTATTTCTTCAAATTGTCACCGAGCAATTAACAACGGTCGTGCATAATTCATGGACAGAACCAATCCGGGCTCGCGTATTGTACCCAACCACGATAAATAATCCCTTCACAGTAGTCGGGGCCGGAACAGTATCGCGGCAGAGTTGAAAAAGCGCGGGCACAAATTGAAGGGCGGCTCGTTTCAAGAACTACGGCTCTAGTACGGTATTCCATTAATTCCGCGATAAAACGGCGGCTTTATATTTACTTTTAACGACGCAACTTTCACCCCCAATCCACCCTCACTCTGACGGACAGGAAACTTTGTTTGGAAATTTCGGGATGCGGGCAGGAAATCAGAGTCGGAGAATCGCAAACGAATACGCGATCGCTAGAATGATTTATTCAGACGCGCAGATGTCGAGCCAGGAGGAGGGGGTTGAAAAAAATGGAGTTTGCGATCGACGCCGCGGAATCAATTCGCGTGACCAAACAAACGGATTTTTACTCGACCCTTCTGCCACTTTTTTCCCCGGGCTCTCAAATTTTTTTTTACGCGATCGGATTTTATTGGTCCACGATTCGCGATACGAAAGAGCGAACGCAATGAGCGTTTCGCGACTCGTTTTGTTATCGCAAGACTTTCAGACGAGCCACGCGCTATTGTAATTCCTGCCGCTTCCGGTGCACGGCGATTGTTGTTTCGAGATAGCGCGAGTGAGAGCCCTCTCCGACGGGAATGTTGACTAGTTTCTGCAGAGTAGGCTCGCGTGGCTTATTTACCACCCTGCTCCAGATGCTGCTTCAGCAATTTTCGCTCTCTCGCAATTGGATACGTAGACCGCGGAAAGTTCGGCTCTGGTGCATTAGTGGCACGCGAAACAGGCGCCGCGTCGATGTGTAAATGGGGAAAAAGAGGATGGGTTCCCGCCTATGCGGTCGGCTGTCGAGACACGGCTCCAACGAAATTAACAGGTCGGACGAGAATTGAACGTGTTGACCCTTTGTCCTGCGATCGCCACCTGGGAGGAAGGGAAAGAGGTCTGCTTTGACACTGGGAATGCTACCATTCGTTTGGAAGAATGGTAGACTTCGATAGAATATCGATGCGATGCTTCTTTGGATCCACACGTGTGATTTGCAAACAGAATTATACTTAGGGTCATTCGGGGTAAAAGTAAAAAGACGCACTTTTTCTGTGTTTGCTTCACTGAGCCGAAACTACCATGACGTTAGGAACACTTTTTTGTGCTATCGGTAGCATATTTAATAGACTCATAAAATGTAACGAGTATTTGACGATAGGCCAAACGGTTTTTTTAAAATTAAACAAAAGAGTGACTTGGTCAGACTGCGTACCTTTACCCCGACATGTGGGTAAAAATACGCAGTCGTATGGGTAAAAGTTTGCATGTAGAGTAAAAGTATGCATTCAGGTGTATAAATGAAGCTAAGGATGACAAAAACAATAGAAATTAGGAACTTCAAATTTAGGAAACTATCATACAATTATAATTTTTCATAGATTCAACAAAACGAAATTATGCTCAAGCCTTTATCAGAGCAGATATGCTTTTACTCCAAATATTATTGAGAGTTCAAAAACAAGTAGACAGTAACCTAAATACCAGTGCATACTATTACCTCCATCCTTTTACCCCATTTGACCGGTAACCAAAACAATGCGTACTAGTTCGAATTCCAATAAAGTTAGGTTAAAATGTTATTCTGGAAATCGTTCAATAACTATATAAAATCAACAAAAACAACTTACCTCTAAAAATACATAAATAATACGTCCACAAACTTTTCCCTGGCACGAAAAAAATCGAAATAACCCCACAATTAATTTAAAATTTTTATTTTTAATTCAGAAAGCGCGACTCGCACCGCTCAACAGGTGTTGACCCAAACTGGCAGCCCACTCGCACTCAATCCTGACGAGCCAGCGTCCCCGTCCTCTCACCCACCCCCCCTCAGAGAAAACGGCACTGCGTACTTTTACCCGCTGCGTCCTTTTACCCCGAATGACCCTATAGAAGCATTGTTCATTATACTGAACTCAACTGGCCGTTCAAAGCCACGATTTTCTTCCACTTGTTTTGTAATAGAAATTTCCCTACAAAGGTTTCTGTAACCGTTTAAAATATTATGTGTATAGGAGCCTTCATATAATCTTGAGTGTCCAGATGAATTGATCCAACGTTTAGATTTGTTTCTCTAGTTCATTTTCGAGGGGATGATACCTTTTATGAAACAACGTATACATTTAATCTTTATACAGAATTTGCAATAGATCATAAACAAAACGAATTTAAATGAGATCAACACACAACCATACACTATATTTACAAAACATGAAAGTAGAAGTTAAATTAAGACCGTGTAATCATTGTATTAGCCTAAACTTGTAGGAGAAAACAAAAATTTGCAATTTCATTCTAGGTAAAGTTGACTAAATTTCAGTATAGGGCTTAAAATAAGTTTCTAGTTGATTTTTGAGTGCCTGTCACCTTTTCTGAAAGAACCTGTACATGTTAAATAACTACGTAGTTCATTTCCATGATCACGTAAGCTTCTAATTATACTCTATATTAGATAGAAACTGAGAGTCTTACGTGATAAGGGTTGCTATTCTACAATGCAGATTAACAAGGTCCTCCATTACTCACTAGGAGAGGATCAGACGTTAAAGTCAGACATTTTAATGAAACTTAGTGCATTGGTGAGAGACTGTAGAGACAATTGCATTTAAATTTTACGACTGAGAGATGCATTTTACCACTTTACTCATTTACACATTTTTTCACTTAGATTCATTAAAATTCGTGACTTCAACGCCGGATCCTCTCTTTATAGATGGAGGAGTCAAAAGGGATTATATTAAATTCGTGATGAGACAGACCACACCCTATTATTAAATCATCTTATTAGCACCTATATATCTTTTAATTGTACATATTTTATCAAAATATTTTAATTAAAGAGACTCATAAAATATAATTGCAAACACTAATTTCTTTCTGCATAAAATAACCTCCGAAGATAGCATTTAAGAGGTGACTTAAAAAAACAGTGGAATGATTAATACATAAACGAAAACCTACTGCAGAAGCCAGTAAGACTTCTTTATTCTTCCAAAAAAGGAATTTGTGTGTTACATTATTTATGGGATGATCTAATGCGTTAATTACAGCGTTCACTGTTTCGATTAGGACATCTTAAGCCCCAAAGTTTTCAGCTTCATTTGCATGGGATTCGGTAGCCCTAGAGCCTATGAATTTTCAGAGACTCGAATCCCCTAATTAGAAAGACTCCCTTTCAGTGGGGTGACAAACAGGATACAAACCCTCTAAACTCTAAACACACATTTCTTCCATGATCTCTGACATAAACCATCCTAGCAAAATGTATACTACATGTGTTTATACACATCCTTCCATGCTCCAAAATAAATCAAACCGGCATCACACTTATATGTATATGTAAAAATTCTTCATCGATTAAAATTCACGTACTACTCGGCGAAATAGAAAATAAAATAAACTAAAAGACGACAGCGTTAAATCTCTTCTCGCAAAAAAAGGAGACAAGTTTTTTCGTCGGTGTCTAAAAAAAGAGATCTCTCAGAGTCTGAGAAACTCAGACGACGAGTGTCGAGGCCATGCTTCGACAAAAATGATTTGATAGATCCAGCTCGACAGTTTCTTGCGCCGTTTCTCACGGTCCGCCCGCGAGACGCCGTTTTCAGCTGGATGGCTAGGCAGAGGGACGAGACGCGTCTCCCCCGAAAAAGAGTGGACAAAAAGCGGGGACGACGTCGCCGGTGACAGCCTTCGAACAAGGGAAACACGAGGAGAATACACTTTTTCCCGAGCTTTCTTAGACGGGCGACGAGTCCTCCAGCCCCCGATTCGCTTCGATCATCCCCGTGTTTTTCCCGCCGCTGCTTCATCGACAACCCCCTTGCTCTGTTTCCACCGGCGCAGCGGGACAAACGAGCGGCACAGAGAAGTATTGCCCTCGGGAAATTTTCGAATCTCAGCGCAGCCGAGCGCGAATGTTCTCTCTGACGGAAAATTATGCAACGGTGTTGTCTTTGAGATCTCCGTGTGTCTGACCTGATTCGCTAACAAGGGGTCATTTTCTGGGGAACTGGGTGCGAGAGATTGCTGCGCGCCGCTTCGATACAAGGACGAGGGTTTTTAGTTGGTCTAGGGTGATGTTGCGTGTTCTACTTTGTTCTTAATTGCTGTCAGGATTGAGTTTTCTATGATCTTTTAATTACTGAGTATCAGAAAATAGAGAGAAATGGAAATGATCTTTTATCTCAGACTCAGATGGTGTTAAAGATTCCATACACGATCGATAATATTAATTAATCTCAGTTTGATAATAGTGTTATTAATCCACTTCATCGTTTTTTTTATCTAATCTTTCTAATATCTATGTTTTTTTACTAATCTTTAATATCAATATCAATCCTACCTTCAATATCGACTGCACACACTCAATAAAATTGTTAATTTATATTCATCGTATGTGGATCGCCTCAGGTTTTGAATTGTCACTTTGTATTAAGACAAGCTTGTAAAACCATAATTTTATTCAAATCTTCTTTGTTCGACTCTTCGAAGCACAAAGAGCAGAAATTAGGGGAATGTGAAATTCTACTAAGCTCTTCAGGTTAGTATCGGCGTATAATAATTATTAGATAGCGGTTGTTGATGCATTCATGATAAATGTTAGTATGCAAAAATCTACACGGATGTTTACAGATTCTAAAATACACAGAGTATAGGAAGTAAACATATTGCATCACTCAGAAAATGGAATACTTTGATTAAAAAATTTAAGTGGTATAATAATCGCTAAAATAATCAGAATGTTAAATAGTACTAACTTTGTTATTTAAAATACTACCTTAAACACTGTTTTGATACTCTTTTCACAAATAAAATATTTCTAAATTAAAATAGATTAATTATTATTTATTATTTGCAATGGAATGTGAATTAGTTTTGAGGAATTTTTTTTTGTTAAAAATTTATCTTATTCATTCAAAGTAAATATTATAAGTTACATTAATCAAACTATTTTCCTCCATTTTCAACCACTTTTTCCCATTTCTCTGGAAAAACAAATACCGCGATGTTAGAATGATTCATGTTTTAATCCAATCCCTCTGTCGAAAGTCTTCGAAACTAATTCACACACTCCTAATTATACATATCTATTTTACCCAGATCTGCTTATATTTTATATGAATATATATTTATTGAATCTCTAATGAGATTAGAATTCTCTGATAAAATTGGAACTCTCTAATGAAAGTATTAATTCAAGACATAAAAAGTCTGATGTACATAGGATGCATAATGAATTCTAAAAACTGATTATGAATCCTAACGACAGAATTTTACTAACACCTATCAAAAAGTGTTTCAATCTTAACATAATATGAATCCCAATATTACATTAAACTATTTCAATTGTGTATTTCAACAAATAGAAATTATTTGTGTCAATCTAAAAAAAGTCCCCGATTACAATATTTCTGAACAATTATTATTAAAAACACTTTCCTCATCAAAAGTCAACAAGACACACGTCCAACCCACTCAGAACGTCAGCTCCGCAACCGAACCTCCAAGTCGCATCAACAAAGTGATGCATAGATTCTTCTTGCCTGTATCACTCCTTCTCGTCTCTCCAGAATCATTTCCAAGGTTCGACGCGAGGCAGCGATCTCCTTGGTGGAGTGTCCTCTCGTGGCATCGCATCGCGGCCACAAAACATGAAACTGCTCTGTGCAGCTTCGTCGAGGATGTTCCTAACTCACCGGCCCTCCACGCTGAAGAGCGCGCTCCGCGCAACGCACTCGACGATCTTCCGTTGACAAAGAGTAGGTTCGGTCAGCCTCGGATCGTCCTCGTCGGCTGTTCACCCTCGCTCGCGGCCTCCCCCCGCGAGCAGAAACCGGAGGCGAGAGGCAGGGACGCGCGGGCCTCGTCCATCGTCGGACGCGGAGTTCTCGTCGAGAGTGGCGGCTCGAAGGCATGCGGGGGTTGAACAAGAGAGAGAGAGAGAAGGAGTGAGAGAAGGAGAGAGAGGGAGCAGGGGGCGCAGGGTCCGAAATCGTAATTGGATTCGAAGAGGAGAGCGCCGAGGGAGATGGCGCGACTCCGAGCGCAGCGAGAGGATCGCAGGGGGTGGGGCGAGCTTCGGCTTCATTGGCCGACCCCGGGGGGCTGATGTCACAAAGTGTAATACGAACTAATTACCCCGTTGTCGGCAAAGCTGCACTCGAGCTGCCACTCCGGGGACAATGAGTGGGCACTTCCGCGATGTTTTCTGCATACGCGGCATCGACGGCAAAGGCGTCCTCGCGGCTGAAGAAACGTCGCGCGCGCTCGAGGGACGCGAGGGGGTGGCGATCCCGGAAGAAGGGGCGAGGAGGAGACTCGGCCGAAGGAGGAGAAGAAGAGGCGAACGAAAACGCCGCGGAACGAACCGAGGAGAACGCTACGCAGCCGGGTGGTAGGAAGCGACAAAGACAAAAGGGGAAGAGGAAGAAGTGCTTCTTTTTGGTTGATTAGCCCCCGCGATGCCGGGGGGAGGGAGCGCGCGCCCATCGTGACGCGTCACAAAGCCAGGCTTCCACTCGCGCTCTTCGAGGCAAAGGGATAAATCAAAGCAGGTACCATCCAGCGACGATGACCATCGTGCGAATCTCCGCGGGGGAAAAATACTGTAATTAGCCCCTTAAGCA
Organism: Perdita meconis; assembly: GCA_030770465.2. Lineage (NCBI taxonomy): Eukaryota > Metazoa > Arthropoda > Insecta > Hymenoptera > Andrenidae > Perdita > Perdita meconis. The sequence continues at coordinate 13,375,324 of JASKOS020000009.1, read as the reverse complement.
TCCACGCGTCCTACCGCCCCACAATCACCCCATCGCCGCCCCTTTTGTGGGCATCAGAACCACGTTCGACGACATTATCGTCGGCGTGCTCGGCGATGTGCGCGCGGGTGGAGAGTCGGGACTTATTTCCCTCCCTCTCGGCCTCCCCGCGTCCGGTAACACCGCGTCACATCCATGCCCCGACGCCATACGCGTTCGGTCCCCTCTTGGCGCGCGTGCAACTGCTGATGGAACGACCGTCGAGGGGGCGGGAGGTGGAGCGGCGGGGGCGTGTAGCCGAGGAAACTTCAAAGCTCCCGAAACGATTGTTCGGCAACGCTCCCGCGTGTTTCTCGTGTACCTCGAGAGCACCGGGGCGTTTCGAGGGGGACCAGGGGGAGGGGTAAAGTACCCACGAATATACACCTACCCCTTTGATTACCTCGGCGGTACTCTTCTTAGTCTTCCTTTTTTCTTCTTCGAGCTTCGAGAAAAAGAGTCGCGCGCGGAATGCAGAGAGGACCGGGACGGCGAGGGTGGGCGGCGGGGGCGGAGGGACCAAGGGTGGAGGCATAAAGTTGCCGGTCGCGTGTATGGATGGAAAGGGCGAGCCTCTCGTGCCCGCGGTGCCTGGTAAAGAAAGAGGGAAAAGGGGTAGAGGGTGGACGAGCACCGTCACCGAGATGAAGAACAAGATGCTCCACATGATGCATCTAGCCAGAAGGACCGTGCATCGTCCGCTTGCGTGTGCAGGCATGTACACGCATACAAGGACGTGTGTATGTGCAGAGGCTACGTCGACGCGCGTGCGGCTCCCGCGAGAAAAGGTTGGCGGTGGAAAAGGTTCGTTGGTTTTACGAGCTCTCGTTTGACCCCTGTATTATGCCGCAAAGTAAGAGGCCGACAGTCAACCCTCTGATACGTATAATTAATCTGCCATCGACTCTCGATACGCTTTTTCGTTCTACTTGAAACCTGGCCTCTTTCCTCGGCCGCGGAAATCCCGTGATTGAGCACGAACGCGATCGGGAAAATTTTTATTAATGGAGAATTACCATTTACCCCTGCGAGCTCTTTCAGCCTTTTTCTAACCCGTCGTGCTTTATGCTGAGTAGCTCGGATGGTTCTATCATTTTTGCATGCATTATTGTAATAAGAGGAGGGAGAAGGTAATAAGGTACATTTTGCTTAATTTGTTTGCTGCTTTTTTATGACATAATGCAGGAACAGTATTTTTAGATTTGTGATACATGCAGGAAGGATATTTTAATACGTACTTCTATCAATAGGTTTTCTAATATTTTTATGGACAATGCAGAGCATTATTTTTCTTGTTTTCTTTCAATTGTATAAAAAATGTACTGTACTTTTACATTGACACGTGATGGCAATATAAATTATTATTATATAGACTGTGAATCTTTATACGAATTCATATTTTCAAAAACTTGATGAACAGTGTGTTTTATTTTCTAAATAATGCACTTAAATGTACTTTATGTTTTATATTTTATATATTTTACAATTTGTAAACATTCTTGTAGATTTTTCCGTATTGACATTTGCTATGAATGCTTAAGAATTGGCAGTCTTAATATCAGTACTTATCGAAATTTTTTGAAGGAATGCACTAGAATTAATTTTGTACTTAAAATTCCATGAATATCCTAGAAATATAAATATACTTTAAAAATTGTAGATATTCTAAAACGTGGCCTATATTTTAAATTTAGAAAATTAAATTAAAATAGTCATGTAAATTCGTGCCATGTAAAATGCTTTATTCAAATTTTTTATTCTTGGTTATTTGTAGAAAGTGGCTGTCTGTGATAATTTTAAACTAACAATAAGAAAAGTCACAAACTCAAGAAAATACTTAACATTTCCCTTTACAAAACTCCAGCCTCTACAATTTCACACTGTAGAGTAGGAATGCACAGACTTTCTAAGACAAGGACCACATAAATTCGTAATTGTCGGATTTTCGTAAATTTATGGAAATTTTAAATATACGAAATGAACAAAAGTAAAATACATTTTATAATACTTTGAATATAAAACACACTTCTATGTAACTTACAATTGTTCTTTTATTTGTATAAATATTGTATAAATTTGCATAAAATTTCGTAATCTAATTATGACTAAAGCCGCCAAAAAAAACAGCATGAATTTTATTTATCACATAGTCATTTCATTTATGATATAAATAATACACACTGAGCAAACTGCTATAGCAAATCAACAGAGGGCCCATGCATCCCTGCTGTAGTGTTGAATCTACAAGTTGCAAAAAAGTTGCAAACCCGTACATCAAAATTAATAATCCCATCTGCAGGCCTTCCATAATTTCTGCCCGAAACGTGCACGTATGTGCTTAAAAAAAAAAACACTCCCCTGGAATCAAGAAAGCAACCCGGTGCGTGTCCACCGACGCCCCCATAATTCGGCGCACGAAAACCGGCCGGCAGGTCCGGGGAGATGCATCGCTCCGCGTATGCATTTTGTTCTCAATTCGATACATTATTCATACAGTTGTTTCAATTCCGCGGATAATCGCTGGCCGGTGTACCAAGCGGCGGGTAACGAGCTTCCGAAAGCAAGATCCACCGTCCCCCTCTCGGTCCCCAACGCAATCGGGTTATTAATTTCATGAGCAGATTTTTGCAACAATGCCCGATTTTCTCTGTGGCGCGAGCCCTCGCTCGCGCTTCTTGGGCGGCAGTGAAGTCGATACAAGCGTTTTCCTGGGACACAATGGTCACGTACGAGTTCAATGTCGATTCACGGGCGGTATTCATCAGCACGGTTCGCGCGAGCGTACCGCTTATCTCGTTTCCTTCTCTACCTGCGACTTTCTTCTGGCCACGTTGCACCAGTCGCGCCCCCATTGTGGTCGAACGTTCCTCTTCCTATTTAGTCGCTCACGCGACGGAACAGAAACGCGCGCGATAGCGCACGCGAGAAAACGAAGTGGGCGACTGAGGAAGCGTTTACGGGACGTTTAACCCTTTGCGATTGCGACTGGAGACTTTTATTTGTGTGCTGGGAGTGCGACGCGACCTAATTTCTAAAAGAAAAAGTAGTTCTTCAACGTTTATTGCAATGTCAATCGGAAGAAGACAACTTATTCTGTATTTGTTACAAGAATTGTCAAGGAGAATTGGAAAGTTAATTCTCCGTGATTACCATGGGTTTTTTATAGTACAAGAAAAATTTTACGTTTAAGTATCTCAAAATAAGGAAAGGATCTAGCTTCATAGTCGACAAAAATTTTTCCATTTATTGGATCATAAAGTAGAAAAGAAGTAAAGTAAAGTAGCCTTGGAAATTGGAAAGTATTTTTGAATTTTTTCTTACTTTTTAGAAGTCTATGAGATACAAAAATGAGTGATTTATTTAAAATTTCTGTAGTTTATTTAAAATTCCTGTTTGCTAATTTTTTAAACAATCTGATACAATATTCAAAAAGTAGTATGTACCATTTTGCTAAACAAAAATGGGTTTGTAGAAACCCATAGGTCTTCAAACCAAAGAACAACCTTCCAATTTCCATATCACAGCGCAAAATGTTATGACATTCCGTTAATGTTCAGTCCCTTTTATTATGGTATTTTCTGACCTAACTTTGTGAAAAACAGAAGAATGATTACAAATGAATACATAGACTCAAAGTAAAGGTTTCTATTTAGTCGTAAATCAGAAGAGGGTGCAGCAAAAGGCTGAGAAAGGTTTAGAAGAAAAAATTATTCTTTCTCTGAATTCCCATGGAAGGTTTCATTGGGAACCTGAATGGCGAGTGCCTTACCAAGGGGCTGGCATAACGGGTTGCTCGTCAAGAGGCGCTTAGAACCTACTTTTTCAACCTCTTCAGGCTACTGACACATGTGCATACTTTAATCTTCTCTTTACGTTCAAACGTGCTTTCGAATTAATCGCAATCTTTCATATTATTCACTGTGGTCATGGTGATTGCATCCAACTCTCACTTAATTATCATTTCCTATCTAACTATGACACTATCAATAATTAACACTCTGAGTAGACACAATATGGGTCATCAGTGATTTATGATATACATATTTAACAAAAATTAAAGATCCATAAGATGGATAGGAGAAATACGCCAATAGATAGATTTTACATTAATCGATAATTATGAAAAGACTAGACTTTTAATGTATATTATGTTTCTTCATTTTGTAGAGAAATCTACATGTTGTAGTTTATTGTATTTTAATAAAAGTGTTTTTTGTATGCAAACAAATATTTCATAATATCGTCCATGTACTGGCGATACAGGTTATGAGTAGAAGTTTCATTATTATATGATTGAATACATTAATTCTATCACATACAACTAATTTTTTCTCACAAATTTTTTAATTTGAACATTGGAGTAAAATGGAAACTATGAGGAACAATGTAACACGAGTATTACTTTTCTGTTGGAATATCATGAAATACAAAAACTTTATTTTAGAAACTCTTAGAACCTTTTTATGTCCCCTTTTTTGATACTTGAAATGTTAAAGTTGGAAAAACGTCTCAACAACAAGAGAAATATCCACCCTCAAAGAGTAAATATACTCCTCAAGCATCTACACTCTACACACTTTCCAAACGGTTTCTTCTAATTTGAATAAACTCGCTCCTGAAGAAGTCACAACTCGACCAAAAACACTCCTTCGTCACACCTGAGGGGCCAATCGTATCACCTGAAGGAATGTCCGATGAAGCTGCATAAATAAACGCGGCACCGTCGCCGTCCCCAGGGGCACCTCTCCCCGGTTTCATCTCGATTCTTTCGTCGCGTGATTCACCGTGGCCGATACCAAGGCATCGGGGGCTAAGTACCTGCTTCGACGGTATAACTCATTGCGGTATCGGCCCCCGGACACCATCCCCTTCGACCCCTGCCCCGGCCACTATCGCCGAGAATTACGAGCGTCATTACCATTAGTCGCGGTAATATACTAGACGGCCCTCGCTACTCTCGCGTCTCTAAACAGATACGGTCCTAAGTTTCAACGAGGCCTCTCATGCCGGTGACGCGTCCGTTGAAAGGAATGCCCGTCGCTTATCGCGCCAAATGGGAGCCGGGGCGCGCGTTACATTGTCCAAATTTATGCAACTCCAAATCGTGGAATTATTTGATTTCTTGGCGCCCCGGGGATGCTTCCTTTGGAGGCCAGGGTTTCGGAGACTGACGAGTCTTCCACGTGGGTGGCCCCAGCCTTCTGTTGGCTCTGAGTCACGGAGGGGCGGGACTGATAAGCGTGGTTGTTATTTGCGAGATGTTCCTCAGTCGGTTTTCTTTAAATTCAGGGTCTGTTGTTTGTTTGGGATGAAATCGGGAGCTTTTGAGTTGTGTTTGATTTCAGGCGAGACGAAGAAACGGATTACAAGGTCTGGAGGATTTAAGGATCAAGAGAATAATTCTAACTTTCTTTCTATTGTCTTGGATGTCTGTTTTCGTTTTTATTTTAAACTGAAGTTACAGAAACTTTTAGAATTGTGAAATTTTTGTGAATTTATTACGTTTGCTTTGAAGTTTTGTTGCTGATCAAAGTTTGATAGAATAAAGTTTTACAAAATGGATTTACTTGATTTAGTTTTGGAGCTATTGAAAATTAGGGGGGTTCCTTTGAATTCCAAGATTTCCACGATGTGGCATCTTCGTGGATGCGTGCCTAATGCCTTCCGAGTCACTTGCCAAGAGTCTGCAATTGTAAGATTCTGCTTTATCTACGGTTATGAGCTTATGTGCGCGTCCAAAAAAGGGATCTAACAGAACATTTCTAGTTAAGTACCTCTGTAGAATCTACAGAAATGGAAGTATTCTTTATGATAACAAAACGAAATAATTTACTGTCTCCATTTCTACCACCTAATTTTATTTGCACAAGTCAACTACTAAAATTTGTATCATTCATGTCAAAAAACTGGCAGAAAACATTTCATCATCTGGCTTTGAAGATTCAAAAATGGTCTGAGAGGTGGAAAATAGTAGCTTCGATTGCAGTAACTAATTAGAGATGCTCATAGCCTTCAGAAAAATTTGTCGCATGATGCCTCAATATTACATCAGACTCCATAAAAAATGTCTGTCAATCTAATGAACAGTCTCACTTAATGTTATTCACAGCTTCCTAAATAAGGAGCAGCTACCACCACCCACGCACAAATGCCACTCCCATGAAACCGTCACAAGTTGCGTGGATCTCCTTTCCAAAAAAAAATCCTTCATGATGTTCAGAAGCTGCATAGCAAAATCATCCGAAAAAAGCTTCCCAAAGACCGATCACGGTTGAACACCCACGCAACGCCACTCACGCGATCGCCGACGATCAATCCCGTCCCTGGCGGGCGGCAATTTTTCGATTATCCTTCATTTATCGTCAGGAGTGGCTTTCGACGACACGATGATTCGATTCGCTCGAAATGCTGGCTCTCGAGCCAAGGCCGTCCGACGCAGATTCGATCAGTGCTCGATGAGGATCCTCGGTGCCCGTGGCAGAGGCCCTCTCGACGAGTTATTAATATCTTAATTATGTTCGACTCGTTTTTGCGAGGACGTCTGGTCAATCGGCGTTACAAGACAGGACGAGATTTTGCGGGATTAAGCCCACGACGTGTCTACGATCCACGATCTGGCTTCGACTGTCGGGTTTGACAACGCGATTAACAGCTCTCGATACTCTTGGGTGACGTTAAGGCTTCCTCAGACCAATGCGAGATTTTCGCGACGAAGGATTCGCAGTTCATTCACACCTTGGGAAAGAGAAATTCCATTGCTTAGTGTACGGGGTGTACCACCCTTATCAACTCAAATATTTTTATTATTTATTTATTCATTTATTTTTAAAGTTGCATGAACTCCAGAGGTCATTAGTAACTAGGAGAGAGTGGAGGAATTAGGAACACCTAAGGAAAAAAATTGAATAAAACAAAATATTACAGAGCTAATAACTTCTTTATTGCTTAAATTCAAAGGTATATTATATGTTTGTATATTTATTCCATCATCTTATCAACTTTGATAAAATATAATAATAAAAGCTATTTTTAATTAAAAAAATAAAAGTTCTGATATTCTTGATTCCCCAACCATTAATGGGTAATCACCAACACTATTTATTTGTTACAGAAATAGCAAAAACATTCTCTAAATAGATGTACCCTATCCATCATAGCATTTCTCCTGTAGCAGAAAATTCCATCTTCAATTGAAAGGTTCTCATACTTTTCTTTACAATAGATACAGTAATATTCGTCTTCGTCGTTCTCAGCGTTAACTTTCTTCTTTCTTATTTTCTTTTTTTGGTATTTCTTCTTCCGTTTGTTTTTTTTTTTTTTTTGGTTTATTTTACAAATGTTCTCTTTTGCGCTCTTTAATTTGAAACACCGGGGAATGACCAACGTTCAAAATTGACCCATACAATTTGTTCGTCATTGTCCCTTAAAATAAAGATAAAAAAAATTAAGAGTATTTTAGATTAGAAATACCGAACACAAAATGTATTAGTGTTAAATTAATCCTTGATTTGTATTTTTTTGTGTTCTTAAACATTTATATTCAAATAATTATACAGGGTGTCCCAAACTCAACGCGGGAGCCGGAAATGGGAGTTTCCTGGGGTGATTCTAAACAACTTTTTTTTTTGCAAAAACGTGATCCGAAGCTTTGTTAACGAGTTATTAACGAAAAACATCGGCCAATCAGAGAGCGAGTACAGCGGATTAATGATGGCGCGGACGATAGCGGGCCAATACTACTCAAAGCTGGCGCGCTGAAATTCATCCACTGTATTCGTGCTTCTATTGGTCGGTGTTTTTTTGTTAATAACTCATTAACGAAGCTTCGGAGGACATTTTTGCAAAGGAAAAAGTTGTTTAGAATCACCCATTTCCGGCTCCCGCGTCGAGTTTGGGACACCCTGTATATACAAAAGATATAGTAACATTAATTTGTCGAACAATTTATGTAAAAGTGAATGAAAATCTGCAATAGTTTTTATTTTGATCAACGCGCGTATCAACTGTCTCGTATTTGCGACTCACCATTACCCACGACACGAGATGTCACGTGACGAGAGGAGGAGTTGTTCATGTTTTTCTAACATAGTATAATATTTGTATTTGCAATTACCTTGCATTCGTGTTTCCCCCACTCTCCCCTATATGTTTCAAAAATTTGTATACGCTTGAACATGATTTCACTACCTCGGTTACTTTTTTCATATTATCACTTATCTGGAATAAACTTCTTTACATGTTACTCAATAGTTAATTCAGTTGATTCTCGTTCTTAATCAGGAATCAATGTTTTAAGTTTGTATGACCAATCCTCACTCTGGTTAATACTGCTTGCATTCTTTTGAACGATAACGCAAGCCTTACTTCATAAATCTCACTTCGGATGCGGTGAAGTTTAATTGCAGGAGAAGTTTTCCAGAAAATATTCAATTGTTCTCGCGTTTTTGCGAAGAAAATCAGCAACCCTTTTTAAATCCTTTTAAAAGCCCTTTAATCCATTCGGAGAGAAACGAAGGAGCAATCGAATGCCGGCGCGCCAATTAAATTCGCGGCGGCATTAACGGGACAATGATTCCGAGGCGAGCTGAATAATCGAACCAGGCACAGGTATCGATCAAATATGTTAAATCGTACACGCGACACTCCGCGGAAACGGAATTAACCGCGGCCGCTGGAATCGGCCCCGCGATCAATTGCATATTCAACGATGACGGGCGCAGGTGCGGAGGTTAAAAAACGCGGCAAAACACCGGGGCCAATATCAATTCATCAAGGGTTACAGGATAATTCACAGCGGCGTTGCATCGTCACGTGGCCATGATTATTGCTCGCGGAACAAATCGTAAATTTCGGGGCGCGTTTAACACGCTGAGGTGTCTTGTTCGCGGCGACTGGGGGATTTTTTACGGGGCATCGAATTTGTGAAGAAAATAAAATCGAAGACTCCCAAATGTCTGATTATAGACTCTCGCAGGCTTCTTACTGTGGTTGCTAATTTTTCAAATTATTCGTAACGTGTTTCCGCTTTGCTTCCACCTTTCATTTGAAGGTTTCGGGGCAGCGAAGAACTACTGGTACAAGATTTCTTTTTTCAAAGTGTAGTTTCTTTTGCAAGCTGTAAACCTTTACAAGTCTCGAACCTCGGGGCGCGGAATTACGGGAAGGAAGCACTGTAATTGGAGGATCCACCGAGAGCGAATGAGTAGGTATGTTTTAATCGCGGCGCGTTAACCAGCACCGCGTTTTGTCGGATTAATACGACCGGCAAACACGCGTCGGACGCTTTTAATCGAGCAATCTCAAACATTTGTTCAGCGGCTACGCTTTTCTCGTGGCGGTGTTGTTTGGCGTCGGCGGCTTCTTGCGCGGCGCCTACCGTTTCACTCGTGCCGACAGGTCATCTGCCACCGAAATCAACAACTCGGGTTGCGTGGGTGGATGTTGAAAGGCTGTGTGTGTGATCATTTTACGGAGCAGGAAGAAGAGACGCAATTTGAAGATTTTGTAAGATTTCCAATGAAAATTACGAGGAGATTCTTAACACGTTGGTTGTTCGGCTGCTTTAGTTTGGAAAACTGATGCCTGGGGAACAATTTTAGTTTGTTAATTAAATTAAATATTTGAAAGGGAAAAGTTTTTTATGAATATAATTGCAGTGAATCTATGTGGTACAGAAGCAATTTCATATTCATAATATGAAATGTTAAAAATTATTGAAATTCGTACTGAAAATCCTATATTACTCTTAAATCTGCTCCATTAAATGATTGAAGCTGTGGATAATAAAATTCTGAGATAATTATGATTAAGATAATTGAGGTTCTACCGTGTCTATTAAATATTAGTTACTTTGTAATGGATAATTTACCAGAAATATAATCCTCTATATTAATAGTCTGCGTTAATAGTTTTCTCTTTTTTTAAAAATTATTTTTAATACCTGAATTAATGGGAATTTAAAATATTGTATATTGTTTTGGTTTTATTAGCCCTTGTCCGTTCCTCATTTTCACATTTTAATTTGTCTTTTAATGTGAAATTGACGGCAAAAATACCGAATCGGTAAGAAACCGTATCGTGGTTAAAAATTAAATTATACATAGTCACTAGACAGGGAGTCAGGGAGTCAGAGACACTTGACATACCATTTTGTGATGTTGGTTCCATAACGCCGGAAATTGCTGAAAACATAAGTAAACATACGTCTGAATGTGATCCTAAAATGTCGAAAGTGGATCAGTTTCGGAAGTCCATTTTTATTGCAAAATAAAGTAAAAAACAGGCTCTTTTTTCAATTTTCTCTAAACAATTCGTTTACTATTGATTTTATCAAAAAAAGTTTCAAACAAAAGTGGTTCGCAATTAAATTTAGCATATATTGGCTGCTTTCAAAGAAACAAATTATTGTTTATTTTGCAAAACTACAAGAAGAAACATTGAAGAGTGTGAAAAACTTTGAATATCGAAAACAGATATAAAAAATAATTCAATTTCAACAGAATTGCATATAATGATGTCCCTTGATGTACTAAGCATGTGTCTGTAAGCCCAACCCCAAATTTCAAAATGGTGGGTGGCCTATTGCAAAATTATTAGTGCGAATATTTTAACCAGCTGTCAATTCCTGCCCAGGACAAATATATTGATTTACTCTCTGCAAGCCAAAGGCACGAAAAATTTTTAAATTTGGGGTTGGGCTTAGACACATATCCTTAATACATCATTGTATGCAATTCTGTTAAAATTGAATTATTTTTTATATCTTTTTTCGATATTCAAAGTTTTTTGCTCTCTTCAATATTTCTTCTTGTAATTTCGCAAAATACAAAATAAGTTTTTCCTTGAAAGCAGCCAGTATATGCTAAATTTAATTGCGAACAACTTTTGTTTCAAACTTTTTTGGATAAAATCAATAGTAAACGAATTATTTAGGGAAAACTGAAAAAAGAGCCTATTTTTTACTTTATTTTGTAATAAAAATGGACTTCCGGACCTGATCTACTTTCGACATTTTAGGATCACATTCAGACGTATGTTTATTTATGTTTTCAGCAATTTTCAACTTTATGGATCCAACATCATAAGTTGGATCTCTGATTCCCTGACTAAACCGAGCGACCAAAAATCGATTTGACGACCAACAGTGATGTGAAGATTGTCGATATTTTGAGAGCAGTCAAATAGAATGTCTGACGCAATATACACAAAAAGTCGCTGCGATCATCTGTGATCGTTGCATTTTCATATCGGTGACGTTATCCGATTCATTTGTATTTGTGAAAAACGTAATATGCATCGGTTCTTATATCGACGAGCTTTACACCACTGTTGGTCGCTAAATCAGTTGCAACCGCCAAATCGATTTTTCATCGCTTAGCGATTTATCACTCGTGTGTAAAAGCTCTAAGAAATCCTATAAATCACTTCAACCGCCTTCGTAATTCTACTAAGAAAACCAGAACAGACCAATACCCCCATCAGAGTACAAATAATCTCAAAGCAAGAAGACACTCAATTCAAATTCCTCCCCAAACAACCATTTCTAAACCACCCTCTGTCCCCAAAACACAATCACCCAATAAGAATGCAAATCCTGTGACAACGTGCTCCAGAAAGGACCAAGGCAGGTCCAGGTCAGGGCGCATCCAGAAGCAAAGAAGTCCGCGAGAATCGAAATGAAAGAATCCCGGCGGTCGGTGAAGTGCCTGCAGAAGTTCCTCCCCGTACTTCATCCGAGGAAAGGGGGAAGAAGGTCGGTCAATCGGGAGCTCGGCGTGCGGTTTTCTCTGGGACTTGGGTAAGGTCGGAAGTCGGTAGCAGATCGATGAGCGCAAAAGCGACGGAAGAAAAGCATTCGCGCGAAAGGGGCAGCCGCGTGCAAGCGATGCCCGGCGCGTCTTTATCGGCGGTCTCGCGTTACATATATGTACACACTCAGCGGTTCCATCGCCACGCCGCGAGCTTGCGCCCGCCGCGGAATCCGTGCGAGTGTGGCCGCTCGCTCGCGCAAGCTGCGAAAGTCGTGTGTCGGCGCGTGTATCACGGCTCGCAGAAGAGGAAAGAAGGAGCGGGAGAGAGAGAAAGAGAGAGAGAGGGATCACACGCTTGCGCGAGCGATCGCGCGCACTTCTCGCGAGCGTCGATAAAAGCGAGCGCCGCCGGGCGGAGCGTGCATTTCTCGCGCGCCTTCGAGACTGGCAACCCGGCGGACAACGCGAGCTTCCGACTGGGGGATTCTGCGACTCGAAGGAGCTTTCGGTTAACCCTGATGCAGACCTTTCTCCGTTTGAACTCGCCGATTGCGATCGGACTATCGGTTTCTCAGTGATACGCTGCGGGACGAAAGTGTTGGACACAGAGGTCTTTCCTCACGGATCTGGAGAGTGGAGGAACCTACGGGGGAGGATTTCCTCGTGGAAATCGGTGGACACTGTGATTGGCACCGGGTGTGAGTGAAGGGAGGTTAAATGGGAGAAAAATCGCGGCGATCTGGAGCCGTAGACTGAGCGGGTGGGGGAAGCTGGACGATCGGAGTGGTTGATGGATCGTTAGATCGGGACAGTGAGAGACACCGAGTGAAAGTTTCTGCGCGACGGTCGGCGGTGAATCCGAGCTTTTATCGGTGCGATAAATCGCGGCTATGTCGGGAAGCCCTTGTTGCTGACGTCCTGGGAACAAGGGACACGTATTACTACTGGACCAGCCACCATTTGGCACGATTTAATCGAAACCGGATATCAGGTAAGATTAGATTCGGGACGACGGTGGTTGGAAACTCTGATTCCTCTCTGCAATCGTGGCTATTTTTCTTCATGTCTGAGTTTCTTGAAGTTTGAGGATAGGATTTCTGTGTTCCATTTCATGTGCATCTATGTTTCTACTGGATGATTAATGGTGATTGAGAAAAAAAGGAGGAGTCTGGTTTTTTTTAAAGTTGAGCAAAGAGTTTCTTGAGTGTTGGAATTCATTTTCATATTCATACTTGCAGTAATACTTCTATAGGGTAACTAAAGTGAGCTGATAAAGTTTTTGTTGCATTTTGTGTTTACATCCGTTTTAAAGAAAAGTATGTAATTTATTTCCTAAAAGTTTAAGAAACGTAGTGCGAAAGTATCAGAATTCTCCATATATTTTCTGAATAATTAAAATATCAACAGTAAAAGAATTAATATTAACATCAAAGCATTCAAAAGTTTGTATCCTATGTTCTTAATAATTAATTGAAGAAGAAAAATATTTACCTAATCAAGTGGTTTTAATTTTTCAAACACAAAGCGAAAATAATAGATCTCTGTATTATTCGTGCAGTTCCAGCATTACTTTAAATGAAAAGTCGGAGTATTATATGCAGAATTTTATCTCGCAGTTCCAATTCCTACTTTGGCTTCATTAGGGAGTCCTACCGATCTGTCTTTGTCTCATTTTCTCTAAAATTCCGTCTCGTTACTTCCCTTTTCCGCTCTGTATACTATTAAGGGAAGGACAAATATTTACAGTTGCTTTTGTTTGTCAACGTATACTGCTTTGAGCTAGGTACTTAACACTCCAGCTTCGCTCAGGTCTGTTTGGCCTGGAATATTTTCAAGATGTGATTGGGATTTATAAAAAAAATCCTCTTCCTTAGAGTATTATAAAAAATCCTCTACTTTAAATTCGTTATAGATCTTTTTTGGAAGAAGCATTGTTTCAGACTGATCATTCACATGCGTGTTTCATAACTATTTTATTATTATATTATTTCTGTATATTATTACTCATTGTAACATTTTGATTAAATGGTTCTAAATTATTTTTAATCATTCTCGATATTAATGAGTAGGAGTACATTATATAAATCTTCGAGTCAAATTTGAACTATGATTTAATAATGTTCTATTAAACATTCTTTTTACTCTTTATCAAGAACTTCAATTTTTATTATGACATTATATAATCTACTATAGAAGATTCTATTGTATTATTCTTAATAAATATTGCAGAACTTTCAAGAAGAAATTGAGCTGTAATTTAATAATAGTTGGACACAAATAAACAAATTCTCCTTCAAGAAATTGTTCTAGTTCTGATTGTGACTTTGAACTCATTAAACTAGTTACTTGGTATTGTGTATTATTTATAATACTATACAGCAAAATTTTCATCAAAATTTGTCCTCGGAGGAAATGCTGGAAATAACCACTTAAGATTTAATGCAAACCTCTAAACCTCATTAAAATCTTTGTAATTAATTTACAGTGTCATATACTGTACAACACTGTTTGCTGTTATATTTGATCACCGATTCGCAGATTACTGCTTTCTGTGATCAACTTCTACTCTGCACAAGGTTCAAAACGGGAAACGAGAATATTTATAGGATGATCTAATACATTATTAAGTAAACTGCGAGTTTTCTGTATTGCGAATTTATAACAATTCTAAATGCACAAAAATCTACAAAGCTGTTGATAGATATTAAAATATAGAAAATACCAAAAGCATAGATCAAGTTATAACTAGACTGCGGAAGTTCATGCTTCATTATTAGAGGATTTCGAAAACATATTTTGTTATTTTGAATATTTTGCATATTGCATATATCTTGCATATTCTGCGTATATGTTACATACACTGCATATGCAGAGTGTCTCACCTAAATCTGTCGCCCTTGGTTCTTTTGTCATTTGTACAGATACAAAAAATGTATGAAAAGAAAGTTGCCGTATTTTAAACGCACATGAGTCTGTATGAGTTGAGTTCATTCTCAAGATAATACTTTCCGAAATTTTACGATCAGTAATGTTTTTTGGTTTACACAGAGTGATCAAATGTTCTTTTACTATTCAAAAGTTGAGGTCAAAAGGCATACAACTATTGGGTTGGCAACTAAGTAATTGCGAATTTCCAGATAATTACTCATCCCATCTTAAGAAAGAAAATCCGCAATTACTTAATTAATTGCTAACTCAATATATGTATACCACACCATGATTTCGAAATGACTTGATAACGAAAATTTTGCAAATGATTGAACCTACGCTTTCGATACACATAAATTTTACGCAAAACTTTAATTTGTTGAGATCAAGGTCACTTCAAGGTCATGTTATTGTACATATCTAAATGCATTTTTTATCAACTACATGACTGAATAAAAAAATTCTTGTCGTATATGACACCTCGATACGATTCATATTATGTAACAATATTTGCATCGTCACAACTTGAAAACATATTTAGGTGCCCTTATTTAAACGACTCACCTTGTATAATAATTTAAAAACTGTATTATGTTTCTCATATTAAATACATTTATTAAACACAATTATGTTAATTTTTAGTTTCTGTACTCTATATGTAACGTATAAATCAAAATCCTGCATATATTTTACATATATCTTGCATATCTTCTGCATATTCACTGCATATCGTTACTGCATAAACTTCCGCCTAGTCTAGTTATAAGATTTCGAAAATTAAACATATCATTCAGGTTCCAATGCTGTACTGGTTCTTGTACAAATTTTTGTTTTGCATAAAAATCCGCAGTCTACTAATAAGTTTCTCGAAGATTTGAAAGGAAATACATAATACGTACTCATTACTTTCTTGCAACACTGTCTATATCACGCTTAAATAAAAATTAATAATATTTAATTAGATTTTAAAAAAGTAGAACGAAATAGGTCTCGCACGAGACAACAAAAGCCATCAAACCCCATCATCTCCAAACTCCCACCCTTCATGACTTCCACCTTCAACCCCAAAATATCTCGCTGCATACCAAGCAACTCTCTGCATTCTCCAAAACGTCGAGCCCCATTTCACAAGCTTCCCAGCTACATAAAGCGCACCTCTCATTCACCCCCAAAATAACCGCGAAAACGGTCTTCGCTCATCACTACCGGCGCCGCTTCATCACCAATAACCCCGAAGCCTAAATATTATCGCAAGCTCGACCGTATTTGACCGCGCGTTGTCTAAACAGTCTCGCGCGCATCGATTCGCCACGGTCAGTTTCTCGGGTTTCCGGAGTGTTTAGTATACACGAGCCCCAGCCGAATAGAAGAGCATCTTATCGGCTCCCTCGGTCTATCCGCGAGGGTCGGCGGCGTCCCTCATTGTCCGAGGGAAGCGGACGCGGAATCCTCCCCCGACGGTCTCGTCACGGATCGCCCCCTCGTAACGAGCGCTTTGAATCGGACACACTGTCACCGAGGAAACACGACGGGTTCCTAAGTGGCGGTCCCGCTTCATTAAATTCTGTTATCCGTCGGACCGCATTGTCCCCGCGCCACCCCTCGCCACCCCTCGCCGACCCCGGTACGAGGGGGTGGACACCTGGCAAGGGCCGAATGTCCCGACAATGGGTTCGTGCCGCCCGCGCATTATTTCACAATCGCGCGACCCCTTCGACCACCCCCCCCCCCACGCTTTCCTTTCCCCCTGATTCGAACGCGATCGGTGCTTAATACGCTGCGGGGGCGGAAGAAGAGCCGCCCGATGATGCACTCGTTACCGACGCATTGAACGCGCGCCACGGAAAACACGCGCGCTCTCGTGCGTCGTTGAATCGCAAACCGTCGCTCGCCGAAGGGGTGCAGCGTCGCGTTGCAACCCCTACCGTCGACGCACCGGTTTCTACGCGAGGATGGATCGAGCATACGTGGAAACAGTTGTATCGCGACGCCACGAGCGCGTTCGATGGGGGTGCGAGCGGTCAATGCGATGCCACTTTCGAGCGGTGCTTCCGAGAATTTGTTTTGGGGAGACCGGACGAGGGTAGCAGTTTAGCTGGGGTTGTGGAGGCATATTTTCAGAGGGAGGGTGAGGGAAGATATTGGGCGATTGTTTGTTTATTTTAGAAGCGGATGGTGCTTTGACCCTTGTGTTGAAGTTGTGATAATATCTTCATTCGGGTGATTTAATATCGGAGTTAAGATCGTAGCATTCAAATTATGCAATTTTTTAAATTACTTTTATATAATTGTTGTTGAATCTTAGAGGCCGTTTTCATTAGAGCGCCGAACTAAGTCCAGTAATGCCAACATTTCTACGCGCGAGAGGCCCATTTTCCGTGACTTTGACTTGCAGACAGTAAACTCGCACAGATGTGGAAACAGACATGCTTGGTTCGGCGCTCTAATGGAAACTACCTTAGACCATGTATACCTATAGACACGATCCATGAATAGGAACCCATGGGAGAGAATGAGGCAAAGATAACGATCCAGTTTGCCCACAGTGACGTCAGAAAAGATACTTCAAGATGGCGCATCAGACCAATCAGACGATTAGACGCCATTAGACTGTATACTTTTTGAAAGTAGATGTTCTTTACCCACATGATGCATACCCACATGAACGTCATGCAGATATGTCTATAGGTATATGGTCTAAGGAAACTACCCCTTAGATCAAGTTTTGTTCAAGATCTTGAGGAAATTAAAAGAAATTGAATAATTAAAAGCCTGAATAAGGAAATGTTTAATAGAGGTTCACAATGTTGTAATTAGACTGCAGATGTCTACGCATTTATGAGAAATCAAAATATGCAAAAATATACAGTGAAAGAAGATGCTATATTGCGAAATACTATTTATATGTTTGTAGCAGAGCAATACGTATGCTTCGATAAAGTATTTTGTTCGAGTAATAGCACGTTCCAAATCAGGATATTTGAATAATTTATGTTCGAGGGGGGTCTCCGTTGTATATTAACCCTCGAAGGGTGAATGCAGTGGGAATGCACTTTGATTCCCCTATGTCCCTACATTTAAGTGTTCTATTATTCACCTTTCATCGCTCATTATTTATGACTGCAGTAAATTCTTTAAAACTCTGTTCCACCTCTTTGCTATATACATCAATTTTCACAACTCCACACTAAGAAAAAAATGAGAGAAATTTTACTACATTTCGCTCAAACTAAAAAGAGTTTTTCTTTATGGAAATACTGAAGGGTATTGCTTGGCGACAGGGAAGGCGAAGTATAGGATAGATAAGAAAATTATTATTGGTTACACAAAGTGTTGACGACTGGAGGAGGAAAACTGTGGGATGGAAGAAGAGAAGGGAGTCACGGCGATTTTCGTTTTGGACCATCGGATCAACGAAGACTTGCTTCATTATCTCAGTAGACCTATGCTGGTGGAAGATTATTTCAGAACTCGTCTTATATATGAACTGGACTAGGATCAGGCACTAGCGAGAAAAACGATTATTACGAGAACACCTTAGCGGAAGCCCTATGAATCTAGGCCTATGCTCAGTAACTGCTAACGGCCCGTAACAAATACCTATGCCAGAAAATAAGTTTTTCTCTTAGGCTTTAGACCATATAAGAAATAGACACGGCCTGTATATAAAAATCCACGAGAAAAAGCGAGGCAAAGATAACGGGGAAAATTTGGCCCTCGTGACGTTACAAGATAATTTAAGATGGCATGTTTATATCTGAAGTTAGCGTTTATATCTGAAGTTAGCGTTACACGTCGTCTTAAATTATCTTGTAATGTCACGAGGGCCAAATTTTCCCCGCTATCTTTGCCTCAACCTAGTTATCTGAGTTATCTGAAGCCGTATCTATTTCTTATATGGTCTAAGGTTGTTCCAATAGTAACTATACCATTTTTTGGACGTTTATGCGATATTCATTGAAAGGCATTGAAAAGACAATGCTAAAATTCAAGCAAATTAAGGTTACGTCACGAGACGCCACCACTGAACTCTAAACTACCTGGAATGAGCAGTTCAGTGGATCCGGATAGGAGAAACCGTGCCGACAGAGAGGCTATACAGGGTATCTTCATCCTTCTCTAATACCCTGTTGCAAATATAACAAATGACTATAGTTTATCCGCACAACGTGTATAAGAAAAAGACAGAGATGCCACGTTTTATCCTTTCTGTCTGCACGGCTACTAATACACGTACTGCTCATTCCAGGTAGTTTAAAGTTCAGTGGACACCACTTCTTTCCGAAGCGAAAGAAGAAGATGAAAGTAGATGTCGCTGTGTATCACAGCCTTCCGTAAATTTTACAACACTGGTCTATTACATTTTGAAACACAGGTGCTAATTTTTCCTTTTAATGTAGTAGAAAGGAACACATTTCACTATATCCTGCTTCTTTACTACGCAATATAATAATTTTTCCTCCATTATTTTTCTCAGTGCGGCAATTCACACCTTTAGCCCCGATATACACGAACGACACGAAGTCGCTGCGATCGTCTGCAATCATTGCGATTTCATGTCATTGTCGTTGCTCAATTTATTTGTATTTGTGAAAAACATAGTAGTATGCAGAATCGCAGCGACTTTTTGTCGCTCGTGTATATCGGGGCTTAAAGAGGTAAGAAAATCGCAGTTAATAATATCACCATCCTAAAATTCTATTTCGGGGAATAAAAATCTTAAGTACTTAACCAAGTTCCACCATTTCCGCTCAAGGGATTAATACACCCCATTCTTCAATTTCCACCTCCGCAAAAGTCATCCCCTAATCTTTCGATCTTCCTGAACGCATTTATACCAATGAACCAGAACTCGAATAAGCGCTAGAACACGCAACCAAGGTGAACGCTCGCGATCTACGAGGGGGTGGCGGATGTCTGACGGGGGATGGCAAGATAAAAGGGGGTTGGCAGCGTGCGCGCGGTTGACGAAGGGCGGAAGGAGACAGGTACAGGGTCGCAGGAGCGAGAGCCGAGGCGGCATCTAGCTGCGCTGCAATTACCTGCCGCTAGAATTACCCACGCGCCTGTGCATCACAATTAATTCGTAATTAAATCCTTTGGCTAGGAGGCGTGGTCCTTTTCGACGGCGTATAGAGCGCGCGGCTCCATGCACCGGTTGGTGGGCACCCACGTCCGACCGCTCGGTGCCGAACGACGTCGAGCGTATCGTCGGGGGGCCGGGGTGACAGCCGGAAATAAAGGGCCGGCCCGTTGCATTAGCGTCGACGGTCAAAGGGTCGCTCGAATATCGACCGAGACGGTCGACAGCGTTAAATTGCCATTTGTCGGCCGGGGAATGCCCCTGATTAGCGCTGCGCGCGGAGGCTATCACCCAATATGTCGCTCGGAACGGCGAGATCGCAGCGCAAAGCTCCCTTCATCCCCGGGAAAAAGAAAGGAAGGACGGAGTTCGGTGGTTGTGGGAACTTGTTGCGTCATTTCCGGAAGTCCTTAGTTTTTAAAAAATTACTCTCTTTGGAGAGTTTTGGATTTTGATATGGAGGATGCAAAGAGAAGCGTGGTTCTCTTTCTTTTTTTTTTACGTATTCAGTGGCGGATTTACATTTAGGTTAAGTAGGCTGCAACCTAGGGCGACGAATTTTAGGGGCTGACAAATTTTGCGCGAGAGAAATTGAAAAAGATAGTAAAATGAGATTTAAGGTGTTATACGAAGCTCAAACTTCTCCAAAACAAAATTCTTCAAAAAAAAAAAAAATACCTCAGTTTTTACTCTGATATTAATTCTTCTACGTTTCTTTTAAAGTTCTAAATGTATAAGAAAATTGATTGCTACTCCACAATTATTAATATACACAGCGAAATTTTGCTACAATGTTAAATACTAAGAAATGCCGATAGTAGCACTAATTTCTTTCCCTTTTTCTCAAGATTGAAGCATTTGTTCACTGAAATCAAAGTTTGATTGCATAAAAAAAACCGAAAACAGAGTTAAATTGGTTGATCGAACTTTTACCATACATTCTATTAAAATTCCTACGTCACCCATAACAAACACAGCTTCGCTCTCCATTTCGCCGAAGATATCTCCAACAAAGATACATAGAATACGACTTTGTACCCCCAGTAAATTCGCCAGAAATTCTTCCCTAGTTCAAAACGAGGATTCGCCGACAGAGGCGATTAGTATCGAAGCCAAATTGCCAATTCCGATCAAAGCTGCATTTCCCCGCGAATCTCCGCCCCTCGGCGAACCGTGCACTAGCAACCCCTCACGGAGGGGGTGGTACGCGTACCGGTCAAGCGTTTCCGTATAAATTTTACGGCCGACACCCGGGACAAGGCTCGTTTTCCTTATCGCAGAATCAGCCCGCGGCACGGACGCGCTTCGGTCGTCCGAAAATTACTTTCGCCATCCTGATCGCGTTTCCGATCGAATTGCCTGGACAGCACGGAAAACTCGATACGAATTACCGCCCGGGGGTGTAATATCGGCCATCGGACCCGTCCGCAACCTTCCCCCGTCTCCCGAGATCCACCCCTTCGCCCTCTCTCTTCGGATCTCTTCCACACTTTCGTCTTTCAATTTCGTCTCTTCTTCTTCTTTTTTCCGCCTGATGTTTCTGAAGACACTTTACAGAGAAAAATTCTAAAAAAAGAACGGAAGACAAATAGTTAAAAAAGGCAAGTTATTAGATATTTAGTTAGTAGACTGTAGATGTTTATGCAAATTAATATCTTCGAGGGCATAGATGGAAAAAACAATTTACATAGAAATATCTTTTTCCTTTTAAATATCGTAAAATGTATTATATTTTCTGTATTTCATGTATTTTTGCAAGTATGCGCATTCTCATTATTTTGGCACATTTAAAATTAGACAGTGATGGAAAAATTGCAGAGAAAAATTAATGTAGTCAGTTGATGTAGTTCTACATGTCAGTAACAAATTAGACTTTGATTGTATTTATTTTATAAGTTATAATCGAATATGCTTGCTTAGAATAGTAATTAAATATGTAAACAATTATTTTAAAACGTGTCTACAATTTTATTTTCCAAAACTTATGCAAAAGAATGTTAAGAGATTTTCTGTCTGCACGTTTCCTTTGCCTAAAACGATAGAAAAAAAAAAATGTATATACAGGGTAAAGTAGAATTTTTTTGTATAAGGCTTCATACACTTGAACTTCGTACACTTGAACCTCAAAGAGAATCAGGGTTGATTGTACGGATTCTTCTTCTATTTCTCTTCTATTTGTAAACATGTTGCGTTTTACAAATATTCTATAGTTTAGCTTTTATCATTTGTATACCAATATAAACATGGCATCCAAATGCAAGAAAACCCCGTTCAACCGATTTTCTTTCTCTGAAATGCAAGTGTATTTGACAGAACTCCAAAATCAAATTATTCGAAAATGAATCCTTGTATAAAAGACTAGCTTTTGCCCGCGACTTCGCACATGTGGATTTTGTTTTAAAATTTGACTAATTCTTAAGTTGCTGAAGCCGATGGAGCTGAACTTTTATATTAATAGAAATTTGTTAAAATAAATTTTGCAAAAACTATATTTAAAAAAAGGAAGGTATTTCTATAGAGGTATGGAAAGAAAACCTAACACTACAACTTATAACTAAATTAAACAAAAACTAATTCCCATTATAAATCAAACATTCAGCGCATACCAAATCATAACGCAAAATCAGAAATCAAGAATCAAGCACAAATCGTCATATAGAATAGCTCCATAGCTCTATAAGTAATATACAAACATACAGTTTTTATAGTTCTCGCCGGTTTAACATCGCCACTTATATATTCCAATGCATACGAAACCATATGGCATTGTAAAATACAATCAGCCTCATCTACTGACACTTTATTAAACTGTCTTACTCTATGAAGAATTATATCACTGTTATTTTTGTCGTCTTTTCAATCCTTTTTAATATATTATTTTAGAAATTGGCTGTTTATCGACTTCATCAAATCATTAATGTTTGATACTTATGTTTTTATTGTATTTTATTCTAATGATTTTTATATCTTGTATATTTTAGTTGTTAATTTATATTAGAGTCAAGTACAATTATAATTGTTCTTGCGAGCAATAAATCAATACAAATCTGAAAGTGTGTGTAACAAACATAACGTCTTCATGACTTAACTACAGAAACGATTTCAATTAAATTTCAAGAATCATGTATTCCATCGAAAAAGTTCAGCACAAGTTTTTACGTTTTGTCTCTTACAAGATCCATGAGCCTATACCGAAAATCTCTCATAACTACGATGCAATTCTAAATTTTCTTAAACTTCCCACCCTTGGTCAACGTAGACTGGGATTTGATTTAATATTAATCCATAAGATTCTAAATTATTATTTTCTTGTAGATCTAACGCTTCCGCCAATGAATGTATCAGACGTTGCCGTAGACAAGCTAATATGCGTGCCAACCAACTCGACTTCTTTCGTTGTTCGATTGAATCCTTTATTAATCGGTGTAAGTCCTTATCGAACAGCGAATCTTAATACTATTTTATCAAAGGGTGCCATCCCGTTAAATAAATAAATAAATAAATAAATAAATTTTGGCACAGAGGTCTGAACATAGAACACTCGGTTTTCCATTTTTTATTAAGTGGCTCCCCCTGGAAAGACTAATCAATTCGGGATAAAAAGTATCCTAAGTCCTTCTCTAGATTTCAGGCCACTTCAGTAGTTTAATCCTGAAAACGTAACAAACAGACAAACACACTTTCGGATTTATAATATTGGTATGGATTCCTGTTGTACATTTTCGATTAATTTCTTCTTAAGAAATCACCCGCGTGCTGATTGTTCTACGATTTTCGGTACACTCTAAAGAGAGGCTTAGTTTTCTCTTCTCTCTTTCTCGATAAAAATGCTAGTTACGCCACTGGATTTCGTTCCACCAATGTATTTAAAAAGCCCTGGATAGATAAACTCGAATCGAACTCCTTGATCTAAGTGGAAAACGACAACTCGTAGGAAACAGGTGTCTGTGAATTCCAGTGGCCGAGGCTTTATCGTCCGTAATCGACGTCTCCTCGGGATCCTCGATCCTCCAGGACAAACGAGCAGGATGTTGCGCCCATTCCCATTGAATTACCGTGCCGGTGCACGCGAGCTTCCCCAGACCATCCCAGAACGAGGAAATTTCTGCGAACCGGTACCAATCCCCGTCGTTCCCGCGTTTATTTCAATCACTATCCCGGGACAGCCATCTGTTCGAGGCAGCGACGAGACTAAACGCGCGCGTTAACGCGAGCAAATGATCCAGTCCCGGTTAGCCTAGAGATCAGACCGAACTGAAAAGTCGAGCGATTAGCGGACGCTAATCTCCTCTTCGTCGACGCCGCGATCGCCACTTTAATTCGCGGGCATTGCGAGCAGGAAGATCTAGCGACGATTGAAAACTACGAGTACTATAAACAGGAGGATAAGGCGGGGCGGAAGCGGAGAGAAAAATAAAGCAGACGGTGTAGGCCTGTCTGTGCCCACTCGCCACATCCGTCTTGTCTACGGCTGAATGTATATTACCCGATGCGTGCGTGCGTGCATGGAAAACGAGTGGCCTCCGCTGCTCTTTGCATTGCTTATCCTGCCCCTATCTGGACGACGTATCGTTTCTCTTCTTTTTTTTTCGAAGTTCGAGGGGAAAGATTGTGGTTATCTGGCGAGGATTTTGTGAGGACTGGGAAATTGGTGGGTTCCGGTTAATGGATTCTGGGGTTCGAGAGCTTCGGTAAGGAATGAGAGTTATTGTATTAGGAGAGGATTCATGAAATTTTGTTAGGTTTAGGAAAGGATTTATGGAACAGCTAGAAAGCTGTAATTCGCATTTCTTTTCTATTGTTAAAAAATAAATTGTTACGAATATGAACATTTTTACTAGTGAATTTCTGATTTTCTTAACTGCAAATATTAGTTAACATTCAGCAACAGAAAGTTTTACATTTTTAATCATTTATTACGTGAAAAAGGAAAGGAAAGCGCTTTCTGCCACTTTCTGCGATTGATTATTAAATGTTAGTTAAAAAATTGAATAGCCGCAGTGAAGGCCGCAATGTTAAAAAAACTGGGAAAGAAGCTGTATTTAAAAAACTTTTTTCCTATCTTCTTTAGCATCAGTACTTTTTATTCAATGTAAGAAATAATGAACAGACTTGCGATTTATTGAAATTACAAATTTCAAGTATAATGATTTTTTTTTCGTTAAAGAAAAATATCTACTTTGCTGCTCCAAATTTTCCTTACAATTTTTTTCTTATTTTCGTTTTTCACTTACCATTAATTTGCCTTCAATTCTACAATAAAATTGCAAGTTAACTTTGTTACTTATTGCAATCTGTTATTTCTTTGCTGTTAAAAAAACCGACGAACCTTTATAAAATCTTGTTCCATCTGCTTTATCAATTATTTTCTTAAGCCGCCAAATTTTAGTTCGAAAACTGATAGTCTAGACTACAATACTCCCCAAATTATTAACCATGGCTAATGACGTAAACGGCATCGACTCAACGCTATTGATTTCCTCCCACAAATAATGAAACCATATCAAATAATATCAGACACCAATACTTTTCATTCTTCTACAAAAGTATCAATATTCAATACTGCACAAGTGTATCCATTTCCGTCCGATACTTTCCTCAAATATCGATATCCATTTGTTACCTCGAATCCGCGGAACAAAATGAAAACCCTTGCTTAATAAGAGAAGCTACTTTTTATCGACTAACCAAAGAAACTGTAGGTATCAAACTAATACCAATACCTCCATGAAAGTATCAAACAAGTATTGATTCAACACAGTACTTGTTCAAGTTTTGCTGCAGTTTCAAGAACTATCGGTATCGAAAATTGATGCTATTTAAGTACCTGCAATTTCGATAGTCATCAATACTCTCCACTCAGCAGCTCAATATCGAATTCTTTGGATATTATTAGACCTCGGATATTTATGTAAATTTTCATTTTCACGGGTACAAATAAAGAAAAAATTGAGGCGTTTCGTTTTCTACATATCTGAACATGATACACAGGATATACTCACAGGTTCGTTCACGTGTATTCTAAACGTTAATTAATGTGAAATACACAGTGTTATATTTCTTCTATCCATTTTAATTATTCCAGCTGCCACGTTTAATTATTTCTCAGTTTTCATAACTTTTATTATACAAAGATAAATACATTTTTTAAAATTTAAACAAATTTAATGTATTCTGAATGAAAACACTTGAGAATCACTGAATATTTTAGTAGTTCGTTTGCATGTTGCATAGGTTGGTAAAATAATTTATACGTATGCAAAATAATTTTTCACACTGTACATAAAACGCTGAAAGAAAAATATGTATTACTTTAGTTAGGAGATGATGAGCATGTATCTGTTCAACTTCCACTTTTTTATTAGGATGCAAAGAACTGTGAATTTACATAAAGATCCACAGTTTAATTATAAATATCTAAAAATTTACAGTTGAAAGATCATATAAACTGTTTCAAAGCCTCTACTTCAATTTCTTTAAATCTTATGACTGAAACACCAGATCAAACGTATTGCTATGAAATGTAAAAATTCTTTTCGATTACCTTTTTCACACAATGAATACAGTAATTTTATTCCACATAAAATAAAAAATTATTAGCCAGAAAAGTGGTTTAAATTCATAGATAACAATGACAAATGTTTCGCTAATGAAGCTATTACATCTGTTTCTTAATAGAAGTTTTATTTTACACAAAAATTGGAAAGACTAAACTGCGCTTAATATTTAATAAAATATAACAAAGCTCAAACAATCGAATTAATCTCTTCAGCTCTTGAACGATTCATACGTAAAAATCAGTCCAATCACCACCAACAGCAGCTTCGCTAATTTAAAACAAAAGGCCACACACCCTTCACCTCCACCCACCCCCATCGAACCCGTTGTCATACATACCCCCAGCATTCCACCCGAGCGAAAAGCCCATTAGACAACCTCCGCCCCGAGGAACCCTCCGCATACCGGCAGAACATATTCCGATCCCCATTACCCTCAGTGGCCCATCCCAACCCCGGCACCCCGCGATACCAGCGATTTCCGCGCGTTTCTCTCGGGCGAGGAAAGCACGCGCTCTCCTTGGAATCGCGAGGGCAAAGTCCGTTCGCATCGTCTCTGTATTCGCTGCGCGGGGGTAGCTCGCGATCAGAAATATACAGGGAGGGCACCGGAGTAATATTACCGGTAGCGCCATTACCGCGGCAAAGCGGCAGCGCGCATACACGGCGCGCTGACATAAAACGAAAACGGGCGGCTGTGTGCCACCGAGAGAGCCACCACCGTGGTCCGTGCTCGTTAAAAAACCTTCCCCTCCCGTTCCCCGCTTCACTCTTATATACATATCGGAACACGAGGAGTTCACAGAAAAGCTGCCACGCCGCCTTTGTGGACCCGCCAGTCAAGGCTCGCGTGAAACGCTCTGTATATGTACACCCGTGCTCCCGCTATGTACCACCGCGAGTGAACTCGTCTAAGGGAAACGCTCTTCGAAACTTTCTGTATTTTCATGCAAATTCCCTCCCGCGTTCGCCCACGTCCTCTTCTCCTTGCCGCGGGATCGCGTCCCTCTGTGTGCGTACGCTCGCTTCTGCGTTTCTTACTCCCACCGTCTCTCCCTTTTGCCACCTCTTTTTCCTTCTCTCGAGTGTGCTCCTTTAACTGTTTCATCGTGTGTCGCACGCGGACGAGGAAATTTCGATGCCATTTCGAATATTCTCTCGCAGAGTCTCGGAACCTTTTGCTTTCGGAGCGCAGTTGAATTTTTGATCGATTGAGGCTGGATTTTCTTTGTTTTCGATAACTTGGCTGAGAAAATTCGAATTTGGACAGGAGAAACTCAGGAAGATATAAAAACCCATAAGTCTGTGAACAATATTGTCTTTTTGAGGAGGAGAAATATATTAGTATTTTGTGAAATCTTGAAAAGCATAAGGTAAGTGACCCCATTGCTGACCGGTTACAAATTGTTTGTTGTTTATAGTAACGAATAAAATACATGGGTCTGCGTAATTTATTCGAAGTCATCAGAAATATACATAGAATCGTACAATACAACAACTGTATTACAACTGTGTATATGTATACAACAGTTGTATAAAAACAACTTTTATCTTTTTTTTATTATAAGAGCTAGATGGCAAAATCCGGTCAATAAAGGGGACATACGATCCTTTATATAATTTTCACCATAATTTTTGTGTAAACAGTCAAATAATATTTCAAAACCGATTTCATTAGGAAACTAAAGACGTTAATAAATACGGTCATTCATAGTTTACTCAAATATTGTCATATATTAGTAAAAAATTATTATTTTTAAATAATTACTTTCTTAACTGTCCCATAATGGGGTCACTTACCTTATTTTCCGAGAAATTTAGGAAAATGATTTTTCATTTTATTTATTTTTCCAAGTGTATTTGTTATTTACTTATGCTATTAGTATCAAGTAAATAGATTATTATAATTTTAGATTTGAAGTAGCTCATGGTTTATTAATCAGCTCCATTTCTTTCTTCTCGCCATTTAATATTCATAATTGAAAAAGTTCTTTCAAAAAGGTTTGTCACTTAGCATACGTAGCTTTGGATTAATAGTTTCTGTCTTCCTTGCTTTTTCAAAAATTTTGTTCAACAATATGGATTTATAAAATAAATTGTCAACTATAAATATATGTAGTTCACTTATGCATCTACTACATTTAAAGATTCCAGGATATTTTCAAATTCTCTAAATTTAAATTGCATATTCAAATTAAGAATCTGTATTCCATAAAAAGATTTGTTTGAGTCAGAATCAAACCAGTTCTAAGACAAGTTACTCCTTTATTAAAAAACAATAAAAGGTTGCTAATAATTTTTACTGAAATTTCTGAGTGGTTTTATTCCAAATAAGTTAGTTTAATAAATGAAAATAATTTATAAATTAGTATAAGAAGTAATTTGAATTAGATTCTACATGAAATTCGGAAAATGACACAAGGTCCTTAATAACATTGGCGAAAATTTTAATGATTGAACTATCATACTTATACTTTTTCTTCATAGAACCTTTATTGTTCCCAAAAATCGGAAAGAATTAATTTCTACACCTAATAGTATGATTTTCGACCCTTTCAGTGATGAATCTTCTGAAAAAGAAATTATAAGAAATTCCCCCACAGTGGAAATTTCCAGTAACCCGAACCCAAATTCCACAGCAAACCTCAAACTTTAAACTTCGTCTTGTCCTCCATTCTCATCCCAGCGTTGAGTCGCCCGTCTGTTTTTGGTTTGCACGACGAAATGCAATTAGTAGTCACCGTACGTTCCCGCGGGCCTCTTTTCGTATGCTGCGCGGTCGGGTCCGGGGTCCACGAAACACAACGCAGCGGAGAATGTCTCGACGGAGGAAGGTTTTCTACGATTTTCCTCGGTTTTTCGATGGCCGTCGACGCAGGGCGGTGATACGTGGCCGAAGCCGCGAGCACGAGCTGCGATCTCTCGAACGCTGACCAGGCTGACGCCTCTTGAATGCGAATTAGTGTTTACTGCAATCAGCTTGGCGACCCAAGTGCCTCCTCTGATCTTGATTGAGCGGGGGGAGATGGGCAAACGAGTCAATTGGTGCAAGTCAATTTACCTTATTCTGAGGAATTAGTGCTCGAGGAATTAGCTGCAGTGTGCGCGGCGCTCGTTGGAGTAAAATGCGAGGGGCAAACATTTTGCGGGGGGAGTGAAAATCTGGGAATACTTATTGTGTCGATTCTCGGAATAGTATGCTTGGTATTTAAGTACTTGGGATTGGTGATGTGGTATTTATTTGTGGAGCATTTTTTGGAATTTTTTGAAATTTTGTGTTGTTCAACCACGTGTTGTTCAAATTTAATTCGTTTTTAATGTGAAATTTGGATGGAAAATTTTCTATTGGTACTTTTCTGTTTTTGTAATGATATGTGCAAGATACAGGGAGCATTAAAAATTTAAAAATTTGTTTCCTCGAAAATTGGTACTTTTCAAGAATATTAATTCCACAGTGTGAAGCTAAAAAATAATATTCTTAAATAGTTTTGATTTTATTTCAATTTTATTTCTACTTTATATCAGCTTTATAACGTAAAAGTTTGAAACTACAACATTCAACACATTTCTTCTAAAAAAATTCCCAAAAAACCTTACTTCCAAAGCACCAAATTAAAGAGGCCTTTTAATTTCATGAATTATGCTGGAAATCTACTTGAAATTTTTGTAGCATTTTATTTTCGTTGATTTAAAACTCTAAGAAATTAAATGAGCACTAATTAATTTTTAACGTAAGGGCTTCAAGTACTGCAATTAAAAACATGCAGTTCTAGATTCAATATTACAATTTCAAAGGTTTCTTAACTTTTCCTAACAATTCAATTTCAACTATGAATTAGAAAAATAAATCCTGTCAAAACGTTAATATGATACAAGTACGTCTTAATTAAATAAAAATCCTAAACTATTGAATCTGTCAGCTGTCATTTGCTCCACCAGAATCACTTTTAAATATATTCCGGAATTCCACTTCGGTTCTGAATCTCCACTCTAATTCCCAGATTAAAGAACGACCTCATATTTAGTCCAATCGACAGCCATAAGATGCTATTCGAAATGGCTGACAAAGTTGTCAGCGTGTCCGAAATCCCCCTAATGACAACACCTTTTACCCAGCGAGTCCAAATGTGTTTTGACAAGGACTCGCTCGTCACCGACAGGATTTAAGACCCGTGCGCCCAAACACCTCGCCCGATTAATTTCTCTTTTCCTTTCTCTCTCTGAACAATTTCATCTTCGAAGGTGATAACCTTTCTAAT
The DNA here is from genome assembly GCA_030770465.2 of Perdita meconis. Lineage (NCBI taxonomy): Eukaryota > Metazoa > Arthropoda > Insecta > Hymenoptera > Andrenidae > Perdita > Perdita meconis. The sequence goes on along the minus strand of JASKOS020000009.1, from coordinate 13,344,729 downwards.
CCCGCACAGGAGAACGTCGCCCCGAAAATCGTCGATGCATCAGACCCACTATTGCCGAGGGGAACATGCAAAGTGACAGAGCGTCTAACTTTTAAGGGTCCCGAGGATCTTTACGGGACAGGAAAAACCGTAATCCTCTTTGAGGGGCGAAGAAACGCGTTGTTCACGAATGGGTTCTACGTGCCAGCCTTCCCCGACTGTCTACGGAGAAAAAGATGAGAGAGCTGATTCGCCCTTGCGTCGAAATCTAAATCTTGTGTCCGCTCTCCCTCCCCTCGACACCTTTCCGTCTTATCTCCTCGGCTGTCTACAGGCGCAAGGTAAACACGTCCTCCGAGTTTCCCCGATCTTCTCGGAAACAAATTAACCGGGATTCTACAAATTACGGTCCCCCACGGTTCACTAACGAGACTACACTACTCCGTTCAACAGAAGAAATCTGTACCCGTGACGACGAACCGGGAATTCAAAGAGTACTCAATTTACTTTGCAGTAACTAACGCTTCGCGACTTGGAAGCGAAAGAAGGCTTCATCGCGAAGCTTCCTCTCTAATAAAAATTAATAATCAGACGATAATCTTCTAAAGTTTCATGATACTGAAATATCTGAAGTTCACAGAGAGGTTTGTTCCAAAGGTAGATTCCAGATTACATATCTTCAACAAACATCCTCCCAGCAAGACGCCAAACCCGACTGTCCAAATAGCCCGCTTCTCGACACTCGTCCGAGCAAATTGCTACACGATAGAATCCTCCAGGCCCGATTATTTCCACGTCCTAACGATCCAGGGATATTCCCAGACCCTGAATGAAGGCACGCAGAAAAAGAGAGGATCGAGAAAGGGTTGGGGGGCTAAGTCCGTGTATCAGCCGAGTATCCTCAGCCACCTCCATTTTATAAAACGTTGTGTACCGGACCCAGAGGATTGTTCCGTGGCCCGATCGTGTTCTGTCCAACGTCGGTACCCCGTCGTGCTTGGTAGCTGCCACGCAAGCGATAGGTATCTCGTAACCGAAGATAAATTGGCATTATTTATATGCCCGTCACGCGCTTCATTGTCTCGTAGCTCGGCGAGGCAGGCCCGTTCGCGATGCCGCAATAAAATAATAAAACGCGATGTGGTTCTCTCTCTCTCTCCCTCCCATCGCGTCTCTCATCTCCGTTTTTCGAGAGGCCTGCTCCGTGAAAAGCGAAGTCGGCTGGAGGGGGCCGTTTTTTCCTCGGCGGAAAAGCTCTGCCGATCGCGGAGGTCTCTGCCACGCATCCCTCGAGGATATTCGAAGGGGCGCAGCTGCCGCATATAATCTCGTTCGGGAGGAAGGGGGACGGGGTATTTAATTTTCGAGTTGATACAAAGGTAACAAGGCGTCGTTACCGACTTTGAGCTCGTTACGAGCAGCGCGCGGCGCGGCGGTATCGCGGAAGGAATTTCAGTGCGTCGCCCCCTTTGTGCGCATTGAGACGGGCCTCTCTTCAGGCCCCCCGTCATCCCACTCGTTTTTCCTTAGAACCGTAATATCCTCGTGGCTTCTCGTCCCCGTCGTAAATGAGACTGCGCGATTTATGGTGAGGGCTTTTTAAATTGTACGAGCCTCAGAGCCCCGCGCGCTCGGTTATATTTTTTACTGAATGATAAATTAATTCCCCCCTTCCCCTTTCGCGACGCACTCCCTCCCCTTCGTTCACCCGCCTTCCTTCCGTCCCGCACGGTGCTCCACTTCGCGCCGGCGTCCTGCGACCGAAAAGATTTCTTTCGCTCCGCGGAGCCTTCCAGCGGGGAGATTTATCGCGCGCGACCAAGCCACGGGTCGCAGAGGGAGGCGGGGGATTATAATTCCTGCACAGTGGACGGTCACGGATAAAACGGACCTCGTGGAACGATACCCGCAAGCGGTGGCCTCCGCGGAAAGCGACCGGTCCAAGGAAGCTGGGGTGGAGCGAGGTAGCGACAGGGAGGAACCGTAACTAACGCGCCGTAAAATCCGCCGGGCACGCGCCATTTCACTTAGCCCACGGCGCGGCTCCTTTTCCATCGGGATACTTCTGCGCTTCCTACGGGTCCTGCCGTGCGGCCTCTGACCCGGACCTGCTTAACTCCCGGAGCTGTTTCATGCGAGACCTTTGGTGAGAGAATGAGAGTGTCTTGGGGAAGGTGGCTTCTCGAGACGGATTCCCAAGGTGATTCTCATTAGGGGTGGGATTTAGATTGAGGAAAGTGGTGAGGATGTTTATTAGGTAAAGCTTGGGAGATACGGGGTTACATGTAACGTGATGTGTAATTTGTTCGTAGTTCCTAGCGAGGTGAAGGAATTTTTATAGGGGAGGAGGTGGATATATGACCAGGGGTTTTAATATGGACCAGGCATTATTTTTCTGATAAATATTCTGATATTTCACAAATAAATACAAATATTCATGCCCCCTAACGGCACTAGACAAAACTGGTGCGATTGGCGCATTTATTTTAGGCAAAAAGTGAAAGTATCTGTTTCTGGTCACCTAAAAAGTTTTTCATAGTGAGAGTAACTGATTTATTTCTTATACTAATTAATAAATATGATACGTTAATAATACAGACATAACTAGTCATAAAATCGAGCTTCAAACTACTTAGTTGGTTATATAGGAATACCTTTCTCAAGTTAAGATTTTTTAATTATTATAAAAGGAGGTAGGAGGTGGCAGTATGGACCGCGGTTGTTTCATGATGATTTTGTCAATTTTAACTCTTTCTTTGAATTCAGTGTCTGAACTATCCAAAATGGACTATAATTTCTTATACATTGGATGTAATAGTAATAGTTTTTCATATGCGACTGTAGACAACATTTATTTTTACTTTCCATTACAATGTTTTGATATTTGTTTCTATTTTGACATTTTTTAATTTTGTGACCTTACTTTAATGTTAAAATAAAAAAAATCTGTAAAACTTCAACTATTTCATGCCCATTTTTTTACTTTTCCAACCCTGTCCCAGTTTCTTAAAGCATGATTTTAACAATGCAATGTTTCGTAAAAATGATTACAGCTTCACAATAGTTGAATTTTTACGCTAAACGATTACAGATACATTATCTCAGATCCCTGAGCTACCATTTTCATCTTGCGTTCCCGCATTTTTTACAGTTTTAATGTGTTTTCCTCGAAACAAAAAAAGCGGTCCGTATTTCCATTTTCGCCCCTACAACCGGGACTATAAAGTTAGTAGAAAAGTGGAGGAATGTTGGGAAAGCTTTATTAGAGTAGCTTTTGGCTGATTAATTTAGGATTTTGAATGAATTTATTGAAGAGTTTGCAATTTTTATTTAACGCTTGTTGCTTAGTAAGTTATTTATGGTTTTGGCGGTAGATAAGTCAGAACAATAAATTCCAATTTTGAATTCTTACAAGTTTTGTAGAATAAATATTCAAAACGTTATAACAAAATTTAATGAAATTTTCATTGATTGAATCAAACTCTGAAACTGAATTTCGTCGCTATGGCCTTTGAATGATTCAAATCTAAATAAAAATACATTAAAAAGAACTGAAAATGAGTTCAACAAATTAAACTTAAATTTCTAAATAAAGCAGGCCAATTTTTTGTATTTGCTGTGTGCAATTTTTTATTTTGCGTAGAGAAAAGTAAAACCTGTTGTTTTAATGTATGTTACTCCTCATAGAAATTCCTTATAGAAAATATACATTAGCGCAAAATATTTTATAGTGTCTAATTATGCAGTAGAATATCCAATATCCGATTCATTGTCAGTACTAATACCTAAACTGCGAAATTTGAGGTATTTATGAGAATTTTTAATGTAAAAAAATCTATGAAGCTTTTGAGAGATACCGAAATATGTAAAATATAAAAAAAAAATAATACAAGCTACAATATTTAAAAAAAAATAATAAAACATGCTTTTATTCAGCTTTAACTTCCTATTTGTGTTTGCAAAAATTTGATGTTGTATCAAAATTCAGAGTCTAGTCGATTGCAATAGATGGCGGAAGTTTATGCATTTTAAAATTGTTACGGGCATAGATATATGAATGGAGTTTGCATCAAAGCGGATCGTACTTTGTAAATACTGTAACATGTACCCTATTTTACATTTTATGCATTTCTGCATCTACGCACAATCTTGTACATTTTTGCATACATAAATTTTTCATAAATGCATAAATATCCGCAGTCTACTCGTAACATAAAATTCCAGTAATTAGAAAATTATTAAATCATAGTGAAAATTTAACTCAAAGTCCATATATACCATACTACAACTAATCCCAAAAAATATGCATTGTAGATCTTTCTATACAGGGTGTAACAAAAATGTTGCAGTTCCTTGAACGGTGTGATTCCTGAGGTGATTTTAAACAACTTTTTCCTTAGCGAAAATGTTAGGTGGGGCTTTGTTAACGAGTTATTAACGAAAAACACCGACCAATAGACGCACGAATACAGTGGATGAATATTAGCGCGGGCTCCAGCGGTGAGTAGTATTGGCCCGCCATCGTCCGCGTCATCATTAATCCGCTGTACTTGCTCCCCGATTGGTCGGTGTTTTTCGTTAATAACTCGTTAACAAAGCCACACATAACATTTTCGCCAAGGAAAAAGTTGTTTAAAATCACCTCAGGAATCGCCCCTTTTAAGGAACTGCAACATTTTTGTTACACCCTGTATAAAACTGCATATATCTACTTCAAAGTTAAGGGCTGAAAATCTGTTAAATAGATATAACTACGTTTCCACCAGCAAATTAACTTTTCAGTAACATTAAATACTCCACCTGAAATCCCCAGAGTCAAAACGAGTCCTCCAACTCTCAATTCCGCCAGTCGAGCAGCGACTGCACTCTAACCTCAGTTCTCTGACTGTCCTGTCGCCCGGGGTCATCGATTCTCAAGCACGAGGCCGCTTTTGCGCCCGTCCCGAACAATTCGCGACGGCGGAAGACACTTTTCATTGCTTGAATTTGTCGAGAAAAATCGCTTTGTTTGCTCTGCACGGCTGTTTTACTGCCACTGGCTGCACTTTGTTTCCGCGGCTCCTTAGAAAAACGGAATGCTTCTCGATTTTGACTGCTGCGACTTGAAACGCTTAAAAGTTTCTGAAAACCTTCAGTGTTTCTTCTCTTTCTTTGTGTCTGAAGTATTTGAGGTACTCGGTTTAGTATCCAAAAAGCAGAAAGTAATTTCGAAGGTTAGTGAATCAATTGTTTCAAACCAGTCTTTGTGACGAAACATGTTCCTTGGAATTTTTGCTGGCAAAGAAATAATATTTAAAGGCTGACGAATTTTTATAGACTTGTTACTACTTTTTAACAAAGTTTCAATGTCATAGCTGAAAATACAGCCAGGAAATATCTCGCTACATTTCTTAAAGACCCGCAGTTAATGGAATTAGCCATACATCTGTGTCCAAAGCGCAAAATAAGCCAATTGTCTCCGAATTGCCGGCTCCGGAGGCAACATCTCAGGGAAGATACAACCTCACCGTCTCCGGCAAGCGGCGCTTACTCCAATTTACTTACCAAGTAGTATTTATTCCCAAGTGCAGGTACTAACAGAATACAAGCAATTACCCGAAACTATTGTCAACCGGGCGAAAACTAACGACTTCCCTGCTCTTTGTTATCTCGAGGCACCGCGTCTGCAGCCCCAGAGACCGCATTGTTGCGAGCGGGTGTAACGAAAGTTTCGCTAATAAATTTGACAGTCTCTTCGCTTGTCCGCGCGGCGAAATAATTCGCGCGGAAAGCGGGTTCGAGCCTCGCCCCGGCGATCCGGCTAATAAATACGGAAAAAGGAACGGGAACCGCGGGCAATTAAAGTTTCAAACTTCCAAGACAGCCAATTGGCGGGGGGTTTTACCAGGCGTCTGGAAAACAGCCGAGGAAAAATCGCCGGGAATATGTGTACATTCGTCTGAGCGCCTCTATTTTTTTCCTTCCCCGCGAGTGCTGTGAAGGGCAACGAACTTGTACCCGAGAGTCTCGGGGACCCTCGAAACCCGGCAAATACCGAGCCGAAACGGCGATCGATGCTTTCTGAAGGCGGCCCCGGCGAAAATAAATGGTTTATACGCGGGCGACAACGGCCTCGTTATAGAAACAATACGAACGAAGGCTCCTGGATCTCGAGATTGCCACGGGACCTCCGTCATTGTGCGCGATAAATTCGTTCTGTTTATTCTGCCTGACCTTGGCCCTACCCCCGCGTCGTAGGAGGGATGAATCGCGAGAGGAATGAAATATCGGCGGGTTCTTTATACGCCTGCCGAAATCATTAATAGACTCTGTTGGCGAAAACGAAGGCAGCCAGCGAAGCCGAAAGTGCGAACCGATCGCATTTCAAGAATAAGTCGTTGCCTACACCCACGGTGTATTACACAGGTGTTGCAAATTCCCTCAGAAATGTGTGATCATTAAATGGAAGATCTTCCAACGACTGTTAGACCTCCTATTGGGTCAGTGGGCTCAAGTGGTGAAGAGAACGAGTGCGAGTAAAGCTCTGTGATCATCTGTGACACACTTCATTCGCACATATGCATACCATACGCGGAGTTCTGACTATGACGCCCCTAGCGGCGACCAGAGGATCTTCCATCTATTGATCACAAAAAAGTAACTACGACAGAGGTGCTTTGTCGAAACTTTGTATAATACACCGTTGTTTAGACTTAAACTCAGGAATTTTTCTGTGCTTATTTTCTTTCTACATATTAATGTGAAAAGTTTTGATCACAAATAATGTATGATCTTAAATTTTATTAAATTCTTGTTCTCAAAGGAAATACACTCTCTCTGATAGTAATATAAATTCTACTTTCTAAACCTAAGTTTAGACCACGGTGTATTATACAGGTGTTGCAAGTTCCCTCAGAAATGCGTGATCATTAGATGGAAGGACTTCTAGCGACCGCTAGAGTGCGTCTGAGTAGAAACATCCGTAGAGAGCGCTTATATTCGTTCAGCGAGTTCAAGTGGCGAAGAGAACGAGTGCAAGTAAAGCCTTGTGATCATGTGTGACGCATTTCATTCGCACACATGCATACCATACGCGGAGTTCTGACTACGACGCCCCTAGCGGCGACCAGAGGATTTTCCATCTACTGATCACACAAAATCAACCAGACAGAGACGCTTTGTTGGAACTATAGACATAGTAACTATAGACTGCGCGTCAGCATGCAACCGTGGCCCGATGTTGAAGAGAGTTGAATGCTTTAAGAGGTACTTGGGAAGAATGAAACAGATGGAAGATAACAAGAGAATAGAAAGAGATAGCAAGTCCTCCCAAAGCATTTCTAACTCTTTCTAAAGTTGGACCATCCGCTTTCCCCGTGATGCTCAGTCTATTTTTATATGTCTATGGTTGGAACACCTCTATAATACATCGTGCCTACGCCATTGCGCGCGATAAATTCTCCCTTTTGGCCTCTGCCCCCGCGCCACCCTCCGTCTTCGCGAATCCGCTCGCCGCGCGAAACAAGGGAGGGTCGAGGTGTGAACGAAGAACCACAAGTGCCCTGGAAAGTGCCGACCCTCCCCCCCCCCCCGTGGTAACCCTATCCCCCTGTTAGACCGCTGCGGGTTTTACACGGTGACGCGTTCCTCATGGTGCACGCGGGATAGAGGATTAATTTAGCACAGTTGATCGACGCTCTTCCGTTGTAGGTAACAAGCTTCAGGGTTGGTGACGCATCGGTAGCGGTCATTGGACTTTGAAAATTCGCGGGTTTCGGGATTGGAAAGTGGAGATCGATCAGAGGCAATGTTCGGGTTAGGGAACAATGGACACCCTGGCGCGGACACGAATTCTACGTTTCAGAATCTTCGCCTGGGGTTGGGGGTCAGGGAATCTGGGAGTTCGCTTGTAGATCCTTATCCTAGGCCCACGTGTTTCTTTCTCTCGGACATCGTGTACCCGGTGCTCCTTATCCCTGGGGAACGATCGGGAGACGAGATTAGGTTGCAGTTTCGGTGGAGGATGTTGAGATTGTGTTGACGAAGGGAGGTGGACGTTCGGGTGATCGATTTGGACTTTGGTGAGGTGTTCCCTTGGAAAATTGTTTGCTGAATTTGTTGTGTCTGGGAAATGGGATTTGCTTTCTCTGATCTGAAGATTATTATTGTTATTACATGATTTTAGTAATAGGTTAAAAATTATGTATGTGTGTTGAAAATAGTTTAAACAGGGATGAGACAATGTAGAAATAATGGGCGAGGCTTTAGAGAGATTAGTCTGTGGATTTTTATAGGAATTCATATTTTTGCAGACATTAATAAACTTTATAAAGAGTAGAAACTTGCATGAAAGTTCGTTTCATTTTCTAAATAGTAGAACACATACTTTATTTTTTATTTTTTAAATACCTATGTATAAAAAAGTCTATAAACATCTTTATAGATTTTGTTAATAACAGTTAATCATTCTACATGAAAATTATTGTTGTTAGTGTTTATTACATTTTACTAGACTATGCATTTTTATGCATTTGCAACAATAATTATACACAAAAAAGTATAAAGTTGTTTGCGAATGCCAAAATATATAAAATATCAGAAATATGAGACTTGTTAAAACTTTTTTAATGAGATACAGTGTTATTCAAGCTTTAATTGTTTATTGGTGTCTGCAGAAATTTAAATATATGTGGATATTTATTATTCAACTTATTACAAATTAGATATATGTGTTAAATTTAATCAAAACCGAAATGAAAAGATATACATACATAGAAATAATAAGAGAAGTTGAATTCAATCATTAAACATGATTCCTTCTTTCGAAAATAATTTAATATGTATCCCACCCATTTATTCTAAGTTTGTAATTAGTTGAATCAATAATATTAATATTCAGGGTAGAAAATATTTTTCTACTGCATTTTTCCTGAATGATCAACCTCCTGAATCATGAACAAACATAAGAGATAAGAATGGTTGAGTTACTGTGACCAAAACAAATTATTCATCCTTATTTTCGTCACTTCCACAAAGTCCAAATTTCTAGATAAATTGGACTTTTGTTAACCTATAACTAACCAAAGAATATTGCAAATGATATCAAACATTTTTTTAATAAAAGGAAGTTTAAAATGGAAACACTTTCCCATTTTTGAGAAAGGAATGATTAAAGACCTGAAAACTCAAAAACAAACTGGACTCTTAGGAAATATTCAACAGCAGAGATTGCCACAGTTATAATAATTTATTGCTTGAAAATGGGAGGGAAATGGTTCTTGTAACTTTTTGGGGTTGTTTTGTATACCTCGTCCTATATCTAAAAAATAATGAGATCAAAAATTCCGCTTGTAAGGCTAATAATCATCTACTCCCCATGAAAGTACTTAAAACACATCAAGATTTCCGAAAATATTATAAAACTTTTTCTTAGCAACCATTTACAATTATTTAGTCGTGTCACAATTAGTTACAAAGTCATAATTGTATCCAGAAATATCTCTTAAAATCGTTTTCAAAGCGTAATATAATACATATTGTATAATACATATTGTATTATTTACAAGTTATAGTAGAATTAATAGTTTCTAATGTAGAATCCAACATTTTTGTCCGTTCCTTCAAAAAGTCAATCACGAATTAGATTACAAATTGCAGCTGAATAAAATCTTCTGGATCCTCTAAAATCACATGAATCGTTGATGGCAAAGTAAATTACATCCTCAAATTTATCGCCTATCGGTTGATGCGACCACCTTAATCAATAATAACAATCCATGTGATTAAAAATGATCCCACCTAATTTGCTTCACCTTCACCCCACGATCATCCTCACTCCGCTTAAGTTAAGCTCAAAGACCCAATCCTCATTCCAAGATCGTCTTCATCAGTCCTAACGCAGACGCAACAGTAGCGTGTTAATTCCTAAACTTAATCGCAAGAAAGTTGTAGAGGTGCGAGAGGGAATTTCTGTTTGTTACCAAGCCCCCGAAGTTGCCCAAACAGGGTTCACCTTGCTATGCAGCGCCCGCAACAACCGTCGAGGAGCTCGAGGGGCTTCTCGAAGAAGATTCGTAATTATTGCCGAGGAGTTTATTGCCGAGGTGGTTCGCGTGCGATTATACTTGCAAACTCGGGGGTCGCCTGATCCAAGCGAAGATGATTAATGAACGCGCGTTCAAAAGATGTCTCGGGTTTCATAGCGCAGTAAATCGAACCTTCGCGTCGCAAGAGACACCGAGTCACGTGAGGCCACGCTGACCCTCGGGGATGTAAAATATCGGTAGGAAAGGGGACACTGGCGTCTTAACACTCTGTCTGTCACGGTACATTTAGCACGGGGATTTATCAAGCCGGCGGTTGGACGAGTGGAAGATGGATCGAGATTGCTTCATTATTCGGCTAATTTGACGGCAACAGAAACAACAACTTCTTCCTCAGAAACAACGTTCAAATTCTCTGACTCATTCTATGAGAAAATTCTTGCCGTTTCAGCCTCAATAAATCTTAATTTATCGGTGTCAAATGGACTCTACAACCCGAGAGAAATACTCGCCATTACCATTTAAAATTGGATACACGAAACTCTCCTTACCGCAGAAATTGCTGGAACAGAATCGACTTTATTTGAATAAAAAAGAAAAGTGGAAGGAGGAAAACGTTCAGGAGCTTCCGTTCCGGGCGCAGTATGTAAGTGCTATTACTTGATCACGTCACTCGTCGTCCAATTAAGTCGTACGAAGGCTCGATAAGTCGTTCGCGAAATCGACGAGCGAGCATGAAGCATTAACGCGAGCAGAATACGCGCATAAATTGCGGACCTTTCAGCCGGGGCCACAACGATGGCCGACCGTATCGAGGCAACGAAGGGCGTGTCTGTTATATTTGCCCGTTTAATACCGAGATGCCTCACGGTGTATCGCGATGATCGAACGCCGCGGATATAATCTTCTTAATTAACGGTATCCACGTGTATCGCGGATCCTACCGGCGGTGAAGGATCCCGCCGGCGTTGGCCTCCGACTAATAAATTTCATTGGTCAACCGATAAATCCGCCGATTCGGCGGCGTTAATCCGATCGTTTCCCCGGAATTATCGCTACTAAATCACCGGTCTCTGTATCGCACGATTTATTTTCCAACGCGAACCGCCGTTACGTCATCTCCTCGTCTTTTCTCCGGACCTGCTCCGAGGTGGCCACCATTTTAATAGCATTCGAACTCTTGGAGATTTTCGAGGAATCCTTTTAAAAAAGACTGCACATGGCTGATTCTTCTCGGCGGTTTTTTAGAACTAAAAATGGTAATGGAATCTTGGAAGAATTTTTGTTTTTTCTGTTAAGTTGTCTGGTTCGGCCTTTTGGTTTCTTCTTTATTTTCCTTATTTTGAGGAAAGTCTTAAAAGAATTATTACCAATATTTCATCATATTTTATTGCATCTTTGATGAAGAGAATATTGAATTAATATCACAAGTCATTTGTCAATTTCTCTGCGGAACACACAAAGGTTAAACTAAACATTTCCCAACTTCAAAAAATGAATTCCATAGACTTGTTACTATTTCCCCTAGTTCGTCATTGTATTACGAACCATTCTCAATCAATCAAGCTTCCCAATCGAAACAATAGAAGTCTCCAATTAGAGTCAATAATTTCCTGGTTCTTATTTGGTCGACCCAGTCATAAGTACCACCTAGACTACCTAGAACCCCCATAGTCATGGCGTTTATTACCCCAGCGCGGACAAAAAAAAATACATACCAGCGCTATTCACAAACAGCTAGGTCTCTGTTGCCCATACATATAGGGGCGACGGTAGTCAAAGCATCGAACATAAAAAAGCAATGTCGATCGATGTAACAGTGACTGAGGCTTTCATCGTCGATGAGGGCAACGCAGCGGGTCGCGACGACATGTCGTCGGCTTCCGTCAAGTAGCCAAAGCCCGCATGCAGAGTCGTTGAAATTTAAGGACACCGCGGGAGGACTTCTCCTCGTTACGCTATTCCATCGTGTCGCAATAACGATCAAGGAGCGGCGCAACGTGCAGGCGTAATTGGAAAATGACTAATACATTGGGCGCACGCTGTCGCGCAAACAGTTTGCGCAACATCCCGATAAAAACGATCCCGGTCAATTCCCGGCCCTTTTTTGGCTATCAACTGGTCTCGGCGGACGCCCGGCTCTCTCTCCTGCCCGAGTTTCACCGCCTTGTAAACCGCCGCTCGCGAAATCGATTTCTAGGGTTCGCTTAGCGAGTCGATCACCTGCCACTCCATTATCTCGTCTCGTCATCCCCTCCAAATCTGCGAGGAACATCGCTCAAATCTGACCGGCGGAGGTTGATGAATTCGGTGCGATTCGTCAGCCATGGGAGAATATTCGGCACTGGTCGTATTCTCGCTCGAGGGGCGGGACCACCCTTCGGACTTCAGTGAGGAGGATTTATTGGATTGTTTTGTTATTTATGTCTGTTACAGTTATTTTATTTCAAAGGAAATTAATAATTTCTCGTCACTTTTAAAAAATCTTCTACCTTCTCTTTAGAATATTACTTCTTTCTTTAGGGAGGGGGCAGAATGTGAAATTAAAACCTCCACACATCCTGAAACATGTCGCGAGATAAGTCTCATGAGACTTGTATCAGTCTCAAAGGCCTCTACACTCTACACACGCTGAGACATGTCTGAAAATCGGTCATGAGCTGCATGTCTCAGCATGTGTAGAGTGTAGAGGCCTTTGAGACTGATACAAGTCTCATGAGACTTATCTCGCGAGATGTTTCAGCGTGTGTAGGCTAGTTAAGGATCAATATTACTTTTGGAATAATCGAACTGTGTAGAAAACTAATAGAGTAATTCTTTAATTTTTCTTCATGTAATTCTTAATTGTAAATAGAATACAATGAGTTTGGTTTTTGTTCCTTCAATGACTACACTAGTGCAGAGTATACCATTTACTTCTCCTTCTTTTTTGCTAAGCAGAACGATATGTATAGTAAATGGTTCAATCTGCATTAGAACAGCCAATTCAGGAACCCAGAGCCTCGTCCTTACATCGAAACAATATCGTCTTGCCCTCAAACGTCTCCAAAGACTTCACGATCTCTATATTGCTCTCGGTTGGCTCCAACGCCTAAACAGTCCCATTCCACTCCCATTCTCTCGTCTGACCAGCATGCACGCCGGTGGAATCAATTATCGGCGTTTTCCATCTCCGTTCAGACGGAGGCCACGAGGCCGGATTCGATGCTGTGGCTGGATTAAGGGTACGGGGGATCAGGGGGCGTACGAGAGGAACCACTTAGATCTGACGCGAGGCCCAGCGGGATACGACGCGATGTCCTGGACAGCCTGGGAGTGTCTGAAGAGCGTCGAGCAGAGGATGAAGAAGACGAGTCGGAGGAGGATCGAGCGAGAGAGACGGGGAGAGAAATGGGAAAGGGCTAAAAAAGAACAGGCTGGTTACGGAGGGAGGGGAATGGGCCCGTGGGTATACTACGTACGGGCCCGTGTACCTTGTACGCCACACGCTGAGTGACTTATGACGACCGATACCGCAGTGGTTCTCATCGTGACCCGTGGATCGCGATCGTCTGCCCAAACCGGTTGTTAAGCAAATACCTGGGTCTTCTCTGAAACCAATCTCTGAATTTTTATGCGGGGTGTACGTAGTCGGGTTACTCGGTGTCTCGAGCGAAGTTTGCTGGCGGGGAACATCGCATCGGTCAGCTCGGGTGTTATAAGCCTCGTGAAAGTTGGCGCGATCGAATTATATTTCTTCGGGGGACTAATTGATCCCCTAGTTAGCCTCTTGTTATTCGATGTTTTGTTACAATAAAATAGGAACTTATTGGATTGACTAAGTCTACGGTTTCAGTGGATGCGTTTTCTGATGAATTGTATCTTGGCGAATATGTTTGAGCAGTTTGAGATGTTCAAGAATTTTTCACTTCAAACTCCAACTATTTTAAACAATCTAATCGTATATTTTGTAAGACAAATTTCAAGACCAAAATCCACCTCTTCTATAAGGTCATTCCATGCGAAATTCGACACTTTTTGGAGTACCATTTCGGATTCTGGTAAAATTGGAGTATGTTGTAGCTTTTAGGGATGTATAAATGTAAGTAAAAGGATATTTGATAATTTAAAAAATTGTTGATTTTACAAGTGTTTGAATTTTAATGTTCACTTTTTTCCTAAGAATATTAACTCTTGAAATAAAGTTCAAAGAGCTGTAAAGTTGACAATTAAAAAAATTTTTTTAAACCCTTTGACAGTTTGAAAAAAACTACAACATATCCCAATTTCACCAAAATCTGAGCTGATACTCCAAAAAGTGTACGATCTCGCATGGAGTGACCCTATATCAGGACAGTTCAATGCGGTTCAAGGCTGTTTCATTATTCGAACTCTTCAAGAATTTTTCACTTCAAATTCTCATTATTCTTAAGTAATCTAATCCTGCATTCTTAAAATCGATCTAAGATCCCAAACTCAGCATCACCTTATATCAACGCAGTCCAACACTTCCCTCTCAAATGTACCGAACGAATTAAACATACGAGTGTTATATCACTCCGATTCCGACGTACCAAGTGACGGCCCCGCGGCGTTCCTCCCGAATTCACATAAGTTAACGTGGTTTAAGCACGCTCCAAGCAGACTTTATTCTTAATTATCGTGCAGGACGTTCAGAAGCATAGTTTCGGGCTGAGCAACGGACAGTGTTCCGCTCGCTGCTCCAATTAATAAACGAGCGGCTTATCGCGGCACGGGACTCCAGGAGAAAAGTAGCGGGACGTCGATAATTGATTCCCAGCGTCTATATCGAGCGTGAAACGGGGCGAGCCGAAGGCCCGATACCGACAACTCCGTTAATCCAACAAATAGAATTCGAACCACTCCGTGTCCGATGCAGTTAAGCCGGCCCCCCGTGCCCGAGCCTTGGACTCTATAGTTACAATACCTACGGCCGAGTCTTTGCTTTGGATTATTTTCCACCGCTGGGTTTTAATCCGCTCCACTATTTACTTTGCTTCCATCGGACAGGAGGAAGCGGGTATCGAGCCTGCGACCCACTCGAGGTTTTTGCGCTGTTCTCTTTCTGCGCTACATGATGATTTCATGTGAGCCATTGAGAATGAGACTTTAGTGGGTTGCTGTAGCTT
Organism: Perdita meconis; assembly: GCA_030770465.2. NCBI lineage: Eukaryota > Metazoa > Arthropoda > Insecta > Hymenoptera > Andrenidae > Perdita > Perdita meconis. Next base: position 13,329,599 of record JASKOS020000009.1, on the reverse strand, counting down.
TGGATGGCGAGATTCGTGAGAAGGTCAGGAATTGAAAAATGATACAGTATTGTTTTAATTATGAGAAATAAGTTTAATGTTGTTGTTAAAGAAAAAATTGGTCCGAAGTTGTATACGATTGCGGGAGTTTTGAGAGAAATCGAGGGATTTTTAGGAAGCGATTCATCACGCAACGAATTGCCGCAAGTATACTCCTGGTTTGGGTTTCGCTCACCAAAAAGGCAGTAATTTATATGGAAGTGTGCTCATTTCGTGACATGAGTGCTAGTCGACTTTTTATTGCTGTTCTTTCCTTTTTTGACGCTGCGACAAGATGTTCTTTCAAGCAACTAAACTGTTATTAGTACGATATAAAGTCTGATATGGTCAGAGCTTTCACTGGTTTATTTTGAACAATTTTTAATTGCTTTCCACGAGGAATAGGAACAGCTTTCTATTAAGCAAAAAATTCCCGATTCGATAAAAACATTTATCTCCGTTCTTTCTCAAATTAATAAATAACAATCCTTATCTCGACAGAACTATCGTAGTTTTCTACTCCAAGGAGTATTCTACTTCCGGTATTCACCAGTTGTTTCTCCGGCTCGATGCATTAACCGAAGTCTTCCAAAGCAGCATTACTAAGCAGAAAGCACGACTGACCGTATCAAATAGAGTCTCCTACATTTTATTTATGCGAACGATAGTAGAATTTACAGCGCGACGAAAGTAGAGGCAGATAAGAGTAGTGGTAGCGAGTGGCGTAGCACGATATTTCACAGCGGAGATATCGTTAAGACCGGAAGCGAACGAAGGAGATGCAAGAACAAGGAATCGATTCATTCTTCTGGCGGCCGTCTCGCGGAATCGATTCCACAGATGTGCCGTGGGAGGGTTTCTATTTCAAATGAAAGCTCGCGAGTGTCTTTTCTTTTTTCTTCCTCCTTTTTTTGTTTCTGAACTTAGACCCGAAATACGGATCAGAGTGTTCCGTCATCAGAATTCGAATCCTCTCTGCTCAGTACATTCAGGTATTATTCATCTGGAGTGAAATTCGAGGTCGATGTTTTCCTATCAGCGGAGAAGATTAGAAAACCTGAAGACGTAATAGAAATCTTTATATTTTATTTATTGTTATAGTACGCAACATCACAAAATTCATAGTAGGCAAACTAAAATAAAGACTAATTCTTCACTGTTTTAGGTTTGCAAGGAATTCACAAAAATTCTGAGAGATTTATTAAAGTCTTGAAAACATTAAACAATCATTTATTAGATACATAAAATGCTTGAAACGTTTTAAAATAAAATTATAAATTCGCAGGATTTTCAAACCTCGCTGATGCCAGAAAAGACTGAAATTGCTCGTAAAAAATTAATAATGATTTATCATCTAATCTCTTGCTTTTTAACTCAATGTAGTTGTGAAAAAATATGCGATATCCATTTTAATATAGTCACTTAAAACGTCATTAACCATTAATTATTAATTCCTCGAAACTTACCATTGCAACCACTCCGAGTCAATTTAAATTCTAAATTCAGCATAAAAATATTTGAATAATTGACGAAGAAGGATCCCCTCCGGACACTCGAATAAAGAGACTCGGATTTCGAAACCGAGTTCGAGTTACAAAGAGCGTTTCGAGTCCCCGGGACAGGCAGAGTTCTAATTTACATTCGCGCGTCCGACGGCGCGCAAAAATAAGAAAAGACGAGATCCTCGCGGTCTCTCCCCCGCAATATTTAACATCCCGGCGCGCCCCGTAGCCGCGCAGTCGCATAAATTCCAGAGGGCGCCCCCGGGTAACGGCCCTTAAATCCCGCGCGGGGTCCTCGCAATCTTTCCAGATTTCATTTTCTAGCGTGCCAGGATCGATTAAATATTGCCAGGGAAACACGAGACACCGAATAAAGTGTTACACGACACCGTCGTGGCCGTCGCGCGCGGACCAAGAGTCACGCGGGTATTCATTCCCCTCCGCGTCTACCTAAGTAGCGACGGGCGGAACACCGTGCCGGGAACGAAAACGGCCCAAGCCTCGAAAAGCGGAAACTCGAGATCCATCGCGCCTCACTCCGTCCCTCCCTCGTCGCGCAAAAATCCTCTTTCGGCCTTTTACGAGGCCCTTAAATCTTCCTCCGGCTCTACGACCGCCGCCGACGTCCTCGATGGAATCCTCCCTCGTCTCACGGCGTTCAATCTTTAACGAGCGAATAAATGATTTTTATGCCGCATCCGACGATGCATAATGCCTCGCGAGGCGACTGCGTAATTGAATGACAGACGCTTGAGTCTTGCAATCGAGACGCGTGTAAAGACACCGACACCCATCATTTTTATGGGACTTTATGACTGGGCTGCATGGGTTTTTCTCTCAGCTCGATTGGGAATTAATAAAATGAGTGAAAGTAGCGGACGGTTGGGAGAACTCAAGTGTATCGATGGGTGATGATGATGGGGGTCCTCCTTGGGGGTCCTTAATGAATTTTTAGTACCTGTTATGGAGTCTGTATTTTCACTGGCATGGCAGTTTTAATTAACTTGTTGCTGTGAAAATGTGAGAACACGATTTTTAATTAATTTAGTGTTCTTCTGTATTGAGGACACTTTGGAACATCTTGTCATTATTCTAGATTGATTATAATGCTGAATATTATATAAACTTAATTACAAAAGCATGGCAATATTATAACATTTTCTGAAACCTAAAGGGTCTCGCAGACGATCAATAATATTGGTCAATCCTAGTTTGACAATATTATTGTCAATCTTTCTATATAATCCTTCTAATATCTTTCTTTTTTTCTAATCTTCAATAGCGACATCAATCCTACCTTCTACATATCGACTACATACGCTCAACAATGTTGTCAATACTGATAAATATCAACAATATTATTGAGTGTATGCGGGTCACATTAAACAAAATATAGAAATCCTGCTATTGTAAATTTTCTAAAGGTTGGTCTCCTCTAGCGTTCACAAACTGTTCATGAACAGTATAACAGTTGAATTTCATAGAAATCACCTGTTCGCATACGGTTTTTCAATACTTCGTGTAACATATGCAAAGGCATTGCGTAGGGTTTATAGAAAGGTTACGAACTGCTTGCAAGCATTGTGTGCGAACAGTGTTCGCGAGCTGTTGGCTGGTGTATACACTGAGAGAAATAATGGAGGAAAAATTACTACATTGCGTAGTAAAGAAACAAGATATAGTGAAATGCGTTCCTTTCTACCACATTAAAAGGAAAAATTAGCCCATGTGTTTCAAAATTTAATAGACCAATGTAGTAAAATTTACGGAAGGCTGTGATGCACAGCGACATCTACGCTTCGGAAAGAAGTGGCGTCTCGTGACATAACCTCAATTTGCTTGGATTTTAGCATTGTCTTTTCAATGCCTTTCAATGAATATCGCATAAACGTCCAAAACATGGTATAGCTAATATTGGATAAACTTATTTTCTGACATAGGTATTTGTTACCATGGACGCCGGGAGAGGGGTGCAAGGGGGTGCACTTGCACCCCCTTGGTTTGGAAGAAAGAATACACAAAAAAAAATATTTGCGTGTGTATACACGTCGTTTCGTTTGTTTGTAATGATCACAGGCCAGGGGCCTTATTGCGTAAATCAATGGGAATCGTAATCGGTTCCATTTTGACGTTATTATACATAAATTATTATACCTAGATGCACCCCCCTGAAAATAATCCTGCCGGCGCCCATGTTTGTTACGGGCCGTTAACAACAGGGTTGCCAACTCCTAAAAAAATTTACCCCTAAGCACAAGTTGAAATACCCTAAAACCCCTAAATTAGTTGTTAAAACTTTCAAAACAAAAAAAATTATATTTAGCTTTAAAATACTTTGAAGTCATACATTTTAACATTTAACTTAACATTTTTTTTCGATGGATCAAATGTTATACATGATCCACATGATCCTCCATTCTGTTGCAAAGAGAATCGAATCATCATAATACTTTGTAGCCTTTCAATAGATAGCCTATTACGTAACTTATTTTTTACAATATTATAAATAGAAAAGGCGCGTTTGACACTCGTGTTCGAAATCGGCCCAAGTTTTGAGACGTTTTCAAATCGTTTATGTCCAGCAGCGTTGCAATAATTATCGTATACTTCTGAATAAAATTCAGCTGAACTGGAAATATTAGACTATGTTTTATTATTCAAATGGAGCTACTCTGTCTCAATGTCATTTTTGTTGTCATAAATGTGAGTCCGCTGAATGTGTCCGCTTTTTTCAACACATCAAATGACTGATCAAAAAATTTCAAAGTATTTACGTATGTACAATATTCTCATAATGCCCCTAAAATTACCCCTAAAAATGTTAAGCCCCTAAAAAAATCCGAATCCACATGTTTTCCCCCTAGATTTAGGGGGAAAACTCTAAAGTTAGCACCCCTGGTTAGCAGTTAGTGAGCATAGGCCTAGTTTCATAGGGCTTCCGCTAGAGTGTTCTTGTAATAATCGTCTTTCTCGCTAGTGCTTGATCCTAGCCCTGTTCATACAGGGTGTAACAAAAATGTTGCAGTTCCTTGAAAGGAGTAATTCTTAAGATGATTTTAAACAACTTTTTCCTTTGCGAAAATGTAAGGTGGGGCTTTGTTAACAAGTTAGTAACGAAAAACACCGACCAATAGAAGCACGAATACAGTGGATGAATTTCAGCGCGCGCCCCAGCTTTGAGTAATATTGGCCCGTCATCGTCTGCGTCATCATTAATCCGCTGTACTCGCTCCCCGATTGGTCGGTGTTTTTCGTTAATAACTCGTTAACAAAGTCTCACCTAACATTTTTGCTAAGGAAAAAGTTGTTTAAAATCGCCTCAGTAATCACCCCTTTCAAGGAACTGCAACATTTTTGTTACACCCTGTATATAAGACGAGTTCCGAAATCATCTTCCACAGCTGAAGCGCGGGTTCGTCAGCATAGGTCATAGGTCTACTGAGATAATGAAGCAAGAAGTCTTCGTTGATCCGATGGTCCAAAACGAAAATCGCCGTGTTCCCCTTCTCTTATTCCATCCCAAAATTTTTCCTCCTCCAGTCGTCAACACTTTGTATAACCAATAATAATTCTCTTATCTATCCTATACCTCGCCTTCCTCGTCGCCCAAGCATTACCACCCTTCAGTATTTCCATAAAGAAAAACTCTTTTTAGTTTTTAGCGAAAGTTCCAATTTTGCTACATTCGTGTAGTAAAAATCAGCACACAAGGTTGTTTGTTTTAGTAGAAAATGTAGTAAAATTTCTCTAAGTTTTTCTCTCAGTGTACGCAGATTAAGAGGACTAAAGTAACTCTAAACGAAAATTTACCTCGGCTCCGGATTAAAACTCGCCGGTAAACCAGAAAGTCACCGTGCTGGAAAGTTTCGCCTCGAGGTGAATAAAAAATCGACCCTAAAATTACCATTCCTCGAAGCGTCATCGCAACAGGGGCATGCGAAGTTTACCAACGAGGCCAACTCGCGAAGATTCTCTCGGCTATCGCGTCGTTGCGTTCGAAACACCGGGGGCGAGATATCCCCGGATAAAAAGTATCGGGCACACGATTAGAATGTACAAATACAGCCGTCAGATTGACGTATAACCAATAATTCATCGTCGAACGATCCCCAAGGCACATACACTCGACGTCGCATACCTCTCGTTACACAGAGATCCATCATTCGAAGGCTCGATCGTCTGGTCGGTGATGTTTCACAACGCTGTTTGGTCATCCCATTCACGGGTAGCAGAACGTCCTCTTTGACGCGATTGTTTTGACTGGCGGTGAATACGAAACGCCTCGAAACCCGCCCACGGTTTTTCCCGCGCCGTTTTCTTTCCCGTCTCCTAACGCTCTCTCTCTCTCAGCGTGATTTGCACTCCCTTTCTTTTTCCATCGTGTTCTTCTACGAAGAGAGCCAGCTTCCGGTCGCCACTCGAGGCGATCCTCGGGGCGAGGAGAGGAGGAACACAATGTCTATTCATCGACGATCGAGGATAGACGTCCCTTCGCGGAGCCTCGTCAGCGCTCGTTGGAATATGAAAATACCCCCACGAATTAAAATAACACTGCCACTCCGCGCGCTCCTCCGCGATCTTAAATAATTCATGGGGTTTTTTCCGTCGCCTGACCCGAGGAACGCCCCGCGACGTCGGGGGGGGAGACGTCCGACGCCCTCCGATGGGATATACGCGTCCTGGATGGGCGATAACATCTGTGGCGTCGATATATGTGGATGATTCGAGATTCTCGATTAAAGTCCCTTAAAATCCAAAAAATATGGAGAAATTCCTTTCAAGTCTGAAACATAAATTCTGATGGTGCAGTAGATACGATAAAATCGTTCTTCAACTCTTCTGGGTTCTTCGGGGTTTTCAACTACTTACCAGTTTGTTCACAAGTATTTAGGATTCTAGTTAATTGTAAAACACACTACGCTATAGGTTCTCCGATTTCATAGTCCCGCGCGTTAAAATCTTCACGCGTCCCCCGAATTCCACGTTCTCGGCTCGCGGCACGACGAATCGAAGCAAGAGAGTTATCAGATCGAAAGTGAAACGCGCGGCGCGATTATAAACGAAGGCCATCGATATTTGTATCGCGGCTCATCCGTCATAACACCCCGAAAACCGCTCGCGGCCGACGTGGCGGCGGCAAGATCTCGCACGCGAGGCACTCGTTCGTCGGCCGAGGTAACGCGATCATTAATTAACCGCGAGAGGTTCCCCGGTGGCTGCGAAACGCGAGGAGCAACCGTCGTAAATTAGGCTACACGCGAGCGGATTCTTTAATTCTACGCGCTGGAAACGAGAGCCACAAAACCTGTGCGTTTCGTGGTAGAAACCGCGTTGGTTGTGCATCGTCGAACGAGCGGTCGGATCAACAGGCCTCGATTCGAGCACCTCTCCCCCGCCCCTTTGGTCTCTGTACACGTGTATCTAATTGGACACGCGCAGTTTACACGGAAATTCGCGCGCTTCAGCGACTCCGGCTATCGCGGGGACCATAAATAACTGGGACCGGCGCTGGTCTCGCGCGCCAAAACGAGTGTCCATCTGGGCACGCGATGGAAATCGCAGGGACGAGTATGGACTTCTTCCAGGGACAGCTGCCCTGGGTATCTAGGACATAGCGTGACTGGGTGTCTTTCGATACATCGGAGTCGTGAATTTCGATTTTTGGATTATAAAAACTAGTACAGATTTACAGACATTGTTTGCAGACATGTGTCCGTAAACAGATGTGTGGATTGCCGGCGACTGTTCGTAGATAGTTTGTAGGCAATCTGCAGATGTTCTAAACTGTTCACAGATAGTCTGCGGACCAGTCATTTATTATATACCATGGACGTTTGTCCACGTCCTAACAAATGTTGTAAGAACTGGTCCGCAGACTGTTTGTGAACAGTTTAGAGTTTAGAGTTTAGAGCATCTACGGATTGGTTGCAGTCTATCATCTGTCAACAGTCTTTGGACATCCACAGACCTTGTCTACGGATACATGTCTGTAGACAATGTCTGTAAATATGTACTAGGCTTAAAGCCGGGAATCCACCAGAAAGCTAAGCTAAGCTATGCTATGCTATGCTATGCTATGTTTAAACAATACATTTTCATTAACATAGCTTAGCTCTTGGTGGAAACGGGTCCATAAAAATATATTAAAGCTAATTTTTTTTAAATATAGCATAGCATAGCATAGCATAGCATAGCATAGAATAGCTTAGTTTAGCTTTCTGGTGGATTCCCGGCTTAAGGGTGGAAGAATTGTGGAAAAATTGCAGATTTTGGGGAATTTTTTAGTTAGTATAGAATCGCAAAGCACTGGAATTTCAACTTGGGAAACAGTGAATAGACGTACAGACTATTTTGTTTAATCAATAATAGTTACTACATTATGTACGACTGTACGAGACATTATTGTCACATTATAGTCTATTCTTGCTGTCATCTGTCAATAAGTAACACTTGTTCTACATAAGTAAAACTCCTGCATAAAAATAGCCTATTTAAGAAGAAATAATACACATAGTTGTCACTGTGAGAAAAGGACTTTTTCAAGGATTTTTTTGTATTTATTTATTTAAGGTCACATCTACCTCTCGGTTATTAGTAACCACCTTAAAATACATTTCTTATTGCTTAAGTCTATATTGGTACATTAATGCTTATAAACATACGTCAAACATGTGGTTAAATGCTGATGAACACTCAGAACACTCGTGTAGATATTTCCTTACATGTGTGTTTACATTGGTTGTACGAGAATATAATGGTTGTTTCTCTATCGTTCTTTGGGTTCCCGCAAGGTTATAAGATGGTGTATTGTTTCTTTTAGGTATCTGTTATGTTATATTTTGTTGTATATGTTAATCTCTTTAAGAAAAAGTATGATATTTTCACATTGTTTATGGTTACTTAATGCTTCGGGGGCGTTGTTTGCGAGTCTGAGGTTGTGTCTTATGTTTTGGATGTTACTGCAACTAAATAGGTGATGTACCGATATTATACTGTTGCAATATACATATTTGTTTGGTTCTTTTTTATTTATTATATGCGAGTGTGTTAAATTGGTGTGTCCAATTTGTAGTCTTGTAAGGACAATTTGGTCTCTTCTATTGAAGAGCAGTGCTGGTCTTTTGTCATATAGGTTTTTTCGGATCGTGTGGATGTGTGATAGGCGAGAGTTTTTCCAAGTTCAAGGATTTATTTGAGAAAAACTACTTGATAAACTAGTTGATATATTATTAAATTTGTTTATTAAACTAAAGATACATTGTAGAGTATTTCAAAATGTTATTGAATTTCTACATGAATAAATATGATTGACAAATTAATTTCAATACACGCGTTCTCAGAATGGCTCGCTCTAAAAATAAATGAAATGTTATAAAATTCTATTGTTTTAACTGTGACCTATTGAAAATTAAACATTTTTTATTTGGTACCATTGACAAAGTTATAAAATTGTAAAGAGAATAGTGACACTTGATATGAAAATCTGTTCCTTTTAACACTTCAAATTTTTTAAATATTAAATCTTCCTGAATTTTCATACATTTATAAAATTCAGAGTCCATTTCTGTCAAAGTTAGAGATTCCACAGAGCAACACTAATTTTTCTCAAGGGTAACAAATGTTTTTTCAAAAGCGGTGGAAAATTTACAAATGTGATAATTTAATGCATTCCTTCACACCAATGCGAACAATCTTGCTACAACTTATAGTGCTGCAAACTTCCTCAAAGCACCTCTGTCGTAGTTACTCTTTTCTGATCAATAGATGGAAGATCCTCTGGTCGCCGCTAGGGGCGTCATAGTCAGAACTCCGCGTATGGTATGCATGTGTGCGAATGAAATGCGTCACACATGATCACGAGGCTTTACTCGCACTCGTTCTCTTCGCCACTTGAACTCGCTGAACGAATATAAGCGCTCTCCACGGATGTTTCTACTCAGACGCACTCTAGCGGTCGCTAGAAGTCCTTCCATCTAATGATCACGCATTTCTGAGGGAACTTGCAACACCTGTATAATATACCGTGGTCTAAACTCAAGTCTAGAAAGTAGAATTTATATTACTATCAGAGAGAGTGTATTTCCTTTGAGAACAAGAATTTAACAAAATTTACGATCATAAATTATTTGTGATCAAAACTTTTCACATTAATATGTAGAAAGAAAATAAGCACAGAAAAATTCCTATTGCTACGAATTTTCGCGATGATTTATAATCTACAGAATCCTATACGTAGGGAAATTTGCAAGTTAGCAAAACGTCGACAAGCAGTCCCCAGAAAATCATCGCCACGTCACGCAGAAGGCTTGTCCGCCTAACAAATACATAGAAATTCAAAGTGTCCCGATCCCGCGATTTATGAAGGAGACCCCCGTCTACGGTAGTCCCCGGCAATCGCGGGCCTAATCTCGATCCGCGTAAATCATCGATACCGTGCCCCGTTTCCTCTCTCCCCCCTTTTCCTCTCCGGTTTCTCTGACCACGCTATTCCCTGTAAATCATACGAAACGTAGCCGCTCATTAAACCCACAACTGTACATTATCGTCAGAGTAATACTTTCTCCGCGCGGGTTACCGCCGCTCTGTCTTATCTTTATTTATCTCGTCTGACTCATGCCTGGCTAAGTAAGTACACACACGGTGTGTACCTGTGTCCACGGGGGCGACGCCAGTGGCGTGCAATAATGCGAGGATTTCTGTTCGCGGCACGTCTCGATCGTGAATGGAACCAGCGGACATTGCGAACATGTCTGTTGGATTCGATGTTAAGCCGCGTTCAGACGCACGCGACGATAGTTGCAATATAACTGAAAGTTGATGGTGATCCTTTTGGCTTTCCAATCGGAGGATCGTTGCGGCGCTCAGAATCGCTTTGGAAGAAGAAAATGGTCGTTAAGGGATTTCGTGACGCGTTGTGTAATTCATTGCAGATGTCTGAACAAGTGTGGATGCGGCTTTATTGAAATAAGTTGGTTTCAAAGTGATTCAGCATTTTTTAAATACTTTTTATTACAGTGTTTGAAACGACAATCATTTCCCTCCCTTTTCTGAACTAACTAACCAAAAATTGATAAACTCAAAAGAAGCTAACGCGGAGTCAAAGACCCCCAGCTTAAATCGAAACAGTATCGACAATCTATTTTCGTATCGCCTTCGGGCTCATGCTACCCCCGTCGCGCCACTAAGGGGGCAAAAATGTTCCCCCAATGGCGATCGCGTAATCCCCCCGTGACTTTCTACCGAGGTCTCGATGGTCGCGGTGAAAAATCGAGGCATCGTTCGAGGTATACGCCCACGACGATCGTTTTCCAGCACGGAACTCGATCGCCACGGCAATCCGTTGAAAGGATACGGGGCGCACGGTAAATCGGCTTGTAACTTATAATTCGAAACGCCCCCTTCCTCGCGAACCGATGCGTTTTGCTCGATAACGGTGTTTATTGTCGGCCAGCGGGATCGGCGAAGTCGGATTCGAGAACCGTGCAACGAAAATAACGCGTATTGATTCACCGGTGACTGACGAGCCAGATAATTGACGACAATGAACGCTGGTAATTGCCGAGTGGACCGAGGTCTGGTCAGATTTTACCTTTAGTTTACGCTGGCGCGCTTGATCGAACGATTTTTTTTTTTTTTTTTTTTTGGAGAGGTGGAGAATTAATCCTGGATCGCCGTGCTCGCAGGCAAGTACCAGGGACTTTTCGGCGCAGTGGATTTATCCGGAGTTTTCGCTTTTAACGATGGCTTTCGTTGTACTCATTAGTACGGTAAAGGGCTAAATGTAACAGAAAGTTTAACAGGATAATTGACCTCTTGTGCTCGAGATTAATTTAGGTGTGTTTCAGTTCGTTTATTGCTGAGCGTATGATAATAATTTACGGTGCGAAATGAGAAAAGTACTGTTGACGAGCGTGAGATTTACTTTTGCAGGGAATTTTAATTATTACACTGAGCTTTCAATTATCATTATACGAAGGTAAACAAGTTGGAGGGTTGCAACATGTTATTTCGTACAAGGATTTAAGTGTCTAATTAAAAAAGTAATTTAATAATCAATTATATGACGAATAAAAAAAAAGTTTAAATTATTTTTACTGTGAATTTGATATCGAAAATTTGCTTCCTGTTCCCCTCAGAAATATCCAAAACTTTGAAACATAATTTCCCTCTTATCTTCCGTTTTCCCCTTCTTCCTCTACTTCTCCCAATTTCAAGCTTTCGCGAAGCTACCAGGGTTTCGCCGCGGCGCGGCGCGAGTAAATTTTAGCACCGATCGGGTTGGACGGGGCTCGTGGCAGCATTATAAAAAGCCTGAATTTACAAAGCCCCTTGGAGCGTGGATAGTGTAGGCGCTCGGTGGCGTGGCACGGTTAAACGTGGGGGGAACCGCGTCCATAATAAAGCCGTAACGCACTTCCCCCCGTAAATTCGACAGAATATTACGGTACACGGCGGCGGGCCTGTTTCGTTTGTCGTAAAGTCGCGACCGGTGATCGGCCAGAAAATTTACCGACGCGTCAGATCTCTTCGTAACCGCGTGCACCGATCCCCCATCCCCCCCCCCCCCCCACCCTTTCAACCCGTGCCCTGCGCTCCTACACCGGTTCACGCAATATATCGACGGATATTTATAAGAGAAACGCTCGTCGATACACTCGTATTACGTACGACCGGGTGTCGGCTTCCCCATATCGCGCGGCGTTTCCGTGGGGGGTCCACCATTTTTCCCACCTTTGGGACGCTTCTCGACTTTCTAGACCCTCACGAACACTGCCACATACGCGTTTCGAGTGGTTATCAAACACCGTATCTTCCTTCGGATGTTTCGGATGGACGGTGGAAATTTTTTGAGTGAATTCTTTTAAGCCGTGGATTCGTGGGGAAGGGGAAAATCGGTGGGAAATTAATGGAGAAGGTGATCGACAGCAATTTTATACATCTGATGATGGAATTTCTGATAAATATATCCGAGTATTCAAGATACAGTGACCCATTTATTAATACCACAAATAAAGAGGATTGAAAATGATAATTGAAATGTTTGTTTTAAGTAAGCTAAATTTCATAATGTATTTTATTTCTCAGTTTTACATAGAATTGACAATACTTGATTACTATAGGATATGTAGAATATAGAATTACTAATTGAAACAATATTTTTTGGAGGGCTTGTTAGAATTTTCAATTTCAATTTGGATCGTTGTTCAATTTCCATGATTTTTATTATGTAAAGACAAATATCTTCCTGATGGAAGAATTTTAATTAGAGCTTTTATTATCCGGATGTATCCGGGTATCCGAGTACTCGAAATACTCATAATAACCCAAACTCGGATTTGAAAACCAGTTATGAGTAATGATCTTGTTACTCGAGTACCCGAGTACCCAAAATACTTGTCATAACCCGAACTCGATCTTTAAAACTGGCTGTGAGTAAAGTACTCAAATTCGGATACTCATAGATCCGAGTAATAGTAAGAGCCCTAATTTAAATAAGACTATACTCTTCGTGAACAAATTTGAGTCAAATGATTCATTCAATGATTCAAACAAATCAGTCACTGTATGTAAATGCGAACTTAAATAAATATTTCAAATAGAATTTCCATTAACGCAAAAATAAATAATAATTTCAAAATATTCAATTTCACACAGTTTAGAAAGACACTCTCTAAAAATATTTCTATTTTCTATTTGAAATACTATTTTGCACTGTCAATTAAAAAACCTTCCTAAAAAACCTAAAAAATATTTTGTAGTTTAAAATTTACTCCGAGTTCTACTATATTCATATTGCAACCATATCGAGTAATGCAAACCTTGAACAATGCTACAAAGATTCTAGATAATTGAGAAATGGTTAATCGAGGTTTCTTGATATTAATTTCCTAAGAAATGAGCAGTCATTTATCCTCCTCCGTTTCTTAAATTCAATAACTAAAGATGAGTCATTGATATCACCAGGAAATTCGCTGAAAAAGCACCGAGCGAAATGGAGTTTCATAAATATCTGCCACGGGTAATACAACGTGTTGAGTACTCGATTCGTGTAATCACAGGTTCGTTCTGCCTGCATCGAAGAATTCAATTCCGATCGGTAATAAAAGATTGTTTCGCCTGGTTGAAGCCGGTAACGTCTACCTGCGCGGAGGCGATAGCAGTTCCCTTAAGGAAAGTTTATACAGTACGTTCACTTTAAATATATACACCCATTGTTAGCTATTTTTCCCCTCTATCAATGACATAAAACACTCGTTTGAAAGGAGAGCTTGATAATACTCGCGGATTCCTTTCTCAGATCATCAGCTTCGTATCCGTGATGGAACCACCTTCTAACGGCAAATCCACTATAAATTCCTCTTAAAATTCAAAAGGAAACAGAACGATCTGAATAGAATCCATCCGCCCATAAATTATTTACGAGACATTGTTATGCCGATACAAAATTCTCAAAATAGCATTAATTTCTCAGTGCAATAGTCTCTAAGAAAATTCATATAATTTGCTTCCCATGCACCTTGTTAAATAGAATAATGAGAAACATTGTGAAGCAGCGCTGTTATGGATTCGATCAGGTTCCCCCGGTCCAACGAGCATCAAACGCGCAACAAATCTCACGCGATAAGGATCGTTATTAGCGCGACACAATCGCCGGGCTACTATTTACCGCGCAAAAACGCGGTCCCCCGGTTGAATAGAATTTTACAATCGGCCACATTTCACCCACGCCCACGATTTTTTTACGGTTTCCGAAACGCGGCGAAGTTACAAAAATAACGATCACCGAGCGAAACAGAGTGTCCCGTCGCGGAACGATCCCTATTTCATCGGTATGCGAGGGCAGTCGCTGTTCCAACATGAATATCGCGTCTCCCCCGCCGCCTGAAAAGCCGGAGCAGGAGACGTTGAAACCCGCGTTTCCTTTTTTTTTTTTCGTTTTTATTACGTCGGGGGAACGCGCGGCCCTCCCGAAACGCGCCAGAAAGACGGAGGAATTAAAAAGCTGGCCGTTGACGCGGCGGTCCGCGCGATCGCCTTCTTTGCATGAAAATGGGAACGAATTAAAGCTCTTTTTGAGCACGAACTTTCACTCGACGCGTGAATAGCGACGTTGAGCGACGTGTTCCTAAGCCCCAACCAGGGGGTGTCTGGCCTCGATCGGAATTATTTCGCTTGTCGTTCGTAACGTCTGCACGTCCACGCGTTGAACTCTCCGAATACGAAATTTTCGGACGCTCGATCGCGGATCCACGGACCCGGAACGTTCAAGCGTTTAAAGATTTAGTAGCCAAACTGGCGGAGAGAACCTTGAATACTCGGCGATGTCGGCACTGGTGCTTTCGCCGTATTTGCAATTTTTGTGATACCTATAAGAGTTGCGCAAAAGAGGACTTGAAAAAACTATAGTTACGCTACGTATCAGAAATTTAATTTGTCCTATTAGTCCATGTTATACGATTTTTCGCGAAGAAAGTCAAATATCTGTTTAATTCTGCTTTTAATTTGGACAATTTATGAATATTGCTTGAAAAATATATCAAGTTTTTATTGAGAACTTTTCATTTTTAATACATTTAACTCTAAAGTGGACAGTGGAAGTACAATCAGTGTTATTGATTCTTACCCCTAGGAAAAAATGGGATGAGGAAAAGAGCCCATTCCTATACTAATACATATACATATAGGGGAGACCGGGGCTTGTTGGCTAATTTTTTAGTATTTGATTTTTAATAAATTATGTAAACAAAATATCACCATAACGATTATTATATTGGATAAGACATATATTTACCTACCTATCTGAATAAATTATTAAAGTAAATCTAATGTAGTAGCAATTAAAGTATTTTAAGAGTTTTCGAACCCATGGCCGGGGTAGGTTGACCAGCCTGGAGCTGGAGGGTGTTGGAAAAATATTAAAATACTTTAGTATATTTATACCATGGAGCAGGTTGACTATACATAAATATAATCAATTAAGAAAACGTTATTAGCAATTCATTTATGATAATAAAACAATACAGTTTCAAGAGAATTGTTTTATTATAAAATATCAAGTATCTTTCTTTTATATTTTAATAATAAACTAAAAATTCCTTTTAAAAGCTAAAATAAATCATAATGTATTTATATCTTATAAATATTATGTAATCGAATTTAAACAAAACATAAAAATCGTTTTCTTAAAATTATTTAAACTTTTATGATTTTTTGTATGTTCTTATTCTATAAAATAAGTTACAATAATTAACATTTAGTAACGAAAAATTAATACAAATTGATATTAACAATTGGTCAACCATCCCCGGACATTATTAGCCAACCAGTCCCAAACGATCAGTTTGACTTCAATGCTATATATGTATAATCTTCAATCATACATATATGAAAAAGACAACTGCTTCAATAAGTCGTCTAATGAACAGACTTTAAAGTAATCCCTTAACATTTACTCTATTCAAACTATACGAGAGGGAACATAAAATCTTTGAGAAAACATATTTACTTACATAGTTAATTTTTTGACAAACGTGTGCAACTCTCAAACGACATGTAATGGCAATGACGGAAAGACATGAATGGCATGGTAGAAGGTTCTTCTTTCAACAATCAATTATTCCGTGGCAAATAACGCGTGGATGTAAAGATATTAACAGTTGGCCAACCAGCCCCGGTCTCTCCTATATATAAAATATATATATACTACATACACTACAGTATACAGGGTGTAACAAAAATGTTGCACATCCTTGATAGGGATGATTCCTGAGGTGATTTTAAATAACTTTTTCCTTAGCGAAAATGTTAGGTGAGGCTTTGTTAACGAATTATTAACGAGAAACATTAGCCAATCAGAGAGCGAGAACAGTGTATGAATTCCGGCGCGGGCTACAGCTATGCGTAGCATTGGTCTGCCATCCCCCGCGCCAAGCTTCGTTTACTGTTCTCGCTCTCTGATTGGTCGATGGTTTTCGTTAATAACTCGTTAACAAAGCCTTACCTAACATTTTCGTTAAGGAAAAAGCTGTTTAAAATCACTTCAGGAATCATCCCTTTCAAGGACGTGCAACATTTTTGTTACACCCTGTATACTGTAATGCTAAGAAGAGCATTTTTCCTCATCACATTTTTCCCTAGGGGCAAGAATCAATGTCATTTATCTTACATATTTAGGCACAACATTATTTGGAATACCTATTAAGAATAAATCACAATATTTTTATGTACCTACAGTAGCATTAATCTTACTGACAATAATAATAGTAACAACAATAATACACTAATAGGAACAACAAATAGAGAAAGGAAATCATACACATCAATCACTAACTTTAATACTTAATTACTTTTTCCTCCTTTTGTCACTTCTTATATAGCAAATAAATTCCACGATTATCTTCATACTCACTCGTAACATTTTGTCTATAAAATGAATCGAAGATTCATTAGAGAGCATATTTCTGTTGAAAAGTATGTAGTTTGTGTCTAAATTAATTCGCAATATATAAGTTATCCGCCAAAGTTCTGCATAAGTAGTAAAAAATCAAACTAAAACTCTGCAACATTTCACTCAATTTCAATTCCATCTTGTTAGAGAGTTAGAAACTTCATATTAACACCCTCGGTCAGATTTCGGTAAATTCCATCAGTGTAGGGTGTCCCTAGGATCGGTGTCGCGATTTTTCTTGGTCAAATGGAAAACAGATACGCGGCGTCCCACACGTAGAGTCTCGTTAAGAATATATACCGGGTTAGGAACGAAGCGGAGCGTCGCCACGGTCAGAATAATTCGAGGACTCGAAGAAATCCGACTCCCCGTAGGCGGCTTTGCGATGCTAAGACGTCGCCTACCTGTGGCCTGTGGCATTTATTAAATCTTATTCTGGCATCTTCTCCCCTTCCACCGCACCGTCTCGGATTACCCCTCCGCCGCGCCGTGTATCCAGCGTCGTTTCCCAAGGAGCGCGCTCCGAACCTGGTCGATTTCTGCTGTCTTTTGTCGCGCGATTTGCCGATCCCCTTTCTCAACTTCGGGTCCCAATGCTCCCGCCACCTGTACCCAGTCCCGATCGAATAATGTCGCCATTAATACGACAGCGCGTCTATACAATCCGCCCTCCGGTTGTGAGTGCGAAATCGAGGATCCTTTCCGGAGGGAGGAAGTCTTTCTTGGAGAATGGCGGAAGATGACTCGAAGGCGGAAGACGTTATTAAGTTCCCCGTGAAAAGTCTTCCTCCTCGAGCGAACCCTGGTGAAGGGATCCGTGAAAGCGCAATATCGCTCGTGCAATTCGCTGCCATAATTTCGTAGTGACGGGGAATAATAACGGGTGCTTCTGTAACGGTGGTTGAAACTCATAAGAATCGCTCTTTAGGTGCTTCATTTTTTGTCAAACCTTTTTTTTGGCGAGTTTATTGTTACTTAGACGCGCTATTATTGGATTCTCAATCTGTTCTGACTGAGAGGTTTCCTTGGGAAATGAAATAAAACCCCCCATTTTTAAGCAAATGACTTCTATTTATTTTTTTTTTATTTTATTATACATATGTATATTTGTTATATCTAGACTTTATCTTCTCTTTGATTGTCTTATGTTATCTTTTGCAACTAAGTAACTTTCCTTGTTACTTACTTATTTTCGTAACAAAGAATTTATCTCGTAGATAAATAAATAAATATTAGTGTTATTATTATTTGGATACTTTGGTATATTTATTTATTATGTTAATTTTGACGTTTAATGGTAATATTTATTAGGAAGAAGAATGAGGTACATATTTTTAATTTTGATAATTTAGCAAGAGTCATTGAAGTCTCTAATTTTTTTTAGAATTGTAGAACCTTCAAATTTTAAAAGAAGTGAATCTTTTTACCAATTTTTTACGTTT
Source organism: Perdita meconis (assembly GCA_030770465.2). Taxonomy (NCBI): domain Eukaryota; kingdom Metazoa; phylum Arthropoda; class Insecta; order Hymenoptera; family Andrenidae; genus Perdita; species Perdita meconis. The sequence continues at coordinate 13,311,189 of JASKOS020000009.1, read as the reverse complement.
AAGTAATTATATTAATCGAGAAGCATAATGCACAAGCTAAAGCTTATAATTTAAGGAATATTTTCCATTTTTTCCGACTCTTTGAACCACTATCACTGTCTGCAGTTCGTTAAGGTACGTTTTATATAACTTATGTTATAACACTGTGATTTTTAAAATTCATGGTATTGAATTCTGTGTCATAACAACTCGATTCCTAGTTTTCACGATGACGGGTGTTATAAAATTGTGTGTTCTCACACTAAAAGTCGCGATTTACTATCACGTGAAAACGTACCTTTAATCCAATATTGAAAACTATGATACGAAACAATTTTTATTATTGAAACATTGTTACGAACGTGGATGATGAGCTCTTGATACAATTTTCAGAACTAAGAAATCCAGCGATTGGCAATAACTTTCTCAGATCTTCCTCGACATAAGAAACATTCTTAAAAAAAATAAAAAGTATTCGCAGGTGAAAAAAGACCTTAAGAGGAAAAACTTGGAAAAGTTAAACTTAAACTTGGAAAAGCTTAATCTCTTTTAAACTCTTAATCTAAACTTTGTGTAATTAATTTCACAAAATAAAAATGCCCTTTAAAATTGTGCTTACACTGCTGAACAAAATTAAGGGAACACTAAAATTTTCCTGCATTTAGTAACTTTTTTTTTTCTTTTAAAATAAAGTGAAACCAAGAAAGAAATGCGATTGCAGCTCAAACGCTGCAAGAACCGTAAAACAAGTGATCTGGCCCTTCTTCAGATCGTATTGCATATTTCACTATCAAGGGCACAAGGTAAAAAAAATCTGATTGGTTCGGCCTTTGGCGCGGGTGTTACGGGTACTTTCGAGTAAAAAAAAACGTAGACACCTGAATGTTTCCATTATTTTTCTAACAGTGGCATCATGTTTTGTGAAAAGTGGTAATTATCTAATTGTTTAGGTCCTTTTGAAATGACTTGCGTACGATGAAAAAAATTTTCCCCAAACTTATAAATAACAGACTTTAAAGGGCAACTTTTCAGCTTTCCAAAACACCCATTGCAATTCTTCTACGAGCCCGCAGTCGTAAATTATAGGCACTCAAAGTGAAAAGTACCATTTTTCATACACTAGTAAATAACGCGGTCAAACAAAATGTTAGAATAAATCCAAACAAACGAAATTAAAAGAAAATGTTTGCTCTTTAAGAGCATTTAAATGGATTTACAAAGAAAAATTTCTTTCAGCCCATCCATCACTTCAAAGTTGACGAAAATTTTTTAACATTCGATTGATGCGCTTTATCTTTTAAAAAAATGGTACTATACTTCACAAAAAATTAATTGGATACATGATTTAAAAACTAGAAACTTCACGTTACAAAATGGCTGTTTTGAATATTTTTTATACTTACTTTTCACGGAGATATTGCCATTTGAAAATGACCAAATTGTTCGAAAAATTTTAATGTTCCCTTAATTTTGTTCAGCAGTGTATTTCTTACAATAACAGCACTAAATAAAACAATGATTTACAGTATATTCAAGTTGCATTTACACCACGTGATTTGCGAAGGATTAAGTGCAGAAAGTGAATATTCAAATCGACAAGTAGTAAACACTATGAAACACTCAGTAAGTATAATTCCATAAGCAAAAAAGACCCAGGAGACGGCAATCCTCCCTGGATCGCAAGGGGAAAAATTAGAATACAGGGAGGAGGGCGCTCAGACTGCGTCGTGTCTCCCGATAGATAGTCCATCTCTTTGAGGGGGTGACGATTTATTTTCATAATTTATTCGTCGTCCGTGTAGCTGTCAATGGTACGGCACACAGATCCGGTTGGATAAAACGAGCCCACGTTCCATCGACGGCGACAGAGAGCGCCACAGTGGGACGAAATGCTGAAAACGCGATTAAAAATCCTCACGTCTAAATTTCACTGTTTACTATAGACTATCGAGTGATATAAGTTTCAAATATACGTTTGGATTCCGAAAAGTGTAAGATACAATTAATTACGGCCATCATATAACTTCGTATATTTCGGTTATTTACAAATATTTATGTCATTAAAAAATGTCAGATGAGTGCGTTATTACATGTTATAGATGAATGAAAACTCTTTAAATATTTAGATAACCAATTTTTCAAAACTATAAACTTCTTAATCTCTGCGCGCTCAGTGCGTTTTTTTCCATTAAAAAGCTAACCACGTTACTTTTTCCAATTTTGATACTGTATATAATTTCAAATAATTTAAACGAATCAGGCGGTGCTATTAAACAAAATATAAAGTTATTTTCTCGACATTTCCACCCCCCTATAAGGCTCAATTTTATTTTAATAAAATTTTTGACGCCAGAATCAGATTCTACGACCCCAAAAACCCCTAGAATGACCATTTTTATAATGGTAAACAGTGAAATATAGACGTGAGAATTTGTAATCGCGTTTTCAGCATTTCGTCCCACTGTGGAGCGGTTGCACGGTCGGCCGGAGCCGCGGAACGATCCTCGTCCATCATCGTCGGGGAACGGCGCGCGCTGGTAGGAGCCCGGGTGGCTCGCCCATAGTGTTTGCAAACTTCTGTGAAATGTCCGCGCAGCGTTGCGTACGTTCCCTCACGTGGCAAACAATAGGGAGGAAGCGCCCTTCCAGCCGCGCAAGAAAGAAACAAGTCCATTTCGAGTGAAATACGCGCATAACTGCGTCTCCCTCCGTTTTTTTTCCTCTCCTTCGCTCTGTAGCGAGGAATGGTGTCCAGAAACTGGTTGGGGCCTCGACAGTGGAACCCCGCGGCGTCAGTCTATCGGTCATTTAAGTCTTTCTGGGCCCCCCTCGGGCCCCCTTTGCGCCGTAGGACGCTCGAAGAGCAAGGATGACTGGACGGTCGCTACTTGCGTCGACCTTTTCAGAGACGCGCGTTTCGAAACGAAACCGAACGGGGCACCGAAGAACTCGCCGCATATGTGTACGGGGCGACGACCACCTTCCAAGCTTTTTTCCACGGAGACGCGCGTCGAGGAGAACGCTTTCGTAACGTATCGCCAACCATAAGCAGATAACGAACGACGCCGCGCGTTGAACCGTTACAATGGAAAGCTTAAAAACAGAGACTCTCTTCGCCCGCTCGGGAAGACGCTGTGTACTGTGTGCGTACCCCCTGCGCGTGCACCTGGATCCTCGCCTGCGCCAATATGACCGTGTTATCTGTTACCAAAGACCACCCGGCGTACCGTTCGGTCAGCACCGCGGCTCTGTGTGTACGAGATACGTCGCAGGAAGTCGTAATCTTCGCTTCCAGGAGTATCTAGCCACGTCAGCTTCTCCTCCGTTCCGAGGATGCGACGATTATTCTCTCGAGCGCTCCACGCTTCGGGATCGCGAATCCACGCTTCGCTTCTTAACTCTCGAGAGGCGCAGGGTTCTTCATGACGCTAGCAGAATTTTTGTGTTTCGAATGGTCGAGGAGCCAGGCTTTCTTCTTTAGTGTTTTAAGAGCGGCTTTGAGAGCACTTCAGAGAATTTTTTCAGCTGCTTTGGAATAGTTTCAATTCAAGGCTCCGTGGAATTATTCGAGTCTGGACTTGATGAAGCTGCAGGTGGGAGATGGGTTTTGGTCTGGAGGTCGTTATGCGAAGGGAGGAATATTTTTTTTTGGTTTGTTGGAGGGCAGACTTTCTCAATGGGAGGTGCATGTTTTGTAGGAGGGCAGTTTTGAATACTTTAGGGGTTATTAGGATGTTAATTTTATTTGTATCGTAGGTTAAGAGTTTATTCACTATTATACTGTTGAATGAAGGGAACTGAAATGTTTATAGGAGAAAAAAGTAACCATAACTAAGTATTATTTCCAAAATCAGCCTATCAGATACTTCAGTCACTAATTGGCTAATCACTTTGAACAATTCTTCGGTAAATTTAATTTAACATTAAAATATAGTAGAACATCGATGATCTGGCGTAATATAAAATGTTAATAATGAAGTAGTGGAAAACTATGAAGTCATGATTCAAGTTTTACTTGAAACTTTTACAGCTAATGCTAATCATTAAATAATTTAAATCATGAACAATAAAATTTGAATTTAATTCATAATCGATGTCTACTGATTTTACTGTACACTAAATTTAGAAAGAATTCTTTATACCCAAAGAATCTGTGTTTTTTGTGAATTATTTTTGAGACATACAAATTGCATATAAATGTTATTGTTAGAAAATTTAAGGGTGCATATATTGAACAGTGTTTCACAATATTTTCGTTAAATAATATATATATATTTATATGCATTACAGGTCTATGTGAAGTGCTACGCTGAATACGGTCTTATGGTTTACCAATTTCTTCAGCTTTAATTCATACGAAAAAAGTGAGTCAATTATTTAATTCATATCAATGTAGTTTCTATTCAACGTAAGGAAATTAAATTATAATAATTTTTTAAGAAATTACCTTAAATCAAATAGTTCTGCAATTTTGATAAGAAAAAAATATATTTCGAGGTCAAAGCGGTACTATATATAATTTTTTTAAAATTTCCATACGCTTAATTGAAAATATTTTTATGTAGAATAATCATATAAAATTAAAAGTTTATTTATTTAAGACATAGAAATTCCTGCAGTTTATGTAGTTTAAAAAATGTTTTCATTTCGTTTACATTGTTTATGAGCAAAAAATTCTCAAGACGCTGTAACTTCTTTTTTAATTAAATTTGTTATTTATATTTTAGGAGTATGAATCTCTGTAGATTATGCTTTTGATTTCTGTAATAAAAAAACAAGAATTGCTTACATAGTTATAGACTGCAGATTTTTATGCATTTATGACAATTTTAAATATGCACAAATCTATGAAACTGTTGGTAAATGCAAAACTATATAAAATACCGAAAATATATAGTAAAAATTATAATATTTAGGAAGTAAGATACGCTGTTAGTTATGTTTCAAATCTTGATTTGTGTTTGTAAAAATTTGATTTTGCATAAGAGTCAGTAGATTACTTATATATCATATGAACATTGCATTATCGAAAAGTCTTAACAAAAATCGTTAAAAGAAAAAGAGTACTATTAAACCAAATAAAAAAATTGAAATATTTGTAGGTCGAGGTGATTTAATGGTCTTAGTTTCGACCTTAGGAAAATGATTTAAACAGAGAATCTCGGAGAGGAAAAGGGAACGAAATTCTTGAGAGCGGCAGACGTGTATTTCGATCTGTACACCTCCTTTGTTACTTGCCTTCGATCCACTCCTTGGTTGTTCGAATTCGGTCATTTCGCGGACTTCTCGCCGTCACGCATACACACATGCACACACCCATAACATACACACACACACACCACACATCCATACATAAGCACACACGGTAGTCTGACTTTAACCGTCTACAGTCTACATACTAAACTAAAATAGACTAGAAAACTAAAATAATTCTGTATTTCATTAAAATAATTCTTTAAAAATCGCCACTTAATATATCTGTCTAATACTTTGTCATATTTATATCTTATACAAGACGCAGTAATATACCGCCCAAAATTACAAATTACTCAGTTTTCCCTTTTTCCAACAAAAATGCATCCAAACATCCAAACCCACCCATTTTAGATTCCACCAATTTGTCCAATTTAAAAGGAAACGGACTCTTCCTGTAACCACGCAACGCGCAACGAAAACAATCAGAAGCTACTAGACACTAGACAACCACGCAAACGACTCCACCTCAAAATAAGGCAACACAGTCGCCAAACAAACCGTTCGCCCATTCAATTCACCGTCGATTCGCATCGGCTGAAAGGCGGGAAGACAATCCTCGCGCGTGGGAGCGATTAGAATCGCATCGTCTCGCCGGTCGCGCGCGCCGGTTTCACGCTTCTTGGTTCCGCTCGGGACGAGCGAGTAATTCGCGGCCGATCGATCCGGACGCGTCGCGTCCGGTAAGCTAATTTCACGTCGAATAAAAGCGCGTAATGCCACCGAAGGGAAAATCCGTTTAGCCGAGCGCGGGCGCGTTGCCTTCTCGGGGCTTCTCAAGATAAATTGGTTTCGGGGGATTTCTAAAGCAGGTCCTATGGGCGCAGGAAGTTCGAGGGTGCCAGACGGATCCTTTGTAGATTGGTGGAGAGGGAAGCGAAGGTTCGGGGGGGGGGGAGGTGGAACCTCCCTCGAGAGAATCCCGGTTGACGGCGACAACGACGAGCCTGCCTGGACGCCGTGAATGTCAACCGTGACCCAACAATGGCTACAGAAGACAGTGGCGTCTAGGGTTCCGGTGGGGGGGACAGCGAACTTCAACTTCCACCCCCGGCGACGAGAACCTACATTCCCGGTGCCTGACATTGAACACCGATCCTGAGGACTTCATCCCGATAAACCACGTTCTGTCACGCGTAGACAAACAGGGGAAAACAGGAATTCCCTTCTCTTCCGTTCCCCCCGCGCCGTTCCATCCCTTCTCATCGGCGTCCCTCATGCTGTTCCCTTTCCCTGTTTCGCCCCTGTGGCGAGGTTCGATCACACGAGAAGTCGCAAACCTGGACTCCGTGAACTTCGGAATCGGCAAGAAACAGAGATCGCGGTTCCCCTTGGGTGGTAAAGTCTCGAGACTCTTTGTCCTCGAGTGACCTCTCCGCGAAACCGTTCCGCCGCGCAACTTCTTGGGTTTCCGCAGCGGCGTATCGAAGCGGGGGCGTTATTATGGAAACTTTCGCTTTGACGCTTACCCTCGGACCCCGGGCTCGCTGCCCCTCTCCACGAGAAAGAATGTAATTGAATCCTCCCTGGAATCGACCGAGAACCGCGGCACAATAAGCTCTGAGGAGAATCCGTGGCGATCGACGCGACCGAGGAGCTGGACGCAGGAAAAGTTCCTGGCCGAAACTTTCCATCGGGAAACTCGCCGCGCGCTTTTCTTCGCCGCCCAATCCGCCTTCCTTGTCTCTCTTGAATTATTCGTCGCGCGGAAAGCAAGGGTTCCTCCTGCGGAGCCGCGACCCATTCGAGTGGAGGAAAAAACGGTTTCCAGCGGGGAGAGTAGGCGGTCGGCAAGTCCATTCGTTGCCAGTGACTCTTAAAATTTAAGTTCGACGGGAAATTCTGCGCGCGGAGTAAGTGCGGGGGGCATTGTCGGAGGGAACAATCGCAGAAATTCTTGGTCTTCGAGGCCGAGCTTGTTTCTAGCTCCGTGAGCTGAAACTTCCCTCCATTGTGGAGACTCCGTTTTCACCCACTCGCGGCGTTAATTAATATCGCTCTTGATAAGTATCGAGGGCCTTTGGTGAGCAGGTAGGACGAAGACGGAGACGCATACTTTTCGAAAATCCGCGACCGACAAATAATTCCTGGGAGTTAACGAACCTTGATGGATTTAATAAGGAGCCGCCGCGTTTCAACGAGATGCCTTCTCTCCCGCTGCCACCCTCCAGCCCTCTGTGAATATTCCAGCTGAAGGATTATAATGGACCACCTTGCGCGAACGCGGAATTACAGTCATCGTCATTGTCGCGGTCCTTAGGACTGGGGTGACGCGAGATCGTAATCAGAACCAATCCTCCGTCATTCCTATGCACCCGTCGCATCCGACTGGCCTGCCTTTCGGGGAGAAAAGAGCTACCCTCCGCTTTCCCGGCTATTGCGGGAGCGCCGAGGGAAAGTGTCCGTGGCCCTTGGGGTTCGAGGCTCCCTTCGTGCTAGGAGGCGCGCGGAGGACACTGTGCTCACAAAAGGGACAGGCTGCGCGCCGGGCAAAGAACCTACCGATCCAAGCGTAGACGCGATTCTTGTCGACGTTTTCGCATTGGCGTTGTACCGTGGTTGGATGCATTTTTTAGATCCTTTTGCTGATTATTGGAATTAATTTGATGCGAGGAGATAGTGGTGTGTGGAAATTTCGAAGGGAATGGGGGTGCTGCGAGAACTATTGACAGTGGTCTGTTGATGGTATAGTATTAAGTGTATGAATAAATAACGCACTGTTCTTTAGATCAGCGGTGCGAGAAAGACAATTTTTTTTTCCTTTTTGCTTGCTTAGGTCAGTGGAAACGGTAACAATTAGTTTAATAAATTACATATTTGAAATTCGTGATGCAGTAGTATGAGTATATAATAATTTAGAGGGTGCAATTTAATGGAGGGTGGAGATCGAAAATATTGAATTACTGTTGTATTAATATTGGATACTATTGGATTATTCCATGAATAACATTTTTGTAGACTTTTTACTGTTACAAAAATTTATATTTATAGTTAATACTTAATCTCTAAATATTACTATTACTATTATTAATCTTGCATGAGCAAGCATATTTTTTTCCAATTCATAGATAAACTGCATCAAGACCTGATTTTCTACTATCTAATTTTCTAGCCTTTTAAGATATTTTGGGAGATTCAACAAAATTTGTATTATTTGGTATCATTATTCGTTACACCAAATACTTGCTATTTTTTCAATCAAATTACAAATCCGTGAATTTTTTGGAAAGTTGTCCACAAAGAATTAACATTTATATTATTATAGATTTTATAAGGCCTAAAAGTACCTCTTATTTGACTATTCCAGAAATACTTTTACTTTTAAAAAATTGATATTTACAATTGAATACTTTTAATTTAATTTTATTTTATTTTACGGGCATTAGCCCACTTTTGTACACAAGTTCAAAATCATTACAAAACACAAATCTAAGAAATAAAAAGTATCATAATTATAATGTTGATTATGATGTTGATTGATGTAAAAGTTGTAGAAATTTGCAGAATATTATACTTGAATCTTTAAAACTGAGATACCTATAATTATTTTTATTATTGATACTATTATAGTGACATTCTTACTAATATTAACACTACATTTACAATTGATGGTGTTTGAAAATAGTACAAAATTGTCCATTAAACAAAATGTTTGTAGACCTTTTTATTTTTAAAAGAATTAGTAGTTATAGTTACACTATTATTATTGATAGGTACCATTATAGTGCTGTTCTTATTAATAGTGAATCTACATATCTGTTTTTTTAGTACCTGAAACTACTATTGAATCATTCCATAAGTAAAATTTTTATAGTGTTCTAAAATTAAAAAAAAAGGATCAAGAGTTAAACATCTCTGAAATTAAGGTTATTATTTTTTTTTAACATTAACACTACTATATTACTATTCTCATTAATATTAATATGTACTACATGTAGGATCTATTGTTAAGTCTGAAGACATAATTGAATCATCCCCTAAGTAACCATTTTCAAGACTTTTTTATTTAAAAAAAAAATTAATATTCCTAAGAAACCGCTAATATTGAAGCTGTTAAATATTTCTTAGAACTGTCTTCAGAAAATGTTTTAATCTCTTCTTCAAAATTCGTTATTTAAGCAGAATTACTCATGCAAAAACCGTGTTAAGCCCACTATACGTCATTCCACTATCGCTAATAATATCACTGTAATTACTAATGGATGTTAATCAATACTTCCACCAATGAACACTATTATTTGCAGCGTATACCAACAATATTACTCAAGCACACAACATATTATATAGAAAGTGTCCCATTATTAACTTCCCCAAAGTAGACTTCGGATAATATTAACTAACCTCGAATGACCTTCCCAAATTCACATATCATAGGTCAATGAACTCGACTCGGTCACAACTCGAACAAAATTGCACTGCCACCTAAAAACTGCAACAATCTCACTTTAATAACGAATGATTTGCAATGTCATGATATCAAAAGACGAAACCGGATATCCCACTCAAAATATCACTACCCCTTCGTTTGGAAATTCTGGCTAATACGACAAGTGTCATTGAAGACTGATAGGAATACCGACGAAGAACACCTTCAAACCAACAACTCATGTCCGCGGTCTATATTTAATCGACCTTCGCGATATTTTATTCATACGACACAGAGCTGCGAAACAATTTACCCGCGGTCGGACCTACTCGAGCCGGTTGGAAGGCGCGGCAAAAATCGAGCCCAACAAAGTGGCGAAGTTTCCCATCCCTCGAGCCTTCTTCTTCGTTTTGCTGCGCCGGGACTACAAGCTTCAGAACGAGACGCTCGTTCTCCCGAGCGAATGAATCCCCATCGACGCTAACGACGAGCTCGTACCTCAAATCGCGATAAAGGGGTGGCGCAAGGGGTTCACGGTGCGAGGCAACGTAACGAGGAAGGTCGATTAGCATTTTATTGGCGTCGCGTCTTGCAATAGCTTTGGGCCGAGAAATAAACGAGGAAGGGAACGTTAAACTTCATCGTCCATCGGACACGCCTTGTCGCTGCAGGTGTGCTCCGAGCCTCTCGGACGTTATTTATTGCGCGGGCTCTCGCAAACCTCCTACGATGGAGGGAGGCGTCGTGGGGGATGGGGGTGTTTCGTTATTTATACGTCGGACGCGACGGTCATTTTTGCACGGGACCCGAACCGTGCCTCGTGGACACGAAGCGTCGAGGCCTCGCGCTGACTCGTCGCGGACCCCCGACGGGCCCCTCGGTGCCCCGCGCACGCGAAACCCTAGACGGGGATCGTCCGGGTCGCCGGGGTTGGGTGTCCACGGAGTCGCCGCGGCAGATACTCGATCTTGATAGGGAAAGGTCCTGGGGAACCGGTCGTGACCGTACCTACACGAGGCATCATTAATGCCACCGTGGAACGAAAATCCCGCGGGTCAGGGGGTGGGCAGAGCGACTCGTCGGGCCCCGGCACGATTCTCCGTCTGCCGGGAGTTCCGCGCCCGGGTCGAAGTAGGCTCGGTGAAGTCGGAGGAACGAGACGAAACCTCTAGGACGATAATTAGCGATCGAAGGTCTCGAGGAAGACTCGACCCGTCTCGTTATCCACGCCACGGCGCCCAGCGTGACGTCACCGAGCGTGTGTTGGCTGCCGCGAGAGGGTAAATCGGTGGTCGCGTGTGCGCGCGTCGTGTGTGCGTCCATGGGGACAGGTGCACGAGTATAGGAGAGAGATCCAGAGGAGGGGATGTTCCGAGATGACGGAGGGGGATCAGAGGCTGATCCGCTCGCAGGAACTGACTCTCGCGAGGCTGTCTGGCGTTATCTAGATGAGGGGGGTTATCTAAACGCGGTGAAGATAATGAGGCTTTGTTGGGTGGAGGATCTTTTAGGACGAAACGAGTATATCTGGTTAAGGTGTTAATTTATTCTTCGCTCGCGTGTTACTCTTCGCTCGCTACTAGCTACTCGTTACTCGGCCTCGCGGCTTGTTACCAGGGATGAATTTATAGAGTGGGAGAGTCACGCTTTGGAGGTTAATTTATGCGTCTGTGATTCGTATTTATCTTGTCAGAGGTGAGACTGAAAGGAAATGAGTCATTCCGGGAAGGAAAATAGAAATGGAGGTATGTAGGCGGCTGGCTTATGGATAAATATTGTCGTACCGGGAACTATCGGTAATTAATTTGTTCGGAGTAGGCTGTAAATGTACTAATTGATTAGTATGTTTGCTCAGGGATTTTGTATATTTATTGAAAATGTTAAATATAAGAGAATGATGAGGATGAGTAACATGATTTATATTATTTGTTTTCCTGTCAGAAACTTAACAACAAAACATGGTGGACACATCAAAAATTATATCCCTGACCCATGTGCGAGTCATGAGACTGTAAATGCGTCAACTTATAGCTCTACTTATGGGATTTTAAATTGATATGCTACAAATGATTCATGATGCTATAGCAGCTAGAAATGATCCAAGCATTTAATCTTTGCACGCTTACTAATTATTAAGAAAAGTTACTTATTTTCAATCTATATAAATTACTTATTAATATATATAAATAAACTTATTTCCCTTTAATCATGTTTTGTAAAAAATTCACATTAGCGTTACCATGAAGAACACAAATTTATTATCAGAAGCAAAATATTCCTAGACCATAAATATTCTTAAAAATAAATAATGGCGTCACTCAGTTTGACTGGTTAGGTTTTAGTGCCAACACTTTGAGTACCACGTAACTGATGCATGAGTGACAGTCCTATTTGCATGTCCATGAATAATATTAATTTAGATGCCTATGACGGAAGTTAACAAGAATTTCCATTGGAAATTAGTGAAAGAAGAGTAGCACTTTAAAGGGAAGAAAAAATGTAATAAACATCACTGTTATTTGAAATTACAATTGCCTCATGTATCTTGATAGAATCTTCAGTCAATGTACCGTAGGGGTCAAAGTGTTGATAAGTTTTTTGACTGCTGTTTTCTTAATTTAGGCTCATCTGCAAAAAAAATTCACCAGCAATTTTTATAATATATTTTCCTTGTATTAGTTTTTCTTCACACGTACATACACTGTGAGCTTTATAGAGCCTGGGAGTTAGTGGTGGAGAAATATCGATAGTATATCGATAATTTTCAATAGTTTTAAATATCGAAAACTATCGATATATTTTATATGGCTATGATGGTGATCGATAGTCTCCTTCCCCTAACTGCAACCGCTTCCAGAGTTGTCGAAAAAAATATTTTTGTATTTCAGCCACTTCTGTAGAGTCTGAAAGAATATTTAACAAAACATAACAAATAATTTCGGAAAGGAGATCAAGAATAAAGGCGAAAAAACGTCGTTTTTATTGTTTTTTTACATAAAATTCAATGATTATTTTCGTATACTGTTCTCATTTTTTACACATTTCCTATATTCTTCATTTACTGTCCATTTTTTCAATATTTCCTGTATTCTTTCAATCGTATTCAACTTTTGCTGATTTTTTTTCTACGAAGATGATGATTATAGTATATTTTTATAATATGTACTTACATAGATAAGTAAGTATTACATACATATGTGCTTACATAATAGTGAATTTCATGTTTCGGAAACAGTCGATAACAATCAATAGTTATGCTAAAAATATCGATTATTATCGACTACCATCGCTGATCATGATTATCGATATTTCTCCACCTCTACTGACAGTATAATTGATTATACCATAAATCAAGTTTTTAGAGAATTTTTTATTGTTAAACAAATTAAAATGTACAGTTATACTTAATCTCTGAATTTGAGGATATTATTACTAATACTGATGCTACTATGCTGCTATTATGATTAATATTGATACTTTATTATTGTATGGGGTCTATGGTGACCTGAAATAATGTTGGATCATCCCATAAACAACCTTTTTTTAAACCTGTTATACTTTAAAAGAAATTAATATTTTATAAATTGTACACAATTCCAGCAATTCAGTATCAATGATTAATTAATTAATATTATTAATCATCCCAAAAATAACATTTTTACAATTTACAGTTTTTGAATTCTTTTATTCAGTCTGTCTATATTGATAGAAAAGCTTTAATATTTTCTGATTGAGGAAACATTCCCTTTGGAAGACTAATTCCTGAAAGATTATAAATGTCTTCCATTTATTTATTATTTATTTATTACTGCGACATATAAGAAAACCTAAAATAATAACTACAATTAAAATAACTACACAAAAATTACTGTCAAATAGTTTCAAATAAGTTTAAAAATCTATACTATCAAGTTATTCCAAATTCCAAATCCGACTAACCCCCCATTCAAAACACCTCCATTTATCCTTCCCCTCCGCCCCCGATTATTCACACGAAAAAATCCCTTTATCACTCACTAAAAATTTCATCTAGATAAAAATCCCGTGCGCGTCGAAGGCACGCCGCGACAGGGGCCACGAGTCCTACGCTCGAACACAGCGCAAAGCAGTACCGCGGCACCGAGGAAGGGGGATTCTCCGAAGTTTGCCGAAGCGAGCCGACGACGTTCCCTCACTCCCAACCACGATCGTAGCCCCGCTCGGCGGTTCGTCGTTCGCAGTTCGCAGTCGCAGCGCAGTCACGTCAGTGTGTTCTCGTCCGTCGTTAGGATCGTTTCGTGTCTCGGTTTCGCGGCTTGGCACGTGTGTATCGGCCACCGTGCGTCGTGTCCATCCGTCGGACGCGACTCGTGCACAGCCGGAAGGAAACGTGTTCGGTTTGTTTTGTGATTCCACTGTGCGTGAACGTACAAACAGTCGAAGAAAGCGTGCCGCGAACGGAGCGTCGTGTGCGCGAGCGAGAAACTCGACTCGCTGAGAGCGTCGACTAGCGTTAACCAGTCTCCGAAGGCGATTCAACGGGCATAGTGTGCAAGAGGCACGGGTTCGTTCGAGGGGAAAAAAACGAGACTCCAGAAGCGAGCAGTGGACTCTCTCGCTACAAGTTGTACGCGACTCCTCGACGCGTTCGTTAGTCTCTCCTCGTCGGGGCTCCCTTCCCGATAATGGATTAATTCTCGCCGGGGGGGAGGTTCACCCCGGCGGCACTTTGGCCAGGAGCGGCAGAGAGCAGCGGCGGCAGCGCTCCGCGATAAATCAAGGTGAGATCCGGCTTTGTTTTCGAGAAGGGTGTTCCGATAGTCGGCCTCTACCATTGAACAGCCTCCGCGTTCTCCTTTTCGCTCCGTCTCGCTCCGACAACCGGCGGAACGGGTTCGCCGTCTCCGTCCCGGCCGCGGAACGCTGCAAACGAGCATCCACGAGCGTGCAGCATATATTTTGCGGCCTCTTGCTCTTCCCTGTTCCTCCTTTGCTCGACTCCTTCCTCTTCCCTCTCTGTCCCCGCCGGAGAGCCTCCCGGACCCCGTGCATACGGATGGACCAAGAGAAACACATGCACGCGAACTCGCTGCCATCCCGCGCCTCCTCCTCCTCCTCCCCCCCTCGTAGTTCTCTGCATTCTGAATACCGAACGACACACCGGACCTTGCTGCTTCCAATTCCCCTCTAGTTTACCGATGCCCAGCCGAATATTCTCCGCCTCCCGCGTTCTTCGGTGCCGTTTCCAACCAGAGGCTACGCGAAATCGCTCGTACAGACGCGATCGATAGTTCCGGAATATGGTGACGGTTCGGTTTTCTTTCTTTTTTTTCGTGGGGAGGAAAACACTTGCCGGTCAACGACTGTTGCGTGTTGGCGCGATGACGGAAGCTATTCGGAGCGAAGAGAGGAGACGAATTGGTTCGAGCGGCGAGCGTCGAACTGACAATGAGTTTTCGCGGAGTTGGCCGTGTATCCCTTAGCGACGCTCCGAGTACAAGATGTGGCGGAATTTCTGAGCTTTCAGGGGACTTTGGGAATTAGATAATAGTATTCGATTTGGACATAGTGATTATTATAGTGGAATCTTGGGAAAAGTTTGGATATCTGTTTTCTGATTGATATGGAGTGTGGTGCGTGCGATGAGAATTTCGTAAACATCGTACGTTACCGCCATATTTGTTGGGACGGGAGTAATTATAGCTTTCTAGATGCGTGAAATAAGGCGCTGACAGATTGAAATTACGAAGTCAAGGGTCAGGAAGTCGGGCGGTTAAAAGTATTACATAAAAGAGCGTAGGAGATCGATTATATAATAATTTATTGTAAGGTCCGACTATCGCATTCATCCGTTTTTGTTTTATTTTCTTATATCGTTTTGATACTTTGATACAAATGTAGTTAAAGATATTTGTATAAGTTTGTTGTTTTCTGCTGAGATTTCGTAAACTTATGAATAACTATTTTCATAAAATTTATGTAGCTTCAACAAAAAAACAAACAGTTCAGAAGTTTTATTGTTAGCAAACGGCATAATTAAACAGAGAGCTTAATAAGAAAAAATTATCAATCAATTACCATATCAATAGAAAAAGAGTAATTTTCCCTCAAAACAATATTCAATTGCATGAGAGCGACAGAAAATAAATTAAAAAATTAAATTGAATACATAATTGTAGATCTCATATTTGTTCGGTTTAACATTATTTGATTATTTTTTACTTATTGTTAGATTATTGCAAAATCTCAAAAACGCTCTTAATAGACTATTTCTTATTCAAACTACGAAAATTCCATAACAATTGAATTGAAATGCTAGTGATACGTAAGAAGAAAGTGATAAGGTCTAATCGAAATCATATCATTGATTAAATAACTCTGTTCAAGAGTTTTGAAATCACGTGATAGGAAATTTGTAGGTTCAACTTTGCACAGCTAGTAATTTCAGGGGCAGTGTTATTGAAGGGAATATTTATTAGTAGCTTGGAAAATAATAACGGTGATTAGAATAGAGCGAAGAAGAGAATTATTGGAAATTCTATGGTCGCATGGAGCGGAAAAATCCAGGTCTCGGAAATGAGTAAAAACGGAAGAGAAAACATTTAAATATTAGTACATAGTACTTAAAGGTGTTTCCTTTTTTAACTAAAATTCAAATTTTCTTATCTATTTCCTCAAAGTAATTTTATGAATCGTTGATTCTAATTCGTGGATTACTTGAGTTAGAAATGAATCAAAATGACCAACTCCACTTTCTGAGTTTCATTCAAATTTACTATCAGCACACTTGATTCGGTGTTTTAGTAATAAAATTTGTAGAAGTTTACAAACTGAAGTTAATCATTTTAGTTTCTCAGAATTATTCTAATAAAACTTCTTAACTGTGCTTTCTATATTTTTCTCAATTCTCAGAAAAAGAATTCTACAGTGCTCAATTTCCCTCTAAAGTCACCAATCTTCAACCCATTTCAGTCTGATAATCCTCTTCAATCAAAGAAGATCATTAATATTCACTCATCACGGAAATAAACACTGAAGCGCGTTCCACTTGAGACAACTAAAAATGCATACTCCAATTAAAAAGCCTTGATAAAATATTCTGCACGTCATCTAAAATCGAGCCTCTGTAATTTATCAGTGGCAAACAACTTTCCCCCGTTTTATCGCGACGATTCCGTATCACAGGTGGAGATTAAAAAGAGCCACCCTATTAATAAGCACGATAAATCGAGTCTCGATTATATACGAATGAAAACAAGCGAAATATTCACCTCAAAGCGTCCGCCGCTTTCACGCTATTCGCTCTAACGACTTTCCCCACTTTTCTCTGTCGCCGTTTACACGGCTCGTTGGATGGTTAACGATATAAAAATAAGAAAAAGTGTCTTCGAAGTGGCGAAGAAGCGAGAATATCGGTGGCCTCTCGAATCTGTTTTCTTCGCGAAACGACGTTCTGTGGGCCCGGGGCCTCGTCAACTTCGCTGGCCCCGATGACATCTGCTCGCTCTCGTAATTGCTTACCTGCTATTCATACGCGATGAGCCTCTCTGTTTCGAATAAGGACTTCGATCAAGGACGGTTGTGTTCGTACAAGACGGACGCGCGTTTATGCAAATAAAAGCGGGCGGACGTCGCGTCGCGTCGCATAACAACTACGTCCGTGGCCCGTCGCCGGGACTTTCTTTCGCGATTTTCTGCGTTCCCGATCGACCGGCGATAGGATCGCGATTCCTCTCGTCGTGCGATCTCGCGCGACGACCGAAACCGATCGCCTCGGTGAAACGGAGAAATGGAAATCGACGCGGAGAAAAAGGGCACTCGGTGAAAGATTTAGGAGCGAATTGCGCGGCTCGCTGTTGAAATGCGTTTGTTCACTCTCGGCTTTAATTATCAGGTCTCGTCGGGTTACCCTCGCTGCCAATTAACGGGGCTCTTTTTCTTTTGTTTCTTTAATTACTTGAATTATGCCTCGCTCCCCGGCTTTGCCGCACAGTTCATTTTGTTTGGGGAAATATGTTGTCGCGCCTGTCTTTTTCAAGTGTTGTTGAGGACCAATTGTATATTATGTGTATAGGAAGGAAAGAGCAACATTGGGGCGCGTTTTTCGTGGAATTAGCCGCTGAGGTTTCAATGACGGCGGAATTATGTTTGTGCTTTTGCAGTTTTATATTTTATGAGGCATTTAGACTGGATTCGGAAACTTAAGGGAATTTTGGATGAGTGTTGTACGAGATTTTTTTAGGTAGGATTAAGCAGGTTGTTTTGATTAATCGGTTATTAAAAAGATGAGAAATAGTTGATAATAGATTTATTTACTGTCTCGTTTTTTAATTATTCAAATTCAAACGCAGTGAAATCTTGTAATTTTGCAATGTTTAGCTGACCAAAGTTTGTATTGTAACTAGATTGTGGATACTTACGCAAATTCAAGTCTTTACAGACATAAATAATAATTGTTTTATAATCTTTATAACAATCTGTTGTATTTTCTAAGTAGTGAGTAGAGTTTTATATGTTTTGCAGGCTTTTTCTTTCTTGTTTTGTGCCTAAAATTTGTACATATGTTTTAAATACATAAAATTCCGCAGTCCAATTATAACAATTTAATAACAAAATATAAGAATTATAAAAGTCAAAAATAGAAGAATTTTGTTACTGTCAGAATCAGCCTTAAAATTATGGAATCAGTAGTTCTCTCTCAGCTCCAAGTGTAATTCTTATTTTCTTAACAAACTTATTAAAATCTCCGGAGTATGTCGCGGAAGAATCTGTGAATTCTCTCTGAGGATCTTGTGTGTTACAATTTTTATTATTAGCTCATCAACATGAGTATAGATAACAAGCTTTTTTTATCCATAATTAAACTACGGAGTTTCTATAAAAATTGATATTTTTAGAGATGCATATAAATAACTTAAATTTGAATAAAATTGTGTCTTATCTTCTAGATTCTAGATATTACAAAATGTATTTTACTTTTAATATTCTGTATTTTTCCCAGTGAACTGCATCCTTATATGTGTCATAAATGCATAAATATCCGTGACCTAAATATAACATTAAAAAACAAGGAAGGTGGAACAAAGTGGAATTAAGTCAAAACGATCTGCTGATTATATATATTTTCTTTCAAAATTGAATGGATTTATTTGAAAGAAATAAAATGTAGGATTGGAGTAAAAGAAAAACAGCTAAAATGTCATCTTGTAGGTACAAATTTGGTTTCAATATTATTCAGAAGCTAGTAACACGAATTTTTGGAATATTAACATTTTTTCTTCGAAATGTGAAAATTAATTTTTTTTAAATTCTTGATTGTGTGCGGGGCACGCAAAGATGCGTCAAAATAGTAAAGAAATAGAGCATTAAAATTCTCAGTATCCTACTTTAATAACATCGTAAAACAATTTTTCTCCATCTCATATATACATACGTAATATCATGTCATTTAATTCGTGTGTATCAATAACATCATCACATTTAAAATTAAAAACAAAAGCCTAAGCAAATTTTCAGGCACGATGCTTAATGAACTTGATTTTTCGCCAAATCTTCTAAGAATTGAATCTAATCTTCACCATAGAAATAAAGAAAGGAAAGACTCTTTCCCGAATGAAAAATGAGTACCGAAGGAACGACTATAACGCAATCGACTGCTCCATCGTAACAAGTGACGTATTTCACGTAAACGCTTTTGCCATATCAATCCCACGTTATTCGCCGTTTATTAGCCGCGGGACATAATTCACCCGCCGAATCCGCAGTGTTTAAACGCGAGGAATGAGGTAGTCACGCGGAACGTATTCATCCCTCCGTCTGCGAAACGTCCAAAACGACGGCGACGAGTTGTCTCGCGGGCGCGCGCTCGACATCACCCACCTGGGCGACGATATATCACGCGAAACGAGCGCGGATCGGCTTCTTATTGGCTTGGCAACGGGCTTACACCGTCTCCCGAGCAACATGACTAATTATTGCTGTCCCGGTTCGGTGCCTTCCAGTTTACCTTAGGCCTCTCGTTACATTGCCGCATGCATATTTCGCGACCCATGCGATTGTAACAAACGCGCTCGAGTTTGCGCGACCGAGGCTCCGACAGATTCGTCTTCGGTGCCTTAAATGGTCGCAATAAAATACGCACCGTATATCTTGAAAATTGGAACGTTGAACACCGAAACCTTAACTCTGCGCGTTCATTTGTCCCTTAGAAAACAAACTTTGTGATCTTTTCAATCCTTCGGTGCGTCGTTCAGAAAATTTATAGCACATTTTGTCAACGAAAACTGATTACAGATACTCTAAAAAGATTCGAAATATCAATAGCGGAGACCAAATAGCACATTTTCTCAAAGAACTTCACTGAACACTGAGGGTCACTGACCAAACGGATGTTCTGAGAATCAGGAAAAGAAAATTCTCGCAAAAATTTCTCTCATTGTACTCACAGATTCCAATCCCAGTCGAACTCACTATTTCTCACGGGCGAACAAGAACGGTCCGGTTTCGCGATTCCCGCTCCTTTTTCGCGATCCGATCCAACGATCGAGAGAGCCGTTCGCCGCGCGAACGGATGTTGCGAAACGCGAAAAACGAGTCGCCGCGCGCGATTGTCATCGTCTTTGGCGCGGCTGGACGGCAATTAAAAGTGTCTCGCGCGATCGCGCCCGTTAATCCGTGGCCGCGCGAGCTCTTATCGCGAGGACACGGCGTGTCTGATAGCGGTTCGAGCCAAGAATTCGTCGCGGCGCGAATCGACTGTGTCGGCCGGTTCCGTCGGCCGCGTTTCCGTTCGAGCGCGACACCGCTGGAATAAATATCGACGGGGACATGTGGGGGCCGCGAAGAAAAAATATACCGACGCAAATATCGCCGCCCCGCGCGGTCTACTGCGAATTTAACGAGAGCGCGACGGGCAGGAAGGAAGCCGCGATAGTCGTAAAACGACTCTGAGATAAACGACGCGATGGGCTTTTTCTCCCTTTTTTGGTGGTTAGATTAGATCGGCGGGGAGCGAAGTTCGAGGCGACAGTTTTCGGATGATTATTCTGTCACGGATACTTTAGGCAACTGAATTAGACTGGGTAATCGATCTTCTTCGTGTAATTGATTATGTGATCGTTTTGCATTTTTGGTAACGCTAGCGATTTTGGGAGATTCTTAGGGAACATTTTCGGCCGAAAAGTTCAATATTCGTTGTGAAAATTTTGCAATAAAATAAACTAATAAACACACTTAAACGTTGTCAAAATTTTCTACCAGTCTTCAAATACAAGAAATAAATTGTTTTGTTGTTTATTGCATATATTTATATAAGCATTTGGTCTAAAATAGTTTGTAGTTTAATTAACTTCTATATTAATTCTAAAGCATTTTTTTCCTTCTAACAGTCTACAATAAAAATTTTATACAATATCATTCACGATCAGATCAATTAATATTATTTATACTAATAAAAGAAATTAAGATTTAAATTCTACTTTCAGTTCTTCAGAATTCTTATCGCAAGTGCATTAAATAATTGAAACTCTCTACTTTTTTAGAACGTTTTCAATATCCCAGAAAATCGTGAGTACATATGCAAATGATGTAAGTAAAAGTTATA
Organism: Perdita meconis; assembly: GCA_030770465.2. Taxonomy (NCBI): domain Eukaryota; kingdom Metazoa; phylum Arthropoda; class Insecta; order Hymenoptera; family Andrenidae; genus Perdita; species Perdita meconis. The sequence continues at coordinate 13,290,010 of JASKOS020000009.1, read as the reverse complement.
CACGCAGTTTTGTCAATTTGGAAAGGGATTGATTTTTATTCCTCGATTGAATCGATTTTATGGCGTTATATAAAAGTTAGGTATTAGCTACAAATATTGCTGTACAGCAAATACATATGTCGTATCTTCTGTGTTTGGTTAGTGATAAAACTCTGTCTTCCCGTAATCTTTACCTTCGACTTTTTTTATAAGTGCAGCTATGCACTTGAGGGATATAAATGTACGTACTGTCTTTCCTTGTATAGACTTTCGTTTTGTTAGTTTAGAATTTTTCTGGATGTTCTGTATATCATAGATAATTTTATTAGAACAGAAAAAACAGTTCCCTTGTGATTTTAGCATGGAAATAAGAATAAATACATAGTTTCTGTAGATTTTACTAATTTAGAAACTGAAAAGAATTTTTCTCTGCATAACACTAAAATATAGAAAACGCAGGAAATCGCTAATAATTTTTCCTATTTTTGTCAGAGTTTAACAAACGTCCAGAATAAATCGCAGCATAATTAGCTCGCAAAGGGTCTCCAATACAAACCCAGAAAAAATTCTTGTGCACCTACCAGAACTCCGGCAACACCTTGCCCCAAAAATCGCCCACTTTTTGCAGCACCGAACATAAATCCCAGCTCGTTCCTAAAAGTGACACGAGTATCCTGCGCTCACGTCACCCGGTCCTAAATTAGCCCGAACATCTTCCCTAAAGAAACACGATCAAGAAAAACGACCGCGTCGAAACGTCGTACACCGACCGCAGCGACATTCCGAAAACTCACCGATCGATCACTCTCGTTACATTTCGCGATCAATTTCCCAAGCATCTCGCGTGAAAACAACTCCAACACACAAAAATGAACACGCCTCTTTTATCCGGCGCAGAAATTCATCGATATCAGCGCCGGCGTATTCGTTTTCGTCGCCGCGTAACCTGTTACTTTGATCAGACTTTCCGGTTTTTGTCCGGCTCATCTTTTTTCGCGGTCGTTTGTCGTTCACCTTCCTCGATCAGTTTTTCTCTCTCTCTCTCTCTCTCTCTCTCTCTCTCTCTCTCTCCCTCCCCCTCTCTCTCTCTCCCCCCCACTCCTCGAATCGACGGAGTATCGAGTGGATCGGCAGGAAGGGGGAGGCACGCGGCCAGCTCGAATAGAGACGACGGGCCCGAGTCATTATCGACGTCGTTTCGCGCGTCGTCCCACTTGGGCCGCGAGCAAAAACCGCGTTCCACGCTTTAGTATCCGGTAAACCTACATCTGGAGGTGGCCTCCCATTATGCGAACGGGTTCCCCGACAGTCCGTGGCCTTTTTTGGTCCACCCTCGACGAACCGAGACCCCATGAAAGGCGAAGGTGGAGCGCGCCTCGGTTCGTCGCGGCCGGAGTCAGCGTGAAAAGAGGGCTTAATGAAAGAAAGAAAATGTTTGGCGAAGGGGGAGGCGTAAACGGAAACGAGGCGTCGCATTTGAGACGGTGACACGCTTTCGGGGCCCTCGACGAACAATACTTCACCACCGTCGATGTCTGTCCTGGACAGAAAAAGAAAGAAAGAAATAATCGTGTACAGTGTACATACTATATCGAACGTATTCGACGGGAAACGAAAGAGTAGGTGGTCGCGTTTGTTATCGCTCGAACCCGTCTATCGTTTCCTCCATTCACGTCGTCGAGTATCGATCGCCTCGGCCTCCGGCTTGTGAATCTACTCAACCTCGTTACTGCCTTAATTGACGACAATTCGACGACGAATGCTTTTTATAATTCGCTTCGCCCAGGAGTATCCTTCTCCACCGTGTATCGAGCGCGTGGCACTTCGAAACGAGTCTCTCGTATCGGCTTTTCCGACCATTCGAGGAAAACTAGCGTGTAGCCATTCAGCCGGAGAGCTGTTTCGCCTCGTGGTTTTCCGTCTGTGTAAATGGCCGACCAGGGACACGTGTGGGTGTTTGTTTTTTCCTTTTTCGAGGCTCGGGAAATTATGGGGATCGAGGGGAAGATTGCTTTCTTTATGGGGTGAGGTCTTCGGAAAAGGGATGGTCGTTTGGATATTTGATTGATTTTTTGGAGAGCTTTTGGAAAAAACATCTGTTTGGATTCTTGGGATTTTATGGATTTTTTTATGATTTTATTTGGCTCTTATTTGTTGATGTTACATTTGATAGATTTAATTGAAAATAAGAAATGGAAAATAGTATGCTTTATACAGGTTAGTGCAAAAGTGATTTGTTCTGATTTTTTTTCATGAGTTTATCAATTATAAGTAACAATTCAATTAAAATTAGTTGCTGTAAACGGAAAGACTTATTCTTACAATTTTGGTATCAGTGCCTTGATATTGAGCCCTACTTTTCAAAAAACTTGAACTTATTTGAATGTTCTAAATTTTTATTTTCGGTGCTATACATATAGAATACATAAACAATTCTATTAATTCAATTCTGACAGTCTTAAAATATTAAAATTGAATTAATATAATATACAAAATTAAATTATCTAAATATGTACATATTGCAATATCTGTCTAAAATTACCATAAAATTGTTGATGAATATTGAGGATAAGAGGGTGATTCATTGGGGTTTATTATGGGATTAAATATTAAATGTTTAAATTAAATGTATAGATTGCATTAAAACTGTATTTAATTTGAAAAGAACTATTTTAATTTCAAACAAAACAATTTTTACAGTTCTTTTTCGTTTATAATATTATACCAATACTATAAAGTATAGTAATAATCTAAACTAACAGTTTCCACTGAAAATTCCTGAAAAAGTGTCAAACTCCCGTTGTGTTCAGTCAAAGTTTTAAATTCTTTTATAATAATTGGAATGCGGATTTTTATGTATTTATGTTAAATATTTGCAGAGAAGTTTACAATAATTATAATACACAAAATACAAAAAATAAAGCTGTTATTAAAAAAATAAGACACACTGTTATTTAAATTTCTATTCCTCACTTGTTTCCTGCAAAAATTACTTAAATTTGCATAAAAATTCGCAGTCTACTGATACATGACACATGACTGAATAAGAAACATAAGGTTAAAAAGATTCTTCCATGATTTTTAAAATGTTACCAATTGCCAAAAAAATCTACAATTCATTGATATTTTTAACGACTGACTGCAGATGCAATTAAATTAAATTAGCTTCGTTTTACTTCATTAAGGAATTTAATTTCTTTTTTCGCCTCTGTCTCTCTTTTTATAATTCTCTAATTTCTCTCTTTTTCTGCAACTATTCTACGTTTACCCTGTGTTTCAATAATCTCAAAAAGAATTACAAATCTGCTATTAATTGAATTTCTTTCTGAATGCAAAAACAATGCACAGAAGTTCCCATACAAATACCCAAAAGCTCCACTCACAATCAGCTTCCCACTTTCCATCTCAACTAATTTCTCGCCAGATACAAATCCTCCACACATTCACACATCCCCGTTTCACAATCTCCACATCATAGTCACACATAAACCACTTATGCCCACACCTCGGAATGCCAATACGAATGAATCACCCACGACAAAACAAACATAACAGGCCGCTAATCGCCATGCATCGCTAATGCACTGGCACCCTCCTCACCCCGAGGAATCAATCAATCGCGTCATGTCCAAACGAGGACGCCCACGCGAATCGAAAGCAGCGGTCGCCCACCGGATCTCTCGCAACTTCGAGAAGTCGAACCGGGTCCCCGGCGCGATGCTTATTTATTGCGTTAATTACAACGCCTCGGTCTCCGCTTGTTATAACACTCGCCTGGGTATCGTATCGTGTCGGGCGCGTTATTGTGAGGCGAGTGACGTGACGCAGGGGTGGCGCGGGGTTTTTTCTAGTTGCAGGATAAAGAGGGACAGACAGGAGAAGGAGGAGAGTGTATCGCCAAGCTGGGGGTGGTGGGCGCGCGCGTGCGCTCGCTTTTCGCGCGTCGTCGAAGCATTGTGGTTAAATGAATTATTTTTTAACGAGGCGGCATTATACCGCGCTTGCGTTGTGTTCCTCCCGGTCGTTGTTTCGTGGAAAAACTTTGCGAACGGGTGTCTCGGCTGTGTACGGGACTTTTTCCCGTCTTCCTTCGACAACCCCCGCGCGCGTCGGGAGTTGCAGCCGCGCTTTTCATGTTGCGTCGGGCTCGCCGAGTCGCGTCTCTCTCTCTCTCTCTCTCTCTCCCCCCCCCCTGGACTCACCCCCGCGCCGGTCCCTTTTTTCCCCCATTTTCTGCGAAGCGCACAGTCGCCTGACGCACACAGGGACGCGAGAAGAAGCGTATACACGACACCGTCCCTTTGACTCGTCCCTCCTCCGCCCTCAGGTGGGCAGGTGAAACCGTAATCGACGTACGCGAGCCACAGCCACGCTCCTGTTTCTCTCTCTCTCTCTCTCTCTCTCTCTCCCCCCCTCCCTCTCCCTCTCTCTTCCCCTCGTTTTCCCTCTGTTCTCGCGATAGAAGGCGTATCCAGACGGCGGATTAACCTTTCCCCGACGAAGACGCGATCCATCTCGCTTAATGAAATCACGCGTTAAATGCCGAATAGAACGCCGAGCGAGCGCACGCCGACTCGGATAAGTATCTCGGCACAGTCCTCCGCTCTGTTGCTTTTCCCAGCCGAGGCCTTTGAACGGAGAATCGAGCCTGGTTTTGGCAAATGCCTTTGTTTCGCTGCGAGTCGAGCGCGGTGTAGAATGGAATGGTGTTTTGGGACGCGATAATGCGACCGCTTTCTGAAGTGCTGTTTGACGTTGCCAGCGGGTTTGATTAATGATATTGCGGATGTTTGAGCTTTGGACTTTCTACAGATCTGCCAATTTGTGGGTGACTTCTTGATTTGGGTTTTGTTGACTTGGGTTAGTCATGCGGGGGAATTGGGAAAGTCATCGCTAGTGTTGGTTTAGGGAGGACTGTTTATTTGGATTGCGCAATGTAGTGATCGCTTTGGGAAGGAATTTTGAATAGAGATGGTTGGGAAGGGATTTCGGGAAGATAGGAGATGATTAAGAATGATGAATAATAGAAATAATGATAATATTGGGAGTAATGATCAAGAGTAATGAGTATTGAGAATTGAAGATTGGAAAATAGATTATTGATATTAAATATTTAATCCTCAGATTAATTTGATGTAAGACATTTCTGAGCAATTTAATTTGAGATCAGCGTAGGCGGATTATTTTTTTTAAATCATACCCTACAATAGTGGAATTTCACTTTAAAAATTTGGAACATGCAAAAAATAGAAATATCTAAATAGGAAATAAATTTTTTCAAAGTCCATCAATAAAGTGACTGTACGATTATTGGTAGAATTAAAGGAATTATGTATTTAGAATAATTTATTAAAAATATCGGGATTTTGAACATTCCATGAGACATTTTCATTCATCTTTAATTGTAAAGTTTAACGGTTTTTTTTATTGGAATTTCAATTTGTGTGAATTTTATTGAGTTACACAAAGTATTTACAATATAAATAACAACATTTAAAATATATGTATATTCTTAATAGTATTTCATGAGATAAAAATCAAATTTGTTGCTCGTACCCAGAGTAATTATTTAAATAACGCATGCGAGATAAAATAATTGGGATTACATAAAGAATGAATATTGGTTTTGATTTATAATTGAGTTTCAATGCAATGTGTAATTATCGTTTGAATAATTGCTTGATTATAGACCATGATAATGGAGTTCCACTAATTGCTATAAGAAAATTATATCATGTTCAGTATACAATTTGTTGTTTGGGCTTTCTTCAACTCTACAGTGCTTTATATTTTTCCTAAGAATTTTTCTAAAATGAAGAATGTTATTAGAGTCTAAAAATTTTGAGAAAAGTGTACAAAGTTAGAGAAAAATCTAAAAACTTATTAATTTTGAAACATAGAGAAAAATATAAAATTGTGGAAAAACATTTAAAGGTTATGAGAAAAAACTAAAAATATAATGAAATAATCAAAACATGCTTCTACTAAAATTTTAATTTTTTATTTATATGTAGGAAAATGTGTACAAGAAAAATATGTAACAATACAATTATCTACTGTCTTAATCTTACAATTTTTAAAAAGCACATTTACAGTAAAATCTGTTAGGTATAGATTAAAATCAAGTAACAGACATAATAAAATAAATTTTTTCTACGGAAAAAGAGTGATAAAGTTCCCCATTCTACGTCCCTTCTTTTTAACGAGTTTAGATGCCGTTATTTAGATGCCAACGTGAAGCCTTATGTTATCACTCGAAAAAGGTACACTTCTCCTGTTACTCAACTTTGTTTGCAACATTAAAAACATATATTCAAGATACATACGATATCTACATGGACACAACCTTCCAGTGGTAGCATTAGTGTAACATTATTTTTACAAAATATTATACAAACATATTTAAATTGTTCAAATGAATTTAAATTATCTACATTAGTTCAAACATTGATTTCATGAAAAACCTGTGTAAATTTATCATTAATCTAATCATCATCATCATCATCATTATTATTATTTATTTATGGAAAGATCTTTAAATATACAGTGAGTTATACGCATATAAAACGTGGTATGACTGCAACTCTACCCAACAGAAATTTCTGCTTTATATTATCTTTGAAATCTCAGCATCTTAAATAATTTATTTAGTAAAACAGTACATATTACATTAATCCTATTAAAGTTTTTTTCCCCTTATCTAATATTAATTTTTGGTTATTTTAAACTTTTCTTTTTCCTTTCTCCTCATTTTTTGATTTCAGTCCTTCAAGCTACCAAACATTTCACCGTTCTTCCAGCCATAATTCTCGATACTCCGAGCTTGGTATCCGCGACAAGGGCGAATCAAGCCTCGCATCTATGATCGCGCGAAACGACATCCTCCCACCGGGGGCGGTTATTTGCCAGGCAAACGAGGTTCATTACTGTTCCAGTTCGTCCAGGCCCGTGACCGGGGGCTTCCACGGAAATTTTTCGCCTGGTTTCGCGACACTCGCTACGATTACCACCCACTCGCGACGAGTCCACATCTCATCCCGGTTACACAATCTCGCATAATTCGCGCGGCTGGAACCTCGACTGTTGTCCCTCCTGTGTGGGTCGCGCGCGATTCGCAGAACGCGTCTGTATCTGCATAACGGGTGTGCGCCGCAAAAGGGCCGAAAAAAATGGCGCCCGTGCTCGTCCTCCCCAGAGCCCCATGCGAGTTAACACCAGTTGCGAGACGACTCTCCCCCTTCCCTTCTCCCAACTCTGCTGGGCCTTTTGCCGGGGCCGGTTGCCTCGGTCTCTCGCCTCTTCCGTCGTCTTCCTTGGGCCTTCGAGTTCTCCCGAGGCCCCGGAGTCCAGAGCTTGGAATCTGCATCGAAACGCGGGGAGAACGAAGAGGGAAGGAGGGCCGTAGGTCCCCTTCGAAAGGTCAGGAGAGCTCGCTCGGCGGATCCTGGCGAGAGATCGGGTGATCGTAACTCTTCGGGGGCGGAGGAGGGATCCGTGGTTCGGCGCGGTTCCACGAACGTACGATAGATAAATAAAGGAGATAGCGGTCGAAGGGAAAGAATTGTTCCTTTGTTGTCTCCTGGTGCTGGTCGCTTCTGTGCGACGGGGACGCGCGATGGAAATTGAAGCAACAAATAAAGAGCCGATTCAGAAGGGGCATTTCTAAGCTCCCTTAGTTTCGTACCTCGCGACTACCCCCCCTCCCCCCATCCGAATCCTGTTTACTTAGGCGCTCGATAACGCGACGGGCCCCGAAACGTAACTCGAAACTGCCGCGCGACGCTAACTTACGGACTTTTTAAGGCAACTCTCGCGAATCGAGCGAACTTCAACGACCGATACGGATCAGGACCACTTTGTCGGAGTCTTCTCCGAGCTCGGCGTTTTCTCGCTCGGTGTCACGTTACGCCCGGAATCCGTGGAAAAAGCACGCTGGCTATGATACCCCTCTCTCGGTATTGCGCGCTTCCTCCTTTGTCTTCGCCGTCGATTCTCGGAAGCGTCGCGCGAAACCGCCGCGTTGCTCCGAAAATAGGGCTCTCGGTGCACGGAGAATATCGAAAACGAGACGCGGAGGGTCCGCAATCGGCAGCAGTCAAAGAATTGGGATCGGGTTTCGAGATCCCTTTGCGGATTGTCGTAATTGCCGAACGCTTTTTGTTTGGCTTCCGCGGTCGAATCGGTGCCACTGTCTTTTACGGACTCTTGTTTTCGGAGGGAGCTCCAAATTGTTGGGGTTGCGGGGTTATTTGAACTTTGAAGGAAGTTTTTGGGGCTACGAGTTTCTCTTGTTTGCATGAGGAGTGCAATTATATTAGAGCTTCTAAAAGGGGGTTGATGGTAGGTGTCTCGTATTAATTTGTTTGCTGCTCATATTAATTAAATTAGTGTGCAAATATTTTGATTTTCAACTACAAAATTACAGTAGATGGTACATAATATTAAACATATTTATAGTACATACTTGCTGTTGCTTGCAACTTCGCCCGTGTGGATTTCGTTTTAAAAGTTGTTTAATTTTTAATCTGTCGAATACGATTGAACTGAGCTTTCATATTTATTTCAATTTGGGGATTTGAGGCTTTTACGATTCGGTAGTAAAATCAATTTGTTAAAACAAATTTAGCCAAAATTATACTTAAAGAAAAAGTAGAGAAATGAAACCTGACAGTACATGCAACTTATAACTAGGGGTGTGCAAATCGTCCTGAGCAAAGAGGATTAGATAGAGTGGAAGGTCCTGTTACCTCCTTTTAGAGCGCCATCTGATGAGTCGCAACTGAAATAATTTACAGAAATGACCAGTCCTATTTCCTTTCTTGAATTTTTGTTATGTGTGCTAACGCCAGCTGACACCAACACACGCCAAGCCGAGCTACACCAAGCTACACCACACCATTTTTCATTTATTGAGGATCAAGATTACTTGAATTGGATTTAGTGTCTTGCGTACTCCATTAATATTTTTATTAAAACAATGCCCGTGAAGTGTTGATGCGTATGAGTGTGTGTGAGATATTTTGTTTATATATGTGTGTATGCTATAATACATTTAAAAATAAATTTAAATATATCTTCCACTTGTATTTTATTTTTTTCTTAATAATCTCTACCATGTATGTATATAAATTGATATTTCAAGTTTTTAAGTTTTATAGTCTAAAATGAAATTACGAGTTCAAAACCTGAACTTGGAATTGTATAAAAAATAAAAATTTAGTCATAGAGTTTACTGTGAATCGAACCGTGAATTCAGGGACTGTGGAAGGGAAATGTTTTCCGGGTGCGGGGCAAGGGGATGGATGAATAGTTCGGTTTTGACTCGTTTGGAGTGCTGCGAAACGAGGTTACACTTTTTTTTACATAGGGCTCTTATGGGACCTTCCACTCTATAAAATCCTCTTTGGTCCTGAGTCTCGGGAACCCCATCTTCGGGACGGGACGGAAAGTTTCGGGCGGGATCCCGAGACTTGGCGTGTCTCGAGACCGGGCGATATCTCGATACTCTGGCGTGTCTCGAGACCGGGCGAGATCTCGAGACTCATGCATGCTCGGGATCCCGAGGCTCGATTCGGGACATAGTAATCCCGTCGGGCCGTATAACTTCGGATCGGCTCGGCAAAAGTCGGAAGCGTGTCTGAAAGAACGAGACGCAGATAATAAGAAGAGATATAGAATATAGAAGATGTAAAATGTAAAGAGATGTAAAAAGATGATTAAAACTTAAATAGGTGTTAAAATTCGCAGGAGATTAATTACTTTTACTTAGATAATATTTGTAAATATTGTAAATGTAAATACAAAACACTGTACTTCTGTGTACTAATATTATAAACTAATTTTTAAACAATTAAAAATACAATGTTAGCTTTAATCCTTATACAAAAGTACTTGTATTACATTATTATGTGAAATGCATAATTGTTCTATATTTTCAGGTAATAATTGTATTTTTGTACTAGTACTGATAAAACGTCGTCACTAGCACCAGAACAAGATTGCTACCGGAAAATATAGAACAATTATGTTTTTTACATAATAATTTAAAATAATAAAATATTTATGACTAATAGAATATATTCAGTTGTCCCTGCATTTTATTTTAACGTCAATAACAGAAGCCTAACTATAAAATATATTGTATTAACGTTTGCAAATGAAACCATATCACCTTGTAAAATACTATCAACATTATCTAGGGACAATTTTATTAAATTGTCTTGCCGTATGAAGCATTATATTGCCGTTATTTTTGTCGTCTTTTCAATATTTTAAAGTATATTATTTTATTAATCGACTGTTTAATTTAATTTTATTGAATTATTAATGTTTGACACTTACATTTTTTTGGTATTTTGTATTTTAATCTTATGATTTTTATATCTTGTATTTTCGTTGCTAATTTATATCGAAGTCAAACACAATCATACCTAATTGTTCTTGTGACCAATAAACCAATACAGTTTTTTCATGATTTCATGACTTAATTACTGAAATGATTTCAATTAAATTTGGCACAGAGGTAGCCTGAATACAGAACACTCGGTTTTCCATTTTTTATTCATTGGCTTGTCCTGGAAAAAGAGTATCCTATGATCTACAGATTTCAGTCTTTCCTCCCTGCCAAATTTCATTAAAATCAGTTCAGTAGTTTAGTGGTGAAGACGTAACAAACAGACAAACACACTTTCGGATTTATAATTTATGATGTATGATGTATTTTGCATGAATTTGTAATTCACGAATTACACCCAATATTCATTAAATGAAATGCAATACAAAAAATTTAATAAATGTAATGAATCAATCTCAAATTCCGTGCCATACAGAGTTAAGTTAATATTACTTATACCTTATGCCTACAAATTGCATCTATAAATCTCAATTTTCTAAACACACAATTTTTTTCATTAGGAAAACAATCCAAGTTTCCCTCCCTTAGCTTTTTTTTACTAAACTGAAATCTTATAGCCGTAATAAGAATTTTGGAGCCCTAATTTTTGACACTATTAGGACACTTAACCACAATTATTTTAAAGAATAAAAACAGTACTATTATGTAATTAAATATTGGATTGGATCAGAAATAACTTCTTCTGTCGATAAGATAAAATTGTCAGTCTAAGAATAATTTAATTATTTATTGCGCCGATTAAATTGCATTAGTTATTATTAGAAAATTGTCCGAACCTCAATACATTTTAAATTAAAATCAGCTATTGCATATTTTATTTCAGAAAACTAAATTTATTTAGGATTGAACCCAATAATTTCAATCAATATTAGGTTGTTCGACGAGTTCATGCGATTCCTTATATATGTACAATTTTCATTTACAATTATCATTATTTTTACTGCTTATTGTCATTCTTAGATTCTAAATGTTCTTCATCAAAATCAAATAGTCTTCGGATTCATGATTTCCCATTACATTGCAGATTTCCATGTTTCCGAATTGATTGGACAATTTATTATTATGTTCATGTACAAGAAAATAATAAGTCAAGGAGTTAAACAAATTATTAGACACTTTGACCACACTTTCACGTTTTTAATCAACAAAAACAAACTCTTATCTTGTGGTTCTATTTCCTTCGCATCAATCCTGCAATAATATAATTTATCACCAAAAGTACACTCGAATAATTCGCAAAATCATGGTTGTAAGATGCGAGCGCCGTTTTGGGCCAGTTAAAAGTTCGCGTGGAATCCGCACGGGAAGCTGTTGGGTCGATAGCAACGGCCACGGTCGGGAAGCTTGAAGGGGAGCCCTGATGGTGGGTGGAATGACGGTGGTTGCGAACGTCGGTGGTGGAGTGGCGGCCCTATCGACCGTGTGCCACCGAGAAACGTCGTCACCGCACCATAAGATTCCCCCTTACGGTCTTCCCCGCCGCGGCGGTTGTCTGCCCGCGGATACCGCATATTTCCTGCCAGCCAGATCAAACTTTTTCTGAATCAATCCTGAACGGCGCTGTGCATTCGATCGTGACAGGTGTTCCGTTTGATAGACGCGCGTCTTCGTGGGCGTCACGTACACTGATATTTTCAGCCTACGTGCCATGGCCAATCACACCTTTCTCTCTGCGCGATAATCTTATCGACGCTGTCATTTAATTACGCCGTGATACTATTTAAGGGAGGGAACGACTCATAACTTGAGGGGGAACTGATTTGCAATTTGATTGCAATTAGATGCAACTAGCTCGGATCTCCGGACTCCGGACTACTTTGCGTTTTAAATTTTAGTTTTCCGAAGAACTAGAATGTAGATATAATGTTAGTATAATTAATTATAATTGACGTAATGGCAGCTTTATGATTTTCTGGGAAATTTTTGGAAGTCTTCCAAAGATCCAAGAAACGATCGCTCGTAATCCAGCCTCTCAGAGTTCATGCGAAGTGACCCTCGCGAAGGAAAATTCCCAACGACCTCCGACCCCATAAATGCCTCGTTCTCGACTTTCGTGAAGCCTCCCTCGCCCCGACAAGAAAACCCCGAAGGGAAAGTCGAAATTCCCCGAACCATACGTCGAAACGCCACCGATTGGTCGAGGATCGGTCAGAAAGGGCAAAGAGGGGATCGGTTTCGTGATAACCAAAGCGGCTCCGTGGAATCGAGAGCGCCACACACATACACGGAGTCTTAATTAATGTTTTCCCCCGCGAGGCGATTAGAAGAAGTGGCGCGGCGCGCGCGAGCCGCGGAAGAAACGACCTCGCGAGTCTCCTCTATTGGTCAACGGATCGGTACAGTTCGCCTTTGTCCGTCGATCAATTAAAGACTCCCTTTGCCCCCAATACGGTCTCCCGGTCTCAAAATACGATTTCTCAGCGTCGCGGGAGATTCCGGTCGCGTCCTCCGCCGGCGCGCGTGCATACGCCGCGCGAGAGGAAACCGTCGTCGTCGGCGAACAGGTTCCTCCGTTTTTTTTTCCGCACGCGGTTTCGAAAAACCGACCGTTTCCTTAAACGAGCCGCAAAATAATGACGTACTTGCTCCCGCCCCGTCCGACGAGGTGTTTTTAGGAGGCCTCGCGCCAAGTCCTGCTGCCCCGACAGACTCGTTTCTAAGCGATAAGACCACCGTAGCCGATGCCGCTGCCTTCACTAATTGAATTCTGAAAGAGTTGGGGGAAAGCTGTCCGGCCGGCACCGCTTCGGACACTTTAGGTCACGTTTCTTGTCGCGGATGATTCTTGAATAATGCAGCTTTCGACGGCGCGGGTCTAGTTTCGCGTGGACAGCGACGCGCTCCTTTGGTTCGAACTAGAAACACGACTGATTTTCGAATGAAATTGAGCAAAGTTTCAAAATCAAAGGGAAATTCCGATATATTGGGTGGCCTGAAATATTTCCGCAAAAAGAAATGTAAAATCGATCGATAGATTAATGTTTATTTCTATCACTGTTCGTTGCAAATCAGTCAATTTCATGAACTTCTTCAGGAAACGCTTGAAATTTGAAAATATTAATTTAGAAATTCTACGAATTTTCCAGAAAGCTTAATAGAAATGTAGAAAAATGCCATTTGTTTAGAATTTTTCAATGAAAAAGTATAAAATCGAGATGAAAATCTATGGTTTTCAATATGTTATAAAAGATATTTTGCAAAATAAAATTTGTAGAGCCACGAATAAAGAATTGGAAATTGAATAACTTGAATACTTTTTATTAAATATTCTAACATGAAGTATATAATATTGTTTATATTTTGTTATATTTTAGCATATCCTAACAGTCTCGTAGATTTTTTTGTATAGTGTTTAGTGTTGTCCTAAATGCATAAAATCCGCAGTTGTATAATTTTTTCCAAGTTATGTAATTTTTTTATTCAAATATTGAATCTATAAAATAAAAACTATGTATGTATGTAAAGCTGAAAATACATTTTTCCGGAAAACAAAACAAACTTCCAAATAAGATATCAAGTTGTTTGGTATACAGCTAAATAATACTATCAATATAATAAGAAAAATCTGAAAGTCCAAGATTTTTATACTGATGGAAAGAAAATACTATAAAAAAACTACCAAGCCAGGTTATCCTGATATTATTTGTAAATGCAACGAGGCGCAGAGGTTCAACTATAAGTATGTATCCAATAACATCGAATATTGAAATATTGAATATGAGGTTGTTGATATACAGCAGAATGTAGTTAAAGTTAATTAATACAAATTATATTTAGAAAATGAAACACTCTATTATTCAAGTTCCAATTCTTCAATTTTGTTTGTAAAGATTTTGTTTTGCATAAAGATCCTCCGTCTAGTGACGATTTGATGTTAAATCCAATTGAAACAGTATTTACCTCTAATCTACAATTTATGGTCTATTCATAAGTTCTTTTATTTGTTCATGAAACTCATTTGATCTGCTTAAACTAATTTGCTCTGTTTTTAAAAGTCTTAAACCGGAACCTCGCTTTAAGGACAGTCAAAAGCGATTGCGCAAATTTTCGACTATCTCTCAAATCGTTTAATATTTAGCTTTGTTTACAAACGAGTTAATAGTTTTCCAAGAAAGTCGTTTCAATTTCCCGGGAAAGGAACTAATTGAACATGCATCTTGCCTGCAGAAACGACGCAAGTTCGCTGGAAAAGTGTTCGAAATTAGCGCGCTGACTCGACGTTTCCAGCGTCAACAGCCAAATCGGGAAAGATTAAGCACCCGGGTTGGCGGCAGCGAAGGGGTCTCGGGTCTGGGATTCGTTCATCAGCAACGCGTGATTAAAAGGGATTGTGACAGCTTTCGAAGAAGCGTTTCCCTCGACCTATCGATGGATCGCGATGGGAGGTTCTTTTCGCGGAAATGTGGAACAAGCGCGCGCCTTGTGGTCCGCCTGCCAGTTGCATTATCCCGTCTAATAAAGCTCGCAATCCAGTTCGACGCGTACGAAGGGGGGGGCCCCCTCCAGGCCTCTTTATCAACTTTGAAGAGCGGAGAGCCCCGGCGTTTTCCAATTCCGAATGAATGGGCCCTCCGCGAGGAAGGATTCGCGTTACCTGGTAAATTCGAGTTCGTCTGAAAGCGTCGGCGCGAAATAATCGCGAAAAAGGGTTCGTGTTCGGAGAGTTCGGCGCAGTCTGCGCCCCGGGATAATCGATGGGCTTCTTTTTCGATTAAAATCTGCGGAAACGATTAACTCTGTCTTATTTATTTCTTCTTCTTACGTGAAGAGATCTGAAACTGTATCACCGTTGCGATGGTTTTTCCAAAATAATTTCTTTAATTTTTTATTTCCATGGAAGCAAAAATTGTGAAGGTTTGACAAAGCTTAATTGATCATGCATCACAAAGAGCGCGAGCGGATAGATACATAAATCGCAACGATTTCCGATACCTATAGCTCAGGCTTTTAGATCAAGTCCTCGAGATAGACTCGCGTCGAGGATTTTAGCGAAATTGATTTTAATTGAATCGCTGAATGGAAGGAAGAGCGAAGAAGCCTCTTAATTAAATTCGTTTGAGCTCGACTGAGGGCCTGGAAATTCTTTTTACACTTGCTGCTTTGTTCATCTCTGAAAGTGAGTCTTTGCGATTTCTTTTTTATTGCCATGTGTTTCTTAGTCGTTCGTGAAGGGTGTTACTTATGCTGTGATTCAATTACAATATCGTTTTGAACCTTCTTTTTTATTATAAAACCCTGTATCCAGGGCCGACGCTAGGATTCTTGGCGCCCTTGTGCAACAATTTATTCATATAGCGCCCTAGAATTTAACTAGACTTATAATAACATTATGGGGAAAAAGAGAAAAAGAAATATACAAACAAAACGCAAGTCTTCTCAAAATAGCACTCAGTATAAATTAAAAAACATTTTATCACAACCAAAGTGTTCCTGTCTCTGGCGATTGGCGCCCCTGGCATTAAGTACCTGCATTCCAAGTTCTAGTTCCGACAAAAAGTAACCAGAAATTGGGGCCGTGAAAACGGACAATTCAGATGAAAATCTCGGACAAAAACATGTTACGGAAAATGCTGCACGTCCTATTTTTCCTTAACAGTTGCTAATTTCTACAATCAACCAGTTGTAACAGGATAAACAGTTAGTTACCAAAACTGTGTCCGAGAACCGAGGACAAGGCTTAATGCGAGTTTTATCGATTCCGTACTGCCACGCATTTACATACTCGACGCAAAGAATTATGGATAAAAGAAGAATAGTTCAGATTCTTGTTATTATAGAAATATTCACTTTTCTGAGAATTTATTTGGTTTGCAGAGTTGTAATTCTGGTTATCAGTCAGTTTTATAATCACTTGTCTTCTGATTTATATTTTTGTTTGAAGGACATCAAAGTCGAAGGAATAATAAAAATAAGACGTAAAAATTAATGGCAGTGGGTTCGGAAATAATATCGGAGGAAGCCACATGAATTGCATGGGAAGTCGAAAAGCAAAGCCCCATGTAATCTCGCTCCTCGTTTCAGGCTACCGTCCGTCTATGGCGATTTCACTGAATCTGATCAAATGTTACCTTGATCGTTTCAAATAGTGAACACGACTTGAATAAACAGATAAGATAAATATCGTCGTCTGGGACACCGCTATCGACGACAAACCGGTTACCATTTTTCACGGGCTTCATATCTCCTCGTAACTTTTTTCAATAAAGAATCGTTATACCTCGATTCTATTTATACAAGACTTCCTTCTGCTTCTGCTTGTACATGTTACCATATTGCGACGTTTGCCCAATAAACTTTCGCATAATCTTCTCGTATAGACCGTGCTCCTGAAAAGGCAAACAAATAATCTGGTATAAACCTCTTTCATCGAAATTTCTTTTCTTAGCAAAGCTATTATAACGTAAAAAACTTACAATTCAAAAATAAGATTTAAATTCTTTATCAAAATTAAGACACCATCGTTAACACTGTTGTAGAGTCCAAAAGAAATCTCTTAAATTCTAGGGTAACAGATTTTAACCCCTTTGAGGACTAATTATAGTAGCTTTAATTTGTTAACTCTAAAACATCTCAAACATTTAGCGGAGATATTTTAATCCTTCATGGGCAACCTGAATAAAAACTCTTAGAATTCACATCTTTATAAAAAAAATTATGACGCATTTTACATAACAAGTGATTGTATAATTCAATAGAAACTTTAATAAGTCACCATACAATTTGTTTAAATTTGTTAAAGACCTACAATAAGAAAAAGTTAGACTCTCATTCAGTTTTTATACAAATTGCAGAAAAAAATATAAGTACTTGTCTAAGGATATTTAAATAAAAATAAAAAGAGAGAAAAACAATTTTGACCTCTTTGAGAATTAATCATATTTCCCCTACATAGAATTTTACTACACCATAAAGATTCCCATAGTAACAATATTAAAAGCACTATCAAAAACTTTAAACGCAATGTGCAATTAACTACTTCGTCATGTTCCTGGCTTCATAGTTCCATCACCCAAAGTACTGAAGTTTCACCTAAAATCGGTGACCCTATCAAGTCTTGTTCCCTCAAGTTGAACCCTCGGGACAGGCGATTAACCCGCGCACGAAGGGACGCAAGGGTATAGTACACCGAGGTGGACGCCATTGTTCCCGGGCAGTTATCGCGTCGCGGAATTTTTCTTTCGCGGTATGCAAACGCGGAGGGCCCAGGCGTGTGCGTGCCGGTCGTGCACGACCTCTTTCCTCTCCTCCCTTGCTTGGGCCGGTTCGAGCGGACGAACGGGGGAAAGTTTATCGCGAAGCAACGAACGGTTGACAGCTCGGTGATGCATCGGTAGCGATTTGCATTGGCGTCGAGAGCAACGGAGCCGAGAGACTCGTCCTTCTGGATGCCTCCGGTCCACGGGGGCCGGCAAAAACTACGGACAACGGAGGTCGGGAATTCAACGTTTTACCGTTACCCCCATTGATGCTTGGGACACGGGCGACGTGGAATTCTGAGGAAATTGCTTGGTCGAGTGCCCCGAATTGTCAGCTTTAACACTTTGACCGTGTTTTTTTCTATCGCCTTGGGTCCCTGTTATTGTACATACCTGGAAGAGAAGTTTCACTTTCAGACGCGGTCAAGAAGTTTTGGTGAATTGTGTAGATTTACGAAGGTAGGAGAGTTGAGTTTGATGTTACGGTGTTTGTAGGGGCTTATGAAAGCAGTGAATAATAATTCGGTTGTCGGGAAATAGTATAATTTGGAAGCAAATATAGCTTATTTCAGCTCCCTAGATAAGTGATACGATTTTGAATTTTTATATGAATTTATGTTTTCGGAATTACAGAAAAAGAAAAGATGTTTGTCTCGATATAAGATCCGTATTAGACTGTGTTAGACTGCGTGCTTAAATCGAGACAAAATTATTCTTTTCTTCAATTCTGTGATTCGAAACAAATACAGCAGTTCAGCAACTACAGAAGAATTAGTGATGTTAATGTCCTTCTTAGGCTTCATCATAAACTCCGTCCTTATATCGAGACAGTATTGTTTCTCCTCCTTAAGTTCACTATTCGAAACAACTAAAAAGCACACATAGTGCAGAAAAGATTTGAGACTATTTCTACTCTATCAAAGGCAAAAGCGAGACAAAACGAAACAGGCACGCCAACCAATCATGAGCTTGTAACAAGAGACAGCGCACACCGGCCCCCGAATTCCCCGAACGGGAGTCCAGCAAGAGCATCAAGCGTCTCCGGGGCGCGGTAAACCTGGCGAAACGAATTCCAGCGAAGCGGAGAGTAATCGAGAGGACGAATTTCGCGCGGAGTACAGGAATTCCGCGCGTTCTCTTTGACAACTTCTCCAATTTGTCTCGCGAGCCATGCTTCCCACACGCTTCGGGAGCCATTTGCTCACCGGTCAGACTGACTCTAAGCCTCAGCATTTATCTCTCCGATATAGTATCCTCGCTTACTTCGAGTCCGCAATTGTCCCTGGATTCCTTTCGTTCGCAAAATATGAACATCGATCCACGAATTCAAATATTCCACACCGCGTTCGTCACTCTTCTTCGATATCCTGTGTCGTGCGCGCGGGTATCGCGTCGTCATACCGGTCGCCTCGTAACGTAATTAAGTGACAACGAGTTGCTTAAAGAGCTTGTAAACACGAAACCCGGCCCCCAGCCGTTTATCTCCGCCACCCCCTCGTTAAGGGGACGCTCCGGGTTCCCCGCCGTAAATCGGAGTCCATCGGGCTTCCTAATTAAGGGCACATGTGGACGACACCTTGGCCCAGTGTCCCCTCTGTCGACCCTTCCCCCTTTGCCCGGGGTCGAGCTTCCTGTCCTTCGATCGGTGGGATCGCGGTGCCCATCGCGTTTGTCCGGCGAGACCCACGGGTCGCTCGGTTAGGCGACGCGCACCCCGGGTTCAAGGGCAGCCGTGGGCAGGAGACAGATCGTCGCGGATAAGAGCAGCAGGAGAGGTATAACGAGCACGCTTGGGCCCCATGCCCCCCTCCTTCCTCCCATCCTCCTCGCTCGCTCATCCTCCTTGGCCTCCGCCTTGTTGGCCGCTGCCTGCTTCTTTTTCTCTCTTTTCCCTCCTCGCTTCCTCCCTTTTCCATCAGATACGTCATCTTCGGAGCGGGGAGGGAGAACGGGACGATGATTTACGGTCTCGGACCTCCTTCCAGCGAGAGCGCCTCCGCGCCGCGAGGTCGAGGGCCCAGGACCTTCCTTCCTTCCTTCCCTCACCTGACCGCCGCCGATGATCCTTCACGGAGCTGGTTTCGCCCGAGTATATACGAGCCAGAGGACGACCGGTGCACGCCCGTCGGTCGCTCGTGAAAAGTAAACAGCCGAGCCGTGGCAACGACTCGCCGCCGCGTCATCCTCCTGCACCGCCGCCCCTGCCCACTGGCCATACGATAGAGATAGGATAGATGGCCAGGTAAAGCGGAGGGGCTTTAGTGTGCCCTTCGCAGGGACGCGCCTCGGCTACCGGCGAAAAGGACCAAAACTTCCTGGAATAGGCGATGGGCTACTTGGGTGGGACAGTGGGCCTTTTGCTCGGCGAAGGGTTAGGACGAAGCGATTGGGGATCTTGGGGTATTCATTCAGTTGCGAATATTTTTGGGGATCTTTGTGTTGTGCAGATTTGTTCTTTAGGGATCCTTGGGTGATGGAATATTATGTGGTGCTTCTGTGAAATACTATCAGATAGCGTTAGTAGTGTAGGAGAAAAAGTGTCGGCCGATCGGATTGCCTGGACCGGGATTCCAACCCGGATCTTCCGCTTGCCGGGCGACTGCTTTAGCTGATTAAGCTATCCAGGGCCGACCGACAACTCTGATTCTCCTAATCGTTATAACCCAAACGTAAACACAAACACTGCTGTAGCTTTTTTAGTTAATCTAACGGGGATATCAATAATCGATAAGTGCTTGATTTTTGTGATGTTGAGTAACAATATATCGAGGTTTGGACATCATTTGTAATGCTTGTTTTATGGGTTAGTTGAGTGCTATTCAATTGTCTTCTTTATTTTTTATGAATTGACTATAAATTTTTATGCAAATTAAAATATTTACAAACATAAATGAACTGATAACTTGAATAACAGTATGTCTTATTTTCTAAACATTGTAATTTGAATTATACTATTGATATTTTCTATATTTTGGCATGTGTTAACACCATTGTAGATTTTTTGCATACTTGGTATTACCATAAATGCATGAATTCTGCAGTCTAGTTATGAATTACGAGGGAGCAATTATCGAGGCCTGGAAGTTGTGCACTTTTCGGATCCTGGACTAAAACCGGAGTTTCTGAACGGAAATTACAGTAGAACCTTGATTATCCGATTTGATATTTATAAAGTAAAATATTAATAATTAGTAGAACATTATTATAGTCATAATCATAGTTCAAGTTTTATTCGAGGCCCCACTGAACTCGATCGATTGTTTTTCATTCAGAACATGATTAAAATAACTACTTTGACTAATATACATAAAGAATATGCAAATATAAAAATGTGACAACAAATTATGGCAAATCCTCGGACTCTTAATTTAAATGCGTATTATCTAAATGCGTAAGCATAGGTAAAATTAATTCTTGTGTGTCTTCATCACAATTTTCTTCATGAGTTGTTTCGTCCAATACTATGTATTCCAGTCCAATTCCACATTACATATAAATTATAACAAAATTTACGAACTGCCTCCTGAACTGATTTTTTATATTCATCAGGAACATCAGTTTCCTTCATAGCAGTAAAAATAAATGTAGAAACTGCAATTATCTTTTTGCTTGAATCACTTTCATTATACCATATGTTGAAGAGATCTTCGTGTTTAAAATAATACTCGTCTACAAAAAAAAATATAACTTTTTTTTTTAACTCTTAATTTACTCTTTGCGAAGAAAAACCTTTTGATACAAGAAGAAGAAAAACATACCCAAAGATTCTCTCGACATTATTATATAAAACCTTACTTAAATTATAATAAATAATTATTATAATAAACGTATAACCAAGTTTTAACGCACTAAATTCACAGATTTTTCACGATATGTTTCGCTTAGCTCGATGGCTAAGAGACTAACGAGACTCTGTTAATATATGTACGTTCAGAAGGGTCTACTATCAAGTCTATAAGAATACAAAGTAACAAAACTGGAAATGACTTAGTTTCTTTCGACACGAAGGCTCTTGAATCTGAACGGCACTTATGCACCCAGAGCCCGAGCGCGAGCGCTAGAATATCTCAGGCGTCTGTTTATTGTAAAATCCGTCTAGATTTAAAAGTTGCAGGAGGTTACACCTAAAATTTGTAAAATTACTTAATCACATATCTAAACTTTTATACCAAACAAATTTGGTGACTAGCTTTTTTCAGCATTTTTATTAAATCCTTCGAAAAGTTTTAATTATTATAAACATTGCAGTGTTGGTACACGGATTAAAAAATGCTCGTAATACAATTAAATAATTAAAATTCACCTATTGACACACATAAAACAGTAATTGAAACCTCGAATTTGAGACTCTATAAGCAATGTCTACAACAATAAGTTTCACATTGAAATTTGGAATTTTGTCTTTGAAACGTTGCTTTTAATCATATAATTATTTTAAATGAATAATATTCTAGAATTCGAAGTTTTGAAGGGTTGTCACTATATAGTACTGAAGATTTTGTTAAAACATTGAATTTCAAAAATTGAATTTTGGTCACGAAAATGAGGTTCCCGGAGCACTGTGCGTTGTAGGAAGCACCTGCTCTCTTTTCTTCGGAAATAAATGATTAAAAATCAAATGTAACCTTCTCCAATATTCTAATTCTCTTAGTAAAAACATTATACAGTCCTCTATAAAAACAGTAACATATAAAAAAAGAGCATCTCCGTGATAGAAGCAAAATAAATGGATAATAAAAATAAGTTGCTCCTCGCAATTTTCTGTGGTTTCGTAAACCTTCCTCTACATCTATTAATCCTATCCCTTCAAAAAAGAACAAAGAATCAAATTTTTCATTATTTTCAACCCACCCTTTTCCCTTAATTCCGGAATAGTGGCTGCGGCCCTGCAGGTGCCCCAGCGCGGCAAAACGTCGCTCGATAACGTCGATATCGCGCGAGTTACGAGCGTGCACACCGGGTCGTTCGATGCATCCGCCCCGAAGGAGTCACGGCCCCGCTATCTCTTCTCTCACTTCTCCCTCTCTCCTCTCTCTTCGCGTCGAGAAGAGAAGAGGAAGGACGCGGAGGAGCGGATACGCATCGGCGTCGTTTCCGCGGGAGGAGCGACGGATCCAATTAACGGGCCCCGCGAATCCATAATTCACTCCTAATTAATTAGCGTACGCTCGCGCGAGGCGAGAGGGCAAAGGATAGAAACGTGGAAGGGGGCCGTCAGGATGGGTCGAAAGGGGGGAGAAGGGCACACGGCGGGTGATCATGCTCGCTCGCTTGTGCTTCGCTCGTCGGTGCTCGCTGCTTGCTTGCGCGCGGAGGGAAAGCGTGAGCCCGGGGCGAGCGCGCGGGGGGAACGAGCGGAAAAAGAGAGAGGCGTGACATAGGCCACTGTAATCCTTTCCTGGCCACGTTTACTCATGCCCGACGAGACGAGCGAGCTGTAAACTCGCCAGCTAGGACAAAAGCGGCTGCGAACCGCTTCTGGCTTCGTGGCGTGCCGCTGCTATTAACCCCTGGATTATTGTTCACGGTGGAAATGACGGCGGACGCGTTCACCCGGTCGCCGCGCCGGATTTCCACGGAGCTTCGGAATATTCCTGGGACAGGCGGGACGCTTTTGATGTTTCATGGCTAATTTTTGTCAGTTTTCGTCGGTGGACTGTGAGGATGATTCGTGAAGACGTACCGGTTTCGGGGAAGTCGGTATTTAGTAGTCGAGTTCGGCGTGAAGATTTTCTAATTATTGGGGGAGGTGATTTAGAGTTAACTGTGAAAAATAATACATATACAGTGACTCACAGATTAGTTCAAGAAGAGTATGTTAAATCTGTTTGAAGTTTAAAAACAGTATTTATTGAAAAATAATTAAATATGGAAATTGGAGTAACATAAAGTGAAAGAAAAAATATAATACTGCGGAGTCATTGTATATTGCTGGTTAGAAGTATTGAATAATTGTGAAGCACGTCAAAAAATTATTGGTGACCGTTAAGTAATTTTATTTAATTAGATATTTTGCATTACGAGATATTTTGCATTACGTTTCAATTGACTGTGAACGTTTCTCTTGAAAACCGAAAATTAAATAAATTTTATTATTATCATGATATTAAGAAGGTGAATAATGAATCTTTATACAGTATTAAGGAACAAAAAACCAAAATAATAACAATAATTATATTTCGCATATTTCTTTCAAAAATAAAACAGTTATTAAAGCTAATAAGAGATTCTGATAGATAAAAAAAAATCCGTAAACCATAGAAGGGTGAAATGAAATTGTAGATTCATGTAGTATTATTTATTATGTATATACTGTAAGTGTTCGAGTACTTATGGTCACCAGCGTGTGAATAATACATACATGAGTTGTTCGCAGAGAAATTAACTATAAGTATGGAATTTTTTAAGAAGTTTCAATCAAATCATTTGGTAATAAAATTTGAAAGACACAGTAAAACATGGATTACCCAACTCTCAATTATCATATATTTTTATTATTCAAGGTTTCAATTATTTAATATATTACAGCTACAACAATCATTATATATTACAATTACATTATCATTTTATATTACAATTTACAATTTTAATACTACGGAACATTAAAAAAAAATTTGTCATGTACTTTTCTTCTAAGTAATGTAAAAAATCCATACAACCATCATTTTTAGTAGTTAAAAAATCGTTAGACGAAACATTCTAACGAATAAAAAGTGTACTATAAGTTCTCCACAAATGGAATGCATCGAATCCCACTTACCTCTCCACTGCATCTCATCATTAAACCTCACTGCTCCGTACTTTCCAAGATCACTCCCTCTCGACCTCTCCCGGTACCCACACCACCCCACGCCGTCCCCCCTAGCCTATCCAAAAGGGGCCCAGCCGGGTCCACGGTCTCGCGCGCAGCGTGACTATTTCCACGTCCAGTTCTTCGACTTCGGGGAACAGGATACGACAACGGTTGATGCGCGCATTCACTGCCGGCGCGAGAAAACAAACACGCATTCGTGTTACCGGTCCAGAACACACGAACCGTCCCCGTCCTCCTCGGGTCCCTTTTTCGCGAGCCCTTTTCAACGAGGTGTCCGTTGGCACCGAGACGGACACAGGGCCCTCCTCCCCCATTCGTCCAGCCGAACCGAGTCCGACGAACGTGAAACCCGATAGTCCCCCGCGAGAGACGCAGGAAGCGGTCGGGGTATTGGGACCCACTTTAAAGTTGACACCTCTCGCGCTGGCCCGTTTTTCTCGACGGGCTTCGTTAGGGGGCACGAGAGGACACACGCGGTTCCAGCCGAAATACCGGTTGCGTGTTCCGGTGTGCGATTATCGGCCGCCTGCATCCTGATCACGCGACACCGCGCACCTCCCTTTCCTTTCTCCGCTCGTTAATCGCGAAACACTACCCCCCTCCCGGGGAATAAACGCCTCGAACCCCCTTCGGGCCCCCGAAGGGTATTGAAGGACCAGATACGTGAGTCCTTTGTAATGAATCACGGACCACGGCTGCAATAACCTTTCCTTCTTTTTTCGGACCCGTTAACAAGTCTTTCTTTTGTTGTTTCATCGGTGGAAAGTGGTCGGGCCCTTTTTTACCCGGAATTATAGGTTCAACGTATCGTGGCGTGCAGAGTATCTCTCCGGAGCTCGGGGGCCCTTATCGTGTACGTTCTTGAAACTGGGTATCATTAGGTTTAAAGTACTTTTCTGCCCTCGGTTAGTAAGCGAAAGCTTGTTAAGGGGGTATTCGCATGTTTTGGGATCAAAAATCGATTTTTTTATATTAATTTTCTGCGTTACTTTAAGAAAAGTACGAAGCGAAAAAAGAGAATCTTTAAGGAATCAAAAGCGAAAGAATCTTTGAGGAATCTTTAGCGCCATCACTCCTTATAAATTGATCTTTTCTGAGCCAAATTTTGTAGGTATCATATTTAAGATCTAGTAAAAGCGTTATAAAAAGATTAAAGTTAAATTTCTTTTTATTTAAAAGAAAAAGTCATGAAAACTATCTATTTTTAGAACCCTAAAAAGTGAATATTCTCTGAAATTGTGATGATAGGAGTTTGAAATTGAGTTTCCATTCTGTGGCATATTATTTAAAAATTGTTTACTTATTGGATGAGGAAGTTTTTGTAAAAATAATTTAAGATCCTCTGTGCATATTTCCTTCTGCAATCCAAAAGATTGAAATCTAAAACCTAAATACAACAAAACTAGGATCTCACTTCATGTTTTCTCTCGTATCAGTCTAAACAGCTACTCAAAAATTGTGATAAAATTTGCATTTTCCTTTTCTTCCATCACAACCATCAAATTACAATTTTATTATTCCACATAAAACAACTCGGTACCTTTCCTGTTTCTTAATATCTCACATAAACTCACTTATTTCCCTCTTAAAAGACTTCCTCGGCCATCAGATCTCACCCGATTAAATTCACTTTAGGATATCTCTGGACCCAGACTTTTCACCTTCATTCATTTTTAAGTATTCCACGCGTTCCTCGAGCGAGCCTCGCTCTACAGGGTGTTTCGCAATTCGTGGGAAATATCCGAGATACAGGTACTAGGCACGAAAATAATAAGAAAAGTTCCTATGCAATATATGTACTCGGAAATGGTTAGTTTATTAGTTACACACAATTTTATATTTCGTAAAATGTCGACGTAACAAAGGCTCATCCCTTGTAAGGTCAGTGATTTGGGCCCCTGCATCGTGAAAAAGTATCAGTTGTGTTACATTCGTCATAATTTCAATTTTTAATTACAAAATATGTGACTTTTTAATTGGAAGAAACATCTCATCCCAATACACCTTGCGAGTCACCGGGGCCCACCTAGGCCTAGAGATGCCTGGGCCTTTAACGAAATGTAAAACCGCGTGTAACTAATAAACTAACCATTTTCGAGCATATTGCATAAGAACTTTTCTTATTATTCTCGTGTCTAGTACCTGTATCTCGGAGGTTTCCCACGAATTGCGAAACACCCTGTATAATCGCGCGCGAGGGCCCGCTGCGCGCATCGTTCGGGGCGAATGGCGCGTATCGCCGCAGGCCTCCAATAAACAGTTCCGGTTATCGGTCCATTCGCGAGTCGAACGTCCCTCGCCACCTCCTTTCGCCGGGGCTTTAATAAACTCGTCCAGCGAACGACGGCAATCGATGTTTCCGTATCTGGGGCCGTTACATCGCGCGGCGTGGCAATCTTAGAAACGGGCCCCGCGATCCGGACCGGGCTTTTTCGCGATAACAGTCCGTGCCGCGAGCGTGAATACCGCGGGGTGGGCTTGTAATTTCGCCAAGATATCCCCGTCGGGATCAAGTAATATGGAGAACGGCACGGGGCCTCGTAAAAGTTTATTCTGATATTCGGGGGGGGGGGGGGGGGGAACTTGGGCGATTTCGTGGTCCATTGGGACGTGAGGATATTGCAAGGACTTCGTCGCGCGTAATCAGCTGGGTTTGTCGGGTAATTTTTGTTGGCAAAATTTAGTAACAATTTCGGCTTCGTTAAATGAGAGTTTTTTTGGGGTTGATGAAGAGGGAAAATAGTGGAGTCATATTTTCGAGACGTTTTGTTTTGTATTTTTGGCTTCCCTGAGTTGATATCTACTTTAGAGTTGAATTGATGCTCCACTTTGTTTCTTCTGTGTAGTTAAAAGTTTATAAATTCATTGCACCGGAGTCGATAAAGTTGATGCGACAGGCGCACGAGAAATTTCTCCATTTAAGAAGATTAGAGGATCAGGAACATCGAGAATTAATTGCATTTTCATTGGTGTCTTCAGAAACTCTTTCGAAGCTGATCGGTTATTAATTTGCTGTCCCATCAAACTAAACAACTCGACAGGTTCCGGTGTTATTTCTTCATCTAGTAAAGTGAAATTAGAAGGAAGTGAAGATAGTAGCCTCTTCATCGCGAGATTTCACACTTGATATTGCAAAAAGTGAACGTCATGAAGCATGAAACTCCGCTGCATTCGCCGCATTCTTTGAACATTTTCATCGATAACCACTTTTTGCTTCGAGAACCTCAAAGTGATTCCCTGTAGAAGCTATTTACAGATTTATCTAGGTCCTCCAGGTTTATCTACCTCTACTATCTTCCTCAGATTCTTTGCTCATTACTGTCTTTCTACTCCTCCATAAAACCTAAGACAAAGTAGTTACTAAAACTTTAACACAAACTTCTCTTTACCACAAAAAAGTTATTCCAGGCTCCCGATCAAAGCTAACCAATCCGGTCGGTAAAAATTCGTTTGGTAGGAGTAAAAAGATGTAGCCGCAATATCGCAACCATTCAAACTTCGATCGGTTTCGCTCCGATTACAACGTATCCCTAATTCCGGGTGAAAAAGTCCGCCGCGACTCTATAAAAAAGACTGAATCGAAACGCTAAATATTTTCAACAAAAAACCATCTCCCCAGCACAAAGAAGCTAATAGATTTGGTAGCAGACTGAAACTCGGCGCAGCGCGAAATTTCCTGCATCGACAAAGCCCCCGTTATCAGCCGCGCTATCAAAGCCTCCATCTCTCCGGTATCGTCCTACAAATTCTCCAATGCGTCGAGCATCGATCGCTGTTTTCGATCGTCGATATGCAACGGCGGTGCGACGCGCGAAACGGAACTGCCGTCGATCTCGATCGCAACGGTGACGCTCGATGCGGATCGATCTCCGCTCCGCGTTATCGTCTGGATCGCGCGCGTGATTTCTTTCAATTCGCGATGCGAAATCGGTCCCGCGTAAATTATAAGCCACCGCTTTTCGGGGAAGGGGAGGCCGTGTCCCCGCGGTCCATTAAATCGCGATTTTCCATTCGACCGTGAAAACGTTTCGGAGGCCGTGTTTCGCATTGACCGTATGCCAGTAAGAATTTCGCTCGTGGCAGCGCAACTCGTTATACCGCGGGGAACGTATTTAATTTGTACCGCTGGCCGATCTCGCAGTACGTTTTAATTCAAATTTACGAGGCAGCCTCGCATCGCGTCGCCCCGCCCCCTCCCCCCGCCGACGGTTAATTAATACCAGGATATCCGGTTATTAACGCGGATTCGTGATTTGTGTTTACACGAATCGCGTTAATGATCGTTAAATAGCCTGTCGGTGGCGACACGCTCGCGCGGACTATTTCGTGGCTCCGAGGGGCAAAAAGTGGCCTGCCGCTGTCTGTCCGTGAGTTTAATGGGCTTGGGGCTCGCGTTTGCCCGCGTGGTTTCGTTTCTTTCAGTGATGATGGTTGATGGGTGATGGTCATGGTTCGGGGGAGAAAATGAGCAGGATTTTTTGGGGCGATTAGACATTTTTGTGTGTAATTCATATTCTTTTTTTAATTTGTACATCTGTCTTGAAAGGAATTATATTTATTACATATTTTATAATTATGAATATTTGAGTCGAAATATTTTAATCAAAATAAGAAATTTTACTTGTATAATTAAAATGTTACTCGTTACTTCAAACTGAATTTTTGTTAACTACACTCATCTATAGACTGAGAATGTTTATGCATTTATGACAATTTTTTTATACATGAAAATGTAAATAAAAACATTGAGACGCAAATAAGGATGTATAGAGATGCAAAAGTATATAAAATTTCAAAAAGAAAATACATTTTATGATAATTAGAAGGCAAGACATACTATTGGTCAAGTTTTAGCCCTTTTTTGTGCCTGCAATAGTACGAATTTGCATGAACATCCGCAATTTATTCATCATCAAAGAAACTTTCGAGGTGGCAATTAAAACTTGATGGGCTATTAACACTTTCCTGCAGTTGATTTCAAATATAAAGGTACTGAAGTTGTACGGATAAATAATTTAAAGGAATTATGTTCGGCCGAAAATAAATGGTAAAATGAGAAATTGAAGGAATTTCATACTCCTAAAGCGGTTTCTGATTCTCAATCAGCAATGGAGGGAATACTGAGTTACTACCGCCAATGTATTGCTAATCTGACCAACTGTGTACAGTTGAGAGCAGACAGAACCAATCCTGGGTTTAGGGCAACTGTGTAATCCTATCGATTAGTGATGTATCTGCGGTAGTAATGAGTATTTCGTAATCAAGTGAACGAGGGAGAAGTTAACTTGTGTAGGAATTAACGTATACGCTGCTGAAGGCACTGAAACGGTGGTTTAGAATTTAATTATAGACAGACTGAATTAAATAATCAATTCTATCAACTATAAGTAAAACTGTTTCAATTTTTATTATATTAAAACTTGTATTTTACCACTTTTTTATCATTTTGTCTGTGTACCTATGAACAAGATAATCGAACTTTTGGGTATCAAGAAGGTGAACCTAGTAGAGTGCAGCTCGAAGTTCTCTGAATAAAAATAAAAAATTTGTAAGCTAAGTTAGAGAAAAGTAGACTATCTTCAATATAGCGTACAAATATTTTCGTATTTTCATTTGTTGAATTTTTAGAAATGACCACTTCATCTTTTTCAACGAAAAGTTAATTAAAAATTCTATGTTTCAATGCAGATAATATTTATTTTTTATGTTTCAGTAATTTTTATCATTGCATACAGTTTAATAAGGTTCAGCCAAATATGGAGTTATGTAGATAATATACAACTCTATCTTGTTAGTAATCATTAGACTGCAAATGTTTATGCAAATTCATATTTTTATAGACATTCAGTGATGCAATAGCAACTAACTCTTATATAAATGTAGATTTCGTATTGTAAATTATAAATATAAGATATATTTTATTGTTGTATCTCTGTACATATTTTTTAATTTTTAAATCTCGTAATTTTAATATTGCCATAAATGTATAAACATCCGCAGTCCGCAGTCTAGTAATCATAAATAATAAAAATATAATAAATCGACTACTTATAGTTTCACGTTTATGGCGATTTTAAATGTACCAACATGTTTAAAGATGTGCATAGATGTAAAAATACATGAAATATCGAAAGTGAAATACATTTTATAACATTATCAAGGTAAAACATACTTTCATTTAGATGGCTTTGGTCTTCTTATTGCTTATCTTAACATCCGCAGTATAATAATAAATATATAAATAATAAAAATATATCCGTTTCATCAGTAACTTGATCTTTAATATTAAATATCAATTGTAAAATACAGATTTTTCATTTCATAAAAATCCCATTTATAAAAGTATCATATCCCATACGCAATTTACTTAACATAAAATATATTAACCTTCTATAAAAACTATTTCCAAGAAATATACCGAAATTCCCCATTCGCGCACATAATCCTAAATAACCATTCCCCCAGTAAATGACATTGTTCCCCTGTTCCGTCTCTCGATCGACCCGGTCAAAGCTCATCCACCCCGACTACGTTATCCCCGTTCTACGTCCGACGTAACTTCCACAACGACCGGCAATTTTTCTTCCGTAGCAGTGCCTCGTGTCATCAATAAATTTCGAGGCCCAAGTTCGCGCGGGGGCGGTCGCGGCGGCGTCATCTCGGTGATATAAGGGAATCCTGGAAGGGGTCTTCCACGGCGGTTCGACGTCTCGTGGAGCGGATCGATCGGCCGTCGAAAGAAACACTATGACATTTTTCATCGGGGGACCGGCGCAGCACACGCGTGTTCCGGCGAAACCAGCGTTTCTTTTGCGATGCTACGTGCTCGAGGCACCGTCGACGTATATCTTCGTCCCGCGTAAAATGCTCGACCGACAGCGGACATATTTCACCTGTCTCTGTCCGCCATCTCTGTAACACAACCGTCGCGTCGCCTCGCGTCCCGATCGATTTCCAGGCAATCGAGCCGTTTATTTTAATTAATCGCCGCTCCATTGTTCCGTTACCCTGCACTCCACCCCCGAGAGAATCGATGAGCTATCGATTCAAGTATCCCCACTTTTGTTCCTCGTTGATGTGCCGCGCACCGGTTTCGATTGATTTATTGTTGTTGCGTTTAATATCCGAGGTGTGAAACGCGGTCCTGAAACGCGATACCCGGTGAAGGTGTTGAGTTTCGTCGCTCAGGACAGAAAACCTGTTCATTCATTCTCGCCTGTCTTTAGTTTTGCTGGTTTCATTCGATTCGGGTTGGTTTCTTGAGTTTTCAAAACGCGCGCAATTTCTTTTTTTATTTGAGTACCCACCGTTTCTCTTAATTGAAAAGGAAAAAAAAAACCACGCAGAAGACTTACAATTCCATTAACTTCGCCGCCTACAAATCGATAGCAACAATCGCGGCACTCCCCAATCCCTTATCTCGGCCAACATTTTACAACTTTCCTGAGGCGAGAAGAAAATATCTCCGCTCGTATATTTTTCGGCGGGCCCGTCAAGGTTCATGGGCCCCCTTAGTCGAACCGTGCCCGAATGAAAACAACGAAAACAAAAAACTCCCTAAGCCGAAAGAGAGGCTTTTAAGAAAGAGAGAGAGAGAAGCTCCTTAAGCGCAAAATAAAAACAGTGTTCTTAGTGTCCCCGCTCGCAAATATTTCCTCTATCGCCGAGAGAGACGCGTTGAAGAGGAGAGAGGCGAGAGGATAATTTATGCAAAAACGGCGCCGCGGAGGGACCGGAGCGCGAATAGAATTTATTCGCGCTTCTTTCGTGGCTTCCCCGAAACTCGTCGGTCATTCGACAGGCGAAGCTCTCTCCTCGCAGTCTCCTCGCAATCTTTCGCAATCCCGCCTGGATCCGCTCGATCCATCATGCAACGACGCGTCGCGCGACGGGACGCTGATTTGAAATTCTGCCTCTCGCCCATCGGACGAAGCGGGGGCGAAGGAGAGAGAGGAATCGCAGCCTCGTTTTGTCTATAATTAACGCCGCTGCTCCCCTCCCCCCCTCTCTCTCTATCTCTCTCATCTGCGTCAGGCTTCTCGGAAGGAATTCATTTCGGCTGTTTATGGGACCCGGGGGTTCGTCCGTTTGTCTCCTGTTTATTCGCGATGAATTACGATTCTTATGACCCCCCTCGAGTTTTTAGTGCCGCCCCCCCTCCGATCGAACATGCGGCTTCGGGGAAACCGAGACGGATGGGATTGTGCAAAATGGCGCGGTCGGTTTTTACTTTTGCGAACTCTCGGCGGGGAATGATGAAATGAGGAGGCAGGTTGTCTGGGAGAACTTTGAAAGAAAAATACTTGGAAATGTTGTAAATATTGAATACATTAAATTTGAAATGTTTGAGGTATTTTTTTGCTTGCTCAATATTGTTTGAAAGATGAAGAAAAATTGTAGAAGGTGATAAATAATAGACAGCATCTTAATAAATAAATCAGTTTTGATAGAAACATAATGGGTACTCCGAGAAATTTGCACTTCGCAATTAGTAGTTCAACAGCAAAAATTTCTGATTTCGTGACGCCTCTGTTTGAAATAGCAAAAAGAGCCGAAGCATAGTAAATGATTATCCTTATCAGTTCCCTTATGTAATCAATTAGTCTCATTCGGTCACCTCCGGCATCTTAACTAATTTGGAGACATCTAGGCTTATACTAATGGTGATGAATATTAAAAGAAGGTATTTCCATGGAACTGCCCAACTTTGCAATGCATAATTCATGAGATCCGTGGAAAAGGTTACACCGAGCAGAATATGTAATAGAGTAATTAATTTTTTACTATCTCGCATTCATATCTCATCCTTTCATCCACACAAAAGAACCTCCATATTTCATTAAAAAACAGAACTTTCGTGAATTAGCTATTATAATCCCTCATAATGCCAACATTTATAGCATTTATGTGAAATATTTATCCATGAATTTGTAGGAGTAACATGAGCTCTTGCCTCGTAGCAATAAATTACACTTATGAGAAGAATTATTGCTCCGTTAAATTGAAATACATGACAGGAATTGTTTCACACAAATTTATTTCATTTTTCGTTGATAAAAACACCAAAAATATGTATTATTAATAAATAGTGATTTTTATTCTAATTAATCCTGAAATTCATAAGAAAAATTTTAAATACAGAGATTAAAAGGAAAATAACAACAATTCTATCACAGCAATTTTTTGCAAGAAAATTTCTCTGAAATGATACTGTATAGATTCAAAAAAACTGTATAAACAAATAACACAATAGCGAAATCCCTGGCAATGATGGAAAGGGCGTGTTAAAATTCTTTATATTACATAAAAAAAACAGGGTTTTCATTAATTAATTATAATAATCTCTTAAAATACCAACATTTCCAGAATTTATCTGGAATAAATTATCCACGAACTCATTTAAATAACATAAGTTCTTATCTCATAACTAGACTACAGACTTTCATGCATAATTACATTTTTATGTACATAAATAAGAAATTGAAATTTGATAAATAAACTCTATATCTATTTTACTTTTTAAATATTGTAACTCGTATTGTATTCTTGACATTTTGCATACTTTTGCATTTGTCAACAATCTCGTAGATTCTTGCTTATTTAGAATCATTCACGGAAAGAAAATGGTTTAGCTGATCCAGCAAATCTATAATTCGCTGGAAAAAATTTGATGTTATAGCTAAGCAGCTTTGCTACTGTAGCAAAGAAATTGTATTTAAAAGCAATCTTGAACTTATTGATATAGCAAATCTAGTTTTGCTAGCTGAAATGATCTGTTACAGCAGCAAGTCAGATTCTCTACAATTAATTCATGGAATCGTTTTCTTCAATAAATTCCACTGTACAACACGGGTGTGATTTTGTAAACTTGAATAAACATTTCTTATAGATTTCGACGTGCTGAATACGAATCTGCAAACCGTTTTTTTCCAGAACGTACAGTTTTTGAAAAAATCAATTTTGAAGAAAATGACAAATTTTCAACTTTGGAATTTTTTTGTGCTTTTACCGTAATAGTTATTTAGTTGCTCTTGGCACGAAATGATTCTGTGGACTCTCCCGAATAAAATGATGTAAATAGTTATTAGATTTTAAGCATAGAAATAGGTTTAAATAACAATTAAAGTGAAAAGGACACCCAAAACGCACCCATTTTTGCTCATATATTTTATTTCTATATTGAAAACAAAAATAATTTTAGAAATTCGCCTGATGTTTTCCTTAGTAGAAAGGCTTGCTCTATCGCGTGGTATGGTCAAATTTTCTCCTAGACCCTTACTTTTTGAAATAAAGTGAAAAATATCAGCAAAAATGGGTGCGTTTTGGGTGTCCTTTTCACTTTAATTGTTATTTAAACCTATTTCGATGCTTAGAATCTAATAACTGTTTACATCATTTTATTCGGGAGAGTCCACAGAATCATTTCGTGCCAAGAGCAACTAAATAACTATTACGGTAAAAGCACAAAAAATTCCAAAGTTGAAAATTTGTCATTTTCTTCAAAATTGATTTTTTCAAAAATTGTACGTTCTGGAAAAAAACGGTTTGCAGATTCATATTCAGCACGTTGCAATCTATAAGAAATGTTTATTCAAGTTTACAAAATCGAAGAAAAGTAAAAATTTGTCGAAGAGTGTTCTCTAGACATGTCCTTTGATTGTCACAATTAGTTAACATTGTAAGCCACCATGCAGCATGAAAAAGAGAATGCAAAAGCCTCAAACGTCCAAAAATTCCAAAAAATGGTATAGTTAATATTGAAAAAACTTATTTTCTGACATAGGTGTTTGTTACGGGGCGTTAGCAGGTACTGAGCATAGGCCTAGTTTCATAGGGCTTCTGCTAGAGTGTTCTCGTAATAATCGTCTTTCTGGCTGGTACTTTATCGCCCTGTTCATATATAAGACGAGTTCCGAAATAATCTTCCATAGCTCAAACGAGTCTGTCGGCATAGGTTTACTGAGATTAGGTCTACTGAGATAATGAAGCCAGTTTTCGTTGATCGAATGGTCCAAAACGAAAATCGGAATCGCCGTGGGTCCCCCCTACTCTTCTCCCTCCGTTTATAAGATCTCACAATAAATATTCCATACATACAAGCATTGTTGGATATTATCTAATTTGTATTGGTGGAACAACTAATAAATTAGTTATAATTGGATCTGTTCGTATACTACATTTTCTTTGATGTAATGGCAAAATAATTAGCTCCATATACTAAGCTCTGTTTTCTATTGGTTGCAGTATTGAATCATGTTTGCTGTACTAACAGATCTAACTTGTAACCTCAAACTTTATTTGCTACAACAACCAGCTCTGTAACTTAATTTCTGTAACATAGCATATTAGCTGTCCGTATATTACGGCTAGAGATTTGCTAGGCTGGCAGGATTTTTGGCTGTCACAGCAAATCTTTTTTTCCGTGTTAGAATTACATGAAAATTCGCAGTGTACTCATAACAATATGTAAATTCCACTTTTTAAGAGGAGTATTATATGTACTTCAAAAAAATGTATATAAAATGAGATACATGATAGGAATTATTTTATAAAAGTACACATTATTTTTCGTTGACAAAAACATAACTAAACAATCTACATAAACTTACATAAACCTTGAAGCGGCTAAAAAAAAATCCCAAAGATTGAAAATCTTAAAATTCTATAGCTTCTTCAAATGTAAAATTCGCTTCACGTTCAAAACGCTCGCAAAACAAGCGGCACAATAGTAAACTACCTAGCAAATGATCATGCCAAAAGATCTCCAATTCCATCTCTTTGCCGGGTATCACGGCTCCACAGCTTCTACAAACAGTCACTCGAAATAACGACGTCGCGAAGCTTAATTACGGGCTTGCAAAGGGCCCGGGTAGCAGACAGCACGCGCGAAAGGATTAACAAGTTTGTTTCGCCTTCCTTTCGTCGACTCGTTTCGTTTCAATTATTAACGTTCGCCGTCGAAAGCACGCATTCACCTAGTCCCGCGAAGCTATGAGACAATGAGACGCGCGATGAGAGAAAGAAAGAGACAGTGCGAAAGGAGCGGGGGGGAGAGGGCAAACGACGGGCCGAGAGCAAGCGATTTCGTTGTCCCTCGTTCGCTCTCCCTCGGCGAATTCCGTGATTAATGCCTGTGACGCGCGATTTGATATAAAACCCGACACCGTGCGCCGTCAGTTTTGCCAACTAACGAGCGTCCAGGACGCGTACCTTATCCATACCTCGCCATAAATCTCCGCGGTCGCTTTGATTTATGCATCTTTTCGCTCTTTCAAGCAGGACTTCTTCTTTGAGCGCCTCCACGGCGCTTCCCCGTGCTCCGGAGGCGCGGCTTTCGCGAGCGTCGCTCACCTTTGACCCTGTACACAGCTTCCCAACCCGCGCGGTGGAAATTAAAAATTTCTCGACCGCCGTCGCAAAGACGCGTCTTCCGTCGAGCCGGTCAACTCGCCAAGACGACGAAAGGTTCGAGCTCCGTTCCTCGCCGATCCTTTTCACGCCGGGTTTTCCGCTACGTGCCCGCGGAGTCGTCTTGTTCCGACCGTGAGTTACGATCGTCTGACGTCGACAAATTGCCCGCTTCGCGCTTCCAGCGATCACAGGAGTTCTTACGTCGCTCCGGGGGCAGAGGCTGCGCGGGTTCCACGAGCGAAAGGGGTTTTTAAGGAACGGGGGATCGTGTCTTAAGGGGCCACATTTATCTACTGGAAAAGTCAGACCCGGCTACCGAGAGAGATACAAATTAAGGGCCTTGAGGAACTGTGCAACTGGGATATTAAACTGAACTTCTGTGCTCTGGAAGGTGGATACCATTTTTCAAGTTGAAGTGATTTCTTGGATCACGTTGTAATACTCAGCGTTGGCAACTTGTCTGATATCTCAGACGTGTCTCCTGCTTTCCTGGACTCGACTTGCTTTTCGAAAGTATGTATATCGATTCTTTGATTACGTTTGTTTTCCCGGGTCAAGTCTGATTTTCCAATTTAAACTGACTTTTCCAAGTTAGGATTAGTCTCCAACTGGACATGATTTTCCAGATTGAGCTTGTTTCCTCGGGTTATGTTGATTCTCCAAGTTAGGATTGCTTCCCAGGTCACACTTGGAATTCTAGATTAGATTTACTGTCTCAAGCGTGACTTGATTTCCCAGGTTGAGATGATTTTCCAAGTTAGGATTGTTTTTCTCAAGCTGAACTCGGTGACGCAGGTTGGATTCACTATTTCAAGCTGGAGTTGATTTCCTAAGTTAGACTTGTTTTTCCAGGGTAGGATTGATTCCTCAAGTTATACTGATTTTCCAAACTAGTCTTCATTTTTCCAGTTAGTCTGATTTTCCGGGTTGAAATTTATTTGCGGGTGAGATTGTTTTTCTGGTTAGTTTGGATTTTCTTGATCGGATTTGGAGTAGCTTCCGTGAGAGTTGAATCACAATCTTCTTATGCTTTTATATTCATGCGTTTCTGATAATTAGAATTCTCATTGCTAATCTTAATAATTTAATGTAATAAGGACGCAATGAATATGTAAAGGATACATAATTGAAGTGATCAGATTGCTGAGCCTGAGATCAAGATTTTACTAGTTGGCAGGCGACTGTTTATGCAATTAGGCTTTTTAGGATTCATCAACATTTTCTTTCAGTTTTTTAACGTAAACATAGCAATTACCAATCAGCTATCAATACTATTTCAAGTATCAATACAGTTAGTAATTGAATTTTATTCACATTTTATTTAGAAATGATTAAGAACTAAAAAATATTACTCTTCAATATTGTTGAAAGAAAACTCCATTTGATACCTACTCAACTTCTTAATGTTAAAATCCTGATCACACTGCATCAAATAGATTTACTGCATTTATTGGTAATTAAGAAAATAGTGTCGTCTTTCAATGCATCATAGTAATACAAAAATTAGTTTAAGAAAAGTCGCAATAAGAAAATTTGCAGTAAAATAAAAATCTTGTGTCACCTTTTACAAAAAATTAAAGTTGAATCTTATTCTGTTAACATTTTTGCACTTATTCCAAACTCTAAACGGGTGTTTGATATGTAGCACCTTTTTCGGTGAATAAAAAGCCTTTGAAAAAATCTGAAAAAAAAATGACAACAACACCTTTAAGTCTTCTAAACTACTATAATTGCAAGATTAGAACAAAAAATTCAGGCAAGAGTTTGTATAACTATATTATAATTACAAATATACAAACTGGAAAAATTTTCCAACACGCTTTGATATTTACACATGCTTTAGAAGCCTGTTTTCCGTGAAATTGCACCTCAAAATCCATGAAAAAATGGGTACAAAATTTCGTACTGTATAAAAAATATAACATGTCGTTGAACAAAACTTTATACATGATACATGATTTTCTTCTCGCCACCCACCCTTACTACAGTAAAAACCAGCCACACTCCATTAAATTGAAGCACGTATCCAAGAAATGTTTCCTTGTGAGACAGAAAAAACCCCAGTTTACACATCAAGAGTTAAAAAACCGTATAAAAAGAAACGCATCCTTACAATCCCATGGTTAGACCAAAAACAAGCCACTAACATCCTCCTCCATCTCCCCAACCTCCCAGAACAATACCCCCAGAAAGCCAGACGAATCCGGCGCGATAAAACTCGGTAGACCGCTCACGAGGAAGCATCCCCGCGAGACGTGGTCCGCGTAGGCAGTGAAGAAGAGGCGAACCATCATTTGCATGCAAGAAGTGTAAATCATAAGGCAAACAACGCTGCCAGCGGATCGCGCGCACTCCGTGCAGCGGGGCGAGGCCCTTTAAAACTGATTCATTACCTCGAGACGATCCCCCACATCTGATACCCTCTCCCTCTCTCTCTGTTGCGTTCCGCGAAAATGTTCCTTAATGGGAAATTATGGCGCGAGGAGGGGTAGCAAGGGGGAAAGTGAGGGGGTGCGATCAGCTGAGCGCGCATTCCACGGGGAGGATCGTCACGTAGAAGGAAGTTCGCGGGCGCGGACCCGAGCTGAGCCTGGAATATCAAGCGGAGAACGTTCGCGCGCGCATGTTTTCAAACGCGATCATTTCTATGAGGCCCCGTGGTTCCCCCTTCGACGCGTCAATAAGCGCTGCACGTTGTTGCACGGCGATTAACGATCGATCGACGGTATCGCGCGTGACCGTGTTCCTGTATAAGGCGCGCTCGGCATTCGGCTCGGTTGGATGAATTACGATGACGCGGCCACGTGGCGATTAATAATCGGAAAGGCGTGCACGTTCCGAGCGTATCGACGTATCGACGCGGTGTGTTCGCTGTTTTAATGCGAGCTTCGCATCCCTTCGTCGCTGTTTTGCGCATGCCGTTTACCCTCTGGGGGATCGCGCCGCGAACTGGTCCGCTCGTTTTGAATTATCGAACAGGTTTTTATTATTCAGCGAGATCTCACTTGTCCTGATTTAGCTATCGGTCTTTGGTAGTTGATGGGTAGGTTACGGTGTTGGGTGTAAGCTGCTTTGGTTTCATTTGGTGTATTGCAATTAACTCTCTGAGAGTAACTTGGGTCGTTTATAATCAAGATTTCATAATCATCAAAATTTGTTAGGTTGCTCGGAAAATTCGTAGTGCCCTTCAGTTTTTGTTTTTTAGGAATAACATATTTTGAGGAATATAATCATAAAACTAAATACCACATTTTACTATTCATCAATTTTACGATTTTCCTCGGAAGAACTTGATGTTTTTAAAATATAATTTCAGAAATTTCAAACATTTAACGAAACAAACTATTGTTTGGTGTAGTCTAGAATTCTTTGGAACCTTAAATGGTACAGTAATTGAAATGTATTATTAAAAAAATAGATTTTAATTCGGTTTTACAGTAGAAGTTTGATTACAGCTAAATTTTATTGATAACCAATTTTTAAACATTTTTAGTAAAGCATTGTTAACTTTCTCCAGTTGCAATTTTGCAGTTTACGCTACGAAATTAAACAAATATTCTCTGCATTCACTTAATGTTAATTTTGGAGAGAAATTAGTGTGAATAAGTGAATATTAAAATCAGACAACACTTCACTAAAAAAGAACTATAAAACATGCACCTCAAAAAAACCCAGAAAAATAAAAAATCCGAGCGAACATTTACTCCAATACCAGCAATCTTCTTCCCTCCAAAAACCCATTACACCGCACAAAAGTCAACTTCCCCAATCGCAGGAAACTCGATTTCCAAGGGAGGGTTTGCACCCCCGAGGGTGTTACAGCCAATGACCGACGTTACAGAAAGAACGCTCGCGGTTCCATTAGCCACGTGTTGATTAATCGGAAGGTGCACCTCCGCAGACTCACGCGACCCACAGACGTCGCGTAAATCCAGAACAGGGGAAGTTCCATGCACCAGGGGTGTGGGTACCATGAGTCACGTGCTTCCGAACACCGAGGGGGTTGGGTGCACCCCTCGTGCATGGCTCCTGGGAGCCCTAGACTCCGCTAGTCGTAGGCGACGCGGAATCGATTAAAAGCGATCCCCGCCATTCATACGTCGCAAGTCTCGGGACATGAATATCGAATTCCCGTTCTATCGGCCACTTGAATGCAACCCCTGCTGGAAAAGAAGCGTTTTTGTACCTTTCCTCTTCATTAAGAACCGCGGCGGAAGCCGACGAGTGGCCGACGACGACGGTTGCCCACTTGCCGATTGCCCGGGCTCGAGCTTTTAAGCGTCCTCGATCTGCGGAGCTCACGGCTCGCGGCCGAGACGGTTGAATGCCATTGTTTTGGAGCAACTGATGTCCTCAAGAGCCTGTCCGGGAGCCTAAGCTTAATCCAGTCGCTTCCTCGCCTATTTGCCGCAGATAGAATGGGCGCCTCGCAATTTGTGCCACTCAGACGCCGTTGCGGGAAAGAAGTCTCGTTCTCCCGGGTCTGAAAGCGATTTTTAAATCCATTGGGGGGGGGGGGGGGGG
The DNA here is from genome assembly GCA_030770465.2 of Perdita meconis. Lineage (NCBI taxonomy): Eukaryota > Metazoa > Arthropoda > Insecta > Hymenoptera > Andrenidae > Perdita > Perdita meconis. The sequence continues at coordinate 13,248,672 of JASKOS020000009.1, read as the reverse complement.
GGGGTGAAAGACTATCGTGCGCCGTGGCGCTGGAATTTGCATTTGAAGGGGTTCCGACTAAATAAATAACTTCTCGGATGTCGCAGACGCCGGACCCCTCGAAACGTCCCCTCATTCCAAGGTAGCAGACGGATGACACAATTTTTCAGATCTCGCATTCTGCCCATCGCCGAGCCACATTCCTCTCGTTCCCCGAACCGGAAGCAGGCGGACAGGGGAGGAGAAAACGCGCCTCGTCCTGCAAGACAGTCGCGATTCGTCCAGTGCTTCCTCAATCCTTTCGCCTCCCGTTTCTCTGATCCTTTCCTTGCGCGCGTCAATCTTCCGCGCCACACACGTAGCGAGGCTGCAACACCGGCCCCCACCGCCTTATAAATAGCCCCAGGAGCGCGTGTCGGAGCGACTAGCAGTTTAACAAACGGTAAAACTAACACCGCCTCCTACAATAACATTTCGCCCTGGTCACGTGTTTCCCGCGGCCCCGACTATTATAAGATCCGTGACTGTCGTCTCCGGTGCCTTCGCCTCCGTCGGCCCTGTGCCCCGCCCCCAGGCTCCCTTGTTAGCCTTCCTGCGCGTCTTATTCGCCCGTCACATCGCGTCTGCCAGTGGCAACCCTCGGGAATTCGCACGGGTGCGCCTTTGTCGAAGGGAGGATGGATTGCCAGTCTTTCAACATTTGGAGAATCTATTTGTGCAGTAGATATCGTTACAAAGACTTGCTGATGCCATTTTTAATCGTATGTCTTTGTAGCTGAGATTGACTTCAGCTAATGATGAATTATTATGTGAACATGGCAGTCGGGAATTGCGAGTTTTTGCGGAGTATAAATAGGTAGTATCGTTTGTTCAAGATTTGTTCCAGTTTGTTCTACCAGGTTTTCAATTTGTCCAGCGTTTGATGTAAAGTACATAATGAACGAATCAAAAAATTTGACATGCTCTTCCATGAATATCTTTTTAATATTGATTATCATTTCAGTTCTTAAAATAAGTAACCATTTTTTTTCTATTTAGTCTCGCAACATGATTACTTTGTATAACTGGTTAGGTATTTGCAGTATAAAAAAATGTGTAAAATAAAAGTTGCATGGTTCCTGAGGGACATGCTTTGCTGTAATTGATTGTTTTTTACTTTGATTTTTGTTTGAAATATTTTTTTATACACCAAATAACTTATTAGTTATTAAAAATGAACACTGGTTCTCTTTCGCTAGAAGCTTCATTATATTGTGAAGTCGAAATTGAAGGTGCCTTATATGGTGTAACAATATGGCCACCACTTAGTGCCCTGGATTTATTCAGTGTCCCAAGCCTGATGCGTCCAAATTACCAAAAAATTTGTCGAATCCATTCACTGTAACGTCAGAAACCGTCCGTGCAAGCATCCATTAACAGGACTATTTTTGGCCGGCAGAAATTTCTCCAGTTAAAGGTACATCGTGTCAATGTCCCGGGTAGTCGTTTCAACGTGACTGCGCGTTTTAGCGAGTCCCTCGTTAACATGTGTGTCAACTCGGCCTCCGCTGACTAAATACGAAATGCCTTTAGCTGGTACGTACAACGCGCTGCTATCGCCTTGGCTAATTATAACGGGTAACCGATAGACAACTATGTTCTCTGGTCGGTGCAGCGTTCCCGGGATGGGTATTCCGTTATAAATATTTCCCGCTGATAAACTCGTGACACCGTGCTGGTTCGATAAGGGAACAGAAAGACGTTGATCGAGAGAAACGGTCGTTTCGATTGTACTCGGTGCAAAGGTAGCAGAGGTCAATTACGCTCCCCGAGGTAGCAAGAAGCGACGGAAGAAGGTTCCAACAAGAAGTAGAATCTCTCCCCAGCGTGTCATCTATCTTACCGCGCCGTTAGCCCTTCCTGCACCCCCCGAAATATAGTCATTTCTTCGTACCTATCCCGTCGCTGGACAAAAACGTGTTCAATTTCGGAGCCCCCTTACGGTGGTCCTAATTAAGCTTGCTGATGGTTCTCGCCGAGGTAAAAAAGAGGCGAAACGATCGGGGCTAGCATAACATTATATAACCCGTTCTAGACGAACAGGCTCCGGTATATTTGCATAACCACCCGCCAGCCGAATCGAGATTCGCTCGTTTATTTCGTGGTCTTTAAGAGACCGCAATCTGCAACCTTAACGAACAAGGGCACTGGGGTCCAGGTGGCTGCCGCTGTATAAATCAATGTCCTGGGGCCTAGATCCCAGGGATAGATCCTAAGCTACGAGAAGATCGCCTTTGCTCTGTCTTGAAACGACGCGCGAGTGCAGAGGACTCGGCGTCTGGGGATTGGGGAGAGACTTTATGGCTTGTCTTGGGGATTTGATGAACAATTATGGTTGGGATCTATGGGAGGATGAGGGTAGACGGACGTTAGTAGATTCCTTTGAGCTTTTAGGACTTCGGGTGTCGCTAAACGATGAAAGAGTTGAAACGTATTCGTCAGCATGCATCTATTATAGCTGCAATCTTAAGCTATGACTGTAGCAGCACTAAACTTTTCAATGTTTCAAGTATTTAAAAAAAATCGTTTTTGTTCCTTCGTTACAAGTTTAGTGTAAACATCGCTTTAGATATATTTTGGACTATGTAACATGTAGCAACAAGAGGTGCTAAAAACTTCCCCATGATTGTCTCAGATTTTTAGAGTAATTTAAATAAAAATCGACAAACTATTAAATAATTACAACAGCGAATATCTTTAATGTTCCAGGCCGAAGTGATGCATTCCACGCAAGAGTAAGTCTTCCGTCATTCGCAATGGGACTCCTTCGATCAAGGCAGCATCGAAGCCGGACGATGGCGTCCCTGTTACCGTTGCTGTTGTTGGCAGTGCTCCCTATCGCTCGATTAGAATCGGCAATCAATCCGGCGGGGAACGCGGGCTCGATACCGAGCGGTTCTTCATCGTCCTCATCGTCGTCCTCGTCTTCGTCCATGGTGGGTGTCGTGTCTGGCAGCGGGTCTGGATCCGGGAGCATGGTTGGTTCTGGGAACGGCGTGGTTGGCGGCGGGAGCAGCGGGGGCGGTCACTCGTCCCTGAGCAGCGGAGGATCGAATGGGAACGGCAGATGCGAGGAGATCACGATCCCGATGTGCCGGGGGATCGGCTACAACCTGACGGCGATGCCAAACGAGCTGAACCACGATACCCAGGAAGAGGCTGGAATGGAGGTGCACCAGTTCTGGCCACTGGTGGAGATCAAGTGCTCTCCGGACCTGAAGTTCTTCCTGTGTTCAATGTACACGCCGATTTGTCTGCCAGAATATACGAAGCCTCTGCCAGCTTGTCGGAGCGTTTGCGAGCGGGCAAGGGCTGGATGCGCACCCTTGATGCAGCAGTACGGATTCTCCTGGCCGGAAAGGATGGCCTGCGAGAGGCTGCCGACTCACGGAGACCCGGACAACCTATGCATGGAGCAGGATAATCGGACCAGTAGCACCGGGTCAGGTTTCGGAAACGGAGGGGCGGCGAGCAGCGCACCGCTGCCGGCTGCGGCGCCCCCACGGCCCACCAGGCCGTCGAAGACGACGCAGTCACCACGGTGCAAACCCGGCAAGAACCAAAAAAACTGCCAGGGGGGAGGGGCGAAGGACTGCACGTGCCGATGCAGGTCGCCTCTCGTGCCTCTGCCGGGCACGGTACTCCCGGGTCCGATAAGCGGCAGCACCGGCAGCATCGGCAACGGGGCTGGACTGGCAGACATGGCCGTAAGTGGGGGCATTCCAGTGCCGCCGATAAGCATCGCGCGGACAATCAACCAGGACATTGCCGGGGTGGCGAACTGCGCCCTCCCGTGCCACGGGGCGTTCCTCACCACCGAAGAGCGCGGGTTCGCGACCGTATGGCTGGCTCTGTGGAGCGGCCTGTGCGCCGCAAGCACGCTCGTGACCGTCACCACGTTCCTGATCGACACCCAGCGTTTCAAGTATCCTGAGAGGCCCATCGTCTTCCTCTCGGCCTGTTACTTCGTCGTGTCCGTCGGCTACCTGTCGCGCAGCGTGTTCGGCCACGAGAAGATCGCGTGCGACGGGCCAGCGTTGAAATCTGGCGCCCAGGGTCCCGGCGCCTGCGTCACCGTCTTTCTCATGATCTACTTCTTCGGCATGGCCTCCTCGGTCTGGTGGGTGATTCTCGCGTTCACCTGGTTCTTGGCGGCAGGCCTGAAGTGGGGCAACGAAGCGATCGCCTCATACTCCCAGTACTTTCATCTGGCAGCGTGGTTGGCGCCTACGGTTCAGACGGTCTCGGCGTACATGGCTGGAGGAGTAGCCGGAGACCCAGTGGCTGGGGTCTGCACGGTCGCCCCGGACGGGGTGCGCTCGTTCATCCTAGTCCCCCTGTTCGTGTACCTTCTGTTGGGGACGAGTTTTCTGTTGGCGGGATTCGTGAGCCTGTTCAGAATCCGGTCGGTGATCAAACGGCAGCCTGGCGCGAAAGCGGACAAGCTCGAGAAGCTGATGATCCGCATCGGCGTGTTCAGCGTGCTGTACACTCTGCCAGCTGGGGTGGTGCTGGCCTGTCACATGTACGAGACCGCACTCAGAGGCGAATGGCTCAGCTCGTTGGCCTGCCCCTGCTGGGGGGACGGGAAGGTCCCGTCAAGGCCTCTGTACTCCGTCCTGATGCTCAAGTACTTCATGGCGCTCGCGGTCGGTATCACGTCCGGCGTCTGGATCTGGAGCGGCAAAACCGTCGACTCGTGGAAACGTCTTTGGAGGCGCTTGTTCGGCGGCGGGAGCAGCGGCGGCGGTCACGGCGGCGTTGGCGCAGGTATGGTAGCTGGCGTGACCGGCGTCAGCGGCGGCATCGGCAGCACCAGCATCAAGGGCGTAGTCGGTCGTGTCGGAGTGCCGTATCCGCCGGCACCGGGACCGGGGAGCGCGTTGCTGCCCCCAGGCAGCGTCGCCAGCGCCTCCCAGCACCATCTTCACCATCACGTCCTCAAGCAACCTCCGTTAACGCACGTATGACGTCACCAATCGGCGGGGGGCGACATGAACACCGCGGGCTGCGAGCAGCCGCAACAGCAGCAGCAGTCGGTGCAGCAACAGGAGAGGCCTTCCGCCCTTAGCAACTACGGGCCCATTTAGCCCTTCGCCTCGGCCTCGCGCAGGCATACGCCGCATACCGCGCCGCACACGCCGCACTCCGCGGCCACGATCTACTCAAGGAGGTCGCTGGCGTCGACCACCGGCCCCCTCACGCCGGCCCACGGCCTCGCGCCTTCCTACACGCAGGCCACCGAGGTCTGAGCTCTCGCCGACGCGACGGACCCAACAACCAACGATCTCCGGGGACCTGAGATTCCCGTTTCCGTCGGCGGAGCGAGCCTCTCGTTCGACCGATATACGTATTACGCCCGTACACGTGTCTTTGCCGAAAGACTCGAGCCCTTTTTCCACTGATCCGGATACCACGTCGTGGACATTGCTGTGGTTCTAGAAGAAGACTCAACGGTGAACATCTCTGTGATTGGTGCACCCAAACGCGTTATTTAAGTGCGGACTGCACCGAATGGACCAAGTCCTCAACCTAGAGGGCGACATTGTGCAAACGGGCGCTCGAGACCGGCTCAGTTCTAGTGAGATTGTGATTTCAGTGCGTGGATCTGAAGTGACGCGAATGAGTGGATGAGTGTGTGTGTCAGGACTCTCTTACTCGTATCCATCTCTAATCTTTTCTTACTTATATATGTATACATACTGTAGCGGAGCTCGTACAGTCCGCATGTCCGTCTAACGTGTATCGTCTCGTCTATTTATCTAATCTAGCCGTAACTGAGTATAGGTGTAAAACACGGTTCGAACGTGGTCCGTGCGCGGGGACGGCGACGGTCGGCGCATTCCTCCGTCATTTTCTTTTATAATTTCATACTTTCATTAGACGACGATCTTTTCCATGAGACGAGTAGGAAGGACAAAGACATATGAAAGTAGCTCCGTCGAATGCCCCGGTTCGCCGTCGTCGAGTACCGGAAGTGTATAGCGCAAGAGACGTCGGGAGAAAGGGAGGAGCAAACTGTAAATACCGTTCTTAGTTGTTAGACAAAGCGCTGTGTAAATATGGGAGACAGAAAGAGGGAAACGATCATCAAAATGATTTATATCGGCCACCGAGCTATAAATAAATATATAATATACGGAGGAAAGTGTACAGACGCGAGCATGTCACGGTCGCGGTGGACGCGCGTTTCCTTTTCCCTGTCGTTCAGTCCGTGGAGCCTCGAATTCGTTTCGAATCCTTTCGAAGATCGATCGATCCCTCCTCCGAGACACTGCCGCCGCGATTCGCGAAAGTCGATCGTTGATATGTCCGGCTCAGGGGATATCAATTTTGCGATCGGAACGCCTCAAAAAGGAAACTTCGAAGAAGCCGCTAGTCTTGCCACGGACGATGGGAACGCGTCGATTGAAATGTTACGCGTCCAGAAAGAGCGTGATAGCTAGTCGCACCGGTCTACCTGCACCTTATATGTACTCTCTTATACTGACTGAAGTATTGTTAATGTACCTTAATCATTCATCATCGGTCACGCTGTACAAGACCTGGAAAAGGTCACTTTTTTACTCTTCAGAGACATAGTTCACACTACTGGGGAAGTTCCATATTTCAAATTCAATCCACGTTGACTGTCGCGCGATTTTTCGACGTTCTTAGGTACTTTTTACTGAAGTGTACAATACGATATAAATATCCACGCCCTACTGATATTGCTTGAAAATTCGACCCTTAATTAACACCTCTAAGTTCTGTGGCATAGTTATTATATTTCGCGAACAATGCAGCAAATCTTTGAGCACAGAATACTTTTTTCAAGGGAACCAATATCCTTCCAAAAAGATTTACTCCAAAACGATCCACAAAACAATGCGTTTAATTAAGGGTTGAAGCCATCAAGGTTCATCCCGTTGAAAGACGATTCTTACGGCAGTCAACGTTCCAATTTTTCCCCCAGAAAATCGCCAGTATTTGTTCGATATCAGTTATACGGTGCACGTGAACTCCGGTGCGGCTATGCGCAAGGTGACTCTACAGACGAACGCCAATCGCAGATCCTGAAAACCTCAAATTGCCAAAAGGGTGGCTCGCGTGTCCCGAAAAGGAGGTACATGCAAATTCATCCCGTGTTGTTCGACTGTCTTCTCTAGAAACGATTCTGCGGAACCGCGGCCACTTAGAGTCAGCTTGCGTGAATACGTTGCATACACATACGGTTAGCGAAAACGACGCCATTCCGCGTGTCGAACCAATTTTTTCTACTGCCGAACGAAGCCCCCTTCACCGCCCCATCACACCGTTTTTTATATATTACCATACTCGTACATATGCGTCTGGAAGGGTAGCAGGCGATTGGAGAAGCATTTTAGAGAGCAGCGTCGGCGACTCCGGCGGCACCTGTTCTCCTCTTCGTACCTCGCGCGACTTGCTGGCTCCCGAGCAAAGGGGGCCCCGGGTCGCGCGCGAGCACACGCACGCCACGAGCATGCCCCGCATATACGCATACACACAGCCGTACACATGCACGTAGAGAAACGTCGAGAGAAAAAAGATAACCAGGAATTCTGTGTACCCCCTCCGTAGACAAAGCAGGAAGAATCCTACACGCCCCGCGCGATTCTAGAAGTAGTTGTCGGCACACCGGAGCGCGAACGTGCGCTCGACGAGTGGATAGTTAAGTACGTACGTGGAAGTATATACATATGTGAGTGTATCCGTGGAAGCGCGTCCCTGGAGGGCGAGGACGCGCGCGCTTCCCGCGACACGTCGATATCTCACAATTTTTGTAATCGCTGGAGGAGAGAACAGATAGGATCCCTCGTCCCTTAACGGTCCGCGCCGGGACACCTCGAAGAAGGGTCGCGTGCAACGTTCGAGAGCTCGACGAGGCCCTCGTTCGGTTGTTACTTCTTTTCCTTCTTTTTTCCCCGCAAGCGGTTGCACGTTGAAATTTCAGCGGATCACGCGATGGTTCCGCGGGATGTCCCGCGAGGGGAGCAGGTGGGCACGAGGGGTGGAAACGACAAAAGGACTGAGAAACGATAACTGCCTCAAACAACTTAAAAAAAGAAAAGAGCAACACCCGTATCGCGTCCGACGCGGGCGCCCCTGCCAAAACGAAGCGTAAACACACGTGTAACGTTGTAAAGTAGTGAGAGTAAAGGAACCTTTTTAGTGTCACATATCAAGCCGTTATGAGCGGGTACGGACAATGTCGCGTTTGTGGAACGCCCGACGGTGACCCCGGGCCCGGGCCCAGAGCTCCGGGGATTCAAAAAGGGGAGCTAGAGTGCGCTGATCGTCCGCGACGACAGCGCTCGATCTCGGGAACGAACACGACGACGAAGGAACGCGCGACGGGAAGGAGTTTATAACGAGTATTTGTAAGCCACTTTTTGTCACGATGATTGTCAATAAAATTGAAAAATACTGTGTGTACAACGAGTGTGTCCCGAGAACTTTCAATCCACTCTTTGGCAACTGGTACCGCGCTTTCGTTCCGGTGAACTCTCCCCGGATGCGTATCTCCCTCCCTCTGTTTTTCTTTCCGTACGATTCTCCTCGTTTGGCTTTTACGTTCTTTCCTCGGACGATAACGCTGATATTCGTATTCGTACTCGACAGATCCTCGGACGCCGTCTTTGTACAACTTTTACGGTGCCATAGTCGTTTAAAAACAAAACAGAAAAAAAAGAAGGAAGTAACCGACGACCGATGACCATATCGTTATATAAATATAAATATATATATTATACATACCGAAATCAAAATTGTATACGATTTTTAATATACTTTATTATTATTTAATTTCGTTGCGTTTGTTCTCTTCGCACCTCGACATCCCTGCGACTGTTATCGTTTTCTACTTTTCATTTCAGGACTCTTTCAATCCACAACGAGGGATTTTAATAAAAAAAAGAAGAAACGCTTATAAAAGTAGGTACTTTTTATAATATTTTATAATAGTATTTTTTATAATATGATTCTCGGGTTTTTTTTAACTAGTCCTATCGACAAAAAATATATACTTTTTTTTTTACAGACTGTGTGGATATTAGATTTTGAAAAAAGCAGTTGACTGGTAAAAATTATATTGGGTTGAGCGGAAATTTCATACTGTTTGTACAGCTTTTTCACCTAAAAACAGACAGAGAGTTTTACAGACATTAGTGATGTACCGACTATACATATGTATAGTCTGTTAAGCTGACAATTTGGCCACTTTTGTAGTCGGCGACTAATCGGCAAAAAAGGCCGATTATTCGGCTTTCAATTTCTGGCACTAATAATATCGTGGCAAGTCACATAGAAATAAAATCAATATTTTGCTTTAGGAATAAAAACAATATTTTTCTTTACTGTCATTAATATAGTTTTAATATTTTTTAATATACAGTGACTCATAGATTTGTTCACACGTATTCCAAAGCTTAATTAACTATTAAATTCGTAATAATAATCTTTTCTTTCAATTTGGATCGTTTTCAGCTTCCACATTGGCTTGTTCAGTTTCCATGACATTTATTATGTAAAGGCAAATATCTTTCTTAGAATATAAACAAATTCAATATAGTCTTCATGAACTTTGTGAGGTTCTATATGTTGTATGTTTCTATATGTGTATATGTTTCTATATTCTATACTTATACGTATATATACAAGTATACATATTTTGTATGTAACATAATTATTATATAAAACATTAAAAATGATAATTATTTTTTTCAACCAACTAAATGCGTAAGTACCAATTAACTAGAAACCTTGATCATTATTTCTTAATTTTAACAAAGAAAAAACTCTTTAAAATGAGAAACAGAATGTAATAAAATAAATGTAATAAGCAATGTTGTCTTTGACAACAACTTTGTCTTTGAGTTTATAATACAGTTACAAGTTTAAAATAGTTTTTGCAATTCAAGTAACTCGAATTATGACAACTAAATATTTTTATTTATTAGAGGCGAATTATGACGAACTATTTGACTTTCTTCAATGGGTTTCTTATAAAGCCATTCACATCACACTGTCCGTCGACCGACAGACGGTCATCATTTAAAACCTATAGAGGAAGGTTTTGACGTACTACATACATACGCTAGCTTGACGTTGTCTAGATGGTTAGTGTGAATCGGCCCTAAATCGACCTGTAAAGGTCGAGTCATACATTATCCAGGCGATCCGATCCGGACCGCCCGGATATGAGTGAATCTCCTTTTAGTCAGCCAAACCCCTAGTCGGTGCATCTCTAACAGACACAGAATACTGATGCTATAGAAAATATAACTAAACTCTATAGAAGAAAACAAAGAGTACTTCGACAAATAAAACGACATTAAAGTAAAAAATATTGTCTTTCAATTGGTCCGAAAAAACAGTACCATCTTTCTACTTAACCTAATATTTATTTACATATTTCTTTCCTTCTATTCAATGTCTATATGTAAGCATAATGTATTTTTAGAATAAATTGTATATACAAAAGAACCATACTTCGGTAGGTTTAGTATTAAAAACTACGGTCCTGAAAACTCTCCCTTAATATTCTCTCTATTTATACTTCACTTTGAAATTCACCAGAGCAGAATTATTCAACACAAAAATTTCCCCGAGCAAATATTTCTTTCTCCAAATCACGGTAGCATAAACAGAAGTCCCAAAAATTCCTACACTTGGCTGTACACTTTTTATATTATTAAGCAGAATTACTACTCCACTCTCATAAAAATTTTATTCGAAATGCAACCCCGTTCTGCCCCCGCAGTCGTGGAAAAGCCTCAGCCAAGAACGCGAAGCAGCACAGTCGTCAAAGGGTTGATACGTAAATTTCGCGCTTTCGGTGGGAACCAGCCCCGCGGTGGATCCATTAGAGAAGATAAATCCGTCTTTGAAACGCGTCGAGAGGGAAGGGTGGCGGGAAATCTCTCGAGGGAGCCGCAATTGTTTATAACGGCTGGCCAACCCCCCGCGGCCCTCCCCGCGTCCCTCTCGACTATGTTCCCTTTTTCCCGAGACTGCTGGAAATTAATGTAAACGCAGACGGCCGTTTGAAACGGCCCTCTGGACGTATTTACACGACGTTACGAATCGCCCCGGTGAAAATCGCCGTTTAACCCGCCACCTAAGTAAACCCACCCCCGGAGGCCGCCCTCCGCCCGTGACTCACGGGCAGACGGCGCAGTCAGCACGGTGGCAAACACCCCCGTCGAATTTATGGCCCGCGCCTCGAGTATCGCTCGCCATAAACAAACCATATTAACCGAAGGGACACGTTTACGAGCCTTCGCCTGACTGCCCGGCAAGATAAGGATCTTAGTTAGTCATTCGCTCGTTCGGACGCTAACAAGACCTCGCCGATGCCCGTTGATTTCCCTAATTGCGAGTGATGCGCCTTCCGTTGAGGAAGATCGGTCGCCATGTTGGGACTTGCGTGTCCACCTCGCGTTTTGCGACCAAATTCTAACATTCGATAATTGGATGTGGATTGGTTTTGATCTGATAAGATTGCAGCTGGGAATGGAATTTTGTGACCCCTTTTCTGGAGGATCGAATGGGGATCACAATTACGCGTGATTTAGTGTTAATCATGGGCCATAAATTAGGCGACATTTGTCCAAGAAAAAGTCTCCCCCCATTTCAGAGATTCTAATCAATATTTTGTAACAAACTTGCAAAGTATGACATGAATTAGTGTGTTGAATGCAGTAATTTGAAGGGAACCAAAGTGTTGTTACTACTTCATTTTTCCAAGAAAGATCGACACATCGTTCTCAGAAATAGATCCCCAGGTTATTTAATGGGAGGCAGAGTTCAGGGAACGATTTACGAGCAGATTTACTGAAAGGCCTTGAGCCGATCGGCTGGGAGGTTGGACTCCAACGAGCCGTGATCGACGACGACTAATTGCGCCTAAGAAAACTAATTTACGGGGGCGGGATCTGTCGCTCGCCCTCTGTTTGTCGAGAGAAGGAACGTTTTCCAGGCGGCGCGGCGAAAGGATCTTCGACTTTTCAGCGGACATCATTCCCGGGGCTAACATTAGACTGTGCGGTGCGTGCACGCGCCTACAGTTTCCCCGTTTTCCTTTCGATACCCTCGTTCATTGACGGTCGTTCTCTCTAAATCCGGGTCTTGGTAACGATCGCTGAAAAAATACTCACGGTCGGCGTTCAATCTTTTTTATTAGCCGATTTTTGGAACGAGCTCGGGTCGACTTCCTGCTCCGTTTTATTTATTTTACGTACAGTCGACCGCAGAAGTTTTTTGTGTATTCTATGAATTGCAAGGATTTAGAATATTTAGATAGAGGATTTTAATGCATTCGATTTGTTTGGATATTAAATGTGGAATTATTTACAAGATATAAATTTCTGAAATATAGCATTTACAGTAATAGTATGAGTACAAAATTATTAATTAAAGATAGGAATATTTTTAGAAAATTGTAACATTTGTTAGATTGACTTTTAGGAAAATTAGGAATTCTATATGCTATCATTGTGAATGTGATTATCTGCATTATATAAGCTTATAATGCATAATATAAGCTTTATATTAGGTTGAGTGAAAAGTTCGTACCGGTTCAGTTTTTCTTATTACATACACTACTAAGAGAAATAAAATTCTAAATTTTACTACACTGTAGGAGTAAAGTAGCAGGATAGGTGCACTTGTGTTGTGCAAATTCCTACACAGTGTAGTAAAAATCCCAACCAGTGTAGTAAATATTCTTACAAAACGCTAAACTTCCAGATGCTTGGAACGGAATTCGAACCCACGACTCTCGCATGAGTAAGCTGCGTCCTAATTTTTTTTTTTTTTTTACTGAAATGTTTTTACTCAGTTATTGTACAATGTTCAACATAACACATTGCAAACGCGTGGTGATCACAAAAATATAGTAGTTTTTGAATTACAGAAATGTATGGCTTCATGCCGACACTCACATTCTCGCATGATATCTATAGTGTTTCTTCCTTTTTGGCTTTAATAACTAGCTTAAAATTTAATTTCTCTCACTAAGGACTAAAGAATTGGTAACAATGCATAAAACATATATTTCCGAAAAAAAAAATACACTACGGTAAGTTATGATAAGAAAACGGGCTACCATGAGATTTTACCTGCATTATAATTGGGGTGGGAAGACTTATTACTTCACTACACACACATTCACACTCACCCTTATAAACTATGTATATATATTTACATACATACATATTGACAGCTTTTATCTCATATACTGTTGAATATCCATTTATTGTTCGTCTTATCCGTGATTGACTTTCAATTTGTTATGTGAATAATAATTTAAACAAAGAGACAACAAAAATAAAATATGAACAAATTACTCTGGGGAATTTAGTCACCAATATTTCTTAGAATCCTTATAATATTTATCTTTAATATCTCTCTTGGGTATTGCTCTATTGTAAACTAGATGTATTTAGGTTTGTGTCTGCCGAATTTATATTTGTACCGTAGTACATAATTCTTTTATCACCAGAATCTCTATGAATGTAATATACATACAGGGTGTAACAAAAATGTTGCAGTTCTTTGAAAGGGGCAATTCCTGAGATGATTTTAAACAACTTTTTCTTTAGCGAAAATGTTAGGTGGGGCTTTGTTAACGAGTTATTAACGAAAAACATCTACCAATAGAAGCACGAATACAGTGGATGAATTTTAGCGCGGGCTCCAGCTGTGAATAGTATTGGCCCGTCTTTGTCCGCGCCATCATCAATTCGCTGTACGCGCTGCCCGATTGGTTCGTGTTTTTCGTTAATAACTCGTTAAGAAAGCCCCACCTAACATTTTCATTAAGGAAAAAGTTGTTTAAAATCATCTCAAGAATCACCCATTTCAAAGAACTGCAACATTTTTGTTACACCCTGTATAATAAGTCTATTTCCTGAGTCAGTGATTCTAACTGCGTCCTAACCAACTCCGCCAAAGTGCACTTATTGTGAGCTTCTGCTATCCTTTCTCTAATTTGCTTCTCGTTTGGAATACATACAGGGTCATCCACGTATCTCGGAACCCGAACACATAAATACGAATGGATTCGGGTTCCGAGATACGTGGATGACTCTGTATTCGTGTATTTATTTAGATTCATTTGTTGTCCATAAATTTTACTATCCTACATAATAAAATGATGAAATTTATGAATAAGAAATGAATATAGATGTTATAAATAGATATGAATATACAGATATTCCATGTGAGAAGCAAATTAGAAGAAGGAATAGTAGAAGCGCACTTTGACGGAGTTGGTTAGGACGCAGCTTTATGATGTGAGAGTCGTGGATTCGAATCCCGTCCCGAACATATCTGGAATTAGCATTTTGTAACAATATTTACTACACTTGTTAGTATTTTTACTAACTCTGCTGGAATTTTCACCACAAGTATACCACCTATCCTGCTGCTTAGTCCGACAGCGTAATAAAATTTAGAACTTTATTTCTCTCAGTGTATAGAGATCTGCGAAGTTCTACAAAAATGAGGTTATGATATTCCAACGAAAAATGATTAAAGATCGTGGTACAAAATCAAAAAGACTCTCTAGTAATTTGTCCGAAGAAACCACACAAATTTTCTACTCAACCCAATAATCCAATATACACTCCGCAAAAAAATTAAGGGATCACTTGTACAAACCAGAAAAATAGGCTGTAATGTTCATAATGTTCAAATGTTCATAACTTCTACAAAAATAGTCGTATTGACATGATCTGAAAGTCGTTTGAAAGCGTGAAATCTCTATTTTCACATATTTCTTTTAGATTTTGATTATGTTGTGTTTTGGCAATATTACAGCGATATAAATGGCACGTTGAACATACCACGGTATGTTTTGGGCCTTGGGTAATTCCAATGCCAGCGGTGGTAGTGGAGTCAAAATAGGTCCGCCAGTGGTGAAAATTTTTTGCAAATCGAAAACATTAAACACAAAGGCCACGGCGAAAAAATTATCGTAGCGAGTTTGCATTAGGCTCAAATGAATCAGTAAACCGTCCACTTTAAGACGTGCTTAAGACAATGATGTTTCAATCAGCCGTTACTATGAGATACAGTGAGTTAAAGGAAAAATGGAATTTGTGCTATTTTTAAGGCTATTTTCGAAAGGACGTAGACTATCGAAATGCCAATCCAATTGTAAATGTAATAATGCATCTTAAAGAGGAAAGATTAAGCTTTCTATTTCTTTTTTCAGCAATGTTCTACGATAATTCTATCACTTTCTACAAGCATTTAGAGTTAAGGGGACCATTTTTGCTTCAATGTCGAATAACTTTGCGAACAAAAATCGTACAACATTCGCCAAGCACTAGTTTTAAAGAAAAAGGTAGCCGCTTTCGAATAGTATAAGTGCAACACGTCTAAAAAACTTTTTGCGTTCCATGGAGCATTAGAAACTTGAACAAAATTTTTTTTAATTTTCAACGTACCATTTATATCGCTGTAATATTGCCAAAACACAACACAATCAAAATCTAAAAGAAATATGTGAAAATAGAGATTTCACGCTTTCAAACGACTTTCGGATCATGTCAATACGACTATTTTTGTAGAAATTATGAACATTTGAACTAGAGCCTATTTTTTGGGTTTGTACAAGTGATCCCTTAATTTTTTTGCGGAGTGTATTTAGGTAGACGAATATGAGCAACTTTTAGATTTAGAAATAATAAAGAAGTTAAACTGTTTAACAAATAAAGTTAGGAATATTTTATACAGATGAGAATATCACATAAAAATAATTTTATTGTATATTAAATAACGAAATAAAAAGAAAAATAAGGAAACTCACTAATCTTGTACTTTGTTATATTAATTTATTTTCAGTTCAACGCCCAAAGATACTGAAATGTTTCCCAGCGCGATCTTGCTCAATATTGAAATCCACCATCTCATTAAAACAATATTCTAAGAAACCTGAAACTAAGCACAGCGATGCCTGGAAACTTGCCCACGAATCAGGTTGCACGACGCGCATATCTCAAGGCTTAACGAGCATAGTCTATCCCCTTTTCGACTCGAAACACTTCAGAATCGAACCCTAGACAAAATAATTCCCCGCTAACAAAGTTTCTTAACGCTGGTAACAGGTTCTGCCTGACATGTAACTCCCATAATTTCGTTTCTTCATTTAAATATATAATACCAAGCCTCCGCATTTATAATAAGCAGTCGCCGCGAAACCACTATACTCTGCAACCTTTCACGCCTCGAAATTACACGTTGGGGATCATGAAATGTCCGAGTGTCCCACGTAAACTTATCCCCTCGATTCTTCGCGGTGAATATTCCAGGATTTCCACTTTTCCAACCCGTGGAAACTCCGGTTCGCCGTTCACTCGGAAAACAAGATAGAGACGTGAAGTCAGCTCGAAGCCCGATTATCCGTTATCGTGACGCTCATTATACTTGCGCGCGTGGGCAATTTATGCGCGCAAATGTTGCTACATGACCATCCCTCGTATCAAGGGTCGTCCCAGCGTTTGGGATCGCTTCTCGCATTCACTCCAGAAAGGGGAGAGAGATTAATCGGTTCTGCGACGATAATCTATCGCTGTATAAATTACCAATGCTGCATATTAAGATACCCGAACGTAAATTGAATTTTTCCTGTAGCCTGTTACGCATGTCGTGATTGACTGCCTTTCATATCGAACTTCGATTCGAGACGTTCCAATAACATTCCAGGAATCATTCAAGCAGCAGACATGAATATCACACAGTACAAAGAACACGACAACCGATATTGCAATATACAGGGTGTAACAGAACGTGTGGGCCCCACTTCGGGAGTTAATTGTATATATAAAAAGAATGAAAAGAGCTCATATAAACATATGCTCTATCTGTCTTTGTTTATGAGATATAACTATTTTTGTAAGCAGAGCTAACTCTGTCCGTAAACCGCAGTAAACCGCTATATCTCATAAGTAGAGTGCGGATGTTTATGCAGTCATGATATGTCGAAGTATGCAGAATATACAGGGTGAGGCATCTAAATTGATCACCTCGAATAACTTTTAAATTATGCGTTGTACAAAAAAAGTATTTCTACAAAGTTTACATGGGATCAAGGGGGGCATCGCGTGGTGTACACGACTTCCTTATAAGTAGAGATGCTTAGGAGATTTGAAGGTCAACTTTGTTTTTTTAAATGGAATGCCTTATTTTTTTATTGCAGTTCGAAAGCTCATTAATTTCCAAGTAGAGTAGTATTCAACATTATTTGTCCTAGAACTAATAATTAAGGAGATATTAACGAAAATTTGATTCGCATAAGGTTGCGTTGAAAGATTAATATCGCCGAGTGATTCGTGAAGACAACGGTGTTTGTCTGACAATGTTTATCAACATGCTACGTACTCTTACTTTGATGCTGTCGTCTACGATTTCTATGATAAAATTGCTGATAAATAAAGTGATAAAAGTGCAATAAGAGTTAAAATTGCTTGTGTTAAACACTTTAATCTTTATCAAATGTCTTACAGTCGATACTCAAAATGATGTCTGTTAATACGAATACAGCAATGCAACCTATTAATTAATGAAGAAGTGGCATCTTTTCCTTTGAGGTACATTAAAAAATAAATTGTATCATGAACCACCAACAACAGTTAGAGGATATGTAAGAACGAATTCGTGAAGCTTGTGCCACAATTGCTTCGGAGACAATTCAAGATGTCACCTAAACAGAACATATGTTTATAAGAGCTTTTTTCATTCTTTCTATGTGTAACAATCAGCTATCGAAGTGGGGTCCACATATTCTGTTACAACCTGTATATTATTTAATCCATTCGCTGCGGATGACAACAATTGGTGAAATATTTGCATAATAAAGAAGGCATTTCAATTTTAAGGCGCAACGAATGGGTTAAATATATTAGGAATGTGTCCAAGTTTCCATCGTTTTTATAAGAGATTTCTTTGTCAATATATTATTAACTATATAGTAGTTTCTAATCGAATCATTTTTGACGACTTTCTTTGGCTTTTTCTAGCGTTTGGGTAAAAGACAAACACCACATAAAAAAATTCTTATTTTCTGGAATAATGAAGTCATCAATCAATTTTGCAATTTTTTTAGCATTTTGAAATCGTGTATTGATTGTGTTACATAGAAAGAAACAAATGGAAATGTAATAGTGCTAAGCTAAGTCTAATGAATATGCAAGCTATGACAACCCTTTTCATCCAGGCTTCATTAATTTTTCATGGAGCACTATAGTTTTATAGACCCGTTTTATACATCCGCATTACACTGCGGATCTTTATACAGTTATGGCAATTCGAAATGCACAAAAATCTACGAGGCTGTTGATAGACACTAAAATATACAAAATAACAAAAATATACTTCAAATTACAGTGTTTAGAACATTAAACATTCTGTTATTCAAATGCCAATTCTTTATTTGTGCTTGTAAAAATTTTACTTTCAATAAAAAAAACAGCAGTCTATTCATCATCATAATTAATTAAATTGAATAATGAATAATATAATAAATTAGTGTTATTTCAGTAGTATTGTTAGAGTAAACACGTCAATAGATGGACGGATCTTAGATTACTTAATAATTATGAAGAAACTAGGTTTTTCATTTATATTATTGTTTCTTCATTTTGTAGAGCAATCGTTTTCTTGTGTTAAAAATCCAATGCTTTCAATAACAGTGTTTTTATATGCAAAAAAATAGTTTATAATACTATCCATAAACTGGTGATAAAGGCTCTGAGTAGAATTTTCATCGTTTTATCATAGAATAAATTAATTTTATTAGACAAAACTACATTTTTTTAAAATTTACAAATGTTTTTACATAAAGCGTTTGAATTTCGTTTATAAAAAATATTTCTAAGCAAAACCTTACTATAACTGTGGAAAATAGCTAAATCGTCAATTTGTTAGCTTGCTTACCCTAATTAAATATTTTTTCGCTTTTCATCGCAATTTCGTTTGTAATAAATTTTAATTCGTAAATTGTTTTCTATCTCTCCATACTTTTGTGCTCTCATTTAAAATACCATGACCCCGTGACCCCACTTCGCACCCCCGCAGCCCACATCGACGCATTTATGTTTCGTCTGTCCCAGAATCGATCCCAACACAGGAGTTTCCCATTCGAAACTCCGGGCGAAGGATCCCCGTAACACGTATTTTTTTTCCTCCCGTCCCGTGCTCGACGCGTTTCACCCCTTCGTCGAAGCATTGACGCGCAATTAAGGGTATCACCTCGGTGTTTGCGCCCCGTATTCCGCGTGTCAGGGTGTCAGGGGCGACGGGACGAGGTCGGATTTTCGTCACCGGAATAATAATACGGCTCTCGCGTAGTCTCGGCCCGCGGTTGAAACAATATTTTCACAGGGGCGGCCGTCCGCCACCGTCGAGTCGCGGTCCGCCCCCGCGGGGGCTTCTGATATCGGTGTTTTTCGACGAGCCCCGATCTCCGAGAACTGCCCCAGGAACCTCTGTCGGTCATTGACGTCTTCCCGCTGATCGATCCGCAGAAATTGTGCTGCGCTCACGGACATCGACAGATTGTAAGCCGCGCTAAATATAGAGCTGATACGATAGCGGATCAAACGTATCGGATCGGAGGGCCCTCTTAGACGTCGCTCGCGAAAAATTTATTTGCACGTCGTTTGCAACGGATATTTTTTGAGAGATTAGTTTTGGGGAAGTTTGAATTTTTTTTTCAGTGGGTAGAGTGGTCGAAAGCTTTTTTTGGAACCGAAGGTTTTCCTCGGTGAATAAATTTTGTTTGGTACTGAAAGGTTTTAGTCGGCTTCGTTTGGAGTTTTCTCGGAATCTGAATACTTTGATTGCTTTTATTGATCTAATTTGTACGGAGGTCATAGCCATTCCTGTGATCATGAATAATAAAAGATTGTAGTAGAGTTCTATCTCAATATAGTAGAACTCCATTTGGTGGAATGAATAATTTGTCAGTGTTTGATTTAATGTACTCCAGCGGAATTTCAATTATAGCTGAACTAGTAACGGATGTGTTTCAAATTATGTGAACTTCTGCGACTAATACATATATACAGGGTGTTCGACAACAGGTGGGATTAAATTTAAGGGGCGATGCTAGACGCTAAAATAAGACGAAAATTAAGAATAAGAGAATCGCTTTCCCGGCTTTGTTTTATAGTTAAGCTGCATCTACACTATGTAACAAAACGATGTTAGAAAATATTTTTGCTATTTAATATATGTATTTCTATAACTTCTTAGAAAATTATGCATTTAATACTGCAATTACAAGTCTGTAACAAAGTTTATAACATTTCTCACATCAACGATTTCAAACGTTGAGGATAGCAAAATTATAAAACTTGTTAGAAAATGAAAAAGAAAAATGTTCCACAGGGTGTGTGTTTTATCTATGAACACTTAAATATCTGGAGAAATATTGATGATACAAAAAAATAGTTAAGACAAAACTGTAGGGTTCGAAGGGGCACATATGATGCCTATATCAAATTGACCCTGTGATGACCTTGAAAAGCTGTATGAAGGTCACGGGTTCATTTTTTAATGGAACGCTATATTTTTTATTTTATATTCATATAGTCGACATTAAAACGTTTTCAAAACACTACACATGCATTTTGGCTTACCAATCTGGAGATATTAAATGAGGAATCTTATGTGTCACCGGCATTAGCGTTACCCCATGTACACCGCGGGGAGGTTGCTCGGTCGGACTTCATGGACATCATGGTGGCCCTAAAAATGGTACTTCTTTTAATAAAAGGTATAAATTTGTGATGTAAATAAACTACCACTTTTAATATAAGTTTTAAGTACCATAAGATTCCTCATTTAATATCTCCAGATTGGTTAGCGCAAAATGCATGTATTGTAATAGTATTTTCAAAACGTTTTAATGTCAACTATATGAATATAAAATAAAAAATATAGCGTTCCATTAAAAAATGTACCCGTGACCTTCATACAGCTTTTCAAGGTCATCACAGGGTCAATTTCAAATAGGCATCATATGTGTCTCTTCGAACCCTACAGTTTTGTCTTAACTATTTTTTTGTATCATCAATATTTGTCCAGATATTTAAGCGTTCATAGATGAAACACATCCCTGTATAATACTGTATATGTATACCATGTTATTATAACACTTTTCGTATTATATGTATAACAGGTTATATGTTATCAGTTTATTATACATATTATATGCTATAATATGTTACAGACTAAGTTGCAAAATGTAATTTTGTAACAAGTTATAAATATATATGTACATAACATACATATGTATATGTTAGCGTCAGTATCCTTTTTTATTGATGTCAGGGATGAAGCATTTTCAGTCATCCCACAGTCAAGGATTTTGTAACTGGGACTTAGACTACGTGCGGCCTTAATTGGGGGTGCGTGAGACTAAACAGTCCTAGCGGCAGGCGATGGCTCATGACCACGTTGGGTCTGCCAGCTATTGGGTACCGATGGATTGATTGTGTGAGGAAAGAGAGTTTGGGTATAGCAAATAGCAAGCGACCCGACACGACGCGACGCGACGTGACGTCGCATTGCTGAAGAATAAACATCTTGTTCTTGGAGTATCTGGGTTAGATACTTTGCCTGTTGATATGACTGTGATAAACCCCACGGCACACACCCCAGAATCGGCGAGGGCAAAGTTTCGAAATTATAAAATTTCTAACATATAAATGTTATACAGGGTGTTTCATTTTAGTTGAGACAGTCAAATATCTGGAGGACATCGTATGTATTTCAATGATTTCAAAGGGGCTATACATCTGTATAGAAAAGAGCTTGCCCCCGCCGCCCCTGAGGGTGGAGCAGCGGGCAACTTTGAAATTTTAAATGGTAACCTCTATTTTTTATTACAGACTCGGCTTCTACGTCACAAAAAATCAGATTTTTCGCGAACACACCTTTAAGTTATGTGCAATCATTTGAATCGCGGATCAATAATTGCATCGAAGTTGAGGGTCATCATTTCGAGCATTTATTGTAAATGAATGGTGAAAGGCGAGAGGACTCAAAAACAGGAAGCACCCCGGGGGAATAGAAAACTAATACGTCCACGTCGTTGTTCCTGGATGACGCTGAAAGTAGTGAATTTCCGACTGTTTCCTTACCTGGAGTCAAAATTCAAAAATCAAATTCAACTTCCTTTCTTGAATACATTACACATGGGTTTCTTAATATTTCAAATGGCAGAGTGACTGTTATTTGTTTGCGATTACAGCGCCATCTACAAAAACCGAAAAATTTCACATAACAGTTACATGTTTTTTCCGTACAATTCGAAACTGCAAAAAATAGGAGTTCCCATCAGAAACATTCAACACGATTTTTTTTTATCTTTTGATAGGAAATGCAATTCTTGAGATAATCGCAAAATCTGATTCTTCGCGATTACAGCGCCATGTGTCACGAATCGAAAGAAATGCTTCGAACAAAACTTAAGTATTTTGTGACATAGAATCCGAATCTGCAATAAAAAATAGGGATTTCCATTTTAAATTTTAAAGTTGTCCGCTGCTCCACTTCCAGAGGCGATGGGGCGGGCTATTTTCTGCACAGGTGAATAACCCCTTTAAAATCATTGTAAGTTTATTTAACACATTTTTTTTTACAATGTTTAGTTCTCCAAATATTTGACAGTCTTAAATTAAATGAAACACCCTGTATAACATTAAGAGTGTTATAGAACATATGTTATATAACATTTCTCTTTTTCGTTTTCTAAAGCTGCGTCTATACTATATGACAAAACACATTATATAACAAAGTTATAAAACTTCTTAGAAAACGAAAAAGAAAAATGTTATATAATGCTTATATATATATATAATATTTACTCTTAATGTTATACAACATTATATACATAATTGTATGATATCGAAACTTTGCCCTCAACGATTCTGGAGTAAGTGCCGTGGGGTTTATTAAAATCGCTCTAAAAGTTACTTAAAGAAAAAGAGTTTAATTACAGAATTTATTTATTTTTTAACAACGAATCTTGCTGTGCTATCTAAACATCCTCCACGTTTGAAATCATTGATGTGAGAAATGTTATATAACTTGTTACAGTACTAAATACTTAATTTGTTATACAGGGTGGGGCAATAGCTATTAGCACCTCAGATATCTCAGAAACTATAAGTTTCAGAGAAATATTTGCTGAAATAAAATTGCATAGTACGAAGGGGGCCATCCGGTGGCAATAATAGTTTTTTTGCAGGTGGAGGTACTGCGGACATTTGAAGGTCACCTCCATTTTTTATAAATGGATCGGTATGTTTTTGCTTCCGTATCATGATAGAGGATCTTAAAACGAGTTCAGCGACCTATTACATAAGGTCATTAAAGGTCATAGAAAGTAGAGAAAGGCGATAATACTTACGGTTTTGGTAGTAAATGAAACATACGTATTGTAAACAGTAGAGGAAGGCGTAATGCTTACCCTTTACTTCACTGAGAATAAACACTACTTGAAGGACACTTTAATAAGTTTGCAGGATAAGATAAACATGATAAGATTAGTATCGATAAATCGATCAATCCGGCACGATGTATCCGTTTGAAGAGCAAGTCGATATGCTTCTTATTTATGGCGAATGCCAGCAAAATTCTGTAAGGGCGAAAAACTTGTATGCTGAACGATATCCACATCGGTCTCAGCCTTCGCGTCAAACATTTAAAAATGTGTGTGATAAACTTAGGCAAACTGGTAGTTTAAGTGTTCGTAAAAGTGAACGCCAGAAACGAGTAACTAACGAAGAAATGGAAATCGGTGTGCTCGCAAGTGTGTCTAGAAATCCTCATATTAATTCGCGACAAATTGAACGCGAATCTGGCATTAGTAGGAGGAGCGTACTTCACATTTTGTTCCGTCACAAATTTCATCCGTACCGCGTACGATGTTAGTCTTCACCAAAAATTGCATGGGAACGACTTCATGAATCGCGTTGAGTTTTGTCGATGGGCTAAACGTCAGATTCAAAACAATGAATTTTTTCTTAAGCCAGGAATCCACCAGAAAGCTAAGCTAAGCTATGCTATGCTATCCTATGTTTAAAAAAAATTAGCTTCAATACATTTTTATGGATCCGTTTCCACCAAGAGCTAGGCTATGTTAATGAAAATGTATTGTTTAAATATAGCATAGCATAGCATAGCTTAGCTTAGCTTTCTGGTGGATTCCTAGCTTTAATACCGTCTTATTTACTGATGAAGCAACATTCACAAATCACGGGAATGTTAATTTGCATAACATGCATTTATGGGCAGCGGAAAATCCACATCGGCTGTGACAGGTTGAACATAAAAAACAATGGTCTGTGAATGTATGGTGCGGTATCATAGGTGATAAAATTATTGGTCCTTATTTTATCAATGGAAATTTGAATGGCAACATCTATGCTAATTTTATTAAGAATACATTGGGTCTTTTGCTAGAAGAGTTACCTTTACTTACACGACAAACCATGTGGTATCAACATGATGGATGTCCAGCAAATTATTCATTGATTGCGCGAAGGGAACTCGATGAAAAATTTCGAAATCGTTGGATTGGACGCGGCGGTCCAATATCGTGGCCAGCTCGTTCACCAGACTTCACACCTCTAGATTTCTTTCTGTGGGGAACACTGAAAGAGAAAGTGTACAGAGAAGTACCAACTATACCTTACGACATGCAACAGCGAATTATTGCAGCCTGTGCGTCAATAAGTTCTAACACTGTAAGACATGCAAGTCAATCAATCATAAAAAGAATCCAATGGTGCATTGACAGTGATGGTTATCATTTCGAACACCTATTATAAACGTATGTTTCATTTACTATCAAAACCGTAAGTATTATCGCCTTTCTCTACTTTCTATGACCTTCAATGACCTTATGTAATAAGTCGTTGAACTCGTTTTAAGATCCTCTATCATGATACGGAAGCAAAAACATACCGATCCATTTAAAAAAATGGAGGTGACCTTCAAATGTCCGAAGTACCTCCACCTGCAAAAAAACTATTATCACCACCGGATGGCCCCCTTCGTACTGTGCAATTTTATTTCAGCAAATATTTCTGTGAAACTTATAGTTTTCGAGATATCTGAGGTGCTAATAGTTATTGCCCCACCCTGTATAACAAAGTTATAAAATAATTTGTTATATAACACTGTTTTGTTACATGGTGTAGACGCAGCTTAAGAAGTGTTACAACTTTGTTATATAACGTGTTTTGTTATAATAGTGTAGACAAAGCTTTAGTAGTATTTAAAAATACGGGTGAAAGCAGTCTGAAATCCGGCACGTGGATAGCAACATATTACACCATACCCCGTAATATCTATATTAGGTGTACAAATTAATTCTCGACCTTTTTTAAATGAAAAGTAATGTTTATTGTAACCCATTCAGCTTGTGTATCCGGGTAGAAATAGTTAGTTAGGCAAGGCCCAACGCTGCAGCAAGTCCTGATTGGGTTGGGCATGGTTGTTCTGGATGTTTTCCATCCTTGAGATCAAAATTTCCATTATGGAACTCTTAACCACTTTTTACGTGTCCTGTAAGATACAGAATCTTCCTATACAATACCTCGCAAATCATTTGTCTAGCCTCGGAGGTATTTTTTTTTAATTGGGATGCTAAAAGCAAACAGCGCCTAATGTGTTACTTAGCGGACATTATCGTGTTTGCTATATTCACAGAGAACTTTTTGAAGTTATATCCTTTCCATATTCGGTTTGTAATCTATTATGTTTGCATTACATATACAGTTTCAAATTTGGTAGAAAAAAGTTTCTATTTAAATGAGTGCTACAGTTGATTAAATGTTGGGGTAGAGAATTAATTTGATCCACCTTAATAATTAAGCTATTATTCTCCAAAGTAAAGCTCGGAAGACCGTAAAAAAATCCTAAGGTGGCCCACCGTTTCTCGTCTTCAGGCGTTGTTATCTCGACTGAAGGTGTACACTCGCTGGAGGACACGACGATAAAAAGCATCTCGTTTCGGTGATAACGCGACGACGGTGGAAAGAAAAAGCCGTGTGTGCTGTACACACTCGCGGGAACAGTTCGGGGAAACGTCTTCCATTCCACGGGGTTCGCTTCTGTGACACGCATGTTTCCTCATGATGACAGCCAAACGATCCCGGATTTCGGCCTCAGGACCGGCGACGGGTCGTCCGGGCCCACACGCAGGCCGTGACCTCCGTGTCCCCGTGTCCCGATCGCGTCAGACACGAGTAAAAACTGGAGCTGGCAAAACGATCCGCGAAAAGCAAAGTGCTCTGGTCGTTTGGCCGTCGACAGCCGCGGACGGAGATCGTTTTAACGGGGAAAAAGCGCTGGGCTGCGAGACTGGGGATTAAAGAGTAGAGAACGGAGTGAGGGGAGAGAATGGTGGCGAAATTTTTTCTGTTTTGGGGTCTTTGAAGAGGAAAATTTAGCGATGAGTGAATAATAATTTGGTTTAGAATTCTAAAGAGACCTATTTATGTAAATTTTTGGGTTTGTGAAGTTATGTTGGGTTTTATTGGTAGTATTTTAATTTTTTTAATAATTTTCATCAGAACTTCTATTTAGTCAATATCGTCCATAATTTAACAAATTACCTTCATTACTATGGAAATTCCCAGTCATCTATGCACAATGAAGGATTTCATTGAAATCAGTGACATGATTAATTTCTTAATTCAATTATAATCGCAAGTGTAATCAATCTGTAATTAGTAACGAAGACCCCAATCATATTTGATTACATTCGCTTTGACTGATTCTCCATCCATTCATGAATGATTAATTATCAAGCAATTACAATCATTAATCACTAATAGGATTAGACTGCAATTATAATCTTTAATCCTTCGTTGCAGAACATTTTACTTCATCGAACTTTTCTCTGTTAAATAGTTTCAACTTTTTGAGTGCACCAGTGCATCTAATATTAATAAATGAAGACCCGAGAGGAATCCAGCAATGAATCAACGGGAAACGTCAACGCGCGCGCACAGTCGAATGCATTTTTCATTTCACTGTTCTACCGAGGAGAAAAAAAAGAAGCATGATTTGTGACTAGATGCTTTCCCACTGGTAACATCTCGAAAAAACGAAGGGAAGGAGAATCACGAGGAACCACCCCGACCAAGTGGCAGGAAAGAAGTGACAGGTTTATGGCAACCATACCCTTGACCCGGGCTACTGAGCGCAATCTCATGGCCCCAGCTTCTGTATTCAAGGATTCCTCGCGGAAATGCTTGTGCAATCACCTTGACAATCTTCCGTGAAAATAGAGCCGTCCCGGGGAAAATCCTTGCGCTCGTGAAAAATCCACAAAATTTTCTGACACGAAATGAAGGAGAAGCCGCTGGGGTTGGCGAGAGCACGGACTCTTTTATCCTTTACACGATTTTTCGTTCTTCGCTTCAGATATGCTTCCCTGTAATGAGGAAGATTAACCTGCGTTGAAAATTCATTTGAAGCTATGCAGTTTTTTTGATGGGCAAGTATGTGAGGATGGGTTTTTGTGAAAATTTATGGTGCAGGTATTTTGATTTGAAAAGGATGGGGAGCAATGGTAACTTTTAAGTATGTAGAATGCAATGCAGAACTGATTCCGTTATTAGAATTATAGATGAGTAATATTTATTGTTTTTTTTTGGACAGACAACATTGCAGACTCTTTCAAAAATATGTGAGTCAAGAAAACAAGATTTATTTTTTTATATATTTTTATAGTTTTGTTCAATAGCAAAACTAAATAAATATATGAGATATTTTAGGAATAAATGACACTTAATTTTACTATTCCTTAGAATAGCCTTATAAATTATTTTGATTCTGTTCTAGTTATAATTTATAATGTTTAATACAATAAAATTAAGCAGACTTTTGCTTGTTTTAACAACTGTGGTGAAGAAAAAGTAGGATTTCAAAATTTATATTTTTATAGACACTGGTAAAAAATGAAAACTCGAATAAAGATTTGTTCCATGTATTTCCTAATTATAGCAATATCTACTTTATATCCAATATTGCATGCAGTTTTGCATCGTTGGATTCGTTGGACCTCGTTGCATATTTTTTCACATCTGTACTTGCTATAAATGCATGAAGACCTACAATATCATTATAACTTTATTACTAAAATGCAGATGTAATAATGAATACAGTATAAAAATTTGTGTTTATTGTAAATTGTGTTTATTATAAAATGTATTTACGTCTTTAAACATTTCAATTTGCCATAATGATTGTTAAAATATTCAGTGAAGTGGATCTACGAGTTCTATTAGATTTAGAAAATTCTATTGGATTTTTTAATAAAAAATCTACACTGGGCAACCGTAAAAAACAACAAAAGCGACTTTGTAATAAAAGAAGATTTATTTGTGTGAAAAATTCTGTATGTTCCATTCTTTAATTACAAAGCCAAGTCAATATATCATTTGCTTAAAGCTGCAAACACAGTAAATTCTGAAAGTTTCTCAACTTCCTCATATAAAACAATTAATACTTATAATATTGCATATAAATCTATTAATTTCAAAATGACTTATTTCGAAACCCAAAAAATGTCGCTTAAAATGCTCCGCAAAAGTAACATTAATCTATCTTCCAATACTCTTGGCATCTATTTACAAAGAAAAATGATACTCACATTAAATACCACAGCATTCCCACGACCAAGCAGAACATTTTTCCATCGACCAAAGAAAGCAAAATCATTCAATTTCAACGCTTGCAAAACTCTTCACCTTTCGAAAAAAAAAAAATCGATCAACATTCTCAACGCAATCAGAGAACACTCATAAAAAGGTAACGATGACTTATGCCTCCAAAGTCACCTCGACAAGCTCGGCTCGCTATCAGTACAGTTCCGAGTAGCACGAAATTTGTCTTCCGCGCTTTTTTCCCCGCGCACTCGTAAGCAGTCCGAGATTTATTATCCGTTTAAGTGCCCCACCCTGCGCGTGTACCCTCGCCGACGAAGGTGTTGCGACATCCGGCAAAGAAATACGATGTATCCCCTTTTCTCCCGTATCTCCCGGCCGCGGATAATCATTCTCATTTTCCCGGTGCTCCGCGTCTCGTTACTGAGCTTTGCATACCCGGCTTCATAAAACGCCGAACCCGTTGTTCCTCCGCCGCGGCTCTCCTCCGCCCGCCATAATTCAGCTCCTCGAACCTGGCCGAAGTAATCAACCGGCGCTCGTTAGAGTTTCAATGTAACAGTGGAAACAAATTACAATCCGCATTAGCATTTGTTAGCGGGGTACCCGCATACCCGTTGCTAATTTTTATCGCGTTGCTGCCGGGATGCTTCGCGCCGTCGGAAAATGGAAACTGGAAAGTGGAAACTTCATGCCGGTGCGAAGACACGGGAAGTATGTAAATCCTGCGTAATTAGGGGGCTTTCGGATGTTTGTGGTATTTAATGGCGACGAAGGAGGGTATTGAATATTCAAATTGTCGGGAAAATGTTGTTGCTTGTCGGCGGAAGATAATTTTAAATTGACGATGGGTATCATTTTACATGCGTATGACTGTGTCTACGGGGCCTTTTCTTTTTATTGGAAAATAAGGAAGTCGCTTTGAAAAGCAGTCTGAAAGGATTTTTAAATAAAAGACGAAAGCATTAATCATCTAATTATTATAATAAGTACGAAGCTTCAGATAATATCCAATGCAATGCATCAATAACTATTGCAAGGTACTTAAATCAAAATGCTAAGGGATTAAAAATATCAGCAAAGGGTAAATTCCAATTTTTCTCACATTACAAGCAAAAATACTCACGAACCTCCAGAACAGCGTTTCACAAAAACAAAGCTCCACGGAAGCAGAACTTCACTCCATTATTTCGACTTATTTCAAGCTCAGTCGTTCTCCACTCCGCCACCCTGTATATTTTTGTTACGGATTCACGACTCGCGCGTTTCGCGATCGAGGAGGAAATTTCACGAGGAATTTTCGGCGGGGGAGAACGAAAACACCAGCGACGATTTCACGGCTCGTGTAACGAGCGACGGGGGCGCGTTGTTACGTTTTCGCAACGCCCACACACGTAGCCGGAATCTTGACGACATCCGTCCCTTATTTTCTTCCCTGTCGAACGAACTCGCGGGGAGGTCGACACAGGGCGTTCGATTGATCCGAAAGGGCTCACGGTTCGATTAGGCTAATCGTCCAAGTAGCTGGAGCACCATTCACGCTCTCATTCTCCCTCGAGCCGAGGGGTGTTTTCATTTGCAAGGTCAAGAAAGCGAGCTCTTTTCGTGGGGGTGTCTGAACAGGAAGCGGGACGAGTCTGGCGAGAATGAAAATGTGATATAGCAACTGGAAATTTATATATTAGGCGATGCAATGAATGATTTGACATTTTTTTAATAGAAGGATGTGGAAAGGGAAACTGGAAAAATTATTAATATTTCTATGGAATTGTAGGCAATAGTAGCAAGGATAGTAGGCAAGCTTTGGAGGGGTGATAGATCACGTAAAAACAAACAAAAAACTTCTATATGACTTGGGTCCAAAACTCAACCATTTTTGAAGAAAACTGTCATAAACATTTAAGCTATAAACCGCTATAATTCAAAATAGGAACGTTTTTCGTAAGCAATTTCTTCGCTAAAATAAAGATTACGATCTTGTTAAACCAATAAGTATAGTAACTGTGATATTGTTACCTCGTATCGCAAAAAAAATAGTATTTTTCTAACCCCCTAAATTACCCTTTAAAATCGCGATAATTTAAGGAATTAGAAAAATATTATTTTTTCGCGGTACAAGGTAACAATATCACAGTTACTGTACTTATTGAATTAACAAGATCGTAATCTTTATTTTAGCGAAGAAATTGCTTACGAAAAACGTTCCAATTTTGAATTATAGCGGTTTATAGCTTAAATGTTTATTACAGTTTTTTTCAAAAATGGTTGAGTTTTGGACCCAAGTCATATAGAAGTTTTTTGTTTGTTTTTACGTGATCTATCACCCCTCCAAAGCTTGCCTATACTATCTCAAACACCCCGTATACTTTGGTTAGATAGTTGGGAAAAGGTTCCTGGAAATGACAAAAACTTGTTGAATATTTTTATAAATGGTTCTCATCATTTTAGTGTCTTCATTTTAACACCTTCAAAAATGTTAATGATTATATTATAATGCTTTTAAATAAGATTGTGGCATATAAAATACAAAACTATATGCCACTTTCTTTTCATTTTCTCTCTTAAAATACCCTTTATCATTTTCTTTATCTCACTTTTACTTTTCCTAAAGAAACTACATCATTTTAATATCTTTAGAAATAGCAAATAATTATTGTATCATCTTTAGAAATGTTAATAATTATTTTTGAATGCTTTCAAGCAGAATTGTAGCATATAAAATACAAAATCCAGTAAAGATTGGATAACTGCTTGGAACGATCTACAGCGTAACTGCTCGCTGCTTATCCCCACCACTGGAGGTGGGGTCCGACTCCCCTGACGCACCACGAAGATCGGCAGCTTACAATTAGTAGCGTAATCCGAGTATAACCTAATCCGAGTTCGACTGTCCCCGTGAACACACTAATGCAACGGCCTAACTTTTTTATTTTTTGCAATGAAACTTTTAGCAGTGTTATTGTGAGGTTTTTCTGATTAAAATGACACCAAACGCGATATAATTCGGTGCATATTTGCATATTTAAAGCATATTTTGTCGTTTGACTCACTCCACCAATAAATATGCTTTAAATATGCAAATATGCACCGAATTATATTGCGTTTGGTGTTATTTTAATCAGAAAAACCTCACAATAACACTAGTAAAAGTTTCATTGCAAAAAAATTAAAAATAAAAGAGTTTGATCTTTGCATTAGTGTGCTCACACGTAGATGCTCGGACCTCTCTCTCTCTTTTTAAACTCGCTGTCCTTTTTTACGTTCGGCTCCTTCGGAGAGTTCGCGTTGTAAATAGGATCGAGTCTCTTACTTCGTAACTGCTTGGCTTAGGTCTCCAATTTCGAGCAGTTATCCAATCTTTACTGTAATGTGTCTTCTTTTTCTTTCTTAGAATACCTATTATCGTTATTTTTATCACACTTTTTCTTCTTCTGAAGAAGCTTAAAATCCTGCATCATTTTGAAATCCTTAGAAGTAGCAAATAATTATTTTATCATTTTTAAAAATGTCAATACTTATATTTCAATACTTTAAAATAGAATTATAGCATATCAAATACCTAAAAAATAATGTGCCACTTTCTTTTCTGTTTTTCTCTTCAAATATCTGTTATAATTTTTTTTGTTCATTACATTTTTCCTTCTTCTGAAGACACTTGTAATCTTGCATCATTTCAATATCCTTAAAAATAACAATAATGATTTTACCATTTTTAAAAATGTCAATAATTACATTTTAATGTTTTCTCTCTCAAAATGCACCTTATCACTTTCCTTATCCCACTTTTCCTCTCAGAGAAACATAAAATCTCGCATCAACTAATACCTAACTTATATTAGTTCACCTAGCAGATTACTGCCGTCCTCAAGAGATTAATCTCCGACAGAATTTTTCCAAGGTCGAAGAAATCCGATGAAAGGAAGGGATTCCCGATGCATCGACGATGAAACTCTCGTTACACCGTGCAAGGTCAAGGCCAGAGCGGACGGATATATCCGTTACAAAGCGTTAACGTGCGAGCCAACGCGATCCGGTCGGCGAAGGAAAACCGTCGTCCCGCGATCTCGCCTTTTAATCGAGCGAAATGAGCCGTGAATAATCGATCCGGCTCGCATGATCGAGGAGGGAAAAAAAACCGTAGGGCAATTTTCAACTCCACCGCGAAATCGTTTTCGCTCGCTCTCGAGGCTACGCGCGCTCCGGTGATAAGTTTATAATAAGATTGTAATTGCTTGTTTTAATAAACTCGAGCGACGAACTGGTTCATGACGGGGCGAGGCGATCGATCGATCCGATCGATCCGATCGCAAGCAAAACGATCTCGCGTTGCCTCTTATAATGGCTGGGCGATTTCAATTAATTCGATTCGTTGGTCTCGAATTTCCTCCCGAGGGTGGCGCGAAGGGTTTTATGAGTCACCTGACTTTTCAATCCCGTCGTTAACGTCAACTCCGCGATCGGCGAGACGAAACAATGATCGATGGAGGATTTATTGACTGCCTTCGGGGGTTTCGGGTTGATGGATATTTGCTACAGTCTAGATTGCCACTTTTAACTTTCTGCGGTTTTTTTAATGGTGATCGAAGAGGTACAATTTTTTTATGGTAAATTGAGTTGAGATTCAGGTTTTATTTATTTAAACTAGACGAATGAAACCGTTTACATGTAAATTAATTATAACAATACTTAGGACGTGGTATATTACAAATTCTTAAACTAACTTGAAAAGTTTACTCTTAAACAACGAGATGTTACCTGAGAATAAATCGATATTATTAACGTATGTACTTGTTTCTTTGAGTATACGATTAATTGGATTAAATGATCCATATTTTGACTTGCAGTTTCGAGCTACAAAAGGTTGTCTTTTTGTGACATTTCTCATTGGTGCGTATAAATCAATGGGTTCGAGTAGCAACGAACAGTCTACTTTTGCAATAATAATTTTAAAAAGAAAAATCATATCATTTACGATTCTACGCGCAGCTAAGGTTTTCATGTTAAGTTTTTCAAGAATTCTTTGGTTTTAGTTTAAAGATACTTTTGGAGAGCAACAAAAAA
Organism: Perdita meconis; assembly: GCA_030770465.2. NCBI lineage: Eukaryota > Metazoa > Arthropoda > Insecta > Hymenoptera > Andrenidae > Perdita > Perdita meconis. Next base: position 13,214,896 of record JASKOS020000009.1, on the reverse strand, counting down.
TAGTTTATGAAATATATATTTTTAAAAGTATGTTTTTAGGAAATGTTATAGAGGAGTAAGAGAACTTTTGTGATAGGAAAACAATAATTCAAAGAAGATAAGAGGAAAGATCATTTTTGAAAACTGCAGACAGAATAATTTTTAAACGCACTGTGTCCACCGTATGATAAATATTTATAACAAAATGTCTTCATCTTCTGAATCCTTCAATTCCAAACGCAATTCTGAACTTCATATGCTGACTTGCAAATATTTCTTTATTTATGGCTATCTTGAAACACGTTTAAGGAGACTTGATCTGCATCCATACTGTCTGCTGCGTTTTACTCATTCTGTATCATCCACTCGATCACAATCCACCTTACCCACATTTCCACGGTATACCAGACACAGCAAGCCCAAAAAAGATGACCACCATTAAATTACCATCGTCATTCCGCAGTGTCAGACAGACATCGGAAAACAAAAAGGAACTTGGCAGTCCCACAACTTCATGTGTCGTGTTTAATCCAACTAAGGCAGCCAAAGGAAACACAGGCAAGGAAGTGGGAAATTAAGATCCGGCAATTTGTCGTATCTCTCGCGTCGATCGCGATCCATAATTAAGGGAAGATCGAGCGCGATTGTATAATCGTTCTACACGCGTAAGTGAAAGTCTTGTTCGCGCGTCGTTATAGTTTTCGCACGATCCATCTTGCGCGGAGGCTACTGTGCGCCACGGTATCTCGATCGCTCGATCGTCGAGGAAATCTCGCGTTAAACCGAGACTCAGAGATCCTCTATATTTTCCTTCCTTTCGAGTTACTATCTTCTTTCGTTGATGACTTTGGTAGAGTACCGTAGGATCTCGATTTATTGGCTTCTGAAGGCAAATTCTGAAGCGTTGAACTCTCAACCTAAGGTAATGAAAAAATTCCGAAAAATCGTGATTGTGATCACTTACAATTAGAAAACATACGAAACTGTATCTTCTATGCTCTTTAAGCTCTCCCTCGGCTCCAAGGCGCGAGCCTATAGCAAATAAGGCTCGCATAATGCTCCTTGCGCCACGTTTTGCGCAATAAAGGTCTCAGGTGCACGGATTCAGGGTAATTCTACGAGGGCAACGCGAGAAGCAGGCTTCGAATTTCGCGCCGAACGACGGATCGTAAAAACGGCCGCACAGGATTCTGGAGACATAACACTTGTGGTTAATCGCTGTTAAGCGACGCGCACACCGGACTAACCAGATTCCTCCTCTGGATCCGGTGGTTGGCCAAGAAAACCAACCTCGACGAATTTTATTTGCTCCCCGACGGAGCTGAGGAAACTTTTAGTGACTCCGCGATGGGGCCATTGAGGAAAATTTTATCGACTCGACGACTAGTTGAATGCAGCGCGTAGCTGTTTCTGATATACCGCTGCTTAATCGCGATCGTTGCTCTCGTTTCATATTGGTATCGGACTAATTGAGATAGTGGAACTGCAATGTTAATGAATCCTTCGTTGAGGGGAGTACAAAATGGCACTGAAATTCTGCGAGGTGATCTTCGTCGAGGGTAATAGCTTCAACAGTGTATTTATTTATTTATTTTGACGGTACTAATCGTAGGCGCTAATTAATTAATTTAGCATATGCTGTGTTAATATTCTCCTCCGGTTTTACTCTCTTTCCAGATGCGCGCATTTCTTGCTTTCTGTTCCTTCGCGACTGGTTCCTTTTAACTAATTATTTATTTAACGAAAAAGTATAAAATTCAAGTACAACAGCCATGGTTAATTGTGGAAGGAATATTCTTTCATTTCGTTATATTAATCTGGAACTGCTCAAAGACCATTCAGTTTGCAAACCTCATTTTACTTGCAAAGTGAAGTGCGTATCTGTATTCTGTACCTCCGCAGGATCATTCCCTAATGTGCAGTCCCCTTTATCACCACCCCCTTGGATCACGACAGCATACGTGGCAGCCATAGACCTTGCACAACCGTTGCACACCCTCGCTGCATTTCGGCGTGCATCGGTCAAGAACCCCGCGCGCGCGTCTGATCGAGGTGCACCGTTGACTTTTAGCGTCGGAAGTAGCATTGATTTACGACCGCGAACGACGCTAAATTCGTAGTTATTTTCGTGCCGTTTTATGATCCACGATGTTGGTCACCTTTGTTACGACCGGGCGAGCTTGGAGCTGGGATTAAAATCGGAAGTTTCCTTGGAAACCTCTGTTATTCGTCATTCGGTGGAGTTGGAAATTCAATCGGCTTCGATTTGCATGGGGATTGAAATTTTTTAAGTAAAAGATTAGTGAAAATTTACTTCTGTTTCTGCATTGTACTATGGGGATAGAGAATTTAACCCTTTTATTATTATCTTCTTGTTAAGATTGTGGATAATGAATTTTTTATGTATAGCATTAAGGAATAAGAAACTTGAATATTAACTCTAAACTTCTCACATTTTTCCTAATAATAAAATAATTGCTAAAGTAAAGAAAATATTTTAATGGCACTTTTTACTGGAATTTTTATGAAACTAATGAGATTATCAGTTATTTTTTAAATTGAAGTATAGTATTATGTCCAGTTTTCCTAATATTTCATATTTCTCGAACTGATTATCAGACCGAAATTTTATGCATTTATGGCAATACTAAGGAGAGGTCGCAGTCAGGTCATCGATTTTGACGAAACTTTTTCTGGTGAATCTAGAGCAAAAATAAGCCGACACGTGTCCGGCCGTGTTTGTCAATACTCGTTATTTAAAAAGATATTAATTTTTTTTTTATGTAGTATTTAATTCTGTCGAGTTACTTAAATAACGAATTTTTTTTCTGTTTTGATTTTTTTTATGAATACATTTAAATAGTTTTACACGTTGTTTATTGTTAAAATTTTTTGAAATTATTTTATTAATTTTTGCTTTTTTCATACTTCAGTAAAAAATAGAAAAAATACATTTTTAAAAATAAAAAAAAAATACATTTTTTAAAAATAATTTCAGAAAATTTTAACAAAAAACAACGTGTAAAACTATTAAAATATATTCATAAAAAAAATCAAAACAGAAAAAAAATTCGTTATTTAAGTAACTCAACAGAATTAAATACTAAATTAAAAACAAAAATTATATCTTTTTAAGTAATGAGTATTGACAAAAACAGCTGGACACGTGTCGGCTTATTTTTGCTCTAGATTCACCAGAAAAAGTTTCGTCAAAATCGATGACCCATTGACTGCGACCTCTCCTTGTAAGTATGAAAAAATTCGACGAGACAGTAAAGATATGCCAAAATATTTAAAAAATCAAAGATATAATTCAAGTTAAAATATTTAGAAGATTATAAATGCTATTATTCAAGTTCCAATTCAGCTTTATGTATGCTTTTAATAATTTGATTTTACATAAAAATTCGCTGTCCATTGTTATATTGCAGCAGTGGTTAAAGAAAACAAAATAGTCTAATGCATCAAAAACGACCCGAAGAGCATAGCAGAACTCTAGAAGCTGATCTGGAGATTATTATATTTACAATCACTGATATATTAGACATTGATTTGACTTACAACCCTCTTCCCAATTTTCAGACAAAGTTTGAATCCATTTCTCTATAAACGCTGCAAAATATTCTTTGAACTTTAAGAGTCGCAAAAAGCAAAATTCTGTCTGAAAAGAATTGACCTAATGTTTCCCAGCACGATAACAAAGCATCGTCCAAATTTTTAAAAGTCCACCAATAGGAAGCTTCTATCAAGGTACTTATCCCCAACACCAACTTAATCGACCAATAACTAATTCATGCTTCATTAAAATTGCGAATACCGAAGCGAAACTCGTTTACTCCAAATAATTAACATCGTCGAGCTTATAACGGTGGATAGAGTATCAATTATCCTCCTTCCTCTCCGATATTCTCTTCAACCCGGACGGACGGGCGTTCAGGGAGTTTTCCACGGACGGAAAATCCGCGAAACGTTGGATCGTTAACGCGGATCGAGTTCATCCTCCTCTTTTTTCCCTCTGGGGAGCATTGTCTCAGAGTCCGGGATTTGATCGACGAGTCGCTTAGGTAAATCAGCCTAGATTAAGCTGTCTGTCTCTACGGCAGCTTAGGAATGGAACGCGGTAATCCGACACCCGGTTAATGCTCGACAGGAAGTCAACCCGAGTGCAGGGAGGAGAGAAGACTCGGGTCGATGAGTGATATCGCTTCGTGCCTTCGCGGTAGAAAAGGGGTAGGGGGGGTGGAATTTATACCGTTCCACTTTTTGTCCGCGTTTGTAACTCTTTATTGCATTATTGCATCTGGACTTTCTCTATTTGGGCTCGATCGTCCGAAGCGCAACACGAACGACGTCCTTTTTGCGGGTTGGATGGACCTTCTGCGCGATTGACGAAGAAGGAAGTCGGAACATTTTATGATTTCTCGACTGGTGACGACCTAATTACGTTTCCTGCTGATTCTTGATTTTTTAATCACTTGCTTCGAATTGGAGCACATTGCTGACGAATTCATCTGGGGTTTCTGCATGAGGAATCAGAGAGATTGTATTAGAGTATTAAAATCCAAAAGCCGGAAGAACAAGAGGAGACTGGAGCAGAATTGGACATCTTTTGAAATTGGAATAAGGATTATTTTTATACACTGAAAAAACATTTGTTTTATACATACGTCAATTTTAGGTATGGGGTAGTTTAATCAAAATTGGGATTTGAATATCTCCGTTGTTTCTGAGGATATGAAAAAATATTATCAACAAAAGTTGATCAGTATAGAAAGCTCTATAATATGGAAACAATAATTTTGTTAGCGATAGAGAATTTTCGGAGATTTCAAGATCACCTCCACTTTTTAAAATGGAACTGTGTATTTTTGAAAAAAGTAAAGACTATAAAAACCTGACCTATGTATGTCGAACAATTATTAATTAAGTTTAAATTAGTATTGAGAATACTGTTTCTACTAATGTTATACTGTAAGTAAATAAAATTTAATCAAGTGTAATGAAATATATAATAATTTTTGTAACAACGAATGCCGAAAATAAATAATGATCGAAGAAAGTGAATTTAATATTATTCAAAGCGTTTTAAAAATCCAAACGTTAATTCGTATCAATAGATTAATCGAAGAAGACTTATTCAGAATTCTTTAAAGTGTTTTCTATAATTTTTGAAAATCATTACAAAGCAGACAAGTTTTGAATTCTAACTGTTCACTTTTGAGCAACAAGAAGGAACAAAATCTTTTTTTTCACAGGAAACAATCTCTTTCGCATTTCAAATACAACAGAAACGAGAATGGAGGAGCACACTCGAAAGGATGAGTTCGTTGAAACGATGCAAAGCAGACCAGAAGGGACGCGTAAACGTTTAGACACTCTATCATAAATAATTTCTCAGAATAGACGCGAGCGTCGGAGCAAGATTCTCCTCCGTCGTTGACGCGCGCATGGATGTTCCCGATTAAAAGGACGTTATTCCTCTCCTTTACAAAATTTTCTACAACAATTTATTCCGGCATCGTCCTGGCGCAATGAGTGCACAGCGGCGGTGAGAAACTTCGCTGCAGCAATAAACTGCACGCGCACGCAATTGCACGCGCGAAATCGTGATCAACCCGACGGGTGCTCGCATTGTTCGCGAGCTCCTTTTCGCGAAGACGATGATGATGACGCATCGCTGCGGGCAGTTCGCGGGGGAAAAGGAGGGAAATCTCATTGGCCGAGTGCGTGCGCCCGCGGCTTCGTAATTACGCGCGATTGATCCGAGAACTGATGGCAACGAGGAGCAAAAAGGGATGGGAAAAGTGGAGCTTCCGCTGAATATCGGCTGTCATCTTTCGTGGAATGAATCTTTCATTTTCCTTTCGCATCCTCGGGAATTCTTTTTTGAAGACTTCCCTATCTGGGTCGCGAAAATTTGTATTCTTCTTTTCAGAGAACATTGAATAGAAAAGAAAATTAATTAACTTTTATCCGCTGAATTTTTTTCTTCCTTCTTTATTTTTAGACCTAGTATTAGAGTCTATTTTCAGTGCAGACAAAAAACATTTTCAAGTCAATGTAACACCTTTCAGGATTGCCACGACGTCTGCTTGAGAGCTTCACTTCCTTATCTTGCAGCACGAAAGAGAAATTCTATTCTCGGCTGCCAATGAAGTTAATTCGATAACCTCCACTCATTTCAGAACTTTGGACTTCACCTATCACCCTTCACGATCGCGCTTCTATTCCATTAAAGATTCCCTTCCAATCCTCATTTCATATCGCAAGAAACGTAGACGTCAATTCCATAACCTAAACGAAAAATAAACCAGAATTAATGCACTCGAAAACTTCCTCAGCTATTCCAGGAAGTGGATAACAAAAATTCTATTTCCCCAGTGGAAACGGGAATCGATTCGACTTCGATCGCAATTCGATCCACCCACACCGCACCTTCCCAGATTCTAATTTCCAAACGCAGGCATCTGAAAAATTCTATTTCCCGCCGGAGCTTATTTACAATTTAACAGCTTCGGGATCACAATTTTATCAGTCTTCCTAGGCAGCACGATGAAAAATGAAGCGAGGCTAACTCGTTCCCTGTTGAAACTGTTATTCGAGGAATTAAATCTCGTCCGGTGGCAAGTTAAACCGAAAAACCCGACGTAACTCGCAATCACCGTTCATATTGTCCGTTGTTCGAACCAAGAATTGCAGGGTACAGTTGCGGGCCGTGCAATAGCCGGCGCGTGTTACCTTCGAGGTTCCCTAATCCGGGAAATTGCTTGTCCCAGCGCGGCGATTCTGCGACGTGTACGAGGTGAAATGAGTTTCCCCGGGAAGAAACGTAAAGCGCGCGGAACGGGAGAGAGAGAGAAGAAGAATATTGGGAGATGCTCTGGAATCCGCGTTTATTCGCAAATTTGCGCTGGATTACGAAGGAAAAATATTTAAGCAGCCTAGAATATCAAATTTCCTTTCGCGAAAGTAGTTTCAGATTTTTTTATAAATTGGTTGCATTCAAGGTTTTTTTATCTTTCAATTTTTGAGCAAGTTCTTCTATCGGAATTCGAGGATTTAGTAAATTGAATTTTAAAGTTTTCAGGAATCCATTTTCTTATGGAATAAGCAACACAGCAATTTATGAAAAACTCAGTGGCGATTATGTCAGATTTTGATTTTCAAAGAATTTAATCAAATTTAGGCTATAAAAAGTTTCAAACAAATATATTAAAATGCTTGTAAATTACAAGCCAATTAAAAGTCTTCAAGAGATCTTTAAAATCTTTAAAAAATTCTCACGTTCGTTTTTTTCCAAAAACGCTTCCTGGATCCGTTATTTGAAAAATCCTCCTCTCTCCGTAAATATCGCACAATGAATGAAATATTCCACTCGACTCCAAAAAGTGTCGAATCTCGTTTCTCTTCACAAATTACAAAAGAATCGAATGAATGAAAGAAATGAAGTTTTCGAGCCGCGATTCGCTCATTGCGCGGAAACCTGAAGCACAAATTATTCTCGGAACAATTACCGGAGCGAAGTATCGCTGGAAAAATCATTAAAATACGCATTTTAACCTTCTAATTGCACGGCAACTCGCTTAATGCAGATTAAGACAATGATTCCGTCGAGTGAATCGGGAAATGACTTCCGATCTCATTACGCGCACGTTTTCGCGGCGATTCCAGTGTGTTCGGAAGGCTCGTAAAAGCCACCCTCGAAACGCAATCGCGTCACCGATGACGGGACATCGTTAAACACGTTCTCCGCTCGTCTATCATCCTCGGACCTCCCTCGGGTTCATTGTCGCCCCCGCCCCCTCCCCCCGAAAAGCTTTTACCAAACCGCGTTACAAGGTATTACGTCCGAAACGACGAGTGGCGTTCCGACGTTAACGAGCGATAGTATTTCCTATCGGTTATCGCGTCGATACCTGCGCGAGGAAATTGTCGTTCATCCATGAGGAAAATCTTCCGCAAGCGGGTGATAATTCCTGGTTACCGGTGTCGCTTCGACCGTTATTATATCTGTCAGGTATTCTGTTCCGTGAAACTAAAGGTAAACTCACACGGACCACTTGCTGGCCACTTTCGGGCCACATGACAGCCACAAAATTGTCAGTGATGTCCGATTTGTGTGTGTGAAAAACATAGTAGCATAACCCAAAAGTGGCCGGAAAGTGGTCCGTCTGAGTTTACCCTAAAGCTTGCTCTGTACATCGTAAACAAAGTAGCATTAACAAGTAAACAACTTTTTCCTTTGCAAAAATGTTAGCCGAAACTTTGTTAACGACTTATTAACGAAAAACATCGGCCAATCAGAGAGCGAGTACAGCGGATTAATGATGGCGCGGACGACGGCGGGCCAATACTACTCAAAGCTGGGGCGCGCCCTGAAATTCATCCACTGTATTCGTGCTCCTATTAGTCAGTGTTTTTTGTTAATAACTCATTAACAAAGTTTCGGAAGACATTTTTACAACGGAAAAAGTTGTTTAGAATCACCCCAAGAATCTCCCATTTCCGGCTCTCGCGTCGAGTTTGAACACCCTGTATTGTCTGCTCAAAATTTATATTTGTTTTTCTATGTTTCCTTTGTATAAAGGCATTTTTTAAAGTAAAAAATGTTAGTTTTTCATAATTTTTTAATTAAACTAAAAATAGGTACATTTGTCCCAATTAATGTACCCTTAAAACTTAAAAGTGCTTCGAACATATTAACGTGCCCCTAGTTAATGTGCCTGTCCATAACTGTGTGCTCTCAGTCAATGTGTTATCTAAACTTTGAACCCTTAAACACATTTTTTTTTTTAATACCTTTGGTGCTTTAATGTAATTTAAAAAAAATAATATGTAAATGAATAAAAAGGAGTTAAAAATTGCATGAAATATTTTATTTTAACAGAATATGTATAAACTATACAATATGAATATAAACTATATGTAATGTATATAAACTGTATATAGTTATTTATATTTTTATTTTTAACATTTTTTTGTTTTCTTTTTTCTCTACTTCTTCCTTTTTAATTGAAGCTTTTGCAGCCCTTATCTCACAGTCTAAGAAGTGAAAATGAGGTTAGGTTGCTAACCACACGAGAGTAAGCGGGCACATTAATACGGACAAACCATAAAATCTTGCGGTATTAATAGACTCACTTAAATAAATACGAAAACGTTTTAAAAGGGCTTATTTCGCTATTTTTAAATAAAATTAAACGTCTTTATGATATAATTAATATTTTATATAGGTATAAATCATATATTACTTGTCAATTTATGAACTTATATTAAGTATGTATTCCTTAACGCTTTTAACAAGGCATTTGACTAAAACCCTCGAAATCATGATGTGCATCTTTGAAAAAATGCTTACTATACTTTAATTGCTTTAAAATGCAATACAGGGTTGTTGTGACGCACACAACCCGAACCGCGAGATAGTGCAACACATGGGAATGTGCACGCGCAGCATTGAGCAACGGCCTTCCAAGGCAGCGGCACTCAAAAGTGCAGACGCAGATTTTCGTAATCTAGGTCAATCCCCGTGAGCAAGGGCGCTGACCACCGGGCCACCGCCTTGCCACGCTAGTCATTCCCACGCACATAAAACCCACGCGGAAGAACCGCGACCAGCTCTTAGTCACCAAGACTCAGCTCCGATCGGCTGACCAGCGCGCGACCCACCATCTATCGCGGCGCAGAGTCTAGTTCAGTGATATTTAATAAAACGTTGTTAATCGTTTACGGCGAGTTCCAACTCCTTAACCGGCAAAGATCCCAACTACCCTCGGGTTACCCGAGATTCTCCTTCGACGACCCATTCCGAAGATTATTTTTTGGTTGCGACCAACCAGCCAAGGGCAACGGCGCAACAAAAATTGGTGGCAGCGGTGGGATCCAGCCAACGTAAGACGAGTGAAACAACTGTTATCAACTGGACAAGGAGTCTACAACGCAGAGTCCGAGAATTCTACGTTAGCGGGGACCGAACTACGGGGACCTCCAGGACAACCTTGCCGATCGTATCGAGAGCCATCGACGAGTTCCGGGAAATCGCTAGCAGAGGACACCAACGAAGCCTTTTTACCGTTGAGGCAGCCAGCTGAGCGACGGAGGACGTTCGACTCGACAACAGACACCGACTAAGGTCAGCAGTTCGTCAAACCGTAAGCGAACTATTGTTTCAACCGAGCAAAAAGTTTTTTTTTCTTGTACCACATGTTCAAACGACTGTTCAAACATAAGAGAGACAGTACTCTGCGACGAGCCGTCTCTTGTAGCGAGCTTCCGAAATCTCCCGGCGAACGGAATAGACCTAGACGAGCGAGGTCAAGCACTCCCCAACGGGAATATTTTCTTGTTCACGACGGATCGACTAGCTTAGTTCAACCCGTACACACCGCCGTCGTAGACATAAACGAACGAACTCAGAACGCGTTAGATCAAACCGCGTTATCTAGCCACACTAGTTTCGGACATCCGAGTCACGTCGTCAGCGAGCGACATATTTCATTTGACGATATCGATAATAGCCTATTAACCATGGCATCCAGAGGCCAAACTGCACAAGCAGGAAATCGCGTCCAGGAAAGACCGCTTCCTCCGCGACCCGACGATAGAATTGAAAGGATGGAATCAACCTTAGCGAATTTAGCAACTCAGGTACAAAGTATTTTGCAACTCCAAATGCGTAATAGCAATCCTGTTACAAACGGAGAGATAAGCCCAGGTAGAGTAGATCGAGAGATAGAACTAATGCGACAATCGATAGGAACAACCGATAACAATCGAGAGAATCGGGACAGGGAACACGGACATTCGGTGCGATTCGAGACGAGTAGCGAAGGGGGCGAACCCCCAAGACGCCCGAGTACCTTTTTTCCGCCCGAGTACAATCCGCAACAACGCGACTCGATAGAAAGCGAATTCGATAATGTACCATCGGGAAGAAGAAATATTTATCATGCGTTAACACTAATAACTGCATTTGACGGCACCAAGCCGACGGAATTAAAATCATTTCTAAAGGCGTGCGAATTTACCCTTGCTAATGCAGGAACGGAAGATGATCGAAATAAATTATTATCAGCTATAAAGTCTACTAAGATTAAAGGAAGAGCGTTAGATGAAGTAGAGTCAAGACGAATAAGGACATTTGAGGAACTTAGGGATATGTTAGAATCGCGTTATAAACCAGTACGGTCAAGCGCGGCAATACAATTCGATTTATTACAATGTAGACAGGGAAAATACGAAGATGCACATGCATATGGGATACGATTTTCAAATCTGTTAGGAGAATTAGTACCGTCATTGATAGACGACACAATGACAGCAACAGAAAAAGCAACGGTTAGTAAAACCACAGAAAAAATGGCTAACAACGTATTTTTAGAAGGGTTACATGATGACATTAAAACTATAGTAAAATCGCAGAAACCGAGAGCATTGAACGAGGCAATCTCAATAGCGATAGAGGAAGAACGAGCGACGCGACGTAAAACTGTAACGCGATACTCGTCCCAATCATCCTCATCGTGGGGCACGCGCTCCGCGCAGACCTCCTATAGCTCCGCGAATGATTTTCCAAAGTATTGCAGCAAGTGTAGAAAAAATGGGCATTATACAAAAGATTGCTGGAAAGACCAGAGAAATAATAATAATAATAATAGCAACTATAATAACTATAATAATAATAACAATTATAGACGTTCATTTTCTCCAAATAATAAACGCAGAATGACGCCCATACAAGGTAGAAATAATCACGAGGAAGAAAATAATATTCCGCGAGAACACGAAAATCAACGTTATAATCAAGCGCCTTCGCAAAATCGGGGAAGTAGAAGTGCGTCGTACGCAGAAAACCGAACGCGCGGTCGAGCAGTCTCGCCCGAGCGTATACGCGGCGAAAATACGCCAGCGAAACGCGACACTACCGTACGTTCCGTTTTTATTCGAACAATCGCAGAAAAATTCGCGAAATCATACGGCGTAAAAATTTTTTTGGAAGAAATAAAGACATCCTCAGTTTGGATGATAATCGACACAGCAGCTGAAGTATCATTAATAGCTCAAAGTAAACTAAAGGATAAAATTGAATTAAATACAAACGATATAAAGTTAACCGCTTTTGCAGGAGAAGAAATAAATCCAATAGGAAAAATAGAAGCAACTTTCCCCGTTTTCGGGAAAAATGTTAAACACACGTTGTACGTAGTAGAAGATTCACATCTATGGGAAACAGATGGTATTCTAGGATTAGATTTCCTCACAAAAATAAATGCAGGAATCCTTTTGAAAGAACGCGAAGTGAGAATAGGGAATAGGAAATGGAAATCATTGGTAGCAGTAGATGAGGTATCAGTAACTATACCCCCGCGAACCAAAAGTATTTTGGAATTTAAAACAAAGAACAAGGAAATAGGAATAACAAAGAAACAATTCATAGGAGAAGGAGTAATTGTAGGAGAATGTTTAGTGAAACCTGAAAATAATAGATGTTTGGCACCGGTCATTAACATCACGGAGATAGACCAGACGGTAACCTTACCATGGATAAAATTAGAGGAGATAGATCGCGTGCGTGATAGACACCCGAGTAGAGATGCAGCTAACATCCGGTATACAGGTGTAAAAGAGTCACTTACGACACGAGTGGCACGTGTGCTAGAACAGGTAAATCTGACGCACAGCAATAAAGAAGAAAGGGATAGTATCACGGAAATTTGCAGAAATTTCGTAGATGTTTTTCACTTATCAGGAGATAAATTAACCGTAACTAACGCAGTGAGTCATTCAATTCCATTAGAAAAAGATATACTACCACGGCACGTAAAGCCATACAGATTGCCTGAAAAACATAAACTAGAAGTGCAGAAACAAATTGATCAAATGTTAGAAGAAAACGTCATTCAAGAAAGTATGAGCCCATGGAATGCACCTCTGTTGGTAGTCCCTAAAAAACCAGACGCGTCAGGAAACGCAAGATATAGAATAGTAGTAGATTTCAGAAAATTAAATGAAGTAACAATAGGAGACTCATTCCCCTTGCCGAATATTACAGAAATTTTAGATCAGTTAGGAAAAGCCCAGTATTTCACAACCTTGGATCTTGCTTCTGGGTACCATCAAATTCCTATGGCAACAGAAGATAAGGCTAAGACAGCTTTTTCAACGCCTCAAGGTCATTACGAATTTAATCGAATGCCTTTCGGATTGAAAAACGCGCCAGCTACGTTCCAAAGGTTGATGAACGCGGCACTGATAGGAGTACAGGGAATAGATTGTTTCGTATATATAGACGATCTCGTCATTCATGGAGCATCGTTGAAGGAACATAATACACGATTAATTAAAGTGCTACAGAAATTACGAGCATATAACCTGAAATTACAACCTGAAAAATGTTCATTTCTGAGAAAGGAAGTAGGATTTCTAGGACATATAGTTACATCCAAAGGTATCAAACCAGATCCAGAAAAAATCAGAGTTGTTAAAGATTTTCCTAAACCAACCAAACTTAAAGAATTGCAATCATTCTTAGGTTTAGCCGGTTATTATAGAAGATTCATAAATGATTATTCAAAAATTGCAAAACCATTATCAATCCTCACTAGTGATAAAACAGAATTTAGATGGGAAAGCGAACAGCAATTAGCATTCGAAACGTTGAAAGAAGTGCTGACGACAGCACCAGTGTTAGCATATCCAGACTTTACAAAAGAATTCATAATAACGACAGACGCATCGGATATAGCGATAGGCGCGATACTCTCACAAGGAGAAATAGGCAAGGATAGGCCAATAGCTTATGCAAGTAGGGTAATAAACACCGCAGAAAAAAATTACACGACGACAGAGAAGGAATTGTTAGCAATAGTGTGGGCAGTAAAGCATTTTAGACCATATGTTTATGGAACGCATTTTAAAATAGTAACAGATCATAAAGCATTAGTGTGGTTATTTAAGGTACAGGACCCAGGATCTAGATTAATGAGATGGAAACTTCAATTAGCAGAACACGATTATGAAATTTTACATAAAGCAGGAAAGAATAACACAAACGCTGACGCATTAAGTAGGAACATTTTCGCGCTAGGAATGCACGACGCTGCAGAAACAGAATCGAACGAAGCCGAAACAGAACAGGCAAAAGAAATAATAAAAGTAAATTCAGAAAAAGATCGCGAACAAATTTTATACGAATATCACGTAGCACCGCTTGGAGGACATCAAGGAATACAACGGACAAAGCAAAGAATTAAACAAAAATATACATGGTTAGGAATAGATAAAGATATAGAAAATTATATTAAAAAATGCACATTTTGTCAGAAAAATAAATTAGGAGCGAAAACAAAAGCACCAATGCAAATAACAGATACACCGACCAGAGCATTTGAAAAAGGAGCATTAGATATTGTAGGGCCTTTACCAGAAACGAAACAAGGAAATAAATATATTTTAACTTTCCAAGATCATTTAACAAAGTTTAGTAAAGCGATAGCATTGCCGAACCAGGAAGCAAATACGGTAGCGAAAGCATTAGTAACCAAAATAATTTGTGAACACGGAATTCCAGACAAAATATTAACAGACCAAGGGACAAATTTTTTAAGCGACGTATTTAAAAACATATGTAAATTGTTAAGGATCACAAAAATACAAACATCAGCATATCACCCAGAATCAAACGGAGCGTTAGAACGATCACATAGGACATTAGCAGAATATTTAAAAAATTACATAGACAATGAACAGACAGACTGGGACGAATGGTTACCATACGCAATGTTCACATACAATACCACCCCACATACAGCGACAGGTTATACACCACACGAATTAGTTTACGGACGACAAGCAGAATTACCGACAGCATTAAAACTTCCACCAACACATACGTACAATTATGACGATTACGCATTCGAAGTTAGAGAAAGGTTAAGGACAGCAAACGAAACGGCACGGAATAGGTTAAAATTGACAAAAGAAAAGACAAAAGAATACTACGACAAAAAGGCAAAACAAGTAGAATACAAAATAGGAGATAAAGTGTTATTATATGACGAAGCAGTTAGGAGAGGTAGATCAAAGAAACTAGACAGTAAATGGATAGGACCATACACAATAATAAAAAGAAATTCTAATGTAAATTACACGATACAAAAGGGACGAAAAACATTACTAACGCATGTAAATAGATTGAAGCATTATATAGAGTAAACAAAACAAAACATAAACAAATAATAGAGCAATAACATAAATTTAAATAGAAAATAGGAAGTAGAATATAGAAAGCGAAATAACAGTAAATAAAGCAAAGCCAGAAATTAGTAAAGCGTAATAAAAAAATCGGACATAAACTAACGAAAAACAAAAGTATAAATAACAATAAGAATAACTAATACAGAGCTAATCAGCGAAAAATACTACTAATAAGAAATAAAAGTAAATTAGAAAGTTAAAGATAAAAGAAACTAACTAAGTTAACAAATAAAAAATCAACTAAGAGGTTCAAAAAAAATATATATATAAAATTAACCAATTAGAAACATTGGAAGAATTAGAAAATAAAATAAAGAAAAAAATATAACAAACTGATAAACTAAGTAACGAAAATAGAAAAATCAAAATAGAATAATAACAAAAACGAGCAAAATCTAAAAGTGCAACGTTGGTAGGGAGCTCAGCACAGATAGAGCCCCGCGCGAAACAACGAAGCAAATCGATAAAGTAGATCACACAAAAACTTCACCATAATCAATTAGGAAGTAACACTTCATTATCGACCCACGGGAACATTTAAACACGTAAAGACGCGAATGATAAAAATTATGCCGAGTTAAAAACACGTTGAAAGCATATAGAAAATTTGAAAACCATATCCCGCATAGCAAAAGCTTTAGAATAGAATAGGCAGATAGGAACAATACATAGGGAAGTAGATAAATCCGTAACAGAATTATTAGAGAAACAACATTGTATACACAGTTTAGATTAAGCGAACAAATCCAAATAGTGTAAGAAACGATTATATTACAACATTATAAAACGGGAAAAACATGTAAATGAAGATAATCTTAAGAAACGATTGTAAAAACACATTATATTCGGAAAAAAAAATTTTTTTGTATACACTGGACTCTGACGTATACGTAAACATTACCGATACGATCCACCCACCGGACTTTCTTCTAAGGGGGGGGGGGATGTTGTGACGCACACAACCCGAACCGCGAGATAGTGCAACACATGGGAATGTGCACGCGCAGCATTGAGCAACGGCCTTCCAAGGCAGCGGCACTCAAAAGTGCAGACGCAGATTTTCGTAATCTAGGTCAATCCCCGTGAGCAAGGGCGCTGACCACCGGGCCACCGCCTTGCCACGCTAGTCATTCCCACGCACATAAAACCCACGCGGAAGAACCGCGACCAGCTCTTAGTCACCAAGACTCAGCTCCGATCGGCTGACCAGCGCGCGACCCACCATCTATCGCGGCGCAGAGTCTAGTTCAGTGATATTTAATAAAACGTTGTTAATCGTTTACGGCGAGTTCCAACTCCTTAACCGGCAAAGATCCCAACTACCCTCGGGTTACCCGAGATTCTCCTTCGACGACCCATTCCGAAGATTATTTTTTGGTTGCGACCAACCAGCCAAGGGCAACGGCGCAACAGGGTGTAACAAAAATGTTGCAGTTCCTTGAAAGGGGTGATTCCTGAGGTGATTTTGAACAACTTTTTCCTTAACGAAAATGTTAGGTGGGGCTTTGTTAACGAGTTATTAACGAAAAACACCGACCAATCGGGGAGCGCGTACAGCGGATTAACGATGACGCGGACGATGGCGGACCAATACCACTGTATTCGTGCTCCTATTGGTCGGTGTTTTTCGTTAATAACTCGTTAACGAAGCCCTACCTAATATTTTCGCTAAGGAAAAAGTTGTTTAAAATCACCTCAGGAATCACCCCTTTCAAGGAACTGCAACATTTTTGTTACACCCTGTATATCATTTTGTAACACATTGATAGTTTAGCTTAAATAAAAAAAAAATATTCTTCATTCATTTTTCGAGGTAATATTTTTTACGACTTATTTAAATGTAAAGGCACACTAATAAGGACAGGCACATTAATAGGGACCAGTACCCTATGCACTACCTACATTCTCAGCGCAAGATTTTTTCGCCCAGCGATCGACAGCGTCGTACGCTGAACTTTATGACGATTTCCGCTCGCGACGAAAGCGTAACGCTGACGATTCATAGACGGATCTTTTTGTATTTACATTTGTTTTAGATTGCCCGCTGTACGGAAGCGTACAGCAAGTGATGTCGCGTCTAGTACGCGTCTATGAACTATGAAGGGACGCCTCGTGGACAGACGGCCTAAGTGTGACATCCTGTTCTGCAATGTAGTGATAATCACTGTTGAAATCGCATTGAAATCGACTTGCGAGTGTCTTGTGACGCTGTTTTTTAAGTTTAGATTCATTTTCCATTGGGATCATTGTCACACGGTTTTCATCACACAAAATCAAATTTTCATAATCATAAATAAACAATTCAAGCTTGAATAACAGTGTTTTATTATATTTTAGCATCAGTCAATAATTTATTGAATTTTTGCATAGTTAAAGTTGTCATATAGGGTGAAAGCACTAGTAGTCGACCACTTAAAGCTAAATTTGAATTATATGTATTAACAAAACGAAACAGTCAATGTTATAAAATATATGATATACATGATAGTATTTTAAATTTATTCAGTGTATCACTAATATTGTTTGTTTGTATGTAAAAGTTTTAGAAAAGACATAATTAACGTTAAAAGTAGTGTCCGAGTCACTTCAGTAGTCGACCATATAATCTAAATTATCGCATTTATTAAATTTATCACGCTCATAACTAAGAATGTTGATACTTTTTAAATAGCATACAGCCTCATTGTGCTATGAAAAATGTATACAGCTGAATTACATAAGCTATTTTTTCTCAAAGCTCGGTTTTAGGCGCCTCGTGTTTGAAACCAGCAATTGTACCTGTAGAATCAAACCTTGTTTAGAAATAATTTTAAAAGCATTTGTTTTCTTTACTTTTAAAAATCGCTTTTTCTCGTATTTTGAAGTTAGACATTTAAGCAACAATATAAAATTATCATTGAATAAATGCTTTATTCAAATATTTAGTTTTTTAACCTAAACAATAAAAGTGGTCGACTACTAGAGGGTGGTCGACTTCTAGTGTATTCACCCTATACATAGATAAAATCCACTGTCTAGTCATAATTAATGTCATATTCAATGAAAAGCTAAAGAAGTTTTATAATGAAAAGTTTTATATTCTAAATTCTAAATGAAGTACCTATTTATGTATTCAATCAAATATAATGAACTCAATTAAATTGTGAAAATTAGAAAAAGTACTTTTAGTTATAAGTTTAGGTACCTGAAACGAATTCGTTCTTTTGGGGCCTCATGTTGCGCCTAGAGCCTAAAATACGAGGGTCGTTCAAAAAGTTCTCGGCCTGATAAAGAAAACTCGAGATTTTCGGGTGAATTTTATTTTTATTTCTCAACGTAATCTCCTTGCAAATCGACCCATTTCGTCCAACGATGTTCTAACTTTTGAATGCCTGCAGAATAATACGATGCGTCCAAGTCCGCGAAATAAGCGTTTGTCTTAGCTTCGACCTCCTCATTTGAAGTGAATCTTCGTCCCTCTAGCCATTTTTTCATGTTCGGAAAGAGAAAAAAATCGCTGAGAGCCAAATCTGGTGAATACGGGGCATGTGGAAGCACTTGGAATCGAAGTTCCTCGAGTTTTGTTGCAACAATGCGAGACGTGTTTTTGATCGACTGTTAACAGACGCGGCACCAAAACATCATGTAAAATATGGTGGACGCGGTTTATCGAGATGTTTACAGCGTCAAAAATTTCTCGGACCTTTAGTCGACGATCGTTTAATACGGCATTGTAAATTTACACGACGATTTCGTCGGTCATAGCCGTTTTTGGACGTCCTGTACGTTCACCATCCACAATTGACGTACGGCCACGTTTAAATTCCGCCACCCACTTTTTTACCATCGAAAATCAAGGAACAGATTCTTTTAATGTAGAGTCTGGCTCATTTTTAATGTCCGTCGGGGTAAGGCCTTTCAAAACGAAGTACTTGATCGCAGCACGAACTTGAATTTTATCCATTTTACAGAAGTGACAAGAATCCTTTGCTTTACTGAATCGCCACTAAAAAGCCATCTTTAAGGTTTTTTCTTCAATAATATAACAGCACTATGATCATACTAGTGACATTTCTGTTCCAGGCCGAGAACTTTCCGAACGACCCTCGTATAAGTATAAATGTGACCCTGTCCACAGAACAACTGCCAACGCAGAACACTCCCACCAGTTTCCTCATCGCGAACCACGAAATCTATCTCACACCGATCCGAAAATACCTCCCCTAGTTTTAGGATGGAGGGGGATCGCGAAAAAGTCGAAAAACCGAAGTCTCCACCCGCGCCGCCGAAAATAAACTCGCAAAAAGCCGCGCCTCCGCCCCTCCCCCCGCCCCGATTGTTTCCGCCGGGATCATCGAGTTCCGGCGCATTTTCGAAGACAAATACACCGCCGGCGAATGCAGTCGAGGTAAATTGAATTGAACAGGGCCCCGCGATGCGCGAGCATGGATGAACAAACAAAGCGAACCGCGCACGTAAGGAAACGGTGTTTTACGCGCGCGCCGGAGCTTTTCGTGTCCAAACAATTACGACGGGTGATGCGGGGCGCCGCGGCGGCGGAAGAGCGGCTGGGGTTGGTGTGCACACCGGCTAACCCACTTACTCGCTCGGTAAAGAGCGAAACACGCCGCTCCCGCGAATACGGGACCCTGGTATTAATGGCCTGTCGCTAATGTGCGAATATTCCATTGCGCGGCTTAAGATGTTTACCAACCTCTCGCCAGTCGGATTTTCATATTCACCCGGGTGGCAGAAGTTTCGTCCTGACGAACGATCCCAGTTCCTCGAGTAAAAGTGGACAGTAGTTGCTCGGCTGGATAGGTTCCTTAAGGCGAAGCGAGAAAGCGGACAAATTGAAATGTTTATTTCATTCGAGGCGTATTTTGTTCTTCTGGAGACGCTGGGATCTTTTCTACCGCTACGTCTGCTGATGTTGCGTCAAAGATGAAGATTTGTAAGGATGCTGTGAGAGAATTTGTGATTTCATTGTGCTTGGGCTGTTCATTTACGGTGGTTTTTGTTCTTTGGGTCGGTGTGTTTTGAGCTGTTGTATTGGTTACTAGTGGACTGTGCATGTTTATGCATTTATGGCAATTCTAAAGCAAAAAGCAATTCTAATGAAGATCTGCGAGGCTGTTGACGGTTGCTAAAGTAGGTATACAAATTATCAAAAATATAGTTCAAATTACAATGTTTAGGAAATTAAACGTACTATCAGGTTTTCATATTTTACCTCTGCTTGTAAGTATTTTATTTTGCATAAGAGTCCGCTGTCTTAGTTATTAGTACAGGGTGGGGCAATAACTATTAGCACCTCAGATATCTCGGAAACTATAAGTTTTACAGAAGTATTTGCTCAAATAAAATTGCACAGTACGAAGGGGGCCATCCGGTGGCGATAATAGTTTTTTTGCAGGTGGAGGTACTTCGGACATTTGAAGGTCACCTCCGTTTTCTTAAATGGATCGGTATGTTTTTGTTTCCGTATCATGATAAAGGATCTTAAAACGAGTTCAACGACCTATTACATAAGTTCATTGAAGGTCATAGAAAGTAGAGAAAGGCAATTCATTTACTACCAAAACCGTAAGTATTATCGCCTTTATCTACTTTCTATGACCTTATGTAATAGGTCACTGAACTCGTTTTAAGATCCTCTATCATGATACGGAAGTAAAAACATACCGATCCATTTAAAAAAATGGAGGTGACCTTCAAATGTCCGAAGTACCTCCACCTGCAAAAAAACTATTATCGCCACCGGATGGCCCCCTTCGTTCTGTGCAATTTTATTTCAGCAAATATTTCTGTGAAACTTATAGTTTCCGAGATATCTGAGGTGCTAATAGTTATTGCCCCACCCTGTATATTACGAAAATATATGTGAAGTTTCATTTTTATAGACAGAAATGAAAAAGAGAAGAAAAGAAATTTGAATAATAATCTTGTATGTTTTAAAATTTCTAAATATCTCTGCAGATTTTTGCATATTGAAATTTGTCATAAATACATTAAAATACATAGTCTACTTTTTTTGTTCCTACATTTAGTTTTTTATTTATCATCTTGCATCATAAAGATACTTTTCTTTCCACAGCAAAGAAAATTTACATCAAAGAAATTGCACCACATCAAAAATGTCACTATTTTATAAAATAATTCATGCATGATTCAATTTACAGAATATGATGCAACTCTGTTGAAACAGATAATGGAAAACTATTGGAAAACCGTAGGTCTGTTTTCTATTCCTGCACTTGTTGAACTAGTGCAGAGCGAACTACTTGCTATCTCCTTCCGTTTTATGAAATGGAAGAAGATAGCGATTGATTAGTTCTGAGTTCTGAACTAGTGCAGCCAGTGCAAAAACAGAAAACAGACCTCATATAACAATACGTTGACGTACTCACGAAGTTTACAATGCACGCAGATGTTCGACAAAAGGTGTTGTCAAAGAGTAGGCGCAATTTTATTGGCTGCTATTGTATATGTGATTGTATTTCTTTATGAAGAATTAATTTTTGTATGTTGACATTCATCAGTAAAAATTTCCAGATTTTTGGAATGGTTTGGGAGGTTCTGATTAGGTTGGACTTTCCTAAGGAGGTGGATGGTACCGAATGGTTTTTATTGGTCTTAAGGAAGAATGCAACCCTGAAACTTGAAAAAAATCAATTTTTTTTTCTTTCAGTCTTCTGTTTATGATATGTAAAACGTTACTGTAAAATCGTTTTTTGATATTCGAAATCTTTACAAAGATACAGCAAAAAATAAGGAGCAAAGTTAGTTCAAACGAGGTCTGGCCGGATTTGATAATGTCGAGTGTTTCCTTTGTTATAATCATACTAGTTGAGAATAGTAATATTATGACTGACAAGAAAAGCAAAGAAGACCGTTTCCAAAAGGCAGATGGAGATCTGTATGGACCACGAATAGCAGATGAAAGGTAAAATTCAAAAATTTCAATCGTATAACAAAAAAAAAATATTTTTATAATAAAATATAATAATATGATATAAATATAATATAATATAATATAAAAATATATTTTAAAAACCACCTATTTCTCCAAAATGCTGCCATTTTCGTAGTTTTTCGATTTTTCAAAAAATCCTACGTTATGCTTTAGCATAACGTAGTATTATAATTTGAAAATCCCTTATGAAAAAAATTCTTTTTTTTCTGCAAGGGCCGAAGTCTAAGGCTGCCATCTCAAGTTTTTATTTTTTGGACTATTCTTCAAATGTATATCGATAACACACAAAAAATTAAAAGTGTCTACATTATTCGTTGTGTCATAAAGAAATTCTTAAATGCCTTTTTTATAGCGCTCAGTCCCTCCTGAAGTATAATCATGAAAGTATTTATGAACCCTTTTATTTGTTTATGATGGTCAGCTGCAAGAAAGAAATCTTATACAAAGCCTATTTTAAACGTTTTTTTTTTATTACCTAATCACTATAATGCTCAACAATAATTCCGTAAAAAGAAAAAACCAAAAATGAACATATTTGTACCATACAAATCCGGACTCTGCTCTTAAAATATAGACATGGAAAAATGAAGAAAATATACAACTTTATCATGTTCTCTCTCTCAAAAATCGAATCCACCAGCGATTCACCTTATCAAGAATCCTCCAAAGGGGTTAACACCGCGCGCCACCAAAAAAACGAAGCCACCTCCGTCTCCCAGCCACCCATGGCCCGCCCATAAAAAAGGGATCCCGAACACGTCGCGACAAACGACGTCGAAAAAGCCTGACCCCACAAAGAAAACCCTTCGCCATTAACGGGAGAACAAGCGCCACCGTGAAAAGCATCAGCAACCACCTCTCCGTCCAGAGGATCTCCCCTCTTTCTCCACCCGGTTGCGAATCGCGCGAAAAGCGGAAATTCCTTGCAGAAGTGTGAACGACGCCGTTTAAGTCGCGGCACTCCATATTTATACCATTAGAATCGGCGCGCACAGACGCCGCGGAACAACCCCCTCGTCCCGGCCGCGTTTTGTGCTCTTAATCCGCGCGCTGTCGAACCGAGGGGCGGCGCACGTCGAACCCCCGGGGCGGAGGCGGAGGGGCGCGACGGGTGGCCGAGGAACACCGTGTTTTCCCACTAATTGCTAAATGCTAATGTACGCACACGCTTTGGCGACGACTACTTTCGCCCTGGTGCGGGAGGACATTATCCGCGACCGAGCGCCTCGCGATATCCGCGCGGACCTCGCTCCCGCCATCCGCTTCCGCTCTGCGCCCCGGGGACCCCCTACCCGCGCGATCGGTATTTGCATTTTCATCCTCTGCCCCGCGCGCGCACCGCGCCGCGGCCTCGGGATTAATCATTCCGGATCGCTACTCGCTGATTTATGAAAATGGAAGAGCGCGAGACGATGAGATTCACCGCGTCGACGACGATAACGCCGGGGATGTTTATCGCGGGGATCAAAGGGGGCGGGAACGCGGCCCTTTGTGCCCGGCTGAAAATTTTCGAGGAGCTTTTTGGTTTTACTGCGGGTGTATTGTGTTCGGGTGCAACGGGGGCCTGGATTTTGTTTGCGCAGCGGTGGAGTTTTCGAGTCTGCAACGGAAAAACGAGGTGGAGGTTCGAAATTTATAATGGTAGAAAGTAACATTAATATGAGTAGATATTTGGACAAATTTTATGGGAATAATAAGCCTGCAATAGTGGGAATTTATTTTTGAAAATGAAGTGAAGTTGCGAGCAAGTTTGAAGGGTTGGTAATATCACGAACTAGCCTTTGCCCGCGGCGTCGCCGGCATGGATTTTGTTTTAAAATTTGACTAATTTTTGAGCTGTTGAAGCTGATGGATCTGAGCTTTTATGTTAAAACTAATTTAGCAATAAATATACATTTTAAAAAAAGGGTATGGAAAGAAAACCTAACACTACAACTTGTAATTAAACTAAAAAACTAACCCAATTCATAAATAAAACATTCAACAAATACCAAATTAAGTAGCAAAATCAGAATTCAAGAATCAAGCACAAATCGTCAAATAGAATGGTAGCTCCATAGGTCCATACGTAAAATGTCGCAGGAAACGTACAGTTTTTATAGCTCTCGCCGGTTTAACATCGCTATTTATAGTATATTCCAATGCAAACGATACCATATCGCGTTGTAAAATACTAACAGTATCATCTACTGACACTTTATTAAACTGTCTTACCCCATAAAGAATTATATCACTGTTATTTTTATCGTATTTTCAATTTTTTTTAATATATTATTTTAGAAATCGACTATTTATCGACTTTATAAAACTTATGTTTTTTGTATTTTATTCTTACGATTTTTATATCTTGGATATTTTAGTTGCTAATTTATATTAAACTCAAACATAATTATAATAGTTTTTGTGAGCAATAAATCAATACAATATAATACAAATCTGAAAGTGTGTGTAACAAACATACAACGTCTTCATGACTTAATTACCGAAACGATTTCAATTAAATGTGGCACAGAGGTAGCCTGAAGATTGAACCTAGGACAGTTGGTTTTCCATTTTTTATTAAGTGGCTCCCACTCGAAAGACTAATCAATTTTTCGGGATAAAAAGTATTCTATGTCACAAATTTCATTGAAATCAGTTCAGCTGTGAAAAGGTAACAAACAGACAAACACACTTTTGGATTTATAATATTAGTATGGATTGGTATCTTCTGCATCTGCAGTTTTAACGAAATTTTGGTTTTGAGTGTTTTTAAATCTATTTTCGATACTATTGTATCGAAGAATTTTATTATGAAAAATAAAAGAAATATTTGCTATTTTTTTACATAATTACTAGACTCCGGATTTTATGCATTTATGGCAAAACTAAATACTAAGTATCCAAAAAATCTACGGGACTATTAACATGTGGCAAAATATGCAGGAAATTAAAAATATAATTCAAGTTAGAATATTTAGAAAATTAAACATATTATTATTTATTATTCCTTATTTGTGCTTGTGAAAATCTTATTTTGCATACAAATTCGCAGTCTAATAATTAGACTAGTGTCTCGATTATCTGAGGTGATATGGACCGAGCCCACTTAGGACAATCGAAAACTCGGATAATACGGAAGGGTCGATGGGTATAGTATAAATAAATCGTGTAATAAAACTACATAAATATTCTCGTAATGTAATATTGCACATATATTTAAATTTAATTAACTGTTGAATTGAGTCAAAGTATAATTTACTGCCTTAACCAAACCTGACTATTTATACTTTTGTACTCTTTACCACAGTTCAGATTATAGTAATTTTATGTATTTTTATAAATGTGTAGTTTTATTAAGCATTACCACATTTTTAGTCGCTTTCTATGTTTATACACAACAGTTAAATATACAGAGAAATATAAAATATTAGTTGACATCGGCCCTTTACGACATTTTTATTCACAGCACCTCGGATAATACAGAACTTCGGATACTCGAGATAACCGATAATTTCGGATAACCGAGACTTCACTGTAATTGAAACCACTTACAATGCAAAATTAGGTTAGAATGGTCAGTTCCTTTGCTTTTTCGTATAATTTCATTTTTGTCAGATACTTACGTGGTATTAGAATGAAGGTATGTGTATAGATTTTCCTGCAAATTTGTAATTTCAGAACAAATTGTAGAGGAAAAATAATACTAACAAGGAGACCCTACAGTGTGTACTCCTTGGATTTTAATGAAACTTTAGTCAATGATTCTAGAGGATATATGATGACATTTTGTAGAATATTTTGCGCCAATGCGCATGTTTTCAAAAAGCACCTGGCTCGTAAGATGTATAGAATCACAGGTACATTGATTAAAGTTATTTGTGTTATACTTGCGATATACTTTTTCAAGAATATATGATTAGATACATATTTATAAACAGCTCTAATACGCATAAAATAAAAGTGAAGGAATTAAAATTGCTCAAAACAGAAAGTTGAAAAAAAAAAGAAACTTGGAACAAACCGGGATTCGAAATCTGGACCCTCGACTTACGAGCCATGTGCTTTTTCCATTGAGCTTTTTTTTCTTTCTTTTTTTTATAGTCTTTTAAACTTCATATTGTAATTGTTTATAAAAAATGCGCATTGGCGCAAAATATTCTACAGAATATCATCATATATCCTATATCATATATCCTATCATATATATCATCCTCTAGAATCATTCACTAAAGTTTCATTAAAATCCAAGGAGTACACACTGTAGGGTCTCCTTGTAAGAAATACTTCGGAGTATACAGGGTGATTCTCCCGCCAATGGACTTAAAGGCAGTGCTGCCGCCTAAACATTTACGTTTAGGTGACGGCATCGCGAAGCTCGAAACTTGAATCGCGAAACACGAAAACCCTGATTTTAAGAGGCCGATACTGATCTTGAGGTCCCGGTGATGGTGATTGCTGTAACAGAGACGGTTGTGTGCGTACGTGTGGGTACTGCAAACGAGAGTCTCACAATTGAAATACCTAAGAAAACACAATAAATCACCTCTTCATCGACAGATGAGTCTATGAAAACCGGGTTTTTGTTGCTATGTTTAGTGCTTTGAGTCCACTGGCGGGAGAATCACCCTGTATCTATAGTAGGGTGGAGCGAAAAAAACTTTTTTTCCACGATCAAATTCTAATAGTGCGGAAAAGTTGCCTACTCGACCCAACAGAACATGCAAAAAATTTCAACTGAATCGGATAATTTCTTCTGTGTGCACCAAAAGGCTTAATTTTCAAAATTTTAATAAAAAAAAAACTCACAAAAGTTCAACCTCCTTCCGTTGGTGGATTCTACCTTTTTTTTATCCAGAACCATATTTGTTGCGTAAATAAAGCAAAGAAACACTCGTGGCTGGTTTAGTAACGACAGGAATGGCTTATTGACACTTTAAACTTTAAAGTATCAAAAAATGCAGCTTGGCTCACTTTCCTAACGGAACAAGTAGCCCAGAACCCACCACGTGGAGGTAGCTGCACGTCGGGCTCCTTCTGGTTTTGTATTTTATTTCTTCGTTCTTTTTT
Source organism: Perdita meconis (assembly GCA_030770465.2). Taxonomy (NCBI): domain Eukaryota; kingdom Metazoa; phylum Arthropoda; class Insecta; order Hymenoptera; family Andrenidae; genus Perdita; species Perdita meconis. Next base: position 13,187,658 of record JASKOS020000009.1, on the reverse strand, counting down.
TTAATTTTATACAATTAAAAACTTTTTTTTTATTAAAATTTTGAAAATTAAGCCTTTTGGTGCACACAGAAGAAATTACCCGATTGAGCTGAAATTTTTTGCATGTTCTATTGGGTCAAGTAGGCAACTTTTCCGCACTATTAGAATTTGATCGTGGAAAAAAAGTTTTTTTCGCTCCACCCTAATGTATAGGCAACAGAATACAGATTTAAATTAATTGTTTCAAGAGTTTTAAATAAAGAATCTGCGAAAACAATGTTAATGTCAGTAACTAACAAACTAACAATGAAGTCTTATTGTCAGTTTTTGCAACACTCTGAAGAAAGTCCAGACCTACTTCAATACAAGCTGCAAGAAGGCGATCCATTAATCTTGTTACATGGCGAAACCATTGGAAAGCATTTCTCAAGTGAGCGCTGTCATTCTACGACCGAGTTGCCAATAATTCTCTGGAATCCACTTTAGTTAATTGGTACACTCTCGAGTAAACCAAGCCGTGTAAAGAAATGTAAAGAACTGAAATCGAATTAACGAAGAAATATAAATTCCAACAACATAAGTCACCAAAGTGGAATTTCTTGAAATTTATTCAACCCTTGCGAGGATTCCACAGTAAAACCTTAAAACCCTGATTATTTTCATGATTGAAAAAAATTGTTTGAGCGCGTTGAGCTTTCCCAAGTGTATTTCTGATCCTCACTGCGCCACCAACCCTGTTCAACAACCGCCCCTCACCCCCCAGGATCAGTCCGAGAATGATTAAACTGACGCGACGTCAGTTTCTTGCCCGTTCGAACGTTTTTCCTCGTGGTGGAACGGAGTCACGGTAGATAACCGGCGATGACCCCGAGCACGCCACTGACCCACCGTGCTGCCTGCGACTTATTATCGCGGTCAATTACCGGATTGCGAGTCAATTAACAAGCGGCACGAACCGTCGCGTCGCGGCAGCCGCATGCACCGACCCCCTTTTTGAAAATCGCGATTCCTACAGGTGTTCGCCGCCCCGCGGCAAGACGATCCTCTTTCCACCTTGTTACGATTTTATTAACGCCTCGGCTTCCGGTATCCTGCCGCGGGATTTTTGCATATAATGAGTGAAACGGGCTCGCGCCTCTGCGAACGCTTGTGGAATAACAGATAAGGGGGCTGGTGGGGAATTAGAGAGGAATTTGCTAGGGAGATTTGTGCTGGACGAAATGAGATAAAAAAGTAGTGGAATTTTTGAGATTTTGTTGGGTGATCCTTTGGAGTGCTGCATGTAGTAATTAGGGTTTATAATTAATGGTGTAAAAAATTTAGAAGTCTAGGAAGAAAGTTTTTTAGTACAGTATTTGAGGTTGTTGAATGGTATAATGGTGATTTTTTGTAGGTGAATTTGAAGTAATAATTGAGATTAATATTTAGTAGATGAAAGATAAGTTCCTTATAAATAAAGGAATGCTGAGAGAAATTATTTTTGGATGAAATTGGAATTAGTATCTTGGCATTACTCTTGAAATAGTAATTTCAGTTTTATATAAACCTATTAGCCGTTCTGAAATTACCACAGTAATCAGAGTAAAGTGGTCGGTATTAAGTAAAGTGGCCTAATTATTTATTAAGCATGATTTATTTCTCATGAAAATGGGTTCTAATCGCCGGTAGCTGCAATTAATCCCACAGGAAATTCTAACAAACCTTATTAGGTATTCTTATTCATTTTATATTTAATCGTGTGATTCATTTAGTTAGAGACAGACTTGTTTTGGAAAATTTTCTTCAGAAACTGGTATAGTAGAAACTCGACTACCCATTTCTTAATTATCCTCTATTTTTATTGTTTAGAGTTTTAATTATTTTATATACCGGATATCGAACTGCAGTACAGCTTCGAGTAAAATATGTATAATAACTGTTTGTAATAATTCTTAGTATTTTATATTATAAATGGGTTACTTTGAGTCTCAATTATTATATGTTTAAATTTATGTGTTTCAAATAATAAAAGTGCCTACAGTAAAATCTCTAGTAAAGCATAATTAAAGAAATGTGTCAGTTTTAATTCCGATACAGAATCAATTAATCGAAGTTCGACTGTAATTAAGGATTACACAGGATAAATGTGCTCCGATTGATTACTGTAAAAACTAGGGTAATGGTCCATATTAATGAGCCTGTACCTATTAGTGTGCCTCTGAACTTAATTAAATTGTAAAAAAGAATATCGCTAAGAAATAAAAGAAAAACATTTTTTTAAATAAAGTCAAAGTATTAAACTTAACGAAAGGAAATGTTTTTTTTTTCATTTCTAAAGGGATTCCTGTTTTCTAACTTATTTAAACGTAAGGGCACACTGATAGGTTCAGGCTCACTAATAGGGACCAGTACCCTAGTTCGATTAATATCGTGTTTGAGCTCATTTTCATGGAAAAATCACGAAAATGCATTAGTGTTATTTTAACGTTTGCTGAACTCAGAGTTAGAATCAAGGGAACGAATTTGTAATACACACATCGAATCCGTAAGATATTAAATTCAGTCAGAAACAACATTCAAAGTCAATAAAATAAAATCGCCATTACGAGAATAGCTTCATTATTCATTGCTATAAGCACATTTTATCGGGGAACAAATCTCGTTTTAGACGACGAATTTTACTCATGATTCAAAGTAATGTATAAACAATATCCGCAAACACGCAAGTTTATTTATGGACGAAGTAGCAGAATATCAACGACCGCCTAAAGAAGTGCGTTGAAGACGGATAATTTAAATTCAGCCACTCAGGTTCGTAATTCATTGTAGAAATCCCAAGGAGATTCTCCGTTTCCTCATTCTTCACCAAGGAGTCAAGGAGTGGCTCAGATACAACTGAAGTTCTCCCTGAAGTATCTCCTAAAATCGAAAGCCACGAATCTCCTTCGCAATTCTAATCTCTCCGCCTCCGCCTCCAAGCATCCCGCTTCCGACAAGCGACTGCGATAACGGCTCGCCATATTTCAAGACCACCGTGCACAACCGACAATGTCAATGGACTGACGAGCTGCTGTCAAGCTTCGCAACGAGAACGAGGCCCGCGCGTCACCCCGAAGCAGCGTCGCGTTCTCGTGCTCCCCGACGTAATTACATGGAACGTCAAGGCCTCGGCGAACGCGCCAAAGACAAGATCCCCGGGCGCGATAGCCGAGGAATTGGTGAATTAACATCGGGTCAGAGGGATTCGAGGAGTCGTTATCCAGCCGTTCGCGAAACACGCGCGTCGTGGAAACGCGCGGTTCCTCCGATTATAAATAGAAAAGACGATTTCCAGCGGTTGCGCGCATCCAGCGCGTTGGGAATTCGGTATCTGGATTGTGTCGCCCGCGGAACTCTCGTTCAAACAAATCCGAGCCTCGGGGTGTCCCCCGAAACCCGTCACGCGGCTCCATAACAAGGATGCAGAAGGTTGCCTGGCTGGCATCTATTGGGAGCACGGGGGGAAGGGACCCGACGCGCCATTAACGCCAATTGTGGTTTCATTAATTTCCATCCGCGCTTTCGTGCGTTTAACGCTCCTCGCCGAAGGTGACGGCCAGAAATTCCGAATCAGGGCCCCTCTACCCCCACTCTGATTCCGGGCACCATGTTCCTTTAGGATTATATCGGGGAACTGGATCCAAGTTGCTGAGACTTGGAGAAGTTCTTCAGAGGAATGTGAAGTAGAACTGGTGATTTTTATGGGATTTTCTAATTTATTTAGTTGGTTTTTTGTTTGTGGTTCACACTTTTGGCCGGATTCTTTGATTTTAACGTTTAATTAGGGGACAGTTTTAGGGTACGAATGAATTTTAATTGTTTTTCGGGAACGAGACTCTTGAATCAGTGTGTTGATATAGCGTGAAGTGTAAGGAGTAAATTGTAAGAATTTTTTAAATTTGGAAATATGTAGGAAGGTTTGTTCTGGTTTTGGAATTTGTGTTTTTCGATATTTTGTTATACACGATCTTGGGATTGTATTATTATAATAATTTCTTAAAGTATTTGTAGAATTATAGGAAAATAGTTTTGATATTTCTTGTATGATTCAGTTGAATATTTGTATTATTTTTTTTAATTTGAATATTCCTTTCAATTAAGTACTAACAGTTTGTCATATTCTCAGACAGTATGTTATAGTTGAATAGTCATAGTAAAATGTTATAGTAAAATATTTCTTGTATTTCTAATGTGAAACTTTAATTCAAACTTCTGTATCTTCAAAAATGTTTACAATATTTAGAGTGTAAGGAGTTTAATATATGCTTGCGTAGTCAGTTTGGACAAATTTTGTAAATTTTAATTTTTGGTTCTGCGATATTTGCATATAAATCTAGAGATTTCTTTCTTTATTTATTATTCATAATAATGTTTTCCTGCAAGTCAGTTAAATAAATATATATTACAATTTCCTCAAAATATTCTCACCTTTCACTGACAAACAACTGATTACTCATATAATTATTCAAAGCTTTATATCTTCTTAAATATTTCAATTTGTGTTATATAATATATGTAAATTTCTGATTAATTGTATAATTTCTTAGAAAAGTAAGTTTATAGTATTATATCTGTGTACGTATTATTTTTCAAGTGTTTACCACGAAGTGTTACCATAATTAACTTACGTAATGTACACGTTTGTATATTTGATGAGTTTTTAATTCATAATTTTGATTAAAAAAGTGCTAAATATTTATTGCTAAGATTCCTCAATCTTGAATTCTCTTGTCCATTTCTGACTACTTTTTATGATTCACTCCTAAAATTAAATTAATCCCTTCACCTGCCTCAAAAATTAACCTTTTGCATTCGGGAAATTCCAAATTCGCCTTCATTTTGTCACCTGAAATTCGCCACTCGAGTGCAAAGGGATAAATTCTGTCTCAAAGAAAATTCTTGTCGAACCTACTAATTCTCCTAAAAAATTACAACTCTTCTAATGTAATTTCCAAAAGCTACTTCCCACGCGATTCCTCATAATCCTCCCACGCAGCTGAAAACAGTCTCCCATGAATCTCCCCCGACAGTCCTTCAAACACCAAAAGCTTTCACGATAAAATTCTCCAAGTAACCAGGACCGGCAGCTTAACGGCCTTGAAACGTCACCCGCCTAATCCACGGGGGCCACGAAACCATCAATCACTCGAATTCACTTTAACCGCGCAATTAAGCTTACGCGAGTCTCCCTTTTCGATCGTCCTTTCTTCAGCGCGGGATCGTCGGTGTAGCGGAACCGATAAGGGTACCGGTGAACGATAATCGACGGCATATCGACAATCGACGACGTCAAATGCTGCGTGGCGAAAGTCGCGAGAGAGACTTTCGAGAGACTATTGCGGATATCGTTATATCTAGCTCGTCGGGGTGGCGTTGGTTTTGCGCACCGGCCGTGCGGATTCAAAGACGACGTAATTGCATCTCGTGCGCAATATACGCTACTTACGTATCTCTTAATTAATTCGTGCCTCGCCCCGCCCGGTAATTATTTCCATATCGCCAGACACGTACCCCCGTGACCCTCCTCGGGGGGTGACTGTGTCGCCTCGACGACGACAATGACGCCGACGCTGAGGACCACCAAGGCGTCAGCGACGGGCGCTGCCGGCGGTCGTTCCGGATCTCTCACTCGAAAATCTTCTTGAGGACTTGCAAACCCTCTTTCTGCTCATTCCATTGTTCTTTATAATCTTTCAAAATTTTAGTTGTCAAAGAAATTTTGGTTTCTGGGAGATTTTAGGAATTTTTACAAGGCTCTACCTCTTTCTGTGGAGGAAGTTATTTGTGTCTACAGATTTTAAGAAATTGGATTTTAAAAATTAAATCTTCGTGATCTTTTCTTGGGTTCTGTAGTGCAAAAATAAAAAATAATACAAGTAACCAAAGAACAAATAATGATTTCAAGTTTTCCAGACGAGTTAATCCTAGGTAATTACAGCGCAAGGTTACTCAAATTTAAGGCTGGTTCAGACACGTTTAGTAATTTAGTCGAGTGGCAAGTAGCTACATTGTTTTACTAAAGTACTCGACTAAATTTTGGTGTTCATAGTAAATTACTAAAATACTTGCCGCTCGAGTAAATTACTAAACGTACCTAAATCAGCTTTAAGCTTCCAATAAATTTGAGGAGGAACTATACAGAGAAATAATACAGGGTGACCCAAAAACATAGTGTAGGAAGTCCTTGAAGGGTTGAAAAAATTCCTGAGGTGATATCAAATAACTTTTTCCTTTAGTCAAAATGTTCGGAGAGGCTTTGTTAACGAGTTAATAACGAAAAATACAGATGAATCGGAAAGCAAATAAAACGGACTAGTTCCAATGCGGACGATCGAGGGCCAATGCTATATTTACAGTTGCAGCCAATGGCGAAATTCGTCCTCTGTACTCGCGCTCTGATTGGTCGAGAGTTTTCGATAACTTCTCGTTAACAAAGCCTCCGAGGACATTTTCGCTAAGGAAAAAGTTGTTTCAAATCACTCTCAGAATTACTCCTTTCAAGAAACTGCACCAATTTCGTTACACTCTGTATTTAAATTAAATCACCAGTAGAATAATAAGAAATATACATTTATAAAATGACAGTTCAGTGAAAATTGTACTGGAGCAATAATTTCTAATCAACTACCAGCGGCTCTTAATGCTGATGAATATTTGATAAGAACTGAGAACTTGGGTCACGCGTTCGAAGTGATTCGACGTGTCTTGAGGCCATCACTAGGGAGAGCCAGGGACTCCAGGGACACCGTCGAGAATATCGAGCATTTCCAACCTCAGCCACCGTATCGCTCTACACGTCGCGCTCCCTCTCTTTCTCCTTCTCTCCCTCCCTCTTCTCTTTTTATTCGTAATTAATTACGCGGCAACGAGATACACCGCGACGGGAAGCGACTAAAAAATGCTTATCGCCGCGAGACAATTATGCTTCACGAGCGCGAACGGTATTTATGGGGCTCCGTATCGACCATGGCACCCGCTAATCGGCCGAGTATTATTAGCTTCGCTGATTTCGCTTCGCGTCGACGCCTTTTTATAGCGCATTGTTATTTCGTTTATTCTTTGTTTGGAAAACGGATTTCAATTTGTAAAGTAGCATGTGTCCTTGGTAATTTGCGGAAGAAAAATTTATTTTGCACTTTGATATTCAAAAGTAAAAGAACATGGAAAGAAATAGAGATTAATGTCATAAAGCATTTAAAGGGGACATTAATCTTCTTTATTGTAAATTTTATTATAAAAATGTTGCAGAGAAATTTGAGGTTTTCTAAAAGGACCCTAAATTGAGAAATCTACTCATTTTTCCATATTTCTAGTAATTTTATCTTCTTTGTTTCAAATTTCAATCGTAAAATGTAGCTTATTTCTATTGTGAAAATTCCATTTTTAAAAATATAGTCTTTCAAAGATCGAATTTTATGTTAAAAATGGAACAAATTCTTTTTCCATTTTGCTAATTTAATGCGAAATCTTTTTACCATAGCGATGATATCTAACTTTTTTATTCTTAATATTTATAATTTATAATTTTTTACGTTTCATTATTATGTTTGTCAGTAATATACTTCATGTTTAAATAAATAAAATTCACATATAGCTAGTCAGAAAAGTCTACTTACCCTATAAAAATTTGGATACGTCGAGAAATATAAAATTTTGAATGAAGAATTCATTGAACTCACTTATGATAATTACTATCATGAATTAGAAACAGTATACAAGTTGTCATAATTACCACGATTGCCACAGATGATTGAAAATTTATGTACTATCTCTTAAAACAAAAGAATTTCTCATAAGAATGTTTCTAAATATTTAATATCCTATTTTCTAAATATTGTAACTATACATATTATCCATTTTTGTATATTTAGAATGGCCATAAAAGCATGAAAATCTGCAATAGGGTAAGAAGTATAAATATGAAAAAAGTACAAGAATACGCAATGATGCAAATATGTATAAAATACTAAAAATAAGATATGTGTTACCGAAATCAGAAAATAAGTGAAATTTTACTTAAATACAAATTCTTAATAAGTATTTATAAAAATATTAATTTGCACAAAAATCTGCAGTGTAATAATAATACAAATACAATATTGCAAGAAATATTTATAATATCCAAAATATTACAAGACTTTTCTGACAAATTAATTCTTGAAAAAAAGAAGAAATATAAAAAGTTTCAGTAAATAAATATAAAAAAAAATTAAATGTCCTGTTCTCTCTCATTTTCCGAACAAATGACTACTGAAAGGCGATCGAAAAAAGACTCCAACAACCAACAACCGTCCTGCATTCTATCTTCATTTATTCATGGAATACAAGATAGCGATCGGATTTCTCCAACATTTCCATACAGTAACGCGCACATACAAGATCCCTCGCTGAAAGATCGCCCGCTTTTAATAAAGTCCATCCCAGGACGCGATCGCAAAGCCATTCTACGGGGGTCGTCTAGTATCACAATTAATCGAATTCACGTCACATTCCGGCGGCCACACCTTGGAGCACGGTGGAAACCGCCTCGCCGGTGTGTGCAATGTAATATTTACATTTCAATTACGCTAATACCGTGTCACCTACGTGGGGGAAAGGTAGCTACGATCGCCTATCGCGATCATAGCGAGGCAATCTTTGCCTCCGTCAGGGGAGAGGGGGCGCGCCTCGATGGGATCGGAACCTCGATTCTTCGGCGATCGAGAGGATTGATGACGCAGGCGCGCCCCGTTCGAGTGCCAAATATCGTTCGCCTGTCGCTGGATGATCGACGATCTCGCGCGTGCGAAAATAGTCCCTGAAATGAACGACAGTCGAGTTAGAAGCGGTCAGTCGATTTTGGTTCTTTGCTTTCGTTACCTTCTTCGTCGCGTCGACGATTCCATCGGTCCGCCTCGGGTTATGGGCAATAAAGGATACAAGAAAATGAATCCGTAAAACATTCAGCGAAGCGCGCTCTATGCAACCGGCTATAATGCAAGCCACCGACGTGAAGGAACAAAAGAATCGCCTGTAGCAGGCCTAGCCGTGGCTCGTGTCCAACAAACGGAAGAGTCGAAACGATGCAGTCGTGTCGCAGGGTTTAATACCAAGTTGGACGAACGTGTGTCTGTGAGCGGAACAGAGATCTGCTCCATTCTTATATAGACTCTTCGTCCGCTTACGTAACCTTTGCAACTTCGCATTTTGCGGATGCTCCGATGCGTAAGGGACTTTCTGATCCCCTCTTTTGATTTTACAAGGCGATTTCGCATCAGAATTGACGTATTGTTTTAAATATACTATTTGATGGGGGTTCAGGTAATGTGTTAAGTTGAACTCATACTGATTGACCTTTTTTTTATAGGTAATATTTATTGGAATTGTGTGCTGCGGTGGACTTTGTTTTCGTAGGTAGCCACGCGTATTGGATTGTAAAAAAGGAAATTAGATTTGTTTAGAAATGTTTGGGAAATAGCTTTGGACGATGTTCAACTTTGCATCTGTTTTCCGCGGGGAGACCGAAAGCGTTTTATGAGAGTTTGCCTCAGACGTAACTCTTCACGTCGTTTATCAAAAATGTCTTCTTCGATGATGGATATATCTTATCCGTGTTTCTGGTTCACAAAGAAAATTTAATTTAGGAGGATTCTTGGTTTATTCTTCCTCGGAGTAAGATAATTTTTGCGGTAATTATTCTCTGTGTCATTTATCAAAAGTATTTGAATATTAGATATACCTCTTCTGGATTTTTAACAACATTTTTATATTATTTAAGGGAAATTTAATCTTGCTGAGTTTTCTTCAAATGTAGCTCTCATTTTAGTGACTTTGTATATGATTTATCAGAAATATCTGATTGAAATCCTTTTTCTTGTATAGTTATTTACAAAGTATTCTGTTTTCAATGATAAATACATCTTTTGATTCTATCTCTTCACATGGTTTTTCAAAAATACCTATTTTGTGATAGGTATACCTGTCTTTCTTAGTTCCCAAAGAAAATGAAATTTATGAGAAACCTTGTTTTATTATATCTTTCACTCTTCCTCAGACACATGTAATTGTTAGATTAATTATTTTTTACGTCATTTATCAAAAATATTTTCTTAAATATTAAATACATCTCTCCTGGAGTTTTAACGAGATTTCTATATTTATCTTCTTCAAACCTAACTCTCATATTCATTAGTCTGAAGTTCATTAATTTCAAACCCTGATAATTTATTAAAAATACCATCAAATTACAGATGCACTTTTTTAGCTTTCTGTTTTTCGGAAATGAAGAAAGTTCAATGTACTAAAATTCTTCTCTCAGTGCAGTTATTTATAAAATATCCCCTTTTCAATCAATTGTCCCCTGATTCCTTATAAAATTTGTACATCTCTCAAAGAAAGTTAAATCTTCATGAGCCTTCTTTGGACCCAAGTTTCATAATCTTCTCCAATAATAGATGACTTTTGTCCTCTATTAAAAATCTCCATCAGATCTAATTTTCGGATGCATAGCTGTCATGCATGATTATCTCATTTATAGAAAGTTCCTTCTTCGATAATATCTTCTTTTATCGGATGAGAAAATCGAATCTACTGAAAAGTCCACATGTCTTGGTATAAGATTCTTCAACAATAGGAATGCTTGTTGCAATCTTCCTATTCAACAAGGAAATTGAATCTGCAAAAATTCCTCCCTTAAAATATTTTCCAATATTCCTCGGACTCAATTCTTATATTAATTGCTACATCATCTTTCGAAAATTCCTTCTTCAATAAAAGGAACGTTTCCTCCAAATTCTTCATAAAATCTGTATTCCTTTCAAAGAAAGTTAAATCTCCACGAATGTCCTATATACTTCATAGCAATTACTGTCCATAAAGTTTATCAAAAACATTTCCTTCAACAATATCGATATTAATTACTTTCTTCCAGTTCTTTTATTCAATAAGAAAATTGAATCTACTAAAATCCCTGCTTTAATGTAAGATCCTTGACAAAAATCTCTCTCAGACCTAACTATCAAGTGAGTCATTTTCTATTCAAGTTATAAAAAATTCCTTTTTCAACGATAGATACATCTTTTTCTGATTCCTAACACAATCTATACATCCCTAAAAAATAGAATCTCCATGAGACTCTCTCAGACCTAATTCTCGCTTCAGCTTTAGTACAACTTTCACAATCCTGGTCAAAAACACCTTCATCAAGCATAGATAAGAACTCTCTGTAAGCCTTTCTGTCCAATAAAAAAATTGTATCTCCTAAAATATCATGCATCAGTATAAAATCCTCTAGCAGCAATTTTCCTCGCATCAATTACTCTTCAATTCATTCCGCACCAATTACTTTTTCAACACCGAATACACTTTCTTCCAGTCCTATCGCTCAAAGAAAATTGAATTACCCAAACCGTATGCCTTACCATGAAAGCCTTTAAATCCATTAATGACCCTTTTTAAGTCCCATCTCATCCTTCAGATCATCTAACAAAAATACCTCCACCAATACCCTTTCCCTAACGCAACCGACACCCCTAAAACAGGGCACATGATCAACAATCCGCCTCCACCTCCCTGCATCCTCCTCAGTTACTGACGGATCGGCTTCCACTTTCCAGCGATCCCCGCCTCGCGTCGGCTCTCAGAATTCCACCCTGCGCGATGCCATAGTGTTCGAAAGGATCCTTCCCATAAACAAAAGTCTCCTCCTTGAGTCCTCCCTTGATCTTCGGCGGAGTGGAAGTCCTGGCAGGCGTCGCGGAAGGACTATTCTTGGGACTGGAAATCCTGGCGGGCGTCGAAGACGGACTGTTCCTCGGCGTAACCTGACGGTTCCCGGAACCGTTCTGGGTATTAACGGGTTCGTTCGCGACGTTCAACCCCTGCAGCGCGTTGAAGCTCTGGAGGACGAGATGCGACGCGACCGACATCGTGAGCGGGTTCGCGAGGGGTACGGGCCCAGCGGCGGGTTTCTCGCTTCGGCCGTGCGACAGAGCGCCGCCCGATTGATTCTCCACTCGAGCCGCCGCCGGCACCATTACGACGGATTGATTTTCTACTCGAGACATTGATTGCACCGCGGATCGATTCTCCGCCCTCGGGCCGGCCGACCTCTCGCCCCGAGTCGGGGTCACCGTTTGCCCGTCCGCCTGACTCGACACCGCTGACCCCTCTGCCGACTTGTCGGTCTGCGTGGTCGGCAGCGCGGCGGCCGACTGGCTCCTCTTCGCGGCTTCGGTTCCGCTTCCGTTTTGGAGCGGCGAGGCGGCAACGGCCGGAAACGGGGCGGTCTGCGAGCGATGCTTCCGTGCCGGGATCTGCGGGCTCCGCGGCGAACTTCGTGCCTGGAGTTCGGAGCTCGGCGAAGTTTCCTCGCCCCCAGGATTGCGAAGTCCGCCGCCTCCGGCGTCTTGAGGGGCCAAGCCGTTCGAATTATTGAGCCGGCCGTTCGCATTAGGTATCGATTTACCGTTCTCCTCGCCGGGATCGGGTTTCCGTATCATCAAGTTGGTTCCGTTCGTGGCAATGGCTAAGCTGGGGTCGCCGTTGGGAAAGCTGGCGAATCGGGCGACGGTCTCCCGTTCCTCGGCCACCTGCGGCGCAAAGGGGATCTTCCTCCCCGTCGGCTTCGTGGAGGTTCTTCTTCTAGTCGTCGAACCGTTGGATCTGCTGGTGCGTCTCTTCTTATCCGCCTTGACGACGGGCCTCGTCTCCGGGAAGTGTCTTCCTTTCATTGTACTGGGTTCTTCATCTTCCTCGTACGCGCGGATGTCCTCGTTGACGTCCGACTCGTCTTCTTCATACTCCTCCGCGATCGTACTAGCCTGGATCCACTCGCGGATCCTGTCCTTCTTCTTCGTCCGATCGACCGTAGTCTCGATCCCGTACGTGGTCAGGGTGTGAAGAAGCTGGTTCTTCTCCTCCAGGGAGCTGTGGAAGCTGTACATCGAGGGGCAGAGCTCGTCCCTCTCGTCGGCGCCACCTGTGCAAACGCTTGAATCAATGAAGCGGATCTCAGGAATGGGCGGAGAGGCAGAGGCTCCCTTTAATTTGGATCGATTGTTACCGTTCAAGGCCTTCTCCGCGCCGAGCTTCGCCAGCCACCTGTCCTCCAGGTATTTGTTTACCTCCAAGACGCTGACGGGTCGCTTTTCTGCCTTCGGGTCCAACAGTCGCTTGAACATCCTGAGGAACCGAGAGGATCGTTAGAACCGCCGGAAATTAAACGAGCATCGGTGGAAGTTTGATAAAGACGGTGTGTTTTAGGGATGGTGGGTGGTCTGTGTCTGGGTGGAGAAGGGTGTAGGAAAGTGGTGGTAGATTTCAGTTTTATGATATAGTATCTTGACTGATTTGAAGTGGATTTATTGGAATTTTTTAAGCATTTGTGGAGATTTTAGTCTGTGATGAAGTTGGTTTTAATATGTGTGATTTTTTTGTAGGCTGTTTTGTAATGGGTTTTGTTAGAATTTTCTGTGAATAACGTTTATAATTATCTAAATTAGTGTTAATTGTAAAAAGGTAAGGCAGAAATCTTAGTATAAAACATAAGAAGTTGTTCTACGTAAAATTATAGGGGAAGGTTTTGGAGTAATATTTTTTTACCTGGGGCTTCGTTTTCGAGAAAATCGATTTTGATGAATATTTCAATTGAAACATTCTTGAAGAGTTCCAAAAATGAAAAAGCGACATCCTCGAAAACCATGTCATGAATAAAAATATACTACATTTTTTATACACAAGTTGATAATTAATGTGTTAAATAATATTAAGTACTATGCTAAACTAAAAAAAGTGAATAAACCATTATATTTTTGTACACATTCCTTTTTTGTAGACATTTCTTAATTCAATTATCCTAATGGTAATCCCGAAAAAACGTTTTACAGTCATTTGGATTCGTAAAATTCTAAAAGTAAAATTGCAAAGGTAGTTTCTTATTTTATTCCACAAGAAACAGCGGTCTTCGAAAGAGTGAGATATAAAAGTAGAGGCTTCACACTTCTAAATCAGTTCAGGTAAACTATGACATGATATTTTTTTAGAATGTTATAGGAGTTCAAAGATCATCAATTTTTCTGTCTACATTTAGCGATTCTTTAAAATTTTTTAAATATGATTTCTTCGAATAAAATTAATTTTTCTGTTTTCATTTTTAATCCTTAATTAGTTTTCATATACAGGGTGCGCCAAAAGTATGGAAACGGTCAAATATTTCGAAAACGGGACATTTTTGAGAAAAATGTTTTAGAGTAATGTTTTAGGGTTTTAAACATTCTATTGAACGGTCGTATCCGTTTGACCTTCAGAGGAACGGTCAAGGTGACGTCAAGGTCAACATGATTTTTTTAAATGGAACACCCCATTTTTGATTATGCAGTGTTAAAGCTGACGATGAGACCTTTTCAAAACACTAGCTGATGATCTATTTCTGTTGAAAAATACTTGAGTACTGAACTTTAAATGTATCGAGACTGTCAGGCTTATTGTTAGTATTATGTCGTTTTATGTTAGAATTAATGTCGTTGGGTAGTAGTAGTAACATCGGATTTCGATGGTATTTCTAGCGTATGTGCAGTAACATCTTTAAGGTGCGATTTCGGCCGAGTCATGTGTCAAACACTGGAATGATCATTGTACACAAGCGAGAGTCTATTTCTTCATTCTCAACACTCGGAACTCAGGCAATTCTCAACAGAAATAGAGCATCAGCTAGTGCTTTGAAAATGTCTTATCCTAAGCTTTAACATTGCATAATCAAAAATGGGGTATTCCATTTAAAAAAATCATGTTGACCTTGACGTCACTTTGACCGTTCCTCTGAAGATCAAACGGATACGACCGTTCAATAGAATTCTTAAAACCCTAGAACATTACTCTAATACATTTTTCTCAAAAATGTTCCGTTTACGAAATATTTGACCGTTTCCATACTTTTGGCGCACCTTATATAGTATATTTCATATACAGGGTGTAACAAAAATGTTGCAGTTCCTCGAAAGGGGTAATTCCTGAGGTGATTTTAAACAACTTTTTCCTTAGCGAAAATGTTACGTGGGGCTTTGTTAACGAGTTATTAACGAAAAACACCGACCAATTACGGAGCGAGTACAGCGGATTAATGATGACGCGGATGATGACGGGCCAATGCTACTCGCAGCTGGAGCCCGCGCTAAAATTCATCCACTGTATTCGTGCCTCTGTTGGTCGATGTTTTTCGTTCATAACTCGTTAACAAAGCCACACCTAACATTTTCGCTAAGGAAAAAGTTATTTAAAATCACCTCAGGAACTACCCCTTTCCAGGAACTGCAACATTTTTGTTACACCCTATATAGACTAAAGCACTCTCAAAGTGTTGCAAAAATTCGGTTTATGTTTGCTCAGAAACAAATTCTCAAATAACTACAATTATTATAGCATTCTAAACGAAAAAATCATAATTTCCTATAAAATTTAATATACAATAATTTCTTTCAAAAATCAAAAGAAATTAAAAAGGAAGAATAATTCTAGGAAACAGAAAAAATAGACTTCCATGAGACTCCCATGTTCCAAATAACTTTAAAACAGATTAAATTAATTTGGACTCTCCCCACCCTGTTTCTCCAACCCCTCTATCTCGATACATTTAATGACTCCGTTCTCTGTGACAACAAACTATTGAACCGCGTGTTGCATCCCGAAGCTTGCTTCGAAAACAAACCGAGTCTAAAAGAGAAGCGTCTCTCGTAGTTCCAGTCCCCGCCCTCCAAGAAAATGCAGTCTATAATTGTCCGCGAACCCTCTTGATTATTTTCCCGAGTAGAATCGATCCCCGAAACCCGTCCTCAATTTATTAACTTCCTCCTCGCGTACCGCAAAGTGCATTTTCATCGCATCCATCGATTCCCAACGCGTTCCGCTCGAATAATTCATCCATTCGCCGTGACTCAACCGAGTTGAAAGAACGATTACGACTCGGTTAATCAAGAGAGTTCCGCGTGATTCGTGCGCTGGCCGGCGCCAGACGCGCGAAGAGAAAGAGACTGACCTCTGCGCCCGCGAGCTGATCAGCTGAAATAATTTCGGTTTCTTGGCTATGTTCAGCGTTGCGTTGTGCCAGTTCAGATATCTGGTGTACCGTGGATCGTCGGACGCCGCCTTCTGCCACGGCAGGCATCCGGTCAGGCAGACAAATAGGACAATGCCGAATTGCCAGACGTCGTGCGACGTGAGCGCCCTGAAAACACGGTGAAACGTAATACGGCTGGATGGGCAGCACGCGAGAGCCTGCCGTTGTCATTCGTGCCCGCGCGACCCCGCGACCCTAATGATACCCCATTGTCACCTTTTCAACCACTAGACACCTCGGCCCCCCCCCTCCTCGTTTATTCCTTTCGGTTTTGTTTCGTTTCGTGAGCTGGGAACTTGAGTTCGGCGAATTTCACTTGCAGCTTTTGTTTTCTTCGGAGCAAGAGTGAAAGAGGAGGGGGAAATCGTCCCGAGAATTCTGGTTTTGGGAACGCCTGACCCGGATGGGGGTCAGGGTACCGGGGATCTCGAATAATTGGCAAGAGAATCGGATTGCCTTTTTTTTTCAAAATTTTGATGTGTGATAGGGTAAACACGCCAGTGGATGGATGACATTCAATAGATAGATTTTAGATGAATCAATACTTATGAAAAAACTATGCTTTTAATTTATAGTTTTGCTTCCCCGTTTGTTGTTTCTTAATTTTCTTAAAAAATCTTTCATAATACCGTTCATTTACTGGTGATACAGTTTATGAGTACAATTTTCATTTAATGCTGTATGCGGCACATACAACAAACATTTTCTTTAATTTCTACATATTTGTATCCAAAGCTTTTAAATTTTTTTTTAGAAAATAAGTATTTCTAGACAAAACCTTAATACAAATGTCGGAACCGGCTAATTGTAAGTCGTGTATCTATTGGCTTGCTTGCTCTATAGATTGCGGATTTTTGTCGCGTTCATGACAAAACAAGTGTGCAAAAATTTATAAAGCTGTAATTTTATTATTTATATTTTTTCAGAAGAAGAAGATTTGTTAAGGTATTGAATAATACTAAGATAGTTGCAGTGTCTAGAAGTGGAAAGGTGGACAACAGTACTGTTGGAAACCCAGTATTTTTTTTAATGTGGACACTTCATAGTTTGCTGAAAAATTGCAAGTAAAGTTTTTCTTTTTTTTAAACATGAATCCTAAAAAGTCCCAATAATCCGATGCTGATTTATTTTTTAAACATGCAGAGAATGGCGATCGCATGTTTATATATTTAAACCTGCTATAGTCTTCAGCTTTTTTTCATAAACTTTGTTTCTTTAAATATTTGTTTCAGTTTTAATAAAAATATAAGAAAGTTAATGTTAATATCTACAGTATGTTGTGCCTTGATATTCTATAAACTATTCTATAAATGCCCATATTTAGAATAATGTGCTAATAACTGAAATTCTAATAAATCAGGCTTTTAAAATGAACGTAGCAAGGCTAAATATTTATGCATTTATACAGGACTTAAAAAAAGGTTTTAATGATATATGTAGCATTTTAAGATACGCATCAGATAGATAAAATTTAAGTTTTTTATATTTGATTCTTTTTTTTTTAGACATTAAAGTGATCTTGAATTTTTTTAAGGTCAATGCAAGATCAATTCAAGGTCATCACATAGGTCACTAAATTCGTCCTTCCGAAAAATTCAAGTTGACATTGATATCTAAAAAAATAAGGTACAAAAAAAATCAAGTTGCATCCATCTGATGCTTTCCTTAAAATACTATACAGGGTGTCCCAAGCTAAGTCCGGGAACCATTAAGGAGAGATTCCTGGGGTGATTCTAAACAACTTTTTCCTTCGTAAAAATGTCCTCGGAAACTTTGTTAACGAGTTACTAACGAAAAACACCGACCAATCGGGGAGCGAGTACAGCGGATTAAAGATGGCGCGGACGATGACGGGCCAATACTACTCACAGCTGAAGCCCGCGCTGAAATTCATACACTGTGTTCGTACTTCTATTGGTCGGTGTTTTTCGATAATAACTCGTTAACAAAGCCGCAACGAAAATTTTCGCTAAGGGAAAAGTTGTTTAAAATCACCCCAGGAATCTCCCCTTAACGGCTCCCGCACTTAGTTTCGGACACCCTGTATAATCCAATAAAACATTTTTGATACAACGTTTGAGGTAACGAGTTACTTTAGATAGAAATCCTTATCGACCTAATCATTAGGAGTCCTAATCGAATTTAGCAAATATTTAAATATTTAATTAATATAAAGTACAAATTGTATAAATTATTAAGTAGTATTTGTAATGAAGCAGGTTTAACCGAAACTTGAAACTCATTACTACTACTGGGAATCCAACAACACTCGAAAATTCCTCAAAACTCGATTTCGCTATAATTCCAATTCTTCTAACCAAAAAACCACTCGACCCAAAATATTAATTTCTGAACTATAATTTCGAGTAAACAGTATTTCTCATAACATTCAATGTTAAGTTATATTCAGCGCAGATCGACGCCAACGCCGCAGACCGACTTAAGCGGTTGTTAGAATAATAACAATAGACCCGACTTCCGCTTCCCACCCTCGACATTTCGCGATAATTTCTGGTAATGGTCAATCGTATAATTACTTGTACGTCTCGTCAGTGTCGATCTGCAATACCTCGGGCGGCGAGTACGGCAGCCACTCGTTGTGTCGTCGCACCACGGTGTTCACCCGCCTGGTCTCGCCGAAGTCGCAGAGCTTGATGCGCGAGAAATCGCTCCGGAACACGAGGACGTTGTCCAGTTTGATATCACGGTGCACCAGCTCGCGGCTGTGGATGTGATGCACCGCTGCAGCTAGCTGTCTGGCGACCCGTTTCGCGTGCAGCTCGCCTAGACCTGTCTCCGTCACGTTAGACGTCAGGTCTCCTGGAAATTGAATCGTCGATGACGAAAGTAGTCTTTCTCTTTTTTGTTGTTTTCGGTGTGATTGCTTTGAAACACTTTGTAGACCGATCGGAGAGATTTCCCCACTCTGCGATTCCTTTCTACGTGAACGGTTTGGAAAATTTCTCATTTCATTTGATGAGAAAAGAATTGTATATTTACTGGCCAATGTACATATTACATATACATAGTTGGACACAATTTGCGTAGTCAGCGATGTGTTGAGTATAATGTGCCAAAAAATAATGGCGCTCCGAATACGACTGAGTTACTAATTTTATAATATAATACAAATTGCACATATGGAAGTTACATGCAGGATCTATTAAAATTTAATCCTAAAAGCAGGAAGATATTTTTCCAAGCAGACAACATTTTTGGCTGATCGTTTATCAATGGTATTGTAACGAAAATTGGGAAGTGTCAAAAGTGTTTTATTTAAATTAATATATGGTTTTAGGTAGTGGTTTCAATGATTTAATACTACTTTGAGCTTTGCCCGGGATGCATAAATTTCTATCAGAGATCTAATTGTCATTTTTAACAGACTAAATGGCCCTTTGTGGTTTTAATACCCCGTTTCATTTGATCGATATTCCCGACTTCGCGGTTGGTCAGGAACAAAGAGACTCCACAGGGTTAATGTCAGCCTGCGGAGCATTTGGGAAAGCTCCGAGTGTAATTTTAGCCGATGCTTAATTGGAACAAGCGATCCAGACTCCACGCGACACGCGATAAATCAATCCAGCTCGCGTAAACGCGTCTCTGTTATATTCGTCGATGGTTTCCCTGGAAATTGAGTCGTTGTAAAAGAAATACCAAACATCACGCTTTAGAAAATACGAATAAGAAAATTGATAACAATTCTGGATATGGTCTTTTTCAAGATTAATATTTAAAAATATATGAATTATACACTTATAAAATTTACTGATATACATTATCATAGAAATATGATAGAAGCTTCACTAATCACTTAAAAATGTATACCTACAATATTTTTAGGAAAATTAAAAAATAATAATATTAGGTCAGTTCTGAAGTTATATGTATTATTTATATTTTTAATAAAATAAGGTTCAAAGTCAAAAGTGAATTAAATTACATTGAAATTTATTAAACAATACAAAATACAAAAACTATAGAAAATTCAAAATAATATTCATTATACTATTTACTATTAAATAAAGAATTAAAAAACACTGTAAAGCCACAAAAAATAAAATATATCTCATAGAAATCAATTTATCAATTATAGACTCATTTTCAGATCATTAAGCACTGGTGGCTTCTTGCATAACTTGGTTTAATTATTCACTAGAATGGAAGATACTGTTTAGTGAAACTAATTTTCTATTTTTGATATAATTTATATTTAATCTTTTCATTGAAAAGGCCTATTTTTAAAGTTACAAAGCATCATAAAAAAGAATGACAATATTCAAGTCATAAAAAGTATTTAAAAGGCGTTAGTAATATTTTATAAGACAAATATGACAAATTATCAGTGAATTATTATATTATGCATAAAAATTAGAAGAAAAAATGAACAAAAATTAAAAATGATTTTGAAACTATTCAATTCTATTCCAAAATACACAATACGTTAATTTGTTTTGTATTTTCCAAAGAGTTCGTAAAAGATAGGAATCCGTCGCTTTTCAGTTCAAGTTTACTTGAAAGTACTGCTTCTTTTTTTAGATTTCGATCGGTCAATGTTCGAACTACTTACGTCACACCTAGTACATATAAACATACGTGTATATGAATCCATCACTGCTATAAATGATTAAAATTGATAAACACAATTATGCATACTCATTATTAGGCAACGAATCTTTATGCAAAATAAAATTTGTACGAGCACAAATAAAGAAAAGAAACTTGCAAAACAACATGTTTAATGTTCTAAACATTCTAACTTGAATAGTATTGTTGATTTTTTGTATATTTTGGCATATGATAACAGTCTTGTAGATTTTTTACATTCCTAGCATTGCTATAAATGCATAAAATCCGCTGTCTACTCATTAATTATATTATGTAATTTACTGTTATGAGGCGAAAGAAATTTGCACCAAAAAAATATATAAAATTAGTCGTCTTATACAAGCCTCTGGTTGTCCATTCAATTCTGCACATGCAATTCATATCACTAAAGTCTTTGGCACAATGTTCACTTTATAAAAATAGCTTCTACTCTAATAAAAATTACAAAATCTGGTTCTTTTTATTCAAAATACACTGCTCTCCAAAATAAATATAGTACGTATGCCAAAAAACAAGTGTCACAAATTAAAAACCATATTTAAGTCAATTAAGACTAAAGAAAATCATATATTAAGTCTATAAATGAATTATTTACGGTATTTGATTAAAATAAAAGAAAACAAATACAATTGTTTAAAATACTTGTCATTATTATCAATGACTTTACGCAATTTTTCCGACAAACAATGTTATTTATTTCCAATTACTATTTTAACTGTGCGAACAAATTCATCGGAAAGATCTCATTTTTACAACCCAATACTTTATACAATAACAAAATCACTTTTAACCACTTTTAATCACTGATTGCCAAGAAAACTCCTAACAACCCAAAATATTTTTAACTTCGTGGAACTCTAATTTTATTCCAATCTTTTGGAGAACAAAATATTTTTTGTATAATAAACTCCACTTGGCACAACAAACCCAGTTCCTCTGCACCGTCACCAAACCACCAACTCTAAAAAATTCGACTCACCAAGCGGAGCGTATTCCTGACTAAACACGTAGAATCCAGCGGTCTCAAACGCCACGTCGTAGGTGGTGATGATGTTCCTGTGCGCGGCCAGGTGCAATCCATAATGAAACTCGCGAAAGAAATCCGAGATACCAGTGTACGCCTTGGGCAGCGCCTTCAGGACCATCTCGGTCTGCGTGCTGCGGTGCTCGGTCAGCAGGATCTTGCCGAACCATCCTTCGCCGACGATTTGCAGGATATCGAACTCGTCGATCAGGTTCACCTGTTCCAGGGGCAGGCAGGGTTCAGCTGCGTGTATGGAATCGTGGTTCGCGACGGAACGCGAGGCAACGCGACGACGAAACAGCTGCATCGCCTCCCTCGAGCCGATTTGGTTGAGGCGAGATCGCGAGGACGAGACGACGCGACGCAACGTGAAGAAACACGATGGCGCGGAACCGTCTATTTTTAATTCGGCGACACGACGCGACCCGTTTCTCGGACGCGGTTCGAGAGATCGACAGATTACGCGGGCGTTCTGCGCGAGGGTGGCGGAATCGCGGCAACTCGTGGCGGTCCGGTGACATTTTCACCGCGAATTCGGAATGTTTGGATGCGATTCGTGGATCGTTGAGTTTTTAGTGGAATACTTTTACAAGGAAGGTATCCCAAGTGTTTCTCTCCGATTTTGTTCATTTTGAAATATGTTATTATAGATTTAAAAATAAGAGATACGTGTTTTTTATTATCGGCGGAAAAACACTTTGAGGTGGTGAAATAACCCTTCAAAGGTAAGCGCGTCAGACGTGGATTCAATCGTTTCACACAAAAAAAGAACATAATATATGTTCTTGAAGACATATTTCTTCAAGAACTGTGACAGGAAGATTAAAAGAAGTTAATCCGAAGAGTTGTTTAGCTAGACGCAAGCCACACATTAAGAAAGTGCATAAAAAGAAACGTTTAGCTTTTGCAAAACAATATCTTAATAAGCCATTATCATTTTGGAAAAAAAATTATATAGAGTGACGAGAGCAAATTTGAGTTATTAAATAAAAAAAAAGAGAACACGCGTGTGGTGAAAACCGAATGAAGCTCTCAAGAAGCGATGGGTTGGAAATTTCGCACCCATCCATGGAATCATGAATGCAGATAAATTTATTGACATTTTAAATGAAAATGTGGAAGAGTCAACCCTAAAAATGGATCACAATGAGGGATGGATGCTACAATAGGACAACAGGACAATGATCATACGGCGAAGAAAACGAAAAAAATTTTACAAGATTGTAGGATCTCAGGTTCTCGATTGGCTTACACAGAATGCAGATCTTAATCCTATAGAAAATTTATGGAGCTTATTGGATTCCGACATACCATTAGAATTCGTTTAAATAATTCGTAAAAATAATATTTTTAAACGAATTACAATTAAAATTGTAACAAATTGATTGAAGTTATCTCTAAAAACTTGTGGAAAGCATCTCATGACGATTGGAAGCAGTATTCAAAGCAAGAGGTTACAATACCAAATACTAATGGCTTATTTTCTAAATATTTATAAAGTGTCCACTTAATTTTGACCACCAAAAATTGTATGCAACTTTGGTGTCCCAAACTCGACGCGGTAGCCGGAAATGGGAGATTCCTAGGGTGATTCTAAACAACTTTTTCCTTTGCAAAAATGTCCCCCGAAGCTTTGTTAATGAGTTACTAACAAAAAACACCGACCAATAGAAGCACGAATACAGGGGATGAATTTCAGCGCGCGCCCCAGCTTTGAGTAGTATTGGCCCGCTATCGTCCGCGCCATCATTAATCTGCTGTACTTGCTCTCTGATTGGCCGATGTTTTTCGTTAATAACTCGTTAACAAAGCTTCGGATAACATTTTTGCAAAGAAAAAAGTTGTTTAGAATCACCCCAGGAATCTCCCATTTCCGGCTCCCGCGTCGAGTTTCTATTATATTAATTATTATTATTGATATTACTGTTTATTTAATTAAATTACACTTTGTTAATTTAAATGTTTCATAAAATTCTGGTTTATTAAAATTATGTTTTAAATTGCAATGACTTTTTGTTGATCGTTAAACCTGTCCACTTAATTTTGTCCAGGACTGTATTTAAATGCAAAGACACACTAATAGGTACACACTCATTATAATAGGAACTCTACACTGAAAAAAAAAACAATGAGGAACAATCAGCGATTTTTCCAAGGTACATAATACATCAACAAAAAGTTTCTTGTTGTTGTTTCAGTGTAGACATAGCTTTAGTGTACGTCGTTTGGTATGAAGTTAGTGAAGATGATAGGAACAGCGAAATTCTGAAGAAATAGTGAATTTTTGGAGAGAATCTTTTGATGATAGGTCAGAGATTGTTTATGATAATGGTTGGGAAGTCTGTGTTTGTGTATGGAATAAGATGAATTGTGTAATTTGTTAGAAACTTGTCAGGGTGTGTGTTCTTTCAAGGGGTGCGTGTCTTGGGGTGTCCCTGTCCTTTAGAGTCCTCACGAGAATACATCGGTTTTCCTTTTCTGGAACCAGATCCTTCAGGAATAATATCCCTATCTTTTAGCCATGCAGAGCGGGGTTGCTTGCCATCTACAAACATCCCCATAACTGTAAACAATCAATCAGCAAGTACTTCATGGCTGCGTGACTTCGAGTCGCTAGCCATCATTAGTCACGGTCCTTTCAGACCACACAGACACTTGCAGCATCCTGTTTCACTTTGAATCTTTGCTTTGAGTCCATTAACCCTGCTACGTTCCTCTCAAAAATCCAGACTTGAATAACTTTGAATTTTTTATGTAGTATTAAGTACTAAGGAATAAGAAACCTAAATATAAACACTAAATATCGGATATTTATCCAACAATGAAACGATTGTTAAAGGAAACAAAATACTCCAATATCCTAATGCTAATTGATGAAAAAGGGCCCAGAAGATCGTAGCAGGATTAAAAAAGAACCAGTATCAGGCCATTTGTTTTAGATTTTATAAGAGTGTGTTGATCTTAATAAATTCGTCCTATGAATATTTCTTCGCGTTGGGCGTG
The DNA here is from genome assembly GCA_030770465.2 of Perdita meconis. Lineage (NCBI taxonomy): Eukaryota > Metazoa > Arthropoda > Insecta > Hymenoptera > Andrenidae > Perdita > Perdita meconis. The sequence goes on along the minus strand of JASKOS020000009.1, from coordinate 13,162,936 downwards.
AATGTGAATTCATTTATACTAAGAAAGAAATTCTGTTTTTAAATAGTTTCATAAGTAATTAATAAGTGCAAAAGTTAAGTGCACAATGACAAATTATTGTTAGTCTTAAATAAAAAAGAAAAAATTATTGTTAGTTGAATTTTAATGATAAATTGAACACAAACTTTTGCACGCACCAAATAATATAATTTTATGATTGGAGTATACATTGATTTAAAACGTAGGAATTTTTAAAAAATACAAGCCTCATAAACCCTAAAAATATTAGGTGTAGAAATGAATTCTTTCCAATTCTTAGGTAAACTAAAAGTTCTATTAAGCAAAAGGTATAATAGTTCAATCATTGAAGTATTCGTTACTGTTATTCAATATTTTATTTTATGTAGCATCAAATTACTATACTAATTGTGAGAAAAAATTTGTCGAAAAGAGCTAATTTCTACGCCTAATAAAATTCTTTAGTAATTTTAGCAATGTGAACAAGTTTTGAGGATTTTCAAAAAGGGCTTAATCTCTCCTTTCAAAAATCTCTTACCACAAAAATGAGGAAAAATTTGTAGAAAACGTATCAAAGTATTTCGATTAATGTAACTTCTAATATATTTCATTTTTAACACCTTATTTTTAGCCGAAAGAATCCCTCAATATTAATTCACGCTTCTAATAAAATGCGTTTCTAGTATGAGTTAGATCCCTTCGTGAGAACGATACGCACCCACAACAAACATGCAGGCTCATTGTTTCCCCAAAACCGTGCTCGCGACAGAAAACGAGGGCCATCCAAACAATCTCCCCCGGGACAATGAGATCCTAACGAGGAGAGGGCGCACTCAAAAATCAGCCGTCCACTAAATCATCCAAAGCCACAAAAGCCAGCCACTCGAACTGTCCCATTACCGTGGCACATATCTGTCGCATCGAAACGTCCACCCACGTCATAACGAAGCCGCGAACGCGACGAAAAGAGGTTCACGCTACTCATGACACGGTGCAGTATTCCCTATTTTCCCGAAGCGATTCAAATCGCTTCCACGGAATCACGATTTATCGCTTTTCTCGGTCGAACAATAGAAACGCACCTGAAGCCTCACGCTTTATTATGTCACCGTCACCGTTCGACCGCGAAACGCGCGACTTAGCCAAAGTGTCAAACCGCGTCCACATAAAGAGCGATAAGAGATTGAATGGTAAGTAATAAGCGTCAATAAAGTGTCTTAAAGGTTACAATCGGCGACGGGGATCGTCATAAAGCGGCCGCTTCGAGGGAAAGTTGGTTTGCTGCCAAGCAGGAGGAGATTGCCCGGCTCGCGCCTCGTTTCGGATGTAAATGCTGCACGTACGACCACTATTTCTGGATACCGACCACTCGCGGCTGGAAACTCGGCTGCTGAGTTTACCGCCGGACGTTATCCGTTTCGGAATTATTTATCCGACGAGGGGGAAAGATCGCCGCGTGATGTTTTCGATCGGAGCTCGTCTCGGCTTTCGAGAAATCTGCGCACGGTTCAAGGGATGACGAGGGTCGGGGGCAGAGATGGGCAAAATCTTTATCTAAATAAGAATTTCGAATAACAAATAAAAGATAAAAAAATTTTATTCGTTATTCGAAGGTTCGAATAATCCAATTTATATTTATTCGAAGCAACGAATAAATGAATTTATTCGATGAGAATTTATTCGACGACTAAAGATAATTTTTTTATTCGAATGGCGTTTCATCCGTAGCGTCGAATAAAGTTTTCATCTTTATCTTCATCTTTATTCGAAGGTTTATTCGAAAGCTTCGAATAACTTCCGAGCTGCGCCGAATGGGCCCGAATGAGTCCGAGTGGCACCGATCACTATGCCGAGTGTCTCATTCGGCGCAGCTCGGAAGTTGTTCGAAGCTTTCGAATAAACCTTCGAATAAAGATGAAGATAAAGATGAAAACTTATCTTAAGTCTTCGAATAACTTCTCATCAAATAAAATAATTATCTTGTCTTCGAATAAATTCTCATCGAATAAAATCGTTTATTCGTAGTTTCGAATAACGAATAAAAACATTATCTTTTATTTGAATTTTTATTTAAATAATTTTTTTATCTAGATAATGCCCATCTTTGGTCAAGGGACGTTGTGGTTGACCCTTATGGGGGACGTAGAAAAAAATCTCAGAAAAAAAATACTTTTCCCTTTCGGTGGGCATTGATTCGTAAATTTCTTCGAGTTGCTGATTCACACGCGTTTAGTAATTTAGTCAAGTGGCAAGTATTTTAGTAATTTACTATGTATGAACAATAAAATTTAATCGAGTAATTTAGTAAAACAATGTAGCTACTTGCCACTCGACTAAATTACTAAACATGACTGACCCAGTCTTTATAGTAACTTAATTTTGATCAGATTTCTAGTAGGTCGAGTGATGAATTCTGATGGGCGGAACAAGTTCCAAGAATTGCCCAATTATTCGGTGAGTGCGAAAGTTTTGACGGTTTTCAGCATTGTTTCACTAAAAATAATTTATTTAGTTTATTTAATTTCGGTCGAGATTTCTGGATTTACATCCACTAAATTATTCAGGGTCAGCGATGGAGAGAGAGAGAGGGAGAGAGAGAGAGAGAGAGAGAGAGAGAGAGAGAGAGAGAGAGAGAGAGAGAGAGAGAGAGAGAGAGAGAGCGTTCGGAGGGGCTTATCGTTCGGATCAAAATCGCCGCGTTTAAATTTGGCGAGCCATCTTTCACGGTCTGGGATCGATACAGCTCTACAAATACATTACTCATATTTTTCGGAGTATTTGGGATACTCGTTTCTCTACTGAATTCGTAAATTATTGTCACATGCAAGTGATATCTGTCAGTGTTCGTCTCCAACTTTATTTTAGACTAAATGATTCATTCAAACCAACCAATTTGTGTTGTGAATAATAATACTTCTATGAGACATAATGTTTAACAGGATTGCTTATTGTTTTTGGGAAATGATGATGATTATGGCATATATTGAAAATTCTTAAAAACTTTTGTATTCACTTTGTACAATATTCTTTGGCTAAATTTGAATTATTTTGGATGGCAGTCAAATTTTCACAATAAGAATTGTAAGTTTAGTTTGACGAGACTTTCACTTTTCTTATCGCTAGACTGCGGATTTTTATGCAAAATAAAGTCTTTACAAGCACAAATAAAGAATCGCAACTTCAATAACAGTATGTTTAATTTTCTAAACATTCTAACTTCAACTGTATTTTTGACATTTTGTATATTTTGGCATATGTTAACAATCTTGTAGATTTTATGCATATCTCGTTTAGCCATAAATGCATAAAATTCGCAGTCTACTTATCTCTATAAGACTTTCACTGAAAGTATTCGTCAGGACTTTTCAATGAAAATGGGCCTAATCATTACCTAAAGACTAATTTAGATTATGTTTAAGCAGATTGAGTCACTTTTGACTTAAGACTCAAACTAATAAATTAATAATAAAAGTCTTAAATATTTAATTTGATAAACGACAGTATAACGTAGTACAGATTTTAAAAGGAATTCTACATTTCTTAGTTTCTTGAAAGTCTAAAAGAGTCGAAAAATTCCAGCTTCAATTTTTACCTACGAGTCATGAGAAAATATGTTCGCCTTCTGTGAGTTAATAATAAACAATATTTAACACGATTTTTATTCCAAACAATACCTTTTAGTTACTCATTGTCAAAACTATTGCATTTTGCATTGTGTTTAAGACAATTTTCATCAAGAAAATTTCAACTGACACAATGTTTAATAAAAATTGTCGGAAATGATGAAAATTGAAATCTTTAGTTGCTGCCTAATCTTGCTGACTATCGTTAAACTTATTCGCTTTCTTCGTCAAGCTTTTAGAATGACGATGACATACAAAATCGTGGAGGGAATGAGTCATTCAAATTTAGCCGGGCAGATCTGTACACATCCTAACACCTGCATTTCGACAGAAGCAACAAGTATTAGAAAATTCTATTACAAAATTCGGTCTAAAAATGTCCTTGCAACAAACAGAAATCATCTGCGACTCAACCCAAAAATAAAAAAAAGCAACGAAAGTTAATTCTCATTCTCAACTACCAATAAAATTTACACGCTCCTCCCTTAGTAAAAAAAAAAAAAAAATAGAATTTTAAACTCTCATCAACTTTCATGAATCCCACAATTACCTCATCGATCGTTTTCGCAGTTCCTCCGCCAATTTGACCAAATTCCACATAGCGAGGGAAAAAAATTACGTTTCAAGCACCCAAAGAAGCATCGGAGGATCGACGTGGGGTCGCAATAAAGGGTCGTGTCACGATCGAAGGGAGGTGGTGGTTCGATTCGCAATTGAGTTACCTTTTCGAGCTCGAACTCTCGTATCCTGTGAATGGAGCCGCCGATGGCCTTCTTCATTAAGCTCATTCTGACTGGCGGTCGTCGATTGTGCGCCACAGGCTCGAACGGAAGCCAAAAGTTGGGAACGCGTTTAACAATACGTTGCGGTCGACGCGGAGATCACATTCTGTCATTTCGCGGTCACCTCTCGGGGATCTAGTTCGGTGTTTCAAGCGGCCATCACGGGGTCTTCTTTATTCGACACTCCGGTTCCGACGATCCTGGCAACTGCAGACATATGCTACGTTTCAATTTTTTTTACGGACGGTTCACGATTCGTTTGATTGATAGCGAGCGTTATAGGATGATGGTTTCGGGATTCTTGCTGTGAGGTTTTTAGGAATTTTTTTTGACACGTTGAGTGTCATGTTGATGACTTCTACAGTGACTCAGAAAGTTAAACTGTAAAGAAAATATGTATTTGCTTTTACACGATGATAATGATGGAAAATAAAAAAATTATCGTAGAAACTGGAAATGACAAAAATTGAAAGAAAAAATTAATCCTGTGAATTTTACAGTTAATTAACACTTGGAGTATATAGGAACAAACCTGTGAATTACTGTAGATTGATGTCTTATTGTTAGAAAACGGATGTTTATAAATATTTATATTTTCAAGAGCATAGAAACAGAAGTGGAGCTTGAATAATAAATTGTCTTATCTTCTAAATATTATGAAATGTATTTTTCTTTTGATATTTATATATTTTTGCGTTTGAAGTGATCTTTATACGTTTTCGCATATTTAAAATTACAATAAATGCATAAACATCCAATATAAATTCATGATATTTTGTAGCAGTTAAATTTTTATTGATTTTTGTTAAGTATTATGTAATTTAGGATTCAACTAAAATGAGATGGAATAAAAATATTATTTTTGTTATTCAGAATACTATTCATTTAAAGTTTAAAGTATAAGAATATTCTTTACTTAAGAGACAAGATGTATTTTTGATGAAGTTTTTATTATTCTAACAAAATACTAAATTAAATGGAATTCCACTTAAGCATTCAAGGTGTTAAACGTTGTGTTCAGGAAATATATTTGATTTTCTGCAGACTATTTAAACTTCTGTACCTGAAGAAAATATTAAATACTTGAAATTCTGTGTTTAAAGAAAATATATAATATTTATTAAAACATTCTACGGTTATAGAAAATATAGAATACTTTAAACTCTGTTTCTGAAGAATTTATATGGCATTTAAAAAATTCTATGCCCAAAAAAAATGCAGAATTTGTATACTTTACATTTCTGCAGCTTGAAAATATTGAATATTTCAAATTCTTTGTCTGAAGAAAATACAGAATATTTTAAACTCTATGCTCAAAGAAAATATAGAATATGTTAAACTCGGCATCTGGAGTAAATATTGAATATTTAAAGAATCCTATATTTACAAAGAATATAGAATATTTTATGTGCTCGTGTCTAAAGGTGGCATTCCGTTCTAACGCGCCAAAATTAGTGAATTTTCAAGATTTTTTTTATAATAAAAAATATTGGACAATTCAACTGAAATTTTTACTGTATATTATACTGGCTTCATACTACATATATCCATATGTTTCTTATTTTTTATTTAATGATAATTTACGTAGTTTAACAGGCGGTCAAGGTTACAGCATATAAACATAAATGCGTCGATGGCGCAGGTGACTTTTGGGAACACATGCATCGATCCCGAATAAAAAGTTCAAAAATTTTTGTGATTAATATAACTACAATTTTCGTCCGTAGCAGATTTATCATCATAAATAAAAAAATGACAAGACATTCAAATTGTTTATCGATGCAAAAATTAATTACTAATTAATTGATAATTAGCAATTAAAATTAATTAATAAGTAACAATTGATTCTGGTACCAACGAAAGCCAGATATTTGTAGAACAATGTGGAAAATTTTCAGCCAGATCGGTCTAGTAGTTTCTTCGATTTTGCCTGCGGCAATGGAAAAACTGATTTTGAAAAAAATGCGTTTTGAGAAACTATAGATTTTTTTAATTTAAAATAAAGAATATTAGAATATGGTCTGAAGCCAGTATAATAAACAGTAAAAATTTCAGTTGAATTTTCCGATACTTTTTGTTATAAAACAAAAATTCCGAAAATTCATTAATTTTTGGGACGTTACAGTGGAATACCTCCAAAAGGATATGTACAATATTTAAAATTCTTTGTCTAAAGAAACTGTAGAATATTTTAATCGTTGTATAAAAAAACCGTATAAATTATTTAAAATTCTATGTACAAAAAATATATAGAATATTTAAAATTCTGCAGCTAAAAGAATGTAAAATATTAAAAATGAGAGAAAGCAGACGGAAAATTCCAAAATTAGTTACAAAACAAAGCAAACAAACATACCAAAACCTGCAATTGTTAGAAACTTCTGATGAAACATTGTACAGTAAAATTAAATTATGACAACATTATACCACACTAATAGAGTAAATAGAGTTAGGCCAGAATAATAGAGCATTCCACGCGAAAACACTTGAAACCCAAAAGGGTAAAATTCCAACCCCAAGCAATCGAAAATTCGCCCAACCACCTTGACGTATTAATTCCCTTCCATTCCACGAACTTCATAGGAACAAAATTAGCAACTCGCAGTCCCCATGCCGAAGCCACTAAATTCCCTCATGAACCGTGGCCACCGCAAGCTCAATTCTCCCAGAGCCCACCAAAGAGACATCCCGATTCGCAAACTTTTAGACCGTCATAAAAGAAAAGCACCGTTGGTCGTCACCTAGCGCCGAAACTCGCGAAAGTGGATTAAATCAGTCGCCGAGGCGCAAGTTCGCGATACAAACTCGCGAAGAGCGTCAAAGGCCGGCGGATTAATTTTTAAAGAGGTCAGAGGCTGACGTCCCGTGGAGAAGGGGAACCACGGAACAAATTCCTCGAAGAATTAAAGCGATCCGCGCGGGGGCGGGACGCGGGGTTTGCCGAAAGCCACTTAAACCGCGATCATACGCGCGGTTCCACAAAGCGAGAGAGCGTAAGTTTCGGATAATGCGCCCTTTGTGCCGGGGCGCTCGGTAAACGGGCGCGTTTCCATGGACTTACGTGGTCGAAAGTGGCGCTGCGCGTTACCGTGAACGAAGAGCAAAAAACCTCTCCCCGTGGTTTCGCGAATGGGGGGTGAGCACACCCTCTTCCCCTCGAAGGAGAACGATGCTTCGTATCGCGTTACCGTGGTGAAAAGATCGACTGGGGTTCGCCTTTGACCTCGATACCCGGAAGTTCGCGATTCCTGTACGAAAGATACGAGGTATCGATAGATCGAAAGCGCGAGAAAATGGAAGACCAGGGAAAGCGGAAGCATCCCTTTGGAAGTCACGGTCTTTGAGCGGGGAACGGTAATACATAGAATATTTAGAGGTTGCCTTTTCTAACCTCGTATTTTTAGTTCCTCCTACTCGGTTCTTTCTACTTTCCTCCTGCTTCTAATTAGAAGGAGGTTCGAGTTAACTGATTCAACCCTTGGTGCACCGGCGCGCTTCGTGGTCGCCGCAACGATTTTCTGTTTAACGCGTTTCTCGCGGAGGAAATGAAATTTTCATCGTATGAATAAATGTATAGTGCAATTTAGGATGGAGATGAGATGGAGGGAATGAGATTGCCGAAATCGTGGAGGACTTATTAAATCTCTGTCGGTGATAAATGCGTGGAGAAGAATTTATTTCGGAGTCTACTTATGTAATTATGAATTAAATATTGTGTATTAAGGAAGAATTTTAGTAATAATCTTAGCCAAAAGTTAATTAATTTCTAAGATATTATACAGGGTGTCCCAAACTCGACACGGGAGCCGGAAATGGGAGATTCCTGAGGTGATTCTAAACAACTTTTTCCTTTACAAAAATGTCCTTTGAAGCTTTGTTAATGAGTTATTAATACAAAAACATCGACCAATAGAAGCACGAATACAGTGGATGAATTTTAGCGCGCGCCCCAGCTTTGAGTAGTATTGGCCCGCCATCGTCCGCGCCATCATTAATCCGCTGTACTCGCTCTCTGATTGGCCAATGCTTTTCGTTAATAACTCGATAACAAAGCTTCGGATGACATTTTTGCAAAGGAAAAAGTTGTTTAGAATCACCCCCGGAATCTCCCATTTCCGGCTCCCGCGTCGAATTTGGAACACCCTGTATAACAGTAAACGGCCTTGTAACGAAAACGAGTCAGAAATTTTAACGGTGTATTTTTATCGTGAATTCAGTTGAATTCGTTGTTGCTTTTTATTTTATTTTGTCAATGCATTAATTACCAGTTTTTTTGTCATAAACTTGCTTGTCCGGACTTTTTGTTACAATATTTTTCAGTGTTAGCTATTTCTGTACACAAAACTCCACAAACTTTGGCTTATTATTTCACTTTTGATTTTGTAGTTACATTTATTAATATTGCGTTATCCCATAAGAAAGTATGTTAAATTAAAAGTTTAATAATTTAGAAACTTCTGAATCAATTTTTCTAAAATTTTGCGAGGGAGCTTACTATTGTATAAAAATTAATTCCTCCAATTTTCAAAGACTTTCGCTTATTTTTAATGTTGCTGAAGTTCATCCTTAATGCTTGGAAGCGCTGTCATTTACAGATTTAATGAAACAAAATTATTGTGATTAGATTAGGATAAACTCACACGGACCATTTTCTGGCCACTTTCGGGCGACATGATAGCCACAAAACTGCCAGTGATGTTCGATTTATTTGTGTTTGTGAAAAACATAGTAGTGTCCATGGTGGAATAAGACAAGGTGAACCATTCCCGAGATGCGCAGTGGTTCAAAAGTAGTGGGGTCAACCAATGAGGCTCTGACCCAAAACCTGGAAATTCAGTATGGCTGCTTTTGCACGCATGCGTAATGATACCTTCGAGAGATAAAGGGCTAGAGGCATCACGTGACTTTTCAGGATTCTATAACCCTACTAAAACGATGCCTTTACGGAATTTCACTTTACGCCTTCATTTCTCATGGAATCAAGACAAAATACAGCTCATTTTGTAGTTAAAGATGCCTTCCAACGCAGGCTGGTCCTCATATTGCTCAGAACACTGTTTAAAAAACATAAAACTATTAAATTGTTTGTCACGTTTGAAATGCGCGGTACAAGTTTTGGGTCAGACGCTTATTGGTTGCCTAAACCATCCAGCCGCCATTATGCGCAATGGTTCATCTTGTATTATTCCACCATGGTAGTATCGGTCGAAAGTGGCCGGAAAATGGTTGGAAACGATCAATGTGTAACGAATTTAGAGAATAAAATAGAGAAAATGCTAAAAGGAAAGTGGTTGAAACAGAATGTGAGTATAATGAAAGATTTGAAAAGCGAGCGAAGGAAAGAAAAACCGTGGATTTCAAGTAAATTGAATAGAAAGGTATCAGAGTAGAGTGGTATTAGTCTCCTTAAGTACAAATGCATAAGTTTTTATGTAAAACATGGTGGGTAATGAATATTATTATTATTATTAGAAAAAAATTTAGATGGGGGTTTCTCTCGATTTTTGTTCTGCTACAGAACAACGGTGTATCAAAAAAATATTTTGGATTGTACTGGTAGAGGATCGAGTGTTCCGAAGAGAAGTGTACAAATTTCGGGATGATTTTCGGTCCTAGTTGAAGAACAGGGGCTCTTCGGTGGTCAAGAGATGCTCGTTATTCTGGAGTGCACGTGCCGAGGACACAAATAGCATCGCAGACACCGCGTCGCAACTCATACTTGTATATTATTCCTCCGAATAAGTTGTTTCTATGTAATCCCAACCGCGGCGGCTATTTTCTTCTCTATAGAGCGTAAAGCTCGTATTTTCGATCCGCGATAATTGTTGCGCAAGACGGACAAACGGAAACGCCGCAAATCTCGCCCCGGTATACGCGAACCTCTTCATTCGCCAAATTACGACGACTATATCGTTCGTGTATTAACCCAAGATCCGTCTGCTTTCTCTAACATTTGGCTCGGGTCCGTTCCTCCCGAAAACCTAACATAAATTAAATAAAAGGAAGAAAAAACGTTAACAATGTTCACGAAGCAATTAGCTTCAGAATAGAAGAAAATAAATACCATTAATTATTCTCAGATACTGCTAAAAATTAGTTTAAATCGAAGCTTCTACGTGAAAATATTTACTGAATTGCGCAATAAGCTGATTGTTCTGTTTTATGTTCTTTACTTCATCGCTGTTTAATAAGTTAGAAGAATAATGCAGCAACTGCAAGCGAATAAAAATAATCTCCGCTCGCAGTCCTCCCAAAGCAAACTACCGAAAGAAAAGCACCGCCAAAATTCCAGAACCGTCCGTACCAAGAAAAACAAAGAATCTCCCCCAAAATGTTTCCTCTCCCTCGCTCTCAAAAAACAGCAGGCGCCGTTAATCCATCCGTTCCAAAAATCCCCGAAATCACAGTTCCACTAGCAAACCGCGTTGCACCAGAATCTTCTTCGACTTTCGTCCACGCACTCCGCGCACTTCGCCTGGGCACTTCGTTCCGAGAATTCGCTCGCGAACCCGGGCCACAATTAATCCACCGAAAATGTCACCGTCCGTTTCGAGCCGTGGTGCAGGTCGCGTGGGAGACACGAAGGGAGGTGGCAGCCCTGCAGGAGGACGACGAATTCCGTGAGATCCGTCGACGGGATCGTCCCAACGATCCGTGGCCTATTGGGATTTGTGATTTTACCGCGAGCCTCCCGTGTTCGCTGCACTCTTCGAGTGTCTGCAGTATTTATAAAACACCGACCGGAAAGCGCGACTGGCGAGCTGATTTTGGCGCCGAGCCGGCTTGGCCGCGCGCTGACGCCTCGACGCGGACGTCGTCGTCGTCGACGCGCCGATACTCGACGGAGTCGTCGAAGACGCGGCGATGCTGGTCGTTCGCGTGGTTCGCATTTTTGCACGCGAACCACGTGGCGGACGGTGGTCGCTGGGGTAGACCCCCTTCGTCTGTCCCCCGGGGGGATTTATGCGTCTGCGGCGCGATGAGGATACGGCTTTATGGGAATGATGACTAATTCGCGAGCTATTTTCCACCGGTGGAAATAATGGGAAAAAGGGGCGAAACGAATGGAGGAGGAATTGTTTTATATGGTGGAAAGGGGGCTTTGATGTTGGGTGATTATTAAATTCGCGGGGAGTCGTATTAGCGCCGATTGCGTGGCGTTCGTGGAATTCGTCTAGCCGAATTTCGGTGGACGTATAGAGTCATCCGATTTGTCATTGAATAAGAATACTTTTGGCGTGTAAGTACGCGCCAGGAGTCTCGGAAATTTTTCTTCTGGGTGGAAGCGGGGGTTGGATAAGGGTCTATTAGATAGAAAGGTATTTTAGTCGGAGATCGAGACGCGTTCTACACTCTGTTTGATTTTAATTTTATTTTTGTTGTGCGGTGATTGTGGTAATTTAATGGGACGATGATTGACGTTGTTTTAAGAGTCGCGGTTTTTAAATGCTGCGGACATCTCTGGTGACTTCGATGAACGGCTTCGAATTCGCGGAACATTTCCGCGACTCGGTCGGTAATTTGCACGGTGTTTCTTGCGAATCTAGAATTTCTACTGTAGCGAAGACGTGGGTAACGGGAATTTATTCATTTTAGGCGGATTATTTTATTTATTTTTGTGAAAGTTAGTTTCTCTGTGTATGAAATTTGCGACATTAATGTAATTATTTAGATACGTATCGACAATCAACTCGTAGAAAGTACTTTAGAAATAAATAGCATTATTGAACGACAAATTGAAATCAGTAATGATACTTTATTGCACTGAATTGTGTTTTTTATGTAGTTTAAAAACAAAATAAAAAGAAGAATATATGATGTTGTTTAAAAGATACAAATGGACCTCAATTTATTATGGAAAATGGAGTTCTTTCAATGGTTTATTTTACACTTTTCAAGTTTGTATTTAAGTGTTTTTTTTTCTTTGTTTTTAAAACATTTTTTATTACACTATTAGAAATAGTTAAAGTATTTTAGTGATAGATTTACGCGCATCCGGTATAATTTTCAGACATTAAACTTTCTCATTATATTATCCATAGATCAAAGACTGCATTTCAAATTTTAAAAAATTTTCAATTTTATCATAGATGCAAAGAAGAAGATTGCTTGTTTGCAACACGTCCAAATGCTAATCTTTAAAATATTAACAAACTTAGTGATGATACGCCGACAAAGAGGCATTCCGAAGAGTTTCCTGAATCTTATAATCAATTTCTTTTGTTTAGATGCAAGGTAAACAATAGAAAACTCCTAAGAAAAATTAAAACTGTAGTATAAATATAAATATAAATCCTTCTAATGTGACAATATTTTAGTTTAATTACATAGTCGTTTATAAAAACTGTAATATAAATCTAAAAAAAGTATACATATTATATGATATGTATTATGGCAATAAGCTTTATCGAAATTACTGCTACCTTAAAAAATTATTATTAGTAATTTCTTCACACAATTAGAATAACAATTTGATCCTAGATAAAATAAAAAATTGTTATTTAAGTAAATTTGGGTCCGTTCCACTTGACGTACAATGATTTCGTCGACAACGTTTACATCGACACTATTTCACTGATGTATGTTTTCACTGACATTTCGTTTTCATCGACATCAGTTTTCATCGAGATTCTGTTTTTACCGACATTCTGTTCAACTTATTTCATTAAAACTGTACCTATTGCATGACGAAGTAAGCAATATTTCTCATTTCTTCAGTATAGACTTTTATTTTTACGAAGAGAAAATTGGATTATACCAGTTAGATTGCTATAAATGGAATCCAACGAGATAACTTAAGAAAGATAGCGCAGTTTTATCAATATTAGTTCATGAACAATTTCAAATTTCTATTTAGAGAAACATCCAAAGACTATCGAATTAAATCAATGTAAACAATCGATGGAAATTGTAAGTACAGTACTACGGAAGTAAACATTTTTCATTTCTGCAATGAGCTCCAACAATTAATTATATTGAAAGCACAGATTTCATACTGTGTATTTCGTCATGTAGTACGTACAGTTTTAATAAAAGTGAAACAGAATGTCGTTGAAAAATAATGTCAGTAAAATCAGAATGTCGATGGCGTTAGAATGTCGATGAATACTAATATCGGTGACATCAGTATGTCAATGAAAACAGAACGTTAGTGAAAACATGTACCAGTGAAATAGTGTTGATGTAAACATTGTCGTCGAAATTATTTTCCGTCAAGTGGAACGCATCCGTAAAATTGCGTAAGGTCATTGATAATAGTAAGAAATATTTCAATGCTTGAACAATTGTATTTTTTCTTAATAGAATTTTTATTTTACTCAAATAACGCAAAGAATTAATTTCAACTAATATCCAGATTACGGATGTTTATGCATTTATGACAATTTTGACTGTGTTAAAATACATAAAAATGTGCATAGATGCAAAAACATATGAAGTATCGATAATGAAATATAATCTAAATTAGAAGGTAAAAGACACTTTTATTTGAGTTGATTTTCTTTCTCTATGCCCTTGGAAATATAACTTTTCATGATCATCCTCAGTCTATAACAACAATAAACATCAACAAATAACATCGTCAATCAAAATTAACGATTGCAAAAATCACATTTCAGTCATAATTACTAGTTTGTAATCAGATTTAATTTTGCCCAATTCTAATTTCACTCAGAGCCTAAAAAATTCTCCAACCTCCAAATTCAAATTTTCTGCAATCTCTTCCAAAGACATAAAACTGCTTCTATTCCACAACTGTGAATTCTCGATGTTTGCTCTACTTTGAACATCCATATTACCGAATATCTGCAAATAAACATTGAACAATGACCAGCCCGCAGTGCATTGAAGCTTCCTCTTTCGAATGAACCCTTTTCCCAGCCGAAAATCTTCTTATGTAAGAACGAAAAATGTATTCCCGTAAACTTATATTTACGCTGATTTTCGATCAATATTGCCGGTAAAGACATCGGTCTGCAGTACCTGAGACTACCTCCTTAATAACGATGAACATCGTCATTAATAAATAACATCATTAATAACATCGTCAGTTAAAATTAACGATAGCAATAATTATAGGAATAATCCCATTTGAATCAGAATTTATAATTTGTAATAAAATTTGATTTTTCTCATCCTTCGAATTCAAATTTTCCCGCGCCGCGGCGCTCCTCCCAGTGCCCCCACTCGTCCACCAGATGGTGACACGAGTACCGCGTGGTCGCGTCGTCAGTCGCTCGCAGCTCGCACTCGGCCGACGTTTTCTCAGCTTTCCCGTGTCACGGTGTCGCGAGCGCGTCTGTCCGTCGACGCTCGCGGTATCCGTCGTCGGTTTTATCTAATCTCCCCGAGAAAACTCAATTCCGCGTGCCTCGCGAGCGAACGATTGTGTGTACGGTGCGTGGCGTGCGTCGCGGGTAGAATCGAAACGAGTCCCGGTCCGGGTGGCCCTCGTCGGTGGAACGAGGAAGAGGTCGACGAGAGGAGGCGCGACGAGGACGGCGTGAACGTGACAGAGAGAGAGAGGAAGGAAGCGGTGGCGGTGGAGTCGCGAAGTTCGCGTCCGTGAGAGAGAGAGAGAGAGAGGGAAGAAGTAGAAGAAGAGAGGCTTATAGAAGTGTGTCGGAGCAGTCCGTAGAGGAAGGAGCCGAGGGAAATCTTCATTTTCCTCTGGATCGAAGAGGGGCGGCCGCGGAGGGGTGGCGGACGGAGAGGGCAGACGCCGCGTAAAGGAAGAGGCGATCAGGCCGTCGAAGGGTGTTTTACGAGGGCCTCCCTGTGCGGCGTGTCGACGAACGTTAAGAGAGAGAGAGAGATAGAGGGAGAGAGGGACGGTGCCGTGTAAACACGCGTCCCATTGCTCGCGAGTGCGTGCGCGAGTGACGATCCGACGTCGTCGACGGGAGTCGTTTTCCCCGTTGGAGCCGCGTCGTCGACGATTTGAATCCCGTCCGCAGGAACGCGGCAGGAAGAAGGACGCCGAGGGAGGATCCAGGAAATCGGCCGAACAACGGTCCCGTTCTCAATTGGCGTGCGTCGATCGTCGCGGCGTGCATGAGCCTTCATCATCATCATCACAAATGACAGTCCGTCGGACGCGGGGAGAAGTCAGCTGCTGGCTGGATTCGTCTGTCTAGCGGGCAAAGCGGTAAATCTCGACACACGTAATTCTCGAACGGTGCATCCCAGTGGACTCTCCTTTCGTAAAAATGGCTCCTGACGCCTCTCTTTGTCCGTGTCCGCTCTCCCACTCTCTCCTACACGGGCTTCCTTCGCGTGTCGCCGCTGACGAGTCAGCGGAAATCGACGCATCGTGCTTCTATCTTTTTCTTTATCTTTTTCCGTACGCGGCTTCGTCTCCGTTTTCCCGGTTCCCTTTCCCGTGGCGTACGCGCCACGAAGTGTGTCACTGGAATTCGGTTGAACGTCATAACGACGCGCGTGCGATTGTCAAGGATGCGACTATCGGGGACCGATACTTACGTGATTCGTTTATAAACATTCGCGACCTACCCTGTCGCGATATCAACGCGCTGAACGCCGCGATGTATGCGGGCTGACAGTCGACCGTGCCTCGGTGGTTGCGCGGTTTTAGGAGGATCCAATGGGCCGTACCCATAAGAACCGTTCCGCCATATTTACTTCTCACGGGTACATAACCTGACCTTGAAACACGGGCGTTAGATAAATTGGAGTTTCTAAGGCCCTGATGATCCCCTTTTTCAGTTCGGAATACTTACTGTTGCATTTCATTTTTGTTTTTTGAAGTCGTGGTTTGGAGAGAGTTGAAAGCTTTTTTGCTAAATCGAATAACACTGCAGAGAATAAATGAAATTTCTGATGGATGGGATATGGTTAATAGGGTAACGTATACAGTTGTTGACCCCCCTATACAATGATTGACCCTTTCAAGAAAAGTAAAAAATATAGTATAATCCTTTTCTGATATAGTAAAATATCAATTGTATTCGAAACAAGAATATTTGGATCATTGAAATATATATATATTTCATTATGTAAGAAAAGGATTATACTATATTTTTTACTTTTCTTGAAAGGTCAATCATTGTATAGGGGGGTCAATAACTGTATACTTTACCCTAATAGGAGTTCAAACACTTTCAGTCGCTTCAAAGTCTCAAGTCTCAATTGGCTTGTAACTCCAAATGGGTGTAAAAATCATGAGAGTTCTGATGCATTTTAATGAGTATTCGACTCATAAGAATTTACTTTTATTCAGAAATAAAATACTAAGGAAAAACTACAAAGTTTGAAACATCACAAATAGTTTTATGTCGTAAGCATTTTTTACTAATTGAAAGATCACAGCTCTCAAGAATTTTAGGATTTTGAAAACTATCAGAACTTTTGATAGTTCTAAGTTTCGAATTGATATGAAGTTTAGGTTATAACATCCATCACTAAATACGATCGTAAAAAACTGCTACATATGCATATCTGTAAAGGAAAATTAAAAATGATCCTGATAATGAATTAATTTCTTAGTAGAAAATTGTAGTAAATAGTTTTGTCGAATCTACAACATTTCACAGAAGTCAACATACACATTCTCTAAAAATACAAATACTTCAGAGAATAGAATATTTTGAATACATAATAGTCTGGATCTTAGACTGTTTATCGAATGAAGTTAGAGATATTTTGAAAAAAATTGTAGCATAGTAAAGTCTTCATTATGTGGCTCCATATTAGGCTCAAATGTGAAGGTTCAAAAGACTTTGTATAAGTAATTATACTGCATTAAAGCTGTATACAGTAGGTAATAATATAAAGATAAATCGTAATATTACTAAAAGCAATTCAGTGCTTGCAAAAATTTTTCGTAATTACATGTTATATGCAGTCTTTAATGACTATGTATATTTATTTATTTGATAATTTATTTTGCATTGGAAACAAAAGTATTGAGGTGTCAGGAGAGGTTGCATGCTACTGAATGTGTGTTTTGTTTATTTATATTCTGTTAGTTGTGTGATTATGAAAATTGCATGCATACAATTAGTCCTCCATTGGTACAGCTTCCGTATTAAACATTCAGCATATTTGAAACGTTTATAATCTATTAGAAAGCGTAATTATTTGCTTCATTTGCAAAACAATATTCATTTTACTTTTGAATGAAGAAGAATGAAATAAACATACTATCAACATAATCTATGTAGATTTTTATCAGAAATTTAAACAAATTTTGGTATTGAAATCATAATTTAATATATCCAACAAAAATGAAATCTTTTCCTTTGTTAATTCCCATAGCAAAGTTATTTTGTGCTTACATAAAAGGAAGTGCTAAAAATAATATTTTATCTCTCTCAGACTACATAATTCCATCTTCATACATATGTTAACCTAATAGTCTACAAACATTGCATCATAATCAAATATCAATGATCTAAATTTAAATCTTTCTGATATCTTTTATTTTGTTGACACACGTTAATTTTCCAATAATTACTATATACAACCTTTTTACTCCAAAATTGGGAATACATATTTTTTATGATTCTTCATTCTACATTTTTTTAAATATGAAATAGCATTCTCCTGGCAAGAATACAGTTCCTGTTCTAAGGAATCCTCGATTGAAAGTAAAATATTTCCAACTTCCCGCGTGAAATACCGTTCACTAACGCGCCCGTTATTCGAGATAGCATTTTACATAATGCCTAAATGTGGTTCAGTCTATTTTAGCCTGATCCACGCCACCGCTAGTCACTCGGGGTACTTCGAATTGGGAATAAAATATTTTGTTTGGCTCTCGTAGGCCGCAAATTAAAGCGAAACATTTCTGCTCGCATTCCTGTGTAAACATTCCTAACAACTCATTTACTTTACTCGCTCGCAGTCCGGCGTGCAACAATAATTCAGATACTTTCGCCTCAAACTTCGGTATTCAACTTGTGAACAACCCCACGTCATCACATTCCGAGCCACTCGGTACAAACTCCCTGCCTGACCTCTTTTATTCTCGATTAATAATTAAACTTACAAATTATTTATTGAAAGGTTCATTAATACGTTTTTTGCTACGTGAGTCGCATATTTCCCACGATATTTTTTAAAATAGAGTTTCTACGAAACAGGAAGATTTTAATTTATGATGCAGAAAGAAAGCTGAAAGTGTGGAGAAGTGAAGGGAGCTTAGAGGAAAAATTTAAAAATTTGGATTTTTAGGACACTTTTTCGGGTTCTATTAAAAATTCAGAAATTCTGTTGATTTGACATAAAAAAAACTACATTGGAATTTTTTATTTTATATGAATTAAAGAGCAGATATTTTTTATTAAATTTTGCTGAAAAAAATTGTATTACTTCATAAAAGTATATTAAAAACATAGAAAATGTTTGGAATTAAGTTTACAATTTTGTTTATTAAAAAAATACCAAACAATCGATATTTTCGACCAAGAACAAAGAAATTCCCCCCTTAAATTGTATAAATTGTAGGAAACGAAAATAGAGTAATGCAAATAGATATTAACCCCTATAGAATACACAATATCCTATGCTGTATAAAATATCTAAGAAAGCAGTACAAATACAATTCAATGCTTTTCTCACATAATAAAATATTATTGTATTCAGGATAAAATTACCCAGAGCTATAGAAATATACGCATAATCTATTACATAAGAAAATATGTTTTGTGCTCCCTGTGAAGACTGGTAATCATTGCATAAAGGTCAACATCAGTTCGCATTACCCTAAAGACAAGGAAAAATATCGAGGAGTTCGATCGCTGGGTTAACGAACGACGCGTCCGTTCGCTGAAATGTTAATGTCTTATTACGTCATGTTCGTTTACCGTCTCGGAAGAAAGGGGTCAAAGAGTCGGAAGAAGGAGGAGGAAAAGAGTGCGGGGACGACTAAAAATGGCGTGGTCACGGGTACACGCCGTCCTCTCGCAAATCGCAGTCTCCGGCTTCGATCTTCCTTCTCTCTCTCTCCTCGGTCCTCTCCCAAACGCTCTGGGTGTCGCGGAGGGCACACGCATGAACTGCGTCGCAATGCACCCGGCGTCGAAGTGCAACGCTGCACCCGGGGGAAGCGAGAAGGAACGCGGCTTCTAATCGCTCCTAATTGTTCTCACCGCGAGGACGAGACGATACCGTTTCGTCCGCCTGCGGTTTCGTGCGCTTCCGCGCCGCTCCTCCTCGCGAGGAATCTCGATAACGGTACGCTCCGGCTACCTGTTACGCACCCGTGCCGCCGCGTTTACATTGCTCATTTGCATAAGTGATCGCCTATGCGATCGACCGGCTCGCGGAGCTTTGGCCGATTCAAATTCAGAAGCTTTTCGGGGGATTTTCGAAGCTTAACAATTTTCGGCAATCCTGCGTCGTTTATTTTCCACGCTGGAAGGTTCCGAGTTCCTCGTTGAGAGAAGCTTCGTCCTCGTTAATTGAATATCAACACGATTGTTGGTCTCCCGGTTTCTAAAATAGAATATACGAAATTGTTAGCTTCTCCATTCATGGGTGGGTCCTCGTGAAAGTGGAACTAATGGATTCCTGAAGTTCTCTCCACGGAAATGAGATCGAACATAGACTATTTTTGAGTGCATGCGTAGATTGTGGAGCGGCTTCATAGTACTTGGAAAGTGTTCCAAATTTAATTTATGACTGATACAACTCGATCGTTAAGCCGAAGAGTGTTTTTATGAGTAAACAGTGCAAAGTTTGGAGTATGAATCAACCGCCTCCGTCACTATTCCTATCACTTGCCCTGTTTCGATCGCGGTAAGAGGCGATGAAAAGTTTACGATGCCCGCGCGAAGACTACCTGGTGCTTCTTTAAGCAGTGGTGGAAAGCCGACAGGCGCCTTTTACTGAGAAAATGAATGTTCTGCATGAAGTCACATAGAGGAGCCTTTCACCTATCAATCACGAATTACTGGGTCCCAGAGACATTTTAATTCCTGAAAGCTTAACGTATTTCACGGTTTTCTCCAAACATGCACACACAAATTTAGTCTGCAACATTCTCCTCTCTTCGAGAAATATTAGGTTGAGCAGAAAGTTTGTTCCATTTCTTCGGTTAAATTAAAAGACAATTTTTTTTACTTCAATGTAGCTTAGTTCATTGAAGTATCCTTCATTTTGTTTTATGACGTTTAGCCATTTTTCGTGTAACATTATGATTCTTAAGTTTCCGGGCCAAAAATTATACAAACGGCACGAGCTTTCCACTCAACCCAATAATTAATCTACTTTCACTGCATCGCGAAAAAGATACCTAAATTTAATTATTAAAACTTGTTTATCAACGGAACGTCGCACGCTAGTCGACATTCCAGTTTCTAGCCATCAAAAGGGACAAAGCACGCGTGAAAAGATGACCCGGGACGAACAAAGGGTCGCCCTCGCGTAGCTGCATCCGTCGACCTTTGCACCATTAAATGCCGACGAGTTCCGTCGGCGAGATACTTGTTCCTCTCCGCGAGATTACGAGCATAATGAAATTTTTCTGCCCCTTCGCTCGATGTCCGACTAATCGAGAGATCTGGAAATCAATTTTCCCCGGAGTCTCGCTGGATCCAATTCTCTCGTTTAAACTGGGCCACCGTGGCGATATGGCACCGAGGTTTCTCTCGCACGATTTTTTCGCCTTATTTTCGTGGAAATGCCCCACATTTTTGCCGACATCTTCACCTCTTTCCGAAGTCAATGCAATTAATTTCACGGACCGTCGCGTGTCAGCCTCGCCATTGTTTCACGGGACGCCGAAAGTAGGGGGCGCTTGCGCCCCGCGTCCTTGCGATGAAATCGACTACGAATCCTAATTGAATTACTTTGGATAATCCCGCGTGTGATTCTGCTGCCCTGGTAGGATTAAGCATCTCCGCTGCTGTATACCTACGAATCCAATTTACCCGCGCTCGCGATTATCCGCTTGCGCTCGCGTGTCAGCATGATGGTAATAATTATTGAACTTCTGCCCCCTCCCCGCGACTATAAATGCCACGGGAATTATCATAACTGATATCAACGGTGGGGAGCGCGCGAGCCTTTGGACAAGTTAATCGCAGGAATTTTTTATTGGAAGCTTACTGGATTTTTATAGGGATAGATGTTGATAGAAAGATAGAAAAACATCGAAAAGTGATATTTCGATTGCGAATGACCATCAATTCGCGTTTGAGTACGTGTAATTTAACAGGTAAGCCCCGATATACACGAGCGACAAAAAGTGGCTGCGATTCTGTATACTACTACGTTTTTCACAGATACAAATAAATTGGGCAACGTCAATGACATGAAATTGGAATGATCGCAGACGATCGCAGCGACTTCGCTCGTGTACATCGGTCCTAATACAACAGGAATTTGGTGATGATGTTTTTGGTGGTTTGACAGACGTGAATCGCATTGGGAATATAATAATGAGGATATTGGTGTGAAATTCATGTTGTGTTAAGCCTTGTGTCCACGACCCAAGAATTATGTCCAAGTTCTAGTTCCGACAAAAAGTAACCAGAAATTGGATCGTAAAAACGGATAATTCAGATGAAAATCTCGGACGAAAACATGTTACGGAAAATGTTGCGCGTCACATTTTCCCATAACAGTTTCTAATTTCTGCAACCAACCAGTTGTAACAGGATAAATAGTTTACAAGGCTTTAGAGGTGTATGAACGCGGCTTAAAGGAATGTGGGTGTGTAATGCAACACCCAACGCAACAGGAATCGCACAAACAAGTTCTTGTTCTTACGAAATAATTCTCTATTACGATAACCACTAATTGCTTTGAGAGACTAAGTATGTATATCACTGTGAAGTGCGTGTTGCGTTGCATGTTGCGTTACACGTGCATAGACACGGATTTAGACCACGTTCAGATGCATGCAAAGCACTTGGAATCTCAAAGTAGAACCTCTGTGCCTCCGGAGTGATCTGCATTTCTTATGACCATCAAAACAGAGGCTTTATTCTAGGATTCGTGTTGCACTGCATGTTGCATTACTTCTTCACGTATGTATTCACCATTAGGCCACATTCGGACACATCATGCAATAATCTCACAATGATGCCTTTATTCTTCCAAAGCATTTCCAGTTATTGCGACAATGCAGGCAAAGACTTTACTCTAGGATCTGTGTTGCATTACATGTTGCATTACTTCTACACGTGTAAATTCACCATTTAAGCCGCGTTCAAATGCTTACAATACGAATTCCGTAGTAACCCTTCATTTCTAAGAACCATACACATTTATCGAAACCCTCAACAAAAGTTGTGCTATGGAAGTTGCAGTCACATCGCGTGTTCCATTGCAGTTGTTTGAATGCGCCTTAACGATCTACATTACTAGTTGCACTACTTCTACCGGTAAAGATTCATTATTAAGCCACATTCGAACTTACATAATACAGAAAATCTCTCAACAATTCTAGTTCTTTCAAAAATAAATCGTACTTATTAAAACAATTCAAGTTGAAGTTTCACCATGAACTTTGTGTTTGCGTCGCGTGTCTCATCACAGTCGTCGGAATGCGCCCTAACGATTTAAGGACCGCGAAGGAATGCGATCGTCCGTGACTTCACGCTCGCCCCGACGTTATGTAACCTTACGCCGCGGCGCGCCGGTGCATCGATGAAATAGTTTCCACTCGGCGACGCGTGTCGATTCGGGCCCATGGTGCGTCCAGGGCGACATCGTCCGCGCCGTAAAAGTTTTTATCTCCGCGAGCGCATCAGCCGCGACGACTCATTATTCTGTCCGCGTATGCAACGGAACCAGGTCAACTGGCCGACGTTCTACGCGTCGTCTGCAGGTGGATGCTTCCGACGAAACACGAGAGGAGGGGGTCGATAAAATTGTTATCGGCAAAATGTCAAGTCCAATCAGTCGCGGCTCGGTATTTCGACGAATCGACGTATTGTAGGCTTTTCCATCCGCTTCGATGCGCGTCGCGGCGCCGTTCTCGAGGTTCGTTGCACACGGGGGTGAACCTCAGAAAACGCGAGAACAGTATTTGCGTTCATAGTTTGTGACTTTTGTTGTGTCGAAGCGTTTAATCGACTCTTTCCGTACCAGTCAATCTGATTCCCCATTTGGAAGTTATTTTTGGATAGCTGCACATTCGTTTAAAGTATCAAATCATTTTTTCCTGTATTCTTTCATTATTTTAACATCGAATAAAATAGTCTCCTATTTAATTTTTCATTTGAATAAATTGTTCTTAAAATAATTTCTGATTCTATCTAAATTTAATAATTATTTGATAGTGAAGTATTAAATCTTAAATATGATAAAGATACTTTTCAACAAGTCATTATTACAAATTGTTATTTCTTATCTTAATTAAATTCTGCTATGGTCTTCGAACCTTTTTTGATCCCATTATGCATTTTTCAAAATAACTATTCCAATTTTAGTGAAAATATAAGAGAATTAGCGTTAATGTTTACAGTTTGTTGTGCTTTGATATACATAGAAAAATTTTATTGTCCACATTTATAATAATGTGCTAATAATTTAAATTCTACTGAATTAAATTTTTATAAGGATGAATAAAATTAATATCTCAGGGTGTAATATTACAGCAGGGTGAATAAAATTAATATCTTCAAAAGAGGAAGTAAATGTGACTCAGGACTGAATGATAGATTTATTTATTTCTAGAAGTTTGTTAATTAATTTTTGTAATGAGTAGTCGTGAGTTATTAACGTAAACATGTTTCCCTTCGTTTTCTGGGGCTGCTGCAGTGTGCAGCGTCCTGTGTCTTTTGCTGCATCAACCGCAGAGTTAAGCTGAGCTCTCCTCAATATCGGGTCGACCCGACAGATACAGGTAACCGGCGATGAACGCGATAAAATTAATTAGGTACACGGTAATAGCGACGTTCCATGAGGATACCCTTGAGTATCCGAGTTCTAGAGGGCTGCACTCAGCTTCATTTTCTACTACCATTACTGCATGTTTTAGCCTCCGACGTGACGATACGAGATCTCGACTTTTTTTTTTCTCTCTTTTTTCGGTTGTAAATTGCTGCGAATTAAACTGTGAAATGTGTGTCAATGAGGTGTGAATATATTCAGAACTTCTGCAACTCTCTTGGGACGTGATTTTCGTCACCTATTAAAATTGCAATAGTATTTTAAATTTGTTTTCTGCGTAATTTTATACTTTTCTGTTGTATATGGAGGTTATTTATATGTATTGCATAAAGTGGTTAAGAGGTATTTCAGTCACCAATTGAAGTGTGATCCATTTCATCAGGTTCAATGAACGTAAACGTTCAATAAAGTGTGAATACGGATTGCGTTTATTATCGGAAATCTATTAGACCATGAAATTACTCATTAGGGCTGCTAAGAAAAATGCAATTAAGGAATTAATGGAGACATGAGAACCGCGAGACGGATGTGGGTCGCTGGAAGGGAAGAGACTGAAGAATCTACTTTTCAATCAATTTAAAAATAATCTCGCGCGAAATACGTCTCGATTGAATACTTCGTCGGCACGCTAACGACGGTAATTAAAATGACAGGTAGACGGAATTTATGGCACACATAAATGCATTCGGAATATTTTAAGATCTTAGATAATATTTAATATTTTTTTAGAATCCATTGAAGATGAAAAGCTAATAATATGTATTTCATAATGCAAGCATCTTAGACCTAAACTTGTATAAAATATAATCTTAGAATTGCTAAAATTTTCTGGATAATAAAGTTTAGCATAAAGGTGTGAAAACTATACATAACTACATTTTTGTAGTGTTTCTTTATTTTTGTAACGAGCGAACAAAATCTTTCCTCCTAGAAATCAAAGTCATCCTATTATGAACCAGCAATAAAAACTGCTTGCATTCAAACCAGACCGTCTATCCATGCATTTACGCATACGTGCATCACGTAATTCGAAAGAGTACAGAAAAAAATCTGGGAAAAAAAACACTTCCTCCACGACCTCCGCGCGTTCACGTAATTCATTTAATAATTCGACGAGGCTTCAGAATGACGAATTATTGTCGCGTTACCGAAGGATCAAATGAGTTAAGCCCCGGTCGCGAAACAGCCGCGAGCAGTTCGATATTTCGTAAATCTCGGCGTTCGATAATGTATCGCTGCGGCGATACGCGCGATCGAAACGCGACGCCGCACGATCGGCGTCCGAAAAAGAGACGTCTTTTTCCGCATACCGAACATTTTAATCGGGGCAAGCGTGTATGCTGTCGTCTGGCCTGTGGCCCCTCTTGTCGCGGACCTGGTAGAAAATACGCGTCGTGACAGAGCGACACGACCAAAAATAATGGTCGACTAACTTTGTAACCTAGACTGGCCTCGGGTGCGGACCACCGGACTCTCCCCATGCTCGCTTTTCTTGGAACTCGATGCTTTTGTCTGCTGCCCGATGGTCACTTCCGTTGAACCAGACGTTCCAAACCGTTTTCGGGTATTTTTAGACGTGGGATTTACTAGAAACGCTCTTAACAATAATAAGAGAAAAATTAGAAGGTTGAAAATAATGGGGAGGATAAAAGAATCGTATTGAGGGAATGCAAAAGCTCTGTTGGGATGGAATAGCTAAAATGCAAGTGCTTTCAGGACTTTTATTTTGTTTTTGATGTTATTTTGTTGTATCAACTTCTTGGAAAATAAATTCCAGCTCCATCGAAACAGTTATTTTTACTGTTTCGTTTAATAAACAAGTAGTGGATTATTTATTTGTAAACCTCATGTTATACTAAATTTAAAGATTTTTTCCAACCACCGATTTAAAAATTCACTAAGTTTATTTATTCCTTAAACATTACCTCAACAAATTTGTATTATTATTATGCTGTAGATATTTATGCAAATTCAAATCTTTATAGAAACATATAAAAAATTGCAGCTTATACATATACATACTTAATGTTTTACTTTCTCAATACTGTAATATTCATTATATTTTCCATATTTTGTATATTTTTGAAATTCTCAATTACTAAACGTTTACTAATTAAAAGTAAAGCAAACAGACTATTCATATAATAATGGCATTATGGATTTTAAAGCTAAAAAAAATCATGTGTAAAGGGTACTGATTAATTACTAACGGGCAAAAAAGTCGTTAAATTAAAAAAAAAAAGTTATTTAAATAGATAGAATATAAGTGTAAATTCCAGAAATAATGGTTGAGTTTGCATTATTTAACACCAACAGAAGTTTTACACTCACCTATCATTTCCTTTAATAGAAAAAGAAAGAACCCAGTGCAGAATGAATCCCAGAACCAATAATGCACTTTCACCCCTATCTGTCCCCAAAAGCAGTCCCCAAAGAGGCTCAAATTATGCCAGTTTAATTTATCACTCGCTTTCTCTTCAAGTTCGGCTTTGACGACAGTGTTTTAATATTTATATCATTTAATTACTACACATACACAAAAGTATCCGTCATATTCACTTCATACATACAACATACTTTCCATTTAATTCTTAATTAGCGCAGATGTCAAAGTCACTAATTAAACCTTATATCTCCACAAAACTTGATTAATACATTGTAAATTATACTGTGGACATTTGATTAAGAACCATGATTTGATAAATACTTTTTGGAGTATTCGTACTCCGAATACCGAATCTGTTATTTTCGACGAATCCAACAGGAAAATATGTAGATGTTTTCCGTGTTCCCAGGCTTCTTTTTTCTATCTGAGAGAGTGTGGATCCTATTACCAGATACGCTTGTCTAGCGAATGTGCATTGTGCGCAAATCTCTTTAGCGGATCTATCAGCTTCTGTTATTTTGGGCCGGTCGCAGTCCACCGTTTTTCTCTACTATGGCTTTGTTTGTTTAATGCAATAGTCTTTCGATGATTCAGTTATCTTTCCAAGAATACTGACCATGTACAGAAAGTGTATCAGGAGGAGCATATAAATACAAGATACGTGATCGTAAATTGTCTCGAACGTTGCTAAAAATTGTCTTCGACTTCCCATTTCGCAACTCCAATTTTCCTTACGTTATTCTCTTGTAACGAGCAAACTTTTTCCTCAAAAACGGACAGTTCCCAAAAAGGGGCGAAGACCAGTAAAAACACAGTAAGTTAGACTTCTTACCACAGAATAAAATTAATATACACATCGAAATAAAGTTCCTTCGTCGACGTCGTAATTAAGTTGCAAGCGTCTCGCAACTTAATGATTGCATTTCCGGGATTCTAAAGTTGCAGACACGGAAAAAACTCCTCGGCGAATCGCCTCGTATGCTGGAGTGACTCCTGAACAGCGTCATTAATCGGCAACCACGCGAAATTAGCCGAGCAATATTTAATAAGGCTCGCGGCGACACGACGGGACAACTCGCTCGCTTTACGTCATTTATGCGAAGTAAACAAGCTTGTTGAATCTCGATGGGCGAGAACCGTCCGCAAGCAGGGAAAAATAAATTCACTTGTTACACGTGCCCGAGCGGCACTTATGTAAGTACAGCAAGGATTACGGAACCGTATATCGCGGACGGCGTTACGAAAGTCCGCGACGCCGCGCCGCGGTCCCGTGAACTCCGGAGACCGAGGCATCTTCTCGGGCGACGCGAGCCTCGATCGACGGCCCGTGTAAATTTTCAACAAGTTGTACGTCGCGTTTATATTTAAACGCGCGGGCGGGCCGCGGGGACGGAGGCGAGTCTTATTCACGCCTTTGTCGGTTCCTTTCATACTTCCGCGCGCTTCAAAGAAATGTATTTTTACATCCGCCCCGTTTAAACGTTCCGCCGCGTCGCGCCGCGCGCACCGCCCGACGGACCGGACCTCGTGTGTCGTCTCTTTGACGCGTCGGGCTACGTGGGTCCTGACGCAAATTCGGCCTCGGACCGAGGGGAGAGACCGGAAACTCGCGACGTCCTCGTTCCGCCCTCCGACGGACAATTGCGAATTCGCGCCGCGACACGGTCCTTCCTCGACCGAGCATCCTTCGCGACGAGTGGAACTCGGAGTGGCTCGCCCGAAAATCTCGCAGGTCAGTTATTTTTATGACCCCACGTTCGACTTGCGCTATGTACTTCCGCTATAAATAGGCTGTGTTTGTCGATTTTGTACTTGGGCTGACCGTGTGCCAGTTTTGCGAGCGAAAAAGCTTTTTTTTTTTCCTTTAGAAAGTTCGCTTCGTTATTCCGTTGTCGGTTCGTAGAGAGAAGACATTATTCAGGTGCAGCTGAAGTTGGTCTTCTGGCGTTAATGCGGCAGTGTCTGGGATCTTTGTGCTAGATTCGGTGATTAATGATGAGGCATTGGTATGAGTGAGAGGGAGATATAAGTTGAAGTCAAGAAGTTAATTTGAGTTTGACGTTGGTGGATAAATGTGTATATTAATCATCGTTGACTTTTTTAAATTTTATTAAATTTAGTGTTGGTTAGAGAAGAAAGTTGTCTAAGTTCTTCATCTACAATTTTTTGGAGAACTGAATGCCAGGTGTATTAATAAAAAATTAAGTTTCTTTGTGCTTTAGAAATTTCTTTGCTTCTCATAATATTGTTAAAATATTATTAATTACTATTCATTTATTTTAAATATAATTACAAACAAACTTAAGTTTTCCTCACAACAAAAACTATGATCTTTATATAAAATTTCAGAATTTTTTGGTTGACTGCGTATTAAGAAGTAAATTTCTCTTCTCGTTTAGAAAGTTTTCTTAGCTATTCCAACATTCCTCAACAAGTATTAATCACAACTAATTTGTCAGATTTAATTATAAACAAATTCAAACTTCCTCCATTATGAATACAATGGTACCTCGGATTTCCATATTAAATTTCAAAATTTTGGGATGACTGCATGTCACTTAATTAAAATGCTTCCATCGTGCATTTAATGCTGTCCAGAATCTTTATGTGACATTACAAAATTTTGGGTCAATTGCATTTGGAGTGAACCAATGAAAAATCCCCTTCAAAACTGTGTCCTACTTTTCTCGCAATATTTTCAAACAAATATCAGTTGACATTAATTTATTTCAAATTTAATTATCAATCAATTAAAACTCTTTTATCGTTGAATTCGATGTTAACTAGAATTCTTCTGCGACGCTCCAAAATGTTTTATTGATACCACTTTAAGTGTAATTAAGAGGCAAGTTTTGTTCTCCTTCAAAAAGTTATCTCATCTATCTTAATAGTCTTATTAAATATTGATTATCATTAATTTATTTTCGATTTATTGTAGTATGTAACTTCCAAGTAAAATTTTATTAGTCATATTATTATAAATGAATATAACGAAATCTTAATACAATGTCAAAGAATAAAAAACGTGGATCCTAACACTATTTTTTAAAAACTTCTTAAAATAAAAACAGTTCTCAAAAGAAATAAAACAGTATCGATTTAAAAAGCACTCAGAAACAAACATTAATTACCACTAATTCCATGATATTTACAAGATAAAACACATTTCTACAAATCTCAGTTTTTCTTCCATATTTACAAAAACATGAATTTGTATAAACGTTTGCAGTCTTTTAATTGCAAACGATATTAAACCTTTCTTCAACACGAATATATCATCTAGAATCTCATAACTACAACCAAAAATCTCCTCGCAACCAGTGACTGGCTTTCAAAGTCTCCTTCAAATCCTCCGCAATTCCATGATTCGATCCACGGATCAATAAATCGCTTAATAATCGCCTCGTGTTAGAAATAATTAAGCGACCCTCTTTTCTCCAATCCTCCACCGAAAGATCCTTCTAGTGCGATCGATTGATCCCGAAGAGTAGAAGCTCGAGCACCGTTTTCGGTTTCCCGGAAGACCGTCGTCCACCGGAAACTATCAATCGATTTGCCCTTTAGTGGAAACCGGTGTAAGATCGTGAAAGAAACGAGGTCCGATGCAACGGAAAAGTGAGAGTACATACACCATGACTACCTTGAGTCTGATCGGTCTCACAGTGGGCGTAGAAATTTATTTTGCTGTATATGGCGCACAATCGGCTCGTTGTTGCTCGCGAGCCCGCGCGCGCACCACGTGCAGGTTGTTAGCGCGGATTGTTTTGCTTGGCGTCACCGAGACTTGCGATTCGCTCGAAAGCTGCATGGTAAAGTGCACCATACAGGATGTTCGAGCGCAGAATGTTTACTAATACCGGAGAAATTTTAGACTTTAAGGCGGTGCCACATGGGGCATCGGTGGCACAGAATATTTATCAGAAGCGGAATTTCCAAAGAGCATTTTGATGCTTGTGGTTTAAATATAATGCAGGGAAAAAGGTTGGCAAACCGCGTCAAATGGACGGTACTAATCAATGATTATAATGGATGACGATGTGTTTACCACACTTTATGAAATTATGAAAGTTAGAGGAAAAATCAATTGCTATAAGGGTTGAACATAGGTATACTGAACGCGGTGCCCTAGAATAATTGCAGAAGGTTTGTTTCGTTGGGTACTTTTATGTAATAGTTTGAATTTATACGCAGCATAATGGGAACATTTTTTTTTAGACATCCGAAGGCTATCGATAATTATGCGCCTCTTTTTGTCTTTTAAGGGGATAATACGATGGAAGTTCAGTGATCTGTAATAATGTATAATACTATGTAATACACCTTTCTAGATGAATGGAAGCTGTTCCAGGTGTTGAACTTTAATTCCTTTAAGCTTGAGCTACAGATGACCAGTGCATGTGTGTGTATGTGTGTGATTAACAGTGTTAGCATCAAGCACAGCTCTAATTCCAATGATTAGAATAAGAATTTCAAATCTCCTAGGTTCCAGTTTCAAGATTGTACATCTTAAAGTGTTCTAAATTATAGTTAGCAGATGAGTTTTGACCCAGTTCTGACTGATCAAAGTACGAAGTTCGAGCATCGTTATCTACTAATCTCGTATAATCTAGTAATACATTCTATAGTTCTATATCAAAATTGAAGAACCCCTCGTCTCACGGTACTATTCAAATTAAAACTCATCTGCTGCTAACTATTCATACGCAGCTCAATTTCAAAATAAATTGTCCGCATTAGAATCCAACTACTCCAATCAACCAATCGAATATCCGATACGATGTTCTCTTGAAATAGTATCGTAACTCAGAACTGACGAACGATAATCAAGACAGTGGACAGTGATAGTGAGAATATTTTAAGAGAATGTTAGATCCCAGATATTAACCCAGAAGAAGATCCAAGAATCCTATTAACTAAAACAGGAAATCTCATCCGAAGTCTATCATTCAAGGCTCACCATCATCGAAGACACAATCATTCAGCGATTCCTCACTCTCTTGATCCAATGATTAATGCGTAGACAGTAATTGTATTTCAAGAGAATCCTAGATCCTAGACGTGAACCTAGAAGATCCAGAATCCTCTTATCCAGGACACAGAATCTCATCCAGAGTTCATCATCACCTAAAGTTTGCCTTCATTCAAAGTCTTCCATCATCCAAGGTTTACCATAATACAAGACACTATCATCCAGCGATTCCTTACGCTTCTTCATTCAATGACTAACACGCAGACGACAGTATTTGAAGAGAACCCTAAATCCTAGATGTGAAAATAGAAGAAAATCCAGAATCCTCTTATCCAAAACACAGAAGCTCATCAAGTTCACCATTACCTAAAATAGGTCATTACTCAAGGTCATAGGTCATAGGTCATTACTACATCAAATTACTCATAAAGCCAACGAAAGAGATTCTTTCGGCGAAGATCCTCTTCTAATATTTTTCGTGATCCTGAAACATTCTCCAAAGAAGTCTCATAGATCTCGGATTCGACTGACCCGCTGCTGATTTCTGGTTACAGCGACACGAGATGCATCGTCGGTTGGGATACAGCAACTACGATGGCAAGATCGCCGGCCTATATGACCTGGAGGAGACTCTCGGCCGCGGTCACTTCGCCGTCGTCAAGCTGGCCCGGCACGTTTTTACCGGCGAGAAGGTCGCCGTGAAGGTCATCGACAAGAGCAAACTCGACGAGGTCTCGAGAGCGCACCTCTTTCAGGAGGTGAGGGGTGAAAAGCCTAGACGATCCTTTCATCGGCCGACTATCCGACGGAACGTGTGTCCTATTGCTCTTTGTCTCTGCTCCCCCTTTCGCTCTTCCATAATGTTCTATGGGATGCACGGTCCCCGTGGAAATCGAGGCGCACGCTAATTCCTTACTTCCGGTTCGGGGGAGGTTGTGTTTGAAGAGAATTTCTGATGATTCGGGTAGTGAATATAATTCCCCGGGCGTCGGATGACGATGTTGCTCGCTGTGAACTCGCGAGTTTCCTTGAGTTTCGAGTCAGAGAGAGTAATTTATGTACTAACAGTTTATACCTTGAGAAGATGAGAAAGTGATTCGAAGGAAGTGTAGACTTATCAAGAGAAACTTCGGTTGAATGAAATCCAGCCTTCTAATCAGGAGCAAATTGCCTCCATTCTACCGGATTACGCAGAGCCTTCCAATCAGAAACAAATTGTTTCTACCTTGTCTAATAGATCACTCTTTGAGATCACTCCGTTCACTTATAATAATCCTTGGACGTTGAAAGCTTACCTTCACCGAAGAAGAAACTATCTTCCCCAACTTCTCCAGTAGATTTCAAAAAGTTTGCCAGAGTGCTTCACCGCAGAGACCCGATAATTCAGAAAACTCATACCAACTTTTCTTTGAACTTATGGAACCGGTTTCACGTATATCTTGGGACCCCGCATGCTCTTCGAACGATATTTTGAAATCGTTTAATCGACTCCCGGAGAGGAGTACGATCGGGCGGC
The DNA here is from genome assembly GCA_030770465.2 of Perdita meconis. NCBI lineage: Eukaryota > Metazoa > Arthropoda > Insecta > Hymenoptera > Andrenidae > Perdita > Perdita meconis. Next base: position 13,129,800 of record JASKOS020000009.1, on the reverse strand, counting down.
TTCCTACGAGCCCCGCGATTTCCATCGTTCCGCGACAGACAGAGGCGGCCTGCGCGTTAAATACTAACGACCGATTGCATAAGATCCGTCCGACGCCATCGCGTAGGAAAGAGGTCTACGGAACGATCCGCTCCGAACTTGTAGATCTCGTTAAGGTCAACGAGATAATGGCGCGAGGGGGAGCAAGGAGACGACGGGTCGTTGACCAGTTCGGGAGAAGGCGACCATACGAACGGGAACGTTTCGCTGTATCCTTCGTTCTTCTTTGTTCCTGCCCCGCAGGTGAGATGCATGAAGCTGGTGCAGCACCCGAACGTGGTCAGGCTGTACGAGGTGATAGACACGCAGACCAAACTCTACCTGATCTTGGAGCTCGGTGATGGCGGGGATTTATATGATTATATTATGCGACATGACAGCGGCCTCAGCGAGGAGGTATGATCTAAAAGATTCTTTAAACAAAAATCCTTGTTGCCTGGAAGAATTCTTTGTAGAGAGTCGTGGCGAAACTTCAGAATGAATGGCGATGTAAAACATAATAGTTAACTAAGCAATCAGCAAAAACTTTTCTCACCGAGTGCTTGGCAAGCTTATAGCTTCTAACTCGAGCTTCCATGTGGCTATTATAGACATTTATTTAAGTCAGTAAAGAGCTCCGTGGCTGTTTGGGCACCACAAAAGGCCACGTGTCTAATTCGTAACTATTAGCTTGCCAAGGAGTCGTAAGCTCCTTATTTATATGATTGATTTTTCAATTTAAGTTGAATACACTTAATACCTCGCCTTTCATTGCGGCTGATAACACAGCGACGAGCTGTACGCGGTCACCTCGCACTTATATCCTCCCGATCGATCGCACACAGGTAGCCAGAACGTACTTCCGGCAAATAGTCAGAGCCATATCGTATTGCCATCGATTGCACGTGGTGCATAGGGACCTGAAACCGGAGAATGTGGTGTTCTTCGAGAAACTCGGCACAGTGAAGCTCACCGACTTCGGATTCAGCAATAGATTTTGTCCGGGGCAAAAGCTCGAAACTTCCTGCGGATCTTTGGCGTATTCCGCGCCGGAAATTCTGCTTGGTGATAGCTACGATGCGCCGGCTGTTGGTGGGTAAAATCATAGAAGAACTTAGGATGATGAAGTTGTGTAAACGAACCCTGGATGATTCCTCCTTTGGTGTCCGTAGATGTCTGGTCATTGGGGGTCATTTTGTATATGTTAGTCTGCGGCCAAGCGCCGTTCCAAGAGGCCAACGACAGCGAGACACTCACGATGATCATGGACTGCAAATACTCGATCCCTCCTCACGTTTCCGATGGCTGCAAGCGTCTGATTGCGAAGATGCTCGTTCGAGAACCGGAGAGTAGAGCGACACTTGAGGAAATCGCAGCGGATCCGTGGCTCGCAATCGGATCGGACGCGGATTCCGTCGAAGCGTTGCCTCTAGTGTCAAGGCAGCAGGTCTCCGACGATCACCACAATCACATAATTACCAAGATGGTTAACGGTAACATCGCCACCAAAGAAGAAATACTGGAGTGAGTAGACACTGGGGAATGATTCGTTGTTGCCTCGTGGTGGGTTGTAACTAGTGATATTTCGTGATGAAGTATGTTTGCTGAGAGAGGTGACTGTTTCTGAAGTGTGAGTGGAAGTATGAGAAACTTCGGGTAGATGTTCCTTACGTTACAACTCACCGGATTGTTTCTCAATTTTACAGCGTGTAAACGTCTGTTTAATCTTCCTGCAGTGCCCTTGACAAGAATGAGTACAATCACATTACGGCCACGTATTTTTTGTTGGCCGAGAGGAAACTGAGAGCTCATCGCCAGGAGATGTTGCAAAAGACTCGTCCTGAGATCTTGGAAGTTTCTTCTAGGTATGCGCAAATGAATCCTCCTGGAAATTCGCTGCAATCTTTTACTATGATTTGTTGCTTTTAGCCGGCAGGAGAATACAATGTCAAGTTTGCGACCTCAGGAGAACTCATTGAGCACAGTAAACCAGTCGCTTCTGAGCGTACCTCGAACGCCAGGTGACCTAACACAGGTAGGTATCAATAGATATAGACTACAAGCAAATAGTGCCTACCAAATTAATCAAGAATCTTTCAAATAATGCTCTGTCTGATTCTCTTTTGCAGAACGTCAGAACGCGGAAGTGCAGTATAGTCCAAGAAGAGGAGGATGAGGACGACGTATCCTCTTGCTCAGGGCGAGACGATCGCGGTAGTAATTCGGCTCTGAACTCGTTCAATCGTCGTGGTTCGCGGTCAGATGGCAAGCTGTCGCACATTTTACAAGAAAGGCTGTCCCAACTTCCTGAGAAACCCAGCCACAAGCTTCCTCCGTCACAGAGGACCTCGCAGAAGGACATTGTGATCGCCGACGGAGAGGAGAGGCTTAAATCTAGTCCAATCAGCGGGAACAGCAACGACTCCTCGTCGCCGGATAACCAGACAGTGTCTGGCAGGCCTGCGACTGGCAATGCGGAACAAGTACCTGCGACTCTTGATGCCACGTGTCAAGAGAATCTGAAGAACCGATTGGGAGATGCGAGGAAGTCGCCTTGGATGGAAAACAGGCAGAAGTCGGTGACGGATTGCTTGAAGACTCTGGGGCCGGTGCCGACGAGTATTTGGAGGATGGGCGTGCAGCATCGGTCGTCTTTGGACTCCTCAACTATTCCACAGAAGTCTGATCCTAACACCACGTCGGCTACTACGACCATTCTGACCGAGTCCTCCACGGTGTCGATTCCACTGCATCCTGTGGGTGCATTAGGCGACAATCAGCTTTCCTTGACGCCAAAGTATAAGACTATGCCGTCACCTGGAAGCGCTGGTTCAGCATCGTCACCGCAGTTGACGCTGAACGAGATCCTAGAGGACGGAGATACGGTGGTGATGCCTACGGAAAGCGGCAGCTCTAAATGTCGCGTGGTCAGGAGGACGGGATACGAGCAACGAAGGAGCAAGTTCCACAAGACGCGCACCACGTCCTGTTCCAGCTCCGACGCGAGTGACGACGACAGCGAGAGCAGGAAGAAGCGGGCGCATAAGTTAGGCGCCTCCACAGGTAAGCCTTTGCCCTCAAGACGCGACAGCCACGACGATTCCAGCGATTCTCAGGACCCGGGAGGAAGCGGTGGCAGAGGTGGAGGTGGTGGAGGAGGATGCGTCGGAAATGGAGAACACGCGACGGAGACACCTGACAACGAGACGAATAGAAACGATAACGGGAACAACACGAGCACGACGACGACCACCACCACGACTACCGGAGGGAGGCATCACAGTACGGACAGCCAGGTGATCTTCAGCAGGAGACATCGCGCCGGCAGGAGAAGAGCCAGCGAGACACGGTTGCGGGAAAGTCAATCTTTGAACCGCATCACCGAGGTTCAGGAGGCGGAGCCACCCTCGTCGTGCCAGAACCATTGCCACGTGTCGCGGAACTCCGCCGTTCTGGGTGTGCAGAGCATGTCCTCGTCCTCGTCTTCAGTATCTCAGGGCAGTATCAGCTCGCACGGCGTTCCCCAGCCAGTATCCCAGGCGTCGGCGACGATGCAGAAAGCCAAAGGCTTCGGGGCGAGACTCCTGCAAAGCTGGTCCCTCAGCTCTGCAAAGTCCTCCCTGGTGCAACCCAGCAAGCAGACCTGCAGCCCGAACGGCAGATGCAACAAGCAGGAAACACAGCGCGACACGTGTCAACGGATCGAGATTTGCTGCAACAACCGAGACCTGAACGGTATTCTAATCAACCAGATACCGGCTAACGATAAGGAGAACAGGAATGGTAGTGTGCACAGAAACGACTGTAAGAACAGGAAGATTCGGCTGCCGACCCGCTACTTCGCTCTGCATAAAAAGCTCTGCGTCCCTTTACCGGGCCTCTTTGGTCGCTTGTATAAGGCCCGGTCTTGCGGCAGCATCGCCCGCGACAGAGTCAGCCCCCCCTCGCCGAAGTCGATGCTCTTCTGCACGACGACGGACGACAAATGGCGGGATCGTCAGCAGTGGTGCGACTCGAAGCACCAACACCGCGGCAGCGACGGAGACATCAACCAGAACCTGGGTCTGTCTCAACTGGACAGCGTGATGGGCAAAGGGTGCAGCGGCCTGCCCACTGTCTGCCACATTCATTTAGGGGACGCGTCTAAATGCTGCAGCCTCTGTTGATGAAGCTGCTAAAGAGCGTCTTTAGCTATCGATGCACAAACGAACGGGAGAGAAGGATCATGCGTTGTTACATCGTGTCTCGACCATCCCACACTTCACACACCATACGTATACACAGAGATGTACACGTACGCGCGCAATGCACATACACAGGCTCGCGGCGAGTTCCTTTCCGCGATGGATAACGATTACCCGGCAGGCTGGAGAACGCGGAGACGGGACACGCGCGGTTATCACCAAGTGCAATATATTTTATAATGAACGCCGAGGCGTCGGATCGTTGCGTAAATGCGACCGGCGCCGCGACGACTCGTCCCGGACGGCTTCGCGATTGGATCGTCGGAGAGATCTCGCAGCGATCGCGTGGTAATCTTTAGCCACGACCCCAGTGATTACGCGGCGTGCGTCACGATGATCGATGTATCCCGTACCGATCGCGTCGCGTGTCCTCCTCCCCCTCACCCGCTCCGGACGCGACGATGATACAAGCGTGACGAAGAGGGAGAAGCGCGTGAGTATCGATCGATCGGTCCGCTCTGCGAGAAGTGTATCTAGTCCGTGTGAACAAACCTATATTAAATATTGCAGAGTTTATTATTATTATTAATATTATTATTATATTATTATTATTATTGACTACGTTTAATACTGTCATTATTTTAAACACATGACGATATCGACGTGAACTGAGCGCAATTCTGTCGGACGTTGGAATCTCGCAACCTTGGAGGGTCTTCCCCGGGCGATGGGTGTTCAATCCGCTTTCTTCCCTAGCTTTCAATCGATTCTGTCGTTGTACTGTTTCTAATCGAGCGTTATTCAGGTCCCGAGGTTTCGGGGGCTTGATAATGACGCTCCGAATCATTCAAGACTGATGCGTTCGAAGGTATTGAAGTGTTTTGCACCCCGTAGAAGTCTGTCCCTTTTTATTTATCTGTCTATTTTCCCCAACGTCTGTTCACCCCCCTAGATTGCGATTATCGTACCATTTAATTCGTAGAACTGTTAGTGGCTCGCACTCCGTCTCGCTGGAGCGGACCTCGCGCGATTTGAGGTAGGCTTTCGGCGAGCCTTGTATTATTGCGATTCGATCGTTCGCACGGGTCACCTTCGATGGAGACAGTGGTGCTGCATAGGGAGGGATCGATGTGATGAGGACGATGAGAGAAGGAAGTTTGGATTAATTAAAAAGTTGAGAAGCTGTCAAACCGCGAGTGATGGTCCCCTGAAGAAAAGATGAGGTTCCGAGAATATGTGAACCTGAACCAATCGAATTTAAAAAGCATGAAGAACTATGAATTTTAAGGAAGGAGTAGCCCACTGAATCTCCATGCATCAGTATAATATTTGAATTGCTAGAAGGAGCCCAATCGAAATGCAGATTCAAACCTTACAGCGTGCTTGCAGGCTGAGCGCGCTTCGTTTTTCATTCAACGTGCAGCTTGTCATCGTCATTGTCATACGCACGCATTCTAGGAGCGAATCGCACGATTCCATTGGAAGAAAACGCTGAGGCTGCAATTATATACAAAATTAAGCGCTGTTATCCACCGTAAGTCTCGAATATAGTTCCCTCCTGCGTTGGATAAAACCACCGAAGACTCGATCAGCTAGTGGAGGATTTATATGATCCCGGAACTCGTCTGCTTCGAAGATCGAATGCAGGTCATTCGGCTGAACCCTGAGCTCAAGGGATGTGCGTGCACACGTTTCGCGTACTGCTTTCATTAGGCTACCTTGTGTATTATGTATCACGCGATTAGGGATCGGCGGTCGAAACTGTATTATTACTCATAAAAGTATTGAGTCAAGTCTCGATCACGTGGTGTATGTCATCCAAAAGCGGTCTCTCTTTTTTTTTAAAGGAAATCTTGATCCTTCTTCGCTGATAAAAGAATAGGGTCATCTGCTTATAATCAGGTGAAGAGCACTTAAAGCTAAATCCTCGCTCTTTGACAATCTCTGGATCTTTGATGCAGCATAGCTTCTCGAAATATTAAATTTTCCAGCAACAATTTTGCTCATCAGTTGCGAGGTACAGTTTCGATCTTCGATTTCCGAAAGCCTTTCATCGCCGCCACCATTTTCGTATCCCTCGAATAGCTCGAACCATTTGTATGTACCTAACGCGTCAAAAGTGTGCGAATCATAATTGTATGTACCGAGCCACACGTTTATAGAGTAATACAACAATTTATTTATTATATATGCTGTGAAGAGACGTCTCTCTTCCATCGTCACTGCCGACGATCGTCGATCCTTATTTTTTCTTTCATCCCATCCGCATTATTTCCCGGTGACGAATCGTTTGTTTCTACGACGAGTATTGAACATTGTACCATATCGATCGTCCGATCGCCCTTGAACGTCCTGCGTTTCGATAATAGAACAAGGATAATAGCATGCGATTTACAATTTATCAATTATGTCTCTTCTCCAAGAATCCTCTGTTTGACGCGTGGCTACCGAGGCGCGATCGGACTTAGGGGATTACATTTACTTGTTCGAGTCATTATAACCATGGCTTTTTTTGTATCGAACGAAATGTGTTTTCCTTCTATGGTTTTGGAGATGTTGAAGGTGGATTTTTGTTATTTGTCCACCCTGTGTATGCCTCAAAGCTAGAATATCTGGGTTGATCTCTCATTTTCAGCTTCTCTCAAACAGACGTTGAACTCGCATCTTTTCATACCTCGAAGTACATGTAATCCCTGTACGTGTAAACACTTTGCAATATTTGTCGCCTTCGAGTCAGGCTCGACGACAGACAGAATCGGCTTCCTTCCGGTGACGATCCAAGGAGCGTCGATCCACGATCTGCGATCTAAAGCCGGGATATCGAGGAACGCGACGCGACTTAAAGCTTGACCAACGACACTTCCCCCACTCATGAGGATGACGCGATATCCAGTGTGCATCTCGTTCCACGCGATTAGAAGTACCTTGCAGAGAGCGACGAGTCGTTGGATGTGAATGCCTGCAGCTACAAATAATTCTAGCGAAGCTGTCCCTTGTAGCAGGGTGTCATGCAACAGTACAAACCTCAGGAAACGTAAAAAAAAATGTTCAAATAACATAAAAATTTCCGTAAACACTTTTTTTTCACATTATCTGGGAACTAATACTACTGCGTGTCACCCATGATCCCGAGGGAACGAATCCATGGTAAATAAGAGATATTTTCGTGCTGTAAATGAGTCCGTAGATCGCGTCGCACCCTGCCGCGTTCCTAGCGCGCCGCGCGGGCCCAGAGCCGAGCGTGGATCGAGGCGCGGGAATAGCGGCGGACCCGTTCGCGCTCGCCGTTTTACCGCCTATGTAAACTCTCACGTTTGCTAGTCCCGTCGAAGGATCGACAACGCCCGCGCGTAGTACAATGTCTCCTCTCCCCCCCGAAGTGATTTTTGTATAAGTGAATCCTTTTTTCCACCGATTACCCGTTAAACGTATCAAATCCTCTCCCAGTCTACCCGGCTACCCGTGTCTCGGTCCCTTTTGACAAGGAGAGGACAGAATCGGAATACACGATATGTACGACAAAGTTCGCTTTAGATTTTCGTAAATGTCGAAACCCAACTTTAACTGCCAGCTGTGAGTGTATTACGAGAAATCCAGCCGCGCGCGATGGCTGCCGAACGTGATTTGGTCGGTGAAACGCGCGCGATCACATTCTCATGCAATAACTGTGTGCCCGAATAAACGAAGTAACGAACAGCCAGAGAAAACCTGCTGACACTGTCTATTGTTGCCCCCGATTCTCCTAACATTTTTTTTTTGTTCCCTAGAATTGAGGAAGGTGAGGGAGTGCTTTGCTTAGTTATAGACGATACGCTCTTATTTTGTATTGGGATTTTTTAAAAGTGGAGCAAGTCTGATAGGATTATTTTCCATGATTTAGAATGATGTCAGATTTTTTATTAGTAGTCCCTTGTTTTTTGTCATTTAAGATATTGTTTTGGAGGAAAGTAGATCTATGTAAAGAGGTGAATTGAAATTAGCGCGTAGATTGTCGATAATGTCGCGCAAACGCGTTGTGATTTGTGATTAGTACGCAAGCGCATTGTCATTCTTGCGCGAATTTTAAGAGAGAGTTGAGTGCCAGTCAGTTCTTTTTCATTTTAGAAGTGACGTCTTAAACTCGAATTCATCTTGGAGGCCTCATGCGATTATTATACTACTGGAGCACGCATTGAGACCCCAGAACTGAGGCCAACATCTATGCGAGAGAGAAACGTGATGGTCTAATCTACAATGCGTATGTTCCAATACGCTCATGTAGGCGATACAAGCATCAACTGAATATCCATCAACCAATCTGATTGGATAGTCCTTGTTCAGTGCATGCGCATAGCAAGCGAACAGGATAATACCTTTATCGCCAGCAACATATCTTCTCGCACAATGTTTGATAAAATTTGGCTCCATGGGACCATAGAGATAGCGCACTATTGGTAAATACTGCGAGGGCGCTACTGCAATTTAGAAAGCTTTGTAATTTGGTTAAAAAAGGTTAAAATAAGACTGAATTTGAAATTCTCAAATTTAAAAGTTTGAATTTTCAAATTTTCAGGTTTTCATAATACCAACCTTAAAATCTGCAAGTTTTAAGAATATACAAGCTTCGAACTTTCAAGTTTTCCAGTTTCCAGAATTTTAAGCTTAAGATTAGTATTTGCAACTTTTAGAGCATCACAATTGCAAATTTTCAGAATTCCAAGCTTAATGTTTGCAAATTTTCGGAATTTCGAGTTTTAAAATTTTAAATTTCCGGAATTTCAAGCTTCCAATTTTCAAGTTTTCCAGTTTTCACAATTTGAAGCTGAATATTTGTAATTTTTAGAAATTTCAAGCTCAATATTTGCAAATTTTCGTAATTTGGAGCTTCAAAATTGCAAATTTTCAGAATATCAAGCTTCAAATTTTCAAGTTTTAAATTTACAGAATATCAAACTTCAAATTTTAAAAATTTTAAGCTTCAAATTTCCAGAATTTTAGGCTTTTAATTTTCAAGTTGAAGATTTTGGAACATCAAGCATCGAAAATTAAAGTTTAAATATTTGAAGTTTTCAAGTTTTTTAGATTCAAATTTCCAGGTTCTCAAACTTTCAAGCTAGAATTTTTCAATCGTTGAAATGCTCAGGTTTCAAGTTTCAAATTTTTAAATTTCAAATTTCCAAGTTTCAGTCTTTTAAGTATTCAGTATCAGCTTTTTACGCTTCAGACTTCCAAATTTTTAGTTTCAACGGTTTAAGCTCCAAATAAAAAATATTCAAGTTTCAGGCTTCCAAGTATTAGCTATTTAATTTTTAAGCTTAATAATTATTTGAACCCAAACAAATATTATTTCCGATTATTATTTCTAATACATTTCAAAAGAAATATAATTTCAAATAAGTGTTTCTAATGTATCCTCCAAAAATATTATTATTGCAATTAATAATTCAAATCCATATACATATAATAAATAAGTATTTTCAGGTATCTTTCTACGTAAAACTGAGACTTAAATAGAGTTTGAAATATTATCTTATTTATGAAAGCATTTCAATTACTATTTTCAATACTTTCTATTTGAAACTTCCCCACCACCGCATACTGGTGCAAACGAGTTTTCAAAAAAAGTGTAACAATGTTTCTGTCGTTAAATAATCTGTTAGAATTTACAAATTCAACATCAAACGGTTGGAATAATCCGAGATAACTGTTTGTACTTTCCGCCACTACCTAGATCGCATAGCGGCAATAAGTAAATACCAATAAAGATGGGTATGCGCATTCATCATATTTGGTTTAGTCAGCTACAGCTATACCCGTGTCACTAAGGGAGGAACATATGATACCGTGTATTAGAAAAATTTTTATTAGTGTACGTATGTTACCGTATGTTTTACATAAACTACTTGACCAATCACAAGTCGTCCACCGTTTCTTGCCCTCTTCTAATGGATTGTATCAACCCCCTCGATAACCTCGGTGAGGAGACCTTGTGCTCCGTTCTTAAATTCCTAAGTCCATGATGGAACGTGGCAAGTTTACACAGAGGCTCGTGGTGATTACGCATATTTAAGTTGTTTATTATGCGTTTCAAATGGTCTATAGTGATTAAAAAGATTCTACTTCTTTACAATTTAGGAACAACACATAACACAATAATAAAAACCCTCATGAAGTCTTCATGATGAATTCCGGTATCAGGGCTCATACCTGAATACCCTTAAATCTAGGAATTGCAGTTCTTTTCTTCTATGTTATCGTTCTTGCCTAGACTTTCTTCGAATCCGAATGATTCATTTAATCATTTGTTAAAATGACTATTTTTGAGGTTAGAAAACTGCGCGCAGAAGACTCCGCGCAAATAGCGGCCAAGATATTTCTTGCGCGCCACATTTTAAACTCTCCTCTTCCAATCCTCTTACAATAATTGTTTCAGTTAAGTAAAGTACCTATGCGTCAAAACATTTATTCGTAAACCTTAATTTATTATCTCTAAAATACTGTATTAAGTCTACAGTTTATTAAAAAAGATCAGGGATAGAGAAATTGACACTAAATTATCTCTTTTCGTTTCAATCTCTATTTCTCGCGCTTCACAAATGGCGATACATAAAAATATTTATTTCTTATTATTCCTAAACTTATAATACAATCTCTCTGAGTGATAAATTTAACTTAAAGCCGTGGCCGCACGATCGAGCATCGTTTCCGGTTGTTACAAATAGCGTTGCTCGCGAAAGATCGATTATGTCTCTCAGTAAAAGGACGCCACACGTGAGGAGAGCATACATCATGGGTGGGCGTTTTCACGTGAAAAAAAAAATATGTACAGAGAACGATCGATGCAACCGCAATTACCCGGATAGTCGCGCGCGTTATCACGTCCCGCGGATCTCTCGCGGGACTTCATCGCACGCTATTGCCTTACGATCAATTTTGAGCATCTGGCGTGTCACAAGCGACTCCAGAGTTTCCCGGGTCACCATATCGCCGGAAAGCATCGCTTAGTCTTCAAACACATCCACGAATTGACACTGTTTAAGCTATCCGAGTATTGTTCGTCCATTATAATACAAACGGGGCATCGTATGCTATGATAAATATATGATAACCAACGCGAGTATGCGAACAACTTATTTACGCGTTACGTAAATAAGTCACACGGTGGACTTGTTGAAAAATTGCGACGTTGCTGAGTCACGAAAGTTTCGTTGGGTTCCGGAATGTTTAACAATTGCAGCTGTGCGAAAACCCCGGAAGCTGCAGTATTTATTCGATATAAGCTCTTCGGTACTGGATTTATATCAGTTGTGTCTTCGTTTCTCTTAGTCTTAGTTTTGAAAACGAAGACGAAGGAAGGTAATTGAAACCATGGAGGCAATGACGAGATTAATTTTGGTTCATCCTTTGTAATGGAAGAACAATATGTGCGTTATCATTGCTTAAAAACGAGTGCGATGATACGCAGAGGCGATAACATTAGTTGGAGACAATTTCCCTTTTTTGAGTTTCTGGCATTTTGAAGAAAAGGTACGATGCAATAGAAACATTGAAATAAATAAAGGGGAAGAGGTGATCGACCAGTTTAACTCTCTCCCAGCCTTCGATGAAATATTAAAAATATCTGTTATCAAATAAGGTAATATAAAATGCAAAGTACAAAGAATCTAAGAGTATACAACTGTTACAGAAATAAAGAAAAATATAAAAAAATAACGTATCGCACAAAAACTAAACACATTTATTCTTTAAGCCTCTCGGATTTAGATCACCCAGTGTGTCATTAAATGTCCTTGGGTCTTTCAACAATGTCTTCTTTGCTCCTTTCAGGAAGATCTTTCTGTGCCCCAGTTATCTCACTCCTTTTCCTCTTTATTATCCCAAAACGCGATACGAGCACAAGATACTTTCCCACGAGCGGAAATTGCCAACTAATGTCAGACTTCCTCCACGTGACACCAAGCTCGATAAAAAGGGAGTTAGAAAAACTCTTCGCGTATGAAAAAAAGGAAAGAGAAATTCGCAAAAGCGAAATGCCACAGGAAGAAGTGTCATGGCCGTAGCGCAACTACGACGTTCATTCGCCAGTGTCCTCGATTATTAATCACGGCGATTCCTCCTGAGGCTTCTCAAGGCACTGCCTGAAAGCCCTTCACACGTAGGACTGTCATTCAATGAATATTGTAAGCTGTTATTTGCGAACGTGGCTTTATGTGTTAACGGGCGCTGGCTCGGCTTCGTAGTTCTGCAAAGCTTTCTTGCTGTTATTGACAAATTCCTGGAACACATAAGCGGGGACTCAGTGAAGAGAATTTTCCTTTACTTGGGAAAAGTTTTTTTTATAGAAAAGAAAGATGGATAGAAACCATCAATGGATAATTACCATCAATCCTCGGCTCATGTAGTAGGGCCTACTGATGCCGTCGTTCTTCTCGCAGTCTTCGCAGAAGCAGATAAAAATGGTGTCTATAACCATCTAAAAATGCAGACAATAAGTTTAATCTGCATCTCCGAAATAAATTATTTAAAATAGTAGACCTAAGTCTAATTTCGTAAGATAATCTTACTTCGTAAATAGAAATGAAGCAGTGCGCCACCAAGAAGGCAAAGATCGCAGCCACCATGACTGGCACCCAAGGATGATGGAGTCCTTCTTTCTTCTAAACACAAAGGGTAATTAGAAGATCTATGAGGATAAAGAACACCACACGAAGGGACATGAACGTACCTGTATCAAGTAGATCCCACAAACGACCGTCAGAATGACCACCATGACTTTCCCCAAGAATAACACGAAATCCCCGACGCTGTTAATAGCGGCCACTCGCAGGATGTTGTTCGATAATACCTGGAAAGCCTTCTTCCCACCCGTGCAGAAGTTGCAGCCGTATATTGCTGAAAAGGTCGTTCGATGATTAATGGCGAACACGGTCGGAACTGGGTCCGGGTACAGTCGGAGGAACGGAAGCTAATACCAGTTTCGATGTAAGCGTTCCTCGTGAGGAATTTCAGGGCGCATTCGAAACACCAGAGGCAGCATTGGCAGCACCACAGTATCCCTCGCACAAAGCTGTTATCGAACCGCTTCAGGCGATTTTGGACGAAGGAAATCATCGCTCTTAAGAGTCGAACTACGCCAATAATCAGCGCGCCGAACGCGACCGTGCCTAAGTGATATCTCGTGAGATACCAGAAGGCTTGGGTCACCGGCAGGGACAGCTGATTCTTGTCTCTGTAACAGAAAGAATTTGCATTATGGGGTTACCTTTCTCTGGAACCATGTATGTTGGGCGCTTTTGCAAATTAAGTACTGTTAGACCTCGATTAAATGGGCTTAATATCAAAGCCAGCATTGCAGTATTTACTTGAAGCAGAATTTTTGGTAATTTAAGTTTCAAGTTTTGCTTTAAAGTTTACGGATATCACTAACGCATCAAATAATCGGGACTCAGGATAATAGAAATAATTAAGACACAGTGAATGTAGGTTTTACTGTACAGACGATTAGCGTTGAGATTTCGCATGTAGGGATGTGGCTTAAGAGTCACTTTTATTTAGAAGTTGGAGCTTTTTGTACAAGAATTTGTATTTGTGTTTTAAATGTAGCTTTGTTACGTGGTCTGAGGCTTTGAATTGTTATCTGCGTTGTGTATTCTAATTTTACACGTAGCAATGTGGCTGAAGGTTCCTTTCTAAATAGTGGAACATTAAAACTTTTCTTCTCTTTCAGAGTTCGGATTTCAATTAAAATTAAAGTAGAGCTAACGTGGTAGAATAAAAAATGAAGCTTCATGCTTTGAATTTTCCTCCACAAAGCTACTGCTACAGAGTGTTATATTTACCAAAACGTTAAACAAAATTCAAATTTACGTATAGGAAACTGCATTTCTCCCAAGTTGTAACCATGCATCGAAATAAAAAATTTCGTACTCAATGCTCCGAAAATTTTTAATTGTAAACCAGAGTATACCTTTATCTCAGAGGAAGAAAATTCTCGGAAACTCGTATTTTTAAGTGAGTGACGTATACGCGCGTTATAAAATAAACACCGAAATTCGTATGTATAATTCAAGCTATCTTCCCAATCTCGAAGGACCGATCCTCGGTCGCGTCCCGCGAAACTGCGGGAACCGCAATTCGAAACGAAAATACTGGAAAAAGGGGGCAACGTCAGAGAAATGGAGAGGCGGGCGCGGAGGAACGGACAGGAAAATTTCTCTCGCGTGTCAATTCACCGCGTAGATCGATTAAAACGTCACCTGGTGAAGAACCACCGTGCCACGGCGCAGGCGACGACAAGGTGCTGACAGCCGAGCAGGAACTCGCAGGCGACGAAGAAGAAAAACAAATTGTACCACCTGGTAGCCTGCAAAAAATATTACTTTGACTCGGGAACACGGGAACGCGTTCACCCTCTCTCGCAGTCCCCATCCCCCGGACTAATCCATTAAACTTACGATCAGCAGAGCGTCCTTTTTAAAATGGATGTGGTTCTTTCGGTTCATGTAAATGTTGCCGGCGCTCTCGATCCACAGCATGCAGTAAACCCAGAGGCACACGGTGAACCCGATCAGCAAGTAGGTCTGAAACGGGATTGAGTCTTTTTTTCTGACCCGCTGGGAAGGTTCGGCGCGCGTGCACGATAAGCTTGCATTTACTCGGTGTAAGTTCATCGGTATCGCTAGGATTTCTTTTTGTTTTTCATATATTTTTGATTTTTATGAAGTGGAATATTAATGTCGACAGATGAGTTTATAGCGAGTGTTAATACTATCTGCTAAATAGTTGGAATGGCAAATATTTACGTATATGGGCTGAAGAAGCAGAACTGGCATCGCGTAGACGGCCTTGCCAGCCTCGCGGAACAGCTGCATCACCAGGGCAATTCTTTTCCTCATTACCAGCACTATTAGCAGTATGATCACCTGCGTTGCATACGGATTAGTTGATTGCGTAAGCAGAGCTCCAGATTCATTTCTTCGAGGACAAATGGAGTTAAGATTTAATCCCTTCGCTACAAAGTACATATTTAGAACAGGAACTCATTTACGGTCTTTATTTATTGATCCTTATTGGTCACAGTGATGGATACACAAAAATTGTCGATATGAATGATAGTGGACATCTAGGGCAAAATTTAGATGCCATTCATAAATATATTGCGCAATATTTGCTGCATTTGCAATTGGATGATTTATTCAAAGAGAATTTCATGGCGAAGGGACCAAGTCTTCATATTTTCGCTTCTGCACTTCATATATTTTTTTACTCGAAACGAAAATACCTGCAAATTAATTCTATGTATGTATGATTTATAATAGAAAATTATATTCACGTTAAAATTTCTCTTTCTACGTATCTCTGTTGAGCATTAAACTTTCTTCATTATCAAATATCATGAATTAATATCACTTCATGTCAAAGTTTCTCCACACTGCATTGGTTCCAAATTCAAAGCAAAATAACTTTCATCATAATATTTAATTTCTTACCGTGATACTGGTCATCGTAATAGCGTAAATTAACAGTGCCTGCTCGCTGGAGTCCTCGGCAGGTATCTCGTTCGCCTCCACCCCCTTTTTCTCGCGGTTCCACGCGAGCCTAAAAAAAGAAAATCGCTATGTTTTCTATTTGAAAAGAGTCCCATGGCGAGAGACAACCGGGAAGCAACTCTCATCCCACGAGTTCTATCGTGGAATTGCACGAAAGGGACCAGTGCTTACCAGAGGTACGCCGAGCAGCCGATGCAGGTGACGATCACGCCGATTAAGACAATGTAAACGACCCACTGCACCATATAGCGAAAGGCAATTAAGATACCGAGCGAGATAGCTGGAAGCCATTTATGAAAAATGAATGGAATTTCGAGGGAGCATCGATAAACGATGGAAATACATACCCAGAGCCATCAAGATCAGGTAGACCAGTTCCCTCCATGCGATGCTCAGGTCCCGTGATACCTCCTGAAATATGGTGGAATCTTTCAGTGAATACGGGAAATGGAAAATGGAACGAGTGGTTGGGGCATCTGAGGGGTTTGAAGCGGAGGTACAGACTTGGGAATTTTTTGGGAAATTAAATTAAAAATTCGTTAATGATAAATTTGATTATTGTAATTATTAACTTGTTCGAAAACGGTTTCCGTACGGGAAAGATTCTAATTTTGTCATTCATTTTCTTATAAAACATTTAAGAGATTTAAGTAAATTCCGATGAAGTAGTTTATTTTAATAGGGTTAAATTAATTCGGGATAAGGATTTTCTAAAAATTCTTTTATAATTAAAGTTATAAAGTGGCTGAACAATGATCATATTTTCTCTCAAACAATTTTTTTTTTCTTTAGTATATTCAGCAATTTGTTAATAAATATCTACCGTAGAATGTTTAATTGAATTTATTTATGTAGGTCCTGAAAAAATGGGGTTAAACTGTGTAAGAAATAGTATTGTTATAGAAAAGCTGTTTCTTCCAGGAACTCATAATATCTAATTTTCTAATCCATTCATTTTTTTAAATAAAAATTTACGTAATTTTTTTGGTCAAGTCAAATTTATGCAAGTAAGTTTTTCGAATTGGCAATAAACCAAAAAATTGATTCTTTCTTGGACTCCTTTAAAAAATAATAATTAATTACAATATCACTGCTGCTGAAAATTTCGTACATTTCGCTCTCCATTTTAAATTGTGTTCTCACAGAAAAAAGTTGAATGCATTTGCAAAATAAATTACAGCGAGAAGTAGTTAACGATCTCCAAATTTGTAATGTTTCATTTTGCTGGCAAACTTGTGATTCACATGCTACACTAATCGTTATTTTTTTATAATTATTGAACCAGTTCTGCCTTTAATTTATTTTTGAAATTGTTTGATTTTGTATTTTTGGATGTTCCATTTCGACTGTAGACTTTTTCTCAGAAAATGCACATGTTTTATCTAAAAATGCACATATTTGTTATCAGCGATGCCCGACTTATCTATCAATATCTTTAAAAAAATAAAAGATGTGCGAGAAAATCTAATTAACAAATGTAATTGTTTAAAACAACCCATCGAACTAATTTCTACATTCCCTACTGGTCAAGCTTTTGATACCATTAGTCAGTTTTTAACGAATCTGTACAACATAATGAAGTATCTCTAAATTGAAGGTTAATATTTCTGTGTATAATTACAGTATTCTCCACTTTAATATAAATAATTGAATAATAAATAAATATAATTATTCTCGTTTGCCTAAAGCTTGTTTGTGTAAATGAAAAAATTCTCGCTTCCCTTATCTTCAAAGTAATTTCAAATTTAATTAAACGCCAGTATAAATATTTCCAAAAATAATTTCCAAAATCGTACCTGTGCCCTAAACCAAACCCCTCAAAATAAAATCTCGCAGAAAAAATATCCAGCCGCAAACAAACCTTGTAAAAATTCTCCAATCCCAGCTTTTTGATCACCGAATTTGATGTCTCGGCGAACTGCTTGTGCACACACCGGTTCAAAAAGAGTATCCTGCCGAAACAAGAAAAGACCACCGAAGTGCATAAAACAACCGGACAACCGAAAAATTGCGGAGATCGCAACGGATGGGATTCGGTGCACTATGCAATACCAACCGATCGGTGCAGTTGCTGACGCAGGTGCTTGACTTCAGGCCGTTCGCGTCCATGGTCATCATCAGATACCTGTGGGAGATGAATAATTAATGAGGGCGCGGTGTTAATGAACCCCGCGGCGGAAAAGTGTCGATCGCGGGGGGCGGAAAACCGCGCCCTGGCGAACCGAGGGGACCGCGGTGAATTTACACGCGGCATTAAACGGCAATCACCCGCATTATTTCTCGCGCGTAAGTTCCCCGCCGAGATTTTGCGGGAGTAGCGCGAGCGGAAATCGCGCGTAATTCGCGACCCATTTCTGCTCTGGCGTCCGC
This sequence comes from Perdita meconis, assembly GCA_030770465.2. NCBI lineage: Eukaryota > Metazoa > Arthropoda > Insecta > Hymenoptera > Andrenidae > Perdita > Perdita meconis. The sequence goes on along the minus strand of JASKOS020000009.1, from coordinate 13,111,700 downwards.
GAGAACCGGTTAACGAAATATTAATCATCGGCGGCTTTCATTGCCGCGAAACTTGTCCCGCGCGTTATTACCGCGCCGCGCAAAACATTCAATTCGGTATTATCGCCGCGCGAGATTCGATATTAATCTGTGGACCAGCGGTTAATCCTTTGGGGTCTCCATGTTTGCGGAACCGGGTTAGTCACCGATCAGTTTTGCGTCCGCGAAACGCTGCGGATCGTTTAATGGATCGAGGGATTGTGAGCATTAAAAAAAAAAGGAAGAGAAAGTTTTGGTTGGTTCTGCAATTGCCAAGATTAGATGAACAGTATGTTTAATGAGTACAGTAGTCCCCGCTTATAATGAGTAATTAATTTTAATTTCCCGGATCACGATGAGTCAGACCATAACCTCTTATTTTTTATGGACTCTTATTGTAAGCAATTTTTATAAGTTAAATTTTAAATTATTTCTCTAATTTCAACTTTTCGATTCACCATCCTCAATTTTTGTCCAACTTCAAACTCTAATCTTCAATTTTAATGTTTCAAATTTCCTCTTCAAACTTTAGAATCTTTAATTTCAACTCTTGAAAGTTCCAATTTCAAGTCTTTAAATCTTCAATTTTATATCAGCAAATCATCGACTTTTATTTTTCAAATTTTCAACTTTAATCCTTTATATCTCCAATTGCAATTTTAAAAATCTCTACATTTGCTATTTAAAATGCTGAAATTTCCAAATATAGATCTTCTAATTTCTAATTTTCATTAAAAAAAATCTTAAACTTTAAAAGTTTAAAATCTTCAAGTTTAACTTCTCGAATTATTTGTTTCAGATCTACTTCAAAGCTACAATTTTATATTTTCAAACTTCCGACCTCAATTTTTTCAAATGTTCAACTCAAACCTTCAAGTCTCCAAGATTTAATTCTGAAAATCTTTAAATCTGCAAATTGAAATACTGAACTTGTATAACTTGAACTTGAAATGTCCAAATCCTCAATTTTAACTCTAAAAATCACTATTGGATCACTATTGGATTACTACGGGTCACTATTGGATTTTGAGCGTTCTCCCGATGAAAATGGTACCAAATTTCCTGTAGATCAGACAATTTTTAAAAAGTTAGCGTCGAATCATAAAACTTAATTTCTTTCGTTATTTCGACAATTATAGACCGAATCATGTCCTCTTTCGTATCATTTTCATCATGAGAACAAAAGGAATCAACTGGCGCTACTATTGCGTAGATCACGTAAAAGATAAGAAATATAGTCTTTATTTTCTTCGTCTCCTGTTCTTGAGCATCGAAACCCATAAAAAATCAAGTCAATCAAGAAATTGAAGGTACATATTAGATTGACTTCCAAACCCCGCTTATGAACGAGTTAAGAAACCTAATGACTTCAAACTAGTGATGGCGATACATTTGAATTGTATCGATATGTATCGATGACTTTTCAATATTTAATTCGATTTTTAATTATGAATTCGATGCTTTATACTTAACGGGTTTTTTTTATATTTTTCTTAGTTTTCGGCCGTTTTCAATATCACATTAGCACAGATGCAAGTATTCGTGGCCGTCCTAAGAATTTAGTATAAAAAATTTTTAATCTACGTATTCCATCCATTAAGTATTAAATGAAACAATTCAAAAATTAAAATAAATCATGTATTTAGAATGAACTATAATAGAATTTTTAAATTGACATACAATATTTTACTCAAAATGACAATCTTCAAGTGATAATTTAACGATCCTAAAAATAATTGCTGTAAGTATTCAGCATTGAAGCGGTTTCTGGCCTAATTAGTAATTCAACCTGTTTCAGAAAATAGCCGTTCGGATGAAACGGATGTCGCAATTACAGTTAAATATTTGGTGACTACTTTAATTACAAGTGAATTATTTTCCTGCTTCCAAAATTTAATTGGGCAGTCCTCAGTTTTTATTGGAACATGATCCAAATAATATTTGAATTCCTCAGACATTCCATTATCACTATAATTCGTAATTTTTTCGTTACTAAATCTTCAGTGCATATGATGAAAAATCAATTTTTACCCTCTGGCTTTCGGTGCAACGGTTGTATCGAATTTTCGATATTTATAAGTTAAGTATCGATACGGGAACATATCGTCACATTAAAATATTGATATTTAAATTGAAAATGATCGATATTCGAAATATCGATACTATATCGCCCGTCACTACTTCAAATCTTTCCGGGGACTATTGTATTGATGGGAATCGTAGGACAGATGTGTTAATGGGTTGAATAATCCCTTCGAAGGGAATATTTTTGAAATAAATAGCAGTTACAGCTACTCGAAGCCGGCAGTTACTTGTCGCCGACTGTCTGCGAAAAGCTCCTAGAAATATATTAAAGGGGGATCGATAAGGGGGTACGGAGTGAGTTTTCACAGTCTATCGAGAAATTTATATCCCGTTTATTAAAAAGAAAGAGAGTTATGAACCGAAGTCTGTTAGGGGCACGCTTTTAATCCCATTGCCGGAGTATATTTTCAGGCAAATTCTGGCTTTCCACTGAGGGATTAGCGCGCCAACAAATCCATTTAGTGAATAATTTCAGCGAGTTGCGAAAGTTGGACGGACACGTTTCCAGGGATGGACGTGGCAAATAAAAAGGAGGGGTATGCTTTGGGATAGCCGGCGAAACGCGTTTAATATAACCGTCGGAAATATCTTGTCGCTCTCTGGACTCGAACATTCTGAAAGTTTTGCAAAGGAAATTGATGAGCAAATTTCCCGAACGCGGTGTATCGATTTCGAGAGAGATTCGCGTGTTTCGTTTATTGATGAAAAGGGAGTGCGACGGGGACGAGGAAAGAAGGTCGGAGGGAACACAAATACAGGAGACAAAGAGGAAAAGGAAAACATCTCTAACTTTTAACGTCGCAGTGAAAATAGTCGTTGAAATTATATCTCTCAGCTTCGACCGACAAAGGATTAGCTCGCTAACAAATTTATTCAGCGAATATTTTTGCCGTGCGCCCGGGATACGCGCGAAAAGTTGGACGTGAAACTTTTTCGCCGGGGCGCGATTCGAAAGGCGGGGGAGGAGAGAGAGAGAAAAAAAAATACAGGAACACCGCCTCGAAAAATTCTAGCGAGACGCGTTTAAGGTCGTGCGGAAAGCACACTGCTTATTCTATCGACGCGAACTCGCGGATTTTCACGCGGAAAGGAGGCGGAGGGAGGCGATGAATTAATTGCGACGATATCGGGACGACTACCGCTTCGTGTGTTTATGCGCGTGAACAAATAGATTTCGACCTCCCTCCGCGAGAACTCTGTTATTAAAGCGGTGTGTCTCCAGTTGCAGTTCCTGGCCTTTGACCGCGCACACGTGCGCCAAAATAAATTTATTCAACGGGCTTGCCGAGGTTCGCCGACAAATTCGTTCGGACTTTGAAGACGCGTATATTTACGCCTGACAACGTTGCTCATAAGAGCTGATTGGCAAATATGGTTGTGGATGTTCGGGAGGGATTGTGTTAATTATATTTTGGCAGGAAATTCGAGCGGCATTTAAAGGATTCTGAAATCCACATGAAGTGCTGATTAGTGATGGGATCGAATTTCATATGCAATTATGAAAGGGTATCGAGATATTCAAGGTTCAATTTGCGGGGTTTCGATACTGTTCATAATGGTTTTAGTGGTTCTGTATGCATTGTTGTATCTAAATGAGTACTTGCAACTTGGAATGAGTACTTTTCGTAAATTAGGTAATTGCATAAATTAATTTCATGAAGCAAAATATTCTATTAAAAGTGTAAAGAAATTTTATAATGGCAAAACGGTGCTTATACAGGGTGTTTGGGATAGTATAGGCAAGCTTTGGAGGGGTGATAGATCACGTAAAAACAAACAAAAAACTTCTATATGACTTGGGTCCAAAACTCAACCATTTTTGAAAAAAACTGTCATAAACATTTAAGCTATAAACCGCTATAATTCAAAATAGGAACGTTTTTCGTAAGTAATTTCTTCGCTAAAATAAAGATTACGATCTTGTTAATCCAATAAGTACAGTAACTGTGATATTGTTACCTTGTACCGCGAAAAAATAATATTTTTCTAACCCCTTAAATTATCGCGATTTTAAAGGGTAATTTAGGAGGTTAGAAAAATACTATTTTTTTGCGATACGAGGTAACAATACCACAGTTACTGTACTTATTGGATTAACAAGATCGTAATCTTTATTTTAGCGAAGAAATTGCTTACGAAAAACGTTCCTATTTTGAATTATAGCGGTTTATAGCTTAAATGTTTATGACAATTTTTTTAAAAAATGGTTGAGTTTTGGACCCAAGTCATATAGAAGTTTTTTGTTTGTTTTTACGTGATCTATCACCCCTCCAAAGCTTGCCTATACTATCCCAAACACCCTGTATAGAAAAATAAGAAAATGTGAAATAGTAAGATGGTTGCGTTCTTCCATAGCATTTGAAACGTGTTTTAAATATTTATCTAAATAAACGTATAATAATTAATATGGATTCATGAAACAGTTTAATATTTATTATGCAGAAATCGTGAGTTACTGACAGATAAAATTATTTTCATATTGTGATAATTGGATTCAACTCGCAATAAATTAAATTAGAATTGATTAGACTACCTTTAATTAATCTAATTATCATTATTGGCTAAGTTGATCACATCCATCAGTTTATCCTATGATGTAATGAATATGATCGACGTAACTAATAATTATAACTCATGTGACTAAACGTGGACCAGTTAATTACATTCATTATCTAGCAGCATATAATTTCTGTGTAGTACTTACAAACACTTTGGCATTTAAACAATTAATGCTCTTATGGGCACTAAAATTAATTCGTAAGCGTTGTTACTTCTTTCAATTATTAGAACAATCTTTTAATATTACATAGAATGGTAGATGATAAATTGAACTTTTATATATTTCATTATTTCAATATTTTCATTGAAAGTATTTTAAAATAATATTTGTTTTTAATTTATTCTTCTTTTATTTTTTGCTCTCTAAAAGTGCAGATTTTGTCATCATGCATAGATAGTATCACGTAGTACAGTGTATTATGGTGATAATGAAAATAAATATGCACATACCTATGTTCCAAAGTTCATTAATGTTAGAATATTACTCAGAGATTGAAAATTATGATACTGAGGTACACGTATGCAAAAATAAGTATAAATGTGCCAAAGAAATATGCTACTAGGTTTACCAGATAGATCTGTGTAATTATTTGCAAGTATTCATAAAAGCTTCAAGTCAACTAAAAATACCGATTCTGTTCTCTTTTGTGTAAAATACAATAGAATCACGATTAACCGGATAAATATCAATATCAAAACCGAAGCATTTTCTCAATGTAAAGTTGTATTTATTATCAGTATAACATTAGTAGACTGCGGATTTTTATGCAAAATAAAATCTTTCCAATAAAAGAAAGAATTGAAGCTCATTTTCTAAATATTGTTGCTTGTATTAATTAATTTATATTATATTTTGCCATCTACCAATAACTTCATAAATTTTTGCACATTTAAAATTATCATAAATGCATAAATATCTGCAATTTACCCACTATTGATTCGAAGTTCAAATTTTACTCCGAATTTTACTGTATTCTTATTACAGGTATACTAAATAATAAAAAATAATAAGTGTATTATATAAGTATACAAGTATACTAAATAATAGAATAATAGAAACAGAAAATTATAAATTAGCACAAAGTTCAAACCCATGTTTGTAATTTATTAATGATCGAATCTACTTAAACCCATCACTAACTCAAAAATTGACCTTTGTCACCTTAAAAATGTCTGCAAATAAATTGCGAAAGCAAAACATGTCAGCTCTAAATAATTCCAAGCTCCGATGAATGCAGCAGCGAGCTTATGCCTCCCCAGAGCTTGAAATTCTAAAAAACCCAAACGAATTTCTCGCCAAGTTTTTCCGCGCTTCTCTTTTTCACGAGGCGTTTCTTCGAGCGAAGTTTTAGTCAGTCGCTTCTCCGGGAAGCTCGGACGAAGGCAAAGCTTTATGAACACGTTTCGGAAGATGGCGGCGGGTTTTATGCTTACCGCTTTTCCGTCATGTCGGCACCTTTGCACCTAAATTCGGGATTAGTTTCGCCCGGTGTGACGCGGCCGCAAACGTTCGCGCAGTCATCGTAGCCATTTATAACGCGGTAGATGTCCCCTTTCTTCACCGCGTTGTTCATCAGAAAGCCCTGCGCGACAGAATTTTCTTTTTGGAAGCCACACGCAGAGAGGGAGGAAAATACGAGCGACCGCAAGAAAATTCTACATTCTCGCCGTTAATCGCGATGGCGACTCGGTTTTTCAAAAACAGGAATATTTGATTTCTTAGAAGCGTTTCAAAAATTGTTAAAACCCTGCTGCATAATTTTTCTTCGTGTTAAATACTTTCGACTTCAAATTAATCGTTCTTTAAATGCAAAAAGAAATTCATGCATATTCTTAAAATAATATAATGAATGATCCAATATTTCTAGAGTGCATTGCACGAAAATGCAAAGCACAGTGCAACGGTTTCATTAAAACCTGAACACGTTCAAAATAACTTCTACTTAATTAACAAACTCTAAAAAGGAATTATTTATTTAAGGTTCTCAGTGTCACTCATTTCCCAAAGCAAAATATGAAAAAGGTTGAAAACACTATGCAGCAGTTAATGAAACCGCGAGTAGAACAGAATCAAGTTTTTAAAAAATTATTAAGTTCTCATAGGGTAGCTGAAAAATATTTTGAATGAAGGTGTTAATTTCTAAAAAAATATACTGAGTGCTTGTAGATAGAAACTGAGTATTAAGAATTTTTGTCGGTCAGAAAATAAGAAGTGAGCCTTACGAAACCACCGATGACGACGAGCAGAACGAGCAGAGCCAGTACGTCGGTGCAGGAACGATCGGTGACGAAAATCTTCTCCGATTGTCCCGATATGCCCTCATTTTCCGGCGTCTGAAACGGGAAACGTGGAAAACCTTGGAGAAAAGGCAACCTCTGAATTAGACGCCGCGTGCAGTTGTGTCTGCGCGCGTCGCGCGTCGCGCCTCGCTTTTTTTCGCGAAATTCGTCCGTGATATCTGCTGGCGAGCGGAGCGAATTAAAAGCGACCCCGTTTTGATGACTTCAACCCCTTCACGTGCGGAGAATTTGCCGCTTTTCTCGCCCGGTCGCAATGCGATCGAATGAATTTCTTTCTTCTGCTCGCGCGACGCCAAATTGGAGATCTTAATTCTTTCGGGTTCCTTCGTGTTTCTCGTTTCTCTGCAGCGGAGGCGGCTGATTAAAATTATGCACGGGGATTTTGAGGAATGATTTCAAAACATTTTCTGGAAAGGATTTTTAATAATTTTTATGGAGTTTAGTAACTTTTTTGTAAAGATTAAGAATAAGGAACTTAATAGAATTTTTATAGAGTTTGTAGTATTGAAAAGAGTTTTAATGTCTCGAAAAATCTATGTTTGCTTCGATGTGATGTAATCTTGGGTTTCTGGAAATCATGCGGGGCCCGATCTCGATTTTGCTCACTTCGCAGTGCAGTGAGAAAAAAACCACCCAGACAGCAGAAACCCTTTGGGCCACGAAAAACGAAGAGAACGCGATACTTTGTCCTGTTTTGTCTGCCCTGTACAACCAGAAAGCGGTTTTTTCTACGAACCTTCAGTGTAGCCGAAGAGTATAAGCTCAGCTTTTTCTGACCAATTAAAGAGCGGAATAAGTGAGATAGAATGTTACCTTGCATTCCTTTTTCATTAAAAAACATCATTTCTAAATTTACTCTGCAATGCTCAACATTTAAAGGAAAAATTAAAGAATTCTTATGGTGACGTTTTCAATGAAAAAAGAGAAATTCACATATTATTTAAAAGTCTACTTTAAAATTGATATAAGTATTTAAATAAAAATATCTAATTCTAAGGCAACTATGAAATATGTAAATTTAAATGAAGATCGCAGGGGAAAATGATAAGGCACAAACTGCGATCAAGTCCAAATTTTTAATGTCCTTAGCTTCAAGAAATTTTAAAATATTATGAGCAACTTAGTAAAGTCTCTACTACAAATAAACAAAAAATGAAGTAAAAAATAAAAGTTCTGACGGTGTTTAAAATTTTGCTTCCGTCACCGCCGACCCAGATTTCCTACGGCGGGTTAAAGGTCAAACCACTTTAGGATTGTTTGTAATATTAATTATGCTTTCAGTTTCGTATAAAACTTTGCCTTAAACTCGGAATTTAAGAAATTACAGCAATTTTCGAAGAACTAATATTTTTGAAATTAGCAACTTGTTTCTCTTCGCAATTACACCGTAATAAAGTTGTTTCTAGTTGAAAGTTCTAGTAAATTTTGTATGGTTATTAAACATTTAAAAGAAAAAAGAACGAACAAGAAGCTCTGCAGAATTTTCTATCGGAAAGGGAAAAATATTTTATCAAAATGTGATTAGAAATGATTCCACGAATTCAGGAATGATCCACAATAGACTTTATCATGTCTTTCTTAAATTCTTTGTTTGTTTTCGCGATAGATACTCCATAAATGTACCTTTTTAGAGTGACAATGTTTGCATCTCGATAAAAAATCGTTGCTAATCCACGCGAAACAATCGCCATTATCTCTCGCCTCGATTTTTACCTCATTCCCTGGAATCACTCCAATTTCCTTTGAGCCTCACCTTTCATTAATAGAACTGCTGATAATAATTTGCGATCGTACCAGCGAGCTAAAGCCGTATACTCCGAGCAAACGTTGTCCTCTCGACAGAATATTTCACGGAACTTCTTCGAATAAATAACAATGAAAACAGTTTTCCAATTTCCCCTCGGTAAACGACTCGCGCGCGGCATCTAATTTCAATTAGTTTACTTGTTGAACGAAAAACGCCCCCGTTTATCATGGAACGTAATTTCGAGCCAGGAAGATCGTCTCCGCCCCTCGCGCCGTCGCGTCTCCACATCCCCACGAACGCGTCGTATCGTTCGCCCTTCGATTCCGCGCGCGAAAAATACGACGATCCCTCGAACGATCTCTGCGGGTTTGCAGGATCTCCGAGGGTGAATTTTGCAACCGTCGAAATCGACCGAGGTTAATGGCATTTGGCGAATCCGCGCCGTTTCACCGAGCACAAGGGAACTTGTAACTCTGTTACAAGTCGACGACCGTGTGCAGACCTCCCCTAAATTAATTAGATTCTTTGGCGGTGACCTTGCATTAGCGTCCGGAGGCCGTAATTAAATTCCTACCCCCAAGCCTTATTAAAAGCACGCCACTCCGCCCTATTGATAACATCATCGCGGATACTTCCTGGCCCTTCTGCTACCTATATCAGCCGCGTAAACACTGTCTTACTGGTTGCCCGGACTTCTGCTTAATGGAGGACTTCGGCTCGGTGACATTTTTGTCGCGTGTATTGTCTCTCTTCAACATTTCGTTCACGAGCTTCTTTTTGAGAAGTTTGACTCGATGTAAAGTGATGATGGGCTCCGAAACCTTGCATCGATGTGGGATCCTTTCTTTTTCATTACTAAACTGCAAGATATTTTTTATTTCTTTATTATAATATACTCTTCACGAGGACTGTATTTTTTAAATATGTTTTTCATGAAAACTATTTTTATTGTTTGAATTAGGTTTTTTAAATTATTTATAAACTTACTGGTCAACAGAAACTATAAAAAATTGAAAATAATATTAATTATACTATTAAAAATCAATATTAGGGGAGACTGGGGACCAGCTACCAATACTTATTAGAGTTACAGAAAAGCGAATTATGCCCTAAGAAAGTACCTACACTCCTTCACCTATCATTTGAGCGCAGGTTGAACCTTATGTGATAAGTACTCAAAGAGTTATGGCAGTTTTTCACAGACACTGTCATTGTTACTTTCATTACTCCGTGGAGGGTAAGGATATTTATGTGAAAACCCTATTTGCAATGTAAAATAAGAGTTTTTTTTAGTAAATGAAACGATAAAAACAATATAGTAAACTAGTATAATACATCTTTTTCAGCCCATTATTTTTGTCTTTGATCATAACCTCTCATCTGACAAGCTGGCATCTAAAGTTTGTTCTAAGATCTTTATACAGGGTGTAACAAAAATGTTGCAGTTCCTTGAAAAGGGTGATTCCTGGGGTGATTCTAAACAACTTTTTCCTTTGCAAAAATGTCCTGCGAAGCTTTGTTGACGAGTTATTAACGAAAAACGCCGACCAATAGAAGCACGAATACAGTGGATGAATTTTAGCGCGGGCTCCAGCTGTGAGTAGTATTGGTTCGCTATAGTCCGCGCCATCATTAATCCGCTGTACTCGCTTCCCGATTGGTCGGTGTTTTTCGTTAATAACTCGTTAACAAAGCCACACCTAACATTTTCGCTAAGGAAAAAGTTGTTTAAAATTACATCAGGAATCACGTCTTTCAAGGAACTGCAACATTTTTGTTACACCCTGTATAAGATGGATGGGATAAACTTAATACACAATTCTTTCTATTTCTTGGAAATATTTGATTTGACATAATCATTTATTTCATCTGGAATATAATGAAATCAGTTAATGACGTGTTACTTTTGTCCCCAGCCACGTTTTTCAAAATAGAAATATTATTACAAGAACTTATAAAGACATTATCTAAGAATGTTCTAGCAGACGACTGACTTAATATCTAAATTGTAAGTACGAATATTAATAAAAAAACTAAAGGAGTAGAAACTTACTTGAATGATCTGAATTGGGATCTGACATTGGTGAATGCGACACCTTGTGGCGAAAAGTGTAAGTTGTGGAAGTCACCACTTTGCGTAGTTTGTTTTTGGATGATATTTATTAGGGTGCGTTCAGCGCACACTGATCACTGATCATGATCAGTGATCGGTCGCCATGTTTAAATTTTGGCGACCAATAAAAAGGAACGATCCGCTAAACGACACTTTTTATTGGTCGCCAAAATTTAAACATTGCGACCGATCACTGATCATGATCAGTGATCAGTGTACGCTGAACGCACATGTAATATAAACAACGTAAAATGGATATTATGACATTTTCTTCACGTTGTAAGGACTCTAATAGAGATGGTTGTGTGAAGGGTTGCAACATAAAAACAAGTAGAGACTTAACAATTATTCGCGTTCATAAATTTCCGAAAGCAAGTAAATGTTTTGTGTACAAAGAAAATTTATTTGGTATTATAGCTTTAAAAATAAACAAAGTTATTCCAAAAATGAAGGTTGTCCAATGCATTTCAAGAAGGATGACTACATTTTACCAGTCAAGTTAATATCCATAAAAAAGCTAGGGTAACTTCTTACAATATAAATACTAAATACACAAATGAAATACATTAATACTTATTTGAAATGAATTTTCATGCTATCTTCATGCGATTTGTGTGTTATTTTATTTCATGGGGTTTGTCTTTCAAGATTGACGTTTGCAAGCACAAGGTAGTGAAATTGACGACACCAAGCTTTGACACAGTATTTTTCCCGTATTTTATCACATGTCCTGCTCGCAAAACCCGCTCTCCTTCGATAAAGCTTCTTCGAATTGGGTTTGCACCAGCCCAATCACAAATATTTTCTATAGGAATTAACATTTTTCTGAAAAACCTAGTGTCACTCATATACACGTAATACAAAGTGGTGGGTAATACACAATTAATTGTCAGAATTATAAGCAGTCTGTGGATTTTTATGTATGCATACTGCACACTAGTTCTGAATATTTGCAAAACTCTACGAGGTTATTGATAAATTCCCTACACTAAATATAATAAATTAAATACAATTTACAATGTTGAAAAAATAAGACATTTTTTCTTAACCTTCAGTTCTTTATTCGTCTTTGTACAAATTTTATTTTGCATAAAATCCGCCGATTATTTATGGGACATTAAAATGATAGAAAGGAAGATCAGACATTTTTTGAAAAGAGACTCAATCATGTGATTTTTCTGAGTAATTTTATATTTTCCGAAACAAAATCTGTTGGTGTATTAATTTTCGAACAATTGATTTTAATTTTAATGAAGTTTTAATAATTTTGTGATTTCTATGGTTTAATATTTATACCGTTATCGATAATGTTGTACTTTTTAAAAATTAAAATCTTTAAATTGAATTTTCTCAATTTCACATTATTGAGGGTTGGTTGCTGTTTTTGCACAAGTCGACCTAATTAACTGCATATGTATATGTGAATATATTAATTCTCATAGTTATTATTCAAGAAGTGTATACAATTTGTTGTATAAAAATATAATTATAGACACTCAATAAGGTGATAGAAATGTATGTAAAATTGTTTGGAATAATTACATAATATTGGAATTGTTACGGAAACTAATTCAATTTTTTTTCTTTGTATGAAATGCAAATACGATAGATTTTTAAAATAAGTATGTTGTTACGAGCCGAGGCTTGAGGCGTGTGCGAAAGCCGAGGTTGTTGGATTTCGGATGTTAGTTGGTTGGTTGGTTGCGGATGAACCGCGTATTAGGAAAACCCACGGACAAACCGATGCTTATGTCATCACCGGGGCCGCGTTAAGGGGGGATTTCCATATAGACTGCTAAAAATAAGCCGATTTTTGCAAATTTTTTACAAAAAACCTATTAAGGGTATCATTTTGAAACCTTCGGGACTGTATATACACTGTTTAAAGTTACAAAAAAAATTTGTTTGCTGTATAAATATTGGCCGCAGAAGTCGCTATTGAAGAAAGTTGTTGCAGCCTTGCCGCTGGAGATATAAATTGGTGGGCACTCTAGCTCCTTCAATTTTTTCTAGAATGAAGAAATTCAAAATGTTCCTTATTATTTATGAAATTATATCGTCGATGAACCAAAAATATTAGTAAAAAGTATAAATTTGTAAAGATCGCAGGGCTTGTAAACCAAAAGTGTGTTTTTTTGGGGTAATTTCTGGACGCATTTGTGTGAAATAAAGTTGCTTAAATTAATTTCTACATTAAACATATAGGTTCATCGACTATAGTTTGCTATAATGTAGTTGTATACACCGGGATAGATAGATTGGTTGAGGAGTTTTTGTTTAATCGTGCCCATCAATTGAAAGAAATTAGTTTCGAGAAAAACGCATCTAAAGTTTCAGCGGCGAAAAACGAAAAGTGGTAAAGTCTTGTAAAACTTGCAGTTGTTCAATGTTAATTTTCTGTTCATGCTGAATAAAGTAACCCTTCAGCTTCCTCAAAAAATTCAAATCTCTATCTCCCATAGAACTACCGCATTCACTATAACTTTTGTTATTTTATAATACCGCGCGCAGTCGACACGCTGCTGCTCCATTAACTGCATTTCTACAAATACCTGGAATTCTGGCTTAAGGCTTTAGAATTACGTCCTTGAAGTGCATTACTATTGATCAAGCACAAAAAAATTGTTTGACCTGCTATATGGAAATCTCCCCTTAAGTAAGGATGGGTTTTCGTGGACGAACCGGAGCTTATTTCATCTCCGGGAGCCACTAGGATTGTTAGTTAGCCTCGTAACCCTAATATTGAATTTCATACACTTGAGCGGTAAAGTATACTAATTGTGAGACGTTACTGCTACTGAAACATTCAGGATAGGATTTATCTAATTAAATACTCTTCTTTTACAAAAGAAAATGATTATATGTATTCAAAATATCCTAGCAGAACTTTACAAATGTCTGAGTAAAAGTGTGCCCCGAATCTAATATGTTACTGAATTATAAGTTACGTACAGATCTAGTGCGGGGTCTCAAAAGAACTTGTAAAGTAATACTCAACAGGACTTTACGTACTGTATCGTTAGATAGTCTCGAAAGAGTCTTAGGTCGCGTTCCCATTGAGCGTGATATCACAAGCCCGAGCACGAGCCAAACCCGATCCAAGCTTGGAAAATGACGGCGGAGAGTAGCTCGGCAAACTTCGGGATTGAGCTCGCGCCAAGCTTCGCGATACGATTCGTTCCACGAGACCTACCACAATCCCGAAGTTTGCCGAGCTACTCTCCGCCGTCATTTTCCAAGCTTGGCTCGGGCTTGGCTCGTGCTCGGGCTTGTGATCAAAGAAGAGGTATAATAAGAGGCGAGACTCCAAGTGTCCCTTTAAATAGGCTGTGTTAGAGTGGGTAAAAGGAGAGTGTGGCCGATTAGCCGGGAGCCGCCATTTTAAGGATCAGCGGGCGCGTTTTTCAAAAGCCTGAAATCATGTTTTATGTAACGCTAACTTCAGCTTCAGAGTTGCGAAGTTTGAATTGAATGTAATAGCAAAAGGAATTAAAAGCGAAGTTGGCACAAATTTATAGGTTTATAATCGACCATGCGTTCCCATGATCTTCTTTATAATTGGATATTTATACTGTTCAGGATTAACAACTCTCCGAAAGGAGAGTTCGACGATGATACCTGGACGCCTATACTAGGAGGAGCATATTTAGATACTACGACGGGACTACCTGGACGCCCGAAAGTAGATGAAATTCGAAAGATTTATATTATATTGATTGAATTGTAAAAGAGCGAAAGACTGAGAATGTTTAAAAATGAAATTTCGTATCCCAATTCCCATGAACTCCTTGTATTTCAAAATGTCCTTAATAAATTCTTTGTCTGTCCAGAAAATCCTTATACTACGAATTATTTTGCTACAAATTTAAATTGACGCTTTTAATCCATTCATTGAAGCTCTCTAATTCATACCTCCGATATATATTTTTTAAAAGAATTATTAGCTAATTTCAAATCTATAAATTTATACCAACTTCATCCTTAACTCCCTTTCCTATTATAAACTATTACGTTCAGTTTAAACCTCGCGCCTCTTACACACATACTATCTATATCCGTACACAATTGCTGCACAACTACATAGAATAGCTGCCGGACATAGTCCTACAAATGGCGGAACCAATCATCGATGAGCAACCCTGTCTGCCACACTCTCCTTTTACCCACTCTAGGCTGTGTCATTTCGTCTCTTTCTAAGAATGAAATTACCGATCAAAACACCCTATGGGCATTTAAATTGGCTGTGTTATTTTGTCTTTCTCTAAAAGTGGTTTTCTTTTCGAGTGTCGCCTCTTGTTATACCTACTCTTTGCTTGTGATGTCACGCTCAATGGGAACGCGGCCTTATGCTCGATCTCGCTTCCAGTCTAAGCCGCGTACTAAACTCGAACTGGATTTCAAATGAGCCCACGAGGCACAATCCTCAACCCTTTTTATACCCGAAAATTGGGCTAAAAAGTGGTGGGGACAGTTCTTGGAATTAGATGAGCGCGTCTCTACCCTATGCTGGAGGGATGACCGTTACGAGTTCTAACTCCCCCACGTCGCTGCTGATGCTGTTCTAACGACTTTCCAGCTCTGGGAAAGGGCTGTCCCAAAATTCGGAAGAATCCGAATATGACAATGTAATTGTGATTTGTATTCAACACTGGTTGAAAATAACGTAATATTCTTTTCTAGAAACAAATTATGCCTAGAAAATACCATAGTTTTAATATTAAATAACATTTTAAAGAATTTTATGACATACATAGAAAAGGATTTAAAGTTGCTTAGGAATTCGTATTTGAAGTTGTATACGAAGCTACGAAAAAACTATGAACAAGGTTCATTGTATTACCAACATGGATCTCATAAAAACTGTTTGAAAGAAACAAATTAAAAATTTGAAGAAATTGGATACCCCAATAAATTATTCCTAACAATGGTATTTATCAGCCAAGACTACCTCAAAAATCTACAAACATTCCATCAATTATAGCTATATATCCCAAAATCGTAAAAAATCATGTATAGAAACTGTTCCAAAAAGAACAATAAAAGCGTAAAGCCTACTTTAACAACCTCCCAGTTTCTTTATACTCGCGGCAAAGAATACTAACCGCCCAAGGTCGCCGATCAGTTACCCTCCCGCCCTAATTAACGTCCAACCTCATCCCCGGTTCGTCGCGCTCCTCCACACCGCCATCACAGTTGGAAATGCAAATTTGTGGACGCACGGTTCTCTCTGTCCCTCAAAGAACGATGGAAACCGGCGTAACGCGGAGGAGAGACCGTATTTGGCATGATTCACAGCGGGGAAACTGACTTTGAGTGGCCAATATTGTCTGGCTGGAATATGGTCACGTGGCCAGAAGATCGGCTTATACGGGGGTGGACGGGGGTGGAGCCGGGTTCACAGGATAAACGAGGGGTTAGCGGAGTCTGCGACGCTCGTTGCGCGGTAATGAACTTGAGTATTAATTGGACGTTTTAGCCGGGTCGCAGACAATTGAGGACGGCTCTTTAAACGAACGGAATGAATGTCATTCTTTATTGTTAGGTTTTTTACGGGGAACAATCGCGACGTGTTCCTAGCAAAAAAAAAAAAAAAAAAAATAGAAAGAAGAGAAAAGAATGGCGAATGCGGTTTAAATATTTTGTTGCGCGGCTTTCGGGAAAAAAATTCCTCCAGCGTTACTCGCACCTGCGAAAGTGGCGAAATATATGCGTCGAGCGTTTTGTTCGAATTCTCTTTCTAGATCAGGCGACTGTTGCTTTTGTACTCGAAACGCTCTAGGTTCTACGCCGGGGAAACAGGTTGGCAGGCTTGTTTCACGTGTTCATGAAGCACCGGCAATGTTATCAATTTTGCGATATCTGCCCGTGATATCCGCGGTTGCATTGATATGGAAACTGGAAACGATTGCAACTGAAAAACAATATGGCTTCGAACAGGTGTCCAGATGATCGCTCTCTTGTTCGTTTTAAGTCTCCGATATTATACATGCGCTCGTGGTTTTCAATTTCGCAGTGACATCCTTCGTACTTTTTCCCGATCCTCGAATATTTTAAATCAATTTTAAAAAATCGAATCGACTCGACTGCACGTTTCTTCGATATCTTTTTTGTTTTACGGGATATACGAAATTCACCCGGGAATCGTTCCTGATTTTCAAAGGGAGATTTTTTCGAAATCGCTTGTTTGGTTTTCCTGAAACGAAAATAAGGGCAGCGCGGGATTATCCTTTTGCGGCGTTATTTTCAATTTTCCTTTTCCCGCGACAAGTTGGATAATCGGTACAGAAACTTTGGCCGAAAGAATTTTAATCTGGAACGTTGCGCGTCGCACTTCAATAACTATGAAGTCAATGTAAATATTTTTATCCGCGCCTTTAAAGCAGGGAAGCTTAAGCTCGTCGTCTTTCTCGCGACTGCAGTATTTTTTGTTTGAAACGAAATTAAAAAAAGAAAAAAATAAAAAAGGGAGGGAAGCTTTAATGCAAAAATAAAATCAGGCCACAGCCTGATGGCTATTATTTGTGTACAGAACTTTAAAGTGGCACGTTACTCGTCGTGTCTCATTATTTTTAATAATAGAACGGGGGTTGAGGGTTTACTTCCCTCTTTTTAG
This sequence comes from Perdita meconis, assembly GCA_030770465.2. Lineage (NCBI taxonomy): Eukaryota > Metazoa > Arthropoda > Insecta > Hymenoptera > Andrenidae > Perdita > Perdita meconis. The sequence goes on along the minus strand of JASKOS020000009.1, from coordinate 13,094,264 downwards.
AAGCGTATTTTACTTTATCTGAAACGGAAAAAGTCAAGTGTTACGTTCCAGCTTCCGCGCAAAAAGGGATCTCAAACGAACAGAACGCAGCGTATAGAATCCTTCTATATGATCCGGAAATAATAACAAAAAATTTTATCATGGGATATCATTACATTTCCTTTACCGTTTTCAATGGAAACTGATTTTTCCTCGGGAACGTGCTACTTTTCCGCGTTTTAATGCGTGGCGCGTATCGATGCCACATCGCGAAAATTTTTACTCGATTATTTCCGCATCGCGACGTCCATGAACGTAACCTTTGATGACGATATAATTAGAAGATACGGGCACAATGAAATTAGTAGTCGTATGCACTTCCTGTAGCAAGTTTAAGACCAATCAATATGGAGAACAAGCTATAACCGCAGCTTACTTGTATTCCACTTATAACTAATTACCTGTTCATTTAAACGAGCTTTGGATAATTGCTTTATGACACCATTATTTAAATATGTACCAATTACTTTAATAAATCAATTAGTGTAACTAAAATATTAAATTTCTGTGTTATGGGATGTTAGAAAAATTCAATTTTTTGAAAGTTAATGATTTCTTAAGAATTCTTCAAGAAAATGAAACAAAAATTCTAAGAGGAAGTTATTTCTTATTAGTTTTATGCAGAGCTTGCAGTTTTTAAGGAAAGTTAAAGATAAACTGATAAAGTTGGATATCTACAGTCAGTTATAAAAGTTTACATTGAATGTACAAGTCGTAGTACTTCAGAAAATATATTTTCTATAATACTATAAGTGTTAGACCATTTTGGTCATGTTTTGAGAAAATTGCGATATTCATTGAACTTTTGTAAAATATTATTGTTAGTGAAGTATCACAAATTTTATGTTCCACTTAGTATTTAATTATTTAGAAAAATTTGCCTACATTTGTAGACTTGTGACATCATAAAAAATCTAGCATTTTAGAAAATAGTGAAAATATGATTATTCTAATTTTGTTTTAAAATGACAATAATACATTAAAATCATTTATGGCCAAATATTAAGAAACATGAAATACAGTATTGCATTTTGATGCAGTTTTGAATTTTCTAAGCTATTGCAGGTTTATATAGTGTAAGTAGACTTTTGTAACAGACTGTACAGAACCAGAAAATCTAAGAAAATGGGATCCCATAAACTTCATTACTTGATGTAAATTACATTATCCTCCCGACAAGGTAAGGTAATAGTAAAGTAATACAAAAATATGTACATACACAGAAACCACACAAAGGTCCAAATAATCACAAGATTAAAATCCAGGAAAAATCCTTCTTTCTCGGACTTCAAAAAATAAACGTTTTACATTTACAACATATTTCTATCACAGAAACTCTTTTAATTCCAGTCTCAAACTTGTCACAGATAGCGCACTGACAAGGTGTTTGAACACCATATAGTTGATCAAGATCTGAAAAATTTTGCCAAAATTCTTGACTATAAATCGTTTTGTAATTAATAGACTGCGGATGTTTATGCAAAATCATATTTTTAAGAACACAGAAATAGAAATAAAATTTGAAGACATGTATGCTTTACCTTCTAAATATCATAAAATGTATTTTTATTTCGATATTTCGTGTATTTTTGCAGTAATGCACATTATTATAGATTTTCTTACATTTAAAATCGCTAGAAATGCGTAAACATCCGCAGTGTAGTAATTAATTTTCAGTTATTCTCTACTGCAGTTCAATATTTGAAGAATAACACGTGATTATCTGCATAAACAGGATACAATATAGAATTTTATAAATATAACATTTCTATAAATACAGGGTGTAACAAAAATGTTGCAGTTCCTTGAAATGGGCGATTCCTGAGATGATTTTAAACAACTTTTTCCTTAGCGAAAATGTTAGGTGGGGCTTTGTTAACGAGTTATTAACGAAAAACATCGACCAATAGAAGCACGAATACAGTGGATAAATTTCTGCGCGGGCTCCAGCTGTGAGTAGTATTGGTCCGCCAGCGTCCGCGTCATCATTAATCCGCTGTACTCGCTTCCGGATTGGTCGGTGTTTTTCGTTAATAACTCGTTAACAAAGCCCCACCTAACATTTTTGCTAAGGAAAAAGTTGTTCAAAATTACCTCAGGAATCACCCTTTTCAAGGAACTGCAACATTTTTGTTACACCCTGTATAGAATTTTAGAAAATTCAAAATTGTATAAACGTAAAATTTTATCCATTAAAATTTTTATAGATTTACAACTTTATAAGAATAAAATTTTTGTAGATACAGAACTTTTGGAATGCTATAGAATTCCTACAGATTTACAATTCTATAAGTATAGAATTTTTGTGGATATAACATTTTTATAATTAAACAGCGGATCTTTATACAAAATAAAATTTTTATAAGCACAAATGAAATATTGGAACTTGAAAAACACTATGTTTAATGTTCTAATCATTCTAACTTCAATAATATTGTTGATATTTTCTATATTTTGGCATATGACAAGAGTCTCGTAGATTTTCTACAAGCTTAGTATTGCTGTAAAATCCGCTGTCGAATTGTTCAGAACTCTTTTCAGTAATCGACCGAAATGATGAAACCATTAAACTCTTAAAATAAAACTATAAATAAATTTTCGACAAAGTATATTCTTATTCAGCATTTTTCAATACTATTACAAATGAATTTACGAATCATTACAATAGAATATTGAAACCTAAGTAGCTTCGGTCAGGATTTTCAAATTCTGAACCACTTAGCGTCTTCAGGGAGGGTTACAAATAAAAAATCGTGCAGGATGCATCCAGTCCGCCGCGCAAGGAGGCACCGCGTCCGGAGTTTTATATTAAAATACTTGAGCGGAAATTTTCCTGGGAGGCTGTTCGGCGGAATCATAAAAAATAATTCTTACCCTGGGTTCCACCTTGGACGAGGGTTCGTCCGAGCATCCGCAGCAGCCCATGGCCGGCGAAGGGGAGTCTAATCCTCGGGAACCGCCGGCAAACTTTTCCTCCTGATCCTGTCCCTCCTCCTGGGTCCCCGCCGCGGCGGATGCGCCTGCTTCCGGGAATAAATTAAAACGGAAACGGTTAAAAGAAGCCGGTCAGGGAGCGGCAGCGGCACCGCGCGACGCCTTCCGCAGTGTTGCGGACATTCTTCACGCAAGACTTCGGGCGTCGCGTGATACCCACGACCAGACAATTGAGAAACTGCAAGTGTGACACGTGCACCTTGAATAGATACAGGAGATAAGGCGTCGGCGATGATAGCGGCGCGCGCCGATTTCCGCGATACGCGCAAGGAATGGGCGAACGTGTCGAACGCCGCGACCGGAAACGAGACAACAAGGTTGGGACGCTCCGCGCATTTTCGCGAGGATTTTGGTGCGCGTTGCTGATAGCATCAGACTTTTTGCTGCTTGGTGATTGGGAACGGAAACGGTATTCAAATTTTTATGGCTTTTCATGGGAGAATTGGAATTTTGGAACAGGTGTTACCTCTTGCGAGGAAAATCGGTTTTTAAGCGTTGAAGATATAGTGTTTATTTTTATTGGTTGAAGAAGGGTTGAGAAAATTGTGTGCGATTGTTAAACTATGGATTTTTATGAAGAATCAAATTTTTATAGAAAGTAATGGAGAATTTAAGCTTAGATTATGGTGTGTCTTATTTTCTAAGTATTAGGTTTAACTTATATTGCATTATGCGGAAAAGAAACGATTACTCGATTCGGGATTATTCTTCATTTTTATTACCAGGCATTTGAATTATTTGATGTTCTGTATGTATAGCTATAAGAGAACAGTAGAACTTTGAGTATGTAAAACTTGGAATTATTAATATACTATAAGTCCTATAGTTTGTTGGATAATAATCGAAGTTTAGCTTTATACTTTTGATATTTTGTATACTTTTGCATCTGTCAAAAGTTTTATAGATTTTTGCATATTTAAAATTGCCATAAGTGTAAAAAATGTAAAAATATAAGTGCATAAGCTTAATAATCATCCTTAAGATAATCATATATGTTACGTAAATGAAAATTACGGTATTAATACTTTCAAATTCTTTAGATGTTTTTAAATTCAATTTGGTTTCTTATATTTTGTAAGAATTTTTCAAATTTTGGCACAAATTTGAGGGAGTTATTACTGACATTATTGCTTTTTATTCTTTAAATTCACATAATGATTTTTCTATCTGCATATAAATATAAACAATTATAAAATAACGTATTACTAGTAATAATTATGAATAAAGCTTTCAGATATTAAAAATCTACTTTAGATGTTAAAAATTTATTCCATCCTTCTTCTAATTTTTATTGCATTTAAAGGCAATCAAGTATGTATAATATGCAGACAGTGTCCAAACTTTTAATTATTTAGTCGAGTTACATTAGTCTTTAATATCAAAAAGAAATCCGTCAGAAAGCAAATATTATGTGACTGACAGAACTCCTAAAAAAAAATATTAGATAAGATAAATTCGTAATGAAATAAAAAATAATTTTGCGTAATATTTGTATTACTTAATACAGAGTGTCCCAGCATCAGTGGTACAACCGTGACAGGGGTTCTACATTTAAAAACAAATCGAAAAAAAAGAATAAAATTTTTTCATTCGAGGCTTCGTTCTCGAGAAAATCGATTTTGAATATTCAGCGAGTATACGTACACGTAACTATGGTTTAGAGTTTAGATTTTCGATAGATGAAAACTAGCGGGTTATTGTTGCTCGCTCGTTTCGCTCGCTCGCGAGTAGTGATGCCTATAGCTATTCATGTTTATTTTGTGTTTGACCCTTTACAGGCCACACAAGGAACTTCCCGATTTGCGAGTTGTAATTTATTATTACCATTATTAATTGTCGCTATTTAGAAAATTATTCGTATTCGGGGAAATTTAATAGTTTTCTACTTATCAACATTGTTGCTATATGACGTCGCACTAAACGAACTCTATATTATATATGTGTGTGTGTGTGTTATATAAATATAATAATAGTAATAACATATGTATATATATTATTTCAGTTTAGTTATTCGCTCATAAATTTATATTCTCCCATTTAGATTGCGTTATTGAGTTAGGTTTTCTTTAAAAAACTAAAAAACTACTGGACCGAATTAGAACAAAATCTAATCAGCTCTAAGTTACATTGATACACATCGATTGCATCATCGATCATTGTAATTTCATTATTAGTTTTTTAGAAAACGTTAACGAAAAATTTGATCACATACATACGTACGTACGTACACACACACGCGCACACACACACACACTCACGAACAATGTATTCAAAATAGGCTAAAATGACTCCAATAACCTTGAAACATAAAGATCTGCCAAAACATCGATTTTTGATTTTCAGGGTAATTACAATAACTTCCCTATAAATCGGGAAGTTAATAAGACATGTAATTTAGTTACTAACTTACTTTATTAATACCATAATTGTTGAAAATTCTACCCATTGTGCTGCATAAACAACTGTACTCTCCGAATTAGGTTTGTATGATCGCATTCTAATTTATTCTGTATCTTTAATTCTTCAAATACCATAACGATCCTCGCTTTTAATTGAGGAAGGTTTGTAATTTTCTCCTCGTACACTTTTGATTTAACATGACCCCATAGATAGAAATCGAGGGGTGTCAAATCTGGTGATCTTGGTGGCCAGTTTATTGGACCACCACGGGCAATCCAAACTGTGTGTCGTTCATTTAATAAATTTTTAACTTCTGGAGAAAAATATGGTGGGGCACCATCCTAACATTTGAAAAATAAGATTTTGTCTAGTAGCTAGAGGTACTTTTTTTTAACAAATTGGATAAATCTTTTCGTTTAAAATATTAAGTATTCAGTTCCATTTAAAGTATTTGGGAAGAAATAGGGTCCTATAACTTCATTTCCAGTTACTTACTTGGAAATGTGTTTCTGCAATGGTATGCGGATTTTGAGTTGTCCAGCAATGCGTGTTGTGCACGTTGAAAATTCCGTCACGAATAAATTTGGCTTCATCGGTCCATAAAATACGCGATAAAAACTGTGAATTGCTACGGTACTGTTCAAGGAACTAGTGATAGAAACCTTTTCGCGGGATGAAATCCTGAGGCATTAATCCTTACACTTTCAACGTGTGATAAGGATACTTGGTATCTTCTGTTATCTTGGAGAATGCGATGAACTGTTGATCTACTAATACAAAATTGTACAGATAAATTTCGTACACTTCTACGAGGATTACGAAGTACACTTTCTAGAACTTCCTCTTCTGCCTCATTTCGAATCCGTCGAGGACCACGTAAATTGTAATTGCAGTGAAAAGTTTTATACCGTCAAGGGCTCCATTCTTTTTCCAAGGTTTACATGTGAACATTAACCTAATCTCAAAATTTGTGTGATATTTGAGTAAATCCATGTTTAATCTTTAATTTGACATGTATAAAAGTGCAAAAATCACAGTATTTAAATTATAATCTGGGTCCTAAAGTCAAAAAAGCAAAGGGAGCAATTTCTAATCACTCGAATTATCCCTAATATTAGCTTTCAAATTTTACTTTTGAAATTCAAAGCAGTTAATAACTATGCGATGCAATTGCGATTCACTCTTTCAATTACGCGTCTATCTGGATGTCGTTGAGTTGGATATCGGTCTGTGTACAAACGAGCTGCGGCAGATACACGCACCTAATGCAAGAATTACATCCACATATTCTTGATCTGTATATCTACTCATTGCGAAGAAACTGTTAGTCAAAACCGAAGATATTAACATATTAAGACACCAAATGAAACGGTGACAAGTGCTCAGAACGTCATATCAACACGAATGTACAGAAGTGAAAACATAAACAAAAGTCTATATCAAGATCCATCTATTTAAGCCTTAGTTAAGTGTACGCGTACTCGATGAATATTCAAAGTCGATTTTCACGACAACAAAGCCTCAAATGAAAAAATTTTATTGTTTGTTTTCGATTTTTTTTATGTAGAATTATGTATATTTTTATATTCCCACGCCCTACTTTGATATTGCTGCGATTAGAAGAGCGTAAAAACTGGAAAATATTAAATCCAATCGAGATTTTTTTCCCGGTTCAGAACGAATTCACAAAAAGAAATGGTTATAGGAGGAAACACTTCTGTATTTTTTTCCAACGATATCGTAAAATTTCTACTGTTTCTTCTATTTATTTTATACTAGACAATATTAACTTTCTGTTTTAAATATTTATGTAATAGTATTTTGCATTTTAAACATTTCTCTATTTGCAACTCGTTCTCTTCTATTATTGCCTTTGATTTAGATTTTTTTGACAGGACCAATATATCAATATATTTAATTCCTTAGCACGATAATACACGGTGAGCCACGTAAAACAGAACACCTAAATATCTCTGTGAATGTTGCAGATAGTAGAAGATGTCACGAAGGTAAATTGTACTGTTCAAGGGGGTAAATGTGGTGATACTAAAAACTCTCCTAAATGATGTTTTTTTTTTCAAGCTTTTTTTGCAGTTCAGCGATGTTTTTTCAAATGGAACTAAATATTTTTGACTTCACTATGTATGTATAATATCTGATGTCAAAAGTTCAACGACATAGGATATTATGACCTTGAAATGACCTTGAACTACAGAAGTTATAATAAAGCAATACTAAGGTTAAAGGGTGCGGTTCTTTTAATTGAATTAAATTAAATGTTCAAAATGGTGTCCTCCAGCAATGTAACAAGCATTTAAACATTTTATAAAATTTCTATGTACTTCTTTAATTGTTTTAGATGTAATGGATGCACAAGACTGAACTATTTTTTCTTTCATGTTTTCGGGTGTTGTTGGTTGCTCACGATAAACATCTTTTATTTTACACCAAAGAAAGAAATCGAGTGGAGTTAGGATGGTGAACGAGCTGGCAGGCGGGCAGCTTTTCTAAGATACTGACGACTTTCATGATAAATAGAAATTAAATCAATCTTCTCTTCCTTCGAGTAACACATTGTTAAACGTACATCGATAAACTGATACACTACCGCAGTAATTCGATGATAATAACAGACATGTTGGAATACATTTAGAGATCATTTTTCACCAACTGTACAGGCGTGATTGACATGTATGAAAGCAAGGAATTCAAAGTTTACACGTTCTATGTTTTTGTTGATCGAACCTAGATTTCTGAGCTCAAGGTCATATTGGTCAGGTTATTATACAATGAAATAAAAAATATATAGTTTCATTTAGAAAATATCGATAACCTTAAAAAAAAACCTTGAAAAAAACATCATTTAGGAGATTTTTTAGTATCACCACATTTGCCCTCTTGAACAGTACAATTTACCTCTGTGACATTTTCTACTATCTTCAACATTAACAGAGATATTTAGGTGTTCTGTTTTACGTCACTCACCCTGTATATCAGAACTTGATGCACGATCATTTATAACGACTTACTGATAACAATAACAATTACAGATTTTTAACTCTTTTTCTGAAAAATTCTTCAGAATACTATAATACTAATTAAAACCATAACTCCATTCAGAATTTTCAAAGAATAACATTACAGGTTAAATATCATTCCATTAATTTCCTAAAGTTTCTAAAAACCGTAAAATAAAATATTCCATCAAATAAAAATAAAAGAATCACAGACCAAAAACTAAAAATCACTCCCCAATCATGAAAATTCTTATTCAAAACCTTAAAATCCTTCAGAATCGCCCTCTAATTCCTCCAGAACTCTTTTCATACCTCACACAAGAATTCCAAAAAGCACAGATCAATTACCATCAAAACAAGCCAAGAATCGCTTCGTTCACGACAAAAATTTTCTTCAGGAACCACCGCCGACCGGAGCTTCACTTTACAAACCAAAAGAAAAGCAGACGAGCGAAGTTTCCTCCCCTCTGTCCACCGGATGTTGTTAATATTTCCCGGGACATCCTTCAGCAGTGAAGGGATGGTCCGCGTCTGTCCCGATCGATTTATCGAATGAGCTTGCACGCCACAGCGAAATGACTCGGTACCTAATGTTCCAGCGGCGGGGGGGGGGGGGGGGGGTTGTTGTCTTTCGGCGAGTCGAGGGGGCGGCATCGGACGGTCGCGAGGGTGGAAACGGCCTTCATTTCCGTCGCGGTCAACGTTCATTCAGACTCCGTCCTTCGATTAATTATTGGGACCCGGCGGTTGCGAAACGACAAGTCGGTAATTGGAGAGGCAACATGTTCCGAGGGCTTGCAATGGAAGGCTTTGTCCACTTCGATTCCATCCCCGGTTTGCCACCTCTTTGCTCCTTTCTTCCTGCGCAACGTTTATCCACAACGAACGTTACATTTTAATGACATTACGCTTGATTCTTTGTGAAGGATCTACCGAGTCGAATATTCGGCCACGCAACGGACGACTCCCCCGGGCGCTTTGCGCGCAGGAAAGACACGCGTAATTGCTCTCGCGTGAAAAATAATTTCGCGGGCAAAAGGACGCGCGCGTGTTCCTCCCTCAAGTGGAATAGAGATTAATTCTTAATTAGGCGGTGCCCGGGTTCTCTTACACAATTGGGCGGTTCCGAGCCGCTTTTGTACACAGTTCCAGGAAAAATGGTGCAGCATCCGCCGTACAAGCTCGTCCCTGTATTTATCATATCCCGGAATTATTCGGGACAAAGGAACTTTGCTGTCATCCCCTTCTCTCCCACCCCTCGGGCTTAACTCGCGAACTTGTACCTTCGAGCGAACTCCGCTGCGCACGAATTGGCTTCGGAAACGCGATCCTCGCAATAAACGCGTCGCTAAAGCGGGGAAAAGGATCTTTCAAGAAAGTTTTTCGATGATTTATGGAAATGGCGTATCGGGAGGGGAACACCGACCGGCGTAACAGTTTGCCTTTTTCAGTTTGTTACTCTTCGAGTTCGCGGAGGTTTTTTAGAAATTCGTGTACCATAGTGAACTTCGATCACTGGATGGACAGATTAAATGGAAAAACTTGAAATACATTTATATGAGCCAGTTTGAGAAAAGAATTTTTTCTTTCGAAAGAATTTTTTCTTTTGAAAGAATTATTTTCTAGTTCTGTTCCTATCTTAAGACGTGATTGAAACACTATATACGATTGAAGAAAGAAAAAGATAACGAGATAAGGAAACGTTCATATTATGCTTTCATCCATTTCAGACATTTTACACAGACATGATTCTACAACCAAAAAACACGACGTAAGACCAAATACAGCTCTAACATCGCAGATGTTATTATTAAAGAAACAAACATCTGCTCCAAAATATAAGATTTTCAAGCTATGTTCGTCGCTAATGACCGCTGTAGTCGATGCGACGTGAAACAAAAGCAGAAGAAGAAGAATTCTACAACCCAGAAAACTTTAGCTCCACAAAACTAAAACCAAAAAAAAAGTATAAGGTAATTTGGGGCGGAACGCCCAAGGTTTTTTATTAAATTTGTAAATTTCTTATAATAACAAGTATTATAATAAATTGACAAGAACTTCTTGCTAACCCATAGAAACGGTAATTCTTCTGATACATGATCTGGCATACATACATACATTGGGATAAGGTGCCTAAACATTGGCAATATAAAAAACTTATTCATTAGGCATTTCAATTTCATTATAATGGTATTTGTAAGGCATTGGAAAGGAATACCAAATTCTTTTGCAACGGAATTTGCACTTTTGTCTCCATCTTGCAACGCTAATGCAGCAGATCGAAGATCATCCTTTGTTTCTTGTCCACTATTTGATTTTCTTACGTAGGTTCGCATTGTTTAAGTACACATATTTTACAGAAATAAGTAAGCTGCTATATCTATGCTAGTATGGCATCTTACCGCAGCACAATTTAGGTTTGTTAAATAAGTCTAATTATATGCAAATCATTTGTGAAAAACCCGAAATAATTAAGGAAGATATCTTCTTTTTATCTTCTTTTTTCTTTGTTTATTGAAACGTGAAATATCAAGTAGTAGCAAAATTTGTACAGACGCTATCACATAACTTCTTTTTTCTTTTTTCTTTGTTTATTGAAACGTGAAATATCAAATAGTAGCAAAATTTGTACAGACGCTATCACATAACTTTGTATAAAACGTGTCTCCATTGTATGTTAAAACCATAGACATGTTAAAACAAATGATAACAAATGGCATAATACAAGAACTCGTGAAAACAATTTGCAGCGCCATCCTATTGAATAAATTTTGAGTTATGGTTGTTTGGCATCTTGCCCCCAAGTATCTTATTTGAATTAAAAACACAAATTTGCTTTTCGTAGAACATTTCAACAAGAGAATCGCCTTAAAATAATTGCTCGCTATTGTTTGTCGCTAACCAAACTAGGAGAGGGATAAAGGGATGAAATTGGAGTACAAAGAAGCCAGTAGCCCGTTTGACATTTATTTTACAACAGTAACTCGTTCCAAGTCTCCCCCGCGTTTAATTAATGATTAAAACGCACCCCCAAAGGCCTACCGCTAAGCAGCGTGACTCCGCTTCCCTTCCAACCCTCGCCTCCACAGCTTTAATATTTGTTCCATGTCGAGGCACGGCGATATGTAAAAATCGAACGCATCCAGGTAACAATCGAGGCCTTGTTAAACTTCGATCGTACACGGTTTCGCGGTCGGGAAATAGAGAGAGGGGCAAAAAAGAAAAAACGTTTGCACGACGAATTTCGCTGGAGTCGCTTTTACCTCCGATAAGCCCGACGCGACCAGCTAACGGGAACAATACAACTTATCGAGCGACACACATACCCGGTTATTGGTACGCCAGATAAGAGGCGAAAGAAAGAAGGCAAAGGATCGCGGGAAAGGTGCAACGCAGGGCCTGCGAAAAATCGTGCTGATGGATGTTCAATACGGACCTCCGTGAATTTTCCGTTTATTTGAGATGTTTCGAATCGCTACGAATATATTGGCGAGGGGTTGTTAAAGATGAGGTTTAAATTGGGGGTCGAGTGGGTCGTTTTATTGGATGGTGAGGATGTTTCTGGGTGGGACATGAAACGTTGAAAAAATTATTTATCAGAAGTATATGGGGTAGTTTAAAAATTTGGTAGTTTTGCAAGTATTAGTTTAAATGAGTGATAAAACTGAATTTCTTTGCACAATCAAATTTTCACAAACGAAAATCAAGACTTGAAACCAGAATAACAGTATTTTTTATTTTCTAAATATTGTAACTGGTATTATATTTTTCATATTTGGCATTTGTTACTTTTCATGACTTTTGCATTTTAGAATTGTCATAAATTCATAGAAATTTACAGTCTAGAGATTACATGTTCACTTATGATGGGGGATCAAAGTATGATTGCGGATGTTTATGTATCTGTGACAAATGATGATGTGCATAAAGCTGAAAGGAAGTTTAAAGATTTTGAAATTTCTAAACTATGTAAAAAAAGTGTATAGTAAGTTATTTAGAAAATAAGACTTACTGTTATTCGACTTTGAACTAAGTTTCAGTTCTTTATTTGCATTTGCAAAAATATGAATTTACATGAAAATTCGCAGTATAATTACTGAATTGTGGCTTCAAATTTATTAGAATTCATATTTTTGGAAATGAAGTTAAAGATCTGAATATGAAAATCTTAAATATATAAAAATACAGACGTTTTGAGTATCTAAATATTATAATGTTTTTCATTTTCTATAGTTTATAGATTCTTATATTTATGAAGATTCTTATACAATTTCACATATTTAAATTTTTTCACATCTGCATAAATAGACAAATATCTATCTGATAATCACACTGAAATTTCATTTATTGAAATTCTAAAGAAGAATCATAAATGCTTTTTTTGGTATGAAAAGTATTATCACGTTTTTATTCATGTTTTATGTATAATAAACAATTTTCAGAATCTCTCCAAAATATTTAAAATTGGTTAAAAAAATATGAGTGTATATGTTGTCACGTTATCTTTAATAGAATTATTCGAACACGTGTTAGCACATTTTCGATATTTTTTCTACAGATTTCTGAACGATTTCGATAAAAAAAAATATATGTGAACTAAAACAGACACATAAATCATCAATAGTAAGTTAAACTGTTACAAATAAACAACAATGCAACCTGGCCACTCGTAATAAATATGTATTTTACTGTTGGCTAATAAAATAAAGGAACGTTGCTGGCATATAAAAATATAATCAAAGTGTTTTTCTGCATATTGAAATAAAAAACTAGTAAATAATACTCACATATAAATTATAACACTCGGACAACTCTGATCAGATACACGTGAAATCTTCCACTTTTTTATTAGCCTTCTATTTTTAAATATTTTCTTTGTAAAAACGAAATTGAATAATAGAGAAATAATAAATATTATTTGTTACATATGTAAGATTGTGTAACGAATTTGTGAATATATTTTAAAAATAAATTCTACATGAAATACAGTATTTGTAACTGTGTCATGTTCTTCTCAAAAATCTAATTCTTAACCATTTTTATTACTGTATAGTGCATCACGACGAAAATTTCATAATAACGCTAAAGAACAAGGAACATAAACGTTAATACTACATGCAGAAGAATCTCTAAATTAAAACAGTAGTTAAAGAAATTAAAATACACGATTAGGTGAAACAGCCCTGAAGACCACAACAGAATTAAAAATAATGCATTCGTTTTCTAGCAATGGAAGTTGGCCAAAAATGAAATAATATGATAATTGTGTATCTAATGGAAGTTGCAAAGTAACATAAAAGTTGGACCAAAGTAAGGTATAACATTTAAAACAACTATATGTATATATTGATTAGGAACTTCGGGAAAATTCAGTCATCCGCGAGCGACTTGAAACCCAAAAGACTTTCGCATTCAAATAACGGGACTTCTTAGTAATTCAGATACAGTCTTAATTATCTTCGTTACTTTCCCCAAGTATTCCAACCACGAATTTCGTTAGCCAAATGGAAAACAGAGGGGAAACCCCAACTGAGCGTCGCGCGGATTTCCTCGAGAATAACGTCTGCGAATCTGGCGAGCTTCAGATACAACTCGAACGGTAATAACAATGCAAAGAAAATTCTCGCCCGATAAACGAGCGACTATTCTACCATCGTCATTGGAGCAGATCATGACAAAAACGGTCTACGTAATCGTCGTTTCACGGGTGGAATATTTTATCCGTCGACAGCGGGGGAAAATCGTTCGATCGAACAATCAAATATTCCGCAAGCAAATGACACGCTCCTCCCCCATTCCCTTTCCCTCGCCCGTCGACAACCTCTGATCGAGAAATTTCAAATTATTTGAAAATTGGCACGGCGACTGTACCCGATACGCGGACTATTACCGTTTGCATTATTCTCCATTCTTGATCGAGCCCGGTTAGCCTCGGCGATTTCAACGCGATTAAACAGGGAACGCTGATGGGATCTACACGGATCCACGCGCTTTTTGTCTTCCTCTCGACCCATCTAGGATCCATCATGATTGCGCGTGGGCATTCTTATGAGTGCCATTAATATGGTATTTTAATGGCGTTCGTTCAATGAAAGACTTCTCCGACGTTTGGTCACGTCTTCAACGACTGTTAAATGCAATGAAGGTTTCGCGAACATTTACTGACAATTTTATTAACCTCGGTCTTCTTAAAGAAATCTTTCTTTAGAGTAGAATCGTTCACGTTTCCAGTATTTTTTTTTAACGAAATTGTTTATTATATTCATTTAGAATCTTCATTGATGAATTATACAAATGTTTTATACAATCTTAGAGAATATCAAGGTTTTTGTGGGGTAGAAAGGTGCATATTAATTAACTCGTGGGGCTGAAATTTAGGGGCTTTCAGATTTTATGATTTCCTTTAAAAGAATTAGAATTTGACATTTCTTTTTTAGTCTGTTCCAAGTGAAAATATTTTATCGCACTTTCATTACTCGCATAGATCTGAAATAGTAAAGAATTTTTAATTATTATCGCAGTATGTGAATGTGAATGTACAAACTTTTCGCATAACATAAAAAAATGAAAAACACAAATATTAGCAATAAAATTCTTACATTTTCCTCATAGTTCAACAAATTGTATATTAAAAAAAAATAAATAAAATCCGAACTGGGTAAAAAAACACGAAGCGCCTATCAGCGTCGACGATCGCTAATATTCTTATCTGATGAAGTCGTCAGTGTCAATTTTGGCGTCTATTTGATAGACCAGTGTACGAAATAAGTCATGGCCACCCACCAGGAAGGTCGAACCTTTTACACCGCGATAAGAGAGCGAGCTTTGCATGCCGCTAACCAGTTTAGTAGTTTGATTGATCTGTCTTCAGATATTCATTGCGTAACTCGACGCGAGCGAGCGTTACATCAAGCCCGGCTCATATTTACATACTCCACCTGTTTGCATAAATTCTCATTGTTTTATAGTCCACTAAAGAGCCACCGTCCTCTTAATTGAATAAAACTAAAATAAAAATTATACAGCAAGGCGCGATTTTTTTATCGCTAATTTTTTTACGACTAAATTGGTCAGAATTTCGCGCAATGCTTAGTTTAATTCGAGCCGCGTTTATCTTTATTAAAAACAGATTCAGTTTCTTTTAATTATACCTCCTCGCTCGACGACCGCCGCGCACTCGTATTTCCGCGAACGCTGTGTATAATGAATCCGGCGCGGAACTTTTTTTTCGTTCAGAAACTGTTTCACGCAAGTGGATCAAAATGCACGGTTGCTTGGGAACCAGTTAATTATATCTGAAAGGTGCTGACGCATTGACCTCTCTTTATCAACGTTAGATACGCAAAGTTAAACGGCGCCAACTTTGAAAAGGGGTCATGTCTTAAAAACGAAGATTGAATTCGGAGCAGGAGAAGAATCATGAGTTTCCTTTTCTTCAAGTACGGAACTTTTATAGCCAAAATATTACAATTATAAGTAGTTAATTAATTAGATATTCGACTGTTCTCAAAGAAATTGCAAAAGACCCTCGATTTGTGATTATCGAATCGCGGAGATCGTGAATCGATTGACTGCGGAAAAGTCATAATTTTTTATTTTTCTATTTATTTATTAAGAACTAGACGGGCGAAGCCCTTTACATGAAATATTAATTATAATAATACTTAATGTGGTATTTACAAATTCTTAAACTAACTTGAGAAGTTTACTCTTTAACAACGAGATGTTACCTGAGAAAAAATCAATGTTGTCTACATATGTACTTGTTTCTTTGAGTATTCGATTAACTGAATTAAGTGATCCATATTTTGACTTGTAGTTTCGGATATAAAGGGTTGTCTTTTTCTGACGTTTATCATTGGTACGTAAAAATTGATGAGTTCCAGTAGTGACGGACAGTCTACTTTTGCATTAATAATTTTAAAAAGAAAAACACTATCCTACGCGCAGCTAAGGTTTTCATGTTGAGTTTTTCAAGAATTGAGTTATAGTCATAGTTGGAAATGAGTCTAGAGATGTGTAGTTTATATTCTATGAATCTTAAAAATCTGTGTTGTACTCTTGTTAATTGATTAACATATTTTAATGAGGTAGGAGACCAAATAACCGACGCATACTCTAGTTGAGGCCTGACTAACGATATCTACAGTAAGTTTATCGTTTGTATATTAACGAAATCCGCAGAGAAACGCTTTATGTACCCAAGAGTTTTTAACGCTGTATTGGTAACAGCAGAACAATGATTAGAAAAATTTTATGTGGGTGTAAATAATACACCAAGGTCCTTTATTTTATTAACTTCAGTCAGAGTAAAGTTATTAACTTTGTAATAAACAGTTGGGTTCATTTTACGTGAGAACCTCATGACGTGACATTTTGCAATGTTTAAGCTCATTCTATTTATGTCACATCAATTATAGAATTGTATTATATATATGTATATTATATATAGAGTCATTCGGGGTAAACGCGCGCAGTGGGTAAAAGTACGAAGTGCTGTTTTCTCTGAGGGGGGTGAGAGGACGGGAATGCGCCTCGTCGGGATTGGGTGCGCGTGGGCCGCCATGTTGTGTCAACACCTGTTGAGCGGTGCGAGTCGCGTTTTGTGAATTACAAGTAGAAGCTTAAAATTGACGTGTAATTTCGATTTTTTTCGTACCAGGGAAACGTTTACGGAAGTATTATTTATGTATTCTTAGAGGTAAGTTGTTTTTGTTGATTTTATATAGTTATTGAACAATTTTTTCCAGAATAACATTTTAACCTAACTTTATTGGAATTCGAACTAGTACGAATTGTTTTGGTTACCGGTAAAATGGGGTAAAAGGACGGGGGTAATAGTACGCACTGGTATTTAGGTTACTGTCTACTTGTTTTTGAATTCTTAATAATATTGTATTTGGAGTAAAAACATATCTGCTCTGATAAAGGCTTGAGCATAATTTCGTTTTGTTGAATCTATAAAAAATTATAATTTTATGATAGTTTCCTAAATTTGAAGTTCCTAATTTCTATTGTTTTTGTCATCTTCAGCTTCATTTATTAAAAATAATATAAAAATATGTTCCATCTGTGTATTATTTGTTCATTTTCTTTTACTACACCTGAATGCATACTTTCACTCTACGTGCGAACTTTTACCCACACGACTGCGTATTTTTACCCCGCATGTCGGGGTAAAGGTACGCAGTCTGACCAAGTCACTCTTTTGCTTAATTTAAAAAAAATGTTTGGCCTATCGTCAAATACTCGTTACATTTTATGAGTCTATTAAATATGCTACCGATAGCGCAGAAAAGTGTTCCTAATATCATGGTAGTTTCGGCTCAGTGAAGCAAAAACAACAAAAGTGCGTCCGTTCACCCCGAATGACCCTATAATTATAGAATTTTAATAATTTTGTGTTATATAATTCTCATTGTTAGTTGTTTTAGAATTCTAAGATCCTCGGAATACTTAATTATACAATTACTTATTTTTGAAAATTATTTAAATAGGATAATATTAATACTTTCTGTAACTTTTTGCTTAATTTAGTTTTGAACTTTGCAGACATCCGTTTCGAAACAGTGTGACATCGCGATGTTCGCTTATCGCTCGTTATCTCGGCTCCGGAATAACCACTCGATCGTCCTAACGACGTCGACGATTAGTCAAAATTAATAATCGAGGCTCCGTTAACTTGACGATGTCCACATGAAGTGGCTCGTCGTCGGTGTTTATCCAGCGACACTAACGACTCGTGTCGTCGATTTCTCGTCGCTCGACAATCGAGTTGGCGTCAGTCGACGGAATAACCCAGTCACCGCACCGGAAGGGTAAAGAAACCAAAAGAAGGCCAACGAGGGCATTCAAGTTCCCTGAAAGACAGCGGAAGAGTGACGCTGGTCGCTGGCCAGGCCTCGCTTTCAGCGTCCGCGGAAAAGTTTGCTTTTCACGGCTCCTCGCCCGCGGCGATCGACAGACGAGGAATTTCCCTGACGCTTCCGACTATCGACTGCGAATCGGGATGATAAAATCGCGATCCGTAACTCGGTTTAATTGGAACGGGTTTGTCCAACTGACGGGAACTACACTCGCCGCGATAAACCGAACTTATCTCGATCGGCTCCGCGAGTTCGAGATTCTGTCGCGCCGTGAGTCAATCGATGGCTTTGAACCGGTGACTAATTACGAGGCATCTTCTTTGAAATCGACGGAAGTTGTTATCGCTGGCAATTCTCCCGCGGATTTTTGCTGTTTCTGGTTTCTGGCAAATCGACTGCCGATTTTGAAGAATGTTGGTAATTAAAATTGAGTGAGCAGTTTTTCATTGATTCCTTCGCCAGTATTTCGATTGTCGATTCACTATTTCATTAATTAACATCACGGTTTTCATCATGTGGACCTTCATTAACCAGCTCTGAATTCAGTCCGATATTTTATTAGGTCAGGATTTTAATTACTTAACACATTAGTGATAATAATTTATAAAATAGGTATTAAATATAAAATTCTAAATGATTTATAATTGAAGAAAATCTTATTTTAAGGAACACTTCGTAAAATGACATCAAATTAAAATAATAATAATAATAAAGTATACTATAATCAATGGAATTAAATTAGCGTATAAGTTTCATCGAGAATAAAAGATTTCATGAAACTTTGCTTTATTTCTATTTAATGTTTATTCTTATGGCGATTAGTAATTCAATCGTATGTGTGTTAAATTGAGGCCAAACTCATGTAGATTTAATCACACGGAACGCGTCGATCTCGCATGAAAGATTTCAATCAGTTCAATGATATTAATTCCGTTTAATATCATTAACGCCGATATCCGCGACGAGACACTTTAGTGAATTTGTGACGTGGAACGTCGGTGTGTTCCACTCCTATTTAGTGAATTCACACGAAGAGTTTCAAATTTTACGATTTTTCCTCATATTTTCCTCATAATATAAATGAACAGTAAAAGAATCTTCCTTAACTTTTATTTAATTACAAAATTCTCAGTCTGTCCAAATTCCATATAACCAATAGTTAATGAAAATTTGTGTGATATAAAATACTCGGTTTTAAAAAAAATATCATTGCTAAGCTAATCTCCTTTATTTTTCGAAATAAAAAATTGCATATGCAACGTGCATGAGTGCCGCTTTTATAACTTTCGCAACAGCGCAACGATCTGCAGAATTCTCGCTTGAAATTTGATGTAATTACCAAAGTTATGGCATGGTGTTATAAAAACTTGATCTAAAAAAGAGAGAAAGTTATTTTAAAAAATGCAATTTCGGATACAATGAACTTTTAACGCGAGAGGTGTTTGTTTTAAAAAGAGTCACGATAACAAAATTACGTTATCACACTGTAATATTATTTTCTACAAGATAACGAACGTATTTATTATCTACCACATCCGGGGAAGCAATAAGTTCAAGTGGAATCGGTGGCAAACATTTATCACGCTATAATAAAAAAAGATTGATCAATTTCATTTCATCGAGTATCTTCGAATCATTCACGCTTTTGTTTGCCGATACTGGAATAAGTAGTATAAGTATGTCTGCTTAGTATCACTAGGTTTTCTCGCGTCTAAATTATTCCGAGATAACAGGCTCATTTGCATTATACAAGAAACAATGCAGCGAGGCTTCCCGATAATGCTTATTTAATCAAACATTTTCAGCGCTGAGTTTATTGGAATCCTTTCGGTGCCACGATAATTACGCCGTCCATTCAATTTCGCGGCATTGTCTTATCATTCGATGAAGATTTTCCAGAAAATTAATATCGAAATTCGTGACAGTGTAGACGTGAAGGGTTATCAATTTCCGAAACAGCGAGTTGTGTTTATTCAAATAATGTAACCGATAAATCGAATACATATCGAGACAGTTTTCGACGCACGATTACGGTGGCTCGTAATAACTGACAACAACGATTACTTACATAAAGAACTCAAGCGAATGGGAACTTTACTCGCATAAAGTAGGCTCTTTCAAAAGTCCACTTAGACATTTCTCTTTAGACCAAATGGCACCCCCATTCAATACACATTCAATATTCCCTATAGAACATAATAAAAACCAATAAAAAGATCCGCCTATTCAAATCTACTTCGCTCTCAAAGTAACAGAACGCACGTTTGCATTGTTCTACAGAACGCTCCCTAAATGTGCCACGGCATTTCTGTGCCAGGCCAAAATTTTAGCCCTTCGGTGCAACCCTAAAATCACTCCAAAATGGAAACTACAGATATTCACAGTATTGCGATATGTACTTTCTTTAATGGATTTCTTCTTTAAGCAGTTTGACGCTCCGAAAGTAGAACAATCTTTAGAAATTTTGTAAACAAAAAATATAGAGTATCACAGTTTCAAACTTCGTGGATTTATTTATTGACGTTTGGAGAATGTATTAGAATTATTGGAAGCAACAATAATTGTTCAAAGTTACAATAATATAGAAGATTGAAGAAAAAATTTGTTATTTACAGACATAATTCTAATTTTTGGTCGAACTCTCTATTATTATTCATAACTTGCAATAAAATTATTATTACTGCTTGAATAAATTTGAGTACATTCTTTAAATGTCAATAAAAAATATAGAAAACTTGAAATTATAACACTTAATATTTTCAACAAAAAAATTCCTAAAATTGACTAAGAAGTTCACTAAATTTCTCATGATTTCAATTCTTCTTCCATCTTCCTACCACTTCGAATAAAAAAATATTATTGTTTATGCTCCTGATAAAGCCTCCAGCTTCGACAAATCCCTGGGTCACCGCGACCCAGAGGTCATGCCACGCGGTGCGCGTTTCTTTCACCGCCCCATTTCTGGCTTCGATCCGTACATTCGTCTAAACAGCCCCGTCCAAAGCGTACTTTCCCGATTGTTTTACATGGCCCGTCCCCTCACACGCACACGAATCGCTGTATCACAAAACGTACGTGCACGGAAAGCCCGAAGTTCACCACACACGAATCAGGCCGAACCGGAGACAATGGCGAGGACGAGCCAACCCGAGATCACCGTGAACTCGTTGCAGCTCGTAGACGCGGCGAGAATTAACCAGAATCGTGACTCACCGATCCCATCGCGACGAAACGGTGTCTTCGCCGTGACACCATTGTCGGAATCCTCGCGACTTCCGGTAACCTCGCAGTGAGGCCCCGATCCCTGACAACGAGAAAGGACCGTGACTGTGGCGATCGTCGCTCTGAATACATACCTCTCCGTGGACGGTATTCGTAGTCGCTTCTTATTCTTAAGCATTTGCTCAAGTCCCACCCTCATAGCATAAATTATATCGTTGAGGAACTTCAGCAAACGCTTGAGAATAAGAAGCGACTGTGAATCCTTATCTATTCATCAAAGCAAAACAAGGCGATTCATCGCTTGGAATTTTTACATTCGGCGAGGGAAATTGGTTTATTAGTGAAATTAGTTTTGTTTACTTTGTTTTGAAGTTGTAAGTTTTGGAGGTCGTTATATAGACTTCAGAATTTTGGAAATTTAATGCAAGTCACTTTGTAGGTTTTAGTCTTAAGCGGTCCTTAGACAGTCAATATTATTGTGGCAATATTTGTGGCTGTAAGACAAAACGACGTATGTCACATTTTTAGAAAAATTGATTTTATGCTAGAATTGAGATCTAGAAAGTAGAATTCATATTTCTATCAGAGAAAAGATACATTAAAAAAACGTTTTCCATTAAAAATAAGGATAAAAGAAAATTCGAGGACATAAAGCTCCGTCTACACTATGTAACAAAACAGTGTTATATAACAAATTATTTTATAACTTTGTTATATAACATATTTTTATAACTTGTTACAAAATTAAGTATTTAGTACTGTTCAATTTATACAAGATTTCTCACATTAATGATTTCAAACGTGGTGGATGTTTAGATAGCATAGCAAGATTCGTTGTTAAAAAATAAATAAATTCTGTGGTAAACTGTTTTTCTTTAAACAATTTTTGATGCGGTTTTAATAAACCCTACAACACTTACTAAATATATAATTTTGTAACAAGTTAGAAAAATATGTTATATAACAAAGTTATAACATAGTTTGTTATACAACACTGTTTTGTTACATAGTGTAGACGCAGCTTAAGACAGTATTGATGTTTATAACTTTAAACGCGAATATCTCCAAAATGAAAACATGTGACATGCGGTGTTTTGCTTTATATTGTATTTTGTATATATAAATTTATTAACGGGTAAAAGAACCCTTTGGTATACAAAGTAACAAGCAATGTACATAATAAACAATTGTGGTGTACATTAAAATAAGTGCAACGCATGTATGACAGTTCGCTTAACCCTTAAATGCATCGTGTTGCCATTTGGCAACATATGTACCGATATTTTTTGTTTTAACAGAAAAATAACATTGATTGTACAGTATAATCGACTACATTCACACTATATATTCACACTGAAAAAAGAAGTAGAGGTGCTGCTTAGCATGTATTGCAGATAGAAGTAAGATTGGACCAAATTGGACATTGGCCGATAATTGAAAATTCAAAAATGCGATGTAAATTACCAGAATGTATAGGCTTCACACGTACAAAATGTGAAAAATGTGGAGTTGCATTGTGCTTGAATAAAAATAAGACCTTTTTTAAAAAGTTTCATACTAATTAGGATCACCGTTTATATGTTAAGTAGCCATTTAGCAGTAGCCATTTAGCAACAAACCTTTTTTTTAAATAAAAAAAGAAATAAAAACAATAAGATGTATTTTTATATTATTTTTCTACAGATTTGGGGTACATAAGTTGTTAGTTTCAATATATTTTAATGATTATTAAGCAATTATGCATTTAAGGGTTAAAGTTTTGAAAAAAGTTGTTGAAAAAGTGAAGAGAATGACAGAACGTATTTGATGTTAAACACAGGCGGTTGATACAACTATTTTGACCATAACGTGTGAATAAAAAAAAGAGTGTGACGTCTGAGATCTCTAGATGGTACATAGAACCTTAATTGCATAAGTACTTCTGGACAATCTATAATATTATTAAGTACCTTATAGACAAACAAGACATCAAACATAGCACGCCTCTTTTCCAATGACAAAAGATTAAGTTTTAATTGTGTTGATTCATAATCATGATTCATAATCAATCATTCATAACCACAGCTATATTGTACAATATTTTTTCTGGATGTCCCAGATAATGCAATGTGTTTGTCTCATAGTTGAGATTTGATACCTGTATGGTGAACATGTTGAGTGACACGGAAGCTATACATATATGTATGTAGTTGTGTGGTCATTGCACTACTAACTGTGTGCTTGGTAAAGAAGTCGAAGAAAAAGCGTAGATGGATGAAGGAATGATTAAAAAAAGAATTGAGTACACTCATGAAAACTTATTAAAGGACCTAAGACTAACAATAAGTAAACCAAATTTTCGAATAATGTCTAAAAGAAATTTTCCGTCGTCTTCTTTTGCTTTTGTAAACATATTTTATAACTCATGAAAGTGTTCACTGCACGACATTTAAGCAAAAACTGAACTAATATTGCACAATAAATATTAAAACATTTTTGATTCACACAATTATTGTACAATCTTTCAATATGATCCATAGACGGTTCAATATTATTATTATTATTATATTATATTTATCTACTGGATGAGCCCTTTGTTATAAATAGTACTGAGATACACGATACACAGTCATACAATATGATCGCAAAAGGTGAGAAATTAATAACAATAACAAATTGAAAACATCCTAAAATTATAAGGTTAAATTAAGGATAATAATAGAGTAATAAAAATAAAACTAAAAATAACAGAAATAAAAAACTAACGCTGGCAATGAGAGACATAAAAAATAAATATAGTTGTCTCAAACCTGTGCCAGAAAAGCAGATTATAAATGCGAGGAATAGCGAACGACATTACGAGCAGATTTCTGAAAACTATTGTAGGAGTTATGGAAGAAATCGAGGAAATTAGAGTATTGATTAAAAGTTGTCAGTAAACGGTTTACGTTAGTGTGATGCCCATAAAGCGTTCGATGAGATGCAGGAAGAAAAAGTGTGTGTTTTCTAGTTTCCTGAGGCTACGCATCAGACTGTCGAAAGTTAATTTCATGAGAATTTCAGAACACTTTATGGAGTGATTAATAATTTTAAAAATAAATAATAGATCTGTAATTGTTCTTCGTTGATCAAGGGTAATTAGGCCAAGACATAGTAATACAGAATAAGACGACTCCGTACAATACTAAATATTGCACAATAATATTCACCGTCTAGAGGCCGTTTCAGAGTATAATAATATTATAGAAGGAACATGAACACGTATCAAAATCCCGCGAATACTTGTCTTCAAAGCACTTTATTTCCCGCGCGTGTCTCGAACCGATCAAACGGCTCGTAGAAAGGGAAAGAAACAGAGGTTCCTGCGAACGACGTCGAGCGTGGCGCGTTATCGCGAGGTTCATTTAATTAAGTCGTTAATTAATGCCCGAGGCGGAAGGGAATCGCCGTTCGCGGCGGCGTCGGCCGGCGTCTGGCAAAAAGAAACGCACGATTCTGTTTACTATCCTCCGTGGCGCCCTCTTCTTCGGTAAACAAGAGGCGTGTAATTGAAAGACGGAGCGAACGGATGTCGATATCGGGCGATTTTCTTCAACGATGCTTCGCCCTGGGGTCCCTTGTATCCGCCGCTTGAGCGTGACTAAACAAAACCGGGATTTACGCAACGCTTAATACCTTGAAATACGCTCGGCTGTCTCTACGTTCGCGATCATACGTCACTGTAATCGGCGTAATGGATTCTGCGAGCGCTACTAAAGCCGCCTATGCCCTGCCGGGACCTCCCCATTCAGAGGAATTAGGAATTCCAGGCGACGTGGAACCGGCTTGTCCCGTCGCTATTGTTGCGATACGCACTAGCGAGCTTTCTTCCTCGCTTTTCGCGCGAGCGAGTCGATTCGCGAACGAGACTGTATTTGCCGTCTTGCGTCAATCTTCCTCTGCTTCAACGATTTTATGCTGCTTCGACTTTCGAGTTTTATTGAGGTGGATTAAGGAGAAATCTGGGAAATTAATGGGTCGACTCTTAAACAAAGGATTTTGCAGGCGAACTGAATTATAAAGTGCGTTTCAGGTCTATAACAAAACCATACAAGTCTGATGTTTCGATAGCTTCTAAAAAGTTGTGATTGTATTAATACTGTCATATAATAAAACATCTAAATTAACGTATTTTTGAAAAGTTTCATGAATTTGTCGTAATTTCTCAAATACTTATGTTCAGAAAATCATTTTTCAAGCGTTTCAGCATATAACCGCATCAGTAAAATTTCTACGATCGTCTAATATTTGTGTTTATAACGACGCCTGTGTATTGTTTTCTCAAAATGTCTCGTGGAAAGACGTTGTCGGAACGCAAAAAAAATAAAATGATAGAGGCTTTTGAATGTGAAGGTAAGAGTACAAGAGCGATTGCGAAAACAAGAAATCGTTCGCCACGGGTAGTGAGTAATTATTTAAAAAATTCAAACGAAAAAGTCAACAAAGCTGACAGAACGTAATGAACACCAAATTGCGAAATTAATTCGACAATAATTCGACAATAAGTTGCAATGAAACTAAGCTTGAATGCGATCTTCATGTATTTAACTCGACAATCTGGACATCAATTAAGGCCGTCGTACACCAAACAGCACAGCACACGAACGGTATAGAACCATTATCGACATATTCACATTATTATATGATAATTAGATAAAAAATGCTAAGTACATCATACTTTAAAAATCATCACAAAGGTGCTAGACCAAAATTTGCATGAAATAATATGGGCAGAGATTAAAAACGATTAAGTTTATTTTATATTTACTTTATTAGAAAATTTTGTCAATTCTTTCGCATATTTAAAGAAATTTCTTTTGAGGTAGTATTTAGCGACGAAATAAAATTGAATTTAGATGGCTTGTACAAAGCAAATATGTATTTACATGAACTAAGCACGTTCATGTAAGTAACATACAGTACTGTTTCGATATAAGGACAATCTTACAGTGTTGACTCAAAGAACGACGCCTGTGTTTGATTCGAAAAAGGGATTTCTCTATCCTCACCACTTCTTCGCCGGTGCGAGTCTCCTCGTTCCGTCGTGACCGAGATCGAACCCGACTTGAAAAAGGGCTGCGCTCGGTTCTGAAACCCAGTCATTCTTCGAGTCAACACTGTATATATAGAAGCTTCACTCTAGTAGAAATATTCAAGTAATTTATAAACTAATGAAAGATTTGCACAACTTCTTTAAATAAATGTTTAAAAGACAGAGATATAATTACAAGGAGCACACATCATCGTTGACGTTTGAACACTCTGAAGTTACATTTTAAAATTTTAACTTTAGAAACATGTAATGTGAGGTTATATGTTGGAACGTTAAAAAATTGGTATTCTAACCATAATCTTGCTACCAACAATGATAAATTTATGAAACTTTCAAAAAATATATTAAGGGGTCTTCCCACTGTGAACCTCTGAAAAATTGCCTTTTTTTGTGAATTTTTTTGTACTAAACGAAATGTCCAATCTAAATAAAGTTTTTCCTACTGATTAATACACTTATTGAGAGTACAAACAAATTTTTTTTGCAATTTATAATAGTTTATTTAACTATATATATCGCACTGAATTGAGCGCCTCAAGAAAACGATGTAGTGCTTGCGTAGATGATTCCAGAAGAACGACGCATCTGAATAAAAAAATTCAAAATGGTTTTTAGTCGTCACGGATGTCGTTATCGTTGGAACCAAAATTAATTGATACAAAATTAACCAAATGACGGAAGTTTGAATGTTTAAGTTCCGAAATTCGATGAATTTTTAGTCATTTGTCATTCTAAAAAGTATGAAATTGTTAATAAAACAAAGTTTCCGTGGTCCCTGCGATAGCCACTGATGTGTTGAATAATGTGTAAAAATTTGAGACTGATTAATCAAATAATTTTTTTGCAATCATCTACGCAAGCACTACATCGTTTTCTTGAGGCGCTCAATTCAGTGCGATATATATAGTTAAATAAACTATTATAAATTGCAAAAAAAATTTGTTTGTACTCTCAATAAGTGTATTAATCAGTAGGAAAAACTTTATTTAGATTGGACATTTCGTTTAGTACAAAAAAATTCCCAAAAAAAGGCAATTTTTCAGAGGTTCACACTGGGAAGACCCCTTAAATTAGGTGCCTTATTACATGACTATTTTCAAATAATCATATCTTTTTAGAAACTATTTAAACATAAAAATCGTAAGGTGAGGTCATAGACCTGAAACGCACTTTATATATGTATACTTCAGTGCTTAGAAAATGAAACACACTGTTACTCAGGTTACAATTCTTTATGTGTGCCTGCAAACATTTTACTTTCCTCCAAAATCCGCAATCTAGTTGTCAGCCCGTAGCACGTACCAAAATCAAACTAACTTACTTAAAAAAAAACACTGAATCAATTTCTAAATCCATATCTAAACTCTCCAATCCTTTCAAAAACCTTTCCCCAAAATGATTTCTCCTTCAAATCCGCACATCGTAACGCGGTTAGACAAACGTGATCTCACAAAATGTGGCAAAATTCCGAGGCAGCGTCCCGTTTTCGAAAAAAGGATTTTCCGCGGCCGTCGCGCGCGAACGCGAACGCGTTATCGCGGACGCGTCGCGTTATTAAAATTTCATCTGAAATATTCATTGCGTGCGCGTGGGTGTGTATTAAAAACAGGAGCAGTCACGCTTCCGCGGTGTCGCTCCGTGTCCGCGCCCTGTCCGCGCGAAACAAAGCTCGTTGGTGTTTCCATGAAAATCGTCCGAGCGACGAGCCGCGCGGGCCTAATTAATCCGCCTTCTAACCGGAGGCGACGCGTTGCAAGACCGATTTGTTCGGATTGATGTTAATTTCCACTTACTTCATCGCGCTACTGACAGCAGCGTGAACGAAATTGTCAGCGCACCTGGTGGTAATGGGTCCGAATTTTCCATGTGGATGCGATTTGCCGTGTTTCGTGAATGGCCGGAGATAACGGCCGCGTTTTCCTCTGGATTTTTCACGGAGATTTCGCGAATGCGAGAGACGGTGGTGGCGTCGAAGCCGAGGCACGAACGTTTCACGAAGCGATGGTGTGTCAGACGCTCCCGCAGGTAAACTGCACGCTAGTTGCGGGTTGAACGAACGCACCTGCTTGTCCCATAGCTTGAATGCGATCCCCGCGCCTCTTTTCTTTATTATGAAACTGGAGCAGGGCCTAGGAGAGGACCTAGGCCCTTGGATCAGCCCGTGGGAAGGGGATTTGCTTGCGCGGTTGAAGGAATGCGTGGGCGATTTTTTTTGGTTCAGGGGAGGGCATCTGCGAACGAAATTCGGTGAATGCAGGAAGACTTCTTTATATGAAAGAAGGAACCAAACGATTTTTATACTGTTTTCGTCATTTATTCATCCACTATTTTAGAATAAACAATACCCACGATTTTATTGTAAAAGATTGAAGTATTATTTCATGATTATTGATGTATTATTATTACTTTCTGTAA
The DNA here is from genome assembly GCA_030770465.2 of Perdita meconis. Classification (NCBI taxonomy): domain Eukaryota; kingdom Metazoa; phylum Arthropoda; class Insecta; order Hymenoptera; family Andrenidae; genus Perdita; species Perdita meconis. The sequence goes on along the minus strand of JASKOS020000009.1, from coordinate 13,065,240 downwards.
TTATCCAATTTATAAGTAGTTGATTTATTGTTCTGTCTTTTATTTTACTTAATCCTGTATATCTAGAGTCTAAAACAAAAATTATACAGTAACAGTTATGTAACAATAATTCTTCAACGACATCCTGTTAGATTTTAGATATAAGACAATAGAAATGGAATTTTCTAAAAATCCTCTAGGCTTTAATTTTTGGCTAAAGGAGTTTCAAATATTTTACTCAAAAAGGTATATTCATTTATTTATTTAATCATTTACGGGTGTTTAACCCTTTAGAGTTTAGAGTATAATTTTCTTCTAAGCGGTCATTTATAGGCGACAATGTTTTGCATAATCTAAATCTAAAGGAGGTATGAAAACTACAGAAATCCAGTGAATCACAAAATTCATTAACACGGTTAATGCAGTTATATTAGCCATAATTCGTACGGTGGGTCCCTTGCAATAATACGATATTATTTCTTTTGGATGACGTTGACGTCATTAAGTTAAAATGAGATAGTATAACAGAGCATATAATACAGCCATTAAGTACTTTATATGCACATAGTAGGTCGAAGGTAATATGTCTGTTTTTCAGTGGCCATAGATTTAATTGTTGATGCATGTGAGAGAAGTCGTGGTATATACATATACTATAGTATAATATATATAGTAATTTGCTTACGATGTACTTCAGTATTTTATCACAGTTATTTAGTATCAAGATCATACAACGTAATAATTAATTCTCCTCATTTACTTCTAGTAATTGGTATATAAATTCTGTATCTATAAATCTCGTCAGCCTTCTTCGGTGTTAATTAAAAATAAACGCAGTATTTTAGAAGAATAATTTCCGCGAATAACTATGAGATTACAATGGAAATGTCGGTGTTAAATCAGTCTGATGGAATTTTCCATTTAAGCCAAATTCACACTACGCCGTAACGTAACGTACCGTCGTAGCAGCCGTGGGAGCAAAGAAGAGGACGGATCTTCCCTCTTCTTCCCTTCTTCTAACGCTACGTTACGGCGTAGCGTGAATCTCGCTTTAAGGTGCAGAAGCAAATGATCATTACAATTTCCAAGAGGAAGTCTTAACAGTGTATATTTGATAGCCGTGCTGTTTGCATGAAGGAGACCCGTTTAGATATGGATCATAGTAAATTTGGCCTCGGAAGGAGCACAGTTTGGCGACGAGAGCTCTAGGCATACCTTTCGAGTTCACTTGCTGGGAAACTAACAATGGGAGACAGATTCCTTAGCGTCAGAATTAGGCGGAGGGGATTATAAGGGGACCTGGATAGCTTAACTGGTCAAAACAGTCACCTGGTGGACGTGGAGGTCGGATTTCTAACAATATCCTTGACAGCAGCGGAATATCTTTGGCTCTTGCCAGGGACTTAAACCGGTACCTATAATACCGGTATAATACCGGTATTTTTCGGTTATATTTCCAAAACCCTTATAGAAACCGAAATACGCAAATACTGGTAGGACATCATACCGATATATGAAAATACCGGTATATTTACCTATATTTACCGGTAATTTTTTCGGTTTTCTTATTTTAAAATATATATTATCATATCTACGTTATAATTTATCTGACACTATTCTTGATGGTATTTTAGTTATAGAACTAACGACAAAAATATAAATGTGTAAATTATAATAAAGACAAACATTCATTGCAAATTGTTGTTTATTTTCATGTACTCTATATTTTTTTATTATTATCTAAACTTTGGTTTGATATGCACAAATAAAAATATCTTAGAAATATCGTAAAAATATAACTACCAATATCTTAAAAGTTCTAAATAATGAAGTACGGAATTGAAAAAATTACCGGTAATGTATACTAATTACTAATATCCGCATTTTTATACATATAAAGATAAAATGTGTCAATATTTTTATAGTTTCAATCAATAAAAGTTATTACCTTATCTTTAGTGACTAAACTTATACCGATATTTTCGGTATCGGTATAAAATAAATTCCTGTCTACCCTTCCATGTTATTATTGAAAGAAAAACCGAAAAAATACCGGTATTTATTTCGGTTTCGGTAGTTTAATGATTTCGGTATTCACTTATTTCGGTACGATAACGGTTTCGGTATTCATCTATTTCGGTAGTATATCGGTTTCGGTATAGCTTTGTTGACGTCATACCGGTATCGAAATCATACCGGTATTAAGTCCCTGGCTCTTGCGTCGGGAATGCAAGTTAACGAAACTCGGACACAAATAACATATTATCTAACGTTATTGATTTTAATTTAAAAAGGAATTTTTTGCAGTCCATGCAAATTAAATTTTGTTACTGTAATAGTTAAGATTTTGAAATATTTCATAATGATTTTTATCATTCAAATTATTACTATTTCTAATTAAGGACTTCATAAGATTTGAGAGCTTCTTGTCTAAGTTTTGTGAGAAGTTAAATAGCTGTGCTTCATTTTTCATAATTAGACAGCGGATTTTATGCTTTTATGACAATGTTAAGTATGTAAAAAATCTACTAAATAAAAAGAAATATACAAACATAACAAATATACAAATATACAAAATATCAATACTATCATTGAAATTAGAATATTTATAACAGTAAACATGGACTTCCGTTTCTGGTCGCGTGCGAGAAAAGGTGTGAGAAAAGTGTGTTAGAAGTGAAGGAATAAAGGCAGAATAGGTAGATAGAGAGAGGAGTGAGTGTGGTAAAGAAGGTGAGAGAGTGATAAAGGAAGGAGAAAATAAAAAAGAAAACCGAAGGATTTAGGGGAGAAAGGTAGGAAAGAGAATTAAAAGTGGTTTGAAGGTTAGGTGCGGAGAGAGGAATACAAAGGCGGGAAGAGATCGGTAAGATCGGCAGAAAATAGGTGGCGACATCTGTAGGGTGGGAGGAGAAATAGGAAGAGAGGGAATAGGCGGGAAATTAGAACAGGGAAAAGAACAGAAACAGAGAGGAGAAGAATTAGAGACGAGATGGCAGACAAAGTGGACGGAAAGAAAAGTGTAGAGAGTGAGGGGGCAAGAGGGGACGAGAAAAGGAGAGGAAGAACGAGTAATGTCGAAAGAATAAGAAAAGATAGTACGAGTAGTACAGGAAGCAGGACAAGTAGTTTAGAAAGAATGTGGGGAAAAAGGGGAAGGGAGGGGGAAGAAGAAGAACAGGGGCAGAATATCGAGGAAGGGATAATTTTTAAGAAAAGCGCGAAAACGGAGAGATCGCCGAGAAAAGAAAAGAAAAGTGAAAGAGAAGAAAAAGGGGAAGGAAGTATGGAAGGGATGATAAGGGAGTTGATGAAAGAAATAAGAGGAATGAAAGAGGAAATGAGAGAGGAAAGAGAGGAAAGAAGAAGGGTAGAGGAAGAATGGAGAAAAGAAAGAAGGGAATGGGAAGAGGAAAGGAGAGAGGAGAAATTGAGAAGGGAGATAATAGAGAAAAGGTTAGAAAAGGTGGAAGATAGACAAGAAAGGATGGAACAGGTAATACAGAAAATGGAAAAAGGGGAAAAGGATAGAGAAGAGAGGAATTACAAAGGAAGGATAGAGGTAAAAGAGATAGAAGAAAATAGAAGAAGATTAAGAAGGATAGAATTGAGGCAAGATAGGAAGGAGAGAGAGGAAAGGAGAAATAATATATTGATAAAGGGAATCAAAACGGAGGGAAAAGACATCAAGGAACAAGTCAAGATTCTATGGGAAAAGATGGGATTAAGAGAAGAAGAAATAAGTGAGGTTAAAGAAATAGGTAGAACAAGAAGAGAGGGAAGAGGGATGGCTTTAGTGAAAATGGTGGGGAGAGAAGAAAAGAGAAAAGTAATGGAGGCGAGGAAAAATTTAAGGGGTATGAAGGAAAGAATAGAGAACGATTTAACAGAGGAGGAACGGAGGATGAGATGGAAAATAGAAAGGGAGGCAGAGAAGGAAAGGCAGAGCGGAAAAAGAGTACGGATAGGGTATATGAAAATGTGGGTGAATGAAAAAATGAAGAGGTGGGATGAAGTAGAAGAAAAGTGGTTCGAGGAACAGGGAAACGAATAGAAGGGGGGGGAAAGGGGAAAGCACAAATAAGGGGGGAGGGTACAGAGAAGAAGACGCGATACAAAATAGTGTTCTGGAATGTGGCGGGGATGAGAAACAAGGATAAGGAGTTCTGGAAGGATTTGGAAGAGTGGGATGTAATAATAATGATGGAAACATGGATAGAAGAAAAGGGGTGGGAGTACATCAGGAATCACATGCCAAAAGGGTACATATGGGAGAGGCAATGGGCAAAGAGAGAAAACAGGAAGGGGAGGGCAATGGGAGGAATGATTATGGGGATAAGAAAGGGGATGGAAATAGAAGAGAAAGAGGAAAACGAGAAAGAGGGAATAATAACGAAAAAAGTGAAATTGGGAAGGGAATGGTGGAGGATAGTAGGAGTATACGTAAACAAGGATTTACAAGAAAAGTTAGAACAAATAAGCGAATGGATAGAAGAAAAAGAAAGGGGAGTAAGAGTAATAATAGGGGGCGATTTTAACGCAAGGACAGGAAAAGTAGGAGTGGGAATTATTGGAGGATGGGGAGGGGAGGAGAGAAGCAGAAATTCCAAAGACGAAATAGTGGATACAGAAGGAAGAAAGTTATGTACATACCTAGAAGAACAAGGGTGGGGAATATTAAACGGAAATATAAAGGGAGATGAGAAGGGGGAATGGACATATACGGGAGGCAAGGGAAACTCAGTAATAGATTACATAATAGGAAACGAGGATACGAGAGAGAGAATAGAGAGGATGATAGTGGAAGAAAGGATAGACTCAGATCATCAGCCGATAGCAGTATGGATAGAAGGAGAAAGACAAGAAAAAAGAGGTGGGGTGAACAGGAAGGATGGAAAGGCAAGGGAAGGAAGAAAGAGAGGAAACTGGACAGAGGAAGGGAGAAAAGAATTTGCAAAGTTTTTTGGGAAGAGGGAAGGAGAGGAGGGAGGAGTAGAAGAAGAATGGAAAAAACTAAAAAACAGAATCAAAGACGCAATAGGTAAAGTACGAGTTAGAGGGGAGGAAGAGAGACGGAGGGGATGGTGGGACGAAGAATGTAGAAAAGAAAAAAGAGAGGTGAGAAGAGAGTTGAGAAAATGGAAAAAGGAAGGAGGGGAGGGGGATAAATACAGAAAGAAAAAGAGGGAATTTAAATTATTATGCGAGGAAAAGAAAAGGAAGGAAAGAGAAAAATGGGAAATGGAGGTAAGAGGAATAAGAAAAGAATGGCAAGTATGGAAGATAGTGAATAGAGAAAGAAAAAAGAGAGGAAGAATAGATGAAAGAATAAAGATAGAAGAATGGGATGAATATTTCAGGGAAGTGTTAGGAGGAGTGGAATGGAGGGTGAGAAAGGGGGCAGGAAGAAGGGATGATAATGAGGAGATAGAGATAGAAAAAGAAGAAATAAAAAGAGTGGTAAACGGCTTGAAAGAGGGAAAAGCAGTAGGAGGAGATGGGATCCCAAATGAAGTGTGGAAATATGGAGGGATAGAGGTCGAGGAATGGTTATGGAATATATGTAAGAAGGTTTGGAGAGGAGAGGGATGGCCGGAGGAATGGAGAGAAGGAGTAGTGGTGCCTATTAAGAAGAAAGGGGAGGGACGAGGGGTGAAAGATTATAGAGGAATAACACTGACACAGACGGCATACAGAGTATATACAGCAGTATTAGCGGAAAGGCTGAGGGAGGAAATGGAGAAAAAGAAACTACTGCCACCGAGTCAAGCGGGGTTCAGAAGAGGAATGGGGTGTATAGATAATATTTACGTATTAAATTATTTGATTAACAGACAGGTGAGGAGAAAAGAAAGGAGGATGGTAATATTATTTATAGATCTCAGGGCGGCTTTTGACTCGGTGGACAGAGAAATACTGGTGAGGGCAATGAGAAGGAGAGGAGTCAGAGAGGGACTAGTAGAGAGATGCGAGGAAGTAATGGCAGAAACGGTCAGTAAGGTGAAGGTGGGAGAAGAGGAAGGAGAGAAATTTTGGACGGCAAGGGGGGTGAGGCAGGGTTGCCCACTCAGCCCCATCCTATTCACGCTATTATTAGCGGATTTAGATGAAGAGCTGGAAAAAGGAGGATGGGGAGGAGTCAAGGTAGAGGGAAAGAAGATATACACATTGGCATATGCTGACGATGTGGCAATGATAGCAGAAGATGAAGATGGAATGAAAGGTATGATGAAAAATCTGGAGAAATATTTAGATGAGAAGAGATTACAATTAAATACAGAAAAAACCAAAATAATGAGGTGCAGAAAGGGAGGAGGGAGATGGAAGAAAATAAAATGGAATTGGAAGGGAAAGGGGGTGGAAGAGGTGAAACAATTTAAGTACCTGGGGTACACCATAATGAGGAATGGAGGACAAGAGGCACAGGTACAAGATAGAGTAAAGAGCGGAGCGGCAATAATGGGACAGATATGGGGGATAGGAAAAAGAAAATTTGGTAAGGACTGGGGAAGGAGAATATGGCTCTTTGAAAAGCTGGTATGGACAGTGGTGAGCTACGGGGTAGAGATATGGGGATGGAAGGAAAGAGAGAAGGTAGAGAGGCTGCAAGAAAGATACCTTAGATGGGTATTAGGGGTAGACAGAAATGTACCGGGGTACATGGTGAGGGAGGAGCTACAGAGGGATTTGATAAAAGGAAGAGCAGGAATGAGAGCATGGGGATACGAAAGGAAATTGGAGGAGGGGCGAGGAGGAGAACTGGCGAGATTATGTTGGGAAGAAATAAAAAAGAGGGCAAAAAGGGGAGAATACTTAGAGGGGTGGGAAGAAGAAAGGAAAGAGTACTATAAGAGAAACGGGTGGTCAATACAGGAGATAGAACAAGCAAGAGGAATCAGAGAGATACGAGGAGAGGAGATAATAGAAAAGGAGAGAAAAATACAGGAAGAAGAAAGGTGGAAGAAAATAGGAGAATCGAAATTTAATAAATGGTACGGAATAGTAAAAGGGAAAGGGATTCCGGGATATTTAATGAAGGGATGGGAAGAAAATAGGTGGCAAAGAGTGGCAAGATTCAGACTAGGATGTGAGATGAGGGGTGGGAGATACTGGATAGATGAAGAAAAAAGGAAATGTAGGATATGTGAATGGGGGGAGGAAACGTGGGAACATATGTGGGAGGAGTGTATGAGGGAGGGAGAAGAGAGAGGATGGCAAGAGGTAGTTAGGGATATATTAGGAGACGAGGGGGAAGGAGAAGAATGGATGAGAAGAATAGAAAAGAGGAGAGAACAGAAAGATAAGAATGAAAGAGAAAGAAATGGGAATGAAAGATGAGCGACCAGAAGAGGAAGTCCAGGATAGGGACGGGGGGGTGCGTGTGTGTGTACAGAAAAGGGCTAGAATAAGAAATTAGGTTAAGAAGCGTAGAATAAGTAGGTTAAGATAAATGTAAGGAAAATTGTAAACCCTGAGGGGAAACAATAAAGATCTCATTATTACTCATTATAACAGTAAACATACTATTTTTCCAGTTCCCATTCTTTATTTGTGCTTGGAAAAGTTTTATTTTGCATAAAGAACCACGGTCTATTATCGTTATTATTTAACATCTTCAGAAATATAGAAAGGAGAAAAATAATAATAGAAATTCAGTTACAAAAATAAGATTCAATGACTGTTTTACAATTCCACTTCCATTTAAATATTGAAATATCTAAAATATCTTCAAGCTGTGAAGTGATTTCAATTTGAAACAAAGCTACTTTTAATCTACTTCTTCATCGATATATGTATTAATATTCTCTGTCTATTAGTTTCCATTAAAATCTATCAGAAATATCACTCATAATTCTCTAAATTAATATTATTGAATAGCAGTGAAGGCGTTAAAAGAATTTCCATGAACAATCCCGGCACGATATGCGCCAAGGAGACAATAAAATCCGATATTAAAATCCGTCACGCGGCGACAGAGATCTCCATCGCATTCGATATATCCCCGAGCGCTCGATTAAATTATTTCATATTTCCGGACACGCCAATAAATTGCGAAAAGGTGTCGCGTTCGCAGTTCGTCGCGAGCCGATTTCCACCTTCCGCGATCATCAATAACCGTGACGATCAAAAGTGAGAGCATTCTTGCGCGACGAAGACAGTTCGACGTCGTCTTTGCCGCGTCCGATTCGTGAACGGTTTCGTCGCGAGTCGGAAACGCGACGGTTTTTGTGATCGTTCGTCCCGGAGAGAGACGAAGGTGCGTTGTGTAACAAGCTGCGCCGCTGTAATCTTCAGCTTACGGATCCCCCGACCGTGTGTTATCAGTGCAGAGCTTATCTCGAACACGGGAAAACGTATCGCAGGGATCACCGTTTTCTTGTCAGCATAGTTTTCGCGTGCGTTCCGGTATCGCGATTTTCCAGCAATCAATCGAACGCGACGATGAGCAATTATATCCGAGGACGATTCAATTTCGTCAAGTGCAAGCGCTTGTCGATTCGAAGGTATGCTAGTTGGAAAGACCTCAAAGAGTTTCATGCTTTTAATTCAAATTGTTTTTGCGGATTTGATCGATGAAGAGCAAATGAAACGATGTTCTGTGGTCGCGTTGCATTCTTTGGCTTTTGTGGATGCGTTTGTGCTTCGCTCTCTGGAACCTTAATGACACCCGTTTCGCGCGTGGGTGTGAAACGATTCAGTCCTTATGCTGCGCTATGACCTCGCCAGGTTGTTGGGAAATTAGCGCTAAACGCGAAGTGATGCAGCAATTCGCAAGCCATTCGGAGAAACGGTCTTTATCAAAGAGAATGAATATTGGGATTTTGTCGTGGAAACTAAATTTTCCTTTCTGACATTTGCATTGTTAAGGGGGAAGCCTAGTTTAGCACTTCTCAAAATAAACTGATGTTTTGGGATTTTCTTTTTACGAAACTACGAAGCGAATCATGTCGAAATTTGCAAGGTGTGTTATTCCATATTTAAACAATAAAAGCTGATTTTTTTGTTAAAAAATTATCCGCAGGAACAGATGTACATAAATAAGTCCGTATCGCCGAACTGTCAAATTTGCGGGAATTCTGGGGCCTTTAATTCTTCTCTAAAATAAAAAAACCAAGGATTTTCTTATTCTTCGTATGATTACATTGTCGATGAACCTTCAACTTTTATAAAAAAAATAAAATTAGAGAATTTCTTGTGCATAAATATGCTTTCTTTTTAGTTTTTTAGGTTCGTCGACTGAGTGATTACATGAGGAATAGAAAATACCTTTTCCTTTCTGTTTTAAGGAAGAATTAAATGCTCCAGAATTTCTGCAAATTTGACGCTTCAACGGTGAAGCCCTACGAACTTGTTTATATAAAACTATTTCTACTAGATTATTTTCTGACGAAAAATTAACTTTTATTGTTAGAATATGAAAGAAAATGCTTTCAAGTTGTGGAAAAATCCACTCAGCAGTTTCGTAGAAAAAAATTCTCGAATATTGGCTTACTTTTAACGTCTTAAACCAGGCTCCCCCCTTAAAAACTTCATGAATTATTAAACATGTTGGCTTTAAAGAATACATTTACTTATTCCGGAAACGAAAAATAACAATTTCGAAATTTTTCGTGTAGGAATCATTTTTACTTTCAGTTGAAATAAATTAATTGTATTTCGGAGAAATGTTTTACAAAGTTCCCATAATAAAAAAGTTCCAGTTTTTAAGTATTTCTGTCTGCAATCAACAAAATGAATTAAAAATCGAACACTAATGCGTTTAATATTCTACAGTTACTGCTCAGGCCCAAAGTGCTTCACAGCAAATAATATCAGATCCGCGCTCGATCTCTTGGTCTCCAATTAAAGGCCCCCGTTATCTTATTCGACTCTCTCCACTGATAGCACATTTTTCAGTGACGTCAGCCCGCCACAGCTGCAAGTGCGCTTACGTGATCAACGACCGCGTGTAACTGCGATGAAGAATTGTCCCTTGCCAAAGCAACCATCGCTCAGACCCTACTTGATTACACACTCAATTGTCTCTTTGTAGAAACGTCTTTGTTATCTCGGAAAATTAATACTGCACGCGTTCTGATTACATTAGACGAAAACAAGGAGGGCGGTGAGCACGGAGAGACAAAGAAAGCGGGGACCGAATATAACCGACACCTACGACGCCCAAAATACATTGTTTATGTAATTCTCACGTAACGGCGTTCTGTAACCTATTCGATGAATGCGTTATTAATACTGCGATTGAATGTTTGATTCGAGGAAAGGTATCGATCGGAGACCAGATGTATTCTGAATGAAACAGGGTTTCATAATATGATAAGCGTTGGCGTTGATAGTGTTTCTAATTGTAATACTCAGGATTAAGATTAGAATTTTAATCGAATGTAGATGTGGTTTATTATCGTTCTCTGAGATTATTAGGAGAAGATAAGGAGATTAATAAGGAGATAAGGAAATTCTAAATTGATGATTCTATACATATAGTTGGATATTGATAGACAAGGCCGCGTTTACCTAGGCAAAATATTTGTCACTACTGCATGAAATAAATTAATTCACTGGCTTCGACTTCTGAACCTAATTGGTTAAAGTCGAGCTATCCATAATGTCGTTTGTGAGCAACGGAAGCCTCCTTATTGCAGTTTACCTCGAATAACCTTCAAAATAGGTCATTGCATTCGTCTTAAAATACTCTATCATATTGTAAATAAGAAAGTATACCGTTTCATTTTAAAAAACAAGTTTTACCTTCATATCTTCACGACGCCTCTATCTATAAAAAAATTATGAGCCTCTCAATACCAAGTAAGATTGATTTGATATATTTTCTTCTATCTTCAAAATGAAGCAATTCAGGTGACCTGTTTTAAACGCCTCACCCTGTATATTTGGGAAAAATTTTAAGTAGAACAAATGTGAGCAAATCGTTGTAATTGTCCACAGATTAAGCAGATTTGCATAAGCAATTTTGTTGGAAATATGCATAATAATTTCAAGGAGTTTGAAAGTGATGTTGGAAATCTTATACTAATTAAATATAAAAAAGAAAAACCGCCGAATCACAAAAAAAATATTTTTTGATGATAATAATGAGAATAACGTACAATTAGAAGGAAGTGAAGCTTTTAGAGTGAATATATTTTTATTTTTTACCCGTTTGTGATTGAATAGTTACTGATTTGTATAGAAGTTATGTATATATAAAAATATAAAGACAGAAATGGAACAGTTAATAGTTACTAGTTACTGCTTCCGAAAAATTAAATTTTATAATCGAAAACAAATTAATATGCACATTTCCTAACGTCGGAATAATTTTAAGATTATTTTTAACGTTACGAATAAGCCATGCTGAAGGAGAGCGTTCATTTTCTGTGTTGAAGTTAGTGAAAAATTATTTACGTAGCACCCTTTCGTAAGAAAAACTTAACGCACTGGCAAAAAAGGATATGATAAGAATGCTTAGTTATGAGAATGTTATTAATAAACTTACGAATGCCAAAATTAGAAAACAGAAATGAAAAATTTTGTAAAATAATTTAATATTGTAGTCTGCATTTTAGATGCAACGGACAATTTCTATTTTCATTTTATATTTCTTTGTAATCTTAAATTAATAATGTAAACTAACACAACTTCAAAAATTGCGACTTTTTAAAACAAATATCACCCTTATTCTTTTCTATACATACAAGGTGTTTCAGGAGTTTCGGTTTCATTATAATGGATATAGAGATAAAATATGTACCATTCCTTCTGAAACGCCACATGTAAGAAGGGCCCCGATTCAGTTTCATGCCTGTGGCTCGGAAATCTCTAGACGCGGCCCTGTTGATATGAAATGGATATTATCTTTGTATTTGCTTTTTTCATGTCGATGATAGAAAGTGAACTGTGATTAGTGATTAGATCACTTGTACTGTTAAAAAGTTTTGTTGTAGCTATAAAGTGTTACTTGAGACTTCAGTTGAGTTGTAAAATATTTTTAGTCTCCACTTCTCAGGCATAATACCACTTTTCCATTTTAATAAAACAAGAATTTACATATTCATGATCTTGGCATAGGGGGAAAGAATGTCTTGACTCCCTTCTTCTTCTGTCGACCCTTTATAACGATGTGTAACGCGCAAGTAATTTTAGCCATTTATTACATTTTTCATGTTCCAGTTTGTTTATTTAATAGGGATTATTTTATGAACTGCTGTGTTAATTAACACTCGCAGGTTGATTACTAAAAAATTAAAAGAAGAGATATGTCATATTTTCATCAAAGAACTGTTATATGTAAAAGCAATAATATTAAAGTGATTCGATAATTTTGAATATTTATTTTACGGGTTCTCAAAAATATGATACGTGACTATGTTGAATTTTTATTAAAAATTTTCCATTTTTATGATAGAAAAACATTTTTGCGAATCGCTGTGCGGTTTGATACATTCTGCTCTCTTTGTTACAGGAGAGTGCAGTTGACATAGATACAAATCGTATGCATTTTATAAATTTTTGAAAATGTATAGCGCCTCTCTTGTGGCACATAAAGCATCTTCCCTGCTTTTTTGCGACACTCGCTGCGATCGGAATACGTGACTGAATCTATATCGAAAATGCAAATCAGCCTTATTTGTTCACCAATATCCAGTATTTCAAATACACCAGAGATACATGATTAATCACGAAACAAAAAATTAACGAGAATAATATGAATAAAGAACAATTTATCTCTGATTGTAAACAAACCCTCCAATAGCTATACCAGTATTAAACAAAACATCACGCAGCTCTCTATACTAATTTCTTAATTGCAAACACAAATATTAAACCACCGCAAAAGTTCATCGCGAGACCCAATCAAGCCAAACGCAAATCAAACAGAATATTAGCAAAATATTCTCGCAGAAAAGGATTCTCTCATCAAGAGTATCATTCAACCCAGAAAAACCTCAAAAAGATCCGCAGAATCGCAGAATGAAATACAGAAATTAAATAAGAACCTCAAAAGCATTTCCGCTTGCGTTGCCCCATCCCAACAGAATTTTCGCATTTCCCTAATATTGATACCGTTCAATTAATTATCAATTCGCATCTGCAGAACACTCCTCCCCTTTCCCTGCGTCATATTTTCATTCAAAGAACCAAAGGAAAAATCGCTGGTTGAAAATCACGTCGCTCCCTATCGACGTAACAGACATTTCACCGAAAACTCGATCAAAAGCTGTCCCAATTTTACATGAAGAGAAACGTTGTCGCATCCCCTGCAAAGGTTACGGACACCCCTTCGCCGCACGAAGCGTGTATTTAACTCGGGAAATCGAGGGGGTAGAAACCCCCAGCGAATCTGCGCGCCGCAAAGCGAGCGAAAAGCCAGCAAAAATCCGCGGCAAGATACCCACTCGAGGTCGCGCGAAAAGCGCAATTCGCGGATCACGGGGGAGTTTGCGGGGGCGGAGGGGAGGATGTGGGTCGTCGGTGGGACGCGTCAAAGGTTTCGCAACGATATTAACGCTTAACGTTACAATGGAACCCGCGACGCGGGTTCAATTATTCATGAGTCTCTCTCTGTTTCGTCCCGAGGCGCTCGCCCGACCAGTTTGCTCTCCGGAACGCGAGGCCCTTCGAAATCCGCTCGCCGCTATACTCGACGACCGTGGTCGCCGCGATTCTCGATCTGTCGTTTTTGCGAAACGCGTCACGCGACCCTGGTAGTCGGAAGCGAGCAGAAGAATCCGAAGAACGGTTCACGTGTTTCCGCGAATCATTTATGCGGATCCCGTGGCGGGGGATTAAGATCGAGTACGGACCCGCCCCATTCCCCGATTCACGCTCAACACTGTCTTTGCTTTCCCATCGGTTCAATTTCTGCGTATTTATGGACGATGATTCAACTGGAGACGGCTTTGACTTGGAGCTGCGCCAGGTCTTGGAACACGTGGTGGCGTGCCTTGGGGTTCGCCGATTGGGAGTCGGTTTCGGCGAGAATGAAAATTTGACGGAAGTGAGATCTGTGGAATAAGTGGCAAGTTGCTGGGTGTGGACCAAAATTGATTATGGATTTTTTTATTGCTAAAGGATCTAGCTGGATAAGAAGGGGGAAAAGTGCCCTCAAGCCAAATTAAACTTTATATATACAGTCGATAGGTCTCTCAAAAAGACCCCTTTCTGGCAAGTATGAACCCGGTACCCCCACTATGGGGGTAGTTATGGGGTAAAACATAATTTACAGTTTATGCTTAATTGCTTCTGTTCCCTGCAATAGAAAATTATGAAAAAAATCAGGAATATTTTACTCTAGTAGACGCATGTTTGTGAATTTTTTCAGAATTTTTACTTGCAAAACTGATTTTTTTTAAATTGAAAAAGTTTAAAAATTCCGATTTCAGCCTGAAGTTATTTCGGTACTACGTTTATATTTTTACAGTTTTAGTGCCTTTTTATGGTTATTAACATATATTTTTTGCAGATTTTTTGAAATGGTGCAACGTACTTAAAAAAAATAAAAAACCGATTTTTCAGTGTATTTTCGTATTCATAGAAATGGCATGCTCCTATAATAATCGATACATTTCGCTTGTTAAATAAGTATTATATACAATTACAAATACTTCTATATGTAATATACGAAGCAATGTATTTAATTTGTAAATATCTTATCTTTGGTAAGAACGGATTCTTAAGGGGGAGCTTCGTTTGGAACGCTAAAATAACGGTGGTTTTTAAGAATTTTTTTCTTAGCAAAGATAGAGCGAATCTTTCCAAAACTTTAGGGATGTTTTATTGAACATTATGTATGATATACATAAATATAGCAACATTAAATTAATTAATTGTCAACACAAAAATTTTTTTTATTGTCTGAATGTAGAATAAAACAATCCTAAAGTTTTTTTAAGTACATTGCACCATTTCAAAAAATCTGCAAAAAATATATGTTAATAACCATAAAACGGCACTGAAACTGTAAAAATATAAGCGTGGTACCATGATAACTTCAGGCTGAAATCGGAATTTTTAAACTTTTTCAATTTTAAAAAAATCGGTTTTGCAAGAAAAAATTTTGAAAAAATTCACAAACATGCGTCTACTAGAGTAAAATATTCTTGATTTTTTTCATAATGTTCTATTACAGGGAACAGAAGCAATCAAGCATAAACTGTAAATTACGGTTTACCCCATGATTACCCCCATAGTGGGGGTACCGGGTTCATACTTGGCAGAAAGGGGTCTTTTTGAGAGACCTATCGACTGTATACATATATAAAGTTTAATTTGGCTAGGGGGCACTTTTCCCCCTTCTTATCCGGTTAGACCCTTTATGGTGGAGTTGAAATTGTAGCAAATATAAGCAAAATTTTAATCTTTCAGAAACTAGTTAATTCTATGGCTACAAGGAAAAACGACGTTAGTCACATTTTCGAAAAAATTGAGTTTATGCCTTGACTCAAGCCCAGAAAGGAGAATTTATATTATCAGACAAAAAGTGTGTTAAAATTTAAACTGAATTTAAAAAGTGTTTAAAATTAATATAAATTGATGTGACTTTACATTCAAATATTGTTGGTTTGTAGTCACTCAAACCATAAAACTTTCAAACTTCAATTTCGAAAGGTAGTTTCACGAGAGTGACATGGCAAGGTATTAGTTTTTTGAGTTATTCAGGTCAAAAAATGTTTAC
Source organism: Perdita meconis (assembly GCA_030770465.2). Classification (NCBI taxonomy): domain Eukaryota; kingdom Metazoa; phylum Arthropoda; class Insecta; order Hymenoptera; family Andrenidae; genus Perdita; species Perdita meconis. The sequence continues at coordinate 13,049,591 of JASKOS020000009.1, read as the reverse complement.
CCCCAATGCCAAAAGTAATTTTATCCCCAAACATATTTTTTCGCCAACAAAAAAGAAACACACGCGTCAAATATTTTTTAAAGCTTCGCCCATATATCGAGTTTTATCAAAATCAACTAGATTGATCAATTAATTGATAGTATTCGTTCCAAATGAAAACATGAAACAACACTTGAATAAACAGAATAGGAGAAATAAATCAAGAGCAAGATGAAATTAATTCCATTACATTTTACTTTAATTTACGTCAAGAAAGAATCTTCCTGTCAAATGTAAACAAACACGAATTAATACCGCAACTATCGCTCCACGTTCTTCCACGTTTCAATTGGCGCAAACGCACACGGAACAATTATTTTTCAGAGTGTTCGACATGTTCGGCTTCCGATTCAGCGAACAACCACGGAGCGTAAAAAAAATGCTCGTTGACAGTTGAATTTTGGCGAAATGCGGGAACGAGCGTTCGCTCGTTCGTTTAAAACGCGCCCAAAGTAAAACATTTAGCGTGAAATTCTTGCGTCCGGTGCTTTGTCTGTCACAGGAAAAACGATTCCAGAAAAATCGTCGGACACGAGTACGAACACTTACTCCAGTGGCGCACTTTCAACGATTTCTCCGCCGGCGATTCTATCACTCGTGAAAATAGCATCGATTTGTATCAAAGTGCGTGCGTTTGACTGCAGTACGATTTCTCGTTTTGTTTCCCCTTTCAACGCGATGATAGAACTGTTTTGTCCTCTTTCACGATTCAACCGTCGCGTGACACACTCTCACTACTGCGCACAGCTCTTACCGATGATCTACGCGCGTGTCAGCGTTCGTACACACACATCGAGCATGGAAGATCCCTGACCGGAGCGATTGAAAGTTAGATCGTACAGCGGAGACCGTTTCGCATGAACCTACCGCAAGTTACGAAACGATTCGTCAGGCTAGTTGTACTCGATCAAATAGTCACTCAATTGGTTCTCGAGATCGGTTTTAGCTGTGAAAAAAATTCCCACTAAACGTTTTACCGGTAGAGAAAAATTCCCTATATTGGATCAATTAAGAAAACGGTAATTATTTAGAAAGCGGACGCGTTCAGGGCTGGGTAAAATAATATTTGAAATAAAAAATAAAAATATTTTCAGAGATTATTTCCAAAACTATGTTATTTTGAATAATTTGAAATGTCTATTTATTTTTATATTAGTGGAAATACTATTTGAAATATTTATTTAATCTCTCAAGTATATGAAATGTGTATTTCAATTATGTGTTTCGCAGCACGAACTTAAAATAGTTACTTGAAATAAATATTTCTGCTATTATTAGTGGAATGAAACTTCAGCACTACCTTTCTCCGAAATAAGCTATGGATATATCTAGACATTCATAACTATGCTTATACATTATAGAGTAAGAGAAAGATGTAAGTAAAATACTATGAAATACCAGTTGAAATAATTAATTTTCATATATCCTTAAAACAATATTATTTCAAATATTTATTCGTAATACATTCTACAAAAACTATTATTTCTAATAATTATTTCTAAAACATCGCACAGCAAATATAACTTCAATTAATAGCTCCTATACATGTGTAATAAATAGATATTTTCAATTATTCTTCTATGTAGAACTAAGAAATAAAATAAATGCTGAAATACTACTTTATTTGAATAAAAGTATTGTAATTACTATTTCCAATACTTTTTATTTGAATTGTACCCAGCACTGGACGCGTTCTCGATTTTTATGATTTTCAAATATGTTGTAGAAATTAACAATTTGAATAACTTTTTCCTATATATGCAACCGCCGAACTCTCTTTGTTTTCGAGATATTTGTAATGTAACTCTCCGCTAAGAAATCTAACCCAGACATATTCCGATCACTTTTTAGAATATTTAAACATTTTTGTAAATATCTCGAAAGCTAAAGCCGAGCAACGGTAACATACAGGGTGTTTTTCTACAGGTGGGAGAAAATGTAAGGTGCGATTCTAGACGTCAATATAAGAGGAAAATCAAGACTAACGAAATGGCGGTAACGGCTTTGTTTTTTAGTTATTAGCATTTTAAAGAGTGGGTGAAAAGCGCCTGAAACATGGCAATCCCTAATTCCAAACACGGGCCCTCTCACTCAAACTTCCATTCATTCGATCCTTCTTTAAAATAATCAATATATCGATCCGCGAAAACAGCTGTGGTTTACGTTACACACACATCTTCGTTGCATACGGACAGCTCTACACACTCTGAATATTCCGTAAATTTTTACATATGCCACAAGGATTGCCATGTTTAGGCGCTTTTCACCCACTTTTTTAAATGCTAATAATAAAAAACAAAGCCGTTACCGCCATTTCGTTACTTTTGATTTTCCTCTTATATTGACGTCTAGAATCACACCTTACATTTTCTCCCACCTGTAGAAAAACACCCTGTATATAGGGAAAAGTTGTTCAGACTGATGACCTTGACAACATTTTTCAAGGTCATCAAAATCGATGAGGTCGTCCCTATTCCGAATAATTACCAAAATTTTTGTTGTTGTCTAACTCAAAAATTGAGGCTGATCGCCAGTTACATGTATGAGAAAAAGTTGTTCCGAATGATGAAACAAAATGATTGAAAAAAGTCCCATCAAAATCGGTGAGAAAGTAGCTTTTCTACAATTTATTTACTTACAATGTTGTAGTAGCGACGGTTTTTTGGAAATATCTCGAAAAATAAGAAAATTTTGAGCAGGAAAATTTGGAAACAATTTCAGTATGGTAATAGATACATAAATGTAACAAAACATACAGAAACGTTTTGAAATGCGTTTGAACTGTTTTATTAAAACTGAGTTCGTCGGAAGACGCATCCACTGTGACTGCAGTCTCTGCTACGTTCTTTGTAAAAATCCCATTTATCAGGAATTGAATTATAAGTACATTATTATAAATGTGGACAATAAAATTTTGATGGAATGTCAAAAAAGAATAACCGTAGATAATAATTACACTGCTGATTTGTGCAGATATAAAGAACTAAAACTTGAAGAACAGTATCTTATTTTCTAAACATTGTAACTTCAATTATAGGTACTTTTGATGGGTTACCGTTAAATCATCGACAATCATTTCACCGACAATGTTTTCATCGATAATTACGTGTTTAAAACAATAATGAGGTCAATAAATTAACAGTATGTTACGATAACCTTACCTATTCGCCTCATTATTTTTTTAAAAACCGTAATTATCGTTGAAAACGCTGTCAGTCAAATAATTTCGCCGATTCAAACGTTGCGGTGAATACACATTGTCGACGAACTCAACGTCGATGAAACCTTGTCGATGGAAACATTGTCGGTGAAATGATTGTCGATGATTTAAAGGTAATCCACCTTTGATATTTTGTATATATTTGCATGTAATAACAGTGTCATAGATTTTATGCATAAGTATTTGGCATTCTCATAAAGGCATGAAATCCGCAATCTAATAATAACACTCACTTTCTTATATTTTTCTTAAACTTGGATCTGTTACCGAAAAATAGAAAATATACGATTGGGCCAAAAAATACCTAAAGACCGCAGCAGAGTTAATCAATTTATATGAGAAAGACTATGGCCCAATTTAACATCCAGTTCAAATTAAGGAACTTCCCCTATCTCCATACCGTTCACCATTTATTGTGTCGTAATATCTGCTTCACCCAGTACATTGTCGAACACCGAAGTCAAAACGTAATAAGAGACGACCCCGTCGAACCCGAAGCCTCGACGGGCTCGTTCGAGGTCAATATCGGCCAACGTCCAATCGCACGCGATCGATCTGCGCCGCGGAACGTCGAAGTCCCCGCGACCGGTTCAGGAAAAATTGATTCCGCGAGGAGGGAAACAGCACGCGAGGCGACGAGGGAAATGCAACGGTGCGCGCGAGGAGGCTGCGGGGGCGTAGGAGAGGACCAGGAGCCTGTGTTTCGCTCGAGTCCCTTTGTGTTCGTGCGAGCGTACGGATACGTTGACCCGCGGCTGCAATTCCTCCGCAGCTTTTATGTCGGCTCAATTGGCCGGCAGAAGTTGTCGACGCATCAGGAACTCCTGTTGCTACGCCGTTACGACCCTCTTCCCTCCGTTTCGACGGGGCAATATCGATAAAACTCGACGTTTACGGAGCCCCAAGTCGCGCGGCGACTCCCCCGGCGACCGCGAAAGTAAACACAAACAGAACCGCCGTCGATTATTCTCGATTCCCGATCGACGCACGGACGAGGGAGATTAAGCAACGAATCGCCGGGTGACAGCATCGATCAGACGCGATTGGCCCGCGTCCAGGACTCTTTGATCGATTCGCTTCCCGTGTTATCTGCGCTCGTAGGCAATCGGAGCGGCGCTCGTCGATCCGTCGGGACGGATCGTCGATCCGGGATACGTTTCCGAGGGACGGTTGATCGATTAAGTAGAGTGTTTAGGAGTCTACGATTTGGATTCTGGGCCATCGTCGGGATGAGAGGGATGGAAGGGGGTTTCTTCGAGCGGGTTGAACTTGGCTCGTAACTCTTTTCGAGATATACTTTTGTTTTATGGTGGTAGAAGATTTTGGGGATTGGATTTAACTATTTTTGGGTGTTTTTACTTTGCGGATTCAATAATTTTATAAAGGAAGTCATTGTACTTGTATAGCATTCATTTGGAACTAATTTATATTGTATGCATTCATTTAGAGTTTATTTTAATTACTCTCTTTTTATTCAATCCATGAAATTCTGAATATATAAACTTGGGGAATTTTTGTTATTGAAAAATTTTAATCATTTTTTAATTATTTTTAATTATTATTGTTATTGAATTTTAATTATTTGAAAAATTTTTGAAAAATTTTAAATAATTACGTTTATTTTTGAAGAGCTAAAACAATTGAATAATTGAAATAATTGCTTGAAGAATTTTCTGATTATTTGAAAATTCTTTGAAAAATTGAAATATTACTTTTAAAATTTTTTTGGTTATTTGAAGATCCTTCAAAGAATTGAAATAATTACATAATTTATTCTTTTCTCTATTGGAAAAATTAGTTTTTTTTTTTAAATTTATTTTCCTCTTTATGAAGGATTTTTTCCCTCACATTTAAAGAATTGTATTTAAGTATTTTTTCTTTAATTCGAAGAATTTTTATTTTCAAACAGTTTTGTTTCTTCTATTTCATGAACTTTTTTAAGAATCCTATTTTTTCTTCTTGAAGAATTTGTTTGTTTCAAAAACTTTTGAACCTTGAAAAATGTAGGTATAACGTAGTTTCATGTAAATTTAGTGTGCAATATAATCTTGTATGCGAATCTTGAATCTTGGAGAAATGTGTAATGGCTTCTAACTTTTACAATTTTACTACTTTTTATTTTTGCAACCACCAACTGTTTCATGATAGTGAAAGATTTTTTCAGCTAAAAAGATTTGTAAGCGAGAAATTATGCTACTAATTATATTACGACACTAATTTGGAGTTAATTTAAGTTGTATAGCACTAATTTGAAGCTTATTTTAATTACTTGGAGATTCTTTTCATTCGAATACAATCTTTTCATTCAATACACAGAATTTTAAATGTCTGAACCGTGAAGAATTTTTTTTTATGAAGTATTCTTTGAAGTTCTTTCCTTTTTAAGAATTCTCTGTTTGAAGAACATTTAAACCTTGAAAAGTATGCAAATCTTGAATCTGGAAAAGTATGTGATGTAATTTCTAAATAGAAATATGTATTATTACTCTTCAAGTATTTATGTAAATTTACGATTTTTCAGGCACAGATAAAGAAATGAATTTAAAATAAAACTGCGTCTTCCTTTCCGAGTATCTTAACATTATTTTTGTTATTTTATTACTTTTTGCCTGTATATAAATTCTTTCAAATTTTTATACTACGTATTCTTTCCTTAAATAAATGTATAAGCAATCTAGTTAAAGCAACAGCAAATTTTATAAAGGTTTCATTCTCCAAATCCAGATATTCCCGAGCTACGATTGAGGAAATTAATTAAAAGCTTTCATCTCAAACCCGTTACCTAGAAGCCACTTCAATGTATTTTTAATTGTATAATAAAATAACTAAAGAGGAATTATTTCAGTTTATCTACAGTAAATTCTGCGCAATACTCTACCATTATTTTTTTAATTTCTCATTCTGTATTATTTTATAATATTTCCAAGCGAATTTCCTCTTCAACAATTCTCTATGTGTTTCATTATAATTGCCAATATGATTAAAATACAATGAGTCTGATAACTGTAGAGGAAAATTGCATAAGGAAAACTTCTTAAGAAAAATGTTACATTGTTTAACAAACTGTATAATTATGCAGCTGTCAACGATAATCGACAAGTGTGTAAATACATTTTTCTATCGATTCGCCTTTGTAAAAAAATTGTACTACATGCAAAAAATTGTTCTATACGATTTCTTTTTTAATCTGTAACAAGAATAAAACTTGAGTTATAGTTCAGTATAATCACTAGACTCACTCCATACAAAGGGAACATAATTTTTCTTTCAATTAGGTATTTCTTAAAGGAATTCATCATGCCGATACTTCCGCAAAAAAACCATATATTAATCATCGTTGTTTTTAATACCAAAGCCCATTTTTTGTTATAAATGTTATACAAGAAGAAATAAAATTCTTTTCATCTCACTCTACAGAATTCAATAAAAATGCCGACCGATTTCAAAACGATCGTTCCTCTTTCCTCAAAGTTGGTTCATCGAGTCGGACCTTGAATCGGTGCTCCACAAAATTAGCATTTGACGCGTAAATCCGCTCCGTCTCAACGTCCACGTGCATAACGAAACCACATCGAATCCAGACGCAACAAGCCGACTATCATGAGTCATCGGACGTGTCAACGTTCCTTGCACTTGCCCAACACCGCTGCGACCGTTGCAATCCCACGATCTCGACGCAATAAGTTCGCCTTCTACCGTTCAAGGTTTTCCGACTGCGTCCCACCGTTTATCTTGACATTTAGTTGGATACGGAACAAATAAAGATTAGAGGAGTGAGATACAGGTAACCAATCCCTAGGAATTTGAACGAAGTCGAAGGGAAAAATACAGGTTTACCTCGATCTAATCTGATGATTTCCGAAACGTCGACTTAGATCGAGTTACAATCTTTATTTGTTCCTCGTTCGGTTTTCTAAAGCGACGCTGAAAGGCTGCGATCAAGGAAACGAGGGAGCAAAGCGTTCACCTTGAATCGAACTACATAGAAATCCTTAGATGGAGACGGCGAACAAATCAATCCTCTTGAATATTAATTAATCTGCGATTAACTGACGTCGACGCGATTGCTAAAAAAAATCTCAAAAGATCCCCGAAACGAAATTCTTCGATTAAGTACTGTAAGCCGATCGGAGCTTTTCGAAACCGCTGCGGCGCGAAGCGTGATCGATCCTCTCCCCAGACGCGAATCGAGAGATACCGATGCGAGGTGTATCCGGCGCGAAACAATAGAACGGAGAGGAAAATCGAGCACGCCTGTCGATATTCTTCGCAAAGTGGTTTATCGTCGTCGAGGATCGGCGAGATCAATTTCGCGATAACCGGAGGTCCGCGGTGGATCCCGAAAAAAAACCCGGGTGCGAATGGGAGTCGGTGATCCATCGACACGTGCGCGTGGGGGAGAGAGAGAGAGAGAGAGAGAGAGAGAGAGAGAGAGAGAGAGAGAGAGGGAGAGAGAGAGAGAGAGGAGCCCTGTCAGAGGAAATTACCGAATCGCGAGCGTCGCTCTGCCCCGCCGCGAAACGCTCGAAGTAAGTGAAAACACACGGACGAGCGAATACCGATACGAGTGCCCGAACATGTGATCGGGCGCCTTTCGTTTCTTCGAAGTTGATAAGACTTTTATTGGGAGTCTGCGTTCTTCTTTTCGAGCTTGTTGCACTTTGCGAGACTCTCGTATGTTTGGGCTGAACTGGGGGGATGGAGAAGTGTTTACTCGATATAAGCTCGCCGATATCGCGGACGTCTGTACTTTCTTTCTAAGAATTATTCGCGTTTGTTCACAGTCTCGCCGGTGGCGAGATAAATTTGGACTGTTGACGGATGAAGTAGCAACCTGGGGCAAAATATTTTTATTACTCGTTCAGAGTGTGTTTGATCACTGCGTTATGACGTTTGGAAGGAAAATTTTCCTGTGTCTACTTCTGATGGAAACTAAAAAATGATGCATGGATGTGATAGATGGCATCTGGAATTGACGAGAACAGCTTTATATGTGATACTCGTCGATTTTAATTAAATTTGATGGAACGATAAGTCTGTATTTCAAATAAGTGTAATTGTAATTGGACTGACTTATACAGAAACTAGTCTTCAATTATTTAAATTTCAGTAAATTTAACATCAAAATTTGGAAGATAAAAGGAATTTCATACCTGTTGAGGATATTTCATTCCCAGTTATTGTTTCACACTATTATACAATTTTAATGATAGTTTTCTACAACGTTCGTAAGTTAATAAGATTCTGCCTAACTTAGTTCAATTCGAAAACACTCCATTTCAAACTTTTATGTGCGAGTATCTTCGTTCAGTGTGAATTTTACTGAAATTGATGAACATCTCCTCAAAGTAAAAGGATTAAAGTAATCGATATTCATTGTTCCTTATGCCAGAATAAAATATAGCAAAGTATAAAAAATTCGTTTACTACCTTTTTAAATTATTTCAGTGCAGGCAGCGCAACAATAGCATTAGGAAGCAAGATAAGAATCAATGCGAAGATGAGAGACTAACAACAGACTATAATTTCACAACTGCCGCGCGGATAAGTAGATAACTAGAGCAGCGCTATTAAGCGCAGATAATGACTCAGTTAATAGAGTAAAGCTAGTGGCGAACAATAAAGGAAAGTATTCTAAATATTAGATTAGCACACCAACGAGGAGGGCGTTATTAGACCTCGAAACTGTAAACACTGGGAGCTGCACTTGTGTTCATTCTATATTTTGACTGTCTTTCAGACGGTTCACGGTGAATGCAAACTACTATGTATATATTCGTATCGCCGGTTGATGCCGCGAAAAATATTTAATTTCTCGATGCTTGATAAGGCGGGAAATGAAACGGAATCGTCAACTCTTTCAAGGACTTTGATACGTATCTTGATATGTAGTCTTTCTAAATTCAAATATTGTTTGTATGCTTTATAAGAGAAATCTATATGCATATGTTAGTTTAATTTATGTTGTATCAGATAATACAGAAGTACGTTCTCAATCAGAATATTGTTATTCTAGGTCTATTCAGTTGAGTGTAATATTAACATCTTTTCGAAATACTTGTGATACTGATATTTAGTTAAATACATTTTATAATGTGTATGCGCATATGCGATACTTGAGTGCATTTGTGATACCTACATATAAGTTTTATCACATTTTATTTTAATTTCAATAGACTTACTTTCTCAGAAACCACTTTCATAAATACTACAACTTTCTAAAAATACTCCTATCTTCAACCAATAAATAATTTAGTACTAAGGTAAATGTCCTAGTGGTTGGACTTTTAATACAATGTTCCTGTTATTAAAATTTTCTATAGTTTAAAACAATGTAAATTAATATGAATGTTTGTTCAATCGCTAGATTGTTTTCTTCTTTCAGAAACTTGGTTATAGAATATCGTTTATATAAAAGAAAAATGTAAAAATCTATGTTTATAAAAGCGTTCATTTGTCCCAGTTATTGGACAGAATTTACGGTATGTCCCAGTGATTAAATTTAGCTGTCCCAATGCTTAGACAGAAGATTAAATTTCAGAAAAATCATTGATATAAAAATAATTAACACTTCTTATGTTGTACAACTTTAAAAAGTTTGACAATATATACAAAAATAATACAATTTTTAAATAAAAGCTTAGTAAATAACCGAATAACCTAAAATATTTAAGCGCGCTTACGTATGAACGCACACATTCGCAATTGTAACAGTAAAAAGGGTAATTTTTGTTTAATTTGAGCTCATTAATTATTTCATTGAATAGATATTAAAATATATATTTATAATAAATGAAAATTACAATGTATTAGAAGTTTCTTCAATTATTTTATTCTTTTTGTCCTTCGATGTTAATATATTTAAAAATTATCTGTTTACTGGCAGTTCTTAACGACATGCCTTTTTTAACAGCTTCAACAGCATTCTCCACGTCTTTTGGTGTATAAGACTTTTTGTTTCTGTTTTCCTTTGGCATGATTTATTAAAAATCAAATTTTTTTATTATGAATATGGGGTATATTATCAACAAATATAGATTTCTTTTAAAAAATCTAAAATTGACAAATAAAGTCGACGAATTGAGGATAATAATTGACGAATAAAGTATCTAAAAACAATTAAGCACTGGGCCAGACCGATACATGTTTGCTCTAGTCACTGGACAGAGATTGTCCAATAACTAGGCTAGCGGCGATTTCATGTACTAGTGTATAGACACGTTAGTTTTTAAATGAAACAAAACAAAAAAGGACTTAAAAATATATGGTTATCAATTAAACAGACTTTAATAAGTCTAAAAAACCTTTACTTGATGTAGAAGCATAACCAAAGTATTAATTGTGAACTTAACAAAGACGCTCTTAGTCTTAGTCGAACGGTTAGTAGGCTCTTCATAATGCATTAAATTCATGATTGCTAGGTAATACTTTTTTTCAAATATATATCATGTGTTTCTGATCAGTTGCAATGATTTTAGTATAAGAAATAACTCAGGATAATAATTTTATTTCCTCAACTTCGTCAACATTGTTTTTTACTGTAATATTAATAAAAATTCATGACAGTGTCCAATTACTAGGACATATCCAACCACTGGGACATTTACCTTAATGCAGAAAATAAATTTTCTGAGATATCATAAATTTTAAATGATATGCAAACTTGTTCAAATCACTGTATACACGGACCAAATTCCTCGACGAGAAAACTGTCCTTGAAAAAAGGAATTAAACAATACTTTCCCAACGTTGATAAACTTCTCCCCGAAGACTCGACGAACGCAGATAGTTCCGCGAAAGTAGTTACGGAAAAAGGAGAATAAATGTTTGCTGCAAAGAATCTGCTCCAATTCCCTGGGAGGCAACGCGAAACCACCTGCTCGGTAATTACTCAATAACTCAAAACCCGTGGCGAACCATGAGAATTGCAAAATCGACCGAAAAGTATCTCTACAAAGGCACTTATACAAACTGCTGCAAAGCTCACAGTTAAACAAATTAAAAACACTTATCCGATAACAGTAGCACAGCGAAGGTAATTCGAGATGACTGGTCTGTCGCAAGCGTCAGATCAAAACAAACCGCTATAATTATTCATCCGCAATTTATTCGTAAAAAAACTTGTGGTTATTTTCAGCTGACGTCAGATAGAAACAAAGAAATGTAAACACTACTTCTTAGACTATTAATCTCTCAAGAGATCTGTCATGTTGGTGACCTATAAAACAAAGTTTCTCATCTCTAAAACCTTTTGGATCAAGTACACAATTAAACAGTTTTAATCCAAACAACGAGTAAACAATTCCGACCTCGCGTCCACCTTCACAAAGCCCAAACGAAACCCGTTATTCCGCAGAATCCGAACCCCCCAACGCGTCCCTCGCAACCTTCGCTAAGCCGCGTCCGCACCGGCGGTATCGCGTGTTTACACTTTTGCCCGCAATGCTCGTGCCATTCACTGGCGATTTCGAAAACTGCGAGCAGAGAAGCGGATCGTCACGGTGGCTCGAGCACACATCAAGCCGCGATTAACGTCTATCTCTCTGCACTCCTCGCCTGCGAGTCCCAGAAACTCTCAGAAATTCCTCTGTTCAGGTACTCTACGACCGAGTTAACTCGGGCTTCTCAAAACAGCGTCTCGTCGTTTACCTTGTACGGATCCGGGCTTCCCAGGCCGTCGATCCCTAGATCGTAGATCCCTAGATCCTCGCTGTCCCCGAGAACCAGCTCGAGACACGGAAATAGAATCTTCGCCGCGATGCGTCACCGTCGACAGTATTATTTACGATGTCCCATAGAACGCGGCGATCGGTTCGTTCGCCGATTCGACGAGCCAACGGCGAGTCAGTGCGCGCGGAACGAGTTCACTCGCGATACTGACTCGCGCCTCGCGCGGCTCTTGCACGCTGGAGAACGGACTCTTGTACCGGTTAACGATACTCGTCGGTCATCCCTCCTTCTCCACTCGGTTCACCGTGCTCGTCGCACACGCCACGAGCTGTCCCCCTACTCTGCTTCTTCTCTGTCTTCCCTGCTCTTTCGCTGTCCGCCGCGGTTCCCTTCGAAGCGGGACACCTACGAAGCGCGGGTTCGCCTCGCGACGAGCCTCACGGTGCACCGTTGCACTGTTGCGCTCCGGTGCACCGGTGCATCGGTGTCCGTTCCTTTCTCGGGAGAAGAGGCGCTGCGTTTGACAGGGTGCACGCCGGACGACACGCTGCCGCGGTGGGTTTAATGGGTGGTTTGGGGGCACCGAGGGGGCCGCGGATTGATTGGATTTCGCGAGGGGGGAGTTCTAGAACTGGGCGAAGAAGTTTTCAGGAAGTTTTCGCCGCGGTCGTTTTGGGTGAATGGGTCAAGGGACTCGGAGAGTCTTCAGGGAGGGATTTGTGGGACATCCTGTCGGTGACTTTAGTGGATTTAGGGATTATCGATTTGTGAGTGTATGGTTTTGCGAATGGGGTTTGCAAAATTAATGTATTTAGTGGTAAATTCAGTGAGTGGATAAATTATTAGAGCCGTAGGAATAAAACATGTGTTTTCTGACTGCTTTTAGTTTATAGTAGAATTAGCAGAAAGAAGCTTGGCATTCTGTTTATTAATTTTTTTTAGTTTTGTAGCTAATATTTTTCCATTCAGTTTGTGAAAGTTTCATGTTCATTTTTCAATGTTTGAATTTATCTATTTAAACTTTAAATAATCCCATAATTCTTTTTATAATCCGTGAGGTTGTGAAATCCATTCTGCTATTGCTTACATCCATTAGAATTTGGTAATAAATATAATTTTACAATAATAGTAATAATAATAATTGATAAAGAAGAATAAATATAAGATACTCATTGACAAGAGTGTATATTTCTTTAATGAAAATTCAATATTTGAAAAACATCATGAGTAGACTGCAGATTTTTATGCAAAATCAAATTTTTGAAAACACAAAGAATTGAAGCTTGAATAATAATATACCCTATTTTTTAAACATTGTAACTTGAATTATGTTTTTGTTATCTTATAGATTTCAGCATTTGTCATCATCCTTATAGATTCTTGCATATTTAAAATGGTTATCCGTTATTTAAAAAAATGGTTATGTTATTAAAATTAAAATGGTTATATTAAAAATTCGCGGTCTAATCAGGAATAATCAATAATTCACGTGATACTCAACAAAGTATTAATATAGAAACTAATGAAATAAAAACCATAATAAAAATAAGAGCAAAAATGGAGTAACTGAGTTTGTAGAACTCTGCACTACTTTGCGAATAATTTCATCCAGACATGAATTAATTCATTCAAAACCAGAACCTCGAAATTAATATTCAAAGACTAAAATATATAAATTATTGAAACATATACTATTACAAAATTTTGTTAGTATAAGTTTGTGAAACTCTAATCTATTTTGCAAATAGTATCACCGAATCATAAATTAATTCGACTAATTCCTGTTCTACGAAATTATCTGTTCGTTTTATAATAAATTGAATATTAAGCATCCCAGTGAAAAGTGTACAGCGGTTTCTCATTTACTCCAATTTTGCAGCGGCGCGTGTTCGCGCCTAAATGGATTTATTCCCTCATTGCTAATGAATGAAGAAGAAATCGATGAAAGGCTTTACATTTTCAGATAATTCGTCGAGTAATCCACGGGCATAAATAAAATTGACCGGTGATTAAATTCAATTTATTTGCTGGTAATGCTTTCGTCGCGTAAATCAATTCTCCCCGAAGACTCCGCGATGCCCATTAACGCGTGCCAGTAGTACGCTCCGTTATCAGAAGTTCTCCCTATCTTTATTGCGACGACAATTATATGCTATCGAACATTCTTGTAACTGGTACTTAATGAAATTCCACATAAAATGAAATTCAAGTACAATAATCATAACCGAACGCTATTTAATATACAGGGTGTTTTTCTACAGGTGAGAGAAAATGTAAGGTGTGATTCTAGACGTCAAAATAAGAGGAAAAAAAATCGATTTTCCATTTTCGGGGCAAATACAATAACTTCCCTATAAATCGGGAAGTTAACAAGAGTAACGAAATGGCGATAGCAGCTTTGTCTTTTAGTTATTAGCATTTTAAAAAGTGGGTGAAAAGCGCCTTAAACATGGCAATCCCTAATTCAAAACACGGGCCCTCTCACTCAAACTTACATTCATTCGATCCTTCTTTGAAATAATCAGTATATCGATCCGCGAAAACAGCTGTGGTTTACGTTACACACACATTTTCGTTGCATACGGACAGCTCTACACACTCTGAATATTCCGTAAATTTTGGCCATAGGAATTGCCATGCTTCAGGCGTTTTTCACCCACTTTTTAAAATGCTAATAACGAAAAAACAGAGCCGTTACCGCCATTTCGTTACTCTTGATTTTCCTCTTATATTGACGTCTAGAATCACATCTTACATTTTCTCCCACCTGTAGCAAAACAGCCTGTATTAAAAACAAAGAATTTTATTACATCCACTGTAAATACAGAAATTTACTACATAAATGAATTACATCGCAATTCAAATGTGTTGATTTTACAAAGCGAAGGATACACAGTACAACTAATTTAACTTATCATTGATTGTTATCCGTTCGAAGCGTTTAAACGAAATGTTCAACGCATGCTCTCCATGCAGGCTTCGCGAAATTCAATGCCGAAAACAGAGCACGTATCAATGAGCATCCTGCAATGTTTCAGCAAAAATCCCGACTGATAATGCCCTCGACTGGCGCACCGCTATTTTATCATTTACCCCCTCTCCACACGGATAACCGCGACAAAAGATTACCGCATTAATGTTTGTAAACACATGCGCGTTTCCGCATTTACGCTCGATCATCTCTTGTTTTTTATTTTGCTTGCACCAAACCCGCATTTAAAAAGCCTACGGTGTATTCGCCTGGGGCAACGAATAATTCCACCTCGATTCTACAACGGGAACGAAGCCCCAGACGCAACCGCCTCCGCATGAAATACTTTCGCTCCCCCATTAATGGCAGTGTGTAATAAGGGCTGCATAGCCACAGGCAGCGCTTCGCGAATCGCATCCGAAACCGGGAAACGTTCGCGAATTGACGCTAAACTTGTTCCGTGATTATTTTTTTTTTTTTTTTGCACGGGCAAAGAACTCTTTGTCGCGCAACCCTCCGGAATCATCCCTTTCCGCGAAGCTACGGCAATTGGGTTCAAATTCAGGAGATCTCGACGCTCTGTTTTCGTTTGTTCAAGATAACATGTATACTGCTTTTACAATTTGTTTTATTCATTTTTTTAATATTCCTGGCTGATCGCTGAAGCTTGAAATTTTATATTTGTGGTTTGACATTTTCTTGAAAGCATTGTACAAATATTTTGCAGGGATAGCAATGCTTAAAGAATATTGGGAATGTTTAAGAAAATACACGAATGGGAAGAATTATTGTATCACTTGTAGACTAGTGGAAAATTGTAGAACTTCAATATTTTATAACTATGATGCGGATGTTTATGCATATTAATACTGTCGTGGGCATAAAAAAAGAAAGGCAAATGAAATCAAATTGTCTTTTACCTCCTAAATATTATAAAATATATTTTATTTTCACTGTTTTATGTATTTTTGTATTTAAGTATATCTATAATATATTGTAGCACATTTAAAATCGTCATAAATACGTAAACATTCCAAGTTTATTTATAAGTTTGCACGTATTCATCGAGATTAGTGCCAACGTAAGGTAGATTAAAGCTGAATCTTCTACTTTTTTATCCTACTGTTGGATTTTGTTTAGGATCGTTTTCAAGGGCTAAAGTTTTCTCTTTTAGAGGGGGTAGTTAGATTACGAAAATTTGTTGATTTTTGAGGACGGATGCACTTTATGCGCAACAGTTTTCTGAATTTCAGTGTGTAGTATCAGAAAATATGATTCTTTATCTTTAAAACAAGCTAAAATGCATTCAAAATAGATACATTTTGACGAAGTTACAGCCATTTACAGAAAAGCTTACTTTTTTATCAGTTTTATCGTGTATGGCACTGTTCGACTTGCTTTTTGTGAGCAACGAATTGTAAAACACTGAAGTAGAAAAGTTTAATAAGAACAATATTGAAACAATATTATAATTACATAATACAGAATAAAGAATAACTAAAATTAAAAAATACTTACATTAAAGCTTTGTATTCTCTCCGTGGACTTTAATCTCTAAATCTCTACTTTAAAGATTGGAGTGAATAAAACAATTTAATTAATTGAATTTTGTCGTATTGAATTTTGAATTTTTTGTAAAGAAAATTGATCAAGTTACGCCCCTTGAATAACTTCTTATAATTTTAATCATTCGTAGGCAAACATACCTATTTTTTCACAATTACCTACTATAATTCTTCTCGCAATGTATTTTTCACTCCTTTTCCTCCACATCTGACTCAAAATAGACTTCCAATTAGCCCTTATAATCAGGACCGGCGAACTTATTATGCATGTAAAGCAAGGGCGTTAAATACCAGGAGCGTCAATCGCCAATGCCAGGGACACTTTGGTCACAAAAAATGTTTCTTAACTTGTACTGACAAGGAGACCCTAGTGTACTCCTTGGATTTTAATGAAACTTTAGTGAATGATTCTAGAGGATATATGACGACATTCTGTAGAATATTTTGCGCCAATACGCATTTTTTATAAGCAATTTGAATGTGAAGTTTAAAAGGCTCTAAAAAAAAAAAAAAAATAGCTCAATGGAAAGAGCACCTGGCTCGTAAGTTCGAAGGTCCAGAGTTCGAATCCCGGTTTGTTCCAAGTTTGTTTCTTTTTCAACTTTTTATTTCGAGCAATTTTAATTCCTTCACTTTTATTCTATGCGTATTAGAGCTGTTTATAAATATGTATCTAATCATATATTTTTGAGAAAGTATATCGCAAGTATAACACAAACAACTTTACAATTACTAGGGTGATATACAATGTAAAAGCAGGAAAAACATAAAAATTGGCTACAATGTGCACATCGGATGAAAGATATAGAATTACAGGTACATTTATTAGTTATTTGTGTTGTACTTGCGATATACTTTTTCAAAAATATATGATTGGATACATATTTATAAACAACTCTAATACGCATAGAATAAAAATGAAAGAATTAAAATCCTCGGCTTGCGAACCAGGTGCTTTTTCCATTGAGCTATTTTTTTTTTACAGCCTTTTAAGCTTCATATATTAATTGTTTATAAAAAATGCGCATTAGCGCAAAATACAGGGTGGGGCAATAACTATTAGCACCTCAGATATCTCGGAAACTATAAGTTTCACAGAAATATTTGCTGAAATAAAATTGCACAGTACGAAGGGGGCCATTCGGTGGCGATAATAATTTTTTTGCAGGTGGAGGTACTTCGGACATTTGAGGGTCACCTCCATTTTTTTAAATGGATCGGTATGTTTTTGCTTCCGTATCATGATAGAGGATCTTAAAACGAGTTCAACGACCTATTACATAAGGTCATTTAAGGTCGTAGAAAGTAGAGATAGGCGATAATACTTACGGTTTTGGTAGTAAATGAATCGCCTTTCTCTACTTTCTGTGACCTTCAATGACCTTATGTAATAGGTCGTTGAACTCGTTTTAAGATCCTCTATCATGATACGGAAGCAAAAACATATCGATCCATTTAAAAAAATGGAGGTGACCTTCAAATGTCCGAAGTACTTCCACCTGCAAAAAAACTATTATCGTCAACGGATGGCCCCTTTCGTGCTGTGCAATTTTATTTCAGCAAATATTTCTGTGAAACTTATAATTTCCGAGATATCTGAGGTGCTAATAGTTATTGCCCCACCCTGTATACTATAGAATGTCATCATATATCCTCTAAAATCATTCACTATAGTTTTATTATAATCCAAGGAGTACACTGTAGGGTCTCCTTGTAAACGCTATTTCTGCGAAGACTTGTGTTATGTTTGCTTGTTTCTTTTTCTCTTTTTTCTTATGATGTTGTAATTAATCTAGTTAAATTGTAGGGCGTTGTATAAATGTTTACATAAGGGCACCAAGCACCCCATCGCCTGTCCTGCCTATAATAAACTCAGAACTCCCATAAAAAAAATGCGATTTGCCGCCACGCCTAATGCTTCCCTTTCATTCGAGTCCGCGCCTCGTGGCTGGCGTTAATTAATAAAGTAATGCGCCCCGTATCGTAGAATCCGCTTTCCGTATAATTCACGCGGCTACCCCGCGAAATAATGTATCGAAGGGGTGGATAGTGCGGGAATGAGTTCAGGTGCGCGCATCGCGAAGTTCGTCAAGAACGAGAAGCGGTCAGAATAATCTCGGGGAAAAATAACTCGTTAAAAATTTCGCTTTGTTCGCCGTCATTGTTCGGTCGTAATTATGCAACTCTTGCCCAGAAGCGGCTCTTAGAATTCGCGGTTAGAACACGACGGCCACGTGACCGCACTTAAACACCGACCACCCCCGCCGCGCCGCCATAACGGTCCACTTCAACCCCCGTTGAAATATCGGCGAGGTTCGTGGCGGACGCGACGCGCCCCGGTCGAATTAATGTAATCTGTCGTTACTTCATCGTCGAGGAGGCGATGGAACAAACAACCTCAGCGTTTCGTTCAACGGGAATGAATACTTCAACGGCTCTTGCATCGTGCGATGTCCGAGGAAATTAATGATGCCTTCCGCGACGCTCGAGACCTCTCGGGCCTCTCGGGTCCCGCTTTTGATCGTGCCGTCGAATTAAGGGGATGCTTTGTTTCCAGGAATCGCAAAAAAGACGAATGAACCGCGGATTTGAAAGGAAGAGGAACTCGGAGTCCCGTGGCGGGAAACGTGCCTCGAAGGAAGATTTTTCCGAGCACCGTTCAACCCCCGAGGGTGGATATACGCTAATGTAAAAAAACATTTCACGAGCGAGCAAATTCTTATTAATAAATGCAGGAAGGGAGAGAAAGACAGTTAACTGGGCGAAGTTTTAGACAATTTGTGGCATTTCAGGAAATTAATTTCAATTGAATACTGAATAGACAGAAAATCGAACGCTTCGAAGGGGTGCGTTTCCAAGTTTCACCGCGGTAGGAATTTTTTTTTTTCGAAATTCCGCATACAAAGGGGCACTTTCAGCCGTGTGATTTCTCGTTTATTTATCGCTTTCAATTTAGAGGAAAAAATACGTCTATTTCATTTTCCCCGGGGAGTTCGATCGATGACAGGATGGAGGAAAACAAGATCCGATATGATTTATCTAGGTTTCTGTAAAGCCTCGTCCGGCGATGAAGGATTCGTTCGATTTCGTCCGTTCGAACGGTTAATCTTTCCTTAGCGTGACAGAGGAAGCCGCGTAATATTCCAGGCTCCAGTGAAAATAATCATCTTAATTGAGTGACTCGGTCCAGGCTCATCCGACGCTGTTCCATCTATTTTCGTTCCAATTTAATACGGTTCGAAGGAAAATGTACTTCCCAAGTAATTTTAAAACACTTTCGTATCGGCTTACTACCTAAATCTCTCCAGTGTTCTGTCTTTTCTTTCCGAATTAATTCATTTCCTTCTCTGTGCACTACAATTATCGAAAAGTAGCACGTACAAAATTAATTAATCAACGCTTTCAAAGTTATTTAAATTACGTTCATTCATACACTAATTTTTAAAGCAAATTATATCACAAATTACACATTCTCTCAAATTAAAAACAATAATCAATTATCTAACTCTCAACACCCCATATTTTATCTCCTTTCAATCCCTCCTAATTTACCAAAAATTATTGTACATCGATCTAACCTTTCCACTATGCCTACATTAAAATATAATATTAACTATGAAAACACTTAACCTCCTCTTCCTTTACATGTGCAAAAGCCTGCCAAAATTTTCCGAAAATATTTACCTTCCTACCTGTTCTCACAGGAGTCATCTTGTTATCAAAGTGTCTTTGACGGTCCGCTATTAATTTTGCAACAGAGAAGCCGGCCAATTCGCGGGGTCGCTGACCCACGATAACCATCTTGTTTACAAGGTTAATTAATAATGCGCGGGTCGAATGAGCGATCGCTGCACGTTGAATTTTTCATTCGAGTCGCGAAGTGTCATTACGAGCACGTCAACGGATCGCCGAGCGGGAAGGTGAACTGGTGTGCTGGAGAAGTCGAACCCGAGGAAATCACGTGCTGCGAAATGTGTGCGGTATAACGTTATGCAATCGAATGCGGATAATAGGATGCCCGTGAAACGAAGACGTTGCGCGAATGCGACCTTATTGCGTGGAACGCGATTACGTTGGTTTTGCTGGGAAGGAAACCTTCTATGCGCTACTTGTTGATACGTCGATCGTCCTCTTACTAGTATTACGAATTTTAATATGGTGACGATTTTTTGCGTTTGAGGGTATTTGCATTGGTGGTGAATTCTCCTCAATTGAAGAGGAGATGAAGACGAAACGACTGAGTCCTGAGGGAATCCTGAAGGACTGCTCAGGGACTTCTAAAGAGCTTGTAACAGGATCCAGTAGAATCCAAGGAGAGTCCTTAATAGGATCCATTAAGGAATTGAACAAGTTTCATATCCTAAAAGGATTTCAAATAAGCTTTGAAGAAGTTTAATAAGTGTCCTAATAGTGTATAAATAAGATCCAACAGAGTTGTAAATGAGTCATGAATTCAAAAGAGTCGTTAGAAAGTCCAAGAGGGTTCGAAAAGGAACTTAAACAAATCTCGGAATATTTTGAACCTTATGAGAGTCCTGAAAAGCCTAATAAGTGTGTAAATGAGTTTCGAAAAAGTGCAGAATCTTGAGAAAATTCTAAAGTAGCCCAATCTGAGCCCTAAATGAGTCCCAAAAGGATCCCAAATTGACTCAAAAGAATCTTAAGAGAGTTCTAGAAGAGTCTAAAAGTCAAAAAAAGTTTCAAATGAATTCCAAGAAAGTCTTAACAGAGTTCTACAATCGTTTCAAAGGAATCCAATAAAAATCCTAAGAGAGCTTGTGAAGAATCCAACACAGTTCTAAATAAGTCCCACATAAGTTCTGAACACTGGCGGATTCCAAGAGGCGTCCTAAAAGAGTCCAAAGGAGATCTAACGAAAATTTAAACGAATTGGGACTCATGAAAGAATAAGTCCCAAATAAATTCCAAATGAATCCTAAAGTAATCCAAGAGAAGTCTTAAAATAGTCCGAAACACATCCAATGGAGGTCCGAATGAGACCCAAGAAAGTTCCAAATGAGCCTTCAATTGCTAAATTAGTTATTTTACTATTATCCTCGCATCACGCAAATGCAAATAAGAATTAAAATCCACCTTTAACCCTTCATATCATATAAAATTCGTAAACATAGTATTCCATCAAAGTCAACCGTCTAATCATGATTCAACTCGTCCAAAACAAACGAAGATGAAACTTGACGATGTTGCGGCTCGTGTTCGGCTGCCATCATAATGTAAACTGACCTTAACGCGTCCCGCGACCGCGGAATTGTCGCGACGTCCGCCAAGCCAGCACCACAACAATTTTTAATCCAGCTACCCCGTGAAATATACGTTTCCAGTTCAACCGCATCGTCACCCGCACACGTCCACGCAACGTGGCTCTCGGCCAGGCGATCTCGGGGAAATTATGTCAGGCAAACGCGGAGGTCAACCGGCCGCCGCGCCGCGGCGAAAAATACAATTCCGCGGGGAAATTCGGCCCCTCGGTATTCGACCGAAAACTCGCTCCTCTGACTTATTCACCCGCGCAACTCACTGAACTTAGATTGCGCTTTGCGAGACGTCAAGTTGCCTCGACGTGTGAGCCACCGCGTCTTCTTGGAACCTCTATTCTTCCCGGAGAATTTTTCCACCAACGATTTTTTATTTCCCCGTGTTGGCCTGTTGCTGGAATTTAATGCATAGAATATTTCGGGCACTGAAAGCGCCCAATCAAAATGGAAAAGGGAGCGCGAAGTTTAGGTCACGACTTCGGTGAGTCGAAGGTTCAAAAATTTTTTAAACTTCACGGTTTTTCAAGGAATTTCCTTTACTAGGACAGTTCAAGAAATTTTTTACGTAAGTTTTCTTTATGATTTCTTGTTTTAGGTATCTGGAAATAAATAGTAAATAGTTTAATAATTGTTAATTAATTCCTATTTTTAAATCAAATTTCTACTTGTACAATTCCTAATTGTAATCAAATTTCGAATACAAGAATAGCGAGGAATATTTTCTACTTAAGTCACAAAAATTAATCAGTGGACTATAATTTTAAATATGTGAAAAGTTGTAATAATGTTCATAAACGCAAAGATATATAAAACATTGAAAATAATATACATTTTGTAGCATTTAAAATAGGAAACACTTGTATTGTTCTTTTATTTCTATGAAATTATGAATTTGCATGAACATGCAGTCTATTAGTTTAATTACAAAAAATCATAGAGCAGAGGGAACACTAAATTTCTATCGTAACAATTTTTCAGTAGTCGCTATAGCTTCAACAATATACAAAAAAATACAGAAAATCATGGAAATATTTAGGGGTAGTTTTCACCCCAAAGAACCAAATGAGCTTTACGTCTATTAATGTCCGTTCGACTTTCAGCAAAGTTTCAAAAAATCAGAATTCTCGGATCACCGAAGTTTCCTCATCGAGAAACTACCCAGGTCTGTCAGGAAGGGGGTTGAAACCACTGTCGCTGGTTGTAACTCGTCGAACTACCCCTAGGACGCGGCGCACATCGTGCACGCGAGACAGATACCAGGAAGCGGATAGGAGGATGAATCAATAAACGCGTCAGTCCCGTTTCAATTTTCGAAACGTCCGCCTTCAAAGGAGCGATTGTTATTCCATCCGTCGCTAGTGTCAGCCTCTTCATAAATCAGGATCGATGGATCCCCGAGCGGAATTTTAATTCGATGCCGATGTTTGCCCCGGGGCAACGGGCCGAATATTTATATGCACGCGCGCGCGCGGCCGCGTTGTCACGGTTTTGTTTTCGTCGACGAAAGCGTCGGCGGATCGACGCGCATTATGCTCGCTACATTGTTATGGCTCCGTCGCTGTGACGGCGACCATCAAACCGGTTCACGTACAACGAAGACGGCTGATTCATCGTGACGATTCCCAACGTCGAAATATTTTCCGTCGACGTTACGCGATGTTGACAGTCGAAGCGCCCTACGGGGGATGATAAATAATTGCGATTAGAAGCTTTCACGTGCTTGAAAGCCAGACGGTGCACTTTATTCGCGGCAGTCAGGGGTTACGGACAGGTGCGTCGGAGATTACTGAATACCCCGGGGAAGTGTCGGGGAAGATTTTCTAAAAATAATATTGACGACGATGGGGTAGTTTTTTGATGTATTCGCGTTCTGGATTTTTATAGGGGATGAAGCATTTGCAGATGGTTTGACGTAGTTATTTTTATTGTTGTTATTTGAGATTTTCTTTTCTACTATTGTTTATATTTTTGTATATCTTGATTCTATCTTCTCTTTGATAGTTTTATGTTATTTTAGCTTCTAAGCAGGGATTGAAAACAGTTATCATATCGGTTCTAGTTCTCGAAACAGTTATGGAGAACCGAAATAATGTTATAACTGTTATGGATATATCGATTCTGGTCTATATCGATTACGGTTCCGGTTCTCCAGAACCGATATGATATCAGTATAGGCCAGAACTGATATACAGGGTGTAACGAAAATGTTGCACGTCCTTGATAGGGGTGATTCCTAAGGTGATTTTAAACAACTTTTTTCTTAATCGAAAATGTTAGATGAGGCTTTGTTAAGGAGTTATTGACGAAAAACATTAGCCAATCAGAGAGCGAGAACTGTGTACGAATTTCAGCGCGGGCTGAAATAGCTATGCGTAGCATTGGTCTGCCATCCTCCGCGCCAATGTTCGTCTACTGTTCTCGCTCTCTGATTGGTCGGTGTTTTTCGTTAATAACTTGTTAACAAAGCTTTACCTAACATTTTTGCTAAGGAAAAAGTTGTTTAAAATCACCCCAGGAATCACCCCTTTCAAGGACGTGCAACATTTTAGTTACACCCTGTATCCATAACAGTTGTAACATCATTTCGGTTCGCCATAACCGTTTCAGTAGGAACCGAAATATGTATAACAGTTTGAAACAGTTATTTTCGGAACCGTTTCAACCCCTGCTTCTAAGCAGAGATGGGCATCATCTAGATAAATATTATTTAAATAACGATACGAATAAAAGATGATTTATCTTTATTCGTTATTCGAAGGTTCGAATAACCGATTTATCTTTATTCGATGAGCAACGAATAAATGAATTTATTCGATGAGAATTTATTCGACGAATAAAGATACTTTTTTTATTTGAAGAGAGTTTTATTCGTAGCGACGAATAAATGTTTCATCTGTATCTGTATCGTTATTCGAACGTTTATTCGAAGCTCGAATAATATCCAAGGCCCAGACTTCAAAGGAAGCGAGGCCGCGTTCCTTTGGGCTAAAGCTACAATGTAAGCGTATGGAAGAAACGTATCAAGCAGCACGCGCTTGAACTGGTAGACGATCAACGGCTGAAAATATTCACTCTATATTATGCTATTCTTAATCAGAATTTCTCATTAATAAATTATCAGATAAACTTATTACGCAATTATTTACAAAATGTGTCCATTACATTTTATATACCCTGTACGTTTTACATTTTCGTAAATATATTTTATATTTCATTAAAATTTGATGTCACATTTTGTAAATAAAAAATATATATTAACTGCAAAGAAATGTTAGAAATGTCAGTAAGTATATGAGTTAAATTACAGTAAATACTTGAATTTGTAACTGCAATTAACTAATTTCGCAATAAGTTTATCTGATAATTTATTAATGAGAAATTCTGATTAAGAATAGCATAATATGGAGTAAATATTTTCAGCTGTTGATCGTCTACCAGTTCAAGCGCGTGCTGCTTGATACATTTCTTCCATACGCTTACATTGGAGTCTTTAGCCCAAAGGAACGCGGCCTTGCTTCCTTTGAAGCCTGGGCCTTGGAAATTATTCGAGCTTCGAATAAACGTTCGAATAAAGATACAGTTACAGATGAAACATTTATTCGTCGCTACAAATAAAACTCTCTTCAAATAAAAAAAGTATCCTTATTCGTCGAATAAATTCTCACCGAATAAACTCATTTATTCGTTGCTCATCGAATAAAGATAATTTGTGTTATCTTTATTCGCCGAATCACGAATAAAATTTGTACTTTATTATTCGAACTTTAAAATTTTTATTTAGATAAAATTTTGCCCATCTCTGCTTCTAAGTAACTTTTCTTGTTACCTATTTATTTTTGTAACAAAGTCTTTATGCCGCAGATAAAATAAATAAACATTTATATAATATTTATAAAATAAATAAATATTTATTTTAGTTTATTCTTCTGTTAGCGATTCGATCGGAAGTTTGTTTTAGCTAGAATAGCATTGTTCACGGAGAGTTTTAAGTTTTAAGTACAAAATTTTTTGTCAACTCTGTTTTTTTCCAAAGTTATCAAGGTCACTTTCAGTTTTTTATAGGTAAACCTACAATTTTTGTACAAACATCTTGTAGGGGATACTGAAACGAATTCAGCAAGCATTATAACAAATAATTTTTTCTGAAAAGGCTGAAGAAAACTCCTAGTTGGCAGAATTTTGCAAGCCACACTGTTGTATATTTTCCAGAGAGGTTGGCAGATTAGTATTAGTTATTTAAAAGTTGACTGTTCGTAACCATTTTATTCTGTACCTTGGAACATATTTAATGATATCGTACGTGAACTGTTAGTAGCCTTTCGTGATCTGCGTGTACGTGCACTGCGTTTCATGATGATTTACAGTACCGACGAAAAGATCGAGATGCTCTTGATCTACGGAGAGTGTGAGCGTAATTTCGTGTTGGCTCAGCAATTATACGCCGAACGATTTCCTTCACGTTGCATATTCGAATGAATAATTAAAACTTTTCAAAAGACTAACACTTTTAATCCACGAAAGAAAGTTTATTCGAAAACTAAAACAAATGATGCAAACGCACGTGCTGTTTTAGCTACAGTGGAAAACAATCCGCAAATCAGTTCTCGGAAAATTGCATCTGATTGTAGTATATCTAAATCAAGTGTTTTGCGTAATCTCCATTGTAACCGTTTTCATACTTTTCATGTGTCACTACATCAAGAACTTCATGGAAATGATTTTCATAATCGTGTAGTGTTTTGTCGATGGGCGTTAGATCAAGTACAAACTGATGCTTTATGTTTTGATAAAATGCTGTTTACGGACGAATCGACATTTAAGAATCATGGTCAAGTAAACTTGCATTACTGGTCGGCGAAAAATCTTCATTGGCTACGACAAGTGGAAAGACAACGTCCTTGGAGTGTTAAAGAGAACTGGTTAATTGGACCTTACTTTATTGACGGTACACTAAACAACCAGAAATACGCTGCATTCCTTACAAATGAATTACAATTTCTTTTCTATGAAGTATCGATATTACAGACACGTAACAATATTAAATGAAATTGAGGGACTACTTAACCATTTAAGGATGAACTTCAGTAACAATCTTAGGCAAAAGTTAATCAATATCCAAGATATTAATAAGGCTTCTTCTCCTAATGAAAATCAGTCAGAAATATTTGTAATTTGTCATATTATTTGTTCTCTTAATATATTATATTATATTTTATTATATTTTATTATATAATATTTTATTATTATATTATATATATTATATTATATTATATTATTATTTATTATTATATATATATTATATATAATATCTAATATTATCAATATACAACAAAATAATATGCAAACTCGGATGTATATTAAGAAAATAATATTGGTTTTTGTCACGCGTATTAGCCCTTCGAAGTATACCTGCTAGCAGGTGGCCAAACGGTCGCCGTTCAGGACCAGTTGAAAAGAATAGCAAGGCCCAAGTTTTAAGGGTTCCGAAAGGGACAAAAACGGGAAAAAGCTGAGTGTTCGCGTCAACGTGTTCATCGGATCTACTCCTTGGTGGATCGCTGAATTTCGTTCGCGAATACGGATCTCCCCAACCCTAGCAGGACTTTTATGCCTTCACGCCAATTAGGATGGTCATGTTGACTGCGAACACTGTTCTTTCGCGTCCACACCAAGGCGAACAACGGTAAATAACACGTTTGCTAACACGTGTGTGTGCAATATTCACTAACAGTGTTCTCCGTAGTGTGGACCCGGAATCAGGTTCAGATGATACAGTTTCTTCTGTACGTACTAAAAATCGGAGTTAGTCAGACACCCTGTATAAAATGATTGAATCTAACCTAACAAAACTTTGCGTCGGCTTTTGAAATTCAGTATCAAAACTGCTCCCCAAAACTTAGGCATCTTAAAATTAAATCAGTATCATTTCCTTTTTTGAATCGCCTCATAAGAAAATTCTGCTCGGCAATAAACTTGAAAACTTATCAAACCCAGCAACCCTTAAACGGCAATCACAGCCGCCGCCCTCCTGGTTCAAAAAGCTCCAACAACCCCCACCCTCCCGAAGAAATGGAACAAACCCCGGAACCACCTTCCGAACTCGAGCAACCCTAGCCATTAAGGAAGCACCGCCACAGGACTGTGTCTGGTTTCCTGCGATCGTCGTTTCCGGGGCGAAGGTTATCAATACATCGGGGACGCGAGTTATCGACTTCGCCAGGAACCCGAGCATGTACACACCGCCCCCAGTCTGTCGGATGAAAACAGCCCCGATGCGGGCGGCTTTGTCGGCCCCCCACGTCTTGACGGCCCCGAATCAATAATGAAAGCCCACCGAATATTTCACGGTAACGACGTATAGGAATATGTACTTCTTGCGAGACGCTCGCCAAATCCCTCGGAAGAGGATAACGCGTGTTGGATGTCGCCGACTGTGTTATACAAGCGGTGCGGTGGCAAGAGGGTGGCGACGTTTTTAAGCGAGGACAAAGACCGTGCCGTTCACCGTGCTCGCCGGTGTTCGTCGAAGCTCGGTTATATGGGGTCTGCAGGAGACAGGCTCGCATCGAGTTTATACATCGGTGGTGCCATCCATTGACATGTAGTCTCATTACCGTGTTTCTGCTTGGATAGTTCGTGCCGGAGTTAGCGTTACCAGCCGTGCATGCAGTGCCTACGAAGCTCCCGTCATAATGGAGTAACGAGGTTTCTACGTTTAAAGGCGCTGGCTGCCTCGACTCGTCGTCTTACTTCGCGACGTTGATAAAGCCTTCAATTACCGCGCGGATCAACAGGCGAAATCTTGCGCGGTACGTAATTGGCGGTACGAATGAGCGGAGGGATGATTTCTAAGGGTGAAATGGGGTGACAATGCTGGGACGCCAATTTTCTTTGGTGGGAGATCTTGAGGAAGCTCCTTTTGAGGGATTTTGGTTCAAGGTATTACTACTAGTTCTGTTGAATTTAATTAGAATTGGAGGAAATTCAAGTTTTGATATTATTGTTTGATTAGTGGTTTGTAAATAAACTGAGGGTTTAAGTACAATTGCTTTATAGATCTCATTTTCATAATAAATTGGTGCGAAATGATTTTACTGTTGCGTCTGTCTAGTTTATACCATTTCTACTTATCACTTGGTGTCTTCACACGATAATAATGTGCAGAAGAATTTAGTAAAACTCAAATGTGATATTGTTCACGTGAAATTAGAAACGGAAGCCATACATTTTGCTAAGGAATTTTTTAAACAAATATAGAACTTCAAAATTCATAACCTTTGCCTACTTAATAACCTTGGTGAATAATTTCAATCTTGCAGATTACTAATACAAGTTACAATTCAAGTATATCACCTATTTTTACTCATTCTGTGCACTAAAAATGTATTAAAAAAAATTGTGAACTCTTTTAATTAATCCTTTGTCCTACAATAACGAGTCACACTCGTAACCTAAACTTTACATTGAATATTAGAATAAGCGTTATTAAATTATTAAAAATTACGGAAAAGAAAAGATATAGTTGTGTTCGAAAGTCAAAGGCAGATTGTATTATTTTCAGAAATTATGCAATTGATAATTAATAGTTTTAGGATTATATTTAGAGTAACTTGCATATACAGGGTGTTCCTGTTAAGTTATGCCACCATTTTTTAGACATTTCCGATAGTGCAATTAAAAAATGTTTCAGACAAAACTTTATCAGTACTCGGTCGATTACAGATTCGCATATTCTGAAATCTCAAAAAAATGCTTTTTACGTAAAAAAGTCAAGGTCACCTTGACTTTAATGTAAAGAGTGGAGCTCTGTATCATAGAGGATGGATCGCAGTTCAAACATCTGATTTAACCTTATTTATTTTGTAAAAAATGATTTTTCATTAAAATTACGTTTGCACAAAATTTTCGAGCTCAAAGTCATTTCAAGGTTATAGTATAACACGTTGTTGAATTCGTCTCAACATCAGTAGCAATCCTATGATGTTAAAAACGTATGGTGTGTGGGGGATTTAGAATAACAATTGCCTGAGGAGTCAAAATTCTCAACTCATAATAAATATTTTTATTTAATAATCTCCACACACAAGATACAACGTTCACACTCGAGTCAAGCGCGACGGCGTGACAAACAAACGCGTGACAGGACAGACTCAGCCAGAGTTCCAAACTCGAATGCCGCGAGGGTGTCGAAGAAGGTTCTTAAGAAGGAAGAAAACGAAAAGGAAAGAAATAGAAAAGAAAGATATAGTGGATGCTAGGAGAAGTTGAGGAAAACGTGCAAAAATCACAAGCCAGCGGAAAGAGGTAATAAAGAAAGAAAACGTCGAGGCCTGAAGGACCCAACCGGTAGAGATTGACCAGACCTATGCTAAACCTTGAAACCCCCATTACAAACAGGCAACGCACTGAATCCTCAATGTATCTGCGTAAAAACGAACAACGCAGAAAGCATCGGGGAGAAAGTCAAACGGAAAAATTCCATACATCTAACGAACGCTTCGGTAGTGGCAAAGTGGAACCGCCACAGATGCTATTAAAAATGTCAAGGTGACCCTTTTTTTTTTTTACGTAAAAAGCATTTCTTGAGATTTCAGAATATGCGAACATGTAGTCGACCGAGTACTGATTAATTTTTGTCTGAAACAGTTTTTAATTGCACTACCGGAAATGCCTAAAAAATGGTGGCATAACTTAACGGGAATACCCTGTATACATTTTAGAAAAATCGTAGAGTAAGTGGTTAACCAATTCTTCAAAGAATATATTTGATTAAGCAATCAAAAGAATCTCAAAAATCGATTTTCCCGATTTTAAACTAATTTCTATGTTAAAACGTTTTTCCAGAAAAAATACCAGCCCTTTTTATGGTATAGCGAATTACATTCTGCGCTGTAGCTAAAAAAAAAAAGAAATTTTATTCCAAATTTGATTAATCATTATTCTTGGACGAGGGGTTGCATATATTTTTGAAGTAAGCACGCTAGAAGCATACGTAAAATTGAATGCAGAGGCGGAAATGAAATCGGTTTTTTCACCGGAACTCACTTTCTATCAATACCATTTCCATGGTTCAGGCAAAAGTCCAAATATCTCGTAGGCAAATTTTCGGATTCGTGCGACACGAGCTACGACGAGTCACCCTTCGACTGGACCACGGCCAAATTGTTTTGTGGTCATTTTTGCGTGTCTACTTGTGACTTGAACGCTTTTTCCACGCGTGGGACGCGGCTGATACCTATGGCGACGAAATTCCGTTCTCTCATTAGTCAAACAAAGAAATTGCAAAAAAAGTTCCTAGAAATAAAATTGGAAACATACATCAAGCATCAATCACTCTCATAATTACTTTCAGAGTGGTTTTCTACATCGATTTCCCTAAGAAATTATCGCCAATACCATTCCCCATACCCAAGAACGACCACCTCATAAATTATTATTGATAATCACTTAAACGACGCAAATGGAGTGAAACTGTTGCGCGAAAAGCGCCCCAAAAATATTCGCACACATATTTTCTCCTTTCAAATTATACTTTCATGACTCCGAAATAAAAGTTGCTCTCAGAATTCTTCAAATCCTCCGCCCCCACTATCGATCCAGTTAATCTACATATGCAGAGGCTTCAACCACAAGGAATAAACCGTCGGAAAAAATGCTTGAAAACAATCCTCCGCGTTGCGTGCAGTTGCTTGCAAAATGCAGGGAAGCTTTAATGACTGCGTCAATAATAAATATCGCAATCACATTTGCGGAAAGCGACGCACTCTCTATTTGAGTGCGTGTGTCTAGGAAGATTGACCGTGTAGTCAAGAGCACACAGATAGAAAGAGAGACATGGAGACCAAGAGACCAAGGAGAAAGGAGAACGAGGAAGCAAAAGAAACGACGCGTGTTTCATCAGCGAGCCGAGCCGCGCATCTGCTGTATATGAAATGCAAACTTCGCGGCGAATCTCCACGTGGCGCGTTGCCACAATAAAAAGGAATCGCATCCGGTGTATCTACAGATGCAGCGTGGTCTACAGTTGTCCGTGTGCCCTGCTTCGATGCGGAAACGCAGGGCGAGGGAAAAAGATGCTCGCTTTTGACTTGTAAATTGTTTGCAGGGGAATGATACTTTTGTTGCATATTGATATTATGTAGGGAAGTGGAAAATTGGGAGAACCGGAAGAGGCTTGGGGGATGTTAGATTTTCCTGGTTGGAAATTGTGTGATAATGAGAATCATTAGAATAAAGTTCATTAGTGAAAGCACTAGTAGTCGATCGCTTACAAGCAGACTCTGCAGTGTGCACTCCTTGGATTTTAATGAAATTTTAGTGAATGAATCTAGAGGATATATGATGACATTCTGTAGAATATTTTGCGCCAATGCGCATTTCTTATAAACAATTAAAATGTAAAGTTACAGTTACAATTAATAGGGTGATATGCAATGTAAATCCTAATACAATAAATATGTTAATGATTCTAAAATTATTTGCGTTATTTTGTAAGTAATTACATTCGAGTAGTTTCAATTTTGTAAAAATTTGAAGATATGTGAAGCGAGTTTGATTTCGAGTAACTGTGATATAATCTACATGTATAATGTAAGAAATATACATATATACAGGGTGTTTGGGATAGTATAGTAAAGCTTTGGAGGGGTGATAGATCACGTAAAAACAAACAAAAAAACTTCTATATGACTTGGGTCCAAAACTCAACCATTTTTGAAAAAACTGTCATGAACATTTAAGCTATAAACCACTGTAATTCAAAATAGGAACGTTTTTCGTAAGAAATTTCTTCGCTAAAATAAAGATTACGATCTTGTTAATCCAATAAGTACAGTAACTGTGATATTGTTATCCTGTATCGCGAAAAAATAATATTTTTCTAACCCCCTAAATTACCCTTTAAAATCGCGATAATTTAGGGGGTTAGAAAAATATTATTTTTTCGCGATACAAGGTAATAATATCACAGTTACTGTACTTATTAGATTAACAAGATCGTAATCTTTATTTTAGCGAAGAAATTTCTTACGAAAAACGTTCCTATTTTGAATTATAGTGGTTTATAGCTTAAATGTTCATGACAGTTTTTTTCAAAAATGGTTGAGTTTTGGACCCAAGTCATATAAAAGTTTTTTGTTTGTTGTTACGTGATCTATCACCCCTTCAAAGCTTTACTATACTATGCCAAACACCCTGTATATATATAAAAATGTTTCCATGAGTGACTCGTGGAATTTAAATTAATTTAAGGCAAGTGAATGTGACTGCAAGGAATATAAAATAAATTCGATATTAAATTTAGACGTTGATATACTTGTTCAAAAATATATGATTAGTTACATATTTATAAACAACTCTAATATGCATAGAATAAAAGTGAAGAAATTAAAACTACTCGAAACAAAAAGTTGAAAAAAGCGAACGTGTAAAGCCGCGTTCCCATTGAGTGTGATATCACAAGTCCGAGCACGAGCCAAGCCCGAGCCAAGCTTGGAAAATGACGGCGGAGAGTAGCTCTACAAACTTCGGGATTGTGGTAGGTTTCGTGGAACCTTAGACCACATAAGAAATAGACAAGGCTTCAGATAACTGGGTTGAGGCAAAGATAACGGAGAAAATTTGGCCCCCAGTGACGTCAGAAGATAATTTAAGATGAACTTCGCGCCCCTGAAGTTAGCGTTACACGCCATCTTAAATTATCTTGCGACGTCACTGGGGGCCAAATCTTCCCCGTTATCTTTGCCTCACCTTTTATCGTGGATCTTTATATGTATACAGGCCGTGTCTATTTCTTATATGGTCTAAGCGTGGAACGAATCGTATCGCGAAACTTGGCGCGAACTCAATCCCGAAGTTTGCCGAGCTACTCTCCGCCGTCATTTTCCAAGCTTGGCTCGGGCTTGGCTCGTGCTCGGACTTCTGATATCACACTCAATGAGAATGCGGCCTAATACAAAACAGGATTTTGAACTCGGGACTCTTCGGCTTACAAGTCAGGTGTTTCTCTCAGTGAATTATCAGACGTCGTTGTTCTTATATTAAACTTACGGCCTTTTGAGCTTCATATTTTAATTATTTATAAAAAAAATGCGCATTGGCACAAAATATTTTATAGAATGTCATCATATATCCTCTACATTCATTCACTAAAATTTCATTAAAATCCAAGGAGTACACATTGTAGGGTCTCCTTATTAGAGCGAAAGTTGGAGTAAAAGTATTAAAAACAATAAACAATCAGTGTTATATAATATATAAAATGCATTCAAGTACTTTGAATATATAATATTATTTTTTATTAGCATATAAAAGTCTGGGTTAGGTTGTAAAACAGTCTATGACTGAACCTCGCCTTTGCCGTTTTCTGTATATGTACTCGTTCCGTAAGTAATTTGTAATTTTGGCAATAAAGACCTTAATAAATAAATAAAAGTTATAGAAAATAAATAATTTCCGTTGAAAGTAAAGTGTGCGAATTGCTTTAGTAATCAATCGCGTAACCTTAAAATTCGACCACTGGGATAGCTAGTATAGGGTTAGTCACGCATCTCGGAACCCGAGCCCATTTATAATCATGCGTACGAGTTCCGAGATTCGTGGATGAACTGTAGTCGACCGCCTTTTTTGAATATGATATGCAAAATAAACTAGGGTGCGTACGATTTATTACTAAGTAATAGTTACTTACAGAGACCAGTTTTTGTCATATTTTGAAGTTAGATATTCAAAATATAATGTTAAATTATCATTTAATAAATGCTTTATTTCGATACTTATTTTTTTAAGACAAACAATAAAAGTGGTCGACTACTAGAGGATGGCCGTCTATTAGTGCTTTCACCTTATTTGCTTTTGAGTGAAAGTGTTCTTAATGGAAAGGTTTGAATTGTTTTACTAACTTTAAATAAGAGCTACATTTTATTAATGCTTTGATGATTCGAAAGGATTTAGAAAATTTAATGAAAGAATTTTCTGTTGGTACTTTCAAGTATGTAGAATTATTCCATAACCAGCGTTTTATTAACTTTTTAATGATATGAAAGCATTTTTAAAATTCAATGCAAGAATTTTCTGTTAATTAATGCAATAAAAATAATTTAAAGCAAGTAGAATTATTCCACAAGTAGTCAGACGCTCCATTAATATAACAAATTACTATTTTCAGTGGGAAAGAAATTGTAATGAGTATAAATTCACTCTTCGGACAAAGTAGATATAATAAAAAAATAAATATAACCTTAAGTTGGCTTTGAGTAGTATTATTTTTGTTCAATACATCCAGCAGAAGGAAAATATAACTAGGACAAGACAAACAGATTCACATCTGTCTGAATCAAATAAAATATCCAACACAGAAGGGCATAAACTTTTTATTTCCTCTGAGAGAAGAGTTCAAGTTCACCCTAAGGTCACAATATTTGGATCACTGAATCCGCCCTCTGCATCAGCTGCAGTGTCCCAAATAGTCCCGCCTCCGATTCAAGCAAAGAAACCTAGCACAACCTTAACCTTCCCAGCAAAACAAATTACTTGAAAACCACCGTTCTACCCTTAATTCTTCAACCACTTACGGGCTGTTAAAAAAACTAAGTATTCACCACTGACTTTAAACCTTTAACCACCTAAATACTCTGGACACACTGAATTCAAAATCTCTTCTATTTAACAGTTTCACCTAAAAATTCACTTTCTCATACCGAAAAATTCTGAAACCGGTATGGATATTGTTGTTATTCTCAGAAATAAACGTCAGGAGCGAACACCTTCCTCCACCGACTGAATTCCACTATTCGACATTTAATTCGATTTCACAGAAACGCGTGGAAGAACAATTTTACAGCAGCCGGTCCGCTCCGCCTCACCGCCATATGCGAAAAGACAGCCCCCGACGAGCCCCCCGTTTCAACCCCCAAACCACTGCACGTCGAACACACGCGCGGCTCGCCCCACGCGTGAAATCCGCTAATTAGGCCGTGTCGAATGGCGATGATACAAGGTTCAAACTCACGGTCGGGTGGCTGGCTCGACGCGACAAGCGAGACGAACCATCCGTCGATCCGACGGCTCGCAGTCTACCGCGTAGGTAGGTTATGATCACTGCGCGATGCGAACGGGGCGCGAACGCTCGATCTCGACGAGCATCAACGACGGAGAGGATCCGAGGCGACACCCGCCGCGTCTCTAGAATAATCTCGCCGCGACGACCGTGAAGCCGAGGCGAAGCCGTTGGACGAAACCCGCGTGGCGTCCAAATGTAGCCATGACTGTAGCCCAATTTTCCGTCTCTTCCCTCTGCTCCTTCGTGTTTCCCGTCTCCTGGCAACCGAGCTCCGCGTCCTGCTTTGTCTCTGTGATCGTGCACCGCGCACACATCCGCGCGGCGCGTATCTTCGCCCGCAACGGGGGAGAGAATCATCGATTGCCGACGAGCTCGCGGCCGCATATCATCCCCTCGACGATCCCGGGCGACGTGTACACGCCTGATGATATGTTCCATTAACGCTAAATTTGATTGTTCAATCGACACCGACCGCGGAATATGCAAAAAGTGCGGCTTTACGCCGCGGTGCATCGATTGGAATCTCAGAGCGGTGGGGCTAAACGAGAAGAAGGTTGCGCGACGGGGAACCACTGCAAAGTGTTCCTTCTTGATTCTGGAGACGGCTCGGGAACTGCGATGTTGTTTCAAGCGAAGCTCTTTTTTCGGTGAATGTAGTTTGCGGTGGGGGCGGGATTACGAGTCAGAGATCCGCTTTTTTGATACTGTTTTTTTTGCGTTCGATACCGTTAAGGCACTATGTAGTTTTTGGTCATTTTAGGGACCTTCCCGACGTAATATTTTTTTCTTAACGTGATAAACCATAGAGTTATTTTATTATTAAAAGGTAAATTTATGTTTTGTTTTTAAGAAAAGATTTTAAAAAGATGAAAATAAGTATGATTGAGTTATTTACAAGGTATGGAATGATAAGGGGATTGAGAACTAGTTTTTGATCATTTAAAATGCAGTGGGACTAATTTTTCATCATGTACTGTACTGATTTTTGATCAGTATGTTTGGCATAAATGTTAAATAAAAATTATAAAATGTACTCAAAATTTTAATATACTAAAATTTGCAGTAAATCCTTCTCTTCAAAACTGAAAATTATCTGTAAACCAAGTCTTCTAATCAGTCTTCCCTTTATATTTTTGCACTAAAGTCGAGAAAGGTTATTACACTCATCATTATCAGCACCCTCTGATAATTTATTATAATTTATATTTTATACAGCTTCTTTCAAATTTTATTCACTGTACTTTTTGTAACAGATCTTTTTAGTGGCTATTTTTGCTTGACTCTTGTACCAATTAAAAAGGAAGAAAAATAAACAAAAGAAGCTGGTGGTAATAAAAGATAAATTTATTTTTTAGTATAATAATGTAAATTTAATACTATTTTTTTGTAATTTTGTGTCCTATCCTATTTATTATTTAGGTGATTAAAAAACTAGTTACACGAGAGAAAATTGGAACTAAATAATTGATCACTAATTTTTAAATAAAAATTATTTATACATATGTATTATTAAAATTCTTGCTCCACATTGTAAACAAACTATTTAATAAGCAAAATATAAGAAAATAACTTTCAATAGTTGCAGCAGCAGGATAAATAGATCAACTCTATTATTGATGGTACTCTCGGTACTCTCTTACGCCAATCAGTAAGACATGTTCAATAAGGACATTCTGCAAGTGTGCTATCTTTTATATTTATTTTCAAGAAAACGCACAATACTACCTGCTTTGACATGCCATACTTATATTTTTGAATAGTCAATCTTTACTTCAGAAATTGCTTTAAATAATTACTTGTTGACATAAACTTAAAAGAACGATTTATTTCACGAACTGATCAAAAACTAGTGCCTGATTAGTAACTAGTTCTTTAACAGTATTGTTTTTTGCATTGCGGAGAAGGAAAAAAGATTTTACATAGAGGGTATTGGAAAACACTGTAGTGAATTTTTGCTTGTTGGCATCAGTAATTTATTAGGTGTAGAAATGAATTCTATCCAATTTTTTAGTCAAATAAAAGTTTCATGGAAAACAATATACAGGGTGGACCACGAAGCGTGATCAGCTTAAAACCCTTAAATGCATAATTGCTTAATATTCAATAAATTATATTGAAAGCTTATGTACCCCAAAACTGTAGAAAAATAATATAAAAAATATATCTTGTTGTTTTTATTTTATTTTTATTTAAGAAAAGGTTTGTTGCTAAATGGCTACTGCGTGTGTTTAACGTATAAACGGAGATCCTAATTAGTGTGAAACTTTGTAAAAAAGTTCTTATTTTTATTCAAGCACAGTGCAACTCCACATTTTTCACATTTTGTACGTGTGAAGCCTTTGCATTCTGGTGATTTACATTGTATTTTTGAATTTTCAATTATAGGCCAATGTCTAATTTGGTCCAATCTTACTTCTATCTGTGGTACATGCTAAGCAGCAACTCTACTTCTTTTTTCAGTGTGAATGTAGTCGATTATACTGTACAATCAATGTTATTTTTCTGTTAAAACAAAAAATATCGGCATGTTGCCAAATGGCAACGCGATGCATTTAAGGGTTAAATAAATTTGCTAAAATATCTAGGTTCAAGCTTTGATTGTACCAAATTTGTTGTCAACCCTTTTTTCTACAGTTATCAAAGTCACCTTCAGTTTTTTTTATAGGTAAACCTACAATTTTTTTATACTCATAAAAGATGGGTGTAAAAAAATTGTAAGTTTACCTATAAAAAACTGAAGGTGGCCTTGATAACTCTGGTAAAAAGAGTTGAAAAAAATTCGATACAACCATCTTATAGCTCTCCTGGAACTATGTTATTTTAGCTAAAAAGCTTCCGACTTCCGATCGAACCGCTAAGAGCAGAACAATCTAAGCTGATCACGCTTCGTGGTCCACTCTGTATAATAATTCAATTATCAAAATATTCGCTAATGTTATTAAGGAACCTCGGTCATTTTTCCGTCTGATCATTCTTTCCTTTATATAGAATTAAATACTATACTAATAATGTGAAAATATTCGTCGGAAAGAACTCATTTCTGTACCCAGTAGGTTTCAATTTTTTGCAGGATTTATTCATAGGTGGAACAATGAAAGATATTTAGAATTTTTGCAGGAAAGTTAGAGAATTTTTTCGTTATTCATATTTGGTGTTCTAGAAACAAACCGTGAATAAAAAGGAGAAGAATTAGGCATTTTTATAATTAAAATTAGACTTTCTGCATTTATTTAATCATTAATAAGGTGTTTTAGACATTTTTATTTTACTGCCTCCCAAAATAAAGTCTCTCTTACTTCTCAAACATTGTTTTTGGTGGAGATTATTATAACATAGAAACATATGCAACTCATTGCACATTTTTGCCGCTGACTATTGATTAGAATATTCATACGGTGAATAACAGTCAGTTTCACATAAATTCTGAATGCATTTTTAATACAAATTTGGGAGAAATTAGATAATATAACAATTAGAAAGTAATATATAGATTCTCCACAATTGTTAATTAAATTTTGAACTACTACTACTAACCATAGGTGTTATCAATGCCGAAATATCAATTTAGTAGTTTCTAATATTTTCATATATCATTCATTCAATATTCTCATTCTAATAGTCGCATATACAAAAATATAAATTGTAAACTTTCTTTTGCCTTACATTTATGAAAAGAGATGTCAGTATGCAAAAATCTAAGGGGATGTTTCTAGATTCTAAATAATACAAAACATAAAAATGAACCACCTACTGCATTATTTAAAAAATCAAACACGGTATTAATTAAATTCCAGC
The DNA here is from genome assembly GCA_030770465.2 of Perdita meconis. Classification (NCBI taxonomy): domain Eukaryota; kingdom Metazoa; phylum Arthropoda; class Insecta; order Hymenoptera; family Andrenidae; genus Perdita; species Perdita meconis. Next base: position 13,009,996 of record JASKOS020000009.1, on the reverse strand, counting down.
TCCTCATTTCTATCTGTAAGAATATAAATTTGCATAAAAATTTACAGTCTCTAATTAATCTATAATTAATCTACTCCCTAGTAAAATAACAAAATAAATTCGCTTCAAAATAAATTCGGCACCAAAATTAAAAGCTCCCTTTACGTAAAGATCAAACACGATCCACAGTTTCATTTCCCCTTAAAAAGCAATAGTAACGAATGAGAGACATTTCTATCCGTTCATTTTCTACTAGCAATTCCACGCCACAGTATTTTCCTGAAATTTTCACGGTCTCAGAAAAAATAATTTACTCACTCCAATCGAGCCGACAGAAAGATAGTGAAATAACCGATGGTTATCGGTTTATTAAGAATTCGAGAAAGAAAAGGCAGATCCATCTTAGCCATCGAAGTTCGCGCGCCGTCCAAATGACTAATTCAAACTTGTTCTTCAAGATAGATCGAGGAATATGTCGGGCGTCCGCTACAACCCCTCGGATGGCAGGGTGTGCTCTTATTTCCGCAGATATATGTGGTCACCAGACGGGTGGAAGTTTCGGATGTAGCCTTTCTCGAAGTTTTGAAGAACAAGGACCGCGAACCGTGGGACCGATAAATCACCGGGAACAAGGGTGGCTGACTCATGAATAGCATAGGAGGCTGGGGTATGACTCACCCGTACGAAGATTCTCCGTAACGGAGAGGTTCGAAGAGGCGGAGGAAAAAGTTCGTCGCGGACTGAAATATCCTATCGCGTGAACCGGTGAATTAAGGTCAAATTCCTTCGGATTACAGGAACTAAACAGGGTAAACGCTGCGCGGCTGTACTTACGACGATCCGAGTAACTTGTTACCGCATCGTGACCCCGCAAAGTTAACCTTTGACAGCCGGTATCACGTATGCAGGACTTTGAACTTTCGGCCCGCGAAATTTAATTACGGGGGGGCCACTCGACTTAACTCGCCTCCAATTAATTTTGCATCTCGAGTGGCCCCCCGGCAACGAGCGATAAATAACTGATAAATTGGACTTACCCGATTTGCCGAATCACCTCCTCGCGACCCCGATCAAACATTAATACGAAACGCATCAAAAGGAAATCTTGAATAAACGCCGGACAGCTTTGAGCATCCCGGAGTCCAGAAGTTACAAACACACCGACTACTTTATTATTCAATTAACTACTCGCGTTTTACTCAAAACTCTCCCATAAAACTCATCCCCGCGAAATCCGAACACAAATTACCATAACTAACCAACCAAAATGACACAGAGTCCGCGCTACATCCGCTTCTAAATAAAATCGAACACAGCACCGAGTCTTCGCTTTCTGGATTTGGTTCAGGATCCAATTGTGGCACGTTTAAATAAGTCCTTGGATTCGGTATCGTCGACCCTGCGGCGCTGAAAAATTGAAACCGCGCCGGCGATGCGAGCGTCCCAATGCGGAGCAGCGCTTCTTCACCGACGCGGAGCGAAAGCGTGAAACGCCGGAGCGTGTCCTTTCAAACGGAATATTGGATTTCGGGTTTGAAAGAATAAACGGATTAGCCGGATATGAATGGCGCATCTTCGAAGATTAATAGGAGCGTAGCCAGTCGGCAGGGCGAACGCCGTTGACGGGAGCACGCACAGTCGATCGTATCGCACCGGCGAAACGGGCAATTGAATTATTTCATCAGCGTTATTGCCCGTGATGCGGAAACAAATAGAGTAATAACGCTGGTAACGCGATTCCATCGACGAGCGCACAGAGAAATAATATTTATCGCTGCAACGCGGCGAAACCTTTGGAACGGCCCTTTAGGACCGGAGGGAACATCCTCCTTTCGATGAAAATCGTTTTTTGGGAACGGGATGGAAGGAATTGGGTTTTAATTCTTGAGACGAAGTGGTAGCATTTTTATGTGGAATAGAATCTCGATTACGTTGCTTTCAATTATCCTATTCCCCATTTTGATATCTATAATTTTAATTACTTGATGTATTTGATTTAAAGGTACAGTAGAATTTTAAGTGAAACGTGAGACATGATACAATAATTTTTCATTTATTATTAATATTTTGTATTGCAAATTTGAGGACATTTAATGGAGGTTCTACTGTACTTGAGGTTTATAATTATTGTATGGTTGTTTGAACATTGTATCATGTGATGGAATTCTTTCTTTTGAAATTTTTTCTTTTTGAAAAAATTTGGTTTGGAAACGTTGAAGGATTCCAGAAATTTTACATCTCTGTCACATCACAGAGAGGAAATTTTAAAAATACTGAGATAATTAGAAAACTGTGCCAACAAGTTTTCATTTTTTTTCAAATACCTGTTCGTATTGTATTATGGTATAATTTTTTAATACTTCTTTGGTTCTGGCAAAGAGAGAATTAAAACATTATTTGAGACGTTGAAGTGTAGTTTCAGCAAGTTCGTGAATTTTTTTCGAGAAAAGCAAAAGTGGAAACGAAGCATAATATTTTACTTCCAAAAAGTACATCTTTTAATTATATTTTCGTAAATTTAGATGAAATAATATTACTAACTAAAGAGGATATTGATCATTTTAAGTTTGTTGATTAGTAGATTAATTGCATTCTAGGTCAGACATAGTTAAAACAAAATATTTGAATACAAAAAGTCGAATGGATTTGTGTAAATAAATAAAATTTAGAATAACTGAACAATCTCCGAATTTTAATACCTCAATTTCTTATCAAATGACAACCATTTGAAAAACAGGAAAATGTAAATAGGAAAAAGTTTTCTTCTCAATTACTGAAAAATTGAAAATAAATTTGAAAGATGTCAGATCGTCAAGTAAACCGTAAGATTTTTACTAAATATTTTTTGCGAATTTGAAGTGAAGTCCACCATGTTTAAGAATCATGTTTTGAGGACAGTACATTTGAAGTTTCAAGTACGGTATTAAAGGTTTATAATTTTTGTTTCCTTTAAGCTGTATATTGTTGTTAATATTTAACACACAGTTATAAAATTTTGAGAACATATTTCGGAGATTTAAACCTTCTGGATTACAGAAATAAAAAAGCTACTATCTTTCACTAGGTGGATGTAATCCCTTAATTTCTATACAGTTATTATTTTGACTATCACATCAGAAACATTTGCATGATTATGAATAATATTAATCCTTTGGCTGGTTCGTGTTTATGTGTTCCGAAGAAATTAAATATTCATTAGCGGAGAATGTATATGAAGGGATTCACGAATTTGTGGATGAAGAATTACGAAATCTACTATGTTTTCAATTCTGTATTACATTAACCTTATCAATTGTGCATGTTTCGAACGACAATTTGATTTTTCCTTCTTTTTAACAGACCCACTGGAATTAAAACCAAAAAATAGATAAACAGAAATAGAAATTTTTAAATAAATATTACTGCTTTTCTCTATGTACTGAATGTATTTTGAATTTTGCAAATTTTTTCTTAAAAGCAGTAAAAATCTCTCCTTTTGAAATGAAATACTTAAAAACTTAATAATCTAAAATAAACACTGAATAATAAATCTACATGCAAGGAAAGACATAACATAGTAATTTGCAATTACTCGATTAATTAATCTCCAAATACTCGTGAAGGAACCTGTGAATCTCTACATGTACATTTGCTTCGATTTAGGATAATAATTATAGGTCAAGTTTCGCCTTAAATCGAAATGAAGTTACTTTTTATTTCCCCAAGTTCCTTCACTTACTATAAAAGCTAGTGAACAAATACTAAAAATAATGCTTACCTTAGATCGAGTCAGAAATCCCATCCTCGTCTTGAACCAAAATTGAACTGCTTACATTCCTTGTTTCTTAATATTTGATGCCCAATTTATCATAAAGCTTCGACAAAGTGCACAATAATAAATTTCCATTTAAAACGCTCGATCAAAGAATTATGTTATAATTTAAAGGATCATAAACAATATTAACAAAAATTGCCTAACGGAGTTAAAATAAATTACCATAAGGAGGACAAGATTTGTCGTTGACAGGAAGGAAAAACGAAGTCTGTGGTCATATCGTTATTATTATCATAAATATCCTTTCGTATGGTGACAAGCTGAGGAACATAATGAGCATCGATACCAAATGATTGGCGAAAATTCGACTAGCTTTTCCTTTCTTTCTCCTGTTACACAAAGAATCGAGAAACTATGCCTGCGGACACGCGATTTACACCTCTGAGACACTTGACAACACTCTGCTCCCCTTTTCTTCCTTCATTTGTTTCTTCGTTCGTCCATTTTCCCCAGACGCTTTTTATTCTTTTTTTTTTTCCTGCTATCCATCCGTTCGAAAATATCAAATGCACCGCTCGCATGCGTTTTCTCTCTTTCCCAACCCTTTCTTCCTCTCATTTTGTTTTTCGGTTTGCTACCTTCGATTTTTGGCTAATCTCGAGTCGAAACGCGTTCTCCTAGAAACGTTCGCGCGCGGGCTACGTAGAAACGATGACGGTTCTTTTTTTTTCTTCAAAAATACTTGTTACAATTAGAAAATCATGTAGAGTATTATTCAGTCGTTGCGATTCTTAACCGTATAACTAATACTAGCACACATCGCTTTTTTAATACGTAATATACATGTACATATATAATACATAATACACGATCTTGTCGTTTCTTTCTCTTCTTCTTGCCCCCTTTTCCTTCCGTTCCCTCGACATGCCTCGTCGCGAGGAAAGGAGAAACAAACCCCGTCGCAAAGGAAAAACGCGTGTGAAAAAAAACTCATGTGCGTATCGTGACAGACGAGCAACGCCTACGACAGGAAACAACCTCTCAACCGGAAGTCGAACCGTGGGCGAACAATAAGCTCGATGCAATACACAAAGAGTAACCCATTTGAATCCACAAACTTTCAAAATTCGTCGAATCGGAAAACTTACTTTCTGTCAAGGTCACTCGAATATTTCGAAGCAACGCACAGTATGTTTCTTTTTTACGCAGAATAATAAAATCGAAACCAGGGCGACGACCTGTATCGCGCGATTTTATTGGAACCACCTCACGCTGAATACCGATCGTCAAACGCGCGGAAACAAAAATACGTCGCCGTGCTAACAATGGCCATTGATTTCTCTTCGTTACGCCGGCATTATTAGTAATAACCGTCGAAACGGGTGATTACGCGCCGATATTTCACGGTTCCAAGTATTTATAGATCGTAAGTGTTCGTAAATTAAAATGGGTCACCCGGCGCATAGATACACGCGTTCGCCGCGACTGCAGATGGCTTTTATTATTTATCGCCGTGACGTAGGCGCGTCGACTGACCAACTCATCAAACAGAATCCACTCGATCGAACGGCGAGATGCGTTTAATTCATCAAACGAAATTAACAAGCACCGAACAGGATGTCTACGATGCGGCGGACGAATGGGAACGGAAACTCGGCAACGACTTCCTTGGGAATCTCCCTTCCGGCTCCTCTGCTTCGCGCCATTGCCTGCGGGCGAACAAACGCGCAGGCGCGTGTTCGCCACCGCGCAGACGCACTGGCGCCCTAGCGTCCGTCGAACTCCTCCTTTAGCTTAATAATATACAAATGCAACAACAGTGGCAACGCAAAACGTAACTACATCGCGCGTCGATTAATCCGGTTCAGGTACATCTCTTGCACACTGTTTCGCGCGGACTCGGACCGTTCCTATCGTCTCGCCGGGGGGTCGCAAAGAAACAGAGGCTAGACATAGAGCGATAGAGATAGACGATACGCGTACAGCAAATTGTTATTAGAGTCGTAGATCGATGGCTTCGAGAGTCCCTCCGAGTTTTATAAAAGTACGAAAACGAAAACGGCCTCGTTCCTCGCCCCCTCGGAGCCCGTGGGAACGTGCTACGCGCGACCTACGCACACTCACCGTCCGGGGAAAACAAAAAACGGATGACACCTCGCCGGAAAGGAAGCAAAGTACGCTTCGGGGGTCCTGGCTAATAATAAAATACTCTTCTCACGGCTATTCTTAGAATTCTCGCTTTCACCGCTGTCCGTCGACCGGGACCCGCGAATCACGACTCTCCTCAATCAGACGGTTCGTTGATCGGACAAAAATTGAGGCCGGAGGAAGGGCTGCCTCGTTCTTCGCGCGTCCTCCCTCAACTCCCCACTTTCCCTTCTTCCCTCGCCCTTTTTTCTATCCGACGCCTTTTCGCGCCGGTGCTTCCCCTCGCGATCTCCTCCATTCCTCCGTTGCTCCCCGTCGATCCTCTCTTTGTGGTCCGGTTTGGTGGCGCCACCGGCGCGACTGCCGCCAGGGGGCGATCAGGGGAATCCTGCGGAGGAGACGCGTCCACGCAAAGCGGCAACCGACTTTTCCTTACAAGCACGTCGACGTCTTTTTTTTCCATTTTTTTTTTCTTCTTTTCGTTTTATACATAAACAGCTCCAAAGCGCGCGTATTTTAATTGCGGTACGGTTAACGAATGACGAGCAGAAGAAACGCGAACAGAACCAGCCGCAGACACGGTAGCCTTCGGTCCGTCGTCGACGAGCCCATCACTGGAACAAAACATTAGTTCAGGAGTTCAAAGGTCACCTTAAGGTTATAGCGTGACTTCGTGTAATTATTTTACATGTTGCGCAGCCTAAAAGCCGTCACAGTATAGAACATAATATTGTTAAATATCTCATTCGTTAAGAAAATAGTTCTGTACATTAAACATGAAGAAGTAATTAGTAAGTAATTAAAATCTGCAATTTCCCTGTAACTATCACCTTCGAAATTGTTCTGTACAGTAAAACCTTGATTAACCGACTTGATATTTATAAAGTAAAATGCTAACAATTAATGAAATGTTGGTAAATCATAGTTCCAGTTTTACTCCGAGTACCATTATTCTTTTACATATAGTATTTCAATTCATTGAAACGTTAGATAATTGATAACAGAGATAATTGTGATTCGTATGGCAGAGGTCCTACTGTATGTATGACTGCCACCAGCTATCAGTTCTAATAACTATGTTAGTCTTAATAACAGTAATCCTATTTATTGAAAGTTTCGGAATCACTTTCTATTCTTCGACATTAATTTTTAAATACTACACTGAAAGAAGAAATGTTTTAATTTATAGTATATATTGAGCGAAATTTTACTATATTTTCTACTAAAACGGCAGGATTGGTGAAACTGGTTGTTTTTACTACACCAGTGTAGTAATATTTGGTTCTGAAGACTTAGTGTAAAAGTTATTACAAAGTTACAACCTCGTGTGTGCTGATTTTTACTACATGAATGTAGCAAAGTTGGAAACTTCGCTCAAATTAAAAAGAGTTTTTCTTTATGGAAATACTGAGACACGCTCAGCGACGGGAAAAGGCAGGAATATAGGATAGATAGAAGAATTATTATTGGTTATACAAAGTGTTGACGACCAGAGGAAGAAAACTTTGGGGTGCAAGAAGAGAATCAGATTAACCAAGACTTTGCTTCATTATCAGACCTGTGCTCACATGCTACGCCTGAGTTATGGAAGATTATTTCAGAATTCGTCTTATATAAGAACAGGGCTAGGATCAAACTCTAGCGAGAAAGACGATTATTACGAGAGCACTCTAGCGGAAGCCCTATGAAACTAGGCCTATGCTCAGTAACTGCTAACGGCTAGGACCGTAACAAATACCTATGTCAGGAAATAAGTTTTTCCAATATCAACTATACCATTTTTTGGACGTTTATGCGATACTCATTGAAAGGCATTGAAAAGAGAACGCTAAAAGCCAAGCAAATTGAGGTTATGTCACGAAACGCCACTTCTTTCCGAAGCGTAGATGTCGCTGTGTATCACAGTCTTCCGTAAATTGTACTACACTGGTCTATTAAATTTAGAAACACGTGTTATTTTTTCCTTTTAATGTGGTAGAAAGGAACGCATTTCACTCTATCCTGTTTCTTTACTGCGCAAAGTAGTAATTTTTCCTCCACGAGTTTTCTCAGTGTAGGTGCACACAAGTACGTTTATATCTTTGTTTTTATGTAAATCATAATCTCAATTTAATATTACAATATTTTGTGCTTCATTTTTTGTGTCTTACGTATTTGTCATGTAAAATAATAAAAGTAACAATAATTGGTACATATATGCGGTCGTTCGATAAGACGGGGTTTTTTTTTAGTTGCCCGAAGGAAAATTGCGGAATGTAGGAGATTTACTCTCGATCTGTCCTTTAAATTGATTAAGTCATAGAAACTGTCAGCTTGATTATTAAAGTATATTTAGTAGACTATGTCGGGAAACTTTTCGGTGTCCAAGTTTCTTCGTGATGAGTGGAAAAGTATATAAATACATTTTAATGAAATATTCCTGTTGTCAATCCAGATAAGATGGGTCAATTCCATTAGTATTCTTAATGGAATTTGTCATATTCACGTTGCCTGTTTCCTTTAGATGCCTAGAAGATGTATACCCTAGGAGTGGTATAAATTTAGCATCAGGTAGACACTTTCTTTCGTAAAACAAAAGGCGCGCACATACTTTCGATCCCTGGCATTAAATTTTCATCCATTAGAAGTGGGTTATTCCGCTCTCGAAAACTCGGAAATGTACCGGAGAAGTTCAGGACAGGTAAAACATTTGCAATGCATTGTAAATATAGATTCAACAACGATGAAATATTCGTCTCTGTTATAGTGGATGCGGCGGAAATCGCAGTACAAATGAGTAGAATGTGATTCTACGTGAAAAAAGGAGGAGAAGGGATTAAGGATAATAGGATCTAAGGATCAAAAGAAGATGGATTATTATGCATTCACGATAAACGTGAATGTGCACAAATTTATAAGACTGTTGACCGATTTTACATCATAAGTATGAAATATATAAAATAAAATACATGGTATATTATTTAGAACATAAAACACTTTGTTATTTAAGATTCTGTTTCTTATTTGTATCTGTACGAATATAATACAAAACCTACAATTTAGTGATCAATTTCGCCAGCAATTCAATAGTATTCAATACGACTTTTGCTTTTTGTTCATTTGTAATATGTATGAGTAACTTGATAAGAATTATAGAAGAAACACTGAAATTACTAAACAATACAATGTATATTATAAACTTTCTATCGATTTAGAAGTTTCGATGTTTAAAGTTAAAGATTTAAAGTTCTGAAGTTGAACATTTGAAGAATTTTTATGATTTCTTCAGTTTAGAGATTTGAAGGTTTAAAGTTGAAAAATTGAAGAGTTAAAAATGATGATTATCTAAATTTCAATTTAGAAATTGCAGACTTGTAGATTTTTAGAGCTACAATATTAGAGATTTGAGGGTTTCAAACTCGATATTTAAGCGATTAAAATTGAAGCTTTGAAAGGTTACAACTAGAGATTTGAAAATATGAAGCGGAAAACTTTAAAACTTAAAGTCAGAAATTTGAAGAGTTGAAGTTATACGTTTTGAAACAGAAAGTTTGAAGAGTTAAAATTGAAGATTTAAATATTTGAAGTTTGGAGATTTGAATATATCGTATTGGAAATTCCAAATTTAGAGATTTTTAGAACAAAAATTGAAAATTGGAAGGTTTGAAGTTGCGGATCTGAAAGGTTGAAGTAAGATTTAAGAATATGAAGTTGAAGATTTGAAAACTAGAGGTTTGAAATCTTGAGAGTTCAAAAACTTAAAAGTTTGAAGTGGAAAATTCGAAGAATTAAAATTGAACTTGAGAAGCATTCAAGTTGAAAATTAGAAGATTTCAGGTTCAAGATTTAAAAAGTTGCAGATTTAGAGATTTTTTCTGTAGAAATTAGAGAAGGTTTGATATAGTAAATTAGAAAATATGAAAATAAGTTGAGACTTGAACAACTGAAACTAGAGAAGAGAATAACGAATCTTATTTTCCATTATATCTCTGATCCCCTCTAAAAAATGTTAAACTAAAATGCTCCACTATCTCTCCTCCATCCAAAAGAAAACCAAATCCAAACTTTCAACAAACTCATCCCCCAAAAATCTCCAAACTCATCAAAATATTTATCAATAAACTCCCATTAAAACTTCCCGAAACATTTCGAGAGACAAAACGATCGTGCTCTCCCCGAAAACAGAGAGTCCCCGCCACACGAAAATTCCCGAACCAAGTCAGCGACCAATCGCGCCCCCCTTTCACCCCGAATTTGCATGACAATCGAATAACAATCCTCGCCGACAGATTGCGTCCATCGCGCCGTCCATCGTCGTCCCCCCCTCGCGCCCTTACGAGTTTTCAACGGGCGCAAATTCCGGGTCGTCCGTCGGCGCCGATAAAATCGCTAACCGACGCTTTTTGTTAATTCCGGGGGGAGGATGGCTGGGAGGCGTAGAGGGTGGCAAAGTCGAAAACGCAAGCTCGGCCCCGGCGCGTTGTTAAAGGATCCTTCTCGCGTGCCGGAGAGACCGAGGGGCGGAAGTTCCGGAATTAATTCGTGCCATTTTCTCCCTGCCGCGGCGGCTGATATATCCCCCGTAGTCAGCGATGTCGGCGCGCTAGCCGTCAGAATTGAAAGTAATAAAACCCGCGCTTTCGGAACATAATAACGGGAAAAAATTCAAATTGAGAGAACGCTTATGCTTTAATAGCCGCCCGGGGGGCAGGATGTAGGTCATAGAATTTCGATTGCGCCACTCTCTCTTTCCTTCCCGCGGCCGATGATGGATGACGGGACGAACTCCCACCGAGAACCGAATTTTCCACGCGCCCCCAACCCTCGCGCTGTTTCGACGCTGGAGCAGGAACAAGCGGCAACAAGGAGGATAAATAACGTCGAGAAACGATTTTCGGGGTTGCCGCCGCGACTCCGACGCGATTTCGCTTCACACCCTCGTCGACCCTCGAAAAACCGACCCCCCGTCGCCGGGGGTCGATTTTAATATTCGTGCGCCGCACGCCAGGCGTCGAGTTTGTTGGTTTTCGTAATGAAAACGCGCCGGCTAATTGGAGCAATGTAGTCTGCATCGATTCCGGTTATTGCGGAAGAAGTGGTTCTTATCGAAATTGCAATACTAAGTTGATTGGAAAATTTTGTACTGTTTTTTTTTTTTTTTTTATCCAAGCGATTGGTTATTATTCAATTGTTGAATCAAGTAGCTTTTAATGTAAAAGTGTCTTTCGGTGGTACTGTGAATTGATTCTGGGAAAGTTTTCTATTCTTTAATACACTGCTGATTTTAGCCGATGAATTTAATTGGTTTTTGAGTTCCCTCGACAGTTGCGCGAAAATCATTAAAGTGTACCCAGTGATTAGTTTGATAATGTGATTTGAAGAACATCTCTGCTTATTTGATGATAGACTGGAATTTCTGCATGTAGGAAAGTTTTGAAGGGTGGTTTTAGTTCGGAGAACTGAGAAATGGATTTTCTTTGTGAATTGTTTTTGGAGAAGGGAAAATCGATAATTAAATAAAGGTTTCTGTGTTAAATTTAATTAGGATTGAAGAATTGAGGAATATTTCTGTTTGTGACGAAGAATTTCATTTCTGGCATTCATGGAAATTTTAATAATCCTCTTATGCTTTACTCTCGTAATCTAAAAATAAAGTCAACTAATTTCAGATATACGAGACGGACAAAAATCCTCAAACTTTATAAATTTAATGCAATTGGAATCTACTTTTAAACTAAAAAATTAAAAACTAGGAAAATAATGACCCTTTTCAATGACAATTCTAAAAAATAGTAATTTTTTGTTAAATTTAATTTTTAAATTTGGAGATTTAAGTTTGGATTCCAATAAAAAATTACTATTAAACAAGGAAAATCAACAAGATTAGGTGATTTATTTGAGAGATATTTTCCACAGAAATTTACATAACATTCTTTCAAGAAAATTATTTTGAAAGTTTTGTGCCAGTAGTATAAACACACATTACAGACTTTTTTTCAAAGGCTTTTAACTTATCTAATTTTTCCAATTTCATAAAATCCTGATGTTTGCATATTCGTGAACATGTACCCAAAAATCCCACCTAAAGAATTCCAAAAGTCAAACACAGGAAATGCTAATTTTCAGATTTCCAAACTCAAAACAGCTACTAAAGTGAAAATATCGACGATAAGTCAGACACAAAACAGTACCAATGGTCAAATATTGTTCCCCTGTCAGAATCTCCGGTCGCAAAGCAACAAACTCGGAAACAATGTGTTCGAACATTAATCCCAGTAGTTGTACACAGATCCACACGATTCAGTCGTCTCGGTGCAAGTCACGGCTCAACTAAATATTATTCAATGTCCTCCGAAATGAATTAACGCTGCCTCAGTCACGCTCCGAAAGGTTGGATAACATTTGAACGAACCGCGACCGACTGAACCATGACCGTAACACGACAGTCTCGACCTGCCCTCCCTCTTTCCTCCCCCAAGCAAACCAAGCCTAATTATGACACGGTTAATCGCGCGTTTTACAATGCTCGTTTGTCTCTGGTTAATTCGGTAAATTTAAAGGGAATCGCGACCGGGAACGTTTCGCAAACAATCGTGCCTGGGCTAACTGCGTGCAAACAAAGTAGACTACATGTTACGCACGCTAATTATTGCTTAATAATTCTTCCACATTATCGTTGATGCTATGCGAGTGCGGAGCCTCGATTGTTGCGGTAAAATGAGGCTAAGCTGTGTGCTGATACCGAGGCTCGTTTGATTATTAGTCTGTTCATTTGAACCTTGTAGATTGAAGGTAGGATATTTAAATTGTTATTGTTTATAACTTCACTACTTTTATTTTTTCATATTATTTAAATGGAGAAACTGTGATAACAGTTTTTAAAATACTGCAACGAAAGTTTTTTATTTTATTAACAAATGTGGCTAATGGAAATTCACTTTAATACAGAGGGATTGTAGAAAATTCAACATTTTTAGCTCGAGGAGGTGAAAAAACCAAAGAGGGGTTGAAATAACTTCTGTAAGGGATGATTATACATATAATGATATTGGAAAGTAAAGAAATTTAAATTCTTTGTCAAAACTTTTTTAAAACTTTAGATACGCAGACTGCAAAAAACTGTACTTAATAAAGTTCTACAGTGAATAAATAATGGAGAAAGAATTTGGAAAGTTCACAAGCAGCAATTTAATTCTAAAAACATTACTAACTATACCGCAGAAGTCTCCACGCTGATATCTTCTTCCGCAGCCACAAAAAAACTTCAGGAGTCATTGTGTCCGGGTTAAATCAAGATGTCATCCCAGAACACCGCAGCCAGTCCCTCCCTTTCCACAATTAATCTTCATTCTGCCCAGTCTCATTGCAAAATAATCGCACCGCGGCAAAAACCCCGGCAACTACCGAGCTGCTGGCGCACGGCGCGGCGGCTACTTATCGTCGAGATCGCAGTTCGAAGAAAGAAGGATTAATTCGAGCGACGCCAGCAAGTGTAATATGGGTCCGCGCAAAATGATCGGTTCGCGAACCTAACGAGCGAATATTTCACTCGTTCGATAACTTACTTCACCGCGACGGGGTCGAAGAAACGGAGGGGTACGGAGGTGCCCCTGGAGGGGTGAATGGAAAACCGGGGGAGGCTTATAACGAGGCAAACAGCTAACTCAAATAACGAAACGAAGTTGCAAGCCGCGATCGGCGAGAATCCAACCGTGCCTCTTTTTTGTTTACCGACGATATGATTTCCATTGAATTGTGACCGGCGTGTTATTATATAATCCCCGTGTGCATCAAGGGAGTCGATATAGCGTGTCGATCCTTTTTTTTTTTTTTTGCACCCCTCGACCGTTCGTCGATTTATTTACGTTTTTGCTTTCGTTGCTTTCCTCCTTTTTTTTTTTTTATCTGTCTCTACCCCCTGGCGACGGCCTGTTGTCGCAGTTGTCGTCGATTTCGGGACGCGACCATTTAATGGGGCACGAGATGTGGCTCACTTGACGGCAAACAATCCGAAGCCGCAACAAATAATCCTGCAATGCGTCGGGAATTATCCTTGCCGCAGCCTCGGATTATCTGGCGTGAAACGAATTATTTGATGGCGTACCGAGCTATTTGACGTTAACCAGGATAATTCGGCTGGTCAGATTATCTGAACCGCGCGATGGACAAACAAGCGGATGCTAGTCTAACGCCCCCTCGGAGCAGCTATTTGCGGTCGGGGGAAAAAAAGGAATTCGGTATGGTTAGGAACCGTTCGAGCGGCAAATATCGTTGCGGAGATTGGGAGATCGAAGGCGCGTTTAGGAATCGACGGCGTATAGCAATTCGCAGATTTAGGTTGCAAATAGACTTGTAAATTGAAGTGAAAATATTTTTAGGGAGCGCCAAATGGATTATTGAATTTTCTTGAAAAAAATAGGGTACGTGTATTTTTCAGTAGTATAACCTGAAATTTGATAGGCGGATCGTCGGAATCATTCAGAAAAATTTTAATATTAATTTTTGTCATTGAATAACTAATATTATGTTTGCCACTAAGATTTTTAATAGATAGAATTTAAATATGTAAGAAGTGGAATACTCTGTGTTAATTTTATAAAAAATGAGGGAAGAATGTTAATATCTAGGTTTTTGGTTTCCTGAGATTATATTAAAATTTTTTGTTTAACGTTACAATAATATAATAATATTGCATTCGGAATTTTTAAGAAGAACGTAGCAGAGTTAAGGAAGGATTTTCAGCTAATTGATAATTATAAATAGATTTTGAACAAACTATTATTGATATTTGGAATCTAAGAACATATCCCTAAATTAAAGAAAAACATTTTTTTGTCGATACTTTTTATTGTTTACTAATTAATTTAGATTCTTTTTTACCACTTTTGTGACTGTGTCAGTCATTTGATTGTAGAAACGAGAACATTCTCTAATTGCAAGATTGTTTATGCAGAAATTGAACTTAATTTAAGGAAAAAAGAATGAAAAATTCACAAATTAGTAGCGTTGGAAGTAAGAATCAGCGTTTTTGCATTAATATTACATCCAGAAAAGAATGTCAGAAATAAAAACTAAATTTTAATTTTAAATTTCAGTCCTTGGAAAACTACATAAAGAATAAAATAAGATTTTCTGAAGTCGATTAGTCAATTAAATTAGAACCATACTTAAAGCTTCTAATAACATTATTTAATAGTTTCCACTTATTACGAAATAGACTTTAATTCCATTATTTTGAATAATTCGACTTTGAAATTTTAAATGCAAAATGAACAGTGAATTTTTTAAATCTGTTTCTCGAAAATTTTCTTTCAAACTTAATTGATAACTATTTCCGCTATATGGACTTTTTATAAAAACATTTTATTAATTATTGTGTTATAAATTATTAATTATTGTGTTATACACTGTGTATTGGAAATTAGATCAGGATTAGATTGGAAAAAGATCTTTAAAAAATAATGATATTTATGCATAAATTATTGTATATAGTTCATTACAAATTACTCATACATTATAAATAATAGTCTAATGATCAAAGAATTAATTCATCTGTTAAAGTAATTGTATTATTATTTTCCATAACAGAATCTTTCCTTAGTTTTTACCTAGCAAGTCTCTCCATAATTAGGAATATTGATCCTAGCATTCCTTTAATAAAGAATCAGTGAATTTCTTATCACTACTCTCAAAAAATAAACGAAGTTCAATTATTCTTCCATAAATCTGAATCAACCTACACATTTTACATTTAATTAGTCGCATGGAGGAATCACCGTTCCGCTTGCAGTATCGCTTAGACGTCGTGTATTTCGTTAGCGATTCGCCAGATGCACCTGGAGCTCTGGTCAAGACGGCATTAGCATCGAAACGAGAGACACTAAACTTCGGAATATTGTGCCATATAGTCTTCGCGCCAGGCTTGAATTATAAAGCCAATTATAAACCTCGTAAAATTGTCTTCGGCGAAACGGGCGAAGCCGGTTCCGTTTGGAAAGTACTTTTATGCCTGGGACAAATTAGAGATCCGCGGGATTTGTTAGGAAATATGAGCTTTGGAAGGACACCTGCTTGTCAATACGTGTCGAATATCAGACACAATTAAACGAATGCACTTGTAATCAAGGATGGACCAAAGCGCGGCAAATTTTCTGTTCGCTCTGATGGGGCTTTAAAAAGGGGATCGAGTTTTGGAAGGTGACACAGAGTAATTAAAAATACATGCGTCTTATTTTAGAATTGACATTTCAATTAATCAAAATTGAGGTTGTTCAAGCGGATGTTCCTTATTTGAAAGGAAATTTATAAAATGGTAATCGAATGTGTCTCCAGCGGGGCAGTTAAATACGGAATGGAACTAAATAAAGCCCGATTTAAGGCCTATTTATACATAACGGGGCCGTGTCCGTTCCTAAGCGAAAATTTAAATTAGTGGGTGTGTTTTGGGACGTAGTGGCTTACACATGAACGAAACAATTACATTAAAAATACATTAAAAGTACATTAAAAAATAAATTGTATCACGAACTACCAACAACAGTAGAGGATATGCAAAAACGAATCCGTGAAGCGTGTGCCTCACTTGCTTCGGAGACAATTCAAGATGCCACTTTTTCATTAATTAATAGGTTGCATTACTGTATTTGTGTTGAGTATCGACTGTAAGGCGATAAAGAACGAAGATAACAAACGGACATCATTTTGAGCATCGACTGTAAGACGACTGTAACACTTTATTAACTACTACTGTTTAAGAACACAAAAAAGTACAAATCAAGGATTAATTTAACACTAATACATTTTCTGTTCAATGTTTCTAATCTCAAATACTCTCAATTCTTTTTATTTTCATCTTATGGGGCAATGACAAACGAATTGTATGAGTCAGTTTTGAACGTTCGTCATTCCCTCGTGTTTCGAATTAAAGAGTGAAAAGAGAAAATTTTTAAGAAAAGTCAAAAGAAAAAAAACGGACGGGAGAAGAAATACCAAGAAAAGAAAATAAGAAAGAAGAAAATTAACGCTGAGAACGACGAAGATGAATATTACTGCATTTATTAAAAAAAAAAAGTATAAGAATCCTTCGATTGCAGATTCAATTATGTGCTACACGAAAAATGCATTGATTGACAGAGTACCTCTAGAGGATGTTTTTGCGATTTTTGTAAAAAATAAATAGTGTTCGTGATTACCTCAGTAGTTGGGAAATCACAAATATCAAAGCTTTTATTTTTTTTATTAAAAATGGCTTTTATTATCATATTTTATTAAAGTTGATGATAGAATATATAATATACCTTTGAACATAATTAATAAAGAAGTTATTAGCTTTCTAATATTTTGTTTTATTCATTTTTTTCTTTAGGTGTTTGTAATTTCCCCACTATCCCCTAAACCACTGCGCCCCAAAACACGATCACTAATATAGATTTCTGCTCCGGAACGGACATGTTCCGGTTATGTGTAAGTAGGCCTTAAAGGGGACTTTGTAGCTCCTGTTGAACGACCGAAAAGTGAATTATTAATTGATGTTTCAATAAAGCTTTTATAATAAGAGAAGTGTCAGACTGAGAAAATTGACAGGGATTTAAAAATGGCACGATAAAGTGCATCAAATTTCTCTGGTTCTGTCAATCTGTCGAAATATAGAATTTCTTCTTCCCCGAGGAAAGTTATCGCGTTCAAATGGTAGGCACGCCGGAAACGAGGCAGCGAAGATCTCCAAGAATATGTAATAGCGCTCGAGGGACTTATCAGAGCTAATTAACTAATGGCCCCCCGAAGGGACAGAAATTCATGGGTAAAAAGCATGCCATTGCCCAAAGTTGTACCAGCCTGATCGTAAGTTCCTAACAAGATGAAAGTGTACTCGGGAGGTCTATCAGGCCTGATTAACCAGCGCTCCAACAAAAGATACAGTAATTCGTGCATGAAGGAACCATGATTATGGAGGACTGCCGCGCATAACGTCGTTAGGTAGATCGTGGATCAAAGGACGAAGCCTTCAACAACGACGTCAGAGAATCAGAGAACTCACCAGATCTACTGGATCCAACTAATTAGTGCTAAGAGAGCGGTAGAAGTTCAAAGAGCTCAAATATAGCAGCCGATGGCTGGGGAAATATAGTGAAATCCTGACTGCGAGATGATCCTAAGTTCACAGCTTTCAGATGTCAGAACTTTCAGGGCTTGGAGTTTGTTAATTTGTGAATTTGGAGGCTGCATAGATTTCACAACTGCACGTCATTTTTACTCATTAATTAAGATTGACGTGACAAAATAATAAGCGAAGATTTTAATACTAGGTGAATGAAATGTCTATACCGAGATTGATGATGTAAGCGAAGTTAGTGTATAGATAGGCCTCAACAAAACATGGTAGCACTCAGGGGATCCGTTAACTCCTGATTATCTTCATCAACCGACTATATTTAATGAAGATCCTGTTAGCGTTAACTAGCAGATTGTTGTTCCCAAAGAGACACTAATTTCTGGGTGAACAAAGGGTTGCTATTGGGGATTTGTTTAGAAGACTATGAACCTAGCGTCACTTCGACACTGGAAAACTGGGCAATGAATAATAAATCAACATTCTCACAATTAGAAGTTCAGTGGGTCACACGATCCCCTGATGAAGCTAGTTGCAATGGTTGCGAAACTTTGAGAAACTTCTTTCACAAGGACACGGCTTGACAGAGGACACCAAACTGTCATTCACTTTGGTGACATCTTCTATAGATAGCAGTTCATAGTGTTTTTATGAGAAATAGCGACTTTGTAGAAGTATATTTAAAGGTTCAACTCCTAGGTCAAATTAATTTAGCCCTGAAGTAGGAGAATTCCTCCTGACCCGCACCAAAGTGTCAAGTAAAAAAATTCCAATCCTAAACTAAGGTACCAAGAGACATGATTGGGTACTATTTTGTCTTCTACAGCTTAATTTGGTTTTGTCTGAGTTACTATTTCTCGGATAAATACTACACACACTACTCCACCTCACATTGAATCGTAATCTATGAGTTCAGCTCATACATAAATAGTTTTCTAAATTTATTTCTAATATTTGACAGAAGTTATGCGTTGAATACGAAATTTTTAGAGAATATTCACACCCTCTGAAAACTTTTTGCTATAATAAGGCTAAAGTTTGAAATTTTAGGATCTAACCTAACCCATACCCAGGGTTGCCAGAGTAGGGAAAACATGGCCGCGTAGGGAGCTACATGATTGGACGGTATATGTGTGTTAGGGACGCGACGTCACGCTTTCGTTTATAGTAGTATGTCACAGACGCTGGTGACGTCATGTAGGCTCCAGGATAGTGATACTATTCTGACAAGGCTGCCCATACCTAACCCTCCCAGGATGGTTATTTTGAGATAAAGAAGATAAATATTTGCTGAATTATGTTATTAGTTTGTTCATAAATAATGTTTCCAATTTGATTTCATGCATAGAACTCAAGATATTTAAACCTTATAGAAGCCTTTGACTGGAATAGAAATAAAGTTGGAGACTTTAGTGTTTAGTCCTTCAAGGAGGGGAAACATCTGTTAAATTATGCTACTAACTACATCAACTTAGTAACACCCTTTATGGTACTTTGTAGTACTTTTCCAAGAAATAGCGACTTTGTTGAAACAGCAAGAGTTGATAAAGTTTCAGTGACAAAGGTCGAGTTTCAAGCCAAACTTCTGGGTCAAACAAATATACCTCTGAACTGGGTGGAATTGTCAAGTTAAATGAGTTTCAGTCTGAAACAAGTCGACTTTTCAAGTCAAGTAAGTCCAGTACTGAACTAAATCAATTTCTCAGGTCAAATTAGTCCAATTCTGAATCGCGCCTGAATTAGTCCACTTTACTCGCTTTCTGGATTGGTCGGTGTTTTCTGTTAATAACTCGTTAACAAAGTTCCATCCAACATTTTTGCTACACAAAACGTTGTTTAACATCGCCTTAGGAATCAACCTTTTCAAGGGTTTGCAATATTTTTGTTACGCCCTGTACAATCCACCCCATTGCACCACAAAGCACCTGTTACCGCGGACCAAAGGATTTTAGTACCCCAAGAACCGGCGAATCAATTCTAGAACAAGATCGAAATCTCCACTCGATTAGCAAAGATCGTTACCTTTGACCCCGACGTGGCCGTCCGGCTTCTTCTGGCCCGTCTGGAAGTTCGGCGGCGGCTGGAGATAGTTGATGCCGACGATGGTCGCCGCGGGTTCGTAGTGTATGACCCTCGGCCTGTCCTCTTCGGCGCTGACCTCGGTGCTCTGCCAGTAGATGTCGAAGATCGAGGCGCTGCACCGTATCTTCAGCTTCCCGGTGGTGAAGTGCTCGTGCGTGACGAGGAACTGCAGCCCGATCTGGGAGACCTGCCACTCGGACTCGTTCGTGTCCAGCGGGCTGTACGTGCGGACGTGGGCCTTCAGCGGCTGCACAAACGTGGTGAACAGGTAACACGAGGGAGCAGGGTGAAGGGTTAAAGGCTCGATCCACGGGCATCGGTTCCGTGTCAGTGATTCCGCTGACGACTGGTCGGTCGAGCGACCGCGAACGGCGGTTTATTTTACACCCGGCCGGAGTGACACGTCGTTACGTAAGCGACAGTAATGAATTACTGATATCCCTGGAACGGAGGACATCACTGGCACGTGACGTAAGCGAATCTCTTTTTTTGCGCGAAAAGTTCGCATCCTCGTTCAACTCCTGCATTGGGATTTCGATTAATGGATTCGCTGTTTTTTATTCCCTACTCTCTCTCTGTGTGTGTAGGTGTTAATTTGTGAATTCGAGATGTGGAATGGAAACAATTCCGATCCAGAAATATCGCGGACTATGGAGTTTAGCTTCGGAAGAACGTCAGTGACAAGAAGCGTTGAGAGATGCCGAAGCAGGAAATCCATTATTTTTAGCGACGAATTGTCACGTTTCCGATACTTGTGGATCGAGCTAAAAACGGAGGCTCTGACGGTTTCCATGAAACGTCTGTTGCTATTCATCCCAATTTTCTATAACATGCTCTCTCGGGGGACACGCGGCCGCGCGACTTAATTCCGATAATTAATTCGGCGAGCTAAGCCCGGCCCCGCCGTTTTATGGGGACAAATTTCCACGATTAATCGGACGATCCGCCGCAGCGGCGGGGAATTTGCTAATCGCCACCGGCGCCGAGTAATCTCGCTCGTTCGACGTTTAAGGATTGTTGCTTTAACCCTTTGCGGTTCTGCCCGAACGACAGCGTGTCGGAGCCGCTCTAATTTGCTCGCGCGCCGCGTTACAGCCACGGGACGAGTTGTTGACTGGAAAATGACGAAAGCGAAGGGATGGTCTGGTGCACAACGCCGGATGAACTTTAGGCTTTCCAATTTCTAGGTCAGCTATTCTTCGTTAGCGATATTTTCGTCATGGTCTTACAATAGCGCGCGGTGTATGACTGTGAGCGGAATTATACTACTTGCGAGTTGTTAATCCCTTGAAGACAATTGATATTTGCTCCGTTGTTATTGTCAATTACTTCCAAAGCCTTTTTTTAACATGACTTTCAATACTTGGTGCAAAATTGTACATTGGAGAGACGTTTTGATGCTCTTCACTTATAACTAGACTGCGGATGTTTATGTAAATTCATATTTTTACAGGCATACAACGACCACTGAATTTAAATATTATAAAATGCTGCTGTTTTTATGTATTGTTTGTAACAAAGAATCCATGCCCTTGAAATATGAAGTATTGAGTTCTGTAATAAATTCCCGTGTTTTGTTGCCTCCTGGAACTTTCATTTCAAAAGCCTGGAAATTGATTAAAATTAATTAATTCGAAAAATTGAAGCAGATAGGTTTATAGAGCAAGTATATACACGTATATATACTTTGCCTAACAAATCACAAAATTGCGGGGAAAAAAATCAAATACACAAAATGCGGGAATTTGTTACACGACCCAATAAATTATAAGTAATCATAATAAAAATGTACCATACTTGTGGTATTTTATTATATTTTTATGTCTGTAGGCATTCTTATAGGTTTTTGTAATTTTAAGATTGCCATAAATACATAAACATCCGCAGTCTACTTATAATATTACGAAAGAATTTTACATATGAAATGAAAGTTCTACTATAATAAAAATAAGTTGTATGCACTATGATTCAGAAAATACTGTGGATGTATGTGATACGTACAATCAGTGACATTGATTCTTGCCCCTAGGGAAAAATGCTCATTTCCCACTGACATATACAGAGATACTGACCTCAGGAATGACCCTTTTCAAGAAATTGCAACATTTTTGTTACACCCTGTATATTAGTGGGAATGGGCACATTTCCTCATCCTATTTTTCCCTAGGGGCAAGAATCAATGTCACTGATTGTTCAATGTCCTCGAGGGATTAATCACAAATTGAGAATGTTATTTGTGTGGTGTCTGGCTGTGGATGAGGATTATGCTACTATGAGGCGTTTGACTATGCAGGGGAGTTTTTTACTTGCCGAATGAGGATCATCGAATACGGAGTTATACTACTTGCTGGGAATTCGATTATTTAAAAAGATCAACGTTAGTTTTTTGCTGTGTTAGCGAATATTCTTTTCTATAAATACGAACCGAAAAGAAAATAAAAAAACAAAGACAAAAATAATAGTGAAAATAGTCACGATCGCTTTCCGAATCAAGACACCCGTACACTTTTTGAAATATTAATATACTGCTCTCATAAGTAAGGTAACTGTCCCTATTTGTGTGCCCGTCCCTATTAGTGTGCCTTTATATTTAAATGAGTTTCAGAGAGAAACGAGTGAAAATTAGTGGATAAAGTACTTTCTTTATTAAAGTTAGCCTATGAATATATATTTATGAAACACACATTTTGTATTTAGAAATTGTTATAATACTATTAATATTTTTTAATAATTCGTATCATGATTTCGGCAGCTGTACCGAATTGTCTTAACCAAAGTGTTAAGGAATATAAGAATGTCTTTACTAAAAAAAAAAGGATCAAAGAATCAATATAAATTTTGAACAAATGAATTTGAGACCACATAATTGAATATTTACTTCATAAAGAGAACGTGCTTGCTTAACACCACACTAATAGGGACAGTTACCCTAGAAGCAACAAAGTATAAATGCAAATACATCGACACATAATTAAATAAAGAACTTTCTTTGATAATTCTCCATCTCGACTAAAATTTAATCAACAAAAAACTCCAAACTAAAGAAAAAACAAAAATGCTCTTCACTCGTTTTCTTGGCTTCCGTTTAGACCACTCCAAATCCCGAACAACTCTGCATGCAAACATAACTGAATAACTGAAAAACAGCCAGCAATGCTTTAGCACAAACGCCGATAATAATTAGAACCTTTCTTTTTCTGTCGAACCTAAATAACTCACGAACCAGTTGAAACCGCAGAGAGTAAATATCGTGTAAAACAGTCACCGAAAGCCGCGAAATCCCGCGAATGCATGGATTCTCGGTGTATCGAGATGCGTTTCGCTTACGAAAAACAACAACCCCCGCGCGGTCAATATTAGCGTACATTTTTGCGCGCTGTGGGGTTTCCCTTAGTCGCAAAGGGTGAATATTTGCATGGCGCTATCGAAAACACGTCGTCGCGTCGGCCGATCCCGCAAAATCGCGGGAGTATCAGGAGCTTGCATAACGTGTTATCTTACGTAACTTTCCAGGGAAGCTTAAACATCCCCCGCGCTGTCTTTTTAACAGCGTTGTTATCGTTTCGAGGGAAGTTGCTTCGACGTGGATTGATAAAATTTCGTGCAAAATCGGAACCGCGACGGCGGTATTTCTTCGGCGCTTGCAAGCTCAGCGGGACAGCGTTTTTGAATAACAATGCGCGCCTTGTCCGGCCAGGAATCGACTGGCAATTCGTTCGACGCGAGGGGGTTGTACTTCGATAGCTGCATCGCTGTGCGTCGAAGGAAACTCCGATTGCTCGATTTTTCTCGCGCGCCGTGACGCCCCAACGAGTCTCTTGAAATATTCATCGCTCGTGGGACGAACGGTCGGTCGCGAAAAAAGCAACTCGTTCGGATCTCCTCGCGAAACGTTTCGCCGCTTAATGAAACTCCCGATGGCTCATTCGGCTCCGAATTAATTCGTCCTCCTTCTCTTTCGCCGGACTGACGAAATATCAATGCATAAAATATCTCGTCGCGGGGAAAACAGCTTCTTCGTCCTCCCAAGCGTCGCGAGAACCCGACTCTTACTTTCCACCGAGAAGAGCGGGTCTTTTAAAGTGGAAGCAAAGCCTCGGGCGCGTTGTTCTTCAAGTGATTTCGCAGAATCTAAATTTTAACGAAGAAACGAGAGCAATACTGTGCCTCGCGAGATGTCAAAGGGACCGTTCGCTTGCAAGCTTTATTACTCATTCCCGCGGCGTTACACTCGCGGTCTGCATTCGGAAAATTGCATTCCTGCATAATCACGTTGCGGAGGAAAAGGAACCGCGAATGATGATATCGTCAAAAATTAATTATATCAGGTATAGCGTTTAATGTAAACTAGAAAATTGCTTGCTCCTTTAACAACTGATAGAGAAGAAATGTACCAGTTGTGGTCACTTTAAGGATTTCGGTACCATTCACATGTATGTAACTTAGGCGGAACCACAACTTGAACAGTATAAAAAAAGGCAATTTTTAGGAATTTTTTTTTCGGGTACAAAAAATAATGTAAACACTTCGGGCTTTTTGTATGTTATAGAGACAGATTTAAAGAGTTGTACCAAAGGACCCCGCAAAGTTTATATGGGGTATTTTGAGATCGGTGAATTTGGCTGATTTTCACATATATTGTAGATTATGATGTCCCCTACAAGAAAAGTATAAACACTTAGGGTCCCTGATAAAGGGTTACTGAGATACAGCCTTCCAAAGTACTGTACATCGCTGATAAGTTAGCAGTCGGAAGGTGTGCGTCATGCGTGTCTGACCCATCGAAGTGAAATAAGCCAGCTACACGGAACTTGATCAAGCAGACGGATCGCACGCATTTTCAGTAGTGGTTGCGCCGTCCTGACTGCGTAGAATATTTCAGCGTGTAATATGTATGCATAGAATATTTTCTTTTCGTTGTTTATATTAACCGTCGGAGAGCGAAAGCTCGCGAAGTCCGAATGTTTGGGTACAAGGACTTGTGAGTCAGGTACAAGCACAGCTAATAAGCTGACTTATTTCACTTCGACTGGTCAGACACGCATACCTTCCCACTGCTAACTTATCAGCAATATACAGTACTTTGGAAGGCTGTATCTCAGTAACCCTTTATCAGCGACACTAAGTGTTTATAATTTTCTTGTAGGGGATATCATAATCTACAATATATGTGAAAATCAGCCAAATTCACCGGTCTCGTCTCTAAAATCCCTATAATAAACTCTGCGGGGTCCTTTCTTCACGTAAAAGAATAGAAATTTTACAAGCTGGTATTCTTAGACGTCATCTTGGAATGCGGCTAAAAAATTGAACAATCTTCACTAATTTTTTACTAAGCGAATGAAAAATATAAACGGGCGAAACTTTTTATATTCGTCTAATTGTACAAAACAATTTTTTATTGAGTTTTCAGTTGCTTTTTTTTATTGAAAAGTTATAATCCAATGTGACGCTTTAAAGAATATAATAGCGGAAACAAGCTTTGACTTCTACATTTATTGCAAACAAATATTCGGAAAAGATTCTGAATCTGTATGAATACTGCTATCACTAGATTGCGAATGTTTATGCATTTATGATGATTTTAAATGTGCCACAATGTATGAAGATGTACATAGATGCAAAAATACGTGAAATATCGAAAATCAAATGCATTTTAGAATATTTAGATGGTAAAAGACACTTTTATTTAAGTTAATTTTTTTTCTAAATAAAATATGAATTTGCACAAATATCCGCAGTCTAGTTATTATAGAAACCATAATTAGTCCCTAGTTAAGATTAGATAAAATGTCGAATACTCCAAGTTTGTACATAAGAAATCACCATTGTTTTGTTACTTTATGTTATCAAAAAAACTTGGAATCTTCATTTAAAAAAAAAAAACAGATTTTGCTTTCTGCGATAACTAATTAATTGGTGCAATAAGTGACGTCGATTATATCAGGTTCGAAAAATTTAGTGTTACAAACATTTGATCCGCAGTACGACTGCAATCAAATTCGATGTATAAAGTAAGCATGTATAAAACTTATTTCATGTTCTAGTCAAATACAATAATTAGTTCTATCATTACTAGTTATTATATCCTAAGCTTCGTTTATGCCAATAAAGTTATAGAGTTATTAAAAACTTGAGTGTTTATATATTTTCTTACTTTAATGTTATAATAAAAAAAATGTAATAGGCAGTGATGCTAACATAACTCATAATTCGGCACTTTCATTCGATATAGTGAAAATAATCAAATTTCAAGACTGCTTAATATACTAAAACGAATTGAGCAGTGACCACAAATGGTACAGTGCAGTGGCCAGAAATGTTACATCCACCCTAATAGACACAGTATTTCTTTATTTCTCAATATTTTACAACGACCATTCAGAAATTTAAGTTTTACGAAAGAATTCGTCGCGCGAACTCAATTCGTTAGAACGATAAAATAAAAAAGTATCCTCTTTGCCTTTCACCGAGTGCTTGACGATATCCAAACGAAGAGCACAAAGTATTATAAAAGAAGAAAAAAAAAAAAAGAAATAGTCAGTCGATAAGATTGCTCAACCGAAAACGGAGCCCGGATCTCCCGTCCGCCGGAAGATTGCTCCAATCAGTTAAGCTTTTCTCCTTAAATCTAATATTCGAAATGGCTTATGTAGCCCGATCGGCTTGATAAACGCGCCCGTTATCTGCTGCGAGGGTCTGAAAGCCGCGGGGGATGGAAAAATTAAAAACTCCCAACGCTCCGGAAGCTCAGAAGGGTTCGTTAACTTGTATTTTAAATAAAAGCTCCCTCGATTTTAATGAAAAATTGAACCGGCGAATTTATTTAATAATTTCTGAACTTCCCTTCTTCCTTCCTCCTTCCCCTCGGATTGATTTACCGCAGTTCGCCCCGGGAACCTAATATTCCAAGCACTCGCAACATCCAGCCGGGCGAATTCGATTGGCCAGCGGGGCGCAGAGAGACTCGACGCTCCGTGGAAAAGGGAAGATCGAAGGGAACGTGGAGACAAGGGCGGTTCCATTTCAGAAAATTCTAGAAAAGGAGCCGCGCTGATCGAATTCCCGAGCCAATATTCGATGCCAGATCCTCCCCGTTTGCCGAACCTCCATCCCCTTCTCCTTCGTCAATCGCCTCGACAAACACCCGCTCGCCGGGGGGCCTGCTGATACTCAAAATGGCCGCGCGGTGGCACGCGCCTTCCGGAGAGCCTTTAAAATATTCACCGACCGTTTTCGGCGCGTCGCGGTATTTAAACCGGCCTCCGGAGCGCGCGCGCGCGCGCCTTACCCTCCTCGTCCTTTCGAGCGGTTTCGAGAGGCCTCGAGGCACAAAGTCACTGTTTCCACCGTATACTGAATAGAGCTATTGATTATGAGATACCCGGGTATACCAAAATTACCCGTACTACCCGGGTATCTCACGGGTACCCGAACACATGAGATAGACAAGAATCTCATGCCGAATTAAGTCGAATTGAACCGAATTGAGCCGATAGTTTTCCGGTATGCGTTTCTGGATTTTAGAATAGAGCGAGAGAGAGAGAGAGAGAGAGGGGGGGGAGAGGACTAATTGTCAACATAACCACGGTCCATTAAAGTCAATTTTCATCATGTATACAGAATTCATTTCATTCTGAAATTTTTTTTTATTTTTAAAGCCACAAATACATACCGAAAATCTATCGGCTCAATTCGGTTCAATTCGGCTTAATTCGGCATGAGATTCTTGTCTATCTCATGCGTTCGGGTACCCGTGAGATACCCGGGTAGTACGGGTAATTTTGGTATACCCGGGTATCTCACGAGTACCCGGGTACTCGGGTATCTCACTCGGTTCACTTGAAATCTCGAGCCCTAATACCGAACCCCTTACTTGTTGGTCGTTGATGTACCAGGTGAGATTGGCCGCGGG
Organism: Perdita meconis; assembly: GCA_030770465.2. Taxonomy (NCBI): domain Eukaryota; kingdom Metazoa; phylum Arthropoda; class Insecta; order Hymenoptera; family Andrenidae; genus Perdita; species Perdita meconis. The sequence continues at coordinate 12,982,030 of JASKOS020000009.1, read as the reverse complement.
TTTGCTCCGTCCGGATGTGCAGTTCAAACGCAGCATATCGTCAATCCGGTATTTCCTCCTTAGCCCGTGTATCGACGGCCTTTGGGAGGGTAATTCTGCGGAACAAGAGATGCCGGGTATACACCGGGGCCGGAAGTATGCGAGGCATGTTCGGAACACGTCGCTTTGACGTTCAACCACCCCCTATCTTCTCCCCCCTCGATGCACGGTCTGGCGTGCACGTATCGCAAGAACCGTGTGGGGAGGGGGGGGAACTTTTCAAGATTCCCCGGATACACGTACCGATAGCTCGGCCTCTGTACCGCCGCCTGATGAAAAATTCTTCTTTTATGCGCGGCAATTCGCGCTCGCGTTTCGATATCGAAGTAATGTATTCATAAGAGAGACACCATTGTGAACGAGAACGCGCTTTCAACTCCCGCACCCACGCCGAATGCTTTCGAGGGCGGCGGTTCCGAAACGGGTCGGGGGAAACTTTGGATAACCTTCGACAAAGTGGGACTGAAGTTTGGGATTTTCGTGTTTGTTTCACTTGCCCAGGATGGTTGTTTTGGTACAGGTGGATTACGGTAAACGGTCAGGCAAGTTGATATAAAAATAGATTTAAATTAAAGGGAAAGTTGTTTATTCTTGGTCACACGATTTCCTTATCATTAGTTACTGTGTTAATATTACCCTGTTTGACGTAGCTTCGTTTAGCACTTTTTCTTTTAGGAAAGTCGCTGAGCGTTAAACGGAGTTCATCTGTATCAGACTTTTACTCCCTCCGAGAGATGGAGATGTGTTTGTAGTTTTAATCTTTTGCACTCGGACGTCCCTTTTCAGTAAAGCAAATACAAGAAAATTCGGAATTCTCGAATGCATTACTAGGATTCTTAACATGCAGCATGCAGGGAACTAAAATGTTTTATTTTATGAGATATGAACAGAGCCGATGCTAAAAATTGTGCGGCCTGGAGCAAGCTCAACTCTGACAAAGGAATGATGTATACAGGGTGGGGCAATAACTATTAGCACCTCAGATATCTCGGAAACTATAAGTTTCACAGAAATATTTGCTGAAATAAAATTGCACAGTAGGAAGGGGGCCATCCGGTGGCGATAATAGTTTTTTTGCAGGTGGAGGTACTTCGGACATTTTAAGGTCACCTCCATTTTTTTAAATGGATCGGTATGCTTTTGCTTCCGTATCATGATAGAGGATCTTAAAACGAGTTCAACGACCTATAAGGTCATTGAAGGTCATAGAGTAAAGAAAAGCGATAATACTTACGGTTTTGGTAGTAAATGAAACATATACGTTTATAGTAGGTGTTCGAAATGATGACCATCACTGTCAATGCACCATTGGATTCTTTTTACGATTGATTGACTTGCAAGTCTTACAGTGTCAGAACTTATTGACGCACAGGCTGCAATAATTCGTTGTTGCATGTCGTAAAGTGTAGTTGGTACTTCTTTGTACACTTTCTCTTTCAGTGTTCCCCACAAAAAGAAATCTAGAGGTGTTAAGTCTGGTGAACGAGCTGGCCGCGATATTGGACCGCCGCGTCCAATCCAACGATTTCGAAATTTTTCATCGAGTTCCCTTCGCGCAATCAATGAATAATGTGCTGGACATCCATCATGTTGATACCACATGGTTTGTCGTGGAAGTAAAGGTAACTCTTCTAGCAAAAGACCCAATGTATCCTTAATAAAATTAGCATAGATGTTGCCATTCAAATTTCCATTGATAAAATAAGGAACAATAATTTTATCACCTATGATACCGCACCATACATTCACAGACCATTGGTTTAGATGTTCAACCTGTCGCAGCCAATATGAATTTTCCGCTGTCCGTTAATGCATGTTATGCAAATTAACATTCCCGTGATTTGTGAATGTTGCTTCATCAGTAAATAAGACGGTATTAAGAAAAAACTCATTGTTTTGAATCTGACGTTTAGCCCATCGACAAAACTCAACGCGATTCATGAAGAACGTATGTTTCATTTACTACCAAAACTGTAAGTATTATCGCCTTTCTCTACTTTCTATGACCTTCAATGACCTTATGTAATAGGTCGTTGAACTCTTTTTAAGATCCTCTGCCACGATACGGAAGCAAAAACATACCGATCCATTTAAAAAAATGGAGGTGACCTTCAAATGTCCGAAGTACCTCCACCTGCAAAAAAAACTATTATCGCCACCGGATAGCTCACTTCATACTGTGCAATTTTATTTCAGCAAATATTTCTGTGAAACTTATAGTTTCCGAGATATCTGAGGTGCTAATAGTTATTGCCCCACACTGTATATTAAATGTGAAAATCACCAACAATAAGTGCGGGGCCTTTTAAGTGCAGGACCCAAGGCACGATTGCCCGGTGCTATAGATGGTACTAGATATGGAAATCCTATGGAAACCCTTGGCCAAAGTGAAGAAAAACTTTGAAAAATTGGAATGTGTTTAATTCTTATAGTTATTTTCAGAATAAAATATAGCCCTTAGAAAGATATTCAACATATAGTCAAACGTTGTCCTCGAAAAGTTAAATTTCGTTTCACAAATTTTACAACAGTACATTTTCTGCAATTTAAACTACATAAATTATAAGTATAATTTTTGCAGCAATTCCTACTATCATTTTATCATTTCAAATAGAATAAAATACCTAATTTTGTCGTTTTAGAAATTTACTTTAATGTCGTTCTCAGTTTGTGTATTTATTGATTGAAAAGATAAATCTTTAGTTTTATTTATTACTATTTAATAAATTGTATTGGAAAACAATATTTTTTAACCTCTTAAAACTAAATAAATTACTAATAAGGAGGTGACAAGAACTGTGAAATCTCGAATAACTTAGCTGCATGTGCAATTAATATCTTAAGTTTATGAGAAAAGAGTTCCAAGGGGATTTGAATGCATAACCTTTTGTTTTCGAGAAACTAATACAAAAGTGTCGTAAAAATAATGAATTACCTTGTCATTTCTTATTGTAAAGCGGATAATTAGATAATCCATTGTTTTCACGTTGTAAATAAGAAATTTAATATTCCATTGGATTGTATTTATGGTTATATCTATATAGCAGTGCTTGGCACTTTTTTTTTTATTAATTTCTAGAAAATAAAGGCCGTGCACTCAAATCCTTTTAGGGTTCTTTTTTCATCAAATTAAATTATTGAATGCACATGTAGCTAAGTCATTCGAGATTTTGCAGTTCTTGCTATCTTTTTGTAAGTGAATTCATTAATTTAAAAATATATTTCCATAGTTACAATAGAACCTCGATTAATCGACTTGGTATTTGTGATATAAAATATTAACAAGTTAATAAACTATTATTAAATCATACTTCAGGTTTTACTAAAAGCCCTATTGTACTTTTATGCCTCATGTATACAGTTATTAGAACCCTAAATAATGTAATAATTGACAAGGTTATAATTTACGAGCATAATTGACAGATGGATAATTGAGGCGTTACCGTATTCCTGTCACCTTCTATCATCGTATTAACTAAAAATGCTCTTATTATTATCATCATGAAATAGCAGATTCTTCTTTTCAAATGCCTTACCTTTAAAATCTACTTCAAGTCATTATTTTTCCTCTTCCTATCAATTGTAATAATCAAATTTAATCATCTAACAAAACTACACAATAATAAAAATTTAATTTTCCTTTTCCTATAACATAAACTACATTTGCGCTTGTATGTTAAAATTTTTCATTCGCAGATTCACAATGCTTTTTCCACATTTTAAGTAAAACAGCAAAGGGCGTCAGTAATTCAGTAGACAACATCAAATCGGCCTTTCACTCGCTATAAAAAAAAAAATTAAATTTCTGATCTCTCAAAGTTTAAACCATTACAGAAACATCATCCCCGCGTCTCTTAATTTAAGAAAAGAAACAGCGCATGAAAACACAGCAGAAATAGAAAGATCAACACTTCAGCCAGAGCGGCGCGATCCCCCGTCCGCGCGAGGAGTACAAGTAAACGATTGCACAGGGATAAGTAGTACAGTCGGCGCGATTCCTCGAGCCTTTCTCCGCGAGATAACGAGAACGTTTGAGCGGAACATCCTTCCGCTCCGCTTTCACCGTGTCGCTTTTATGATTCGTAAGAGGCTCTTTCGACGTCTTTCTCTTTTCCTTTTATCTATGCAGGAAAAAAATTCGAGTGACTGCTAGGCATTCATCGAGGGAACAAACACGTAAAAAATGTGAAGGTCTTCGGGGACGAGACGCGGAAATTGGAAACGTTCCACGCTGATAGCAAAAAAAAAAAGGAACAGTAGAAAAACAAAAAAAAAAAAAAAAAACAAGAAGAAGGGAGACAGAGAACGAGAAAGGAATAGAAGGAAAGCCCTTTTTCCGCTCGTTCTGTGTTTCTCCACTGTTCCCCGGAAATTCGGGATTTATTAAAAGTTGAAACACACAGGGGAAAGATTTCGTCGTCGACCGCGGGAACCGAGCGCTCTTGTTTCAACCCCCCGCGTCTTCGTTAAAAATTTCGAGACAGGAAACGCGGCCGGCGTTTTATCAAAACACCCTTCCCGCCCCCCGACCTCTGCGTAACGCTCCATATTCCTATACGCTGGAATTAATTTCGACCCCGTGGAGAATGTAAAAAGGGAACGGTCGCGGGAAAATGTTCATACCCAGAACCGTGCGCTACTTAATTCCGCTCTTAACGTTTCGCTAACGGGGATGTTTCGAGGGCAAAAATGAGGAACGCCCCTGGCACGCAGGAAATTCTTCCCAACGCCGAACTTTCGACGTTCCCTCGAAATCCCCTTCGGTTCGACCTCGAGATCACGGACGAATTGCGAAAAGTTTTACACTCCTGCGCAAGCGACGGTAAATTTCGACTGACTCGGACTTTTATCACCCATAATGCGAAACGGCGAACCCTGCAGCGTCGTCGCGTGTCGACTGGATTCTCTATTTGCCAACAATTTGTGACCCACTCCCTCTCCAACCTCCGTCGCGTGTTTGCCGTTCAAACGACGCATCGCGTCTGAAAACAACGTCCCCGAATGTTGCGACAATTAAAAAATAACGTAAATACGAGAACCGAGTGGCGCTCCTGCCAAGTGGATGCAAAGCGGCGTCGAATATTTATCTAAAAGAGAAACTCAATGGCTCGCGACGAAATGAACTTTAATTATTGTTTATCGTATATTATCGATCGCCGAGAGGGGCAAGTCGCCCCTTTGATGAAACGGAAACAATTTTTTAATGAAATTTCAATAATTCAGGAGCCGGGGCTGTTCAGGAATTCCAGTTTTTATTCAAAGGTGAAAACGTGCAACGCTTCCGCGTGGATTTCTCCTCTATTTTTTAGCGGAGTGGCTGCCACCCCTCTTGCCGCGGTTAAATTAATCAAGCGAAATAATTTAAAGATTGTTGCTGAGAGGTCGACGAAAAATGTTGCCGGAAATTCGAGTAGGGGACGACGACTGTTCAGGGAAAAATAGCGATTAAACCTTTTGGATCTTGTGAGGAGAATATCGAACGTTAATTTTGAAATTTGAAGAAAAATACTGAAAACAATTGCTGTATCTTAAACCAATAGAAATTGGAAAGGGGTGAAACTCTTTCACGAAGCTCTTTCCTCAATGATAAAATTGTGCGAGGGATTCGATTTTGAAGCACCAAAATTTTCCCAGCGCGATAGAGAATTAATTAAAAGACCGATTAAATATTCCTGCCACTTGGTATCTCAAAAACGACAAGTCCATCGCCCCATTGTCCTGAAATTTCCCGATCCGTCGACTCGCACCTACGAACTGTCATCGCCGCCTCCGCCTTCCCCGCGGCCCACGCGGCCAAGACAAAAGGGCGGATCCGAAGAATTAAACGGCGTCATAAAGCGATTATTAAAGCAGTACTCGACAGTCAGATAAATGGCAATTATACGGCAGGGTGGATACAGCGAAATGGTAATTCCCGCTATTTGCTCGTTCGTCGCTTTCTTTGCCACCTCCGGCATTCAGGGCGCAACAATGAAGGAGATGGTCCCGAATTTACGGCCGGCAGTGTATTTGCCGTAGCAGGAGCGTAAACGTTGGCACGACTCCGTCCTCCCCTTCCCCCCCGGAGCACTATCTTTACCAGCCCCCTCCCCCGTCCAGCGAGGTTCGTTATCCACGTTAGTTTTTCAACCCTCGCGTCGCTAATACACGCCCGACGCGCGATTTGTCATCCTCCGTCCTGCGAATTAATGAGCGACGGCGGGTTGGCGATGCGACTGTCAACGCGAAATCCTCCCCCTTATCCCGGTAACCCACTTCTGTTATCGCGTGGTGGAGGGTGGGCGAAGCGGGACGACGGGGAAAAAAAAGAGAAGCGAGTGGACGAAAAAAAAAATAGGAAGGGAAACGCGGAGAAAGAAGCGAAGAGTAAAACGACGGTTAACCTAATTCCCCTTCACCCTAAAACACCTAATTCTCGTTCGTTCCTGCGCGTGTACCCGCAGTATTATCTTCGGCTCGGTCCACAGCGATTCGCGTAAGCCCTTAAGTCCACCCCAGGCCGGTGGCTGGTATTAATTCGCAGTTCGGAACTGTGCACCGGCTAACGTCGCCACCGTCGCCTCCTACGCCACGTATGGTTCGTTTTACTTCCACCCACGCGACCGCTGTGCACAGTCCATAGAAGCCCGGATCGAACCGCGGACTGTGATTACTATGCATCTTCCGGGGAAACTCTTGCCAAGAGGATTCGGGGGTGGTTGTGTTTCAGATTTTCAAGAGGGGTGGAAGCCCGTGTATCGACGGTTTTTCTCGCCGTGGAGATTTTTCCCCTTGAATCCCTTAGGGACTAACGAGGAAACATTTTCAGGGGGTTAACATAGTAAGTGGATTTTGGGTGTTGTTGGAAATTGAAGAGTTGTTCGAAAACAGGAAATGCCACTTATGCATAAATATGGAATACGATGCATGGCAATATTGGCAATGGTCCCTATCAATAAGCCTGCACGTATTAGTGTGCTTTCACATTTAAATAAATTATAAAAAAGACTACTTCTAAGAAATAAAAGAAAAACATTTTTTTGTATTAAGTTAGACTATTGAATTTAATGAAGAAAATGTTTTTCTTTTATTTTTAGAAATATTCCTTTCTTACTTCTTCTTATTTTGTTAAATATAAAGGCACACTGATAGGTTCAGGCTCACTAATACGGACCAGTATCCAATATTACACCACCTTTCAACCCTCAGACAGTGTTTGGGACTTTTTTGATCCAATCATGTTTGTTGTTTCTTCTAATAGTTTTTCTAATTTCGACGAAAATCGATGGAAATTATTGTCATAATTTTTTTTTCGTTTCTTGACATTAATTCAGCAATTAGTTATCTTGACAACGAAATGCTAACGATAAAAATTGACTAAACATCAAGGGTTTTTTAGAGAAACGTCTAAGGGTTAATTTAACTATAACAAGGTAGCATGTGCTTGTTTTCCACTGAACCCCTCAATTTTAGACCTTAAAAGAATGTTATGTAGGGTATTAGATTATTATCAATTGAGTAATTTGAGAAAATGGGTTAACAAAATTATATATTTCATTTAAATCCTTGTTATATTAGCGCAGAGGTTGCATGATTTGCTGAATATAATAATTATTAAAGTGTGCATGTGTATAAAATTTACATCACAGATTAAGTGCTCTTTGTTAAATATCAAAATTCCATTTTATTAGTATTTTTTATACAACTTTACCTATTATTCTATATATTTTGTTTTCTAATTTCTAACCAATTTTCTCCAATTACGTGCAGCTAATACTTTACATATCATTTTGTAGTTTCTGAAGGTTTTTAACTGTTCCAACAATTTATTTAATATGGCAACCCACTGTTCAAAATGTTTCCTTGCACAAAATTTTCCTAAAATAAAAGAATTGAAGAATAGAAGCAACAAACAGAATCAGTTAATTCGGATTAATCTTCTCATCTTAATACTATATGAAAATAAATAGCATAATGCAGTGATAAACCTAAAGTTGAGTCTACATTATTATAACACGTTATACAATAAAGTCAAAACATTTTTTAAAAAGTCAGAAGCAAATGAATTGTATAATTATTTTTTTAAATAATAGTTTTCTATCGTTTATACAATTAAATATAAAAAAAAGAATTAATTATACATATAATACTATTTTATTCCATAATATAGACACTACTTTAAGATATCAATTTTTTGGAAATAGATGAACAAAGAACACGTGAAGTCAATTTTACAAGCAAATTAAAATGTTCTAACAATAAGTATTCAACTTTAGAACTACCAATTATTCTACAAATTGCCAAGAAAATAAATTTAAAAAAAATCCATGATTCAAGAAAATATCAATTTATCTACTTCTGCAGAATTTGGCCATCAATACAAAATAGTAGCATAATATTTTTTAAGAAAAACAAATTGTACAGTATAAAAAAAATTGTATAAATCATGTTAATCTATGTTCGTAATTCTATTGTTAACCCAACAGAAAGGGATGTGACTTATCAAATTTTCCCCTCGTAGCCTTCAATTAGAAAATGAATCAGATCTATTCTCCCAAGCTTCAACAAATCTACCCCTAAAGAGATTAAAATCTCAAAATACCTTCCTAAAGAGCGAAGAAATCCGTTTAGTATGAGATAACCAGAAAAAGAATGAAATCAGTTTTCCCCGACTTCAATAAATTCATCCTTGAAGAGATTTGAGCCCCGAAGAACTAGGAAAAACGCCGTGGCATAAAGCAATTAGAAAAAGAATCGAATTACCCCTTCTTTCGTCGTTAATAAATTCGTCTGCAAAGAGACTGCCACATGCACTTGAGTTCATTAAACTCGTAGTCAGTTTTGTGTGACAAAAGCATTAAATTAAAGAAAAAGGCAGAATGTAGACTCTATTATGTATACTTTGAGGAATAATTGAGAATTTTTCTTTTTCTTGTCTTTTCTCTTGAAAAATGGTTGAACTGGAATTTTCTTAAGCTGGAGATTTTTTAATCTGACGGTCAAAGTATTTCTTATAATTTTCAATTGATTCATTCAAAGGTTTTGAACTTTCTTTTCGTTTTGAAAATATATTGAAAACATTTAAACCTTTTTTGTTGCAGATATTTTTGTAATAAAGTTTTCTCCTAAAGATTAAGCTTTTTAGTAAAAAATGTACAATTTCCTCAAATATGAGTACGTTTTAAAAATTCTACGCTTTTTCCTAGTAAATTTTATTTAAAATCTAAAATATTTGATTGTTTCACATAGTATAAACTGTGGTAGCGTAATCCACGCCACAACGAAGAGGGCCGCTGAAATTGGCGCAGCATTAAGGAACTCCCAGTCCAGCCATTTAGTAAAAACAAAGGAAAAGGAAAACACATAATTATTCCTTGAAACCCGTACAATGAACTTCACATTTAAAATTTTTCTTTAATTGAACTCTTTTTCTAAAAAAAAATTCTAGGTACCGTAAAAAGTTCGTGCGAATTCTTAGAACAAGATTCAAATACTCTGAACTAGTTTGAGAGGTTCTTTTATTCAACATTAGAACTACCAAGCGGGTCAAAATAACCGCTATGATTATTTTTTATATTAATATATATTATATTAATATATTTTATGTTAATAATTCTCCTAAAAAATCGTAGTTGAAAGCTCTCATATTTTGAAACTACACATTTAAAATACAATATAAAATTATCATTTAAATGAAGATTTACTTAAATATTTATTCTTTCAACCTAAGCAGCAGAAGTGGTCGACTTCTAGTGCCTTTACCTATTTAATATATTCCAATGCTATGCATATGAATAATTTACATGGGATGAAAAAAATTCACAGAAAATTGCAAGTATCCTAATACTTTCAACCGTCACCGTAAATAAATATTATATTCTCGCATTAACTATTTTTGCATAAAAATTTGTCGTGTCAACACTCTTCAGAAAAATTTATACCTTTTTCGTCGGTAGTTCTAATATTAACAAGGTAACCATTCGTTACATCCAGAACTCGTTTCCAATATTCTTGAAACTTGTAAATTTCCTGGTTTTAAAAGTCTCCATCTGAATTCATTGTTAACAAAAGAGCCGCGCGAACTTTTTCCAACCCTTAATAAAAATTCTAAAAGTTTTAAAATCATGATGAATTCAACACACTGAATCCGACCGAATTCTTCAAAATAGCCGCGTTCTACTTACAACCAACCCTCCAAAATGACCTGTCATTGGTCGAACGAGGTGATTCCTTACCGACGACGTTCATCTTGCCGGAGAAGGCCGCGGTGTGGAAGGAGGGCGCGTCGGCGGACACCTCGCAGCTGTACTCCCCCGCAGCGTCCAGTTCGAGATTCATCAGGACGACCTGGGTCGCGTTGCTCTCGGCTTTCTGCAACAGGGAATCATCCCCCATGGATTCGCCAATCGAGCGTCTTGCGGGTCTGTCAGCCGGGGAGGAAATTTATGACTCGCGATCGGGCGGATCCCTGCGGTCCGCGCGAGGCACGAGACAAAAACGGAGGGCGGGTGGACAGGAGCGGGGAGAAGAAACGGACTGCAACGCGGGCAGAAACATCGATCAATCGACGGGAAGACAAAGGCTCGTTGACCGCCGGCCTCTCGCATTGTTTTCGTGCAACGGCGAGCGATTCGACCCGCGCCGCAGGGCAAGACAGCCGCAACCGCGTCAGACCGGTCGTGGCTCTCTTCGCGATATCGATTCGACTGACGTTATGCACCCCCGGTGTCAGTCGCTTTCGAGGGGGGAGCGAGAAACCCCCCTGGCAACGATTCGACCCCGCGAAACGCGGCACCGACGAGCGGTTTACGAGCGACATTACGCGGCCGTGCCGGCGCGGCGCGCGGCTCTCCCTCGCTGAATTTCGCGACGCGACGCGATTTATTTCGCGCGCCCCGGGTCGCCGCGACCGCCAACCCCCTCGTGCAATCCCCTGCGTCGAGCTTTTTCCACACCCCGCGAGAATTCAGTCGCGCGCGCGGCTCGCTCGCTCTCCGAAACCCGATGAAAATGCGACGTCCAACCGCTGGGAATTTATTAGCCACCGCCGGACAGAGTAATTTCGGGCTTTCGTAATTTTACAACGTGTTTTTAGCCACGGGACAACCAGACACTTGCGGGATAAACGAAGGATTATTTAGGGCTCCCCGGGGACGGACGCTGTTCTCGGAGGGATTCTGCTCGGGGTGCTTTTCTTTCCGGGGATTTCGAGCGGAGTGGCGGACGAAAGCGGGGACTTTGAATAATAGAAGACGCCTGAATTTCCTCTCCGTCTCCTTTCGCACTGTTTCGGGTTGGTTATCGCGAAGAGCGATGAAAAATTGATACACCTGTATTGGTGGCGCGAGGAAACAGTGGACCGTGTTAAGGAAATAGTTGATCTTTAATCGTCTGTGGTTTGATTGAGAAATTATTTTTTTAGAAGACGATATCCTTGGGAAGTATAATTTACCTTCATCAAATCCTAAAATTCTTTGATTTCAACCTTCTTTAACCCTTAGGTATTCCTCTAAAAGATTGCTGCTGTGCAATCATTTTTATTGTCCATTTATCATTGCGAATATAGATAAATAAGTATTGAATAATGATCAGAAACAAGAAACACAAACCTACGATTTTAATTTCTCAAAGAAATAGTCACAATATTAAAACCGGCATGAAATCAAACTTGAACCATCCAAATGGCATCAGTAATGCATTAGAATTTTTCAATCAAATGAATCTGCTTGATTTCTTTTACAAAATATCAAAAATACACTGCAAATATTAGTGTTTAAAACATTTAACACACTGTTATTTAACTTCCAATGCTTTATTTGTGCTTGCAAACATTTTATTTTCCATAACAATCCACAGTCTACGAATAAATCATTCTCATGGAGAATTAATTACGACAAAGTGCTGGTGGTCACTAATGACTCTGTTGTTGATGTGATCACTAGACTGCGGATGTTTATGCAAATATATATTTTTAAGGACCTAGAAAAAAAACCAATTTTATTAAAAGTGTCATTTTTACCTTCTGAATATTATAGAATCTACTTCATTTTCAATATTTCATGAATTTTTGCATCTATGCACATCCTGATGCATTTTAGCACATTTAAAATTGCCATAAATACATAAACATCCGCAGTCTAGTGATCACCTTAAAATAAGCTCATATACAAACAAAGGAAACACAAATTGTAATAATCTTCTTTAAATATTTTCTTCGAAATTGGAAGAACTATTATATAAATAAAATAATATGATTGAGTCAAAAACGATCTGAAGATCGCCTAAGGATTAAATTCTACTATAAAATATTTTAATGAAAGCAGTAAAAAAAATCAACTAAACATACCAATGACCATGTTTCTCAAACTTTCTGAAACTAAAAAAACTAAGTTTTAACAGTATCTCAGCTAAACTACAAAGTGCAGTACAAATATTAAACTTAGGAGGGTTAGTAAAATGTAGCACGATAGGTTTTTGAAGTATTTTTCTAGAAGAATTTGAAAGGATAGTAAATATATTGAAGTACCAGCTACCGGAGATTATACTGGTGCGAAATTGGATCGTGGAATGGAAAAATAATATACCGTCTTTGGAACTATTTTTCGAAATAACTTCAAACTACGTTTTCAGCCAACTTAAAGAGCGATATGGCTACTCATGTTTTAAAACAACAACCTTTTTAGGTATTTATGGACGCGCTTTAAGTATTAATCGCGTATTTTTTTTTTTATTAACATTTACTGTCACGCGATATGAAATCTATATTCAGATATATGTATATGAATGAAATTCGATGATACGCAACGGTGTGATCAAAAGGCTGGAATCATGAATACATATGTGAATTAGAGCGGCGAAGTGTTAGGTACATAAAATTGCTTTCGATCGGTGGAAAGCATTTAGTCCAAAAAAATGTGATTTGATGCTTCTTTTAACTCCTCTACAGTGTTTTGGTCAATTTAATTTATTAGAAACAATGAAGTTTGCAATAAATTTACTGCAAAATGTTCATTTTCAGTGGAAAAACTCAAAAAATGTCTCTTTATATGGAAATTTATGGGATACTATTTTACATTAAAAATGAAACAAAATTTGTTACATAAAATTCCGCTATTTATATGAGAAATACAAAAGAATTTAAAAAATAAGTAGAATTGTCAAAAAATAGTCAAACATTTTATACATTTAAATTTCTTTACAAATAAAATTTAATAACGAGTGTAGATATGAATGGAAAAGCTTTAGAAATATGTTTATAATTTTTCTAAGTATGTAATTAGAAAAAGTATGGAGTTAGAAATTATTGTTTCACCACAATTCGATCATTACCTTTTGTTTTAAATCATTACTTAACAAACAAGGGATGATTATTAATAATTATTTGAATATGTAATGTATTGTAAACGACACAGAAAAATTTATATCAGTAGAGATGACAGAAAAGGCTTCCAAAGTCCATTTAGAATTTTCCTAAATAAAAAATAGAAATAGAAAAATGGAAATAATTTATTACACGACATTTGGATTATTGTTTTTTAAAGGCAACAAGAGTAATGTGTAGCAAGGTCCTGAGTAAAGTTACAGTAACGAAAATAATTCCTCTGGTTTGTGAAATAGATTATACTGTCACCGACATCGGCGAAGCCACAGTCTAAACAAAGCGCCTCTGTTTCATTAATTCAGAACAGGAGGGAATTGTTACCCAGATCATCGAGATTAATCAAACCCTCGCTGAACTCAATGATTATAATACCTTTCGGGTTTGCCAGATTCTCGACAAATTTCCAGGGATCAAAATCTCTCAATACATCGACGAATTCCTGTATATTCTACCCCTTTGCAGTCTGACTCATAACTGGGAAATTTCCCTTCAATTCCATAATTTATGGCAGTACAATCATTGTTTAGAATCTACTTTTCCCTCGCAATATTTGTGCATGGAAGAACCCCTTCTATATTTCAATCCTTTCAAATATATAATTTATTTGTAGCTATGCAGTTTCATATATTGTTAAGAATATTATTACCATTTCCTATACAAATTTGTTCTACCAATTTATATCATTCTGGTTTCCACGTTTAATTCTTTCTCAGTTTCTCTAAATTTTACTGTACAAAGGCAAATATCTTTTTTAGAATTTAACCAGATTCAACACACTCTTCACGAACAAATTTGTGACTCACTGTATTTGCAAATTGTCTCTTTTATAAATTACACAGTAATATCGGAGTTTTTTGTTACTTTCAACGGACATTAATAGATTCCTTTAATTATAAGCTACTAGTTATAAATTTTCAAATGCTTGAAAATTCGGTTCTCAATCATTTCGGTTTTATCAATTTCACATAGAATTGATGAGCCCTCGCCATGTCAATTAATGGTTTTAATAATACACTGTGAAAATGTTCTAAAAAGTAACTACCTAAAATTCTACTTACAAAAATATTAAATAATTTTATTCAAATTTCAATTCTTCACAACCACGAATTCACATTCCTATCCACAGTCGAATAATTAATTTCCACGCACCCCTTCAAACTTTAAAATAAAGCTTCGCTCCTTTCCCCAGAAACTTCTGAAACTTTTAAGCCAAACTACGACACATAAAGTATCACATAACCGAATACGCAAAAATAGATATCTATTCCCGTCCCAAAAATCGAACTCCAAAAAGCTAGGTCCCATTGAAGCCACCGAAACAGGTTTCAACGACACTGTTTTTGCAGACAAGAATTCACCGACAACAAAATTAACCATGGAGACTAGAGATGTACCGACTAGTGACCGACTAGTCGATTAAGCAGATTATTCGGCTACTTTTGTAGTCGGTGACTAATCGGCAAATATTCGGCAAAAATGCCGATTGATCGGCTCTTGGAATTTCTGGTATTAATAATATCGCGATAAGTCACAGAAATAAAAACGATATTTTTCTTTAGAAATAAAGACAATATTTTTCTTTACTGTCATTAATATAATTTTCATATTTTTTAATATACAGTGACTCAAAGGTTGGTGCACATGTATTCCAAAGCTTGTAATAATAATCTTTGCTTTCAATTTGGATTGTTTGCAGCTTCCAGATTTACTTGTTCAGTTTCGATGACTTTTATTATGTAAAGGCAAATATCTTTTTCGGAATATAAACAAATTCAATGTAGTCTTCGTGAACACATTTGGGAATCACTATATGTATAGTACACTCGTATGTATACATATATTTGTATACAATATAATTATTATACAGGGTGCATCAAAAGTATGGAAACGGTCAAATATTTAGTAAACGGAATATTTTTTAGAAAAATGTTTTAGAACAATATTTTAGGGTTTCAAAAATTCTATTGAACGGTCGTATCCGTTTGACCTTCAGAGGAACGGTCAAGGTCAAATCAAGGTCAACATGATTTTTTTAAATAGAACACTCTATTTTTGATCATTTAGTGTTAAAGCTGACGATAAGACCTTTTCAAAACACTAGCTGATGACCTATTTCTCTTGAGAATTGCCTGAGTGCTGAGCTTTAAATGCCTCGATGCTGTCAGCCTTAGTATTATTTAGAGTGCACCTTGAGGAAGTTTCTTGATTGGACTTCGCACAATCATGGTCCTCACGTATGGGCTTACAAAGGCCGATTTTAGCATAAATACGCATTGCGCATTTGAGATTTGGCATTAATATGCTTTAACTCGTTAAATGTTCGAATTGTCTCCTACCAGTTTCTTGACAATTCTTAGCAATTTTCAACAGGAAACCAGGTCACCAGCTAGTGTTTTGAAAAGGTCTCACCGTCAGCTTTAACACTTCCTGGTAAAAGATGGGGTATTCCATTTTACAAAATCATATTGACCTTGCGTGACCTTGACCGCTCCATTAAAAGTTAAACGGATACGACCATTCAATAGAATTTCTAAAATCTTAGAACTTTGCTCTAAAACATTTTTCTCAAAAATGTTCCGTTTTAGAAATATTTGATCGTTTCCATACTTTTGACGCACCCGGTATAAAACAAAAATAATTATTTCTTTGAACCAATTAAATAAGTACCGTTTAACTACAAACCTTGGTCATTATTTCTTAATTTTAACAAAACAAAAAACTCTTTAAAACGAGAAACAGAATGTAATAAAACAAATGTAATAAGCAATATTAAACAATTCCGTCTTTGAGTTTATAATACAGTAATAAGTTTAAAATATTGTTTTGCAATTCAGGTAACTTGAACTCTGACAATTAAATCCCTAGTCGGTACATCTCTAATAGAGATATAAGAATAGAGTGCGTGAGATACCTGAAAAAGCGATACAGGCTTAGAAAGAGAACACTGCATGTAGGCCCTTTTTATCCTTGTCTAATCGCATGTAGGCACAAGCTCAAGTATGTATTTATGTTTATGTTTCTTTGACGTTTCTCTGACGTTTTTTTAACATTTCTTTGACGTAATAAATATTGGTTATGATGTACTTTATAGGATAATTAAAAAAACAAAAATTTACTGAAATGTGTATCATATGCCAGAAAGAACCTAATTGTTGTTCCAAAAGTAGTTTTCATTTGTAAGTATAAGTGTATTCTTAACTTCCACAATGTTTTGTTAAATAATTTTCACATACTAGTTTATATATGTAGATGTTAATAAACAAGGACAAGAGCTATACAGGGTTTTCCTCCTAACCCTCTATCGCTGCCACCTATAGGCTAGTATACGGCTTGCGCGCTCTACAGGGTGTCCCAAACTCGACGCGAGAGCCGGAAAGGGAAAATTCCTGGGGTGATTTTAAACAACTTTTTCCTTTGCAAAAATGTCCTCCGAAGCTTTGTTAATGAGTTATTAACAAAAAACACCGACCAATAGAAGCACGAATACAGTATTGGCCCGCCATCGTCCGCGCCATCATTAATCCGCTGTATTCGCACTCTGATTGGCCGATGTTTTTCGTTAATAACTCGTTAACAAAGCTTCGGATAACATTTTTACAAAGGAAAAAGTTGTTTAGAATCACCCCAGGAATCTCCTATTTCAGGCTTCCGCGTCGAGTTTGGGACACCCTGTATTCTTATATCTCTATATGGAATTAACCGACAACAAAATTAACCAACAGGAGAATTCAGTTGAGAATACCGTTGTCGGTCAATTCTTTTGTCGGTTAATTTTGTTGTCGGTTAATTCAGTTATCGGTTAAAATTGTTATCGGTGAAACCTGTGCTGTTGATTTCAATGGGACCCCAAAAAGCTACCCTATGTTTCCACAACCCATCACAACACGAAAATCAACAAAAGCCCGAGCAATCAGCAACCCACGAACTGCCACGTCCGAAACTCTTCATCCCAGCCGAGACACTGACGAACGAGCACCGCGCGCACGAGCACGGGGCGTGTTTACGATATCGTCGAAGATAATCGCGTAGCTGTCACGACAATGAAGACGTCGATGCCCCTCGCGCGCCCCTTCAACCCCCCAGACGTACACCGGGCTCGCAAAAATAGCAGCCGCGCGTGGAGCGAACAATTCGGCGTCCCGAATCGATGCCGGCGCGCCACGATCATCCCCCTCCATGGCCGCTCATTAAGGAGACCGAATCCTCCAAGTTTCGCGAGGGGTTGGAGATGGAGGGGCGAGACATCCCTGGCGCCATATTTTAAAGCGTTCAGTTATTGTTCCATCCAACTTCGGGAGCCGCGATAAATTCCCCGAGCGTCGGTCCTCCCCGACGGCGTTTTTTTCGTCGCGACGCCAGCCACTCGTCCCTCCCTCGTAAAGACTCCCGTCATCCCCTCGCGACCCTCGCTCGGGTCCGCGCGGTTTCGTTGAAGGGTCGCGCACAGGGCGAGTCACGCGGGGGGCAGAGGAGATCGAGGGAAGGAGGTTAGGGAGAAAGACTCCGATGCTCACCTTCACTGTTAAGTTCCCGATGGGGAAGATCTTGACGACCGGGGTCTCGTTCGGGGCGTAGCGATAAAACTCTCGACCCTCTTTGTACCACTTGACGGCGTACAAGAGGTCCCCCTCGGTGTCATACGAGCAGTTCAGTATCGCTGATTGACCTTTCTTCACGGCCGTCGGGATCTGAACGCGCAGCTCTCGCAGACCGGAGCAGATTCCTGAAACAGACAGGTGTTCCTCCATTTGAATCGCTGAAATCGAGAGACAGGGACGCCCGTCCCTTCGGACGGGGCGATGAGCGAGCGCAGAGGGTGTAGGGATTATTAATTTTCCCTGCGAGGAGCTTCCGGCGGAACCTCGGCCAGCTTTTTCATTGTTTCGCGACTATCGCAGTGTTAATGTTGTGAGGATAGCTCTGACACAATGATTTCTGACGTCGTTTACTTGGCATGGAATTGTGATTAACTGTTTGAACTTTTTGGTAGCAATGAAATTCTTTGGAAATTGTTTTTTAATACTGAAACTGGTATTCAGTTTTTTATGATTTTTATATTTTGGTGTGTCAGAACAGTTCTTATAAATGTGTAAAAATTTATAAATTGATCAAATATTATTTCAAGCACTTAATGATTTTAACAAATACTTCAAATACATTGTAGTTAAGTAAATAATCGATTTTATTTTGGATCAGATATGTACTTTTGAAAACAAAATATTTTATTCGAAAGAATTGTTTTAAAACTAGTACATAGAATAGTATTTTATTATTTTACTTTAAAACTATTACGTAGAAATACTGAGGCTTATGTTTGAAGCATATTGTACTAATATTTTCTTCATTCTTAACAGTCAAATATTGTTATTTAAATACGTGTTATATTAACTTTTTCAACTTTGTCGAATAAAATTAATTTTCCATTGTGTTCCATTCTAATATTAATTCTCTCCTTAATTTACTTGAAAAAAAGTATTGCAAATACTATTATTAACACAAAGCTTAAAAGTTTCTATTCTACAGGGTGTAACAAAAATGTTGCAGTTCCTTGAAAGGGGTGATTCCTGAGACGATTTCAAACAACTTTTTCCTTAGCGAAAATGTTAGGTGGAGCTTTGTTAACGAGTTATTAACGAAAAACATTGACCAATCAGAGCGCGAGTTTACCGGTGAAGCGGCCGCGGTAGCGAAGTCTACAACGCTAGGCGCTGCGCTTGTGCTTCGAACAAACAAGTCGACACGCATCGATGAACATAACATTATTATAAGAAATTAAAACGGCATAACAAATAAAGTCAAGTCCTTTACCATTTTTTATTTATCATTGAAAGTGATTAATTATTTTAAATCGGGGGAAATCACGTGTAGCGTAAAAAGGCAAATACACAGTTTGTTTGTTAAGGTGAATCGAAAATAATAATTATTTGAAGCGAAAGAATAAGGAATACGTAAATTTCTTTTTCAAATAACGTATAAAGAAAAAGGCAAAGTAATAAAAAATGGATGAAAAGTGATCCTAGTTCGTTACTGAGATAAAAGTTTGTAGTTCAACAACGGTCAGCAGTGTTTTTTATAATGAATAAGTGTGCTTAAAAATCCCGAAGAAAAGTGTGCATATGGAACGTGGGAGAATTGTTGGGGAAAAGAAGTCCGCGTTAAAGTAAAAAAATAATAATCAACAATAAATTACATGCGACTCACCCTTTCGGCAATTCACCTGTAGTTTTTAAACCTGTGTCACTGGGTCACTGTACCGGTCCTGTTCATGGTTTATGGTAGCCCAGCGCCTAGATCACAGCTGATCGCAGGTATACGACACCACCCACAGTTAAGGGTCACAACATCAGGTGCATCCGGGTTAAGGCACCAAATAACGAATGTATTCACTTCACTACAGCCACTAATACACTAATCACTTGTCACGATCACTTCATTTTTGTTTTGCGGAATGAGTTGTTCCTACGTTATAACAATTGGTGGCTCCGAAAGGGGTTGATTGCTGTCAATTTAGGAAATGTTCCACATAGCCACCGCCAGGGTTGACGCACGTTCGTGCACGTAAAATAATGTGCCACTGCACGCGTTGGAGCATCGCTGGTATGATGTTCACAATTGCATCATGTGTACGTGAAACGGCTTCTTCTGGGATGTCCACTGGTTGACGGTACACCTCATTCTGAAACGATTGTTGTACAACAAATACAAAACGCAAGTAAATAAAAAAATAATGCTTATAATAAATGTAAGTAAAAGGTAACAGCAATAATCAAATTACCTTTAGGTGTTACTGGGCCATTGTACCGATCTTGGTCATCGACGGACGCAATGTCGCCGGGTCTAGCGTTCTAATTCGCGGATACAGCTTTGAGAGTACTCGCACATTAGCAATCGCGTTACCATCGCACCGAGCATGCACCCGAAACACCGTGCAGTACTCCTGCGCTGTGTGCATGCTGGATTGGAGATTGCTGACTGACTGACAGAACTTTTCCGAAGGAGCTTCTCCTACCCTCAAGCAGTTTCGTATCGTTTCACTATGGGTTAACTCCCTCTACTACAAGAAAACTTAGGGATAAAGAAACTAGCATTCGTTAAAAAGAAATACGTGCTTTGCTGAAATGCGCTACGAATGGACCATCGAACAGTTCCAAAAGGCGCTTGATCCGCTAATTTACAACCTACGTACCCATTGCTTCGAGATAGAAAACAGACACCACGTGCATCGGTCCAACAGGGCCCAAGAAAAAGAGGCGCAGGGAGTCCTTTCTGTATTCGAAGGACAGGAGAAACATTTTCAGCGACACGTGTTGAGTTGACGCTGCTAGGGTCACTCCGACTACCTTGGCGAAGGCCTAACCGCGCGCTTGAGTAATTTATGATTTAATTGCTTCGCCTTTGTAACGGACACGAACGGAGGATATCGGAAATGCGAAACAGAAATGGATAGTTTTCATTCCGTTTCGTGAGGGAATTTTTGTGCTCCTTCTCACCCCTACGTACCCATTGCTTCCAGAAAGAAAGCAGACCCACGTACAACGCTCCAAAAGGGTCTGAAGGAAAGAGAAAGCTTACACAGGAAAACACATGCTATTCTTTTTTTTGCTTCCTCCGATTCTAATGTTTCTTGTCCTACGAGTATTAAAAAAAGTTTTAAAATACAATCTAGAAAAGCATGGATGCATAACCGCCTAGAAATAATCTTTTGCAATGTGGAACAGTAAGGAGTCCCCGTTTGTAAGAATCCTTGAATATCATTTATTGTGGTTATTTCTAGCTGATTAATATGTAGTGTAATTACTTATTAAAAACTAATTGATAAATTATAAACTAATAATTTAGATGGACTGCATAATTTGATGAATTAAATTATTAATGAATAATTTTCGAAATTTGTTCATCAGAATCGAAGAAAGGAAAAAAGAGAATAGCATGCGTTTTCCTGTGTAAGCTTTCTCTTTCCTTCAGACCCTTTTGGAGCGTTGTACGTGGGTCTGCTTTCTTTCTGGAAGCAATGGGTACGTAGGGGTGAGAAGGAGCACAAAAATTCCCTCACGAAACGGAATGAAAACTATCCATTTCTGTTTCGCATTTCCGATATCCTCCGTTCGTGTCCGTTACAAAGGCGAAGCAATTAAATCATAAATTACTCAAGCGCGCGGTTAGGCCTTCGCCAAGGTAGTCGGAGTGACCCTAGCAGCGTCAACTCAACACGTGTCGCTGAAAATGTTTCTCCTGTCCTTCGAATACAGAAAGGACTCCCTGCGCCTCTTTTTCTTGGGCCCTGTTGGACCGATGCACGTGGTGTCTGTTTTCTATCTCGAAGCAATGGGTACGTAGGTTGTAAATTAGCGGATCAAGCGCCTTTTGGAACTGTTCGATGGTCCATTCGTAGCGCATTTCAGCAAAGCACGTATTTCTTTTTAACGAATGCTAGTTTCTTTATCCCTAAGTTTTCTTGTAGTAGAGGGAGTTAACCCATAGTGAAACGATACGAAACTGCTTGAGGGTAGGAGAAGCTCCTTCGGAAAAGTTCTGTCAGTCAGTCAGCAATCTCCAATCCAGCATGCACACAGCGCAGGAGTACTGCACGGTGTTTCGGGTGCATGCTCGGTGCGATGGTAACGCGATTGCTAATGTGCGAGTACTCTCAAAGCTGTATCCGCGAATTAGAACGCTAGACCCGGCGACATTGCGTCCGTCGATGACCAAGATCGGTACAATGGCCCAGTAACACCTAAAGGTAATTTGATTATTGCTGTTACCTTTTACTTACATTTATTATAAGCATTATTTTTTTATTTACTTGCGTTTTGTATTTGTTGTACAACAATCGTTTCAGAATGAGGTGTACCGTCAACCAGTGGACATCCCAGAAGAAGCCGTTTCACGTACACATGATGCAATTGTGAACATCATACCAGCGATGCTCCAACGCGTGCAGTGGCACATTATTTTACGTGCACAAACGTGCGTCAACCCTGGCGGTGGCTATGTGGAACATTTCCTAAATTGACAGCAATCAACCCCTTTCGGAGCCACCAATTGTTATAACGTAGGAACAACTCATTCCGCAAAACAAAAATGAAGTGATCGTGACAAGTGATTAGTGTATTAGTGGCTGTAGTGAAGTGAATACATTCGTTATTTGGTGCCTTAACCCGGATGCACCTGATGTTGTGACCCTTAACTGTGGGTGGTGTCGTATACCTGCGATCAGCTGTGATCTAGGCGCTGGGCTACCATAAACCATGACCAGGACCGGTACAGTGACCCAGTGACACAGGTTTAAAAACTACAGGTGAATTGCCGAAAGGGTGAGTCGCATGTAATTTATTGTTGATTATTATTTTTTTACTTTAACGCGGACTTCTTTTCCCCAACAATTCTCCCACGTTCCATATGCACACTTTTCTTCGGGATTTTTAAGCACACTTATTCATTATAAAAAACACTGCTGACCGTTGTTGAACTACAAACTTTTATCTCAGTAACGAACTAGGATCACTTTTCATCCATTTTTTATTACTTTGCCTTTTTCTTTATACGTTATTTGAAAAAGAAATTTACGTATTCCTTATTCTTTCGCTTCAAATAATTATTATTTTCGATTCACCTTAACAAACAAACTGTGTATTTGCCTTTTTACGCTACACGTGATTTCCCCCGATTTAAAATAATTAATCACTTTCAATGATAAATAAAAAATGGTAAAGGACTTGACTTTATTTGTTATGCCGTTTTAATTTCTTATAATAATGTTATGTTCATCAATGCGTGTCGACTTGTTTGTTCGAAGCACAAGCGCAGCGCCTAGCGTTGTAGACTTCGCTACCGCGGCCGCTTCACCGGTAAACTCGCGCTCTGATTGGTCAATGTTTTTCGTTAATAACTCGTTAACAAAGCTCCACCTAACATTTTCGCTAAGGAAAAAGTTGTTTGAAATCGTCTCAGGAATCACCCCTTTCAAGGAACTGCAACATTTTTGTTACACCCTGTATATTTTATTTTTTACACAAATATTTTTTCCCTGATTTTTTTTCAACTTTACGAAAATTCTGAGTTCAGTAATTATTTATCTCATTAGCCCATTATTACAAAAGTAGATAGTAGCGAACTTTTAGTTCTATCATTCAGGAATAAATAGCATGTACATAAATAACAGTTTCCTGAAACGCATCCCGAATTTTTAAAGATTGTTAATTAAAAACAAAAAGCACAGTGTTTTTAAAGCAATTTTGAAAAATGCCTGACGGTTAATAATACAAAACATCAAGTTTTTTTTCTACACTTTAGATTCTGAAAACAAAAATATTTTATTTATCGAAATTTCACATTTCATTTAAAATACAATTTTATTTGACCTATGTATAGTTTTCAGAATCTAAAGTGTAGAAAAAAAAATATATGTTTTGTATTATTAACCCTCAGGCATTTTTCGAAATTGCTTTAGAAACACTGTGCTTTTTGTTTATATAAATATATGTATATATAACAGAAATAGGTCATCAGCTAGTGTTTTGAAAAGGTCTTATCGTCAGCTTTAACACTATATGATCAAAAATGGGGTATTGCATTAAAAAAAAACATGTTGACTTTGATATGACCTTGACCGCTTCTCTGAAGGTCAAACGGATACGACCGTTCAATAGAATTTTTGAAACCCTAAAACATTGCTCTAAAACATTTTTCTCAGAAATGTTTTGTTTTCGAAATATTTGACCGTTTCCATAATTTTGGCGCACCCTGTATAAAGGCTCAGTAAAAGGTGTCAGACACATAAAAAATGCGAAAAGGAAACTAACTGTAAGAGAAAAATTCAAAATATAGAACGAAATAAGGTGGAAAACAGTTTATCTACAATAAGACTTCATTTGCAATGCAGTACGATGAGAACGCTGAAGCAATGTTTCCTTGTTTCTGAAATATCTGAGTTTCCTCAGACATCGCGCGCTTCTGATCAAGACTGCATAATTCAATCTATGTCTGAATAATTCAATCCGCAAAAGATAGAAACTGACACCAAATGCAGCTGCAGTTGCAAAGGTTATGGCACCGATCCAAAACAATTAACCATAGAGTTCAACACAGATCAACTATTATGTTATATCAACTATTGTATCTTCTTAATTATATTCGCCCTCCCACATAAACACAAATTAATTAATATTCATATCGCAGATACAACCAACGAATAGGTCAGTTCAGTTCAAATATAAATTCGACTGGCGCACAAAGACTTTTCTTTTTTTTTTTTAACTACTCTCGTCCCATTTTTATGAACCCCGGTCTTTATGAAAATATGAAAATAGCTTGAAATACTTGCAACGAAGCTAATACAACCATTAGCAACCGTTACTTCTATTTGTGAATAAACTGTATTTTATTTGCGCCAGATCCTGAGTCAACAACAAATTAATATTTGGGGAGGAACGAGCTTTCCGATGCTCGAAACGTTTTATCGTGGTGTCTTCGAGGCGTTTCCTCCCCCCGATGCGGTTTTTCACGCAATCCTTAATAGTAATAAAAATTCTTATCCATCAACGCCGCGCATACCGCGTGTCTAGGAATCGTGAAAGTCGATTTCGGGGAAAATCCGAGAATACCGAAGTTTACCAAGCGTCGGATCGCAGTGCAGCTTTCGGGAATAAAGTTGGCAACTGTTGAATAAAAACGATGATCAGGAGAGGATGGGGGTGGTAAATATTTTCGATGGTAAGTCTTCTCTACTATCGCCCCTGTATTTCGCTACTTTGATTGTAAACATGTCGATAAGGGAATGCGCATTCGCCGCGGTGCGTTCTTTACGAGTTCCAAACAGGAAGTAACGCAGCTGTCGAGTATTTTCAGAGCCAATACTGCAAATGCACACACAGTTTGCGGCGTATTGTACGACGGAGAAATTTAAGAACGTAGAAAAACAAGGGAAAGCTATTTAACATAAATAATAGAACAGGATACCGCAACCCAAGCGGTTAGGACACAGTAACAGGTCAACAAAGTTTACGGTTTTTAAATAACGATACGAAAAAAAGGAAACAGACGATTGATAGAAGGTTTTGTATTTTCTTTCACAATTATATGAACTATAACAAAAATACTTGTAATGTGTCACAAATAGGTTTTCTTACACAGGATTGCTACAAATTGATTCAATTGTAACAAAAATCCCAAAAATGCAATAAATTGTAATATATTCTATAGGGATTGACGATTAATTTTTTTAAATTTTCTCATTATTTTGCAAATGAATTATTGAACAATTTTTTGTCGAAATTCAATCTCCAAACACTGAGGGGGAAACCTCCTATAATCGCCTGAAATCCAGGTCCATTTTTCAAAATTTGTTCTGAGAAGACTATACACGGAATCTTTTTCGATCTATAATCAAAGAAGTAAAAACATATTTTTTTATGTAAAAATAATTCAGTAGTTCCAAATGGTGCAAATGTTTCGAGGCGGCCTCGGTATTGAAAGTCGTTTCACGGTGTGCAATCTGGGATCCATTATGTACTGTTTTGAAACCTAAAAACTAGATAGTTTTGTATTTGTAATAAGATTACATTATGGATGAACCTAAATTCGAAATAATATCACTAAATTTCACAATACTTATTGCACAATTAACGTGAAGTTTTTTTAGTAACAATCACAATAATCATTTAAAAAACTGATTATTGTTGTAGTTTTGCATATTTAAATGGGGATTGAGGTCCATCGACAAAGTAATTTTCTATTAGTATCTTCTATCGTAATCTATATTATAGCCTTGAAGTTTGAAAAAAAATTCCATTTATAGTCTCCTACAAAAAATTCTGAGAAATGGACCTGGATTTCACTCGATTATACCAGATTCCTCCCTTAAACATCTACCATTTTGTTAATCTTTACAAAACTTGAATTGTGGGATCGTCAATACCTAAAAAATATACTACAGTTTATTACAGTTTTAGGATTTTTGTTACAGCTGAACCTATTTGTCAGAATCTTGTACACCATTTGACCATCCAGAAGAAAAAATATTCCGAGTAAAGATGGCGTAAACCATAAAAAACCTATTTGTTAAATATTACAAGTACTTTTTTATAGTTTATATAATTGTACAAAAAAATACAGAATCTTATATCAATCGACTGTTCCTTTTTTTGTATCGTTTTTAAAAAACCATAAACTTTATTGATTTGTTACTGTGACTTAACCCTTTAAATTCATCTTGGAATGATAAAAAATGAACGGTAAATTGCTTCCGACTGCGCAGATTTTAATGCATTCCTCCATTCATTTTCCAACACTCCTCTCCATTAAAAGCTTCTAATTATATGATTCAGATTGGCATAAATTATAATTGAACGAATATGTGTAAATGGCTGCAAAGTTATTATTAATCAAAGTTACGCCACTAATTCGATCAATGAAGAAGGGTAAATACAATTCAGTGAAATTAATTTTAAAATGTTTCAGTGGATAAAATTTTTCGGACTATATTTTTGGTCCTGTCGATTGTCTGTCTGCGTATGGAACAATGCTACTTGCGCTCAATTTGGTCCGAATAAAAGCGCGCGCGTTCCTTGGAAATTTAAAACACCCCATAGATTGCAGAATAAGTATCCCGCGCCTTATGCATCGGGGCTATCGAGTTGAATGGATAATACGCGAGCCACAGTGAATACAAATGTTGCGATCGCATTCCGAACACGTTTTGAATGTGTAGCTGCTGCGTTCTCGGCGGAGTCTGTCCGATGATTAAGTGGAGTAGGTCGATATGATTGTCTGCCGCGGCGTTCGAATGAGTTTTTAATGACAACCTCCGATCCATTCTTTGTCGCCGCGTGGCGCGCGTGCTAATCAAGCGGAACAGCTCAATAACATTCACCCCCTCGATCTTCCTTAATCACGCCGACGAATGTATCGCGGGAAGTCCCGCGAGGCAAAACTATATCACCGGGGCAGACGTATCTCGAAGCCGGGAGGGTTGCCTGGAATAGATTAGCGATACCAACCGTGATAAGAGACCTCTAATATTCTATCCCCGACGTGGTTCATTTTTCAACCCCCCTCGTTCCGTGCCAGTTTTCCATCGAGCGCCGTCTACCCAATAAATCCGGAATCAATTCGCAGTCGGAAAACAATTTGTTTTAATTGGAATCGCGCATTAGTTTCCTCTCTGACCGGTGCCGCATTAATTCCCCTCAAAATGGAAGGCGCGCGCGCGCGCGCGCACGACCGCGGTTAATCCCACAATTGGCCAGAACGAATTACAGCGATCGTATGTCAGCGGCCATCTCCACGAGAGCCCGAAAAACAGAGGGAATAAAAAAACGAAGGATTATTTTATGAATAGTAACAGCCGGAGCGTGCAAGATTTCCCATGGAGCCTGAATATTTCACGTCTTACTTAACAGGAAAGCGACCAAGCTTTTTCCCTCGGTTCCTCGACCGCGACTCACCCCCTTGCCACCCCATAGCCACCCCATGCCACCCCTTTTCCGCGCGATTCATAAAGCAACGACCATTAGCTCTCACAATGCGCCACGCTATGACCGATACTGGCCGGGCGCCGTTCGCGTCTAGACGCGGCCAAATAGGTGATTAGAGCCCCTCGCAACCCCCTCGTTTGAGAATCGGCCGGCCAAGATGGCCACCGACCCCGAGCGTCCAACGTTACGCTCGCCTCACCCTCGACCGCTAATCCCTCGACCCGAATTTTTGCGAAGCAGCCCGCGGCCACCGGAAGATTACCTGCCCTAATCCCAATCCCGCGCGCCGGGGAAAAGAAGCTTCCGATGCGCCCTCGCGACCTCCGCCGTATAATTCTCGCCCTCGCGGAGGGTCGATTTACGCCCAGTACCTGATCCAGGGAGGAAGGAAATGGGTGGGGAAAACTGGGCAGAAAAAATAGAGCAAAAAGACTCGAAGAATGAAAAGTGCCGGGAGGGGTTGAAGGGGGTTGGAGGAGGGGATCGAACCCGGGGGAACATCGAATCGGAGGGGGTGAACGCTCTGGAAATTAGGTTGTTAAGATTTAATCGAACACAGAGGCATTTTAAGCGCGCGTCAGCCTCGGACGGCGCGGGGGCGTGGGTTGGGGGTGGGTCTAGTCGAGATTTAAATTACACGGACTTCCTTGAAACCTCGGTCGAAGTCGTCGCCAGCACGCTGTCCGGACGAGATAGCGGAGATCGTTAAGATTTCTGGCGGATTCCGTTCGCCGGGGAATTTCATTTGCGACTTCGCCCGGGTTCACCTTTGCCCGGCCGTCGTAATTTAATCGTCGATGCAATTGGCAGCGGAAGTGGGACCGCCTCCACCAACCCCTGTCCTCGCTTAAGAAAAGCTTGGCGAATTCATTACGAGGCGACGACGATTAAAGCAGCAGGACCGGGGCTATTTAGCAGAAACACAGCTCGCGCCACTGCCGAGGGGGATGAGGCAGTCGAACCTTTCCCCGATCCTCGCGAAGGGACCACCCCTTGAAAACGCTTTGAAACGGCCCCGGGGGAGTTCGATAGGACTCGAGTGTCCCCGGCTGGAAGATAAACTACGGGACAAATTAGCGAGATCGGGGTTCGCGTCGCTGGATTACCTCGGCGTCGCGGGAGACGTATATTTGGGGGTGGGGGGTGTTACACGTTAACTGTGCCGCGTTCAGGGGTGGGATTTCGGAAAAATTGGGGTGAAATGCGGAGGTTGCTCTTGCTCGGACAGGGCTTTTGTTATTTTTCGGGAATGTGTGCTTAAGGGGCGTGAAATCGGAGAGGGACGGTTAAATAGTCTCGGCGTATTTGTGGGGGTGCGGAGGGTGAAAGGGTTCAGGTGATTTTGAAATACTTACGCGGAGAGTAGGTTTTTTTACTGCCGGCGTAAAGTGGAGCTTTCGATAGGTTTTGTGTTATTAACCCTTGCAAATGCTAGTGATCAAATTGAAGCATTGGATGGAAAAAAAGTACATGATTAGTTCTTTAGAAATTGTAAATAAAAACAAAATATTTTTTAATCATTACCTCTGATTTCAGAACGTTTTAAAGACAATGTTACTACATTCTTAAAAAGAATTGAATGTAACGAAAACTTTGAAATCAATTTTCATAAAGCGGTATTTTGGCGTATTTTCCCTTTTTCCATCTAATGCCTCAATTGTTATTATCATT
The DNA here is from genome assembly GCA_030770465.2 of Perdita meconis. Taxonomy (NCBI): domain Eukaryota; kingdom Metazoa; phylum Arthropoda; class Insecta; order Hymenoptera; family Andrenidae; genus Perdita; species Perdita meconis. The sequence continues at coordinate 12,952,486 of JASKOS020000009.1, read as the reverse complement.
TATTATGTTACGTTATTAACAGCTGGAAGAATCATATGTATAATTCATGTGTTTAGCGGATATATACCTCGTGTAATAGTAAAGTATTTACTTCTTCTCTGTCCTTAATATATTTTTTATGTGCGCATTTAAGCTACATTTTTGTTATATAATAGCGACGCACGGTTTCTACAAAAAAATGTTATAAAACTGACTAACAACTCACAGTTACAATCACTTTTTGCTATCCATCAATTATTTTTACCATTTTTTGACAGTAAACTTGACATTTGAAAAACATAAACTTAACAAACTTGACAACCTAATATTAAACTGTGTATCAGAAAAAAACCCTGATTGATGGAAATAAATAAATGGATTTTTCCTTTAAGGAACTAGTATTTGATCAGGCAGTGTAATTATTTAAAATAATTTTTAAAGTAAAGATCGACTATTCAAAAATATAAGTATGGCATGTCAAAGCAGGTAGTATTGTCGATTTTCGTAAAAATAAATGTGAATGGTAACGCACTTGCAGAAGGTCCTTATTGAACGTTATGTCTTACTAATCGACTGATCGGCGTAAGAGAGTACCGAGACTACCGTCACTAATATAGTCGATCTATTTATGCTGTTGCAACTATTGACAGTTATTTTCATACATTTTTGTTATTAAATATTTTATTTACAATCTAGAGCAAGAATTTTAATAATATATACATATAATTTTTATTTAAAAATTAGTGATCAATTATTTAGTTCCAATTTTCTCTCGTGTAACTAGTTTTTTGATCACCTAAATAATAAATAGGATAGGACACAAAATTACAAAAAAAAGTATTAAATTTACATTATTATACTAAAAAATAAATTTATCTTTTATTACCACAAACTTCTTTTGTTTATTTTTAATTGGTTCAAGTGTTAGAATCAAGCGAAAATAGCAACTAAAAAGAAAATCTGTTATAGAAAGTACAGTGAATAAAATTTGAAAGAAGCTGTATAAAATATAAATTATAACAAATTATCAGAGGGTGCTACTAATGATAGATGTAATAACCTTTCTGGACTTTAGTGTAAAAATACAAAGAGAAGACTCATTAGAAGACTTGGTTTACAGACAATTTTAAGTTTTGAAGAGGAGGATTTACTGGAAATTTAAGTGCATTAAAATTTTGAGTATATTTTATGATTTTTATTTAACATTTATGCAAAAAGTACCCGATCAAAAATCAGTACAGTACATGATGAGAAATTAGTTCCTATTTATTTTGGATGATCAAAAACTAGTTTCCAATCACCTTATTATTCCATAGCTTTTAAATAATTCGATTATACTTATTTACAACTTTTTTATATCTTTTCTTGAAAACAAACCATAAATTTATCTTTTAATAACAAAAAACTCTGTGATTTAGGATTTTATCACGTTAAAAATAAATATTACGTCGTGAAAGTCCCTAAAATAATAAAAAAAAAAAAACTAGTTCCTTAACGGTATACATGAATTCAACATAAATATTTTAAATAAAATATTAAACCTTATTAGAGAAGAAAAAATGAAATGTTGTAAACCAGTGTATTTAACAATGCGGAAGGAATGAAATAGAGAAATCGGTATTGTAGTTTTTTAATCTGCTTTGCCTCTACGATACTCATTAGTAGAAATTTCCCTGATGTGAGTAATTAATTTTTCGAAAACAAAGAATAGTTGCTTCATTCTCCAAAATGTCTCTTCCCGTTCCCCCAAAAAGGTTGTAGTTGCACGAAAAACTGTGTGACACAATGTGCTTCGCTTGTTCAATTTTTTAGCGAACACCTTTAAAAACAGTCCAAACGTAATTTCTGATTCAATTCTGTTACCTCAATTGCGTCGCCTTTGTCACTATTTTATGTACACTCCCTTAGAACGTGTCCGACTGTAAAAAAGAAAGATCGAAACACGCACAGAGAGAACGACAAAATTTTTAAAAATTTCCGTTTTTCAAATCGATAGATAAACACCTTTCGTCTCTCTAAAAATACTCGACCGATTTGCTCGAACTGCTCTGTAAAACAGTCCCACGGATTAGCCACGTGTCGTTTTTCCGACAAAAAGAATTCTATATCAAAATTGAAGTTCGTCCCTCCGAAAGCCAGCGTATTCCACTAAAAAAAATTTTTAACCACCGATTTTTAGATATCTGTTCGTTGATTCTCTTGTTTCACTTGGAAACGTTTCGACAGCTTTCGGAAGAAGCATGACCATTCCAATAATAACTGCATCGCCATTTTTCAAAATTCCCTGACAAAATCCCCACGCCAAATGCTGCAATATTTTTGTTTCGCGAATCGTCGCGATAAACGCGAACTCGTTAAGAGAAATCCTCTGTCCAAGGACCTTTTCTCTTTACAGCGCGTTACGCAACCGGTTGAGGTAACCTCTGACCCTCGTTTATAAGTGTCGTGGCCCGTGTCACGCGGATAGACAGGCGTTTCGGGCTCGTAGTAACTAGCAAAAAACACAGTTCTTACGATCTTCATGAAAGCTAACGTGGCAGGATGATAAGGTGTTACATGACAAGTTGATAGCACTTAGATATGTGAAAAAATCAATTTCTTTTTTCAAATTCGGAAAGCTTTAGGTCTCTACAATTTTCCTCAAAATTTCATAGCGATATATCAAATATTAACAAACCTATGGAGCTTTGAGCAAAACGTGATCGCAAATTCGAACGCAACTGTTTAGTGCGCCACGTATAAGTAGCCGTTTGATTGGAATTTGTAATGATATCCTAACATATTCCAGAATTGGTGAGAAAACCAACAGAATAGAGAGAACATCATTGCGCTTAGAATTTACTTATCGTTTCGTAATACGAAAAACTGAGTGTTATCGAGATCGAAAATTGTGCATTAAACTAGAAGTGCTACAAACATCAAAAAATACCATTTAAAGAAGAAAAACGTCTAGAAAATCATTTCGAAGAGGAAGATGGTATAAACAGCGTACAGTAGAGTGTTTGTAAAGAAAATAAAAAGTGTAATGAGTTTCGATATTGCAGTAGATGAAACTGTTTCTTATGCCATTGTAAATTGTAAATTGTAAGCATTGTGGGAGTAATGTACAATTTAATTGCGACAAAGCACGATTTTCAAATGCAATGGACATCATTACCTTGCGTATCACTCGACAGATTTAATTCATATTTGTAGAAGATATTTTTGTGAGCATTATACTGCACCTGATATTTAAAAATGTTAAAAATTTGCTTTTAATTTTACAGTAATTAAGAAAAACGAAGGTTTTCTACCAAAATTCGATATTTCAACACCAAATGATGGGTATTTTTTAACGAAATGTAATACTAAAAATTTTGAGGACCTCAAACACTTCTAAGTTTCATATATTTTAAAGATCTATTTGACTTTTTGTTTTCAAATGCATCGTTTAACCTAGGGAATGTCCACCAGCTAATACTAAAAAAGAGCAGGATTCATGTCCAAACAAATATCTCCTTCAATTATTTGATTTTAATCAACGAGATATGGTCCCATTAGTGTACAGAAGTAACAACACTACATAGAGTTCAATACATATAGAATTAGATTTACATATAGTCACGTGACAGAGTATAGTTACAACATACATTTGTACACAAAAACTATGTTAAATTTGTTTCAATTCTAAAAAAGGTATTTGAATTTACATAATAAAAGTTATAGAATGTGAAAGATAATATTATATTTTTATTTATAAAAACAAATAAATTAGAGTAACAGGTTTCTACAATTAGGGTAAAAAATAAGAATATCTGATTGTAGATTATACACAGGCATACCATAAATACGATACAATAATTAATAATCAATCAAAAGATAAAATGGTGTAATAAAACGCAAATATTTAGTATGCTTCATATGTGTTACGGGAGACGTTAAGAACTTAAATGTGGAAGCTAAAATAACATAGATTGATAAAAAAAATTATAATACTGTGGATTTCACAGTTAATTAACATTTTTAATACATGTGAACGAACCTGTGAGTCATTTTACATTAATGCAAGAAAAGATTAGACAGAATATTCTTAAATGAATCGACAGAACCAGAGAAAATGTCTGATTCACAATAATTATTTAATCAGTAAATACCAAATTGAATTTACACAACGGTGGATGCAAAGATCAATTAATAATATTATTTCGTGAAAATGTAGAATAATATAATTAAAAGAAATATCTTTTAGAAAAATTTCCTTCCTGATCTTTTATGTCTTTTCCTGATCTCTAGATGGATATAGCTCCTTAATATCGTTTTTATTCCGCTTCAGTGACCCGAGAAAAATGACTTCGCAAATCCAACTGGAGATAGAGGCGGACAATTAAGCATTAAGGTTCGGTAACTAATTGCGCAGGACGGTCTATGTACAGCGAGGGGAAACGTAATACTCTAATTAGCATCCGCGATATATGGAGCCGCCCGCCGCTTCTTTAAGAGTATATCCTGCCACGATATTAATGGGAACTAAATCAGAGCGGAGAGGCTCAGGCGGCCCTCAATAAGTTCCTGCCTCCTTATCTCTCCGCGATCCTCGCGAACTTTTTATCTCAACGATCCAATCATCCCTCCACGAGCCTCGACTAATTTTACCACAGCACGCCCACGCTGATTATTTTCCCCCATCTTATGGCTGTTACACTTGCAGCATATTTCTCATCCCATACATTATTAATGAGTCAAAGAGATACCGTCGATAAAGGATTTCGAGTAGTATTATACACCGTCGTCAAGTGCAATGTAACTGACAATACGCTCGGATCCACTTTCATGAGTCCTTTTTAAAATGAGACCATTGAGAACTGAATCAAAGTTGAGACACTCCACCGAGATCCTACTTCTTATCCTCTCACATTTCTTCCGTGCCTCTTACTCACTTGAATCATCCCCGCGTTTCAGGTCGACCAATTTCACACTGTTTCACTTGTATCATTTCTACCTACTGTAACCAGACCATGTTGCTATTTTCTTGATTATGGTAAACTTGAGTTTCTGCTGTTGGTTACTTCTATCATACTTTTTCGAACCGCTTTTATATTTTGGAATTGCGGAATTTTTCGTGAAACAGAAAATATATAGTGCACTTTGGATTATTTTCAATTCGTTGGAATTTATTTGTTGGATAGAGGGAATATTTGTTCTGTGGTGAATATTTTTAGTGTCGGTTTTTGCAATTTAAACTAATTGTTTACAGTTTTGCGTTTGTATGTTGCACGAATTTTTTAAGTCAATGGATAGTTGAAAATGCTGGTCATCGATGAGTTTTAAAAGTTTTTAACAAATGTGTGGGTATTTTTTTTAGTTAAATCACTGTGAGAGAACGTCTAATATTCGTTTGTGTCTCTGACGTTTGTTGTTTATTGAAATTATTGAAACCAACTCGAGTTTAAAATACTGCTATTATTAGAAACAGCTTTAAAAATATGTTATTTATTGCACCTTTATGTGAAAAGAGTTCCTAAAATTTTGTTAATTGTTTAAGAGAAAAAGGAATTTTTTATGTGACATCTACTGATTTACTGGCAACCTGTAAAAGACTAATTAACGAGAAGCTAAAATAGTCTGAACAACGCTTTTTGCGAACCTTCGTCCTCGCAATCTCACTGCATGAAACTGGTAAGGTGTAAATTAAAGTTGGAATACTTTCTGCATACCCGTGAGAGAATCTACTCCTCACTTTTCAGTACTTTCTTCCGACTCTCTTCATTATGGTGCTGCTACCTCTTTTATATTTAAAGTTGAACTAATTTTACCAATTGCAATTCCTTTGCATATCAATTGTGGTGTGGTAGCAATTTTTTGTGAGCACGAATTTATAATATTTATATTTTCACAATTTTGCACAAAACACTTTCTACATATGCATGTATAAAAATTGGTGACATGTAGAGATGACAACTAATTTAAGTAAGTTTAAGCTCATTTTTTTAGATTGCAGAATTTAAGTTCAAAGAGATTTATGATAAAAAAAAGTTGCTATGAACCAGAGAATAAAAATGGTTTAAATTTACTTCGATCATCGTTATTTAATAAATAGAAATGCACCAGCAGAAATTAGTATACATGAAATTGATGTCATTTTCTTAGAATAGGATTTTGTTCCTAATTTACTCTATTTTAGTAGATAGATTTTATTTTTATGGATTTGAATATTCAACGTGTGAAAGCAGGTGTCAAGAAGGTACCCAGAGAAGCGAAATCCTTTGACCTTTTAAACCTTCAACGTGAAGTCTACTCAGTTGGAATTGTCCCGAAATCATCTTCACAATAGAACTGCACAAGTTTTGTTCCAGATTGGAAAATAACAGTTTCACAAAAAGAATACAAATCTCGTAGATCGTAAACTTGCACAATGTTAAAAAGTTAGCCTTATTCGATAATAAAACCTTTGTTCCATAAATGAATAGATTCAGTAGAGAAATTGAAAATATTGTTCTTTGAATACAATAGGATATAGGATATTAAAACTATTCACGAAGCTTTATTAAATAATATGCCAAATGAGACAAAATATTTTTATGGTCATTTGTTTGCCATCTACATACAGAAATTCATCACAAAAAGAGTGTGATCACAAAAACTTGCAAATTCTAATATATGAATACGTAACTCTAAAGTTACATACTGTCATAGATGATTAAAAAGTGTTGAAAAACTGTAATTCGTTTTTAAAATCACCTAGAAACTTCGTGTCCATCCTGCCACGTGATTTTAACACTGTGGCACAGAGGAGCTCGGAATAGCTAGCTAAAACTAAACTTCAAAGTGACGTTTCCTTATCAGAAATATCATGCATGAAATTTTCTACCTTTCTCCAAATAAATTGGCTGAAATTATGTTACAGAAATATGTTAATTTGAACAGTAGAATTCCAAGAAGAAACATCAAATACCTATTTTTAAAATTAACATCATCCAAGAAAATAGTATTTCATTTTCTTTACCTCTAATCAACAGACAAGGGACATCGAAACCGCTCAATCCTATTTTGATGCAATTTATGTGACAGTTAGTTCTCAGAAAAATATTTGACAAGTATTTTTTCTTATCAGCCATCTTCTATGTTGAAGGAGTAATAACAGTCCTCAAAATTGAGGTGTGAAAAAACGTTTTTTGAAATATTTTTAGAACTATTTAGCAGGTGTAGAAAGTCGTTTTTTTTAAATTCCGTGTTTTTGAACGGCGATTTCAGATATAGAGTCATTCGGGGTAAACGTGCGCAGTGGGTAAAAGTACGAAGTGCCGTTTTCTCTGAGGGGGGTGAGAGGACGGGGATGCCGGCTCGTCGGGATTGGGTGCGCGTGGGCCGCCATGTTGTGTCAACACCTGTTGAGCGGTGCGAGTCGCGTTTTGTGAATTACAAGTAAAAATTTAAAATTGACGTGTAATTTCGATTTTTTTCGTACCAGGGAAAAGTTTGTGGAAGTATTATTTATGTATTCTTAGAGGTAAGTTGTTTTTGTTGATTTTATATAGTTATTTAACGATTTTTTCCAGAATAACATTTTAACCTAACTTTATTGGAATTCGAACTAGTACGAATTGTTTTGGTTACCGGTCAAATGGAGTAAAAGGACGGGGGTAATAGTACGCATTGGTATTTAGGTTTCTGTCTACTTGTTTTTGAATTCTTAATATTTGGAGTAAAAACATATCTGCTCTGATAAAGGCTTGAGCATAATTTCGTTTTGTTGAACCTATGAAAAATTATAATTTCATGATAGTTTCCTAAATTTGAAGTCCCTAATTGCCATTGTTTTTGTCATATTTAGCTTCATTTATTAAAAATAAAATGAAAATATGTTCCATCTGTATATTATTTGTTCATTTTCTTTTACTACACCTGAATGCATACTTTTACTCTACATGCGAACTTTTACCCACACGACTGCGTATTTTTACCCCGCATGTCGGGGTAAAGGTACGCAGTCTGACTAAGTCCATTTTTTGCTTAAAAAAAAAAACTGTTTGGCCTATCGTCAAATACTCGTTACATTTTATGAGTCTATTAAATATGCTACCGATAGCGCAAAAAAGTGTTCCTAATATCATGGTAGTTTCGGCTCAGTGAAGCAAAAACAGCAAAAGTGCGTCCGTTTACCCCGAATGACCCTACACTCAATTTAAAGAGAAAGCCATTTGTTTAAATAATATAATTAAAAAACGTAATATTTTTAATAAATTTTTGGTTGCATGTCAATTCACATTTTTGTAAATTTATATACTCAAGGTATAGACTAAAATAGAGGACACGTGTTTCGGGAAATTTTGTTTTTTATTGTATGAAAAAAATTATGAGCTTGATGTATTTATAACGTTAATTACATCTCTTCCAAAACTTTTATATACAAACAATATATATTAGTGATAAATTGAATAAATGTAAAGTACTAGCATGTATTTCATATATTTTACAACATTGACCATTTCTTCTTTTTTAATACATTTAATTCATACTTAGCTTTAAATAGTCGACTACTAGTGTTTTCACCCTATACGTATAAATGTACATGATGAGGGATTGAAATTTTACCAAAAAATTATCTGAAAATTATGTTCCTTAATGCTATTATCACTACTCCTTCAAACTTTGTATTTAATCGAATTCGACGCTTAAATATACGTAATGACTCTGAATCTCCTAGTTTCAGAGATATTCCAAACAACGCATTTTCATCCCTCAACTTTTGGGGCTGTTATCACCCCTTCAGCTTGGAAGATAACAGATAAGAAAAAATACGTGTCAAGTATTTTTCTGAGAACGAGCTGTCATACGTATACCTTGCATCAAAATCGGAGTGTGCGGATTCGATATGTTCCCTTGTTAGTATACATACAAGCGTACAGACTTACTTTGATATTTTGTGAGAGAAAATGTGCATTAACATTTTCTTACTAAGGTTATCACATCTCTTGTTTAAATCACTTTATGTATTATACTTCTGATATAAATTATCTATCAGCAATTACCGTTAAGAAACTAGTTTTTGATCAGTTCGTGAAATAAATCGTTCTTTTAAGTTTAGGTCAACAAGTAATTATTTAAAATAATTTCTGAAGTAAAGATTGACTATTCAAAAATATAAGTATGGCATGTCAAAGCAGGTAGTATTGTACGTTTTCGTGAAAATAAATGTGAAAGGTAACACACTTACAGGAAGTCCTTATTGAACGCCGTGTCTTACTGATCGGCGTAAGAGAGTACCTTCAATAAAACAGTCGACCTGTTTATGCTGTTCCAACTATTGAAGGCTATTTTCCTACACTTTGCTTATTAAATAGTTTATTTACAATATAGAACAAGAATTTTTAATAATATACATGTATATATAATTTTTACCTAAAAATTAGTGAACAATTATTTAGTTCCAATTTTCTCTCGTGTAACTAGTTTTTTGATCACCTAAATACTGAATAGGTTAGGACATAAAATTACAAAGAAAAGTATTAAATTTACATTATTAAACCAAAAAATAAGTTTATCTTTTATTACCACAAGCTTCTTTTGTTTATTTCTGGTTCTTTTTAATTGGTATTTGCATTTTGCAATGCATTTTAGATGACCTAAAATGAGTTCCTCGCCCGATCAAAAATTAGTTCCTATGTATTTTAGATAATCAAAAACTAGTTCCCAATCACCTTATTATTCTATAGCTTGTAAATAATTCAATTATACTTATTTACAACTTTTTAAAATCTTTTTTGGAAACAAAACATAAATTTATCTTGTAATAATAAAAAAAACTCTATAGTTTACAATTTTATCAAGTTAAAAAAATATATTATGTCGGAAAGGTCCTTAAAATGATCAAAAACTAGTTCCTTAACGGTATATCAAATCTACATGATAGGGTTGCCGCGATTGTGTTGACTAAAGCATAGTATTTGTGATTTTCTTGATAATTGCACGCTACAGTATAATATGATATATTGGTATGTATGTTATAGAATGTCACACTAAATTTATCGAGATTTTGATTTCGTTCACAGGCGATTAGTCTAAAAATTCAGAAAGTAATATGGGATATTAAAAATACGTATAATATTGTATATAAATAACACATGCAACATACATCTGCATATGCACTTAAAAAAATATTTGCAAAGCATATGAAACATTCGAAATATGCAAAATAAAAAACGCAAATTTCTATATATGTTTCGCTCCTCTCTCTGTATTCCACAGAAACATGCATTTGCGTAAACATCCACAGTCTAATGATAGTATAATTTAGGAGAACCCCATCGTCACCAAAGACTTAATATCAATTCCAGATAAACATCACTTTTTCAAGCATAAACATCACAGAAAGAATAGTTGCAAGAATCATTTTTACTTCCCAGGATTTTAGTATCAAATCCACGAAAACTATTTCTCTACTTTCCTCTCGAATTCCATTTCCGTTTCCTGTATACAATACAAGCACCGACAAGCGTAAACTAATATCCCCCAATCAACTCTAAATCGCCTGGAAATCAAATCTCAAGGCAAGAGAGTTAATGGATCCGACAATCCCAAAACATTACAAGAATTAAAGAAAAACACCATCCCCTAATCAGATCACATCCCCATTCCCCAACACTTATCCCGAACCCTCCGCCCCGACACTCAAACCACCTTCACACCCCAAACACCTTCGCGCCGCCTTCCCAGCCCCCAGTTTCCGCACACCAACTTCACCACACTCTATCCGAAAATCCATCGACTTCTCTCCGCTCCGTCCGCAATTTCCACCGCCTTCCCTATATCTCTCCCGTCCACGCGCGAATCGTAACCGGCGATTCGCCGGTCCGTCGTTACGATAAATCTCTTCGGCGGTGTTTTGTTAGCGCGAACAACAGACGCGAACTTGAATTCGGAAGCAATTAAACCTGTGCCGGGCTACGACGCTCCAACCCCAACCCCCTTATCTGAATAGAATATTCTTTTCGACAAGAGCAACGTCGCCGAGACGACTCACTCTCCCGGCGAGGGTGATTGCCAGCGTTGCGTAAGAACCGGGCACCGGCTGCCGCTGAATAAATCGGGTCGCCGTCGGGAGAATCACCACCCTTCCGGGAGATTTACCCCGTGGCCGTGCGAAAGGGAGGATTCGCGTTTGGAGTGACGGGGCATTCATCGCGGGCCACTTGGCATGCGGAAAATGACAATCGTCGGCTCGTTAAGGCGGGCCGAGGTCGCGGGTGCACGAAAAAAGCGGCAGAGAGAAACAACGGGGGCTGAAAAAGGGTGGGCAGAGTGGAAGAAACGGGGAGGTGGACAATCGGGGACTGTAGAAAAGGGGAGAACCGCGAGCCACGTCGCCACGCGTTGAACTCGATTCACGGACTCGCTGTTTGTACCTTTTCCGCGAGCTTTTCCACCCCCCGGATTCGCAGGATTTAACAAACACAGTGCGTGGGAGTGGCGAGAAGCCGAGGGAAGACTTGGATCCAGAGAAAAGATCGAGAATTCCGCGAGGATCCCAACAGCGAGGAAATCCACCCTCGGATACGTAAAATCGAGGATGCGGTTCGATTGCTCCGAGGGAGATACGGTTTTTCCGCGGCGAGTTTCCTTGGTCGGACGACGAGCCGGAAGGAAGAGGGACAAAACGAGGAGTCGCGGGGCCGGGCGCGGGGGAGAAGAAAAAAATTCAATAAAGCGGGGATGAAACGAGCCGACGGAAAGTGGTGGACGGACGAGCGCTCGGGATTCGGGCGAAGTGGAGCGGGAAGTAGGAGCTGCTCGTTCGAGCGGCATTAATGCAATTATCCATTGACACAATTATTCGTCAAGTTCATTAAATTTCTATTATGGAAACCCCTGTTCATTTTACGAGCCGCGACACTTCGGCGTCGCCTCTCCGTCTGGCCGCGAGGGTTCAACGCTCCGATGGATTGAAGAATCCTCTCGATTCCGTGCCTCTGACTCATCGCCGACGTCCACCCCCTCCGCGGCTTTCTCCCCTTAGCTTCGCGATTTCTTCGCGGTCTGCAACGGCACTTCTCCGCGATCGAAACAATCGATGCGATCGAATAAACAGACGCGAGGAAAACATTTTACCCCCCCCACCCGATCCGACGTGACTTTTCGCCCCCTTCCTCCCCATTATCCCTCGCCGGCGCGTGTTTACCGTTGCATTTTCTTCTCCCCATCTTCCTCCCTCCAAACAGAGGGGTCGGTCGATAGCAGTCGGCCACGTGAAATCGCGAAACTCGACCTCGTCGGTTCATTTTTAATTGAACGGCTAATCCACCCTTCCTCTCCCCCAGAAACTCGATCCCACGATTTCGCCGGGGGCCTCGGTTCCGACGGGATACGCGATCCGCTCGGTTCTCCCCGGCTGAAAAATGCAAACCGTCGCAACGCGAAAAGCCCGTCGGAGAGCGACCCCGTCGACGGGATTGGCGAGAGCTCTGGCCCGATTCCGCGCACGGGGGAAATTAAGCCAGAGTCCCCTCAAAGAGCCGCCGCTAAACGAGCCGGCGCTGCGCGGAATGGTACTTAAAATTCATGCACCTCTGATCCCGTACGTCGTCGCGTTCACCCTCCGCGGCGATCCGCTCGTCGACGGGGGTCGAAGGACCGCGAGACGCACGACGGACTGATTGGAAGTTCCATCAGCGAGGATTGATACCGGACCCTCGGAGTGTCGGATCACGTTTTGGAAAAACATCCCGGATGTCGCAAGCTTATTGTACTTTCAAGACACTGGAGGTTTGTATGAGCAGGTAATTGTCATCGAAGTCGCCGGAGGATCGAGGGATTGCGAAATCCCTGAGAGGACGCACAGGCGTGAACAGCGAAGCAGGCGAGGGTCAACAAGCTGGACGCCGCGTCGCGTCGGTGATGTCGCGTGGTCGGCGCGTTCGATCGAGAGGCAATGGCCCGGCACTCACCGAGGACGTGGAGGAGCAGCAGGATTGTCCGTTCCATCGAGGATCCTCGCGGGTGGCACACGGTGTTACTGTCGACGGTCGTCTGGATGCGTGTCGTAGCGCGGCCGGCGCGACGCGTCCCTTCGCATGTCGCCCTTCGCGAACCGCCCTTGCCCCCGCTCGCCGCGTGTCCACGTTGCCGTTTCGCACCCCCGACGACGTCCCCCTTACATAATAGCGACGTCGCGCGGCCGACGACGGAGCTCGTTTGGCGCGGTGACGGTTCCCCGATGCGATGTGCGCGCGGTCTGCGGACCCCGGCTCGTCTGACGGTGCTCCCTCGCTGTCGGCGTCTCGCGCAGAATCAATTTCCTCGCCGCCAGGCGGGGAGCGGGGGCGCGGTGTGCGCGAGCGCGCTGCCACGCGACGCGCAGTCGCAGCTCTCACCCTCGTCCTTTCCTCCTCACGCCGATGCTCCTGTCTTTCTCGTCACCGACGGCGCGGGGAGGATCGCTCGCGTGTGCCGGTAAGCCGGAGACTGTGTCAGTGAAATCTGGCCCACCGATAGATTCCAAGCAACCCCGAGCCGATAGGCCAACCACCCCCCACCACTCCGACTCTACCCCCTGCCGTGTATTCACAGGACGAACGCAACCCCCGATCCCCTTTCTACCACGCCTGTCTTTCAATCCTTGTACGCGGCGAACACGCTCGACTCCGCCGCGCTTCCTTCTTCCCGACACGGATGCATCCTTGCCCTTTGTGCCCGGACCCTATTGTTCCATCCTACCCTACCACCCGACGAACACCGACACTTCGCGACTCCTTTTGCACCGATCGTCCCGCGATACCGAGACACCGGGGACGTCCGGACGTCGCCGGGGAATCCGGTCCGGTCGGGGCTTGTAAGCCTGCACCGCGAACTCGTGATTAATTCCCGGCGGGATTGTTTTGATGCCTCTGCCGGGGACTCGCCGCGGGCTTTCCGACAGTCCGATGGCGGTCGCGATATCCCTTGCTGGATGAACAACGCGAATTATTTCGGGAGTCGGGATTGCAGCTCTCGTTGGCTCGGGTTAAGTAACTGTGAAGGATGCTTATCCTTGCTACGGCGAGTGCGAGGATTGGGGTTATTGATTTTGATGGGGGAATTTTTTGGGCAGATTTAAGTAATTAGTTGTGCGATATGTCAGACTGGGCAGTTATTAAGATATGGATATTTTATAATTACAGTCTAAAAGTTTGGGATTACGGTACAATCTTAACCCTTAAGTGCTATACTATACAGTATTAATTATGTAACAGCATTATAACAGGGTAACTGTGAGGTTTTCATAAAAGTGGGTTCGTATATGAATTGTTCACAATGCTTTTTCTTATTAATAATAACAAGGTTTCCGCAGAATATTATATTAAAGATAAGAAATTAAGTTAATACAGCAGCGTGACCCCAGTATATCACTTATGAGTTAATTAACCGGCTCCCAGTAATTTCTTGTTTCCATTATTCTAAGTTCTGATTATTTAGGTACTTGTAATAGAGAATACGGTAAAATTCCGAATCAAACTTGAACTTTGATTCAATGATGGTATATTAACAATAAACAAATTTTATATTGACGAAATGCTTTGGTCTTGACATTGCTATTGAGTCGGTTATTCGAGATTCTACTGTACTTAATGAATATAGAAGATAAGGACATTTTCAGTTGAGAACATAGGATATGAATAATTGGAACTATAAATAATTATACCTAGTATTTTTCATTTTTCTGTAGCTTCAAGAGATGGAAAATAAAGAAATCAGAATTAAGGATGCTCTCTTTTATGTAGAATTTTATTTTTAAATACTCTCACAAGTTTTTTCAGATAATCCAATATATTCAATGATCAAGGTTTCCCATTTTGATTATGGAGGGTTCAATTACGATAGCAGGTATTCGAAGGGATTATCCGGAAAACAGCACATTTTTATCTGTATTACTTCACGAACAATTTAAATTTTGGTTTATAGAAACATGAAAGGATCATGAAACTAAAACAATTCAAGATTCGAACCACTTTGTATATTGAAGGAAACGAGAATTTTTTCATTTCTATAAACTAATGGTAGAAACTAATTATATTGAATGTGGAGCTAGAGATTTAAAATCTCTAAAATTTAGAGGTGATTTCAAATTCTTGACTGGTAGTGTATAAGCATTTTTATCTACTTTTCTTATGTACAAAAATTTATGTTAATCCTGGAGCTTCCCCCTCGAAAATCCTGTTAAGAATTTTTATTTTCACTTCTTTATTATGAGACAGTGAATTTTTATGTAAATTTTATTTTAAGGACATAGAAAAAGTAGTGAAACTTGAATAAGAATGTGTCTTTCTAATTATGCATTATAAAATGTATTTTATTGTTTATATTTTATCTTATTTAATTTTTAAACGTTCCAAACATTTAAAATTGCTATAAACGCGTAAACGTTTAGTTAGTATAAATACAAACAACGAAATTTTTATGTGACTTCATCTATAGCCAAGAAACACATGAATTAGTGATACTTAATTTAGATTTTTTTTCTTCAATCTAGAAAAATTATTTTAAAGAAAAGGTAAAGTTGGATCAAAAAAGAATTATAAAGCACAGATTCAACGTATAAAAAATATTTCAAAAGTTATTATTACATCTAATTAATTTATTTCAATTACGTCTTGAAATTAGTGAAATCTGTATGAATCGATTTCTTATACCTTAAAATATATAATTTGTCTCACTGAATAAGTATATAAATGTACATTTTTAATGCCTTTTATACATACATAAATAAACATTTTTTAACGTATAAAGAATAACATATAAAAATTATCATTTTTCCAGTATATTTTTTTATCAATTTATACATATAAATTAAACATTTGTATTTTTTATACATTGTACAAATGTATAAATATACATTCGATATATTTGTACAAATATAGAAATGTATATATCTTTCACACCTCTATACATTTTTCTTACACATTTATACAGAGTATTAACAATATTTCAGTACATCATTGATGAACATTATATACATCTTTAAAAAATATTGCATACACGTACATCAAACTGTAAGAAACATATTGATATACACTACAATCATTCAAAATTACAACTAACCTAAACCAATAAAATACAACAGCAAAACAGATTGTTTTTGCGAGAAAAGAGAAAGAAGCTTTCGCAGATTCAATTCTCGCGTTAAACGAGAGACGCTTCTCGTAAATTTGTAAGCATTAACAAATATCAGGGATATATTTATTTTATCTCTGCCACGTGAACGGATTGTGGGGGTGAACACCCCTCTGTGCCGGGGAGGTTATAGAATTAATCTGAAATCGGTTGCCAAAAAAGTGCTTGACAGAAAATTATATTGGTGGGGCGAAAAGATTCGATTTTGCAATATTTTAAAGGGAGTAGAATCGCAGCTACTCACCGCTGTCGGCGGTATATTTTACCCCCGGTGGAGGAAAAATTTTGTGAAACGCTTTTCAGACACGGTACTTCTCCCCTATATTATATCACTCTTCGCTGTAGAGACGAAATCATCAAAATCTGGATGAATATTTACTGTGCGAGTGGAAATTCATGGTCGTAAATAAACTTCACCGAGTTCGGGAATTCATGGGAACCGGCAAAATATTTCCACCTCATGCATTCATACCGAAAAACATTTTTTGTGCTTAATGCGCTTGAAAACTGCAAAATGGACTGAAAGAAATAAAAATGGTATAAAAAATTTGCGAAAAATTGTTGGAATAACATCGAGAAGAAAGGTGAGTTTTAAAAACCGATTAAACAAATATTTATTTGATGTGATTATTTTAGTAAATTTTTTTTCGCCGAAGTATTATATCGAAATAAAAATCGTTCGCCCTCCCAAATGACTCAGAAAAAAGTCTATTTACGCATTCAAATAAAATTCTACGTCCACCTCTGCGCTAGAATTTCAAATTTTCCCAATTTTTATAACCGCCAGGATATCCCTAGGATTTTGTAATCAAAATTTAAACGAGATTATCGTCCGGAATATTCGCGCTCTCCGGATTTCCTTTTCGCAATCACCGGCGATAATATTTTTAACAAAATCTTGTTGCGCGGACACCTGTTGGCCCCGTTGTGGCATACTTCACAGAAGGATAATAGGGTTTATTAATGGGTCGCAGGTGATTCGACGTTGAATTATTCTACGAGGAATGCCGGGTATCCTTTTGCGTCGCTCCGCGAACTTCAAAGTGCGGTATTAAACTTCAGACGCGACGAAGAATATTCAGCACCGTGAAAAATTTCATCTGACAGCACGCGCGATGCTCACCCACGAACATCCAAAGTGATTTAAAAGGAAAACCCATGAATTTTCTTACAGCAACACTGACGAATCTGAATTTTCTTATAGCAACACTGACGAATCTGAATTTTCTTTTAGACAATAGTGATCGTAGAGTGATCGTAGATCGAAGTTCAAAAGATTTTAATCCATCATTACGCTACACTTGTCCAATTCGAATTAAATTTACACAATCCCGTTATCCCGTAACGTCCCATCATTATTGTTATTTCCTTACACAAGCATATCGTATAATCGTATTATCAACTCCCACCGACACGAACGTCTACCGTTTCCGCGTCAAAGTAGTTGTAAACTGACATAGCAACTAGCAAAGTTACAGGATAGGTTCACTAAATCGATTCAATTGGAACTGATAACGTCGAGCAGTTCGTAGCATCGAACAGTGACGCGAATATTGCGGACAAATCGCTATCGTGTACTCGCACGTGGCCGCCATTCACGGAATAAATTAAACTATCCCCCCGCGAGCACAACAATGAAACCGACCCGCACGCATCCACCGCGGAGAGCTACTTGTCCCGAAACTCGTTGACCTCTTTTTCGGGTCACCTTGTGTACCGTCGCCCGAAGCACGGCAACCGCAAGCACCGGTTGCCACGGCGTGACGTTTTGCAATAATAATCCCCAATAGGACGGAAAATTCGCCGCGTCTGTGATTCACGCGCGACGACGTGCCCACCCTCGCCGCGCGATTTTCCGCGCGCGTTACACATTTCTCGATAACACCCTCAACCCCCGGGAGAGAGTATGGATAAGGGGTAAGGACTCCGTAAATGCGGGACCGACTTCTTGATTTCAATCTCTCCGCGCGGCTTTTATTTCGAAGCGGCGCGGCGGCCGGAGAGTCTGTCATTTTGTACGTCGGCGATTCACGACAATGGGCGTCTCGAAGTCATTACACAATACGTAATGGGATTCGTATTACTTCCGCGACAACCGATAAATACCACCCCCGCGCTTGGGAATAAGTTTGAGAGCACGCCTTCCATTTTCTGAATTTATATTCATCAAACAGCTTCGCGAGGCTATGATTACGAGGAATTTTAGGTGGGAGGGTCTGTCTCCGATTTTTTTGTGGTTTCGTATGCAGTACCGTTAAGGAACTAGTTTTTGATCACTTCGTGAAATAAATCGTTCTTCTAAATTTATCTCAACAAATAATTATTTAGAATAATTTCTAAAGTAAAGATTGACTATTTAAAAATATAAGGGTGGCATGTCAAAGCAGGTAATATTGTGCGTTTTCCTGAAAATAAATGTGAAAGGCAGCAGAATTGCAGAAACCTTATTGAATGCCATGTCTTACTGATCGGCGTAAGAGAGTACCGAGAATACCTTCAATAATACAGTTGACCTGTTTATGCTGTTGCAAATACTGAAGGTCATTTTCATACTTTTTGCTTATTAATTATTTACAATGTAGAGCAAGAATTATAATAATATATATGTATATACTTTTTATTTAGAAATTTGTGATCAATTATTTAGTTCCAATGTTCTCTCCTGTAACTATTTTTTTGATCACCTAAATAATAAATAGGTTAGGACACAAAATTACAAAAAAAGAGAGTATTAAACTTGCATTGTTATATTAAGAAATAAGTTCATTTTGGATTACTGCAAGCTTCTTTTGTTTAGTTTTGTTTCTTTTTAATTGGTACAAGTGTTAGAGTGAAGCGAAAAATAGTGACTAAAAAGATGATCTGTTACCAAAGTACAGTGAATAAAATTTGAAAGAAGCTGTATAAAATATAAATTACAATAAATTATCAGAGGGTACTGCTAATGATAGATGTACTAAACTTCCTCGACTTTAGTGCAAAAATACAAGGAGGAGACTCATTAGAAGACTTGGTTTATAGACAATTTTAAGTTTTGATGAGGAGGATTGACTGAGAATTTTGAGTATATTTTATGATTTTTATTTAACATTTATGCAAAAAATACCCGATCAAAAATCAGTGCAGTACATGTTGAGAAATTAGTTCTAATGCATTTTAGATGATCAAAAATTACTTCCTCAACGGTAGTGACCAAAGAAATTGCAGCAACTCAAAAATATTAATATTTTGTGAGGTCATTCATGTGTAATTTAATTGACTGAATATATAATACAATTCTGTTAAAATATAGTGTCTCACAGGTTCGTTCACATGTATCCAAATATAAATGTTAATTGATTGTGAAATCCACAGAATTTATGCCATTCTATCTTCCACGTTTAATAGTTGCCCAGACTCCATAACTTTTATTGTGCGAAGGTGAATATCTTTTTTGAAATTACAATATATTTAACATGGTCTTTGTGAACAAATTTGTGAGTCTCTGTAGATTATGATAAACTATTCAGAGGTCATATTGTAATATACGTCGATAATAATCGACAACGTGTATTGTCAAGGAGTGGTGCAATTTTATTGGCCACTACTGTATGTTGTAATATTTTCATTTATATCTACCATATTTTATATTTATTTATGTCTTTTATATTTTATTTTATATCTACGCAAATTTAATTTACAGGGGTGAGACATTCGCCCTCAAAGATTTAACTTGTAATAATGCAAGAATAATCTGAAATTTTTATCGAAATATTGCATTTCTTAGTTTTAATGAGTAAAAAATACTTTTCCTAGTGAAAAACTTGAAGTGCTATTTTAATTTTTTAGTAGTGTTCCCATTTTAAGAATAATTCCCCCACCCCGTTGAATTTTTCTCACAGAATAAAAAATGTATAATTTACATGTATTGAAAAAATGATATATTGTAAAGTGAAAAAAAATTACACCATACTGATTTTCTGTATGGTTATAAACTATATGTTTTTAATGGGAAGGGCGAACCATACCTTCAAGTATTTTACCCTTGCACTGTTTTAAATGTAAAAACGGTATTTCAATACTTGAATACCTTCTCAATAAAACTTCTTCTTGTCTCTTCAAAATTTTCCCAAGGGGCTAAATTACCCCTAAATCCTAGCAATAATACAAATTATTGTTCACTAAAAGTATGTTAAATCTGTTTAAATTCTAAATACGGTATTTATCTTTGCACAATTAAAGTCATGGAAATCGAAAGGCAATTAACTATAGAAATTGGAACAACATAAAATGAAAGAAAAAACATAATACAGCGGATTTCACAGTCAATTAATATTTGCAATATATGTGAACGAATCAGTGAATCCCTATACATAAACATACCCAAGATATTGGAGAACACTTCCTCAGCGTTCTTTATTAAAAAAAATTAATACAGAGGAAAAAGGTAGGGAATCTCCTACGCATGCAAGGTGGTTTTTCCAGAAGAATTCAAATTATTCAAAGTACTAGGACTCTGGAGGCTCTCCAACATATAAAACAGGAAAAAGTAACGAATCACCCCTCGATGCGGCTAAACTTCTTCTAACCCAGGATTTTAGCAACAAATTCCTCCTCCGCGCGCGAAATGCGCGGTCAACGCGCGGAGATCACACAAATCGTTTGCTATTTATTAAAGGGACACCTCCGAAACGTCTCCCCCATAAAATTTACGCGAGCCGCGTGCGACGCTCCGCTCGCCGGTCCGCGGTATCGCGCTCTTTTTTCGCTTCATTATTTAGAAGATAATCCGGATCGCTGTCCGGCTAGTCCAAGACAACGCAAGACCCAACGAGTAACGAGAGTCGACGTAGGAAAAAATTTCGAGCCGAGCTCCGAAAAACACCGACTCATCCAGCCCCAATTGCTACCCTTCCAAAGCAAGGATTTCAAAATAGAAGGCGCTGCAGGTACCGCGAAGGGATCGACGAACCGGCATTTCTGAATTGAAAAGGGTTATCGATCGCGTTCCGGGTCAACGTATCGAAACAAACCACCAAGGGAGTTCTTCGATAAACGTGCAAAGCTTAATACAATTCCACCTCCGGTGCGTCGATCTCCGTGAATCCTCACTGTGTGCGTGAACTTCAACCCTCGAGGAAGCTTGCTGAATGGCGCTGAAGGAAGGGGAACGATCTTATTGATGCCTCAATTCCCTTCGTCGTCGCGATACCGACCCCAATTGAAGAGCGAAATTATTTCCGCGGAATCACCTTACGCTCCCCCGCGAACCGACTTTATCTACCCCCCATCTCACCCTCTCGCAGAGACCGCGGCTTCTTCCGCCGCACCTGTTTATCAGCTGTACCGCCGACACGAACATTCCACAGAAACCAATACCGTGGAAATGGGCCTCGCGTGCACGCGCTGAAATCTGGCCTACCGATAGATTCCAGCAACCCTTGGATGGCGACGGGAACAACCCTCGTCCTCGAGACTACGCAGTGGCTCGCAGTCGAAACATGCGGAGGGGTTGTTTTCTGTGCCGCGCGCAGTGCGAAATTTTAGCGATCTGGCAAAATTAGCAGAGGGTGAGGACAGAAGTAACAGTTTTTATTTTTGATCTTGCTGCTGATTAACTTTTCAAGATATAGAAATTGGAATTACGGCATTATGAAAGCACGTTTATTGGTCTATCATTCGATTTCAGGTTGAACCTTACATCGGATCCCCACATTGGGCACTCATATATGTACACAGTGACCCACAAATTTGTTCGCGAAGAGTATGTTGGCTTTAGAACATTAGGCAATTCAAATCATGGAAACTGAACAAAAATTAAATAGGATAAAGGACCAATTTACTGCCATGAGCCCAATTAGTGTCACTTGGTGCTGTTTTATTTAAAATAGCAAATAAATATTGTGAAGTCAAAGTCAACGAAAATGTAGTGTGTAATTTAAACTGTAATTCATATGATAGGAAAAGCAACATTCAATTTTCTTTTTACATTAATTCTTATAAAACTGTGAGAATTTTCGGGTTGATTGAAAGAGTGAAAAAACGGGAAAATAAGATAGTAAAAAGTACTAAAGAAATGGTTGTAATTATGATATTTGTACTAGTAACGTAACAAAATATAATGTTTTAGATAATATAAAGGTCGCAGAAAATGATGTCGATCATAATTCAGCGATTTATTAAGGTTTTTAATTTAATATTTGGGCGACAGTGAATGGTACAAGCGTTTCAATCCCTGTTTTAATTACTGTCACGGTAACATAATTTATTCCAGTTCTACGAACTTCTCCACAAATAAGTACCTATATAAGTATATATTTTTCTTGAGTATTCGTATACCATATGCTTTTATTAAAGAGAAAAGTAATTTTTAAAGAAAATGACAGAATGTAGTTAGTACAGTAATTGGGATGTCAGTAATTCGATCGACTACGTTTTATGGGTGACAGTAATAGTGTCCGAAATATATTTTTGAAACTAATGAATTTCTTAACAAAATTAGAGGTTCAGAGAATCACAAAAAATTTGTTCTTTATTTAAATATGTTAAATAATAATAAATACATACAGAAATTTATGTGTTTAATCAATTAATACTAAAAATATGAAATAATGTCAGGTTTATTTCTTAGAGTGTCAGTTATTGGACCGTTTACCCTATGGAAATTGGAACAACATAGAGTGAAAGAAAAAATATAACACTGCTGATTTCACAGTCAATCAATATTTGCACATACATACTAGTATAACGCAATCGAAGAGAATCTGAAGCACATAGTACCCGCTCATATGAATAAGCGAAGAAAATTCCAGCTTTAAATCCCATTTATAAACCATTATAGAAAATTTTTTAGAATAATGCTTATATTTTTTATTGGAGTGAATATTGTACTACTGATTTACAGTCATTACTATTTGATAAATCTGGAACATTGTCGAAATTGACTTTCATTCTACTAGAGCGTTGAAATTTCGCACTACGCCGCGGGGAGAAATTTGAAATTTTACGAATGCGGGCGGACTGAATTTTGCGGGTTTTATTGGGGTTGGAACTGCTTGGGGGCGGTTCGTCGATTCGCGATACGCGGGACTTAATATTTGCTGATTTCTGATTGTGAATGTTATTAAATTATTGTGCATTTTGTGTTAGGGGAGGTTGTTCGTGAAATGAAGTTCGTATTCTGAGTTTTTCGGGTTATGGTTTTTTTATTTGGGGGGTTAGTAATTTGGGAAAGTATGTAGTAGAATGCATAATAATTGGAGAGCGGATTTTTATGCAAATTCATATTTTTAATGGTGCTGAAAAAACAATTAAACTTAAATACAAATAATATCATCTTCTAAATAGTGTAAAACATATTTTACTTTTGATTATTTATTGTATTTTTATTTCTATGTTTATTGTAGATATTTTTCGCATACTTAAAATGTCCATAAATTATAAACATCGAATATTTAATAACAATGTTTTCATGTTGGAAGCTTTTATTTCGAGAAAGTCGAATTTAAAGGTTTGTTGAATGTGCGCTTGAGTGGAAGTGACGTGTCTGTCTATTACTCAGCGATTCTACTTGAACGTCGAGTGTAAACATTAATTGCAGCAGAATACAAGCAGAGCTTAATTTAGCAAAATTTACAGGAAAAAATGTTTCAAATACTAGTTAGTAATAAATTCATTCTGTACAGTTCAAATAAAACAGTGTTTCGAACAGAACGTGAAATTTCAATAAATAAAATACTTTTGTTTTTCAAATTTGAAGCATAAAACAAATATTTTAACTTTATATGGCAAATGATATTTAAAATATTCTTTGATTATGAAAATAGATTGAAGAGAGAATTAATATAATATGAGAATTCACAATTTGAAATATGCGATAAAATATTTTAACTTTATATTAAAAATATTAAAAGTATTTATCGATTATTAAGATAAATTATGAAGAATATTGATATAAGACTGTAAGTAGAGAAAGAATATATTAGAATAATCTTATGAATAAAAACTGTAAACATGTATACTGTATCATAATAAAAAATGAATACTTGAAGAAAAAATTATTATATAATCAACTGTTTTTGGTTTCGTAAGTAGAAATAATCAGAAAATAGTCAGACACTTTATAATTCATTGTACTCCTGATTCTTGAAGACGAAAACAAAACTCAAATCAAAGTCTAAATACATACGTACATAACAAATAATTACATTTCATCCTCCAAACTCCCTTTTCCACGAGAAACAATCTCCATTTGAACTATATTTGTAGTAATTACGCTTTTTCTCGTCGAAGTTGATTACGTAATTTTAATTTTCATTGCTCATTTCATTCCCTTCGTGCGTTGCCCGCCCTCAAAAAGATTGAATTTGCTTTTATCCGCATTTTACTGCTAAATAGTCTTTTCCCGTCTAATCTTCTTATACTAATTTTAACTGTTCGAAAATGTATGTAATATTACCCTCACAATTTCTTCCTAATTCAGTTAATTTAAGAAAACAAAATTAGAACTTCGCCACAAATTAACTGCTAAATTAACTGTGATAAATGCTTAAAGATAAGACTAAATTATTATTATCTCGATGTTCCAACGTTAACATTTAAGCAACCATCGAAATATCCTCTAGTCTACTGCAACAGTGGTTAAAACAAACACCGAATCGAGCCCTTCGCGCAATCGCTAAATTAACATTTTTACCCTCGAAGGTACAACGCATTTGCATAGGCTGTGCAGAGATAACGCGATCTGAAAATCGCCACGCAGCCCTTGACTGTGAGCCACTGTGTTTGGAGAGGAACGATAACAGCCCTTGCGGTGTGTCACGCGAAACTTTTACGCGCCGCACACCACGACCAACCCTCTTTTTCCCTATCTTCGACTTCCTTTTTCACGACGTTGTCGCCACTGGCTTACCCCTGTCTGTCGCGGTATTTTCTGCCCGTCCCCGAGACACCAGACACGGGAATTCCCTTCCAGGTTCAAGACCAAGTGACAACGTTCTCGGAACGACGACGTTTATGACAGAGAACTCGGAGTTCCGTATCATCGCGTGCCTCTTTTGAAAAATTTTCCAGCTGCTTTTCTTTTCGCGGAAGAACGCGTCGACGCGGCGAAGAAGAGTCAAAAGGAAACGATAAAGCCCTCGAGCTTCGTCGTTATCTCGCGACGAAACGAAACTGTCTACGTGAGATCTCGAAATTACTTTCCGCGTGCGTAACGACGCCGTTCCTCGATATTTCCATTTCGCCGTGAAATTTTCCGAGTTCCCGAGGACTCAGCAATGTCCCCGTTGTCTACGAGATTCGATGAAATGATAATCGCGATGGAACCCGGTTCGATACGTGGAGACACCGTCACCGTTCGTCACGGAACGCCGAGAGTTCCGCGTCGTTATCGATCGCTCGTGTCCTTTTCAGATTTCAACGCGGTCCGCGGATACCTCCACGGAAATCGCGCATGAGTGTTTGCGATTTGACCGTGTACGAGGTTAGAACGAATCCACCGACTTTTATCGCGGAACGTTGCGTTCCCTTTCCCTCCTCGGCAATGTTTATCTTGCTGTCGTCGGCGAATTTTCTTTAAGGGCTGCGTCAGGGCTTCCGGCGATCGCTACTCGTCGATGATACGACGACAAAACGCCGGCAAAATGAAGCTGCCGCGTAATGGAACGTCGCGAAGTTCCTCGCGATATTGTCGTTCCTGATTTCCTTCGGTTTCTGAAGGTCTTTCACGGTTCGAGGAAACTGTGTCGAGAATTTCTGCGACGTCGTGAAAGGTACCGCAACAAAACAGGGGGAAAACGAAAACCCTCATCACAGTGGAACGCAGAGCTCTCTTTCCATGGGATTTTCTTTTCTACCGTCCCCGACGATATTTTATATTTCCAGAAGACTGCGCCATGCTTGCCGCGGTTTCGCTCAGGGTACGTTGACAAAACCCCTTTCCCGCGCAAAACAAAGGCCGCGCCACTGGCTCGCGAAACGCCGAGATCCGTTCTCGACCCTGTTTTACGCAATATTTTATGCTTCCAAATAGATATGCACGGTTTGTTGCAACATGTGCGCCAACTTTCGCTAAAGACGTAATAATCAAACTAACTTTAGATGAGCGGGAGAACTCCGCGTTCCCGCAAACTGGAGTTCCCATTAAGCCGGATTCCCAGTGCTGTAACGTTCCGTGTAGACGGTCTTTTTATGCGCGCATTCCTATTTTGCACAAAATTCCGTTCGCAGTGGGGTTGCGCAGTAGGTCGCGCGGTCATTTAGAACAGTGTTCTTCAATCCGTGGTACGCGGACCGGAGCCGGTCCGTGAAAATTTTCTGCCGGGCCGTGAAAAGTTTCTACCGGTCCGTGAAAAATTTCTACTGGTCCGTGAAAATTTTCTGTCGGTCCGCGGAAAATGTCACTCGAATCATCTAGGCGCTATATATTTCGGCACTACATTGTTGCGACACGAGCGAAATACAGCACGTGATAACGAGTGTAGGCGAAGTGAACGGTCGTTGAAATATTGTAGTACTTTATCATTTCGTTTGTCGACGACACGTTAGAAGTTTTTATTCTATATTATAGTTTTATAGTACTGTGTTGTGGTATTTCGGAAAACAAGTTATTTCTATTGTAAAATTGGAAACCCTATAAAACGGAGACAGAAAAAGTTAAGCAACAGAATCTTTTGAGGCCGCTGCATACATATCCGGGCGTTCGGATATGTGTGTCCAGACCTTTAAGCTTCTTTAGTAGAAGCAAGGACAATATTCAAGAGAACAGTAGTGATGCTAACGAAAATATGTTAAGTACTACCTAATGGTTCCAGTTTACAATAACTTTTGTTTCTTTTTTAGCCATCGGCCGATCTGCGAAATATTCCTGCTATTTTCACCGGTCCGCAAGTGCAAAAAGGTTGAAGAACGCTAGTTCAGAGCACTCGAAAGAGTCTAAATTTATCACCCACCGCACGTTTAGGACCGTTTTCTGCGCGAACCTGAAAACCCCAGGTTGCGAGATGCGCACGTGGTGCAACATTGCAAGAATGGAGAGAAAAGTGTATTATTGCCCGCAAACTTGATGGCAGTCGTCCACCAAGCTAAAACCGCAGCGGGAAGAGGGGAATCATCCACTCACATTGCCCGATTCTGGGCAGTGATATCACAATGTGACGTTGAGCAATGTGAGTGAATGATTCCCCTTTCCCCGCTGCAGTTTTAGCTTGGTGGACGACTGCCATCAAGTTTGCGGGCAACAGTACTCTTCAACTTTAATTTGTTTATATGTTTATTGTTCATTTTTATGAAGGGTAATAGTTACGTTTGGAGAAGGCAGCTCCGATGACCTTGACAACATATGTCAATGTCAAGGTCACCCTCCTGAGTGACCTTCAGAAAGTTTTAGCCGTCGCTCGTTTTTTTGTTAAACAGTTATTAACAAAATAATTTTCATAAATGTGCTACTTATGATAGCCATTTCTATAGATGTCCAACGCTCGGTAGGCCTAAGTTAGGCTTGGATTAGATATTTTCGAGGTCCGGGTTCGGTCTGGGTTAGATTGGTATTTGGGGTTCAGTCATCCATGTGATCGAATAATTACTGATTATTAGATATCAGTGAATGTATATCAGTGATGTCTAAAATATACAAGAAAAAACATTACAGAGGACGCATAATACGCGGACAATGACTCCTTGTTGACATTGAGCGTAACACCAAAAAAGTCTTTGTTTTGCTGGTACCAAACCGAACTACTGAAACACTGCTACCGATCATTCGCAAATATATTGTTTAATCATTCATACGGACAATTGGCATGCATATAATGATTTAACCAATGAAAATTATACACGTAAAACAGTAAACCATTCAACTAATTTTGTAGATCCTCAAATTGGAGTTCATACACAAAATATTGAAAAATTGGTGAGGTACATGAGAGCAAGCATTCCCCGCTACAGGATACGTGACTATCGTTATACTAATTCTATCGCCGAATTTTTACTAAAAGAGTGTACAATTTTGATGAACACATTCATGCTTTTTTTTAAATAATAAGTTCTATGTATCCATTAGATCATTTAAATATTGATTACAATTCTCATTTTGAAGTTGTTAAAATTGATTAAAAATATGCAATATTATATTCCTATTGAGGACTGGGAGGCTTCGCCCCCAGACCCCCCAATTTCCAATTGAACCCAGACCTAATCCATACCTCCAAAATATCTAATCCAAGCCCAACTTAGGCTTAACGAGTGTTGGCAATCTATAGAAATGGCTCTTATACAATTTGTTTTAATATCAATTGTAAAAGTAATGGTGAAAAAAGTTCTTTTACAACTGAAATCATTTTTATTAAGTACGCCTATGTCCCTACTGTAACGAGCCCCGAACTTGAGTACAATGAATTAAAAGTACTCAATAAATACGTTAAGATTCAATTATGTTTAAGTTTTTATAACCCTGCGTTTAGTTTAAGAATGCGATAATTAGTATAAGTATGCGAATGATTATCTTCGAGCGTCGATATTTCGAACACAGCAGAAGAAGGAAAATCTGGTCCGATACCATTGTCGGGACTCAACAGTA
This sequence comes from Perdita meconis, assembly GCA_030770465.2. Taxonomy (NCBI): domain Eukaryota; kingdom Metazoa; phylum Arthropoda; class Insecta; order Hymenoptera; family Andrenidae; genus Perdita; species Perdita meconis. Next base: position 12,923,829 of record JASKOS020000009.1, on the reverse strand, counting down.
CGCGCGTACTCAACGAGGCCCCTGGATTCATTCCTGTGCCGCTACTATTGCACCATCTGGCTCAACATGGTGCAAAATCTGGGTACAATAGAGGCCCGCTAGCGAAGAAGAAGTGAGTCGTTTAGAATCAAAACCTGCTAAGTACATTTTACTATTTTTTACAGGAGATAAAAAACACTACAATTTTAAATTTAGAAAAAATAGTTTAATATTTCCCAAAAAGATCGGTTTTTTTAGACTTAACAGGTTTTGATTCTAAAGTACTCAAATTTAAAATTTTAGTGTTTTTTATCTTCTGTAAAAAAGAGTAAAATGTACTTACAAGGTTTTGATTTTAAACGACTCAAGTATTCTGATCTGCGACAGCAACCAGTGCGCGACTCAAAGGTAAGAACACTCTAATTCCTAAAACCTAACCTAGACAGCTTTAATCAGCTCCTGGTGCACTCCATACATAACCTCAAAAAAGTATTCAAGAATACTCATAAGGTAAAACAGCACTCTCTATTAACAACACTAGATAACTCTGATTCCTAAAACCTAACTTAGGCAGCTTTAACCAGCTCCTGAAGATCCTCCAGATTGAGGCAGCTTTAACCAGCTCCTTGGTCATTCCTAATACCAAACACCGTCATACTCTCACCGTGGTGAAACAGGTGTTCCTCGTGACGAGAAACGCTCGTCACGCAAGTACAGAGCTATTGCTGAGTGTAGTCAGTTACCAATTGAGTCAGTGCCAAGATTAAGTCAGATCAGTGATAATGGAGTCTGTACAAAGATATAATCGAGTCAATGCTAATTGAGTCAATACAAATATTATCATAGACGAGTTAATAGTTAATGGACACGTTAATTCAGCATTATCAACTAAGGAGAATTCTACTTCATTAAGGACTGTAAAGTTATTATAAGATTAGGTTAAGTATTATTGAATAAATTATTATATTGTTTAATTGAAAAAGAATAGTCTCAGTCTTTGGATTTCACTCCTTAACTGCATGCTACATATATCCCACATAGATTGTTAATAAGCCGCTCTGTTGACAATCGTGTAACGTAGTCGTGACCTTAACAAATAGACGTACCGGGACGTTACACTACTATAAATATTGCATATGAAATGACCCATATTCGATCGAATATCAACACGTATTTCATCCATTATTTTCGCTTTCAGTGTCAAATCATATTTCAAATGGGTATTGGATACGGTGTCGCAATCGCTTATGTACACTTCAAATCGTCCGAAGTAACAAATCCTTATTTCGACTGCTGCTATACTCGACAGGCGGTTCTAGATAATGCAACAACAGGGTGATTCTGTAGCTAGTGCTCTCCAAAGTGCTGTCGTCTAAACATCACAGCGATAATCTTGTTACTGAATGGACCCAAATCGTTGATCGTCGATTTCTTAATGGACCACCAACGGTTTGAGTTTTAATATAAAGTAGCAAAGTCCTTTCAGTTCTGCGCAGCCTACGTTCGTCTCTGCGCGTCTTCGGGCGCGCTAGGGGATTATCGCGCGAAAGCTCGTAAATTTGGACCCCTTGTCGATCCTTTTAAATACCTCACGAACGTGCGCAGAGCGCACAGTTGCAGCACTGGGAATCCGGCTTTAGATTAACTCTGGGTTTGGGAGTTGCTAAATTTGTACTACAAAAAATTTGTATACAAATTAATTCACACGAGTGTCGATATTTAAAAGGGAACGCTGAGTTTTCGAAGCGAGAACGCAGAGAATTCTCAGAAGTGATGCGCATTATTTTATCGAACACTGATTTGGAAGTCGCATGAAAGGTAACAAGAATGAATCTCGTCTTCCATGTGCAAGGAACGTCAGCGTTTAAAACAGAACACGGAGTTCCCGGTGCGCGTTTTCTTCCTCTCAGCCTACGTCCGATATTTCTAAGAAGCTGCGCTAGAACTTCCCTAATGAAATCACAAAGCTTGGCGAGAATCCGGCCGTGGAAACTCGTTTCCGCCGAAGCGAACGCCGACATTTATACGTCGAAACGCGGGTGTTCCGTTCATAACGTCGCCCCGTTATGCTTTTAAAGAAACTAGCTCGCTCCGGGAGCTGTACCAAAAAAAAAATACGACGAACAAGCTCGTTTTCCTATACGAAACGAACCGCGACGTGTTTATAGGGGTAACGGCGGAGTTCCTCTCTTCATAATGTTCCCCGTTTACTGCTCGGCCACGTTCGATATTTCCAGGGAAACCGAGTTAGGATTTCTATGACAGGAGGGAGGAGAAGGGAGGTCGGGAAGATGCGACGACAAAACTCGTTTCTCGCCCGCGAAATGAACTCCGACGTTTATGGTGGAACGCGGGGAGTTCGCTTTCCCACCTGATCTCGTCGCTCGTGCGCCTCGCATTCCCCCCTTCCTTCACCGTCTCGAGGAATTTTCTACGCGTCCAAGGAACTGCGTTGGGATTTCCGTGACGTTTGGGAGGCCCCGCGTTAAGGAGACGCAACAACAAAACTCGTTTCGCGCGCACGAAACGTCGACGCCGTCGACGCCCGGGACGTGGAACGAGCCGCGACGCGCGCCTCAAATGAGATTTCACGGAATTGCCACGTATACGTGCGATTGCGTTTGTTTACCGTCGCGCTCTCCCCCCGTATCAGATAGATGGAGGAGAACTGCGATTGGACGTCGCGTTTGTCATCAAATCACCTCTCGATAGCGCGCCGTCGGACTTCGGGGTGGGAACTGTTGGCGGAGGTTTCCTTGAGAGTCTCTCGGTTACCGTGAAAGACGAAAAGAGGGATGCAGGTGTATTTTTTAGAAATAGAATACGCGCCTCAAATCCGGACACTTTAACAAATGTGCATTTAAAAGAGAAATTTACTTTTCTGGAATTAAAATATTCTTTTTTACAATAGTTATTTTGTAGTTTAATTTTATGGGAATTTCTGAGGGAAATTTTGAGCCACAATTTCTAGTTACCTCAAAATCAGCGACAATCATTTCGTTACCAAGACTTAAAATCGTAGCTCGTCGACAATATTTATACAGAGTGGTCCACGCAATTGTCTCAGGTCATAACTCCGTTATTAATGCATTTACGAAAAAATGCCAAAGGAGGAAGATAAGTGACTTGAAGAGCACTACATCTGTAGGCCCTTGGAATTGTTTTAAGTGCAACAGTGCATGTACAATTAAAAATTTCATCGTTTCTTTAAATGGAAATGCATATTTTTTATCTGTTCATTCTACGTAAAAAATTATTCGGGTACCATGGCAAAAATGATTAGTTCTCGAGATATTTTCAAAAAACGTTTTTGTTAAAGAAAATGCTCAAGCGCTTCATGACTATGTTGTAATTGTAAATACCATGTCGACTTTGTTGTCATAACAAAAACTGATATGTACGAGTAAGCATTTCATCATTCCGTAGCAATTTATGTATCGTAACTTGTTTTCATTTCCTACTACTGGTTTTGGAACTTTTCTGTTGGGTTTGGTAAATGCACCATAGTGTTGCAAATTGTTATTCAATTTGTAAAGCAATTGTCGTGATGGTTGTCGACGGTTTGATATTTTTCCCGGTACATTCTTACGGCGGCACTCGCATTCCTGTCACACAACACAAAAGTGTCGTGCATATCTTTTTTCTCACTGTTAGTAAGGTACATTTTCTTTTATTTACTGAAATACAATCACAATTTTTCAAATTCCTAGTTTTCGTACTCGAGTTAGAGGAGACTCGAGCAGAAAGGAACAAATACGAAAGGCTGTGATTCAAACATTCCCATGACTCTTGAATACCATGCCTGGGATGGCCACCTTGGTACCACAAGAATGTCTCTACAACCCTCTTCATTGATTTTTCTTAACACCTTTTGAGATAATTGCAAAAGGAGGAAACGCGTAGAAAAAATAAGGAGACCACTCTATTGTAAAGGCATCTAAAGGTCTCGACGAATCTATTCGTTCTCCTATTGCTTTTAACAGCTGAGGGTCCAATGTCTGCTCCTCTAGCTCTGCTGCCCTCGTCCGTATATCTGAAAGCATTTGAGTCACCTCTGGCACTAGCTGTCCCTGCGACGCCTCATGCTCACCTCCAAATATTCCGTTATCCTCCTGAGGACCTTCAACTCCTGGGAGTAAATTATCCAACTCAATCAGTAGTTGTCGGAACGAATGTTCCTGCGTTCAACTATCCACGCTCGAGGACGAAGAGCATTCACCTATCATAACGGTGATTAACGTTAGCCTCCAGTATTCACCTTGTAACATGCGTACTTGACACATCCTGTGTTTGTTTGTTTGTTTATTATGCGAACCAATTATTTCTCATTTTTCGTTACATATTGCAAATTTGATAACAAGACAAGACATTGTCTTTTTTAATGGAACTTGTCCATATATTTTCTTGTAACCAATTCACTATTTGGACAACCTCCGCATAATATACAGGGTGTAACAAAAATGTTGCAGTTCCTTAAAAGGGATGATTCCTGAGGTGATTTTAAACAACTTTTTCCTTAGCGAAAATGTTAGGTGGGGCTTTGTTAATGAGTTATTAACGAAAAACACCGACCAATCAGGGAGCGAGTACAGTGGATGAATATCAGCGCGGGCTCCAGCGGTGAGTAGTATTGGACCGCCATCGTCCGCGTCATCATTAATCCATTGTACACGCTCCCCGATTGGTCGGTGTTTTTCGTTAATAATTCGTTAACAAAGCCCCACCTAACATTTTCGCTAAGGAAAAAGTTGTTCAAAATCACCTCAGGAATCACCCCTTTCAAGCAACTGCAACATTTTTGTTACACTGTATACGTATAGCATAGAGAAAAACGTCTTTCTCTTTTTCAGGATCCTGTCCTGTTCTTTATATCGATACCACCGATCGTAATCTTTGATAACCTAGAACCGAGAAACCCATAAAGTGAAGTTATACTTAGGATATCTATTCAAACGTTGAATTTCCTTTTTCTGTCTTTTCATTTCTTTTCTCATTCGTCTAAGTTCCTTAGCAAATCGATTTTCCGAGTCATCACTTTCACTTTTCCCCTTATGACTCATCCATGGACCTAGGAATATAAGGACGGAGCACAAGCACGCGGGGTCTAAGCTCATGCAAGTAAGGGGGGAACATGAGATTACGCATGTGGCGGTGGAGAATCGTTGATTGGTTGAAAGTGTCGTAATTCTGAGAGCGTAATTCAACTTTTTCGCGCTTTCTCGAAATGTCATGTAGCGTTATTCTTTGGTTATTATAGCGTCCATAGTGTCCATACTCTCATTTATTAAGTGCGATTCGTTTTCCTATCTTTCTTTATGTAAAATAATTTTACTATTATGAAGGTTATATTTACTATTCACCTTTCCATTTTAAATAAAACGCTGTTATGAGCGCGGCACATGCGTACTAATTAGCCAATTGCAAGTCCCCCATCACGACTTCTCCTCTTCCGATGGACCGGATCCATCCCCTCGCCTAAAGTGTGACTTTACGCTACGTCCATATATTCCTAGGTCGATGGACTCATCTTTTTGCAACGCAAAATAAATCGACGCACCTAGCTTCTTTGGCGCAAAATAAAAGAATGAGGAAATTGGACAGGACAGGGAGCGAAAACCGAGCGCAAGTTTGTTTTGTTTCTGTCTATAAACCTTGTGGCGTCAATGGCATGAAGTAGGGTACTACGAAGTGATTTTCAAGAGGAGGCGCGAAATACAATTTCTAGTTATGTCCACACATTAATTTTCGTAGATAAAAGAAATGATAAAGCAGATAAATGATAATTACAGAACTCGGTTTCGGCGAAGTCTTGTTGATGAAAATATTGTCGGTGAAATGATAGCAAGCGATTTCAAGCTAACTCCAATTTCTATAATTTTTGAAATTGTAGATTGTCGATGTGTATGGTAGCTATTACTATACGTATTCTAAACTTTAACTCTGCTACGTTCCTCTTAAGGATGAACTTCGGTAACATTAAAAATAAACAGAAGTTTTTGAAAATTAGAGGAATGAATCTTTATGCAATAGCGAAATCCCACGCAAACTTTTATAATATATAATAATTTTTAAATTATTTAACTTTCAATTCTTATGAGAAAACGCATTATTGAAAAATATATTAGAAAATTAAGAGTGAACAGTTGCTTTTCAAGTGCATTCCAATAAACTAGTTTATGACAAAACATCAACATTTTTTACTGGTTTTCATCACAAGAAAAAGTCTTATTAATATCTTTGAAATTGATCAACTTTTGACTAATATTGGTACTGAAGTTCATCCTTAAATAAAACATTATTATAGGATTGCTTACCAATACGCTCAAACTCTATTCACTTAAAAGCAACTGACAAATAAAGTCATCCATCTACACATCTGGTTATTAAAAAGAAAAACGTGTGGAAATGATCACTAGACTGCGGATGTTTATACAAATTAATATTTTCAAGGCCACAAAAAAAATCAACTTAAATAAAAGTGTCCTTTGTCTTTTAAATATTACAAAATGTATTTTATTTTCGATATTTCATACCTTTTTACATCTAGGCACCTTCTGATGCATTTTATCACATTTGAAAGTGTCGTAACTGCATAAACTACATTTAATTATCCTATAAACTTAAAAAACAGCGTCATCGTGAGTCCAACTTGCGTTCAAAACCCAACCATTTTTAAAAAAACTGTCACGAACATCTAAACTCCTAACCATTATCTAAGGTCGCAATCTCGCTAATCCAATAATTACAATAACTGCGATATTGTTGCCTTGTACCACGAAAAATAAGTAAATTTTCAACTTCAAAGATTACTGCCGTTTCTACACAGTAATTTATTTATTAAAACTGCCTGCCGCACTAAAAACCCAGAATTCCATCAAAACCACACTGAATAAATAAGACAGATAATCAGAATTGCCTGCCACGCAAAATTCAGCAATTCGAAAGACCGTCCCCGAAGGGGGGGGGGGGGCAGCTGGTAGAAGGCTTAATTAACAAACGCAAGAAGTTACAATTACGTCGCGTCCTGCACTCCGCTTCTTTCTAAAGTAGATTAGACAACGATAGCGCTGCGAAGCGACGGCGTCGAGTTTAATTAGCATAGGCGGTAGATTTTTAATTCGAACAGAAAAGAGGGGCAAGGGAGGGAAAAGTGGTCAGAGGATTTTTTGCGAGATAGAAGTTCGAGGATGCTAATCAAGCTCGCACAGAAAATAATAATCACCGCTTTCCGGCGGAACACGCACGCTTCAAATTCGGATTCTTCGTTGCTTTGATTAAGGGGAAACTTTCAGCCTCCCTTTCAACCGGCCCGCGTTTTTCCGAGCGGCGAATGGTTCTGCCCTCGCGATGCAGAACTTCCACGACCGGCTGCGCTCTTACCCTTGCTTTCCCTTCTCTCCCCAGTCTCGTTGGATTTTCGCTCTTCCTCCGACCGGCAGTTTTTCCATTATCCATTACTTTATCTGTTACCGTGCGCTTCTTCGACGGGGCGGGCGAAGAGCCGCTGTTCGACGACGGAGAAGAAAGCCCTTCCAGGCCAAGGAACTCTGACGATGGGGGAATCGGCCGCACGAACGAGTCCTAACTCTTGAAAGCCACTGACGTTTTCGGCTGCGCAGCGTAAAATATGCAAACCCGTGGATGCCGCGGTGCAGTCTGGAGCTCGTCATCTTTTCGGGTTGAAAATGCGTTTGCGGTGAGATGGACGGTATAAGGACTGAAATTCATTCGATTGGGACAAAACTGTCCGCGAGATTGTACGGGAAAAAGTCGAAATAGAGTCGGAAGAAGAAAAAGTGTAGTCATTCGAAGTATGATTCGAAGCTTGGAGTCCTGAAAATCGTTGTGTAAGTCGAGTTTGTGAAGTTTTTTATTTTTTTATTTATTGACGGAAAAGCCCTTTAATGTACGCAGGATATTTGAATACAATAAGTGAATAGTCTAACCATGAACAGCGGAAAGGTATACATTAGGTCTGCGTGACTTAAGCAATTTATACAAAGCACTGAGTGAGATATTAAATAGATCAACATCGTTTATATGGGAGTTTGCTTCGTACATAGCTCTGTTAATGGGATCGACAAAGGTAGATCTATATGTTGGTAATTTACAATAGAATAGTTTACTTTGTCTCAAGTGCCTTTGAGGTGTATAAGGATTCATAAGTTCAACAAGTTTTGGGCAGTTGATATGATCATTGAGTATCCTGAAGAGAAAGACCAAGTCAGCAATAATCCTACCATGAGAGAGCGTCTGCAAATCCAGTACCTCAAGAATATTATAATAATCATGGTTAGCGATGTCCATATGATCACCAAGGACTCTAGCTTCAAATCTCAGAAACTTATGTTGGACTTTTTCCATTAAATAAACATATTTTTTGTGCATAGGATTCCAAATTACAGAGGCATATGTATTCAATATGAGGTCTAATGAGAGAAGTATATGTATAGGAAAGTCAGTGTCTTCTTATTTTTGAAATACTTGGCAAATCTGGTTACGAATCCCAAGTTCGCAAGAGCTTTATTGACAGAATTAGTATAGTGAGCTCTGGAATCTAAACATAGTGAGAAGGAGGCACCTAGATCTTTTATTTCAGAAACTTTAATTGATTCTGTGACCGACAAGCTCGTACTACCACACACTTCGAGATATTAAGCCTCATATCATTGTTCGAATCTCAATACATCTGAATTCAATTTTTGTGTACCTTCTATATTTTGGACTTTCCTAAAAATTTTAAGATTATCCGCATACAGAAGAAAGTCTGAATTTATAAAATTATACAGCAGATCGTTAATAAAAATATTGAATAATATGGGTCTTAGGTGCGACTCGTGTGGAACACCTGAGGATTGCTTATTATTAATCTTTACTGTTTGAGTACACCCGTTAAGATAACTCTCAATCCAGGATAACAGAGGACCACCAAAACCCCAGTTAGACAATTTACGCAGAAGTATACCGTATATAGTTTTGATACTTATTGACAATCAGGATTGTCGTTCAAGTCTTGAAAATATTGGCGCCTGTTTATAGCCACCCATTAACAGATATACTCCCAAAGAATAATGCTTAAGGTAAATGTCCCAGTGGTTGGATATGCTTAGTAATTGGACACTGTCATGAATTTTTATTAATATTAAAGTAAAAACAATATTGACGAAGTTGAGGAAATAAAATTATTATCCTGAGTTATTTCTTATACTAAAAATCGTTGCAACTGATCAGAAACACATGATGTATATTTGAAAAAGAAATATTATTACCTAGCAATCATGAATTTAATGCATTATGAAGAGCCTACTAACCGTTCGACTAACACTCAGAGCGTCTTTGTTAAGTTCACAATTAATACTTTGGTTATGCTTCTACATCAAGTAAAGGTTTTTTAGACTTATTAAAGTCTGTTTAATTGATAACCATATATTTTCAAGTCATTTTTGTTTTGTTTCATTTAAAAGCTAACGTGTCTATACACTAGTACATGAAATCGCCGCTAGCCTAGTTATTGGACAATCTGTCCAGTGACTAGAGCGAACATGTATCGGCTTGGCCCAGTGCTTAATTGTTTTTAGATACTTTATTCGTCAATTGTTATCCTCAATTCAATTTATTCAATTTCAAATAATAACTCGTTAACAAAGCCCCACTTAACATTTTCGCTAAGGAACAAGTTATTTAAAATCACCTCAGGAATCACCCCTTTCAAGGAACTGCAACATTTTCGTTACACCCTGTAGATGTCTATGATCACCACGCACCCCCCTACATCCGAGACACTTTTCCCTTGATCGGACTCCCGAGGGATGGACTGACCCATCGGTACGGATCCGCAGCCGATCACGTACTTCCATCAATGGAAGCAGAGGTGATCTCCTCATCAGAGATGAGGAGCAAGTTTGCGAGCAAAGAGAAGTTAAGGTGTGATTGCCCAGCAGTTCTGACATCGAGTATTACACACTCAAGTCGAAGTGTCTTAGACTAAACTTAAACTAACCGTAGATTAAATCCCGTGGTGACTGCGATGTCTTCTAATATCCTCTTCATGTCGACTTGGGTGCTAAGGATAAAAGTGAAATCATTAGTAGATTAGGGTTGGAACAGGGTGAGAGATTATACGAAGGAATCACACGAGTGATTTTACTCCTTCGAAGACAACAACGTAGAAAGAATCGCACGGGCAATTCAACCTTTTCGATGAGAAATCCTAACAGAGAAGAGACACGATTGGTATCAACTCACAACCAGTAGTGGTCCTTCAATGTCTACGCAGAACTAGGAATGTCCGCTGGAGCTCACTAGAGATCCACCAGGTACAGGATGTCCATTGGAACTCGGGTTGACCAGTGTTTGCCGGATGTCACTCCAGTGCTGCTTGGTCCACTCCAGATCCACCAGAGGTCCCTCGGGGACCAGCGATGGCCAGGAACCAGGAAGGCCAGCGAAGGCGATCCGCTCCCGTCAGCGGATCGCCGCAGATTGAGAGATCTATCGATCCCCCGGCTGTATTTATACTCCTGATGACAGTTAATTCAAAGTCACGGAATTAATCCGATCGCAAAAATTTGAAAGCTCTCATAAATTATTGCAGGGTGTTTTGGATAGTAGTACAAAGCTTTGAAGGGGTGATAAATTACGTAAAAACAAACAAAAAACTTCTATATGACTTGGGTCCAAAACTCAACCATTTTTGAAAAAAACTGTCGTAAACAGTTAAGCTTCCAACCCCTATAATTCAAGATAGAAACGTTTTCCGTAAGCAATTTCTTCACTAAAATAAACATTGCGATCTTGTTAATCTAGTAAGTACAGTAACTGTGATATTGTTACCTTGTATCGCGAAAAAATAGTATTTTTCTAACCCCTTAAATTACCTTTTAAAGTCTAAAAATACTATTTTTTCGCAATACAAGGTAACCATATCACAGTTACTGTACTTATTGGATTAACAAGATGTCAATATTTATTTTAGCGAAGAAAGTGCACACGAAAAACGTTTCTATATTGAATTATAGGGGTTGGAAGCTTAAATGTTTATGACAGTTTTTTCAAAAATGATTGAGTTTTGGACCCAAGTCATGTAGAAGTTTTTTGTTTGTTTTTACGTGATCTTTCACCCTTTCAAAGCTTTGTACTATTATCCCAAACACCCTGTATTGACAATTTAAATCACGGGTATTGTTAACAACAATTTCGCAAGTCGTCTTGTGCAAATTGTTAATAATTATTATTGTTAAATTATGAATTATAAATCTGTTTGAAATTATTAGTCTTTGGAAGGTTTGTTATTTTCTTCTGATTAAATAATTCGACAGATATTATTTATATCTATTACAATGTAATTCTATCATTTTTTTTGTTATTTTTTGTTATTAAGAGTTCCTCTTATAATCTATGGAGATGCCTGAAAATGTTTGAAAATAATTCACGTTTAAAAGTTTGGAGGTATTGTCACAAGTATCTCATATCCATATATGAATCTCTAAATAGTAAGCCTTCAAAATCCTGAGCCTTCAAAGTGTTGATTACCTTAAAAGGATGTGTTAATAATTCCTAAGTCTTTAAAGCGTGTCTTGAATCGCGGTATCTTGAAACTTTAAATTTTCAATACATATTGAGTTTTTAAATATCTTGATCATTTCTAAAAAATATTGAGTTAATAAACCTTGAATCTTGTATTATTATCATTTAAAGTCCCTCGCTTTTAAAATTCTGATTGTCTCAAAAGTTTCAGTCATTTTTCAGCATTTAAAGATATTGGAAATGTTTCAAGTCCAGTTGAATCTTAAGTTTCAGCAAGTCTTGAATCTAAGTCTAAAGGCTGAATGCGTGTTAATAATCTTGAAAGACTTAAGAAAATCTACTTCAATAACTTTACAATTACTATTTCACAGACTTTCCAATCAATCTACATTTATTCAATCTATCTCATTACTATAAACCAGCTATTAATTCGAATCCAACACATTCATCATAAATTCCCACTATGATTATTCGTTATTCCCAGCACAAGTAGACTCCAAAGAGACAGAATTCCCAAATCCCGAAAACGAACCCATTTTCACTCTTCCGCTTCTACCGCTTCCGAAAAGCTCCGCGCTCCTCCGCCATCCGTTCCCCGAGCATACACTGTCTCGCGGCTGTCGACCAAATGGAAAACCCTGGGGTTGGAAAGCGACGAGGGGGAGGCAGGCCTTTGTTCGGAGCTCCGAAAATGCAATTGTTTAAGCTGCAGCGTCGGCTAATCCGAAATCGGCCGCGCAGACGGTGCCGGCGCGCTCGTATTATTTACCCGAAATGGATTTGTATTTATTTATTAGGCTCCCGGAGGCGTCGAGCGCCATTCCAAACTCAAACGCGACTCTCAGATCCCCTCCTCCACTTCGTCGCTAATGACTTTCGCGAAGCTGATGCGCCTCCACCGTGCCCCGTTTACGCGTCGGAACGCGTCCGCTTTCAGCAATCGTTTCCCTTTGTGCGAGGCAATTCTTTTCCTGTTGCACTTTCCTGTGGCTGCCGCGGTTCTAGGCTGACGGTGATTTGATTTCTGATGCTCGAGAGGGACAAAGACGGTCTTTTGATGCTTTGTCCGGGAGTCGCGGCGGTTATCTCATGATAGAAAATACGGTATCAGAGATCCCGAACGGATGTTGGTGTAATTGTGTTTCAGGCAGCAGTCCGATGTCTTCTTTGAGGGCAAAAATGGTTATTTAGTTGTATTTGAAGGAAATGACTTCTTGTGATTGTTATTATAACTGTTCAGGGGGTCAATTCTTGAGTCATGCGAGACGTCTCGTATGCGGGAACTTTCGTGTGATGAGATCTCGATTTCAAGCTATACAGGGTGTTTCGCAATTCATGGGAAATCTCCGAGATATAGGTAGTAGACACGAAAATAATAAGAAAAATTCTCATGCAATATTCTCGGAAATGGTTAGTTTATTAGTTACACGCGGTTTTACATTTCGTAAAATGCCGACGTAACACTGCTTCATCCCCTTTAAAGCCAGTGACCGCGCTTAAAGGCGCAGGCCTCTCTGGGCCTAAGTGGGCCCCGCTGACTCGCAACGTGCATTGGAATGAGATGTTTCTTCGAATGAAAAATCACATATTTTGTAATTAAAAATTGAAATGATGACGAATGTAACACAACTGATACTTTTCCACGATGCAGGGGCCCAAATCGCGGTCACTGACCTTACAGTGGATGAGCCTTTGTTATGTGCTTTTGCGAAATATAAAATCGCGTGTAACTAATAAACTAACCATTTCCGAATATATTGCATAGGAACTTTTTTTATTATTTTCGTGTCTAGTACCTGTATCTCGGAGATTTCCCACGAATTGCGAAACACCCTGTATATTCATAGGCTCTACTGCTGAAGAAATGTGAGAGAAAATAGATCAGTAGCAAGAAAGAATGAGATAGTAAATGGTCTACTCTGAATATATTGCAACTCTGACCCTCGATTCGTGAAATTATAACCCTAAAGGTAGGGACACACTATTGTCACGTCACGTGTAATCACGTGATATTGCCCTGATATGAAAGCACATACATATGTATACATCAATATACAGATGAAAGACAGATGAAAGTGCTCTCATATACAGAGCAATATTACGTGATTTCACGTGACGTGATAATAGTGTGTCGCGCCTCTTATGTCATATACAATTGGTCATACAAGAACAAAAACAATATGAAAAAACGTTTCGTTCATAAATTTAATATGGACAATTTAAAATTCGCCGTATGAAAATGATTTGAATTAATAAGCACTGTGTAAAGCCTATCGCGGCTCAACCAACCGACGTTTTTTTTTTCTACTTATATTTCCCTAAAAACAACACATATTCAAATTTTAGCAAAAGCATTCAGCTTAAATTTAAATAATTTTCATAGCCTTAAATTATTTTGAAGTGTTCGTATTTTTAAAAGTTAGTCCGTAAAGAGGATAAATGAGAGACTATTTCTGCAATTTTATTCAGAATTTATTTATTCTCATTTTTTTCATTTTATAATTTTTAATATGTATCTACTAATAAAATAATGTCTCTACTCTACTATAAACACATTATTTTAGTCAGTTTCTAACTTCACATGGAATCCTCGTATGCGACTTTTATCTAGGGTGGGTATAGGCAACCGAGATAAAACGCTCGAATATTTTCGGACGCGACAGCATTCTCGCACGCGGAATAGGCTCATCTATATTATTTTCGTTCTCGCATGCGAAATCGCATATGACATTCAGGGTTATAATTTCACGAATCGAGTGATAGAGTTGCAACAAATTCAAATTGAACAATTTTGCTATCTCGCTCTGTCTTGTTACTCGTCTATTTTCTCTCGCATTTCTTCAGCAGTAGAGCCTACGAATATGTAGCTTGAGATCGAGAACTCATCACACGAAAGTTCCCGCATGCGAGACATCTCGCATGACTCAAGAATTGACCCCCTGTTCTGTAACTGTTTTGTTATTATTTATAAATCGCAACTTAAATAAAAGTGTTTTCGATAGCTTATGTATTTTTGAATCTATGCACGTTCTTATACATTTAGGCATATTTAAAATCGCCGTAAAAGGATAAACATCCACAGTCTATGAATAACTAGTGTTCTTTCGTTACAGGCTCGTGAGTTAGCAACGAATTTTACGTTGTATTGTAGAACATGTAAAGGTTTTGCTTTTTTCTAATATTGTACGCAATTATAAGAGCGCGAAGTTTTTCTACTTCCATGATCACTCTCAAAATGAACTGCAGAACAGACGAACCGAGAAACACAAATCTCCAATGGAAACGGGTCTGAGAGTTCTATCGGATAGTAAGCTGTCTGAGAGTAATTATAATGACTATCAGAGAGTAAAAATTTTCCAAGCTACTATCAGGTGGACACACAATGCGAGAGTACTCTCGAGAGCAACTGTCGCGAGAAACTCTCAAATGGACACTTAGCTTAAGGCACATGTTCGTGAAGGTAGTGGAATAATGGAATCGATAGCTTTTTGTACGTCGTCAATGATTACAGGGTCATTCCACACGAACTCGGACACTTTTTGGAGTAACATCTCGGATTTTGCTGAATTTTAGATATGTTGTAGTTTTTAGGAATATATAAACGTGTGCGAAATGATTTTTGAAAATTTTGAAAATTGTTAATTTTAGAGCTCTTTGAAGTTTACTGTTTACTTTTTTTCTATTAATTTTAGCTCTTAAACTAGCAAACTGATAAAAATGTGCTTTTGGGTGCTTATAGAGCAGACATAGCAGTACCTAATAAAAATTATTTCAGTTGGAAGAGAAACTTTTTTAACCATTTATTTTGCAATTGTTGTTAACAAATGCAGATTTTTCATAGCGGGGAACTATTTAAACATTTGAAAAAAATGAGTATATAGTCTTATTTGTTCCCTTTACGGACCACTTTTCAAAAATACGGACACTTTAAAATTGACCATACGAAAATTAATTAAATTGTATGCTGCGCGTCGAAATCCATTGATTCGACCAGTCGAACGCGGCGCGGCCAAATTTTCAAAAATCCTTTCGCACACGTTTATATATTCCTAAAAACTAGAACATATCTAAAATTCAGCAAGATCCGAGATGTTACTCCAAAAAGTGTCCGAGTTCGCGTGAAATGACCCTACAGTGAAATTGAAGAGTGGCTCGATGAAGTTTATAGCGAGAGAAGCCTATATGCCGCTTTATTTTAACAATGCAGGTTGTTCATTCCGATATTTTAATCTCTACCATCGGTGGTCATTAAGAATGAATGAGATTGATGAAAATAGAAGTTCTTTTGGTTTGAAGCACTAAAACTATAATAATTGAAATTCTGCATCTCTAGATATTTTATATTTAATTATAAGACTCCTTCTAACTAATTTTCTCCTGCTTACAAATTTGCAGACAAATTCTTCTTCTTCTAAGAATCCACGAAATCAGAAATTGTTTCAAGTGCTGTACCCCCTTAAATGGATATGTAAAGATACATAGAAAATGAATAAAAAAGACTACACCTTGCTACATCAGCATTATTACACATCAGCCTCCTAAATTGGTACAATCTGTTAACAAATGGAAACGGAGAGCTATTTTAATTGAAACTTTTGGCAGAATTTTGAAAGTAATTTGGAAGCGAAATTAATTAAAGATCAAATTCGTGGCAAGTTAAAGTGGAAATATAACCGAATGGTAATTAAATTACGGTGAAACTGCAATCAAATTTGGATCGTCTGAAGAGTACTAGAAGGATACACTTTAAGTATTAAAAATAAATTCTTCAGTAGAAAAAGAAACTGATATTACATTCCTTCCATAATTTATTTAGTTTTTCATGCCAAATGTAACTGAGAATATAATGTTCTAAATTTATCATACAATTTTCGATTATTGTATTTTTTACAATAGTATTTGCAGTTCAAATTTGATGGAAAGGAAAATTGTATCTATTGAATAGAATATAGATTAAAATTTGCAAATATACAATAAGTGAAAATTTCGGTTTCCATCAGATTACTTGAACAGAAAATGGAGAAAAAAATTGATGCTTTTAGTGTTATCAAAACCAATTGAAAACTGATGATTCCACCAATCAGTGAAGAATTTATCAATACTACAGTAAAGCTTCTATAGTTTTCTTAATTATTTTTGATTATCGTGAGTCTAAATTCAATATATTACCAATAGCAGCACAGTAAAAACTTCGAACAAAATTCGAACTATAATTTATTGAAGGTGTGCTAAAAATGAAGAATTGCTTCAATTTTAATTTTGCCAATGAACCGATTAACCGAGGTTCTGCTATATGTATTTCTAATTATGTATTACGAGGGAAAATTCTATTCACAACACTTCTATCACACCGTAAAACATTTATCATCGAAACAAAAGAAAATATTAAATTTCAAGTCCTAAAGCGTTCCTTCCAATAACTTCTGAATTCAAGGTCACTCCAGGCCATTTCAAGCAACAATACCAGCCATCCCCACGCCTAAAAATCAAGTTGAAGCACGTCTGCCGAAAAATCGAGGCCAAGAACAGGAAATCAGTTCCGGCGAGAGATCCGTGGCATCCGCAGCCGAAACTTTTCCCCGAACCTCCACAACGTCCTCCTAAAACATTTCCTTATCCCAGCATCAGCTTAACCGGGCGACCAACATCCGAACCACCGGACGGTATCAAACGGTCCGAACAAACAAACAAACATCGATCAGAGCAGCATTCCACGCCGACGAACTTTCCCTGCAAAAAGGCGATCCCTCGCTCCCCGCGCGCGATCACTCCCTTAACCGCGAATAATCTAAACGTATAAAGTGCAATCTCGGAGGTCGACGGAAGTTTATTCCTGCGGAGGCATCGCGAGGGGCGAGCCGGAGGTTCGTTTATGCGGAACGCGTCGCCCCGCGTAAACGTTCCGCGTCGGAGAGCGTTACAAAATCAGGAAATAAGAGGCACGACGGGCTCGGGGATCGGCGCGGAGGGCGGATTACGGCGGAGGATGGAGAGAGAGGAGGCTCGCAGCGCGGCGCGAACTTCCCTTATTAAATTGATTGCCCGGCTCGGCGCGGAATAAAATTAGCCGTGGGAGGGTATCGTGATTAAAGTTGCCGGCTAAATCAACGAACGGCCCAGGAAGGAAAGGGGGTCCGCGAGGACTCCTCGAGCGTCGAGGCTGGCCCGCGATTGTTTCCGCGGCGAGTGGCTCGAGCGGCGGGAGCGTCGGAAATATAGGAAGCCTCGGGATGCATCGATGTCGTCGGTAATTTACGTGCAATGCGAAAACTTCTGCAGCCATCGTCATTCCCGCCCCGTCCGCCACCTTCCCTCCCTCCGCCTTGTCGCCCCTCCTGCGCGTCTTCTACGCCGCGTGCCGCTCACCCCCGCGAACTCATCCCTCGACGCGACTCTACGCCCTCCTCTCCGCCGACGAGGGTTCCACGGGGAACACAGCGTAGGAAACGAGAGCCAACAGAGAGAAACACGTACGCCGCGGGTGGAGGGATGAGAAAAGGAGGAGCGAGGGTGGAGGGAGACAGAAACTGCACGATGACGTGTCTATATTAAGATCTCGAAAATGTGATTGCTTAAGCTCGCTCCCGACTCACTTTCCGCCCCCGCAATGTCGGCAACACGCAACTCCCCCGGACCTCGTCCCTCTCGCCACCCTCGCACCCCTCGTGGAAACGCTTAACCCGCTTAATGCGCTCCTTTTCGATCCCGCGATCGTCGTAGCGGCCAGGAGATGTCTCCTTAATGAAATGAAGCCTGTAATGAAAAGAGCGCACGCCACCGTTGAATATGCTCGCCCGACCGAACCCCGCCGCCAACCCCTTTGGCCCGGCGCGCGGCTCGCGGCACTCGCCGAGGAATAGCCCTGTGCACCGCCGGTAATTGCGATCCCGGAAAATGATGCTAGCTGCCTTGATTTACTTGATGGCGCCGTATTTAAAAACAGCCTCGCCGCGTTTCAATTCCGACCGGTACACCCGGTAATTACTGTAACGTTTCCTCCCCACCCACCGCGGCTATTGTTACAGCGACGATTTAAACCTGTTTTGTTCGCGGCCCGCTCATCGGAGAGCATTTTGTTCCCGGTTTTCCCGGTCTCCCTCTCGTCTGTTTCCCGTTCGGCGTTCGTGTGTACTTTTTTTTAATCGCGGAGAGCAACGTGCAACGGTACCGAAGCGGGTGCCACTCGCGGAAGGAGATCTCGCTTCAAAAGACTGGCGAGAAGATCAGTCTACGAATTGTGCGTCATAACATTTTCTCTCTCACTTCACCGACATGATTTTTTTTTTGAGTCGACCTGGGGAGCTTTTTCTACAAAAACGCGAGCCTCGCCCCGATTGTCGCTCGACTGTGTCGCGGTTTGTTTACGAGCTTTGTAACTGGTATTTGGTGTCAAATATTTTGAGCGAATGTCAATGCCTTGCGGCGTGATAAGGGTCGAATATTTTTTTTTGTTATCGGGGGAAACGGTTCGATGATTTCACGTCTGTGATTAATATTGTTCGAGGGGCATTTGCAAATTTTTGAGAGATCGCCGAGCTGATATTGTATCAATCGCTGCATTTGCGGATAAATATTTGCTGGCGAAAAACAATTTTTACTGGTTATGGACTATTAAATCCATTGACTCGAAAAAATTGATGGACAATAGCAGAAACCGAAGTGTAAAATATCGAATGAATGGCAGTTGAAATTTTGTTTACCCGTTTATTTAAATATAGGATGTGTTTTTTCTTTTTTAATTTAAAAAGTGTATTACTTTGGTTTGTACGTTTGTCTGTCTAATTTCGTATAAGAATATAAAAATGATTATCAGAATAATTTTGCTTATCCTCTCCCACCGTTCAACAATAAAATACAAAATGCAAATCTAATTAAAATTGTATATGTGTATCCTTCTACACATTTCGCCAAACGTTTCATCATAATTTCGAATAAATACAAACATACATAAAACATGTAAAATATCATAAATAATTACACGCAGCATTTACATTGATCATAACTGCATAAATATCCGCAGCTTAATTATTACACATCGCTGCTTCACCGGCGAACCGCGCAAGGCTTAATGAAAATTACGCGGTCTCGAACTTACAATTAGCCCGCAGCGAACGTGCATTTCACAAAAAAACTGGACCAGCCCGTCGACAATTAATTCCAAACAAAACAATTACCCGCGAATTCCGCGGCAATTTCCCGAAACGCCTACGACATAAATTCGCGGATGTAATTTCCGCGAGAAGAGCTGCCTGCGAAACTCCTCAAAACAGCGACAATTTCCGCACTGAATGATCAATTCGCAACCTTTAACCTGAAACCCTAGAAACTGCCACAGTGCCATGGATCACCTTGAAGAGTAGAAGGGATGACGTCTATTTTTCGCGAGGTTGCCTCGAATCGCAGATGCATCGCGCAATTTTTGCCGCCGCGAACCGTCACTTTCGAGTGTTGCGCTTAATAAACTCATAAGACCCGTAGCGTCGGATTCGACACGCGAACGAGCCATTTCGCGGAGTTGGCCGAGGGCGAAAGGGCGGCGCGGTAGGAGGGCACGGGGTCGTGGAGGGCCCCCCAGTTCTGAAATACTTCCTGCGGAGTTCGTTTCACGCGCCTTTGAGCTCCTTTTCCTCCTCGTTATCGTTATCAGGCTCGCTCGGTTGAAACTCCCAACGGCCGGCGTCTTTCTTCTGATCAAAGAAACGAGGTGTAGAATGCGAGAGGTCGCGTTACATCGAGTATTAAGGAAAACAAGCCCCCTCCTCCTCCCATCGTGAGAGAAAGAGAGAGACAGAGAGAGAGAGAGGGCGAAAGTCGTCCTTTGAATCTGGGAAATGAGAACGGCTCTCTCAGGCCGTGATAAAGCAGCGAAGAAAAAGAAGCGACGCGGCTGCAGCGTTCCGCGCGCGCGTATAGTTTACGCCTTGATTAACGAGACGGCCGTTGATCAAAGTATGATCAACGACGAAGGCGGACGGACGGAATCGGTGAAAGAAAGACGGCCGGAGAGGATTCCGCTTGTGTCGACCTTCGCGCTCGGAAACGCGACAATACCTTCCCGCAGATCGACTCGCGAATAACGGAGTGGAGAAAACGAATTCCGCCCCCGCCACCTGATGGGATATTGTCCAATGACCGCGATTAAAGTGCATCTGACTGCGACGGTCGATCGCGTTTGACGTGATTCTTCAGACAATTCCAATCGCTTACGTAGCGGTCGTCGATGGAATATTCGACGGGAATGTTTGAGGTGAATCTAAATATCAACTGTTTGCTGGTCGAGGCAAATAACTGCGCTTTCAAAAGTTTTTTTAGTATTTTTATTGGGAATTGTTTTTACGTCTGTGTAGAGGGCGATTAAATTATTTGAATGCTTTGATAGGCAGTTATTCTTTAATTGTCCGCATGATTCAAATAAATATGCAAGGTGTGACAAAAATGTTGCAGTTCCTTGAAAGGGTTAATTCCGGAGGTGATTTTGAACAACTTTTTCCTTAGCGAAAATGTTGGGTGAGGCTTTGTTAACGAGTTATTAACGAAAAACACCGACCAATCACAGCACGAGGACAGTGGACGAATTTCAGCGCGGGCTCCAGCTGTGAGTAGTATTGGCCCGTCATCGTCCGCGTCATCATTAGTCCGCTGTACTCGCTTCCCGATTGGTTAGTGTTTTTCGTTAATGACTCGTTAACAAAGCCCCACCTAACATTTTCGCTAAGGAAAATGTTGTTTAACATCACCTCAGGAATCACCCTTTTCAAGGAACTGCAACATTTTTGTTACACCCTGTATAGTATATATATAAATATATAGTGTGCTAAACATATTGATTAATTCATGATATGATAATAAACAAGGTGAACAAACTAAGTGTTAACTCGTGTTAGTCTCCTGTGTAGCGAGTAAATATAGTAGGAATATAGAGTGATCGAATTAGTATAATCACATTGAAATTTTGGTTTATTTGACGGATAGATAGGAGTGAAAATTTTCATTTAATAGAGTAACGCATACAGATGCTGATTCCTCTAGACAATGATTCACCGTTTCAGGAAAAGTGGAAAATATAATACAATGCTTTTCTTATACATATAGCAAAATCTGTGGCTGTAAGGCAAAAAGACGTATATCACATTTTCAAAAAACTTGCCTTCATGCTTTACTCCGGGAAGAAAAATTCATATTTTTACCAAAGACAAAATACTTTAAAAGAATTTTTGCCATTAAAAATAAGATTATAAGAAAATTCAAGTACATAAGACAGTATTGATGTTTAAAACTTTAAATGCTAATATTTCGAAATGTAGTGAATATGAAATGTAGTTCGAATATGTAGTTTTACTCTCACAACCACAGAAATATTAATTGTATTCGACACGAGAATATTTGGATCATTGAAATATACATGTATTTTATTATGTAAGAAAAGGATTACACTATTTTTTCTTTGCTTCAAACGGTTAATCGTTGTGTATGGGTGTCACCAACTGTAGGTTTAGCTATAGGCTTTGACACTTTCACTTATTTAACGTCTGAACAGGAATAGTATTTTCTACTTAATAGGCTTTGACGTGTTCATTTATTTACAGTCTGAACAAACATAACCAGTTTCATTTATTTACAATCTGAACAGACATAACAAGTTTGATGTATTTTATAAATGTCTGAGTATAAATAGAATTATTCACTTATTTGAAACCTGAACAAACATATAAATTTCACTTATTTTAGGTCTGACCCAGAATTCATAATTCCACTTATTCTAAGTCTGAACAAGAATAAAATTAATATTTTATTATAATTGTCGCGTTTTCACACCAAAAATTGTTAAATTTCTATGGATAATTACTAAACTGCGAATATTTATATATGTAGCTATGACAACTCTAGATATTTAAAAATACTAGACGGTTGAAAGACATCAGGATCTACATAATATCAAAAATATAACAAAACAATTGTTTAAAATATAAGACACATTGTTACAGTGACTTACAAATTTGTTCACCAAGACTGGATTAAATTTGTTTATATTCTAAAGCAGATATTTAACTTTACACAATGAAAGTCATGAAAACTGAGCAACAATAAAATGTGGAACCTAGAAAAGACCCTTTAAAGAAAAAATTGATACTGCAAATTTTAATGTTATTAATTTTTTAAAGGCATGTGAACAAATCTGTGAAACACTGTATCCAAAATTCAAATTTCTGCATCTAAAACAAAACAAAAAATACAATAACTTCCCTATAAATCGGGAAGTTAAAAAACAAAACAAAACTAAAATAAAACAAAACTGTATTGAAAAGCAAAATATTAATTTACATTTCCAAACCATAAGAATAAATCAAATATCACAATTACCGAAATTATGACATTATCAGAAATCTAAAATAGCAATTTTCTCCATCTAGTCATACAACTTTTAATCACCGTTTACAAATTCATCAACCTTCTCCTCGTTTTTCATTTCCAAAATGAACCGCCAAACGGTTGATGTATCGAGAAAAAAACTAAAAGTTAAAAAAAAAAAAGAATTGTGTTTCAACAAAGAAAATTTCCTAAACGCATAAGTAATGTAAATAAACGGAACTCAAAACATTTGGATCGCCCCAATAAACAAAGTGTTTCAGACTGTACGGCATACATTCTGGCGAAAGGACAAACCCGAAACCCGGAACAAATGTTTCCCGTTGAAATGTTCGTTTTGGAGAACATGGTCCTTAAAAGTGTCGGGGCGAGGGTTGCGCACGCGCTCGCCCCGAGCCCCCGTCAACCCTTGGATTTAGTGGCTATAAGTGGTCGTGTTGAAGTGTCACCTTCTCTCGACGGCTTACTCGACAACGCCTCCTCTAAAAAATGACCCAAAGAGTCGCCCCAATGAAATTTAAAACCTACAAAAACCGGCTAGGATTTCTCCACCGGGCGCAGGAATTTACTTCAACTCCCGTAATACTCGCGCTTTGTTTTATAGAGGATGCACTCGCCCCCGGATTACTGCAGACATTTTTAAATAAACTAGTATTCTTCGTTTCATCGCTACCCGCTTTCCTCTTCGTTGATATCGATTGCAACAACCAGTCCAATTACATGCAAACGTAATTATCTTGTAATATTAGGTTACGAAAAAACTTGACCTGAATTTAGGATAAACTGTAGGACCTCCATCATGTGAATCGCGATTATCCTTTTTTTTTTTAATTATCTAGAGTTTCAATTAATTGATACATTAGATGTAAGAATGTAATGAAACTCCGAATAAAACATGAGCTACGATTTATTAACTTTCTACTAATTATTAGCATATTTATTTTATAAGTAGACAGTCCAAATGTCAATTAATCAAGTTACTATTGAAGAAGAAGAAAGATCTTATTAATATTAGTTTTAGATATTATACTTCAATGAATTTAAAATGATAAATAAAAGTTTGCTTTGGATCTCGCCTGGATTTAGAAAGAATTTTCTGAGATTCTTTATTAAAGAGACAGAATAATCGATCATTCTTGAAGTAATTAATTACCGAGGATAGAAGATGGATTATTTTTGAAAATATGATAAAGAAGCCATTAGTCTCGTCCAAGATAAACACATTCAACTATTGGCAAAGTTAAACTGCATTTTGAAAGGTTGTTGCCATCCATTTGGTGCAATTAGAAGAGTTCTACGAGCTTTCATGAGATAACCCCGACGATAAAATGCAGCGAAATATGATTCACAACTGAATCACTCAAAAGGAGTAATAGAAGAGAAACAACTTCCACTTGTATCTATAAAAAGTCGTCTTCCATCACGATAATGCACGCCCACACATCCTTAACGACGCGAAAAAAACGCTATTGCAATTTGCTTGGGATGTTTCAACCCTCCCATCGTATTCATCAGACCTTGCTTCATCAGATTTTCATTTATTCCGAACATCGCGAAACTCACTTAACTAATAAAAAATCACTCGAAATCACAGAAACAGCAAACACGCTGCCTGCACTTTTCATTGAGCAACTAAATAATCTTCCTTTTAGGTTACAAAGTAGGAGATTCAATGATTTCAAAACGCACATTTAGACATTTTCAGAATTGAAATTTAAGATTTTAAGATTTCATATTAGCAATTTCAAGATATCAACTTACTATTTTAGAAATTTTCAGACTTGAAATTGAAAATTTGAAGATTTAAAGTTTGAGATTTAAAAAGTTTTAGGAATTTTTCAAGGATTTAATGTTGGAAATTTGAAGATTTAAAGCTGGGAAATTTGAAGAATTAAAGGAGGAAAATTTTGAGATTTCCAGATTTTTTAAAGTAAAATTAAAAATTTGAAGGTTTCAAGTTAGAGATACAATTGAAAATTTAAAGTGTAGTTAGTTGTTTGATTTCTACATTTTCTACAAGTTTCTACGCTTCTTCAAACGATCAAATTCGCTAAATTGCATTGTATTTTAATTCTTCAACAATTTCTAAAGACTTCAAATTCCAGATTTAGAGATTTTTTAAAGGTAACATAGTATTTAACATAGAATATTTTTAGATTATTTTTAATGTTGTATGAGCCATTAACAACTAATGTTTTACATATAATTTTAACAGTGTTTAAGGTTTCCCTGTTTTCAATAAACGGAGTCTACCTGTATGTTACTAAAAATTTTTTTCTGTTGATGTTTTCATCACGAATTAAGTTTCTGAATTAAATTTATACAAATATCTTTATTATTACTAAAACATGGGTTACAAACATGTAACGAAATATACTAAAACGTCACAAAATAAAATCCTACCAACTCTGTTAACAAAATTTAATAACAAATAACTGCTACCAAATATTCCTCCAGAAAAACGCGAACAAACCGACTAGAGAATCCAACAATTTTCGGTTTCCGCAATCCCTGAAACGCCATCCCCATCCTCATCCCCGTCCGCCCCGAGCTCTAAACTCCACTCCGGCGATATACTGATCGCCATTAAGAACACTCACCCTCGTACGAGCGCCTTGCCACCCCCATCGTCGCCCCCCAGGCTTCAGGATCCCGATTCCCCTTCTCTCCGCCGGAGGAAAAACTCGCACCGAATTGATTCGTCAAAGACAACGCAAGGCATGCAGCCGAATCGCGATCCTAAGCGATCTCCGAGCAAATTCCGAAGCGTCATCGCAACGAGCCACTCGGGGGTTGCTCAGCCGAGGGTTTGAAGCAGATTCGCATGACGCTAAGGAATCCGGAGGATCCGCAAACGTCGAACAGGTTCCTCGGTGCATGTATCGGTGTGGAGGAGTCATTGATCAGCGTCAGGGCTCGGCGAATCTTGATTTTGGATGCGTCACGGTGGTACGCATGGTCAACGAGCGCCGATTCAATGGAGTTCTCGGTCATTAAAGTGCCATTAGCCCCGGCGCTTGTCCATCACGAGAATTAATGTTGTAAATCCCGGCACTTCGGGAAACCGGACCACAGAGAGAAACCACCCTCTACCTCCCCGATACAGAGTTTCATCCCCCCCCTCGTCGTCCCGTTATCGTCGCGTATCGCGTTAACTTCGCTCCCAAGAATGTTTCCTTTCTCGCTCGTTTCCTCCCTCCGCCACTCCGTCGCTCTGTCACTCGGGCGCCGAGGCAAAAGTTGCGAATTATAGCAGCCGGGGCAGGTCCGAGAGGCGGAATTTATCGACGACCTTAGCCGCTCCGAGCCACGTGAAGGAACGCGCGCGCGACACGGAAGCGGATCCCGAATGCTGTTCACGGCACGATCTCGAAAAATACGCGCGCGGACAGTCAAGGCTGCACGTGGCATAACGCAAAATCGATATCCACCGTGGCGGCGGGGGGTCGGGGGACGGCGCCAGACCTTTAGCCTTCCCCCCTCCTTCTTCTCTCCCCGCTCGGTTCCCACCACCCCCGCGGGGTTACTTTTATCGTCTTGCCGCGATTTGTCTCCGTATGATAACGAGGATGTAAGCCGGACGGGCCACGGGACGCTTCATCATTCGCGAACCCCGCTGAAAAATCTGCGGCAGGAACGTCTTTTTCTATCGGCCCTCTCCGCACCCCCTGACAACCCACCGAACACTCTTCTTATCGGCCGATGTCGGTTAAGGGAAGACTGCGCCTCGGCTGCACCGATGCCACAATGCCTGGTGGCTTTTGGTTACCCGAGACTTTCAGCGCTTTCTCGCGGATGTGTCAAGCATTAGGTCGAGTCGTAAATTGGGGCTGATTAATGGGGAAGGATTTGTAATTAAGATTTTGGTAATGGATTTTCCTGTTGTGGAAAAGGGAATTGGAAGAGAATTAATCAATACTAGTTTTTGAAAATGACAGATTGTTTAAAAAATTGGTTAATGTATTTTTAAATACATTTTCTATAATATGTAAAATACAATATTTTTCAATCTCTTATTCTACAATTTTTTTCAGACTACAGATAGTATGTGAATAATAGATTTAATTAAATAATAGATTAAATTAAATAATAGATAAAAGCATAAAAATAGTTAACTATTATTGCAGAGGAGCAAACAAATAATGTGATAGATTTGCTGCTATCCAAAACTTGTTCAGCCCTCGTGATTTTCCAAAAAAATTCTATTATACATATTTTAGAAAAATGTAATTGAAGAATTCAGGAAAATTTTCGAAGTATCTGCTATAATTAAAGCAACAATATAGTAATTATAGTCCAAAATATTTACTTTGAATCTAAAAGCACTTCAGGCAGTGGAATAAAAAAATATTGACAAATGAGTTGAAATTTTTTACTATCAGATTAATATATTTTATATGACGGTGACAAATTGATGGTGAAAACTCTGGGGAATGAAAAAATCAAAAATTTAATTTTCATTTCACCAAAAGCTCCGCCTAAAGCAGTATACATTTTTCCGGCGCCATTGTTACATTACATCAATAGTTTAAGCGATACTTTAAAGGAACAGCTACAAATTTTCTAAATTTTTAAAATATAATTCCGAAAGCGTAGTGCAATTTTTAAATTCGTTATATCTTCGCGTAAAAGCATACACGATGCTTATACTATACTATGTGTAATAGCAGAACTAAACTACTTCAATACTCGCTTCAGACGAAACGCGAGTATATCTTTTAGTAACTGCTCAAAAAAACATCATTCTTAAAAAAATATCCTTTCAGGTAGGTTAACTAATTTTCCATCCTTCTTAATAAAAACAAAAACCCACAAAAAATTTGTTTTCCACCCCCATCCACCCCTTTACGTCTCGCTTTCGAAGACCACTAACATAAACATAAAATATAAAATTCCCTTCGACGACATTACACCTATGTTGCGATATTGATTAGTATACGATTGGCGCAACGTGTCTGCAGGATGCACGCCACTGTTTCCCAACGGTCCACCATCCACGCTGTGACTGCAAGTAACGAAAATCTCCGCCGATCCGGAAACCCTGCGAAACGGAGACTCAAAAAACGACACGTTCCCGGGGGAAGGGCGTGAAAAAAATATCGGCGAAAAATATTTTGCTGGGCTATTCCTCTAAAGTGGCGTCAGATAAATAAACCGCGCACTATGTTTCGCGGAACAAACCTGTCGTCCAGAACGGAAATTGATGACGCGGAGATACCCAGCGCTAAGAACGGCTCGGCCATTTCTCAAATTCTATTGCGGACAACAAAAAATGGCGAGCCACACGTTACCAAGGGCCTTCTTACATTGCGATTCCGATGCCGATCCGCAACAAGGAAGCGGCTCGGCGTAATTTAGACACATTTTACGCATGCGAATCGCCCCGGCGGCACGGCGCACAGTGGGACGAGTACATTCAGTACATACAGTACCGTCTTTTCTCTCGTTTCTTATGTTTTACAACTTGACTAATTATTTTAAAAATGTGAAACAATTCCATAATATGTGTCGCGAGAGCTGATGTGTCCCTAATTTTTTTTCATAATTTTTCAACCAATAGTTTAAGAGAAATCGGCCAATAACCGTGTTTTCTCACGTTTGTTATGTTTTAAAACTTGACTAATTATTTTAAAAGTCTGAAACAATTCCATAATATGTGTCGCGATAGCTGACGTGTCCTTAATTTTTTTTCATAATTTTTCAACCAATAGTTTAAGAGAAATCGACCAATAACCGTGTCTTCTTTCGGTTTTTATTTTTACAACGTTGCTAATAAATTTAAAAATCTTAAAAATTCCATAATATGTGTCGCGATAGCTAACGTGTCCTTAATTTTTTTTCATAATTTTTTAACCAATAGTTTAAGAGAAATCGACCAATAACCGTGTTTTCTTTCGTTTTTTATTTTTACAACGTTGCTAATAAATTTAAAAATCTGAAAAAATTCCATAATATGTGTCGCGATAGCTAACGTGTCCCTGATTTTTTTCATAATTTTTCATACAATAGTTTAGGAGAAATTGGCCAATAACGTAAAGATCTTTCGATAACGTAAAGAGTTTCTTGTACAAGCCTCGAGCACGGCGAGTAGTAGACGCTACGCGTAGCTTGTGCACCGTCGCTGGTCGGCCGAGTGCTCACTATTCGCGCTCTCTGATTGGTCGAGGTTTTTCGTTAATAACTCATTAACAAAGCTTCGGAGGACATTTTTGCAAAGGAAAATGTTGTTTAGAATCACCCCAGGAATCTACCCTTTCCGGGTCCCGCACTTAGTTTGGGACACCCTGTATAAACATAAAAAATAACTATAACTATGAAATACATAGTACTGAATAAATGGCTAAGAAATTTACTTGGCTATGTTTCACGTTCGAATGCTCTTTTAAAACTGAAGGCAGCCTTTTCAATGGAGAAGTTTATAATGTATAAGCAAATAAAGGAACTGGGCGTTTCTCCATATTAATAGATACAATGGTTCTGTGCAAAACGCACGAGTGTGCACTTACAGACTCCGCAAAAGAGCCTTGACGTGAATATGAAGTTTAGTGTGCCCCCAATGAATGTACCAAGAATCACAGAGGTGCTCTTTGGTACTTTTTTTAAAACTCAAGTTAAAGTTGATAAACATTCAAGGTAAAAAATTGGGACAAATTGTTAATATTATAAAAAATTTATTCTGCTATTTAAGAGGTTTTATAATACATAATTTATAAAAACCATATTAATCGGATAAATATTCTACAAATGACACGTGTTTAAAAAAAATTTACTGAAAATTGGAGCAGATTTTAAGCATCAATTTTGTGAAACAATAAAAAAATTTAGTGAATATTCTGGGTAGTATTAGAATCTACGATCCCTTATTAATATTTTAAGATATAAAAAACTATGAATTTTAAACTTCAGATTTTCGACTTTTGTCCATTGCTCGTCACACTAAGCGGCGCGGCGTGTTGTAAACATGACGTCACGATTATGTCAGAAAACCGAGGTAAGCGAATGGCTAAGACGGATGTGCATTTCATCAACGCGCTTTCTCACGTTGACGACTGTCTCACGACCAGTGTCGGGCATTATTTAAATCAATTTTTGTTTAAATGATTATTTAAATTAAAACTTATTATCTAAAGGTTGAAATGAAGAGACAAAATAATTATTTATTACTTGAAAAACATCTAAACGAATGATTTTAAATAATAAAATTAATTGTTATTTACAAATACAAGTTTTATAATTATTTATTATTAATCAGGTTGTTAAAATTGCAAATACTATTACATACAGAAAGAATTTTCGTACATAAGTTTATATGAATTTCCCGTATCCATTCCATTTCATTCACACGTTGTACAAATTTTATTCTGAACTTTTTTAGACATAATGCAAAAAGTATTAATGTCGCGAGTTTTTTGTAGTTCAAACTAAAACAGATATAAAAAGATAGAAAACTACTTATTATTTCTTTCTACTTAAATTCAAATAAGAAATAATGTTTCATTTACAAATAAGAAATAGTAAATACAGTATTTTTAGTATTCAAGCAATTTAACTAATTGTTATTTACCATTAAAATCATACTTTTATTTATTATTTAGTATTTGTTTATTTAAATAAAAATTTGCCCAACTTTGCTCACGACTAACGAATAGTCAAAAAGGACACTCTTGTACGAGCTTTCTTGGTGAGCAGTAAACTTGCAGTTCGCTAAAACGCCCACGTGTCTTTATTTGAAATTCCTGATTTCGGCTTACAATTACGACACAGAGAAGTGATCGATACGCGTGAAAAATTGGACAAAAATTAATAATACCTGCTGAAAACTTTCATTATTTGCAAATATGAATATCAAACGTACCTCTTAATTGTCGTAGGTAGTAAATTAGTTAAATTTATTGATTTAATGAGTAATTAAATGAATTATTTTATTAAGCAGTATAACTAGTAAATATAAGTAAATAATACAGTATATCACAGTAAGCAATTATCAGTAATAATATAAAAATAAGTAAAATATAAAACTAGTGTTCTTCTTATAGATAGTGTCGTGATCCCGAGGAGGTAAGAATTTAATCCAACAGTTCTTATGACTGGTATTTATTGCGTTACGAAGTACTCGGCTCGAGGTTCAGAAAAGCTCTGCGTTGACGGGGACGTGTAGCGTAGGACGAAAAACGATGGAAAGGGAAAAGCGAAGGTAGAGGATTTAGCTTAAAGAAACGAGTAATTTATGATTAAGAAAAACCGTTGGAAAGCGTACTTAATCGGTTGTTTACCCTCAAATCACGACTTCGCTCGCACGGACTAAGGTTCGAGTGGGTGATGAGGACCAGTTGCGCAGGGAAGAGGAGTTCGCAGTATCTAACAATAGACTTTTCATTTATAAGTTTTGCTATAGGTATTTTAATTTATATTGTCGTTTTTCTATGTTCATTTACCTAAATAACATCAGTGATGGCCAAATAATGAAAATATTAAACAAATCAATGATCACAATCATTCTGATCACTTTGAAAGCTGGTAGGTACTGTATAACTTCCAGAACACAGAACTCAATAAACCGCAAAAAGCCGCAGCTATTATCAGATTCTACAATTGCACCAATGAGTATTGTACTGTATGCAACAAGAAAGAACTCATTCCAGTAGATCCCAAAGAAGTTATAATACCATTATTCATAATACGTTCCATATCACAAATCGCACCTGCTATTTAAATGATTAATCGATTAGTATACTACCCTATATACTAGCCATATTTTAAGTTCTTAAAACAATTTAGAATATGTTCATTTTGATGAAAAAGGAAAATAATTCTTCAAATTTAGATAATTTTCAATTATTCTCATTTTTTCAGTTATAAATAAGATAAAACACAAAAAAATCTAATAGTTATACTTGCTAGACCTTAATAAATAAAACACAACAACTTTCTAATTTATAAAATACTTTCTTTTTCTATGTTTGTCCAATTTTTGCGCCCATCGACCACTGTGTCGCGTACTCTAAACGTGGCGTCACGATTAAATACAAAATATCAGTTAATCGCGTCAATCATATTGTAACGAGCACCGGGTATATCACCGAAGAAACTGCCTGACCGTCTTCGCCCGAGAAGAAGATGTTTCCATGAAGAACCGAAGATGAGGGGAAACTTCTTCTTCCACGCGGGGATGAGTTCTTCCCATCCTCGGATGATAACGGCTGCCCAAAGTGGCGCTGAGCATAGCTCAGGTGAGGCATGTGCCCTCACACTGGAGAAGCCAGACTCTTCCCGGGTAGGGTCTGCCTCCAAGGCCGGTCCGAGGACGAGGAACGCATCGGCATTAGAGATGTACCGACTAGTGGCCGACTAGTCGGTTAAGCCGACTATTTGGCCAGTTTTGTAGTCGCCGACTAGTCGGCGACCAGTCGGCACAAAAAGCCGATTGATCGGCCTTGAATTTTAGTAGCAATAATATCGTGATATCACAGAAAGAACAAAATGTTTTTGTCTATTGTACTTATATTTACTTATTTATCATACTTATACATATCTGTATGTAACATAATTATAATTATTATATAAAACATTAAAAATAGTAATTATTATTTATTTAAACCAACTAAAAATATACCAATTAACTATTACGAACTTTGGTTATTATTTTTGTATTTTATCGAAATAAAAAACGCTTTAAAACAAAAAAACAGAATGCAATAAAATAATAAAATAAATGTAACAATTTCCTTTTTGAATAATATTAAACAATAATAAATTTTGAATCTTTTTTGTAATAAAGGTGAGTAAAGTATGATAATTAAATTTTTTGAACTCTCCGCATGAAGGAGAGTCCGAAAACGGACGAAAGATAATGAAAATGAACGAAGTGATTTGCCTCATTTTATAGTGGCGCAGTGTACGAAAATGATCGGCATAGCCGACTAATCGGCTTCTTGGAGGTCGATTAATCGGCTAGTCGGCTAGTCGGCCAAAACCCTAGTCGGTGCATCACTAATCGGCATCGAGACGGATAGCTCCTTTCGGTTAGACGTCCGGGATCAGGTCTACGTGATGTAGCTCCTGTGAGGACGCAGCGAGGAGCTGTTTCGGGAGGTGCGTCCGGGGAGACGACGATCATCCGTAGGAGACCGTAGGAGTCAAACCGAGAAGGCGGTAAGAACGAAGTATCAAGAATGAAGATGCAAGTGGAGGGCGGAGAATCGGGTCGCATGAGAGGCAGCTTGAAAAGGACTTTCCAAGGACGACGGAACAGGAAGATACGGATGGATTTCACGCTGCCCGGGGTTTTCGCGTGGTTTCCCCCGGGACGCCGAGCGAATGCCAGAGTAAACCCTGTGAAAGGCCACGCAGGTATCACCTGTATAAATATCTCCTTTTCCAGGTTAATCGAATTATCACAGATCCCCCAACACCCTGGACTTCCAGCGATCAGGGCGATCGCGTCTTCAAGGAGGAGGATAATGTAACGAGCACCGGGTATATCGCTCGAGGCCGTCCGGTGTTCGCTTCGCAGCAATGAGGGCTCGAAGTGAAGACAGGAACAAGAAGCTGTAAAATTGATTAGATGTCAATAGCGGAATCGAAAGAGTACCGTGACCGCGAACGGACGTCCAAGATTCGACCCTACGCTTATTATTATATCGCTGCATATTATATCTGTATATAGTAGTTATAACCGAAGTGTATATAATCGCGTGAGTGAATAAGAATAAAGACTGTGTGAATAAGAAATGTCGTCCCATCATCGGGACGACAAACAAAAAATAAATAAAATAAAATAAACAGAATATAACTGTGGCTGTAAAGCAGTACTAAATACTACCGATGTCACATTTTCAAAAAGTGTAAATTTAATCCTTAATTCTGGTCTAGAAAACAAAACTTATATTATTATGAGAGAGAAAGTATATTAAACGAATTTTTTTCTTTAGAAACGAAGATGTAATGAAATCCGAGATCATAGTAATTGTATTCGCAATCAGAACTTTAAACGTGAATATATCTCGAAAATGAAAACATGGGACATGCGTTGTTTTGGCTTATAACCACAGATAATACCTTCTACTAATCCATTAAAATCTACTTTTATAAACACTAAATTGAAATAATTAGCATTTGGCGCTTACATGAAAACCAGAACCAAACAAATAACGGAAAAGAATTGCACAGATCGTGACAATATCGTCGTGTTTTTTGAATGTTCAGAAATTTTATTTTCTTTTTTTCAAGTGCTCATAAGTAAATACGGCAACGCCTGTTGAGCGGTGCGAATCGCGCTTTCTGAGTTAAAAATAAAAATTTAAAATTGTCGTGTTATTTCGATCTTGTTTATACCAGAGAAAAGTTTGTGGACGTATTATTTATGTATTTTTAGAGGTAAGTTATTTTTGTTGATTTTATATAGTTATTGAACGTTTTTTTCCAGAATAACATTTTAACCTAACTTTATTGGAATTCGAACTAGTACGAACTGTTTTGGTTACCGGTCAAATGGGGTAAAAGGACGGGGGTAATAGTACGCACTGGTGTCTAGGTTACTGTCTACTTGTTTTTGAACTCTTAATAATATTTGGAGTAAAAACATCTGCTCTGATAAAGGCTTGAGCATAATTTCGTTTTGTTGAGCCTATGAAAAATTATAATTTCATGATAGTTTCCTAAATTTGAAGTCCCTAATTGCCATTGTTTTTGTCATATTTAGCTTAATTTATTAAAAATAATATAAAAATATGTTCCATACTTTTACTCTACATGCGAACTTTTGCCCACACGACTGCGTATTTTTATCCACATGTCGGGGTAAAAGAACGCAGTCCGACCAAGTCACTCTTTCGCTTAATTTAAAAAAAACCGTTTGGCCTATCGTCAAATACTTTTACATTTTATGAGTTTATTAAATATGCTACCGACAGCGCAAAAAAGTATTCTTAATATCATGGTAGTTTCGGCTCATTGAAGCAAAAACAGCAAAAGTGCGTCCTTTTACCCCAAATGACCCTAATTCTAGATAACATTCATGTCAAAAATCATCGAAAAAGAATACTCATTTTTAGATTTTTTCCCATTGATTGACGCACTATGCGGCGGAGTTAACAGCATCGCGGTTGATTCAACACAATCGACTCACACTGTTCTGTGTTCCGTTTGCGTGCGATCCTCTTTACTCGTTTATCGCTTGCCATGGAGATCCGTCTATCCGCCGGCACCTCGTAAATAGGAAATAACGCCGGTATAATTGAGAATGATCGATACCGTGCGAAGATACTTTTTACCTCGCCCCGCGGCCGCGTGAAATTGTTTCGGTTCCAACCCCCCGAGCCATAATATTTCATGCGTTCGCGCATCCATCGGGCAAGATGTCCTTCCCCCGATAGAAAGTTAAATAGCATCTGGGGGGAGGTTTGGATTTATCGCGAGCCGGCAAAGTGAATTTATCTTCTTCCGCGAATCGATTATCCTTTCAACGGTTCGACCGACGCCGCGCGCCGCTCGCCGGAAACCCGAAAAGGGGAAAAAAGGGACGAATATTATTATGCAAGATGAATCGAAGTTGTCGGAAAGTTCGGTCGTCGCGCGTTTTACAGCTCGAGGAAAAACGCCTTTGATAAACGCGAGCGCCGCGAACTTCTTGTTTCCAAAATAGCCTTTATCAGCTCGAGCATGAATCATGTGTCGCGCGGCCACATCGCGGGAAATCATTTCTGGTATCGGGTGGGATGAAGATTGGACTATGAATGAGTATGATCGACGCTGCGCCCGCGATTGATACGCGTTGACTTTAGAAGATTGACTCTTGGGTTTCTTGTTAGGGCGATTTTTTAATTTTGTTATTTCGTGGAGAAAAACAAATGAAGTTTAAGCGTGTCCCTCGGTATGAGTTTAGCTTTCAGTGATTTATGAAACAAATAGCGAGGGATATCTACTAATCTAATTTATTAGGTGTAGAAATGAGTTCTTTTCGGCATACTTTTTCACACAATTTGTATAGTAATTTGATTCTAGTTAGAAATTACTCAAAAGTGTCTTTTACTTTTTAAATATTGTGTAGTGTAATAATGTATTCTATTTTCGACATTTCATGTATTGAAATGTATAAACATCTATAAAATCACCATAAATGCATAAACATCCGCAATCTAGTGTTTAGCATTGATCTTATGAAACATTAAACGCGTTTATCTTAAAATGACAATTTTTTTAGAATTTTTATTTAGAGAAAGTACGGGCATATGCTTGTCCAATTTACAAAAAAAAAAAAAGAAAATAACAAGAAAAGAAATAATAACTAAAGTCGACGCAAAACATAAAAATAGTAGAGTTGATAAAATAGAAAAATAAAGTAAAATATGCAAACACACGCGGAACTTATAAATGTAAGGATTTGATAGATCTTTTGAATGTGTTTACGGATCCAGAATAAAAATCTACCATATTAATAATATGATAATTTTCAACCACGTTGTTAGTAAATAAAAAATGTAAGCAACCAATCGATTGGATCAGAGCTACATTTAGTAATACCAACCTTTCTCTATTGCAACACGTAGCCGTTTTTTGATTGATAAAATCCATTCAATTTTATTGGAATTTTTCTGCGCGAGACACTATAGCTTTTCAAACTTCTTCTTCAAATGTCCATCATTTTATTACTTTTCAATATTTTTGAATTCCCTTGTGTACTGCAATGGTTAGTTTTATATGTACAGTTTTTGAATTGTTTCGAGTTTTCTGTTTCAAATGACGTGTACGACCAATTTGCTGTCAACGGCACAATATTTTTTTTTTTTTCAAATATCCTTTGAAAATACACCAGCCAAATCAGTTCACATTTTTTTACATTCTTCAATAATTCTAGCTTATGTGTAATTAAACGAAAGTGCTGTTCATGTAAATCTACAGCACATGGAAGAAAAAATAAAACTAAACTAATATTGTTTGCTTGTACCCATTATACCCATGTTTTTTAATGCTTTAAGACAATCAAACCCAACTTTTTCTTGTCCACCCACAAAAAAACTAATCACTTCAAACGCCCCCCTCGATGCCACTTAACTTTTATTAGAGAACTCGCCACCACTGATAACAGCGACGTAAATCAGAATGTCAATATCAGGTGAGACACCCAGTACACCGAGCACATAATTTCAAATAATAGTAAAGCGGAGTAATAAGTTAAATACGGTCATCGATTTTTGTCGAAAATTCCATAATGAATAATATTATAATCTCCACCGCGATATTCATATTTTCTGCAATTTGTTCTCGCAAGCGCTGGTCATAAAATTTTCATCGGGGCTGTTCCAAAAAGTTCCACCGAAATGGCTACGGCCGAGCACGTGTTAATGAGCCGGAATACGTACGATATAATGGGCAATCGATAAAAGCGTCGATGAAAAAGGTTATTATAGCTGTAAGGCATTTCGCACGGTCTTTTTGATATCGAAAGTCAATTCTTTCCGGCCTTTTCGCACCACGCCGGAATTATGACGAGAAGTTTTCTGACAGCGCATTAAGCAGTGCATTATACACCCGAGCGGGCGATCAATAATAATTCCCTTAATTGCGAGGCATTTTCAACATATCATTAATGCTGAAGCCACGCCTCCCCTTGGTCATTTTAATCTGGCCCGGAATATGCTTGCAAATTCTCTGATAACGCGTTAAACACACCATCGTTCTGCGATAACGGGAGGAAGAGAGAGAAATACTGACGCGAGTTCTCGTAACTCCGAGGCGGATTGAATTTTTTCGAAATTCCACTGCCGGACCGGCTGACAATTTTTTCGCCGTTTCGATGCCTAAAGGTGCTTTTTCATCGATGCGGTTCCACGAAGTAGCAGGGATGAAATAAAAATCTTTTTTACGGAGCAAAAGTAACCCTCCATATTTGGATTTATGCTGCGTAAACTCGCGGAACAAGGGGAAATAATCTGCTGTAATAAGCGCACTGCTCGTCCAGCCAGAGTTAATCGGTTCACGTTATTTTCTTGAATAAAATCATCCTCGGATTACCACCATACATTTCGGAGCACTCCATATAAATGAAATTTCCGTATTAGCTATTAATTACCAACGCCGCCAAGCACTCGGTTAATTTATTTAATTCGCGTACACGTTGCAGTACCCCCGCAGACCTAACAAGACATTAACTCGCTTTTTAGAGATTAATAGATAATATAAACATAGCGTACGCGTTTTCCATAAATTAATTAATCACGTTACGTCCGTACTGCCAAGCGCGCCGCGCGCATTCAACGCGAAAATTCGAACATTGAAAATGTTGCGAAACATTACGCTTTGCTCGGAAAAACTGCCGTTCGTTCGAGCAACCGTGCAGTTTTATCTCGATACTTGACGAAATTTTATCGCGGCGCTATTTTAATCGGACCGTTCGGCGACCGAAAAATCTAGTGCACGAAAATTGGACCGAAAAATTCGATTCAGAATTGTGCAGAGGAAATAGCAGATTTTCATTCGCTGTTTGATTAGGTGGTTCGAATAAGTGTCTTATTGTACTGAATGTACTATACATATAACTCATAATTGTGCAGTAATAGATGTAATGAACACTCTAAAGCGAGTGGGTAAATGTCATGGGAATCCACAGTAGGGGATGAAATTATTCTGATATTCAAATAAATTCGGAATCACTGTCTATTTGAAGATTGAAGGAGAATTGAATCAAAAGTTCATTTGATACTGGAATTTTTCTTGTTAGAAAAAATACAATGACTCACAAATTTGTTTATGAAGAGTATATTAAACTCGGCAAAATTATGAAAAAGATATTTAACTGTACAGAATACAAATAAGGGAAATGAAACAATAATTAAACGTAGAAATAGAAACGTAAAAAATTGATTCAGACAATTTCACAGTTAAGGAATTAATATTCGAAATACATACGAATAAATCTGTGAGTAACTGTATTAGGGCTTTAGAAATTGTGAGAATTAATTGGTAAGAATATTCTTTACAGCTTTCTCAAGAGGATTGAATAAATATAACTATGTAGGTCAACACTAGAATTACCGACGAAAAACAAGGCTTTTTAATGAATTGACAATGCGTCAATACGACGGATTCTAAAACAAACACTTGATTTAAAAATAAAATTTATTTATATGTTTTTTCATTTCTTTCCAACGTCGATTTTAAGTAAACATACTGTTTTTTAAGAAAAATGTTTATTTAAAGAATACTTTTATGGGTCATTTGGACCCCCTTGGGTTTGTTTAACAATGTTTTTCATTTAAATAATGAATTCAATAGAAAAGTGTTTTAATGGCATTTATTGTACGTATATTAAGGATTCCGAAAAAATTGTACGTTCATTTTTTTGTTAACGAAATGACAAACTAGGTCCTCCAACTTGTTTGTAATTTGTGGAGAATATTCCTTTTATGTTAATTGAAAGGAGTACAGACGGATTTTACGATGCTTGAAAACATTTTAAGCTGCAGGCATTTTTACAACCAAATTTATTGTTAGAAATCAGAGTTTTTATTGAAACATTCACTGTTTCCATAAAATGTTTATTTTGGAATATCCTCATATATTCATAATTCAGTGGTCCCAGTACTGCCGTTTTGTTAAGAAAAAAGAAACAAATTATTTTGTCTGAATCTTTAATATATGCATAATAAATTCTATTAAAACACTTTTCTATTGAATTCATTATTTAAATAAATTTAAATGTTAAGTAATGCTATAATATTCACGTACCCAAGGTGACACGTGTACTCAATTTTTCCTCTTAATTACAATAAATATATAAATTCGGAATATCCGAATATCCAGTGCACTCCGAACCCCCAAAACCGAAAACAATAAAACGAAGACCGCAATTGAGGACAAAGTAATTAAGATAATAAACAAGTCTACTCCACAAATCTACTTCAATAATTCACCTCCCTCCCTCAGACGGCGGGCCGCGAAAAGCGCCCGAGTTATATGTAACCCGCGGTAATCCGTTTCCACCGCTTTAGCTCCGGCTATTTTTAATGCTTCCACGAAAACACGTTTTCCAAAACTGCTCCAATCCGCTCTGACCCGCTCGAATTCGCTTCGGCCCGCTCCGAACCGAGTCGAACCTGCTTTGAACCCTCCAAACTTCTCCAATCTCATTTCTCAAAACTACCAATGAACAATCCTCAAAACTAACTTTAATTATCCTCCTTCCTCCCCCCAAAAAACAAGCACTGAAAAGGGATTTAAATAAACGAACGCCATCATTATAATTCCAGAAAATCTCAAACAAAACACCTCCATTAAACGTCGCCGTTCTGGAGTCGCCGTTCCGCATATTAATCAGCCGGGGAAACGGTGTTTCGCAAGTCTGGCGGAGGCAGGTTTATTTACGCACAAGGATCGCGATCGGAACGACGGAATCGTCGATCGTCGATGACGTAAGTCTCGATGGTAGAAAGCACGAGGAAAATTAGATCTTCGTAACCGCGCCGATCTAAATAAAACCCTCGGCCAGCCGCGATTCAATCGGCTCCGCTGATAACAGATCCCCGCGCTGATAATAGCTCCGCGCGATTCAAACGCTCCGCGCGTTTGATAAACAATCACCGCGACCGGGAATATGCACGCACGTCTGCTTTCGCCCAGATGCGATCGTCAGCAGAAATGGCACGGTTATTCGAGCGTGTCGCGATTCTGCTCGTTCCGCGACGATTGAATTTCGCGACACATTGCTTATCAATTTGTTTGACCGTCTGATTCATTAGCCGCTGATTCCGATCGCTTCTGCGGACCTCGTTTGCCATTCGGTCGACATCCGCCGCGAAAGGGGAAAGAACTTCCTTCCGGGGAACGATTTTCTTCCGCTCTGAATTTTTTCGCGAGCGCTGAGAATCGAAGCGCCACTTCTCGTGAATCCTTCAATCGACGCGCCGAAATTCGACGATAAAAATCGAGAGCTTCCAATAAAAATAAATCCGTCGCGTTCGATAAAGTTCCACGGTCGTTCTAATGTCAGGGCAAGTTCAAAGCGACTCGAAACAATATTTTTGGCCAGCTTGAACGCTTGCCAGCGAGCGTATATATTGAAGTCCCCCGGTGCAGTTCATCGCGAGCAAGTTCATGAGTCTTTCTGTTCCTGGCGGATATAGGATGAAAAGGAATACGGGATCGAAACGCGTAACCGGTCTTTTAATTGTCGAGATACTGCAGTTTGAATTCGCTCCGCGAACTTCGCCCATTCTTCTTCATTCGCCTGTTCGCCTCGAGACGCTGCGAAGAGTGGGCGTTAAAAAAGTAACGCGCTTTACTTATCATTGCTCATTCCGGAGAGTGCACCGGACACCGGACGGCCATCGGGCGGGATATTTGTCGCGAAATTAATGCGAAGGATAATCAATAATCGGCGGGAGGGGTTCAATTAAGACGGCGTAATACGGAAGGAGAATCGCACCGATGGGAAAAGTTTAAATTAGAATATCGCCGCAATCGGGAGTTAAGAAAATACCAAGCTAAGAATAACGTTTCCCATTGTATTATACGACGAGTTTCTCTCCGCGTGGAAATTGCATTTCCTCTAATTAATTCATCTTTCAGGGAGACATAAACGCGACAAGAGGCACTTGAAGAATCTCACCCCTACCCCGTTTTCGACGTGAAAAGGGTGAACGTTGAATGAACGACTCGTTCGAAGTCCGTGCGTTTCTTAATTCCGGGATTACGATTGACTCTCTCTTTCTCTCCCTCTGTTCGCGACGTCGCACTACGAGGACATAAACAACTTTTTGTTTCACAACAACGTAGCGCTCTCCAAACCAAAGAGAAAAAATTACAGACTCCTCGAAATGCTTGATAATCAAATGAGAACGTAAGCATATAACGTTTACAGAACACAATGCTGTGCAGGTTGGAGAGCGAGAGGAAGTCGGACGAAGAACAACGATATGGTATATTATCGTGTTTCGTTGAGGCGCAAAAAAATAATGTAAAGAA
The DNA here is from genome assembly GCA_030770465.2 of Perdita meconis. Classification (NCBI taxonomy): domain Eukaryota; kingdom Metazoa; phylum Arthropoda; class Insecta; order Hymenoptera; family Andrenidae; genus Perdita; species Perdita meconis. The sequence goes on along the minus strand of JASKOS020000009.1, from coordinate 12,881,997 downwards.
TAGTTGTTCATTTAGTAATTACAGCACAGTTCATTATCCCGGCGAAAGGAGCTTCGCTGGGATAACCAACGGGATTCATTTTTATCCAGAGGGTTGCGCTACGTTGCGCGGTGGTTTAGAACCTGACACCGGGGAAGTTGTAATTTTGATTTTCTGTTGCGCAATACCGGACTTCTAAGTCTCTGGAAATTTTTAATTAGACCGGTGTTTACCTGCGATAATTGTTTTAGTTGTGTAATATGTTCATAGAAGTTGGTAAACTTTGCTGTCTGGAAGAATTTTATTTAATAACTGATGTTTTTCTATGCTGTAAAAGACGATTTATAATAAAATATTTTGTGTGTCATAGGTATTGTAAAAGATAGTGCATACTTTTGTTTGACAATGGAATGATTAGCATAATTTTATAATGATTTAAAATTGATATACTGAGTAATAATTATTGAGTAATAATCAGTTTTTCATTAAAAGTATCTTTTTTTTAGGACAATTGTGTAGATTAGTGAAAATTAAACTTTATAGTTTTACCTAGTAATTTGTATTCAAATTGGGTTCAAGAAATTAAAAATTTATTAAGAAAGAAGAAGAAAAATGTGTTGATTCAAATATTGCATACAATTTTAAATATAATGATGAACTAATACCAAAGAATGATCCAATATAATTTATCTGATATAATTTTTGAAAATAATCTAATACAATTTAATTTTAAATCGCAGACAGTCCACAGATTGCTATCATTAACTAGTTGCCTATTTACTGTGAAATATATGTATATAGACACAAGTCTGCAGACAATGACTGTGTACTGAAATTGAAACAGATTCACTGTCATGATGGGATTTGTCCTTTGTCTCCTAGAATCGAACTAAATTTGAGGTCCAGACTGCGAACACAGTGTGAAAACGACAATAGCACTCATGCAGTGATCAATGGATCAATTTTAAATACATCATTGATCAATTTGTGTTTTTCTAGTATCATAACAGTTTTAAAAAGTTAGAAGAAAAATCGTTGAATCTCTGTTTCCAAAATTAAGCATCCCAAAAAAGTGCTTTTAAAAAATAGAAATATTTAATAATTTTACTTGCTGCCCATCCTTTATAGATTTGTTTAAAGATGCAATATGATTATAATTATTTTTATAATTTTTTCAATTTCCTTTTGACTCAATTACGCTTTTTACATCTCTTAATAGTTTATTTAATTCTGAGAAAAATCTAAAGAAGAATTTGATAATTTGTTGAATTAAGAAATTGTTGTTTTTGACATTTTTTAGTATGTCTTTCAGAGGTGAATGAGAGAACTTTATTTACATAATTATGAACAATAATATTTTATACATATTAAAGGATATTAATCACAGTTTTTAACAAAGGTTACTAGAAAAAGGAAACATGAATTAAAAACGAGAGATTATCATGAAATAAACTAAAGACAATTTTCAAAAATAATTCTTTCATATTTACAAGTGCTCATAATGCCATACTAATAACAAAAATGATTACAAAAAAAATCCTCCAAGGAAACTCACTAAAATTCATCCACTCATAATCCCGTGACCCATATACGGGTCAGAATAATTCAACGCACCATTCCAATAATATTTGTAATGAAACTTTCCCCAATTTTCCGCGATCCAAGCAAAACCTATACACCTTCTATTACCATCAACACATTCCCTCCGTTTCCCTCTGACATTTTCAATAGTTAGACAAAACTACATTCAGTGAACCACGTTAAACCAGTTCCACATCCCTCTAAAAGCAGCGTCCATTTAATTATACCCCAGGAAGTGAAAGGGCGCGCGCGTTACCGACCGAGCAGAAACGATCCGGAACTCCTTATCCTCGCGCCCCGTCCGATTAAAAAGTCATGAACCGATTAACTCCTTCCCTCGCGCCAACGCGGGCTTCCGCATCGTCTCGCGGCACGTGCAAACGGGGAGGGAAAAAGGCGAGGATAGCCACGAGGGGTAGGTCGCGCGCAGCATGATCGAAAAGGCTGGTCGAACACGGCGAGGGCTGAATGTCGAGGCGGCCGGAGCGTTCTGCCAGCGCAACAGTGACAAGGTCAAGGGCGAAGGTGTCTCCCGGATCCGGGCGACGTGACGGGCCTGGTTTAAGGTCGCCTTCCGCTGGATTTCGTGATCCGCTATAGACGATACGCCTAGCCACGTACAGGGTGTTGAGCGAAACGGGTTTCGGTGTAAAACGCTGGCGAAGGAAAGTGAAAAATGCTTGACACTTTGGCCGTATGTCGGCGGAGGTGGCGAAACCTCGGGGACCAATCTATAGCGACGGTTTTTTGGGACATGATGTTGCTGACATTGGGGGAAAATTGTATGCCAAAGTGATGATTAGTTTTTTGGGAAAAGGTCCCTTTTTTGAGGGAGAAATCATGCAGTTGGAAATAAAATTTATAAGAATTCTTTAATGGGTTGGAATCTTCTATGATATTAAAGAACTAATTAAAACTTTTGGTTAATTACACTCCCATCCATAAATCTTTATTGGAAAAAGACGAAATGATACTACCAATTTAATTGTCCGCTCGGTTTTGATAATCAAATTTCAGTAATTATCGCTAAACTGTGGTAAAATGCAAGTGTATTTAATATAATTTTGTACCATTAACATGCATGTGTTTATGCGTGTGTGTAATAAAGATACTGGAAAAAGTCGATTCGAATTTTTTAATTGATTTCACCATATTAATTACTGTGATAACTTTACAGCTGCTAATAGATTCGTATGAAATTAAAATCACCAGGTCAAGAATTATAGAAAGAAGTAATTCGGTCACCTCCAAAATAATATTTCTAAAATATTAATATCTTATTTCTAAAATAAATTACAATATTTAAAGTGTATGAAAATTTCCCTACTTCCAAATAATATTTGTCTCTTTCTCCAAAATTGTTCAACCTTTTGAATCTAATAACCATTCTCCAAACAGTAGCACTTATGAGCTGACCTAATGACATGGCTGACGCATGAAAGGGATGCTCTACTTTAAGCGAAAAGACTACCTTCCCTCAAACGATTATTAATCGAGATGTTTCAGATGATTACAGAGAACAGAATAGTCTGTAATTTTGTAAAATATGAGCGCAGAGATTGCCAGCCAGCAATAGATGGACTGGAAAATTTTTCTTTCTCAAGACCGTTTGATATAATCAGTAATGTCATGTGTGAGGGACACAACCGACCGCAGGGTCATCTTGATCACTTCCAGGAGAATTGTATGTTGTTTAGTTACTTTTCGATATAAGTTGAATAGTCAGGCATGACTGAGGTCCAATCGAGGTTGTAATGGAAAGATAGCTGATACGAGTTTTCGGTTTCTATAGCGAGAGCAATAACTGTTTGGAAGTAACAAGCTTTCCATGTACCCGTTCCACTTGAAAATGCCGCGTCTCTTGATATAGTTATAACCTGATTTGAAGTGTAACGTTAGACCCACTCGCGAGGGTATGAAACCGTGATATGTCTGATAGCGTAGTGATCGTTTCTACTTAGCCGTCTTGCGCGCTAAGGATTCGGTTTACAAAGCACATAAGCAACAAAAGCGCGTAGCTTTTCTTGTGAAAAGCACTGCGGATGAAGAAATTTAATGGTATTATTTATTTAAAGAGAGAAAAATTTAATACAAAGTAAGGAAAATAATTCATGTAATAAAGGTATTTTTCTAGGTTATTGTATTTTGTTTAATTTTGTGGTTATTCGTTTTTCATGTAAATTAATTTTGCACTGTTTCAAAACGTAGAAATAAATGGCAATGTTAAAGGAATTCCACAGTTTGTTTATAAAGTCTCTAATTAAAAATTTACATTCAATTTAAAACCTTTATTGTATTCAGTTTAGTTTAAAGTTTCAATTTTAAAAAATGTTTGCGTATTTTTTACTATAAAACTGTATTTTAAATTCTGCAAGATCTGAATTAGCAACAAAGTTGACAAAATACAACGAATTATTAAAAATCTGTTTCCAAATTAAAATCGCTTTAGCTAAATTTTGAATTTTTTATGATTCTTATAAATTTAATCCTAATTTACCTCAAAATCACTAAAATAAGTGACGATTAGTAAACCTGATATATTTTTTAAATATATATTTCTTATTCCTGATGCAGTATGTAAAATAATAATCTTCCAGAAAAACAATTTTGTTGGTTCAATTTTGCTCTTCACTGTATTTACACGGTTCCGTTTTTTAATAATTAGTCAAATATCTTCTTCGATACTTTCTATCAAGTTTTTAATACTTCTCATTATTTTAATCTGTTTTGTGAAAATAAAATCAAATAAATCCGTAATTAATGAAATTAATGAAATGCAGAATTATTTATTAATTTACATGTTTTTATGCAACGCTTTGGGTTAATGACTCTCGCAAAAACAAAATTGCTGATAAGTCATTTTTGGATAACATAATCGCAGAACGAAGAAAAACTTCCAAAAATGTGCATACTTGCAATATAATATGTTTTCGTATGGTATTATAAAGTCTGAGGTCACAGTTAATTAAAAAATAAGTGTGCCAATTTTTTTGTTATGAACAGAATTATTCCGCAATAAGAAAAGTGCTGAATAAGTGTATCAGTAAACTTGGACATAAGAATAATCCTTCTCTTCCGAAATAATCCGCCATTCTACTATAGTTTCTACATCAAGTAGAAACATTGTTGAGTAAGACTATTAACAAAATTAAACCTCAAAATTAGTTTTAACCTGTTAACAAACAATAATAGTAATAAATTATTTATTCAGAGACGAAAGTTCAGAGTCAAACTCAACTTTTCGAGTTTTACAAAATGTTGCAACTATTGCACTTAATTTTTCTGGTTTGCTATTAGAATTTCTAAAAAATTGAAAAAGTGAAACTAGTCGCTTTGGTTTCTAACTAGCTCAAACAAAATTATTATTAACTAACCTCTAAACTCTACTCCAACCCCGACCCTTGCCTCACCCTCGTTAAATGACCCACATTAGACCAGTCACACATAAAAAATTCACCTCCGCACCGTTCTACCAACTACCACGCAACCCAATAAATCAATCCCCATTAGAATTTAATTACCCCCCCCCCCCCCCCAATAGCGATCACCAATTCCCTGGAAACCTAGACTCTACGCTCAAGTCTCCCAAAAACAAAATAGCAATCGCAAAGGCTGAATGCCCACTTTGAAACCGACTCGACTCCAAGTTCACTTCAATCAGCACCTATAAGAGCGCCGTGATGCACCCCCCATTTCCGTTAATTAAACATCCCCGAGCCACCTATGACCGATATCGTCTCGGAGGCTCGAGTCGACCATCGATCACCCGCGGCATCGGTACGATTCCACTCGGCGATGTTGCCGAATGCGACAAGCCGCCTCCAGCGGCGAAACGCTCAACGACGACATCCCCGTGTCGAGAGGTTGCAAGCACGCCCAGCGACGCCGCGCGCGCGGCTGTACCGAGGCGTCGCGACGCCTGCGCGGGCTCCCGCAACGATCAGCTGGCTGGAAGAGCTTCTCGACCGACGGGGGAAGCGAGAGCGAAAGCGTCGCGGGGGCGTCAGCAGGAGAAAGACATCCTCGTAGTGTAGAAGGTCCGAGGGAATCGGCGGAGCGCAGAGGGGAGGCAGCAGCCGCGCACAGGCATCGGCTATCGGCTGGCGACGTCATGGACGGCCTCGTAGCCAGCTACGCACGTTTTTGGCAGCGTTGTTCGTGCCCTTAGCCGCGCGCTTCCGTGGCCATGGTGTCCGTGCTACTGCCTCGCGAACCGACCGTTTGATTCGAACCAGTGCTGCCGTGACGGTCGATCGAAGCGCACCGCCGAAAACCCCAGGAGACGCCTCCGATGCAACGACACGATGTCGAGACGATACCTCGCCCTGAAACGTTCCTCGTTCCGCTGCGCTTTCAACCTGGCGACCGTCGATCCGACGATCTGAGAACGACGTCCACCCGGACCCTGCAGGGACGTCGCTAAGAACCTAAGTGTTCCCAGGTGTCCCCGGATCGGGACGCGTCCTCCATGGGAAGCGAGAAGCTGGGTCCAGATTGCTCCCGCATGTGACCAGTGCGAATTAAAAGCATATATCATATCACCAGTGCCTGTGCTCTTTACGACGCGATTTAACGACGCGCACGATCTTAATCCGTGTGATCCGCGAACGACGCCGCGTAAACACACGGCCCCGGAGGCAGAGCGGATCGAGGGCTTCATCTTCTGGCTGCGTCGCAGCTGCGTACCGAGCGGACTCCGCTCGTCGATATCCAGCCAATAAACGCGGGACGCACTCGAGGCGGCGACGGCGGCGCGGTAAGTACCAAAACAAATGCCGCGCATCGGAGGAGACCCGTTGTCGCTCGTTTTTCCTCGCGGGATGCGTTCGACGATCGGTGCGTAGGCGGACGGGTTCGTCGGCCAGCAAGAGGGTTATTCAGGTGCTGCCGAAAAAAGCCGGCGCGAGTCTATATTCGCACGCGGCGACAGGAGAAAATATCGACGGGGGAGGGCGAAGGATTTGGAGCGTTCCGCGGGTACTCTACGCGAGTGGGATTTCCGACGTGCCGGAATCGATACTCCGAGCTTCCGCGGGGCGAGCTTCGGTGCCTGCGGCCATGCCTGCAATAACGAGCTTCTGGATCTAAACACGAACCTCCGACGAAGAGACTGTGCGCGGGGAATCATCGCGTAACGTCTTCCACGTGTGCGACACGTTTGGACGTTCGAGCAGCTTCGATACTCAGGGCAGTGCGATAAAAGGTGCAAGCCGAGCGACGACGAGGGCGATTCTCCCTCGGCAGGAGCGGAACCCCGCAGCGTCCTCGCGGTGTCCCTTCTCATGGTGACTCAGCAGCGGTGGAGGAGCGCTGACGACGAGCGCGCTACTCGGCATCGTCGTCGACGTGTCACGTCCGCATGGCTCCACGTGCAGGCCCCGCGATGATCGCGCTCTCTGTCATCCTGTTCCTGGCCCGCTGGCCCTGCGGCCAAGCGGGCTTGGTCAAATTCTACGAGTCCGTTCCGGAACATCATCTGCAACCGGAGAAACGCATCCCCATCAACGATTACGCGATGCACGGACCCATCGTCGACGACCACGAGTTCCCCCGCGACCTGAGGGAACCTTATCCCGGCAAAAGCTTCGGTCCCATGGGACCCATCGACGGTTCCCTCCCGGACGACGTGTCCTTCAGAAGCCTTTCCTCCGGGAAGGACGACTCCGCGCCCAGGGAGTCGCAGCTGGCGTCGCATTCGGCCCAGGAAGGCGACGACAAGGGCCACGATCGACCCGAGCCCGAGTACAAAATCATCTCCGTCGAGTTTCATCGCGTAGAAACTCCGTTCGTCATCGGGATATGGATCTTCTTCGCCAGCATCGCGAAAATAGGTAGGGAATGCGTGGAATTTGAACGGATCGACCGGCCTCAACGAGCGCTTTGTTGGTGGTTCTGTTGGTATTTGCTGCGATCGACTCTATCGCTGTTTGCGACGCGAGGCCGCGCTCTGATCGACGGAGAATCGATTCGCGCTTGTTTGGATTATTGTGTCGGATACTTTCAGGCCGCCGTCGGCGGAATGTTGTTTTTGGAAGGTGATAGTTGCGTCAATATTTGCCCCGCGGCGATTTCAAACAGTTGTCTGATCGCAATTTATGCCTCCGATCCTATTGCGAATTTCAACCTTCGCGTTTCGTTGCACTCTGCGAATATTTCTGGCAATTTGTTGCTAACCGGGAACATGGACTCGAGTAGTTTCCAATTTTTAATTGCACGAAAAGGTTGCAGCGAAATTCGATATTAGTTGCTACGCTGTTTGTGACCGGTGGCCTCGAATTTAATGGATAGTTCCAAGGTTCGAGTAGAATTCTTCTTTTTTTTGCGGTATTTTTTCCGGAAAATTTGCAGCTTCACAAAATTAAAAATTAAAAGTTAAATTAGTTACGAACTTCTACAGTTTCCCGATATTTTAGAAAGTTACTGAAATCATATATTAAATTCATCGAAAATTTGCAAAGTCTCAAGATAAATTTTAATGCTCAGACTATTAATTTCCTTGGGAAGTGCATTAGACTTCCAACAACAAATACCTCAAAGTAACAATAATAATGATTAAAGATCTCTCTCTCAATGATGTCAGACCAGATGACACTAAACCAACAAACCTTCCATCAACTACCACTTTAAGGGGAGAATTTCTTTTTTTTGGTCAAGAATATCGATTTTTTGGTATTTTTTAAATAATTAATCGTGTATCGAAAATACAGCTCGAATCTACCGCGAATTAAATGTATCACGAAATTGCGTTAGATATAATATCCAGAGTGAGGCAAAATATATATAATCTGACTATAAATCACGAATCATGATTAAAGTGTAATTACTACATTAATTGCAGATTATTTTCACAATTAAAGACTCTGATCTACCCTTTAGTTCATATAAAATGAAAAATTATCGTTTGCTCTGCACTGGAAAAAGAATTATTTTTCGAAAAATGGTAACAACTGTTCAAATTTAAATGTTCGATTTACCTCCGGAAATTGCTCAAAATTTTGCCAATTACAAAAAAATATACAAGCTATCGCCTTGCTTGTAGATCGAACTATAACTATATCTATACAAAATAAAATCATACTAGAATTTTTGTTTTTATATCAATTAAAGGGCAGATATGTCAACCTCAATTTTGCAATGCGTTTAGTTTGCAGTTAATTCCAACTATATTTTTGAGTGAATCAACTCACCAAAAAATTATGGTACTTAATAAAAGTATATTAAAAACAAATACAAAGTTTCAGATTGGTTAATTTTACAGTTTTGTTTCCTAAAAAAAAAATACAAAACATCTCATATTTTCGACTAAGAAAAAAGAAATTCCCACCTTAATACCTCTGGACTAAAAATATCCAACAAATCTCCCATCACTGTTTTCCCCAAACAGCAACAACTTGAGGAACTGAATTCTTGATTTAGTCAATTGTAACTGAATCAATTCTCCCTCGGAAATCGTCGCAGTGATAAATACATTGAAATAGCCATGGAAAGTAGAATGTGATCGTCTTGTACAGACAGCAAACAGCGAAGGAGTTCGATGAACGCGCGTGCTTTCTAGTGTCCTCCTTCTTTCATTTTCCCGATTGTATGCGAGTTAAGTTACCGATTGTGCGTGCAGGCTTCCACATGACGCCGAAGCTCAGCAAGATCTTTCCGGAATCCTGTTTGCTGATTGTTGTCGGCGTCGTCGTTGGTGTCTTACTGTTCCAGGCGAGCAGCGTCCACGTGTCGCCTCTCACGCCCGACACCTTCTTCCTCTACATGCTGCCGCCCATTATCCTGGACGCTGGTTACTTCATGCCCAACCGACTGTTCTTCGACCACCTGGGGACGATACTTCTCTTCGCCGTCGTTGGGACTATATTTAACACGCTGTCGATAGGTCGGTAAAACGAGCGTTATGAAACTGTGTTGCGACGTCGACGCCGCTGCCCGATTTTCTTTCTTTGTATCGGCTTTTCCTCCTTTCACCGCGCGCCTTCCTGCTGTTCTCCACACTTTTTCCATCATCTTACTTTTATTTTTTGCTACTCTGGGATGGAAACTCTTAGAGTGACGTATAAATGCGTTTGGATTTCCTTTAAATTTTGATTCGTTTGTGCAGGTTTAAAATGTTTTGCACAGAATTTCGTAGAAATATTTTGCTTCCTAATTTTTCATTTTTTTTTTTTTTGTACTTAGTCATAAAACAAATCTCTAACTAATGGAAAATCCCATTAAGTACCCAAAACATTTTAAAGTCTCGCAACGTAGAAGAATAAATTTCCACTTCACTAAATTTTGAAACTAACTCGAAAACCATTTTACAAATGTCGAGAGCATAAATTTTCGAAGTGCGCGTCGGAAGACATACGTGCAACATAAATCACACAAGTGCTCCGCGGATTAGAGAGAGATTCGATGACTGAGATTTGGCTTCCCGTGTCAATCAATCAGAATGACAACTCTCCAAGCGCGCCTCAAGATCACAGGATATAAAAATAGACGAACCCGAAGTAGAGAGACGGAATATTTAAATACGATTATGCAGGAAATGCGATGAGAGTGCTTATGGTCTAATAAAATCGAGATCGAATTTTACTAGAACCGTGAAATGTAAACGTGCTTCTACCGCTTGTAGAATCGAGAGCGAACGAAGCCGCGCGCGTTTCATAATCGCCCTAGGCAGAACACATTGCGGATTCTAAACTGATCGAGAAAATACGCGCGCATGTCGAACCGCCCACGTGATTTCTGTTTACAGCGCGCGGCGTGTTCGCGAAATGCGAGTTGCGAAACCAATTTCCTGCGGTTGAGGAACAACGATGTTCATGATAATTAAAGACGCAACGTGAACGTCACTTTCAGCTTTCGAGGAACCGATGACCCGATTGAGTTATTATTGTCGGTGAACGAGGATGATCGAGCACTTTCTAGTTTGTAGGACCCTGTTTTGTTACCAGAAATGTACGCATATTTGTTAGTAGCTCAGTAGCTGCGTTATTTAAAAATGATTTCAGAATTATTTTAATTAATTTCTGAAACTACAGAAGCGGATTGAATTAGAGGATATTCCGGATTGAATAAATATTATCAATATGTGTTCAATTTTTAGTGTGAAAATTGATTAATATTCGTATCTAAACATGTAATTCAACTTTTAGATTATGTTTATCCACCGCAGGATAAACACTTTTGACTCATAATGTTCTTTTTGTTTTGTTTCGTGAGTTTCGAATTGAGATTCAAGTTGAGATTGTCGTACCTATAATTGACAAAGCTATAAAAATTAATGACTGCATAAACATCCGCAGTTTGATAACGTTTGGACTCTCGACAGCCTTCCTATCAGAGATCAGATAACGCAAACGCGATGTTTACACTGTCTTTTTCGATGCTAATAATCGTAACCTTAATTAACTTCATGAATGCTTTCGCGTTCTCTTTTGCACTCTTTGTTGCACGGTATCCATTCAACGCGTATTAATAGAAGCTAATTAAAATGTTGACTAATGAAGTCCGTTAACGTAATATCCGACGAAGATCCACGCCAAGGATCGACATTTTATCGTAAATATATGAGTGAATCATCGTTCATAAAATGTTAACCGTTACTTTACTCTGGATTTAGATACAGCACTAGCTCATTGTCATTCGTGGTGAATCATCTTATTTGCAACTACAGTAGAATTTCGATTATCCAACTGACTATTTGTAACATAAAATTACGATTAGCAACTACATTATTATTAAATCCTAGGACAAGTTTTAGTCGAAGTCCTATTTCATTCTAAAATTTAGTGCATTAAACAATTGAAATCCCGGTAAAGTGAAAATTAAGGGCAATTATAATACGGGTAATCGAGGATCTACTACAATTTTATTAAACGATTAAGCATTTTTAGTAAACAGTAGAGCGAATATTTTTTTAATATTCAGCATTTGAATGAATTAAAAAGTGAAAATCGATCCTCAAGTACCCTAAATTTTTTTAATCACTTTGTCATCAATTATCGCAATCATGCTGACATGCACGTTTTGTAGGCGTAATTTAAGATTGCAGATCATTTTCCTCGAACCGGTCGCTCGATACTTGAAACCGGTTATATGTAAAAAGAGACATGTGTGACAGGTTCAAGAATGTCATTATCTTATAACCAATTATTGCAGAATGTTATTGAATGTCTCAATTAAGAACCATATTTCTTATTAACACTAGAATTACCGAGAAAATCAAAATAACCTATATAATTATTTTTTTATATACAATTATAGTGCCTTAAAAAAATTTAATTTATTTTGAATTAACCTTGAAAGGAAGTCAAAAAATATGCTGATAAAAATTATTTACTTGGACGCAGCACTTTTTTAAAAAATCCGTGATGTTAGCATTGCATGGAGAAAAAAAATTACTGTAATCGTCTGTAATTCCAGCGTTTCCTTCCAAGGAAGGAGACTCAAGTAAATCTCTAAGAATCATATGATTTTTCAGAAATTTGTTTACGAAGTATTGAATTAATTAATTTCTGAAACTTCTACGGTATTTCTGCTTACATTTTTAAATATGAACCAAATTTTGTTTATATTTGTATATCTTGTATGTTTTTTGCGGAGTTATTAAGATCGTTCTCCAATTAACGCCATCGATGTCGAGGCCATGGAGAACGATCTTAATAATTACTCAAAAATACTCTAAAAGTGTCAGAAACTTTCGACAAACCAATACTTCGTAACAAATGTCTAAAAATAACATCATTCTTAGCGGTTTACTCGAGTCTCCCCCCTTGAAAAATTTAAATAATGAGGAATATTTCAATGCCAATATTTTTTTTTTTTAATTTCAGTTCCTTTCAATATAGACAGTAGCTCATAAAAAATTGTTCACCAAATTACAATGACCAAATTTCTCGTTGTATTTGTCTACAGGCGCGTCGTTATGGGTGTTAGGAAAAATCGGCATGTTCGGCTGTGAAACGCCGCTCCTGGACATGTTCCTGTTCTCCGCGTTGATCAGCGCTGTCGATCCGGTCGCAGTGCTGGCGGTTTTCGAGGAAATTCACGTGAACGAGATACTGTACATCGTCGTGTTCGGCGAGAGCCTCCTGAACGACGCTGTCACCGTGGTGAGTATCGTTTCTCCGCGAAACGTGGAAAGCGTCAAGTGTCAACCGTACACTCTACATATTTCAACCCCCTCGATCCGATACACCGCACGCGTCCGTTTTCTCCGGAAAATGTTTTCCGCTCCAGATAAAAATTCCACGGACGCCTCGAGTGAACTTCTTTTTTGAAACGAAACCGAACCGCCTTCTACGCGGTAACCTTGTAATTGAAATGCCTTCGTTCTATTTGCGATATCAAACTCTCGCTCCACGGTTATATTGTTTCTAAATCGCTCAATTAAGGGAACACCTGAACCAGCTGTCGCCTTTTTCACGACGCACAGGTGCTGTACCATATGTTCGAGGCTTACAGCGAGATGGGGCCGTCGAGGATTCTTTACACGGACTTGTTATCAGGGCTGGCCTCGTTCTTCGTCGTGGCGATCGGCGGCACGATAATAGGGGTGATATGGGGCGTCGCCACCGGTTTCGTTACGAGGTTCACCCATCAGGTTCGCGTGATCGAGCCCATCTTCATATTCGTCATGGCGTACCTGGCCTATCTGAACGCCGAGATTTTTCACATGTCGAGTATCCTGGCGTAAGTAGATTCGTCCACTTAGTAACCAGACTAAAGAGGAAGCTCACCAGAATTAGATAGAACGTGATCAAACGACGACTATTATCACCAAATACACAAATCGGGGTTGAAATAATCACAAATAAACTGCAGACTTGTATGCAAAATCAAATGTTTATAAATATAAATAGAGAATTAAAACTTGAATCAGAGTAAATCTTATTTTCTAAATATTGTAACTTATATTACATTGTCGATATTTTGTATATTTTGGCATCTATTAACCCTTTTGCACCCATGAATGAAACATCTCGCGACCTAGTATTGGCCGATTGACGCTTTTGACGAGATATCTCGCAATTCGAAACGCCAGAATTTTTTATGAAATTGGATAAGCGATTTTCTGAGGTTTCCTTCAATTTTCTAGAAATTCTTTGAATTTCCTTTAAATTTATTGATTTTCTTTGAATTATCTAGAAATTCTTTGAATTCCCTTGAAGTTCATTGATTTTCTTTGAATTTTCTAGAAATTCTTCGAATTTTCTTAATTTTTCTTAAGATTTCCTGGAACTCCTTCAATTCTTGTTGAAATTCCTCAAATTTTATTAATTTTCCTTCAATTCTCTTAAAATTCCTTACATTTTTTTAAAATCGTTTGAATTCTTTTGATTTTCCATTAATTTTGGATTAGCAAGTTTTCTACATTTTTTTACATTTCCTTCAATTTTCTAGGAATTCCTGAAATTTTCGTAATTTTTTCTTAAACTTCTTCAATTTTCTCAAAATTACGTAAATTTCGTTGAAATTCCTTGAAATTTATTGTTCTTCCTCTAATTTTTTAGATATTCCTCGAATTTTCTTAATTTTCCTTAAATTTTCCTGAATTTCCTTGAATCTTTATTAGATTCTTATTGAAATACCTTGAAGTTTCTTTAAATTTTCGTGAAATTCATTGAAATTCCATGAGTTTCCGGAAATTCCATGAACTTTTCTCAAATGTTTTTGAAATTCCTTGAATTTTCCTCAAAGGCTTAATAAATTCCTTAAAATTTCCTGAAAATTTTCATAAAATTTTCCGTGAATTCCCTAAAATTCCTTGAATTTTCATGAAGATTTCTTAAAATTCCTAGAACGTATCGAGTCGCGAGATATCTCGTCCAAAGATACGAACGGGTTACCAGCCTTGTTATAAATTTTTACACACAAAAAATTACCATAAAAAAACCGCAGTTTAACCATAAAGTTCAGTTATGGTAATAGCAAAATAACTACACTTTTAATTAGGATTGAATTGATACATCAATGATGCGTATCACTGGTTCCACATATTGAAAGCCGCAGTAATCTTTCATTGAATGATTGTAATACCATTGAATGATTTATGAATGCAGATTACTGCTTATGGTTATTAATTGGTATCGCGCACAGTAATTGATCAATTCATGAACAGCGTCTGATGCTTCTTTTGGTGATTGTAATACGATCAAGCGCTATCTAACTCTGGCATCAGCTTTCATGTCGTAATTTCGTTTCCAAAAGTAGATCAGCTGGCATTTGTGAGGAAAAAAGAATTGATAATTTAATATAATTACGCATGAATTCCCTTTTGGGGCTGCAAAACGCAAATATCGTGGTAATGGAAAATAAAACCCCCGTCGAGATAACTCGAGGTTGCGCATTTCTGCCAGTATCGACCACTCGAGTTAATTCCAGTGCGCTCGTTAAGGGGTTAAGGGATGCCTGGCGAATAAAAAATAACACCGGGGTTCAATCTATCAGAATAATCAGTAATCCTAATATCGCCTCGATTTCTAAGGAATGCTCGTTCCTCGAAATGATCGACACATTCCAACAATGAAGGAAACTAGGCAGTCGTTTTTCGCGAAAAAGAATCTTCCTTTTTTCCAAAGCAGATCTGGACGTTTCCTTATACCCAGTGTGTATTACTACCGTACGAATTTAAAAAAAGTTGGTACGAAAGTTGCTTCCCCTAATATCGATCTTAAAAAGTGACGTAATCTATTTTCACAGCCTGATTCTTTTTTATTAGGTGCACAGTTGCGGGCTAAACCCATAGACATAGTAACTATAGACTGCGCGTCAGCATGCAGCCGTGGCCCGATGTTGAAGAGAGTTTAATGCTTTGGGAGGTACTTGGGAAGAATGAGACAGATAGAAGATACCAAGAGAATAGAAAGAGATAGCAAGTCCTCCCAAAGCATTCTAACTCTTTCTAAAGTTGGACCGTCCGCTTTCCCCGTGATGCGCAGTCTATTCCTATATACACCCCCGCTCAAAAGTATGTGGACACTAACCATTTTTATGAAATTTGTATACTGTTGGTATTAGACGGTTTTTATTGTTAAATTCTGTTACGTACATGTATGTAATGTATTACTAGGACATTGTATACAACTACTTGAAAACAATAAAATTTTATTTTTTTCGATGATACTAATAATATAAAATTGGAACTGATTTTGGATTGATGCGTTGGATACAGCTACTTGGAAACAATAGAATTTTATTTTTTCGATGATACTAATAATATAAAATTGGAATTGATTTTGGATTGATACGTTGGATACAATTACTTGGAAACAATAGAATTTTATTTTTTTCGATGATACTAATAATATAAAATTGGAATTGATTTTGAGTTGATACGTTGGATACAATTACTTGGAAACAATAGAATATTACTAGAATACATTACATACATGTACGTAACAGAATTTAACAATAAATACCGTCTAATAACAACAGTATACATAATATATCACAAATTTCATAAAAATGGTTAGTGTCCACATACTTTTGAGTGGGGGTGTATGTCTATGGCTGAACCTATAGAAACAAAAATTGCAATACCAGTTGCAAAATAAATGGTTAAACAAATTTTTTTTCCAATTGAAATTATTTTTATTGAATACTCCTAATGTATAAGCACCAGAGGCACATTTTTATCACTCTACAAAGTTCAAGAGTTAAAATTGTTAGAAGAAAAGTGAACACTGAAGTTGTAAAATCAACAATTTAAAAAATTTTCAAAAATCCTTTGACTTACATTTTTATGTCCCTAAAAACGACAATATATCCAAATTTCACGAAAATCTGAGATGGTGCTTCAAGACGATTCCGATTTCGCATGGAATGATCCTACTGGAAAATTGCAAGACGAAAAAGTGACCTTGAACGGCCAATTGAGTTGACCCGGACTATAGTTCTGTTTATTCAGAAGCGATAGTATCTACTATCTAAAAATACAATGAAAATAACGATTTTTCGACTGCCTAGTCCTCTTAAGGCCAGCAATATTTCTGGAAACGATCTCGAGTTACGTCGCGCTTCCCCCGAACTAGGGGTCGGCGCGTCATTATATTTTTTATTGGGAAACGCATAAAAGGAAATGTATGCAGGCGTTTAACATCGCAGACAGGAATATCCCGCCCCGCTTTCGCCAATAAAGTCGAACGTTCCGCACGTGTCCGCGCGAGGGGTTTATGAAACGAACCAAGGGGTGCATTTCTGGACAGCTCCCCAATTATATCTCGCAATAAATCCGGGGAAATCGCCTCGGCTCTCACGCGAATCGCGGTGCATGTTCCGGGGCAGTAAGAGAGCGCCGATTGATCGACGTTCTTTTAATCGACCACGAGAAAAATCGCCCCCGTTAATTGCCTCGTTATCGCGATCGACTGTGAACAGGGGTAGGAAGAGGGTTTGTGTACATTTTTAATTTCGCGATCGCGGAAACACAACGCGCGAAAATAGGAGGGGAAAAAAGTTAACGAAAACCTTTTCCTCATCCTCCCTAGTTTTCCCGATATCAGACTGATTGCCCGATAATTCGTTAAGCTGACCGCAGCCGAAGTCGCGGAACTTTATCAAATAATTGATATAATTGTCCCCCCCTCCCCCCACTTCCCGCACAACTGTGAATCCCTTTAATCCTCGCAATTGGCCCGCGATCCTCGTTAAGTCTATTATTTACACGCCTCCCCCAACAAGGCGGACCAACTGGATGATCGATCATCGAGCCAAGTACGCCCCGTGTAATAACTGTTCAAATATGCTTAACCCGCAATCGTTCTTGGTCCCGGTCGATTTTTATGTGTATACCTTTAAATAGGGACTTCCAGGCTGTTTGGCCGACAAATAAAGCGATTGCGAGCTCGCTGCGACATCCGCTGCTTTGCGAAACTGTAACTATTCATTACTGGTGGCGATGCAACCTTTCGGCGGCTCGTTCGTCACTCGCGAACGATAGAGACATTCGCGTAAATATAAATCCAAATGGGAAACCTTAGAATTAGTTAAACGGATAGATATTTTACTAAATGCAATATGACAGAGGTTTAAATTCGTTAACATAGTTTAACAACGCTTTGAGAATACTTCGTAACAGAGATTGAAGAAATGCTTGTATTATCGAGTTATTGCCACTGAATGATAAAGAAATCTCTGTATGTCATCAAATATTCATGAAAGGCTATAAGAAAAATTGTTTGCGACGGTGACGAGCTAGAAAGTTGACATTTTAGCCTGCGTCCAGTAAGTTTTTTTCACTCAGCGAATATTGTCCAGCTTGGGTCTTCCACTGCGTTTGAACATCCGGTTTCTCGAAAGCAATCTAAATGAAATCCTATTTAGATTTATTTTTAGAATAGAGACTTCCGCCGGTGCGTTTCTAATAACAGATGGGTGCATTCTGCGAAGATCGAACGGGGGATATAGACTTTCAATTTTCAGTAGTAAATGACATCCTGCACGCGATTCTTATCGTTCTGTCTCTGTGATAGACTACGCGAGATAAAGAGTTCGATTTCCTGATCTCGGACTTCACTGATATGTGAAAGAAGTTCTATTCAGACTTTTAATTGTACGCTTTCAAGGTACCACGATGCTGGAAGTATTCTGTAATCTGCAGATTACAATTGTCATTTCAATATTGAATATTTTAATTTCAATTTCAGTGGAACTCTGAATCAATTAATTTTCCCTAAAACTAAATTATTTTAGGCTTCAAATTGCAGACGATTTTTAAGACGCTGCAATATTTAAAATCCTCTGTAATCCAAGTTTTAATATTTAAATTTTAATATTTTTTCAGCTACTCTAAAATGCAATAAAATTTTCAAAGGTTCAGAAGGATTTACATTAATTAGCTTTCCTCGAAATTAGTTTATATTAAACTCCAAATGGCAGATCATTTTTTAAGTACTACGATATTTGATATGCTCTATAATGTACAGTTTATTTGAATTTCAATATTTCTACTTGCTGGGACTTAAAGGAGAAGCAAACCTTTTTAATTGCGAATTTAGTAGAACTTCCATTAATTGGCTGCGTTTGACACCAATTCACTTTATATGAGAAATCATAAACTATTTTCAAGGCACCACAACATTTGAAACATTCTGCAATCTACAGTTTAATATTTTAGTTTCAATATTTCTACCTGTAAATGTCTCAAAGCGTAACAGAATTTTTTAAATAATTCCAAGTTCATTAAAGTTTTATCAATTGACTCTCCTTTAAAAAAGTCTACTTTATACTCCAAATCGTAAATCATTTCCAAAACATCATAACATTTTAAACATTGCATATTCTAAATTTTAATATATTTTCACCCATAACTGCTTCGAAATAAAACAAAAATTTTCAATTTCGAATTTCCAATCATCCTCAATTCTTATTGTTTAAAGCTTCAATTACAAAATGAGAAATAGACTTCGAAAAACTGTAATACCTATTACGATTTAACGCAATAATCTGCTGAAAACAAAAAATTCTCTATAAAATTGTTTTAATTCAGAGTCCATTATTAATTCCTAGTTAACGAAGACTTTACTGTAAAATTTTCCTTTCCACGAAAAAACGTTTTGGTTCTCAAGTTCACGCCTCCGTTAAAGCTTCTTTCGGCCGCGCGACGCCACTCAAAATCCTTGCTTGTAAACTCACACTTCTCCCAAAGTTTGCCGCGTCGTAAATATGTAGCCTTGGATACCTCATATTTTCATCGCTCGACTCACGGAGCCGTTCGCATACAGTTGCCGAGGGGAAGTTGCAACGCCTTAAGTTTCGCGATCAGGAGGAACGTCTCGCGTCTGTGTTCATGCATAATTCATCGTTCCTTCGACAACAACGAAGTAGTAATGGACAATGCAACATCGAGCTTCCAATATTTCTCATCGGTCTCGCGTCGGGGAAGTTTCCGAGTAGAAGAAATGGAAGTCACGTTCGCTAACACGAAAGGATGGGAGAGGGCTTCTTGCGGTTGAACATATTGAACATGGTAACACGGAGCCATGGATTGAAGGGCTCTAGGGTCAACATGATCATTCTTATCTTTTATAGGATTTAGGTGGGATAATAGTTTATCGTTGTAAAGCTCTGTGTCCAAGAACAATGTCCGAGTTCTAGTTCCGACAAAAGTAACTAGAAATTGGATCGAGAAAATGTACAGTTTAGGTAAAAATCTCGGACGAAAACATGTTACAGAACATGCTGTGCATCCTATTTTCCCATAACAGTTCCTAATTTCTACAACCAACCAGCTGTAACAGGATAAACGGTTAGTTATCAAAACTGTGTCCGAGAACTTGGACATAGGCAGAGTTGGGCATAATCAAATACAAATGTAAATGATTATGTAATTAATTACTTTTATTGCAATTAGAATGTAATTGTGATTAAAAAGTACTTGCAATTAAATGTAATTGATTACAATGCAATTGTTAAATTAATTACAGATTACTTTCTGTATTCGTTAATAGTTATAGACTATAATTACATTGCAATTGTAATTATAAATGTCTTGCACAATTACATTGTAATTGTAATTGTAGTTATAATTTTAATTGTCCTATAATTACATTTGGTAAAGGAATATTGAAAGGTAAACTAAATATCATTAATAGAGTTGGGCAGAATGTAATCTCATTACTAGACTGCAGATTTTTATGTATTTATGACAATTTTAAATAAGCAGAAAGGGTAAAGCCGAATATGGGGATAAAAGTGCTGCTAAATCAAATCCAAAATGCAAGATATCATTCGATAGCTTGTCAACAAAAACTATTTGTGTCAATTCTCAGCTCTGTATCTCAATGAGAGGAGGATAGTAAAGGGTGAAAATAGAAAATCATATTTTTGTCCAATTTCTCTTGTACTGTTGCATGAAAAATTCCCAAAAAAATTAGAGACATGTTAGTTAACAAAATACACATAATAGCATTTTTCCAAACTTTTAAATTGATGATCAAAGTTGCAAAAAATTGAAAAGCACAAAAAATATTGAAAAAGGCCGATTTTGTATTGAAGGAATCGCGAAACTATGATCATATTTTTACAATAAGTGGATATCTTTTATACCATTATCCTATATTTTTTAGATTTTTTTTATTTGGTACATCATAGTTAAAAAAAATGGTTAAAAGACATTTTTGCATAAGTTGTTACGTATTGTAGCACTTGTGGAATTTTCGTAAATTCTTTACGTATTTTGTAGGATATTAGAAATATTTTTTTTACATTAAGTGACTTTTTTACTATTCTAATATACATATATGACAATAATTGCTTATTAATAGTAGGGCAATCATAATTGTAATTACAATTGTACCTAACTGTAATTGTTAAAGGCAATTGTATTTACAATTACTATGTAATTGTATAGTCTATAACGATTAACGATTACATTAAGTAATTTGTAATTGAATTAACAATTACGTTTTAATTGTAATTTGTAATCTGTAATTAAATTACATTTCTGGATACAGAGCTTAACCACAGCTTGTTTTTGGAGATAAAATATTAGTGGCAAGAGTGAACTCTAGAGAATTTATACGAGCTCCCCAACCACTCTTGGAAATATTTAAACGTATATAATTTACACCCTGTATATTTGCAGGCATTAATAACAAGCCGAATGTATCACAAACTAACTGATGTCTTACTACTGCTTTTCTCCCTTATCCCCTTCAATTCCTGTAGACCCCTCGTCTAAAGTAGCAGCTAACGCTCCGCCTATAAGTAAACGGCTGCTTGTTTCCATATGTTTGCCTCGTCGATGTGCCGGAGTTAGTATCCATCTCAAAACCATACCGCTAGATTTAAAGCATTATTACTGCAAAATGGAGACATATCAGACAGTATGTCATATGTGTAAGAAATTTTGTGTTCCATTTGAGTTCCCCAATCATTCCTGAAAATATTTAAACGTATATAGTTTACACTCTGTATATCCCAGCTTGAAAAATATGATTTTTCAACCTTATCTTTTCTTTTTCCCCTGAATACACAACAATAAAAATCATTATATTATTAAGCTTATTGTTGAAAAAAAAATCCGTCTTGAAAGGGTTAAAAGCACCAAAATTAGGGGCCACCACGGGTGACAAAAAGTGTAGCTACGCCGTTGACTCTGGGGCTTGGAGGTGTGGAGATTCTGAGTAGTTGAGTTGGTACCCGCGTTACTTTTATTATTATCATCATCTTTATTGCATGGTAAGGTGGAAAGATTAGGTTCAGTCGAATGGCTGCTTTGCAACCTAACCTTAACCCCCCTGAAAGGGTATGGGGTTTTTAAAAGTATTTCTGCTTTGGTCTTATGTGACAGGATTTTTATAATATTGTTAATGCTAGCTGATTTATTATAGATACTTATACACATAAAAATTAAAATCCTTTTCCCTAGAGAATTTCCTAGATCCTCTCCTTCAATCCTAACACCGCTTGCCAATTTTAGCAAGTTTCCAAATAGAAATCCTCAAAGCCCACTAACACAAACCCTCAACGCTATCCCCGAATCCCGCGATTCCACCAATTCCTTTCTTCCCCTCATTTACAAATAACGAAATTCGCAATAGCAACAATTTCCTCAACCGTACCGCAGCCACCGATTACACGCTGGCAGCCCAAGCGCCGTAGAACTCGTTACCTGTAATCGTCGAAACGAGCCGTTCGGTTGCAGGATCGAAGCCCGTTCGTTCGGCTCGGTTCGATAAACGTAAATGCGCGTTAATAAACCCAGCGGGCCGTCCTCCGACACGGTTTGGAACATCGATTTCGCGAACGTCGGGGCCAGGATCGTAGGTCCGAATTAATTTCGACGGCGTTTAGGAAGCGGGCCGGCCGTCGGTCGATCGATCGATACGCCGTATTTCCCGGAGCGACTCAACCGCTTGCACCCCGTGCAAGCCGACGCGCACACGTTACCCGTGACCTCTTTATCGTCCTCCCCCGCAGGATCACCTTCTGCGGCATCACCATGAAGAACTACGTGGAGGCAAACATCTCGCACAAGTCGCACACCACCGTCAAGTACACGATGAAGATGCTGTCGAGCAGCTCGGAGACGATCATCTTCATGTTCCTCGGCGTGGCGACCGTCAACAACGCCCACAACTGGAACACGTGGTTCGTCGTCATGACCATCTTGTTCTGCTCGGTCTATAGAATACTCGGTGAGTAGATCAAGGTCGACCCCGAACCCCCGCCAAGCGTGACCTGCACCACCCGCGTGCACGCAGAAATCCCAGGTGTTTCGAGCACGCGTAATCGCCGTCACGTGGCCTCCGTTCATCGAATCCGTCGCGGATGGAGGCGGGAGGGTGTAACACGCCGACGCGATTCGGAATGAATTCGAGCCGCCTAATGGTATCACCCGAGATAAGAGCCTTAAGCTAAACCGATCACCGCTTATCGCGTGTCGCTTGCTGGTTACGAGATCGTGCCAAGAACCGTCGTTTCTTGCCGCGGCCTTTGGCGGCCGCGAGGAACCGGCTTGATAGCCGCGAGTCAGCTTTTGGCAACGGGACCAGATGCTCCGCGGATTTTCGGTACGATCCCGAACAAATTTCTTGATTATTAGACGCGCGGAACAGGGGGGTGGAAATTGGCTGACCGGGAGGGGGGGGATCATTTGGACGCGAATCGGTTTCCTTATTCGCGACAATCGTGACGAAATTCGGTTCGATGGAAACGCTGCGTCGGGTCTTTGACGATTTTGTAATTGACCGAGTGTTTGCTATATCCGGTTACGGATATTGCGATGATCACATTTTCCGGGGGAAAGTTAGTTCGGTGTGGAAAATTACTGTGATTAAATTTGGGATCACTGTATATGTTTGAACGGTTTTCTAGAGCCAAATTTTGTGTAATATGTCATTCAAATACAGTCAGTTACAGAAATCTATGTTACAGCTGTAAATATTCGACTATTCGGAATATGCGAATAATTTGAATAGCTACGAATACGAATAATTCATTCGAATTATTTGAATAAATAGAAGTGTTCGAATATTCGAGCATTATTCGAATATTTTAATACAGTGCGCACAAATATTACAGATTTAATAATATTCGAACATTCGAATTATTCAAATATCAAATTCGAATTCGAATGTTCATAACAGCTCTGATTGACATACAGCAAGGAAATTTTAGAAAATACAGTGCACTTCATGTTGATTAATATTATTATTTTGTTAATAATTTATTTTATTAATATTATTATTTTTAACTATACAGGTGTAATTTTATTATTTATTTCAAACTTTTCTAATTTTAATTATTAAATACTTAACATCTGCACTATTTTGAAACTTCTTTATGTAGGTATATTTTTTTAAGTATTATGGATCTATAGATCGTATGCAGTTTTTTTTTAATTGCTTGCAAATTTATTTAAACAACTTTTTGTAAACTTCAATACATTCATGATATCTATTTATAAGCTTCAAGAATTTTTATTTCAATTTTGGTAATACGTTTTTGCAAGTAAGTTTTATAAATACTGTAATTTCCACAAAATACTCTTAATTTTAATTAACAAACAATTTAATTTAGTTTATACTATTATTATGATCAAAAACATTTATATTTTCAGAAATTTTACGATTTGTAGATTACATGTAGATTTTTGCGATTGACTGTAGTTCAATAATTTTTATAAATAACACTAACTGGAATTGATAATAAAAGCTATCAAAAAACAGAGAATAATATAATATTAACCTTGCTGTTCTCTTGAAGTCTATTTGGCCCAATCTTGTATTTTATTTTATTAAATAACTGTCCCAATTGTAAGAAAAAGTATGAGGAAGTTAATTTTAATGTTTATGTTAAAATTGCAAATAGTATTAAAGTGACAATAATGTATTAATCGTTCAAGTTATAATAAATCAGATTTTTAAGAGGAGAACAGCAGGGTTAACAAATAAAGGGATTAAAAATAATATTACTCCAAATTAAAAATCACTGCCTATTTTAAAACTATTTCAGTGCACTTAACTTTGCAATTAGTATTAATTGTTATTAATATATTCGCCTCGCAGATAAATTCCAAGATATTCTGCTTCACTTTCAACATAAATAAATTTCCAATCAATATTTCATAAGCATATCAAACCACGATTACAGAGAAAAATAAAATCCCCTAGACTCATCAACACCAAACGTCGCCCGTCGTTTTAAAATTGCATCAACTATTCTACATTAAAGAGACCAGATTCATTCTGCGGAAATAAAAAAAAAAAAAACATTCCCTCGAGCGTTAATGGATTAATCAATACCGACCCTCGGTAGTACAAGCAGGTTACGAAACACCCCCAACGTCGCGGCTCAGTCTCTTCCCGATATAGAATTGATTAATCCAATGACTGAAGAAATAACTCCGCAAGAAATTAAAATTTCTTGAACGAGTTCCGCTTGAGTTACGAAATCTTGCCAAGACAGTTAACAGGATTTCTCTTTCTTTCCCCGGTTAGTTTACATCACGGCTTACTGTCGGGAGCTTATGGGCTTCCGACGGTTTAACGGTAAACTGTCCAACGCCGATGGCACTTAACAAAAATTTGTGGCCAACTGTTCATGGAAACGTCCGTCACAAATATCCCTTCAATTACAATCAATTCCATACAGTATTCAAAGCCGTGAATTGTTCGGATCGATGTCGCCTATGCGATTCGATAAATTCCTGACTTGGAAAATTCGATAACCTTGAAAATGACGGGAATTCTGTGTCTCCACTCCGAAATTTTGGAGATTTCAAATGCTTTAGGATTGTGAGATACTTTGGGCAACCAGAATCGATCCCAAGGGAAAATTCTCGACCTCTTTCAACGAATTCTAACAGATTTCTACCCCTAACGCCTCTATGATACCAGAAATCTTTTGATAAGGGATCAGACAGTCCGTTGCCATTAATGGGGTGTACCGGAAATCAATTCTTTCAGCGCGGAATCGTTTGAATACAATTATGTCTATTCATTTGATCGAAGATAATTTAGATTACTTTGGATATAATTATCAAAATTTATTGAAAGTTTTATGCAAGACATTTTATAACAGTACGTGAATAAATTTAGTTTCAAGAGATACAATCTTAGAATTAAACAATTTTCATATAAATTTCTAGATTTTTAATAAATTAGGACTATAGAGTTCTATGATATAAATATGGGATATAAAATTATTTATAAATAAAGGTATTTACTATTTACAATTAAAGAAGTGAGGTGTAACAAAAATGTTGCAGTTCCTTGAAAGGAGTGATTCTTGAGGAGATTTTAAATAACATTTTCATCAGCGGAAATGTTAGGTGAGGTTTTTTTAACAAGTTATTAACGAAAAACACTGACCAATCGGGGAGCGAGTCTGCGGATTAATGATGGCGCGGCCAATACTACTCACAACTGGAGCCCACGATGAAATTCATCCACAGTATTCGGGCTTCTATTGGTCGGTGTTTTTCGTTAATAACACGTTAACAAAGCCCTAACTAACATTTTAGGTTTAGGTTTAACTGAATTTTCGGGATTTTTTTTATAATAAAAAGTATTAGACAATGTAACTGAAATTTTTACTGTTTATTATACTGGTTTCAGACTATATTCTAATGTTTTTTATTTTTCATTTAAAAACTAGATATTTTCTTTAAACGGCTTTTTCTGAAAACCACTTTTTTCCACTGACGCAGGTAAAATAGAAAAAACTACTTGACCGATCTGGCTGAAAATTTTCCACATTGCTCTATACAGAGTGTCCCAAACTTGACGCGGGAGCCGGAAATGGGACATTCCTGGGGTGATTCTAAACAACTTTTTCCTTTGCGAAAATGTCATCCGAAGCTTTGTTAACAAGTTATTAACGAAAAACATCGGCCAATCAGAGAGCGAGTACAGCGGATTAATGATGGCGCGGATGATGGCGGGCCAATACTACTCGAAGCTGGGGCACGCGCTGAAACTCATCCACTGTATTCGTGCTTCTATTGGTCAGTGTTTTTTGTTAATAACTCATTAACAAAGCTTCGGAGGACATTTTTGCAAAGGAAAAAGTTGTTTAGAATCACCCCAGAAATCTCCCATTTCCGGCACCCGCGTCGAGTTTGGGACACCCTGTATATTTTTGGCTCTTGTTGGTATCAGAATCATATTGTTACTTTAATTATTAATTAATTTTTGCATCGATAAACAATTAAAAAAACTCTTTTTCAATATTTAATCTTTTAACGCGCGTCGTCTTGTCAATCTTTTACTTATGAGGATAAATCTGCTATCGACAAAAATTGTAGTTATATTAATCACAAAAATTGTTGAATTTTTCATTTCGGATCGATGTGTAACCTTGACCGCCTGTTAAATTACGTAAATTATCGTTAAGTAAAAAATAAAAAAACAGTAGAATATAGTCTGAAACCAGTATAATAAACAATAAAAACTTCAGTTGAATTGTTCAATCCTTTTTGTTATAAAAGAAATTCTGAAGGTTCACTAATTTTTTGGCGCGTTACAGTGGAATATGCCCTTAAAATCGCCTCAGGAATTACCTAAACTGCAACATTTTTGTTACCGCCTTTATAATAGACAATTGAACTACTTTCATAAACTAGAAAAGTGAATAAATACATTTGTAATAAATATTAGATAACAAATTACTCTGTATTTGGAAAATGAAGAAATTAACGCAGGGAACTTTTTTTTACATTAAAATAAATATGAGAAGATAAAATGTAAATATTGTTAAATATTACAAATAATTTATAATGTTAACCTTTTTTTACAAATGTGTACATCGCCATGATTTTACTACTTTTATTATTTCCTTCTTGTATATCTTCTCTTTCTTACTTTTCTTCTTAATCTCAATGTTACAAATGTCTGGACTATCTTAAAAAAACAATGACAATTTGGAATTGCAAAAAGTACTGTTTCAACTTATTCTACATGAAATTGTTTAAAAATGGGTTATGTAGCGGATCTCATGTAGATAATAAAACAATAGAAACTACAAATACTAAAATAATAATAAAGTATACAATTACTTATGAAGATTGGATTACTATACGAGAAGTTTTCCTTATACAATTAATTGAGGAGAGGATGGAAAAAGGGCATATAAGGAAAATACCATACCAAGAAAATCATTTTCAAACGTGTCATTGCAATATTACCTAATGGTGAGTAATATAATTAAATTCAGAAATAATAATTGAGTGTAATTACAGCTTTTTTATTAAATAATACCGTAATGAAAACGCTGAAATCGATTCTCCTGAAATGACACATTTGCCTATATGCTTCTATTCCATCCAATGCCTCAATTATATCCACTAAACTGTTAAAAAAAAGGATTTTAACAAATACATTTATCTGTACATTATACTAACTTTAATCTAATTGTATAAAAACTTGAATTCTATAAAATTCTATAAAAACTTGTAGTGACATCTAATGCTTCTACCTACGCGAAACTCCCACTCAATAACAATTTCAACCGGAAGTATCCCATGGCGGACGACCAATCCACAGCCTGCAGCTCGTTGCCCCAATCCCTTATTAAAAGATTCTTCTGCGATACTGTCCTCGCACTAAAAACAAAACTAAAATAAAATTTCAGGGGTGATCGTCCTGACAGCCATAGCAAATCAGTTCCGGCTACACAAACTGGACAAAGTGGAGAAGTTTGTCATGTCCTATGGCGGTCTACGCGGCGCAGTAGCATTTGCCCTGGTCCTGCTAATCGACCCGAGACACGTGCCACTGCAACCGATGTTCGTCACAACCACCATCGCAGTTATCTACTTCACCGTGTTCATACAGGTAAGGGGGACGACAGCGAACCGATGCACGCGTGGAAAATCAAATATTGCGGCGTTATCTTAGCAAACAGCCGGTGGTGGTTTTCCCATGGCAGCTGCCACTGGGGGATCAAAGGGGACACAGGAATTAAGGGGTTGCTGGGAGCCATGGAAAGGAATCTCCAGTTTTCTCATTTGTGGCTAGCATCTCTTGTTAGTCTCCTGGTTTACATTGAATTATGGAATTCTTAATTAATGACTCACTTACATGGCATTATTTTGCTAATAGTTGTTCTTTAGGGAGACTTTGAATTCTATTACACCCTGTAAACAATTCTCTTCCCATTTTCTCTTCTAAAACTAAACCCCTTGCAAACGTTTTTCAATGAACCACAAAAATACTAAAACATTTTTTCTATGAGTAAGTTAAAGTCCATTAAATTTCTGTCGCTTTTGATAGTTTCTATATTTTCTATACCTTCATATTTCTTTTTGCAATCCTAAAAAAGATACAATTGCAATATCCACGGAGCATGCATTCAGTACTATGCACAATGTTTGATTTTCCAACTACAAAAAGACTCGTACGCGAAGTCCATTCAGCCAAATAATTTAAAAAGGAACGGAAGAATATTCCGTCATTGATGAAACTCGCGAGTGCAGAATAATACGAGTCCACGGACCGAAGATTGAAACGCAAATACTCTTTCTTCTAAATTTCCAAAGATCGTCGAGAACAGCGAGGTCAGTCGATAAGAATCGGTACAATTACATTTTCCGGAAGCGCAGAATAACGCGGAATTCGCCGGGAGCTGCAGGGTGTTTACTTTAAAAGAAAATATTGTAGTAGATGGAGCTAGTTAAATTCCCCTTTATTTTAGAAAGAACGTTAAGAGGAGAAGCGAAACAATTTCCACGGAAAGCAAGCAGTTTCCACCGGCAAGCAGGATTTAAGTGAAACCCTGACGCCGAAAGTTATTTATCAGAGGAATCTTATTCTTTACACCGAGTCATACTTCTCGGCTTCCCGTTCGCTTTAAAATCGTTTTCGTATCGAAAACTAATCCCGCGCATTTCCCTCGAATGAACTGCATCGATTAAAAATTCAATCACGCCTGATTTAAAAGGGGATTTCGGCTACCGAACACGTCTAGCCCATCGAAGAGGAAGATTCGCGATTACAACGCGGGGTTGAAGAACTCGAAGTGGCTAGAATATTTCCGGCGCGAGAGCAGGAGTAATAATAAAGACCGCCGTCCCGGTTTAAAGAGGACGAAATCCCCTGGACTCTGAATCAACAACCCCGAGAGAGAGAGAGAGAGAGAGAGAGAGAGAGAGAGAGAGAGAGAGAGAGAGAGAGAGAGAGAGAGAGAGTATTCGCTCGAAGCCTGGAGAAACGTTGATTCAGAGTTAAGAACTCTTTGACGAGGTCGAATTCATTTTTATGAAATTCCTACGAGTTTTACATCCTAATCGATAAACTTCGATTGCCCCTTCGCCGCCCCCGCGATCTTCGAAAGACAGAAAGCCTCGCAGAAGGAAGATTGCTCCGATTTTCTTTTTTGTTACCCTGAATTTTCTAAAGTCCACAAATTGAAACGCACCGATCGTTTCGACGCTCGATTACGTTATCGATCAGTAACCCAGCGAGGGCATATGTCAGCGCAGCCTTATCACAGTTCGGTATCAGAGTTGCGCCGCGGCGCACCAACTTTTACGACTTGCCCCAGACACTTTGTCGTCATAGACAACCGGAGGATAAAGTTGAGTCTATCTCGCCGCAGAATTTCACGACGATCCACGGTCTAGTAGCCGCAAGTATATCTCTCCGTGATACTACCGCGTGGGCGCGGCGCATAAAAGAATCTTTTCTTCTTTAATGCGCGCTTGTCATTTCTGTCGGGGGGAAACAATCCGCCCCCTCCCTTGGAGCAACGTGGATGCGTAATAAGACAGCGACCGTTATTTTCTTTTTTGCGGAACCGTACCATAGAGTTTTTATTAGCGCCGCGCTGCCGCACAGTGAAAGTCGAAACGTCAACTTTCTCATATTGATATCTACTGTATGTGTATTATTTACTAATTGTCCATTAATCTCGAAAATAAAAGTATTACTTAAATTTAATGGAAACAGTAGTGGCAATGGACACTTAAAGTTAAACATTTTAGAAAGAGTATTTTTCATCCCATGAAATTGTTTTCTTTTGTTAAAGTATTGTTGGGAACCGGGCGAGAATGGAATAAATTTGTTCGGTTTAAAACAAACACTTAATTTATTATTTAACTTCTCGTGAAACTCCGGTACAACTTGAGAACTTCGTACAACTGAGCGACTGACAACGATTCGAGTCTCTGACAAAAATGTATCTGCTCGTGTTTTCCTAAATCGCAACCTTAAATACTAAGTCTTAGATGGTGGGAGCGTGGATGACTAAGGGTGGTTACGGTCAGGGTTCACAGTCTAGACTTCGAAATAACGACTCATACCTTACAATCTGGGCTTCCAAATAACGACTCATAGTTTACAATCTAGGCTTCAAAACAACTTAGTCATATTAGATAGTTGGTCATCCAACAGTATTCTGATACTCTAACTCAATATTCTTATTTCCTGTTTTTTTTTAAATAAAGAGTACTCTTTCGTAATACAAAATGATGCCTTACATTAATAGTTACTGTATCGAATATAAAAAAATAATACTAAATGAAATATAGAAAATTCTCAAAGTTCTGTACAAATATTAAGAGATATCTTTCAAGTCCCAAGGAGTCCCACTTTCTAACAAATCAGAATGTTTTCAGTAAACTTTCCTCTACATAAACATGCAAAAATCAGTTCCGCCTTCGTCCGACTTTTCAAATTATTATAGCTCAAAGCCGTCGATGTTACGTCGCAGTCCCTTTTGCTTTAAGCACTACATTCGTATTCTCTGACCCAACCTCTCAAAGCGATGCAGAGTTCTTCTCAAAGAACTGTTTGGATTGAAGTCACTTGATATGTTTATGCTATGGTACAGATAAGCCTTCGAATGAGTCTTCGATTTTCTGTCTGCATTCAGTTAAAGGAGAACTATTCGAAAGTCCACGGCGAGACTGTCAGAGCATTTTTCGAGTGTTGAAAGTTACTGTTCATTTTTATTTCGTTTTAATCATTTCATGTTTTGTTCTAATAATAATTCGTAGTGTTTTAATTTTCTTTATGAACTTTATGAACTTAAGTTATATTGACATGGATACTGCACAAGACACTTTGAATTCAAAATTAATATTGTACCTTCAATCATAATTGCAATGGTTTCTTTAATTCATAAAATATCAAATTTTCGGAAGAATAAGTGATTCAAAAATTTAAATTACTGTGGACAATTGATTAAGGCTTAAGTAACAATCTTAACCAAAAAGTTAATCAATTTACAAAATATTAATAAGTAGACTGCGGATGTTTATGCATTTATGGCAATTTTAAATTTGCTAAAATGCACAAAAATGTGCATAGATGCAAAAATACATGAAATATCGCAAATAAAATATATTTTGTGATATTTAGAGGGCGAAGGACATAATTTGTTAAATTGGTGTTCTTTTTTTATGCCTTTAAAAATGAGAATTTGCATAAAAATCCGCTTCTTGTGATGAAAACCAGTCAGAAAACTCATCAGAAATATTGATCTTTTGTCATGAACTTTTATAACTACTGAATCAATTTTTCCCAAATTTTGCAACGAGTATTACCATTGCATAAAGATTGAATCCTCCAATTTTCAGAGTTTTCTTTATTTGAATGTTACTGAAAATCATTCTTAGAAAAAACCATCGAATTAATTGTCTGTAATTTTTGTGACGATTTTGTTTAGTGTTTTTGCACATAAAATTTCATAAACTTTGACCTATCATTTCGCCCTTCATTTTGTAGTTATATTTATCAATATTGCTAAATTAAAAACTAAATCATTTAAAAACTGTCAAATGAATTATTTTTAACTTTGCGTAGGGTTTCACTTTTGCACAAAAATTCATTCCCTCAATTTTCCAAGATTTTTGTTTATTTTTAATGTTGCTGAAATTCATGCTTAAGTATTTTATAATTTCGTTTCGTTTCTATTTAAAGGGAATGAAGTCGAATAAAAACGGCTCAATCACTACTCAGGTATTTTTTTCCCATCCCCATTGCTGTTAATACAACGTATAACGAGGTTTATTAATAGCACGCGTAATCATCAGGGAGTATATATTCTGCGAAGCCCCGATTTTGTTCGTCTTTTTTGAAACGAGGGTGAATTAAATCGATGTAAAATAAAAACGAGTCGAATGCCGACGCAATTAGACGGTGAAAAGGTTAAAGCGCCGCGTAGAAAGAGGAATGAGGGGAAAAAAA
Organism: Perdita meconis; assembly: GCA_030770465.2. NCBI lineage: Eukaryota > Metazoa > Arthropoda > Insecta > Hymenoptera > Andrenidae > Perdita > Perdita meconis. The sequence continues at coordinate 12,849,316 of JASKOS020000009.1, read as the reverse complement.
CCACCCCCCTTTCATCCTGAAGGCGCGTCCTGTTTGCGATCAGCTTGGAACCGGGTCTCTCTCGCCGCGGCTCCATTAGTTCTAAAAACACCATCGACTTTGTCGTACAATCGATCGGAAACACGATATCGATGCCGGCGACCGTTCGAGCATACGCTTCGCAACATTTGCTCCATTCAATCGCCGCGCGGCACGATGATTATCTTTTCACAAAAGGCGAATCGACACGCGCGGATTTCGCTCAAATAAATAATTGTGTCGCGCAATTTCCTGTTGATTGCCTCCGCTTCAAACTGTTGTACGCGGCGTTGCATCAAAAGGGTGGTAAAAAAAAAAAAGTGAATTCCTGTCGTTTCGTTGAATGGGGTGACCTTGGCTTTTTCATAAAAAGAATATCTCTTTCTAAAGCTTCAATTTCAATGATTGCTTTCAAAAGGATAAATAAATATGGTGGATGCAGGGATTTTAAGTGGCTTTAATCAAAAAAGATTCAAAGCCTTGACAATAAATAAAAAAAAAAAAGTGGCTTTAATATTTTATGGATTATCTATGGATTAAATTCTTATTTTGTAAAAAATAAATTGCAGTGTCATTCCATGTAAATGCGACTGGGAATCAAAATAGCATTTTTATATTTGGTATAGCTGCCAATGCTGCCAATGCTGCCAATTAGTGGTACGAAAAAGTGAATCTGCATGCCCTAAGGAAGTACGCTCCTTGACCTATCATTTGAGCGCAGGTTGAACCTTATATGATAAGTACTCAAATAATTATGGCAGTTTTCCACAGACACTGTCACTGTTACTTTCGTCCTGGAGTGTAAGGACGAAAATAACATACCATAAGAACGAAAGTAACACTCATTATTTTGAGAATAATTAAGTGAAAACTCTATTTGCAATGTAAAATAAGAGTTTCTTGTTAATAGAAACGATAAAAAAAACTTAGTAAACTAGTATAATACATCTTTTTCAGCTCATTATTTTTGTTTCTGATCATATAACTTTCATGTGACAAGCTGGCATCTAAAGCTTGTTCTAAGATCTTTATATAAGATGGATGGGATAAATTTAATACACAGTTTTTTCTATTTTATTTAACATAATCATTTGCTTCGTCTGGAATATAATAGTATCACTTAATTAATGACGTGATACTTTTGTCCCCAGTCACGTTTTTCAAAATGGAAATATTATAAATTACAAATATGCAAGATTTGTTGAAATAAAATACAAGAATTTATAAAGACGTTATCTAAGAATGTTCGAGCAAATGATTGACTCAATATCTAAATTGTAAGTACGAATATTAACAAAAAAACTAAAAGGGTAGAAACTTACTTGAATGATCTAAATGCAAATATACGATTGGTGTTATTGCTCAAAGTCAATAAGCGAAACAAAAGGAACATTATAAACATATAACTGTATAAAGGAAATATTCTGAAATTCCTATTAGGATTTTTGTAATACTATTACGTAAATGTGTATCTAAATTTTATTTTTAAATAGGTGATAAAGAGTAACTTTAAGTGGTTTCAAAACTTTATTTATTGTAGATGAAATTCTAACGTTATTAAAAATAAATTGCAATTATATTTTGTGTGCTGTTATAAAGCATTATACACAAATTTCTATTAGAATTTTCGTGCTATTCCAATATGTAAATACGTATCTAAATTTAATTTTTAAATACATGGAAAAAATGATTTTCAAGTGGTTTCAAATTTGTATTTAGTATTATAGATAAAATTCGAATTTTTCTTTATGGAAATAAATTGCAGGTATATTATATGTGCTTTAAAAGGGTTATAAATAAATTTCTATAAGAGTTCTTTGCCATTTTGAACGCAAATACATCTGTAAATATTTGTGACATGTTCTGAAAGTCACCTCTAGCCTTCGTGTACAAGGAGAGTTCACTTTAACAATTGGCAAAGTTGAATTCATTGTTTTCGAGAGTTCGATAAGAAAGTTGGACACTGTGCAGTAAAAGAGCAGCACACAAAGCTATTATAATCAAACAGATACGCCTTGGAAAAACAATACGAGTCATTTTGACACCACTTTACCGGGAAATCCAACAGAGGACTACGTTTAATTTAGAACATCTTTTAACATAGTATACTTGTATTTGGTACAACAGTGCTTTTAAAAATGTTTAAAGAAAATTGAAATACAATCCTAGCTTCAAGATTCTATTCTTATTTCCATCTCAATGCACTCACACACTGAATGAACTTTAATTGATTACCAAATCATTAAAATTGTAACTGTTAATCTATTGCAATAAAATGGCACTCGAAAAAAAACTGTAAGGTGCAAATCACTAGTTTCATTATATGAACAAATATCACGTCACCGTTAAAAGCTTAGATCTTTTGTCGCGAAAGGTCACAATACTACTGAAGTTCTATTGATTTCGACTTTATAAAGGACACTATTTAGTCCTTTGAATCCACAGTGGATTTTGTTTTGAAATTTGACTCTTACCCTATAAAGAATTATATCACTGTTATTTTTGTCGTCTGTCCAATGTTTATTAATATATTATTTTAGAAATCGACTGTTTATCGACTTTATAAAATCATTAATGTTTGATACTTATATTTTTTGTATTTTATTCTTGCGATTTTTATATCTTGGATATTTTAGTTGTTATATTAAAGTCACACACAATTATAATTGTTCTTGTGAGCAACAGATCAATGAAGTACAATACAAATCTGAAAGTGAGTGTAACAAACAACGTCTTCATGACTTAATTACCGAAACGATTTCAATTAAATGTGGCACAGAGGTAACTTAAATATTGAACATAGGACACTCGGTTTTCCATTTTTTATTAAGTGGCTCCCCGTCGAAAGACTAATCAATTTTTCGGGATAAAACTATCCTATGTCCTTCTACAGATTTCAATCTATCTCCCTGCCAAATTTCATTGAAATCAGTTCAGTATAGTTTAGTCGTGAAGACGTAACAAACAGACAAACACACTTTCGGATTTATAATTTAGTATGGATGGAAGTGTGGATCAGTGTTTCGAAATTCCAGAAACGTTAAACATAAGCAGGTAGAAATGTGGGAGAGGAGACCAACATGTAGTAAGGGTGCAGTTATGAACTCCCGAGTGTTTATTTAGGAGATTTATGACGGAGTAAATACATTTGGCTTCTCGACTTTCCACTTTTTGCTTTCCTCTTGGAACGCGACTGAAATCGTGTAATTCAAAGGTAATAATAGCCACGAAATTTGGAACAAACATCCCATATTGTTGTTGACCTCCCACGTTTTTCATCCACTTCTTCTGTGTCTACTCTGCATTTAAAAAAGTCAGCATATTTTTTGTTATCGTATTCTATGTACAAAAGTAAGAAAAAAATATTATCAGAGTAATTAAAAAATGAATAGAAGTCGTCTAGAAATTCACTGTGATAGAAACAACGTGTTACATTTGTAATTGTCTAGACGGACGACACTTTAAGCAGGAAAATTAGACGATTTTTCAGTTTTTTATACTCGGACTGCGGATTTTATGCATTTATGACAATATTAAGTGTGCAAAAAATCTACGAGTCCATTAAAATATATCAAAATATACAAGAAAAATGGAAAATATAATGCAAATTAGAATGTTTAGAAAAATAAACACACTACTATTCAAATTCCAATACTTTATTTGTGCCTGTAAAAATTTAATTTTGCATAAAAATAGTCTAGTTATAATTGTGTAATAAAGCCTTATTGGTCGACTTTCGTATAACATTTTCTTCTCATTTTCGTGCTTCAACTCCAAGCACAGAAAAAAAATAAAACTGGCTGGTTATTGTTACTCGCTCGCTACGCTCGCTCGCGAGTGGGGTCGTTGTTGCTCGCTCGCCAGTAGGGTTGTCTTTGCTCGCTTGATTCACTCGCTCGCCGAAAACTTCCCGATCACACTTATGATTTCCATGTATCGTAGTGCCTATGATTAGTGATGCCTATAGCTATTCATGTTTATCTTGTGTGTGACCCTTTACGGGCCACACAAGGAACTTCCCGATTTGCGAGTTGTAATTTATTATCACCATTATTAATTGTCGCTAATTAGAAAATTATTCATATTCGGGGAAATTTAATAGTTTCCTACTTATCAACATTGTTGCTATATGATGTCGCATTAAACGAATATGTATATATATACAGGGTGTCCCAAACTAAGTGCGGAAGCCGGACAGGGGAGATTCCTAGGGTAATTCTAAACAACTTTTTCCTTTGCAAAAATGTCCTCCGAAGCTTTATTAATGAGTTATTAACAAAAAAACACTGACTAATAGAAGCACGAATACAGTAGATGAATTTCAGCGCGCGCCCCAGCCTTAAGTAGTATTGGTCCGCCATCGTCCGCGCCGAGAATTAATCCGCTGTACTCGCTCTCAGATTGGCCGACGTTTTTCGTTAATAATTCATTAACAAAGCTTCGCATAACATTCTTGTAAAGGGAAAAGTTGTTTATAATCACACCAGGAATCTCCCTTTAACGGCTCCCGCACATAGTTTGGGACACCCTGTATATCAGAACTCAGGCAATTCTCAACAGAAATAGGTCATCAGCTAGTGTTTTGAAAAGATCTCATCGCCAGCTTTAACACTGCATAATCAAAAATGGGGTGTCCCATTTAAGAAAATCATGTTGATCTTAACGTGACCTTGACCGTTCCTCTGAAGGTCAACGGATACGACCGGTCAATAGAATTTTGGAAACCCTAAAACATTGCTCTAAACCATTTTTCTCACAAATGTTCCATTTTGGAAATATTTGACCGTTTCCATACTTTTGGCACACCCTGTATATACATACATGTATTATACATATACACATAAATATAATAATAATATATGTATACATATTATCCGTTTAGTTATTCGCTCATAAACTTATATTCTCCCATTTAGATTGCGTTATTGAGTTAGGTTTTCTTTAAAAAACTAAAAAACTACTGGACCGAATTAGAACAAAATCTAGTCAGCTCTAAGTTACATTGATACACATCGATTGCATCATGATCATTTTAATCTCATTATTAGTTTTTTAGAAAACGTTAACGAAATATTTGATCACACATACGTACGTACGTACGTACGCGCGCGCACACCACACACACACGAACAATTTGTTAAAATTAGGCTAAAATGACTCCAACGACCTCAAAATATGAAGATCTGCCAAATATTCGATTTTCGATTTTCGGGGTCATTACAATAACTTCCCTATAAATCGGGAAGTTAATAAATTACCAGTTACGAAGTAAATACTTTAACGAAAGTCCCCGTCGTAAAAACCGACTATCCTCATTAAAAATTCAATTTCCATCAGGTATATCCAAGCGTGAGCCCACGTCGCTCGTTTATCACCTCTTTTTTCCACCCTTTCCTTGTATATCTGAATGATGCAGAAAGCTGTCAGGAGAATCTGCTTCCAGGGCATCACGATCAAGCCTCTGGTGAAGATCCTGAACGTGAAGAGGGCCGAGAGGAAGAAGCCGACCATGAACGAGAGGATCCACGAGCGGGTGCGTGCTCTCGCGCTTCGTTGTCTCCTATTTTTGCGACCGTGGGGATCGCGGAGTTTTTTTAACTATCGTTCCGCGCGACAGCGAAAAGATCGATCGCGCTAATAAAAACACAAGAACGAATAAAGTCGAAGGGCGGCGGGAGGGAAGGTCGGGGGGAGGGAAGGACGGGAGGGGAGGCGTGGCGCGCGTGTATAAATTATAGAGCCAGCGAACGGTGCACGCTCTTATCGTTAAAGTAAATATTGAAAAAGAATAGCTGGCCGTGCGATACAGTGAAATCAATAATCGTTGCTCGGTCGTGGCAAAACGTGTGCGTGCGTGTTCGTCTCTGTATGCGTGTGTGTACGCGCGGAGGATCGCATTGATTTTCGACCCCGCCTCCGGTTCATAAATGAACGTGTCAAAACGAGAACAATGGGCCAGTAAATTAACCGAGTTGTTTCGCGGTTGATTCTCTTAGCATATATCACGACAGATAACGGACGCAGTAACCCGGAGGTGGGACGGGGTTGCGCGCGGCCGACGACCGACGACCGAGCGAAAGATCCGCACCGGAGAAAACGACGTTTCTGCTTTCAGATTATGGATCACGTTATGGCCGGGGTCGAGGATATTCTGGGCAAGCACGGGAATTACCACGTTCGGGACAAGTATGTACTTTTACTGTTTTCTTGGGGTTATTGCGCAACGATTCTGAAAGTGGTCCGATGGAAATTTCTGGGGCTGATCGATCGGGGAAAGTGGATAGCGTAGATTAATTGGATTTTGGTATGGGAAGGTTATAGGAAAGGGGGCGTCTCAGAGGAAAGTTTTCCTTTCGCATCTTTGGACCTGTTTTTCTTGGGACCCTTTTGTGAAACATTAGGAATTGTTATACCTTTTATTTTAAAGCAGTTGTAGGTACAGAAGCAATTTTCTACTTTTCCATTTTTTATACTTGAAGTTCATAGTTTATGATTAGTAAACTGCGGATTTTTATGCAAAATAAAATTTTTGCAAATATAAGTAAAGAAATTCAATTTGAATACTAGTATTTCTTATTTTCTAACATTCTAGCTTGAATTATATTTCTCATATTTTGGCATGTGTTAACAGTTTCAGCTTTTTTTCATACATAGAATTGTCAAATGCATAAAATCCGCAGTCTAATGGATTAGTAATAATTTCCAAAGCACGAATTACATTTTAATCATTAAATTTTGTATAATAATATTGATTAGGATAACTAAACAAATTTTTTTTCTTTGAAAGGTACTTATTTTTACTAACCAAAAAATAACTTTTCTTGCTGGTAATAGTTAACATTAATTAAAAAAATATTTTTCATCCCACAACTACATAAGAAGAATTAAATTCGCAAACAAAATACTCGAGTATTACCTAATATGATGAAAACATTTTGAACATTTATTCTTCATCATTTTTGTTATAATTTAACTAGATTATTAACATAAATTTAACTTTCAACCTTTTTCTCTATAATTTTCATACAAAAAATTTTAGAAATATTATTGTTTGCAATGTTTATAAATAGCTTTTACGATAGTGTTGATAAGGAAAGCTTACAGTTTCTCTCTTAAATTTTAATATTATTCTAGGGGATGATTCTGGAAGTTATGTAATAATAAATGATAGAATATTCTACACCAATGCAGATTTTCTACGAATGATTAGAATATTTACTTACAAAGCTCATAAATTGTAACTATTATTATAATATTTTTATTTTAAAATATAGGGGGAGGTCACCTATCAGGCTGCATCTAAAACCGGACAGGAATTATACATACATATGTTTGAAAGTCCTGACGATTGCAGATCACCATCATCGTGAAAACCATTTGTTTTATCCTCACCACGGTTTTCACATTGTTGGCGATCTGTAATCATCAAAACTTTCAAATATATGATTCCTGGTCGGTATTATATGCCGTCCGATAATATTTATTGCAATATTTTCTCGAATATGCACTTAAGATCAGTCACCAAACATCACTAAAAACGTCCTAAACATAAAATGTTAGGACTGATCATTTTAACTATTTATAAAAAATGCTTATTGGTGTAAAATATTCTCCGTCCTCGTATGATACAACATATAACATTTCCATCCCTTGAAATTTCATCAACATTCAGGCGGACTGTAGGGTCTCCTTGTGAGTCTGGAACTTTTCCATCCCCTTGACTTTTCCTTCTCTTGAGCAAACCCTTGAGATCCAGGAGCCCTGCAGAAACGCATTCCTACGTCCTCTTCGAATTTCTTTGCAGATCCCGATCATATATCTTTTTCAAACACAAAGGGGAAAAATAAATGACAAACTACGGTAGCACATTTTTTGCTTCACAGTATAGAAATAGCAAAACTAAAGCAATACAGAAAAAGTAATGGCAGCAGAAAAAAATATTTTTTTCTTATTTCAAAATCAACCCTTGGAGAACAAGCATTAAACAATATTGCATCATTTTCTTAAGCGAAACATTTTCAATGTACAAATAATTATATTTACTGTTTTAAATTCAATGAATATAGTATCCTATTTTCTACGCATTTTTATATTATACTATAGCATAACTAAGTAATGTTAATGTAATAATATGAGCCATATTACAGTGGGTTAAAAAAGTATTGGCACGTCTACTTTTGCTAAAATATCTTTATATATTGAATATACATATTAATACAAAATATGCGTGTAGATGTCGTTTAACATACAGAAATTGTAAAATTTTTCCGAAATGTAAGCAAAGAAAATATAAATAGAAAAACGAAATTTTCGTTGTCAAAAAAGTATTGACACACTTGCGGATTATTCCTAAAATTTACCATTCTTTTAAATTGTTAAACACAAAGCAAGTTCTTAATATTTTGTATGCATCTCTTTAGCATTAATTATTGCCTTTATCGATTTGGCATCGATTCTACAAGTTGTTCGGTAGCTTCCGGAGTAATTTTCGTCCATTCTTCTAATAATGCCTTTTTAAAATCATTTTTATTGCTTATTTTTCTTTTTTTAATTTGTGAATCTAATATATGCCAGAGATTCTCTATTGGATTAACGTCCGGTGATTGGGGTGGTGTCAGAAGCTGTTTGTATACATTATAAAAAAGCCACTCCCGTGTTTTCTTAGCAGTATGTATCGGACCGTTACCTGTTTGGAACCAAAATGTTTCTTTTAAGCCTAATTTTATTGCACTCTATTGTAAATTGTATCGCAACACATCGATATACAGGGTGTCCCAAACTCGACGCGGGAGTCGGAAATGGGGGATTCTTAGGGTGATTCTAAACAACTTTTTCCTTTGCAAAAATGTCCTCCGAAGCTTTGTTAATGAGTTATTAACAAAAAAACACCGACCAATAGAAGCACGAATACAGTGGATGAATATCAGCGCGCGCCCCAGCTTTGAGTAGTATTGGTCCGCTATCGCCTGCGCCATCATTAATCCGCTGTACTCGCTCCCTGATTGGCCGATGTTTTTCGTTAATAACTCGTTAACAAAGCTTCAGATAACATTTTTGTAAAGGAAAAAGTTGTTTAGAATCACCCCAGGAATTTCCCATTTCCGGCTCCCGGTCGAGTTTGGGACACCCTGTAGAATTGGTAACTACGAAAGCCGCGCGCGCGTTTAGTCGATACGGATCGCAGGTAAAGAATCACCCCCCCCCCCCCCCCCCCCTTAGGACTCGCGAATGCTCGACCCTCCCTGATTGGTCGGGCCCAGTTACACTGACTCGCTATAAATACAGGCCGTTTTTACTGCAGAAAGATAGTTTAGTAAAGACATTTCAACTAAGCGTAATCCCAGGAGCAGATGTGACCCTAGCGAAACTGCACTTGGAAAGCGTAGGAAACTAAACAGAACTCCCGCCAGTCAATATCTTCGGTGATCAGTGCATCTGACTAATTCAGTCCCCTCTTGAAGGAAAACACTGCCTTAGCAGATTATTATCAGTGGTAGGGTAACTGTCTCAATTACGGATTGAGTACCTATTACGGAGGGTTAACCACATATTCATGTATTAAAAACACTGTACTTGCACAATATCTGAAATACTTTTTTCATAATACACTTCGGTTCCTATTTTATTCGGAGGAATCAAAACTTTTCTCCTTTAAACTCTTTCATTTACTGAATTTCATATTTTAATTCTGAATCTGACATTGTGGACCCGATTTTTCGAACAATCTAAGTAACCCTACCAAAAGGTCGAATGTACATGTAAGTAAAAATAAATAACATACTTTTATGGAATATAAAGTAGCAATATTTAAAAAAAAATAGTAAAGTAAATTATAGTATCCCATAACATAAGAAGTTCTGTTTTGAAAATTGCATAATAGATGCAACGACTCTTTTGTTTTCTTTCTTCGGTATTTCATTCATTTTTAATGATTCCGTAAAAAAACAATTGTTTGAGGATGCTGGAAGAATTAAACTTACTAGAAATATAATTTTTAGGAATCATCAATAGTTTGTTATGATTTTGCAGCAACAATAAGCCCATGGAACCACTAATCTGTTCGTAATTGGGTCAATTTACCCTACCTTTAAGAATTCTTTCTAAACTTAATAAAGATAGAAAAAGACGTCTCCTTTACGGAACATAGATGACCTTTCCACCTTTCCATACTCTTCATAGAGTGTGTCCCAAACAAAGTGTAACAGCCGAAAAAAGGAGATTGCTGGGGTGATTCTAAACAACTTTTTCCTTAGCTTTTTCGTTGCGGCTTTGTTAATGAGTTATTAACGAAAAACACCAACCATTCGGGGAGTGAGTACAGCGGATTAATGATAGCGCAGACGATGGCAGGCCAATACTACTCACCGTTGGAGCCCGCGCTGAAATTCATCAACTGTATTCGTGCGTCTATTAGTCGATGTTTTTCGTTAATAACTCGTTAACAAAGCCGCAAGGAACATTTTCGCTAAGGAAAAAGTTGTTTAGAATCATCCCAGCAATCCCCCCTTTTCGGCTCTTACACGTTGTTTGGGACACCCTGTATATTTTTCCGAACATTTAAGTCTTCCTTTCAAAACGGTGTCATCAGAGTAGAAACTCTGGAATCACCGAACTTCGCGCCGTTCATGGAACTTTTTCGACTCTCAAAGAACATGTATTTACATTTTGAAAAATCTCAACGTTTGGATTAATAAATAATCTATTACTGCGCTGGAGTGGACTGGATTGGACTTGATTCAACCTTCACTATACAATACAATGTTAGAATATTACCTTCAAATAAGGTTTCTGAAGTAAATGATATCATAATTAGACTGTAGATTTTATTTATGATGCGGATTTTAAGTATACAAAAAATCTACGAGACTATCAAAATATGTTTTGTAAGTTAGAATAATCAGTAAATGAAACGTACTATTATTTAAGTTTTAATTCGTTGTTTCTGTGACTGCAAGGAAAAAAGACGCGCGTCACATTTTCAAAACAATTGAGTTTGCGCCTTAACTCGAGTCTAGAAAGTAGAATTTATATTATTACTATCACAGAAAAGGTCTATGAAATGAATTTTTCCTTCGAAAACGAGGTTTTAATAAAATTCAAGAGCATAGTACAGTATTAATGATCAAAACTTTAAACACGAATATCTCGAAAATGAAAACGTGTGACGTGCGGTGTTTTGCCTTATAACCACAGATTTGTGCTTGTAAGAATTTTATTTTGCATAAAAATCCGCAGTTTAATCACAATCAATCTCTGAGTAGTAAAAATCCTATTATTCATTCTTATAAAATTTGCTATCATCTCTATGTCCACAATTAGCTCCTTAGATTCAACCCGGTCCCAATTATAACCCAGAAAAGTTCCTCCGAAATTCGAGGCACCATTTCAATGACCTCCACAAAAGTCTGACCACTTTCACAACAATCGTGACGCGTCACCATGCACGGGGCAGCGTACCTCATTTGCCTTTTCCACGGTTTTCCTCGCAGGTTCAAAAGGTTCGACAACAAGTTCATCCGACCGTACCTAGTAAGAGACCACTGCGGAGCCGAGCCGAAAATATTGGAGACCTATTCGAAGCTCGCGATGAAAGACGCGCTGGATTACATCAGAAGGAACGCGTCGACGATCGGCAATATCAGCGGAACGGAGAGCATGTCCGCGATATTCCGCAACTACAGCAACACGGGACATTTCAATGGAAGGTACGTCATCCCCTTTTCCCCACCCCTCGAACCCATCGCCTGACTGTCCGCCCTCATCCATGGCACACAAAGTCACCCACCCTCCGCTCGACTCGTTTCTATTTTTCGCGATAACGAGCGCGCTGAAGGACATGGAACTTTCCTTGATACCAACAGGTGTATCCTTTGAAGGTTGAACAGTGATAACGTTCGTTACAAGAGAAGTTTTAATTAACGGAATTAGCCGATCGTCCGTTTTGGGTTTAATATTGTTGGGCGTATCGTTAACGGTTGATAAAAGAGAGAAGCGAGTCCCGGCATGAAATATTTTCCGACTTGTTATCCGGTGTCCGACGAAATTTCCCGGGACGGGACGTTATGTATTTTGGAAATCCCACTCGCGGTTATGGCCGTTGAAATAGTAATGACTGCGTTTCAGCGGAGTTGATAACATGCGGTGAAAGATTGAATAACTGCGCGAAATATATTGACGGTAGTGCCGGGTTATTTCGAATAATTAATTAATAGTCGTCGTGTAATTAAACGATTTTCTGAAAAGAGCAATTTCGCGAGCTTTCCTTCTACAAAGTTTTATTTGGCACACAGCAGTCGAAAATAGGGAATACCTGACCAAAACCCGAAACTCCAAAGCCAGTAATTATTAGAATAGTTTCAAAATAATTTACAGTAATTACATACATAATTATCTAAATATTTTGGAATGTCAGAAGTTTTGCAAGTTCATTTTTTACTATTGAAGCACTGAATCTAGTTTTTATCATGCGGACGCGAAACGCGAAATAATTACACAGTTTTCTCGTTTGTTTTATGTTATGTCAGTACAGTAGAACGTCCATTAACCGAAATGATATTTACGAAATAAAATGCTAATAGCTGGTGGAACGTTATTAAATTATAGTTCGAATTTTACTCGGAGTCCAACTGTATTTTTATACCTAGTAGAAATATGTCTAAACTGATGCCTCTAAGATTTAATTCGTCTAAAAAATGCGACTGCACATTGTTTAAATAAAAGTAAAGTAGTTTTTGCAAGTTAGTACATCTATCTTATCACTCGCTTACAAGGGGAGGGCCAGACATTCGGGTCACCGATTCGAACGACACTTGATGAGCATGTAGTCTTTGATGTGTACAATAAACTGTGTTTGTCACTCGATGCGCTTCTGAAGCGTTTTCGAGAAATAAATAATTGAATTCCGACATGCGGTCGTTAGTTCGATCCCCGATGGGTGTAATTTTTTTTTGACATTCATTATTTTTAAATAGCAATTAAGTTTCACTACTTTTTTTAAATTCCATTATATTCAAATTCCATTATTTATAAATACATGAAATTGCATTATTATACATATAGTAAATGTAACAATAATTTGAAATACAATTTCATAGTATTATTATACATACAGTAAATGTAACAATAATTGGAAATACAATTTCATATATTTATAAATAATAGAATTTGAATATAATGGAATTGAAAAAAGTAGTAAAACTTAATTGCTATTTAAAAATAATCTATGTCAAAAGAAAAGAAAAAAAATTACACCCACCGGGGATCGAACTAACGACCGCGTGTCGAAATTCAATTATTTATTTCTCGAAAACACTTAAGAAGCGCATCGAGTGACAAACAATTCATTGTACACATCAAAGACTACATGCTCATCAAGTGTCGTTCGAATCGGTGACCCGAATGCCTGGCCCTCCCCTTGTTAGATAAAAGTTAAGGATCAATCTACCACTATATCTATAAAATGATCCCCCGGGATAATAAAGAAAATGAAAATTAAAGAGATTTTTGACATACAGTGAATGAGAAAAATACTTAAAATCGACTATTTAGTAAACGTAAGAAAATGAGATCAGTTTTAGAAAGTCATACTTTCACAAGCACACATACAAGTTGTTTAAAATCACCCCAGGAATCTCCCATTTCCGGCTCTTGCGTCGAGTTTGGGACACCCTGTAGAATAGGCCATACTGTAACTGAGCGACATCGCGGTAACACTGATCGGTAGAAAAAAAAACGATTTGTTGCCTTCAAAGCGACAAACAGTAAACAAGACTGTCAAAAATAAATTTAATACAGAGTTAATTTAATTTTCTAACTGAACATCAAATGTTTGTATTGACATTCGCAGAAATTCGAAAAAAACTATCTGGAAATTCTCGTAGTTGAGAGAGTACAAATGATGAAATTCACCACAGAGGAAACGCATTTCATTAATGGAGTGAACACTATACATGTAGGGTCATCCATGTATCTCGGAACCCACCTGCACGAGTACAATGAGCTGGGGTTCCGAGATACGTGAATGACCCTGTATACTCTTCTTGTTTGAGTTCTCAATCGAAACATCGTATACCGGCTTTCAGTAAAAAAAAATATCGTACTGAACGTGACAGCGGTATCTTACGGACTCAAAGTAACAATTGCCACATGATTTCACCGCTCATCTGTATGTCCATATGCTGTTAAGCGTCACCGCTCTAAACGCCAACATTGACGCTTAACGCTTACCACTCTTCGTATGTCCGAGGCCAAAGATGTAACGTAGCGTAGGGCCATTGCAGACGAGCGGCTAGCGACAATTTGCGCCGCGGTAAATTCGTTTATACATACATAATTATACATACGTGCACATATGTTTGTATGATGCAATTCACGCCAAACGCAATCGAAGCGGCGACTGTGCAGCAAGTTTGCGTACAACGCAAAGAAACGCTGGTCCTGCTTCACCACTTTGGAACCCTGCCGTTCCGTATCCATTTGTTTCAGCATCAATACATACAATCATTGCAATACACATGAAAAATGCGATGCGTATATGAAATACACAAACGAAAACAGGGCGGCAAATTGCCACTGCGGCCAAACCGCCCGTCTGCAACGGTCCTTGAAATTTGTTGTTTTTTTTTATACGCGCACAGTACGGATACTCGCATAGCATTTCAAACCAGAATTGTGCTAATTGAATTATATTGTAATTGAATTGCATAATTCAATTACATTGTAGTTCAATTACTATATAATTGAACTACAATGTAATTAAATTATATAATTCACACTTTTCAAGTAATTCAATTGTTATTTACAGTAATCTCAAGTGTAGTTTAATTATAATGTAATTGACCTGCAAGATAATTTAAATATAATGTAATTGAATTACAGCTCAGTACTCCTAAGGAGTGTAGTAGATGTTGATGTTTACCTTTCGTATCTATACGGCGTATTTCTCGTTGATGTCGTTTGAATTTTTAAAAAAATGTAACGCAGAAAATTATGTCACCAATAATAGTTTTTCTGTTTGAAACCTTTATGTGGTTTTTTTATACTTTATAGTTTTTCGTTTTGAGTACCTCTTAATTCGTAATTCAATTATATTGTACTTTGTAATTATACTTCAGCTACAATTATAAATTGGATTGTGATTTAATTGACTAAGAGATTTGAATTACGAATTACAATGTAATTGAACACGATGCAATTAAATTACTTTGCAATTCTAATTCATGATTTAATTCAATTATAATTCTGCACAACTCTGTTTCAAACAACACCTAATGGCATACGAAGAGAACTGTTACAGATCGGTATGAAAAGATAGCATCACTAATAGCTACAGAACAACAAGGGATCAGTTTATACACATTCCCCTACGTGAATGAATTGAAAATCTAGATAATCAAAAATAAGGACAATAGTGTTTCGGATAATAATCGAGGTTTTACTACACTTTTATTCATTTTCAATTCAAACTAAACTAAAGTATTAAATTTTTTGTTTCCGATACTGTCATTATTAGATTGCAATTTTAGGCTGCAATTGGCTTAAATACTTTTATTGAAAATACTAAATTCCCAACACAACAAATGATTGTTACACAAAATGATGAAACAACAACAGAAATTAAAAACCTAGTTTTTGCATAATTATTGGTTAATCTACAATCTGTCCATCTACTAGGTGCCGTCCATCTATTAGCACGTTTATCCTACTTAATTATATTTGTAAAATCATAATTTTGGCCAGCATCACGAGCATTTTGCTTCCATCATTCTGAATATTGCACTATTTTCAATGTAACACTTCTTCCTAAAGCAGTCTTTATTAATATAACAAGATTTTGGGTTCAACCTCGATGCAGTACATTTCTACCAGGTTTTTCCGATTCTCGATCACTGTGCGACGATAAAGAATGTTAAATGAGCAATTTTATGCGGACGAAAGCAACGTCCACTCCGATAAAAGTCGACGGGGGATTACCGTCGATATCGATTAGCATCCGACGCGATTCCTTTGACATTGATGATTTACCAAATATTCTAATGACGCGGGAGATGATGCCGCGATGAGTCATTTGCCGCGCAAGAAGCGGAGCAGCAGATACGCCTGCATTGTGTCCTCTCCTCCCCGACCGAATGGAACCGTCGAACCCCTCATCGAGACACAGTATCGATCTTCGAGTGGCAGCCCGTCATAAAATGCAGTCTCATTCTTTCTCCTTCCAGTCCGAGTTGCAGCCAGCTCGAAACCGGCTGGAATATTGATCTCCAAGAACTGGAGTACAACCCTTCCAAGAAGGACCTGACGGACGCCAGGATCCACCACCTATTGGCCGAGGAACTTTGCAAGCCTTACAAGAGGGTAAGAAACCCTCTAGCCTCGATATATGTGTGTACAGACGGCCCTGGAAAAAAAAATTCGCTGACGAGGAGGGGGGATGTTCAGGATCTGCGGGGGTGGCGATTACGCGGCGAAACTTCAGCCATCGATCCCTATCTCGTCTACCGAAGTAAAAAATGAACGCTGTTTGTGCCCCTGTAGTCAAAGATTCAAGGTCGTATCGTCGGAATACATCGGGCGAGTATTTTTAACTCCCTACGCGAGACTAGATTGAGGGGGTGCGATAGGGGTTGTTGGCGATAAAAATTGTGAATTTTTAGAGAAGAGAAACTTTTACGTAACCTTTTATTAGATGGTCGTTTGATCTTGTTTGGGAGTCGCGTGTAAGAAATGGTAGAAGGAGACTTCGTGGATTTTTAAATTGACCGTGGCGCGACTCTCTTGATAACTTTGATATGTGATTTTTTATGGCAACGAACAGGGGATATAAAATTTAGTAAAGACTCATTGTGTGGTCTCATTGAAAGTGAGCAGATTATTATTTCATATTCTTGAAGTGATTGTAAGATTAATATGGAACCGTGGAATTAATATGCAAATGAGTAGATTCAATGATTTGGTGTTAAGGTTTGATATATTTTTAACCGCGATTGCAATGATTGAATATTTACTAAAACATTTTGGAAGTTGAGTTTTCTATTTTTATATTTTTTTGCAAGTCAAATCGCAAATACCAAAATTAGGGTTCATACACAAATCTCATTATTTAACAAGTTATTCACTCCTATTTACTGTGTTACAAATTAATTAATGTTAGTAGATATAATAGTTTTTTTTTATACTTTTGTATTTTAAATGTGCTACACTTTCTATAAAAATTTTGGTAAACTTCTTCTTAATTATTGAAGAAAAAAATAGAAAGCATGATTACATCGAAAAAGTATGCATGAGGATTAACTAAAATGTTGAATTTCTAATTGCTTTCAGTGTAATAATTAAGATATTGTTTTTGTGGTCCTCTCATAAGTATCTTTAATACGTTTCTCATTCATAATAACGGGAAACATTATTAAAACCCGAAAATAGTAATAAAAAGTACTAACAATTGCAAATACTAATTGCAAACAAAACAATATTAATAAATTACTTACGGGACGACCCAGAAAAATGCTAATCATCTTTTTTTTAGGTAATCTTTTGCTCTTCTTTTGGGGCGGCGTATAAGAAATGGAAGAGGGAAGCTTTTTAGATTTTTAGGTGGTTGTAAAATTGTTTAAAACCTCCTCAAACTTAGTTGAGATAAGGATTGAGTGAGTTTTGACTTTCTCGATAATCTTAACACACAATTTTTTATGTCAAGGAGTAAGAACCGTAAATTTTGGTAAAAAAACTTTGAACTATATGAAAAACAACAAAAATTTCAAATTATTGTAGCAAATAAATTTTTTATCGTATTTTGTATTTTCGGAATGATTTCAAAATTAATACAGACTCGCAGAATTAATATACAAACGAGTGGATGCAACGATTTACTCTAAAATTTTAATATATTTTAACCATGATTGCAATAATTGAATATTTACTGAAAAATTTATACAAATTGACTCCTCCGTTTTTTATTCTCCGCAGAATGTATTAAAAATTTCGAAATTATGGTTTGTCTGCAAATGTCATTGGTTTTACTCCTATTACTTGCAGTGTTACAAATTACGTAATGTTAATTGTAATGGTATAATAACTTTTTTGATTACTTCTTTGTTCCAATTATGCAGCACTTTCTTTAAAACATTTTTTAGGTTCCTGAATTATTGAAAACAAGTAGAAAGCATGATTACAGCAAAGGACGATGCATGAGATTTAAATAAAACATTAACTTATGAATTGCTTTCAGTGTAATAATTAGACTGCGGATTTTGTGCATTTATGGCAATACAAAGTATGCAAAAAATCTACGAGACTGTTAACATATAGCAAAATATACAAAATATTGGAAATATAATTCAAAGTAGAAAGTGTAGAAAATTAGACATAATGTTCCAATTTTTTCTTTGCGCTGGTAATTTGAATTTTCATAAAAATCCGCAGTCTAAGTAGTAATTAAGAGATTTTTGTGGTTCTCTCATAAGTATTGTCGTCTCTAATATGTTTGACGTTTACAGTAGTAAAAATTACTTGCTAAACAAATGAAAATATCATTGTAAAAATCGGAAAGTAGTTATATAAATTATCAATTATCACTTCAGTGACAGACAAAAATAAAGAATTGAAACTTGAATGATAGTGAACCTTGCTTTTTTAATGTTGTAACTTGTAATAATTACTTTTTACTATGTTTTCCCATCTATCAACAGCTTCATAGATATGTGCATATTTAAAATTATCATGAATGCATAAACATTGGCAGTCTAATAATAATCAGTAGCAAATTATTAAATTATGGTTCAAATTTTTCTTTAATTTCTTCTGTTCTATTTACTTATTCTTGCAATCTGTGAATCAAATAACTGAAGTCCTGACTAATAAAAATTGCGAATAACAGAAAATCGGATCATCGACGTTCTGCTATAATTGCAAAAAGTTGTAAGTGAAATCTTGATAAATTACTTATGGGACGACCCAAAGCATACTAACACAACAATACACTAATAACTAAATTTTCCAGGTTCTGTCATCGTTTCCCATTACTTTTCCCTCATTCCAACATAAATCTCCACCTCCCCACCGTTGTGTAGCTTGAAGATAACGTTCCCAACGTCGAAAAATATCGAAACACTAATAAAGATCTGCAGTTTTGATTCCCCACAGTGATATCCCAAAAGCGGGAAGAATCGAAGGGGTCCTGAACACTCCCTCCCTGTCCTTAATTGCCCGCGGGACAGGGTGCTTCTGCGATAAATGGCCGAACTTCGGGAGCTCGTTCTCCTCGCCCTGAAAGACGAGAAAGAGTAACCGGGGCGCGAGAGAGCTCTCTCCGCGAAGTTCCGCCAGGTATTTCAGAAACGCCCCATAATAAACGAGGAAAATGTTCCCAGAAAAATGGAACGAAACTCTTGCAGCACCGACGCCTCAGCTACAGTCGTCACGCGGTGAACGACCGCGACCTTTCGACCCAAGTCAATTACAAGATGCACATGAACATACGACGGATGATGGGGGAGCACAAGCACCGTCACAAGCGCAGCAAAAAGCTGCTTAAAGTAAGCAACGGCTGCTCCCATCGTCGCGATCGACGCGTAAAATTCCTCCGTGATTAAAACCTTCCTTCCACTTTTTTTCCTGCGCAGGACGGCAAGCAGAATCACGTGAGCTTCCCCGAATTCCAACAGAACGGCTCCACGAAGCTGTTCACGCAAGGTAAAATCGCGGTGGATTAATCGAATGCAAGTCCAGTCTTTTTTTTTTTGGAAGTTCTTCCTGCATTTTAATTTCCCTCGCAGATTACATCAACGGAGTGCTCTACGAGCTGGAGAACGGAGACAACTCGAAGCCGTCGAGCAAAGAGGACTGGGACTCCGCCATTACATTCACGGCCCGCACTTCCGGTGAGAATTCCTTCCCTCGCGAACTTCCAGGACGCTCGTTAGGGTTTTGAATAAATTTGCTCCTTAGTTATTCGAGCTTCTTTCGAATCGTCTATTCCCCGCTGTATTCAAGACCTCAGCTTTCTTTCAACTTGACCGATTGCCAGCTAATTACTGTCCCTATTCAGTAGAGAATTTCTTACGATCCAATTTGCGCAGATTCGTCGAACGTGAATCCGGAGAATCACCACGGCGCCACCACCACCACCTCCATGGACACCATTAATACGGACGATCCGGATCTCAAGCTGGGGAAAGATGGTACGTTCTTTGGAATTTAAGGAGGGAATTACCAGGCTTGGACATTATGGAAATAAATTATTTGAATAATAAGCTAATACAGTATTTTATCTGGCTGCATGCAATTTGAAATAATCACGTGTTAGTTTATTTGAATAGAAAAATGATTTTTCTTAGGATTATTTGTTTATTTCGATTTGAGATAAAATAATATTTCATTTTATTTTTTATTTGATCAAATATTTATTCAAATAATTTCTCAAATACTCTGATTATGTCGTGTCGACATTGACAACTGTGTTTGAAACACGAGTTTCTGTACAATGTTTCACGCATACAGATTTAAAGCACATATTATTGAAAGCTTAGTATACAAAAACTGTTCAAAAGTCTCGTTAAATGACCTTGAGTAGTTGTAGTCACTGAATTCCTAATGAAAAAAAGGGTGGTCCCATTTAAAACAATTAAAGTGACTTTTGTATCTGTAACAAAAATAACATCAAACATTAATTTTGATGGTATCGTGACTCCATTGAACATCGCACTCCATTGAACCATTCAACTTTAAAAACATATTTAAGAACAACAAAGTATATGAGGTATAAAACCTCATATAACAGCCTGTATACAGGGTGTCTCAAACTCGACGCGAGAACCGGAAATGGGAGATTCCTGGGGTGATTCTATACAAATTTTTCCTTCACAAAAATGTCCTCCGAAGCTTTGTTAATGAGTTATTAACAAAAAACACCGACCAATAGAAGCACGAATACAGTGTATGAATTTCAGCGCGGACTTCAGCTATTGGCCAGCCATCGTCCGCGTCATCATTAATCTGCTGTACTCGCTCCTCGATTGGTCGGTGTTTTTCGTTAATAACTCGTTAACAAAGCTTCCACGAATATTTTTGCAAAGGAAAAAGTTATTTAGAATCACCCGAGGAATCTCCCTTTAACTGCTCCTGCACATAGTTTGGGACACCCTGTATATACATATACACAACTTCATGAAAACTTGTAACCTCAAAATTTAGACTATAAACTTAAATCTAAGAAACATATATTTGATGAAATTATTATAAAGTTAGACGATTTTGTGTCATATATATTATGTATATTATGTACATCTATACATATAGCGTAAATAAGCCTCAAAGGAGGTTTCAAACGCTCTAAATTCTAAGTAAAAAAAAAAAAATACATGAGGTATAAACGTTAGGGTGACTCACCTTGTATATATAATACCGAAAGTTTCATAATGATTCTTTTAATACATTTTTTGTGAAAAAATTCATAGAAATCAGTGTATTTTAAGCACTATAGAAAATTAATCATGAGAATATGTACATGGAGGATAAAAATCGAAAGTATGGGAAAGAAAATGAGTAAAGAACCACTTGATTTGAATTCAGATTTCTTAGAATTAAATTTGTAGCACACATTGGGTTCAGTAGAAAGTTTTTGCCGTTTTTCGGTTAAATGAAAAGTCAATGTTCCTTTATTTCCATGTAGCTTTATTCATGAAGGTATTTTTCATTTTATTATGTAAATTTTTATTTTTTTTAGTATGTAAATTATAGTCATTTTTCATGTGACATCATTAATCTATTCCTACAGAATTTCTCAGGCTCCTAGGTAAAAAGTTGTATGAACGTCACGAACTTTCCACTCAACCCGATAGTTTGCATTCATTGTCTGACCATGATGTGACTTTTTCTACTTACGAATCAAATAGTCTATTATTAAATCCACAAATAGTTCTCCATGGTATTAATTACTTCCGTATATTAAAATTTACAGAAACCTACAGGGTAACAACGCCCACAGCGACAGAGACCATGTTGCCATGGAAAAGGGAGGACGATTACGATTCAGGACACCCCATAAAGCAGAACGAATTCCCCGCTTGGTGCTCCAACAAGGAGTACCTGGCGTACAGTTCCCCTTCGGCGACGTTCTTAGGTATGCTTGTCGACAAACCAGCTCCTGGATATTTCACAGAACCACGAGAAATAGACGTAGTATAGATAGAATATAGAAAGACAGACGATACACTGATTTCATTGGCTGGCTATGCAGCTGCAACTCACAAATGCCACACTACACTCGAATCTCTGCTAAGCTGTGAGCTCCGACTCTCCTTGACACTTTTACTCTGAAGAATTCTGACCTATATTCCGGTGGGGGTCGGGTAAACCCTTGCACACGAGGGGCACGATTTTTCAGGTACTGAATTTTCCGATTTACTGCTTCGGGTAGCTTGCTGCATCGCGGGAATATTTCTGATGCGAGTTTTTGATTGATCGAATTTTGGTTATCCTTGATACTTGTAGTTAGATAAGAAGCATTATTGAATTTTATAATTAGCATCGGGCATGATTAGGATCGGCAAAAGAAGTGATCTGGAGAAAAAGTAATTTTGGCTTCCTATTCCTTCCATACCTATTTAATTTTTTGCTAAAGTTTCACGGCTATAAACGCCACTGATTGAATTACTGTCCTTATTCAACAGACGATTTCTACAAATTTAATTTTTGCTGAGGTTTCACAGGCATAAATATCATTGAAATTCACTAAATATCCAAAAATTAAGCTTTGAGGAGTACCAAAATTGATTAATTACCATCGATAGGCAAGAAGTAAATTTTCCTAATCACTTCTTTGTCTGACCCAACTTTGCATCGCTCCACTTACACAGTTTGTCCGGAAAATTCCCGAAATAATTTTTTTGGACATATCAATCGACTTTTGAAGTTGGTAAACGTGAAACAATTACGTTTACATCTCAGTGCTTCACTATAATTATATTATTCCTGCATTTTACAAAAAAAATAATGGATAAACTACTTAAAAGAATCAACGTAATTAACTTAATCAACTTAAAACAATAATGAGCAAATTTTTGTCTAAAAAAAATTTTACACTCACTCTACTTGCCAGATTTAACATCTACAGATTTTTATTTCTTCCCAAAACTTCAAGTTGATGTTTCGTAATTCAGAAAACAAACGCAGTATTTGAAAACAATTCTACAAAATATTTTCCCCCGGGGCTTTCAAAGTCTTTGCGAACGCTGCCAAATTTATATCGATGAGTACAGACACTATATAAAAAAATTATTTTAAAAAATTTGATTCATGTATAAGATTTATGAAATTTATAAAATTAATACGGAAACTTTCTGGACAAATTTTCTAGAATCTATAAAGTATTTGAACTCTAGAGAATCACGATCCATAGAAAAGTCTCTCAGAAGGTATTCTCACCGACCGGCACAGAGATAAACACTGAATCACCGCGGCTAATTTGTATGCAACAAGGACTGACGAAGACGAAAGTGTCCCAGGGTAGACAAAACGAAACATTGCTATTCGGTTGACGAGTTTCGAAGGCCAGGTACGTGAACGCTGAAGCGATGGTAACTTTGCAGGAGAGCCATATTTGTGAAGACAAGCCGTCCACGAACCTCCGGAGGCAACTGACCTCGGATCCCAATTACATCCACTTCCGGTTGGAGAACATGTAAATGTTACCCCATCAAATCGTTCCGAACTTTTGTGTCGTTTTCTTTCGTTCGATGCGACCGGAGATGCGTTTTTTTCTCTTCGATTTTTTGGGTTGCCCTGTCCCCCTGCCCCACCTCTTTACGAATCATCCTCACACATTCACACACAGCACTAGACACGTGACTTTTTCTATCGCGCGTCACAACCGTGAATCATCACGCGATCGAGATCTATTATGGATCGCTCGCACCTGTGGCGAGCGCTCAGCCTTTGAGAACAGTCACTTCTTTACGTTTTCGTGTTTTATTAAATAACAGCGAATGTTTATGCAGTTGAGATTATTGTAAATCACAAATGAGAGGCAGAAACACAAAGATATACAGGGTGTCCCAAACAAAGTGTAAAAGTCGAAAAGGGAGGATTGCTGGGGTGATTCTAAACAACTTTTTCCTTGGCGAAAATGTTCGTTGCGCCTTTGTTAATGAGTTATTAACGAAAAACACCGACCAATCGGGGAGCGAGTACAGCGGATTAATGATGGCGGGCCAATACTACTCACAGCCGGAGCCCGCGCTGAAATTCATCCGCTGTATTCGTGCGTCTATTGGTCGGTGTTTTTCGTTAATAAGTCGAGAACAAAGCCGCAACGAACATTTTCGCTAAGGAAAAAGTTGTTTACAATCATCCCAGAAATCACTCCTTTTCGGCTCTTAGACTTTGTTTGGGACACCCTGTATAAAATACGGCAGTTAAAATATTTATAAGGCGAAGTGCATTTTTATTTGAGCTCCATTTCTTCTGTCTGGGGCTATAAAAATATTTTGCATAAACATCCGCGGTTTGCTTATTATATTTCTCACTGGCACTGGCTTTACACGTGATACGCAATATACAGGGTGTTCTATTCATCTTGATTCTCTAATGTATCATTAATGAAATTTCCATACTTTGCGAAATTATCCAAGTTCTTTTCTTCTGCGTATTCAGAAGATTAAGCATTTTTGTATCCTAAGAGAAGCATATATTTTCATCCTTGCTATATTCTAATAAAAGAAATTGATATCTTTGAGTTTCCATAAAAAGGAGGAATAATTTTCTTTCGGTAAAGATTCTCGTATAGTCAAGATAAATGGAACACCCTGTAGATTTTCTAGGTTTGTGGAATTGAAATCCTTTTGTGTTTAAAGGTGGAATAGAACAGCCGAAGTTCCAATCAGTGTTTGGCCTATTTCGTCGTGACAGCGTCTGCACGTCCGACACTATCGAATGCCAGGAAATCGAGGAGAAGCTCGACGATTACAATGAGTACACGCTGACGGAAACAGAGCCGACAGACTCACCACTGAAAGCACTAAGTGAGTACCCGTTTCACTTTTTAATTGAAGAATATTTTATAGTGTGATCCTTGAATAGATTATCCTATTCCAAAAATATAAAGAAAGAAGAATAGTTAAAAAGCAAAAAGCTACTTTTTACTCAAAATAAAATGCATTCAAATGTTCTTGTAATTCAAAGGGATGCAATCCGTTCAAGGAAGCACTGACCCACGCGGTAGAATTTATTATTTACTATAGGAGAACGAATCATCTTGATTTATTCAGAAATACTGATTCATTCGTCATCACTGTGTAGTTTCGATTTTCATTCCACTTCATTGAAGTCACATTTAAACAAAAGCAGTCGCGAACAAATAGAACAGCATCGATGAAAACAATTTGTGGGACATCCAAGCTGATTCTCTCTGTGACTCAACAATGGAAATAGGTCATTCTATGTCCCGAGACGAAACTCATACAGATACCAGATACCATTCATCCCATCATTTCATCTACATACATATATCATTGACGTACATTCATCTTTAGGTTGCGAAACTAGTTTTCATAACTGGGTTTTAGCTTCTCTTCTGGCATACTAAAGGGGATTAATGTTGTTTGCCAAGGTGGATTTTTAAAGTGCCTCATGAATATTTCATTGTTATGATATACAGAGTGTGTGTTTTATCTATGAACGTATAGATATCTGGAGACATATTGATGATAAAAAAAAAAAAAGTGTAAGACACAAATGATGGGGTTCGAAGGGGCACATATGATCCCTATATGAAATTGACCCTGTGCTGACCTTGAAAAGCTGTATGAATTTCACGGGTACATTTTTTAATGGAACTCTATGTTTTTTATTTTATACTCATTACCAAACTATTTCGTTTCTGTATTGAAAATCAAACGTGACTTACCACTTTTATTGATGCTTTCCGAGGGAAAGACGTTTGTTGCATGCATGGTGGGGTCAGATTTTCTCCTAGACCCTTAATTTTTTTAACAAACTGAAAAATATCTGCCAAAATCGGTGCATTTCCGGTGTCCTTTCTCCTTTGAGCGTTTTTTAAATATATTTAGATGTTGATAATCCAATAATAATTTATACTATTTTATTTGAGAGAGTTCACAGAATCATTTGACGCAACAAGCAACCGATTAACTATTACGGTTTTTGCACAACAATTGTCCAAAATTTTAAAATTCCATTTATTTTCAAAACCGAATCTCTTGAGAACTGATGATAATGGCGACAAACGGTTTGCAGATTCATATTCAGCGCACAAAAATCCATAAGAAATGATTAGTGAATGTTTGAAGTCCAGCTGGCTGTTACGCAGTGTTATATAGGGTGTCCCAAACAAAGTGTAAGAGCCGAAAAGGGGTGATTCCCGGGATGATTCTAAACAACTTTTTCCTTAGCGAAAATGTTCGTTGCGGCTTTGTTAACGACTTATTAACGAAAAACACCGACCAATACGCGCACGAATACAGTGGATGAATTTCAGCGCGGGCTCCAGCAGTGAGTAGTATTGGCCCGCCATCATCCGCGCCATCATTAATCCGCTGTACTCGCTCCCCAATTGGTCAGTGTTTTTCATTAATAACTTATTAATAAAGGCGCAACGAACATTTTCGCTAAGGAAAAAGTTGTTTAGAATCACATCAGCAATGCCCTCTTTTCGGCTCTTACACTTTGTTTGGGACACCCTGTATGCAGAGCATAGCTGTATAAACCGTATGGCTAGTCTCACAAATTGTGTCAGTCAAATGGTTGACTTGTTTAATCCATGGTGGAATAAGACAAGGTGTCCACCTTGTTCATTCCCGAGATGCGCAGAGGTTCAAAAGTAGTGGGGGAACTGTCAACAAATTAGGCTCTGACCCAAAACCTGGAAATCCAGTATGGCTGCTTTTGCACGCATGCGTAATGATACCTTCGAGAGATTTAAGGGGGTAGTGGCATCACGTGACTTTTCAGGTTATAAGGTTTTTTCAAGACAATACACTAACATGACGACTATTAATTCTAAGTTTTAGCTAATAAATTAATTTGGAACTTGCGAGAATCATGGTAAAAGCGCTTATACGATATGTTTAAACTTGATAACATGAATCAAATCATATTCCTTCTAAAGAGTCGAAATTAAATTGTTTGTTACATTTGAAATGCGCGGGACAAGTTTTGGGTCAGATGCTATTGGTTGCCCAAATCATCCAGCCGCCATTATGCGCAATGCTTCACCTTGTCTTATTCCACCATGGTTTAATCCATCCTCGATGTACCAAAAGATTCTCCCCGTTAAGAATTAAACAAATAAAAATAAATAAACTTTGGTTCTTTCAGACGGTAGAAGGGGACCCAGCAGGCGGGTGTCGATGATGGAGCTGGGCTCGATGGAGAGGTCCCACTCGGACAAAGTGACGGACGACGGTTCCCATTCCCTGCCGGAATGCTGGAACCCCTCTCAACGGCTCCGTATGAGTCAGTTCCCCTGCTCGGCCCAGGCCCCGAGCCTCTCGACCGCCCTCATAACGTCCTCCTCGGAATCGTCGGAGGAGCTCGATGAGGAGGAAGAGAAAGCTTGACCCTTGGGGATCGTCGAGGAGCAGACGGAGACGTCCTACGAGGACGTCGAGCGTCGTCTGCGACGCCCATGGAGGCGGCAGCCACGACGCTCGTTGCTCTCGTCGCTCCTACGACGTCCCAGCGCTCCGGTCTGAACCTGAGAATCACGCGCCCTTTGATTCCCCTCGCGACGAACCTAGGGGTGGCGAGGGCGCCTCTTCCACCCCACGGGGAGCCGATCGCGCCTCTCGGTGCTTCCTTTCAGGACGGACGCTTTCTGGAACAGGGGGAGCCGCTCTCCTTCCTGCAGGACCACGATGGCGGAAAGTATCCTCGTTGACTTAACCGACGCTTTCATTCGCACGCAGAAACGAGTCCTTCGGGGGTGTGTTTAGGTAGTCAGTTACTCGTTGCGTCACGGGGGAACCGAGGACGGGGGTTGTTTCCACTTGATTCCGTAGATGCGAGCGTGACGAGGACGCGGAATGAATGAGAACCGGACGCCGATTTTTTCCACCGGCGGTGGCCCTTTTGATACTCGGTCTGCCGTGCGCGAGTCCTTTTTGAATATTCGAGTGATTTCTGTGGACAAGCGAGACACAGAGCGCGCGAGAAAGAGAGAGAGCGAGCGAGAGAGAAAGAGAGAGAGAGAAAGCTATTTTTTTAACCGGTACTATTTTTCCTCCACGACTGACGGTCAGTTAGGGACGCGGGGAGGCGGGGGGGAAAGAGTTTTACGTGTCGTAGTTCATTTCGAATGCTTCCTCTGCATGCGGATCGACCATGGGGGGGATCTCTCGATCATTGGGGACGGGGCAACGTTCGTCGATCTTCGTCGCTGCTGCTTTTTCTGCGTGCTGAAAGATCGATCGACGACGGGGCACGCGCGACTCACTTTTCCTATGGATCTTCGATTTGAGGGGTTCGATCGCGTCGCGCGTTCCCCGGGGCGACGACTGTGTTTATGAAGATCGCTCATTACTCGGTATCGTGGCCTTAAGATTCCTAGATGTATCCTAGCGTTGCGACTGCTGTTTACCGCGCGACGGTGAAACAAGCGCGTGGACGTTCCACCGTGGACGTCGGCATCGACGCTGTTGTCGATCTCGCGGCACGATGCGGTTCCTTTGATTAGGAACGCGATCCAGTGACGCGATTTCGCTTTCGATTTTCTATAGACGCGAGTCTAGGATTAGACGCGCCATCGCTGCGTAGCGTTGCTCTTCGGGGGAACGGGGGAAGTTTCTTTGAGGGGATGCTGGAATCTGGTCGAGGGAGAATTTTCTTTTCATAATTTGGTTTCTATTTTACTGTCTATTGAAATAGTAAATAGATAGGGTTATGGATTAATTAAATTGTGGGTCAGAATTTTTTAAGGGATTGGATCGCCTTGCGTGTGTTGTACTTGTTCAATTTTTTCTGTGAAGGAATAAAATTCAGGAAAAATTTGAAGTATGGATTTTATTGTGCAAGATTTGAAGAATGATTGTGTATCTTTCTTCTGATTGTTTAATGTAAAATTACTGTACTGACATTTTTTTATGCATGGTTAGTTTATGGGTCATGAGCTAAAAAAGATAAAATTTTTAGGATTTTTAACCATCCAATTCGTAATGTAAAAGATCTCCAAAAAGTGAAATTCAATCAAATTGATCCATATTTACAAAACATTAACGTAGTAGTAAAATACAGTCTGTGTAATAATAAATTATTTCCGCCCACAATTTTAATATAAATAACATATTAATAACAAGAAAAAAAAAGAATTCACAATTTCATTCTGGGATAAATGGACACATAGTTTTCATATAAAAGTTAAAAGATTTTTAAAGGATTTCTGTAAAAAATATTAACTTTTGTGGAAGTTATATACTTTTGAATAAAAGATGTAATTTTTCTTTAAAGAAATACCTTACAAAAATATTTGATGTGCAAAAGCTTTAAATACTCCGCAAAATTATATTTCTTTAAATTACACAGAAAAATTTTATTAAAATTTGAAGTGAAGCTGATAAAAAGTTCACAAAATATTCAAATCACTATTTAAAAATTTGATTTTATGAAAATATAATTAAAAAGATTTCAGTCTAGTTATTTTGGTAGAAAATGCACAATTATTTCTTAAACTTTATATAATAAATACCACAATTTCAATACCTTTTTATATTTTATTCTTTTACGAGAAAAAAAATTATAAAACATTGCCAATCCCTTAAACATGTAATTTTAACATAGGAGATTAAAAGGGATTCTCCCCTTCTGGGAGTTCATTATTTCAGTCCAACTTAAAGTTCGTAATGTAATTTCGTAATTACGTAATTAAATATTAATATAAATGTTCTACAAATATATTTTAAATTAAAGCGCAGTGGAACATCAATTATCTGAATTAACTCTCCTGCACTTCTCTTGAAAGTTCTAAATGAAGTAATTTTCATTATTATTACATTACTCTAATCGTAGATAACGAATTTATTAAATAATATCAAGCAATAAGAGAATCAGAATGTTTTTTTCAACATTATGACACTTACTAAAAATAATAAAATCGAAGAAGATCGAAAAAACCGAAGAGGATAAATAAAAAAGTTATTTTTTTAAATTTCCTTCGGCTCATATTTAACCTTGCAACTTGAATTATTAACAAATCATTGTAAATTCAGTCAATGAGATTTTTATAGAAAATCAAGGAACAATAAAAGTAAATATTACATTTCTGCTACACTAATAATCGTCATATTTTTTTAACAACTGAAACAGTTACTTGACAAAATAAAATGCAGGATTGGGTCAAATAGATCCAAAGAGAACAGAAGGGTTAATATTTGCAAGACATACAATTTATGTTAAATCCCTGAATCACGATCTAAATAAAATTAGTATCAACTTTTTAACATTATAGGAGCATAATTCATGCTATTCCTAATAATAAAAATTCAGATAACGAACGTTCCACTGTATCGATAATGATTAATGAACTAGATTAACGTATGAACAATTTACAAGCCGAAACGAAAAGCTTCTGAAAGTTCATACAAAAAAAAATTAATATCTGTCGTCCACAAAATCTTACAAAAAATGTAACGATAAAAAATTCCGGACCCTGACAAGAATCCCGCCTCCCTAATTAAGGAGATTTCAGCCCTTCCTTTCAGACAGCTCACACTGTTCTCACGTCGAACACCTTCAAAAATTCTTGCGGATTCGTCACCACCAAACACCAGCAAACTACCTCGCTTAATGCAAAGACAAACATCACAGACGAATTTATACTGCAGTAGCTAGATTTCAGTGTCCACATTTTTAACACTTGTTCGATCTTCGTGGAATAATTGATCTTTGCGTTCGATCGAAACGTTCACACACCCGAGAGAATCCACAAGAGTCTTTGGAGCGATTCGAACGCCATCGAAGCAACAAACGTGCTCGTAGACGGTCACGTTTTCGACGACGATCCTCGCGTGACTGTTTCTCGGATCGGTTTAGAAGAAAGATCCCTGAAACGGTAATAATAATAATAGCAATAAAGCAACACGCAGGAAGCTCGAAGATCGTGACACAAAGGGTGTTCGCACAATAAAGTCTCAGATGAAACGGTACGACTTTGCCTTCGGGGATCGTCGATGTCCTTCGCGGCGACAGACAGAGGAAAGGTGTCGTCGAAGCGCTCCTCTCCTTAAGTATGGCCTTAAAAAGAAAAAGAAGAAAAAAAAAATTGTAAAACAGAAAGAACAGGATAACAATACTAATAATGAATAACAGTCTCAAGTAGAACCGCGGGTGTCAGTCGTAGGTCAGTACCTAAAACGGAGAGATAACACCGCGTGTGTACATAAGAGGAACCTTTTTCTTAGCGAAAAACGTAGCGAGTTATTACGACGACTATTACTACCACCATTTATCAGACACGAGGGCGAGGAACATGCAACGTGTCGGAAGTGTGCAACTAGCGAGGGAAATGCCTAGGGAAATCGTAGAATTTCCGATTTTTCGAGAATTGGAAACCGTTCGAAACGATTTGGGACGGTTTCGACACTCGGCGCACCCATGGAATAAATGGAATTGAACAAAGTACCGATCCGTTGTCGTTCGATTGATTAGGGTTAACTGTTGTCGCGTTGAACGGGTCAAAAACGATGCGAAACGAGTTCGAAAACGCCCTGCAAGAACCGCTAAGCGGTGATGTTAAACTGCGAGCGTCCTCGATGCTGCATTTCCTGTTTGAAGAGTTTACGACTTCCTAGTTTCCAGGCTTGTAACTCGCTTATCTTCGCGGAGTTCGCGGTCCAAGGGATTCGTTGCAAAGTGCTTTTGGGGATGACGATTCGAGGGGGCAAAGAGTTTTCGACCGCGTTGTGATGCCGCGAACTAGTTCTTGTCAATTAGCTGTACGTTCGTTAGGATTCTCTTCGGGCCTGTCGTTTAGGCGGTATTTTTTCACGCACAGTTCGCTTTGCGACACGCGGGGACGCTTTTCTGACGGGGTTGGATCGGTTCAATTCTCGGGAGAATCATGGACTGGTTCCACGTTTCCCTTCGCACGAAATATTCCTGGTGGCCTCTAGTTACCTAGATCAGACGTGACGTCGGACTAGTCTCTAGACGCTAGTCTTTACGCTGTTGATTTGTTAAAATAAATGTTTATTTCGTAAAAATGCGCCGACTTTTCATTAACTCTATACCTAATCGTAAGGTAAATGTCCCAGTGGTTGGACATGTCCTAGTAATTGGACACTGTCATGAATTTTTATTAATATTAAAGTAAAAACAATATTGACGAAGTTGAGGAAATAAAATTATTATCCTGAGTTATTTCTTATACTAAAAATCATTGCAACTGATCAGAAACACATGATATATATTGGAAAAAAAAAATATTATTACTTAGCAATCATGAATTTAATGCATTATGAAGAGCCTACTAACCGTTCGACTAACACTCAGAGCGTCTTTGTTAAATTCACAATTAATACTTTGGTTATGCTTCTACATCAAGTAAAGGTTTTTTAGACTTATTAAAGTCTGTTTAATTGATAACCATATATTTTTAAGTCATTTTTGTTTTGTTTCATTTAAAAACTAACGTGTCTATATACTAGTACATGAAATCGCCGCTAGCCTAGTTATTGGACAATCTGTCCAGTGACTAGAGCGAACATGTATCGGTTTGGCCCAGTGCTTAATTGTTTTTAGATACTTTATTCATCAATTATTATCCTCAATTCGTCGTCTTATACACCAAAAGACGTGGAGAGCGCTGTGGAAGCTGTTAAAAAAGGCATGTCGTTAAGAACTGCCAGTAAACAGATAATTTTTAAATATATCAACATCGAAGGACAAAAAGAATAAAATAACTGAAGAAACTTCTAATACATTATAATTTTCATTTATTATAAATATATATTTTTTAATATCTATTCAATGAAATAATTAATGAGCTCAAATTAAACAAAAATTGCCCTTTTACTGTTACAATTGCGAATGTGTGCGTGCATAAAAACAATTTATTTAAAAATTGTATTATTTTTGTATATATTGTCAAACTTTTTAAAGTTGTACAACATAAGAAGTGTTAATTATTTTTATATCAATGATTTTTCTGAAATTTAATCTTCTGTCTAAGCACTGGGACAGCTAAATTTAATCACTGGGACATACCGTAAATTCTGTCCAATAACTGGGACAAATGAACGCTTTTATAAACATAGATTTTTACATTTTTCTTTTATATAAACGATATTCTATTACCAAGTTTCTGAAAGAAGAAAACAATCTAGCGATTGAACAAACATTCATATTAATTTTCATTGTTTTAAACTGTAGAAAATTTTAATAACAGGAACATTGTCTTAAAAGTCCAACCACTGGGACATTTACCTTACCTCTTTCATTCGCCCAATTTCGTTAATGAGAAACCTTAACTTAAGGGGGAAGCCTAGTTTAGGGCGGTAAAACTAAATTGATACTTCGGGATATTTTTTTTTCCTGAAACTATTAAGCGAATCATTTCGAAATTTGCAGGGTGTGCTGTTTCATATTTATTTATTTATTTATTTATTGTTGTTCACGGGAGAGACCCTTTTTTTACCGTGGTTACACAAGTGTGACAATAGTATCATATAAAAAAAAAAATAATAATAATTAATATTAATATTTAAACAACAAACGTTAATTTTTTCGTTAAAGAATTGTTCGTAAAAATTGATATACATAAATAAGTCCGTATCTACGGCGTATCAAATTTTCGGGAATCTTGGAGTCTTTAATTCTTCTCTAAAATCAAAAAGCTAGGAATTTTCTTATTCCTTTTACAATTACATTGTCGATGAACCTCCAACTTTTATAAGAAAAGTGAAATTAGACAATTTCTTGTGCATAAATGGTACGAAAATTTCTGTTTAAAATCATTACTTTTCTTTTGAAATCCTTTTTGGATTGCGAAAAGATTTGATAGAAATGTTTTTTCTACATTTCGCAAATCTTTTTTCTTTTCAAATAAAGTGAAAGCAAGAAAGAAAAGATGCGATTGGAGCTCACACGCTGCGAGAACCGAAGGAACAGTTTTGAAGAAGAATCGTACGTAAAAACAAGTGATCTGGCCCTTTCTCTGATCATATCGCATATTTCACTATCAAGGGCAGAGGGTACAAAAAATCTGATCGGTTCGGCCTTTGGCACAGGTGTTACGGATACTTTAAAATAAAAAAAAACGTAAACACCTGAATGTTTCCATGATTTTTCTAAAAGTGGCATCTGGTCATTTTGAAATGACTTGTATACGATGAAAAAAATTCTCATCAAATTTACGGGGAAACGCCTGTAAAAGGAAACTTTTCAGCTTTCCAAAACACCCTCTGCAATTTTTCTACCATTACGCAGTCGTAAATTATAGGCGCTCAAAGTTAAAAGTACCATTTTTCATACAATAGTAAATAACACGGTAAAAAAGTGGTAGAACAAATCCCAAAAAAAACGAAATTAAAGGGAAAAGTTTGCTCTTTGAAAGCGTTTAAATGGATTCACGAAAAAAAATTTCTTTCATCCCACGCATAACTTGAAAGTTGACGAAAATTTTGTAACATTTTTTTGTTGCGCTTTATATTGAAAAAAATAGCACTATACTGCACAAAAAATTAATTGGAAACATGATTTAAAAACTAGAAACTTTAAGCTACAAAATGGCTGTTTCAGTATTTCTTATACTTATTTTTCGCGGAGATACAGCCACTTGAAAATGATCAAATTTTTCGTAAAATTTTAGTGTACCCTTAATTTTATGCACCAGTGTATATTAATTCATGTATTTATTTATAACTAGCTACTCGGTGTTGCTCGCTCGCTTCGCGAGCTCGCGAGTGGGGTTTATTGGTGGCTCGCTTGCGTAGACAACCTTATCAAAATCCATTGCGTAAAGCTCAGAAGCGATACGGGATACGGTAATGACTTGCAACGGGCTTATATATGTTAGAGTCTGAATAATAGGACTTGCGAGAAGGGAAGGAGATCGGAGTCCCTCTGGCGGCAACTGATGGTGACACGTGGCCATTGCGGCCGCCGAGGCCATCGTTGTCGTCTACGTGTAAAAACTTTAATAACTCGACATTAAATAGGAATATCGAAATAATTTTTGTCCTATGTTGAGACCAAGAGTCGAAGGAATAGAAGTAAAAAAGTTTGATGAAAATCTATGCAGTAGTTTTTGCGTGATGCGCGCACATCGAAACCCTGCTATCATTTTATTTATATAGATTTCAAGATTTGCAATTTACAGGATCTACAATATGAACCGGAAAAATTATTCAGCAATGCTCAAAAGTGAAATATTTAAAACCACAGAAATAAAAAAATGCTATCCTAAAAGTAACACGAAAATTTTTAATTTTATGAATAAAATTTCGAGCGAAATGTCGCAAACTTTTTTCCCCGCGACGCAAAAAAATTCGCAAATTAAAATCGATCCAAATAACAGTAAATCCCCAATCAACTCAAAACACGTGAGCGTCGAATGACTCCACGTCGACGCGTGGTTAATTAGGAGCACAGCAATAAAGCAATTAGCAGCTCCTCAATGAAATTGCGATTCCGTCGCGATCGGACCCCAGACAGAACCGTCGAGAAGGTCGCGAAATAACAAGCGCGGTATTTCCGATCGAACCCGAAGCGTCCGTTCTCGTGGAACAATGCCCGGTGGTGTAGTGTTTCTAGTGTGCATACCAACACTCAGCTACGAACACGAGCTGATTTTCGGAATTCCCCCGAAACAGCCCAAAAAGAGCGAAAAACCTGCCAAACCGAGTGCATCGAAGGTGGATTTGCGTTTGAAGCAAACGAAAAGCAAAACGCAATTGTTGACGCTGGATGATGATCACGAGCTGGAAGATGTTGTCGATCTTGACGATGATCTGGACGGGAGGAGGTATCGTCGGAATCGGGATCAAGACACTTCCGGTCAGCGAGGGAAAGGCCCCGTTTTTGTGTCCATGGAGACGGTAGTTCCATTCAGTTATCTTGGATATTTATATTGTTGATTATACAGTGAATTCTATCAATCACTACGCTCAGAATCACTATCAATCCATGAACATTCAATACTAACAAGGGACATTATCCAATCCATACACGCCGATTTTGATGCGCTTTTAGTATAATATAGTACTCAAAAAAATTTTTGATACGTATAAATCGTCCTCGAATTTGGGGATGAAAAACATATTTAATATCTCAGGCACTATTAGAGCTAGATTAATGATTCAAATAGCAATTTTCCCATTTTTTAATGGATATTTTTGTTATGTAAACAGCTTTGCAAAAATTTTATTCGTTTAAATAAAATTAAGAAAATAAATTGCAAATTCTTTTCTTATTAAACGTTCAGCTATTTCTATCATCATTGGATATAGAAACTATACTTGTATTTTATAGCCCATTGTTCCGCGAGTCGAGCTCGCGACCGAAAAAGTTCCCACGGTCCAAGTCGACAAAAAATAATGGTTGGAGACATTGGGCTAGCCGTATGGAAGGAAAAAGGGCTAGGCTAAAGCAGATTTTACTGTAAATGCTATTTGAATGGGAGTACATATCTATCGGAGCTGCTAGTTAGGAATATATGATTCCATTCTCTACTCTCTACTTTAAGATGTAAATGTAAAGGGATACCCTATTGATTAAAAAACTATGTTCAAAAAAATAAAAGATGAAAACGCTGCAGTAAAAAGAGGGAAAAAAGATGAGGAGAAAATTAAATAAATAAATAAAAAAAGAAATGAAACAGAAAAATCAACATTCACAAAAGAAGAATCGCTAATAATTTTAAACCTAATAGAAATTAACTAATTACTGTTATTTGTACAAATAATTATCATAAAATTATAAACAGCTTTATTTACTATTACTTTATAAAACCGTAAATCATGTATCTTATTCCTATCTGAAAAGGCAACATATTACGTGAGCAGAACTTGGTACAAGTGGTGAGTAGAAATACGTACATCATTTTTCATGAGCAGAAATACGAACATCTAAAGCCAGGGGCGAATTTTTAAAGTTGCCGCCCCTAGGCTAACAACTATTTACCGCCCTTTTCTATGTTCTATTCACATATGCAATGCAAATACGCAAATATAGGTTGCATAACACATTTTAAAGCTCTATTCATACTAAACAACTTATTTTAAAACTGATTATTACGAATCATTATTGAACGTTATTATTATCGACGAAAAAATAAATAGTTACAGGTAAAAACATTTTACTATCTTTTTCAATATCTTTTGCCCAAAATTTGCCGCCCCGAAAAATTCGCCGCCCTAAGCTGCAGCCTGCTTAGCCTATATGTAAATCCGCCTCTGTTTAAAGCACAACACTGAATTAACCATTATTAATAATTAAACGTCTTGTAACATCTTTTTCAAATATTTTGTAATTAGTATTTTTTAATTATTATCGAGGTATTAATCAATTACTTCGCAAATTTTCACTACAAATAAATTTTTTATACTATTTTCATGACAAGTGAACGCTAAAATGAGTAGAAATTAGGACATTTACCTTATTTTTAATTTGAAGGAAATATAAAATAAGAATTTTTAAGTCTACCTTTTCATACAGAGATTACTAACAGAGATCTACTAGTACTATTGTATAATAATAATTAATTATTGGAGTTTGTTTGCTTGTGCAATTAAAGTAAAATGTGAAAGTTGAACTGATGACATGAAATAGAATAAGTGTGTCAAAATTATTTAAACAAAAAATTCACGCATTATGTTAAAGAAAACCTAATGTAATTTTTTACGCGATTGAAAAAGGTCTTACACGAGTTGCTGAAGAAACTGAAGGTCGAGCACGTAGTCTGGTGCAAGGACAAGGAGAACATGTACTACGAGGTAAGAGATTAACGGCTTACCTGTATTATCTGAATATCAAAGTCTGATAAACCCTCAAGTGGTATATACTATCAGTATTAATTATCTAACAGCATTACAACACGATTATTACGTGGTCTTTATGAATTAATATACGAGTAGTTCATAATACTCTTCCTTATTAATTTGTACAAGGTTCCAAGTTTCAAGGTTTCAAGTTAAAGATAAAAAATTAATTTAATATAGCACTGTGTGCCCAGAAGAGTTGGGCAAAATGTAATCCGATTATAAATGACTAATCAGTGATTAAAATGTAATTACTAATTCAACTGCAGACTGTCTTCTGTAATCTTTGTTAACTACATAGTTAAATTGTAGTTGGTAACAAATGATGATTACAGAAAATAGCTCTTAATTGAATGAACTACCCTAATAGCCATTTGTTGCAAAATTGGCGTCAAATTGGCAACAGATTTAACAAACCTTGTCACCAAAACCATAGCCATCTGTTTCCGCATTAGGCTGCCAGTTTAAAAACAGGGCCTGTATTACCAGATCGGGATACAGATTGGAGTCAGAAAGCGAACAGATCCTGCTAAAAAAAACTTGTTGCAAAATTGGCAGCAGTATCTGTTTGAATTTTGCTGCCAATCTGCCGCCAAGTTGGCAGCGGTTCTGTCAAGAGTGTTTGTCGCCAATTTGTCAACAGTCCTATGCATTACAGATCCTCCATCAAATTTGCTGCCAATCTAACAACAAATACTGTAATCGCAGATTCTGTAAAAATCTGCTCGACAGGTTTAGCTATCTGGGTAATTACACATTAATCGCAATTTGTGATTTCTAATTAGATTACATTTTGCCCAACTCTGCACCCCAGTATATCGCCTGTTAAGGGTAAACTCCAGGGGTGTGCGAGATCCCGGTCGAGACGGGAATTTTTCTTGGGATCGGGACGGAATCCCGAGAATTTCGGAATTCCGAAAATATCCGGGATTCCCGCGAATTTTCGGGATCCCGAAACCATTCGGGATTCCCGAGAATTTCGAAATCCCGAAAATGTTCGGGATTCCCGAAATTGTTCGGGATTCCCAAAAATATCTGTGATTCCCGACATTTTGAAGTTTCTTCATATTTCCAATAATTACGAGAATCCGAAAGCCATTGTATTCTCGAAGATTACATATCTTATTACCTTATAAGTCGGGAAAATTTTCAAGAATAACGACACTTTCGGGAATCCCAGATAGTATTATATATCCCGTACATTTTCGGGAATCCCGAACATTTTTGGGATCCCGTATATTCTCGGGAATCCCTAATCTTCGCGGGATCCCGTATATTCTCGGGAATCTCGAATCATCTCGGGATCCTGTACATACTCGAGAATCCCGAATATTCTCGGCTATCCCGGATATTCTCGGGAATCCCGGATATTTTACGGGAATCCCGAACATTTTCGGGAATTCCGCGCACTCCTGGTTAACTCCATCCCTACATTCCATTATTCATTCTCACGAAGGTGATATTTCCGGTGCCCGCTGGAGAACCATGCGAGAATTGCTTGCACTGCCTGACGGAAATGGGGATCGGCGTGAAGATGAACTCCATAGTAAGGTAATCCATCCCGTCCATGGATCTATATTCCTAGGTCCATGATCCAGTCACAGTCCTCGCCAAATATGCGTGCAACATCCCCGAGGCGTCCTCACTCTTTCTGAACTTTATTTTCCAGCGTGATTCCGACGCAGTGCACGTACAGCGGCATGGGCAACGGTTCTTCCAACAACAAAGACGATCTGGCGCGAAGGTCTCCGTCACGGAAACAATCATTTGCGGTATCGATCGGCGAGCGAACGACGGACCGAGTCAAATCGCAATTGCTTCTTTCAGGCGGAAGGAATCGGAGGACAGGAAGAACGCGTGGAAGGCGTTTGTGGAGTCGATACGGTCGAAGCTGACGGTGAAGCAGGTGGTGGATAGCGTTCGCAGCGGGGGCGATCTCACGTTCGATTACGTGTTGCTGGTCCTGACAGCAGAGTAAGGATCATTCTTTCCTGGTTTAGCGACTTTTCCAGGGAAAATTCAATTTTTCCTATACTCCTGTAGCTGCCTCGCGGCGCTGGGTCTGATTGAGAACAGCGCGACCAACGTCGTCGCCGCCATGTTGGTATCACCCTTGATGGTAATATTAACTTCACAGTTTCGTCAAACCTTAGACCATATACAGGGTGTTAAAAAAAAACCATTCAATATTTATATGGTATACAGGGTGCGGCACAAATTAGTCCCCACGATTTTTCAGCCCCTTCGAATGGTCTGACAGAAAAGTGTTTCTTATTAGTTAATCAGTATTTAACCGACAAGAAATTGCAGTTTTTAAAATTAAAAAAAATTGATTTTTAACAAAAAATCAAGGTTGCCGTTATATCTTTAAATGGAACTGGGTATTTTTAACTTCATAATATTGTAGGCGACGTCGAAACGAATTCAACGACCTGCTATACGATGACTTTCAGATAACCTTGAGTCATTGTTGTAACGTATCTCACAATTTCACGTAATGAACTAACAGATCTTGCGACACAAACGGACAACAACTGAACAAATAAGCATTCACAATGTTTACATTCATTTGTTTACCTCAAAATGCAAGGCGTTGCTATTATGTATTGTCGAATTACTTCAAATATTCTGGCAACCGATTTATGACGATATTTTCTTTCAAGGTTATCTGAAAGTCATCGTATAACAGGTCGTTCAATTCGTTTCGACGTCGCCTACAATATTATGAAGTTAAAAATACCCAGTTCCATTTAAAGATATGACGGCAACCTTGATTTTTTGTTAAAAATCAATTTTTCTTTAATTTAAAAAACTGTGATTTCTTATCGGTTAAACACTGATTAACTTTGGTAGGTAACACTTTTCTGTCAGACCATCCAAAGGGGCTGAAAAATCGTGGGGACTAATTTGTGCCGCACCCTGTATAGGATACACTGTACTGAGTAAAAAAGCTTTAGTAAACATAGATCGAAAGCTTAACCGTATCTGAGATATAAACATTTTTGTTTGCTAGTGTCATGATTGACTTACTTGCTTCCATCGCATGTGATGTTTACTTTAGTGTTTACAAACCGTGTCCTGAAAGTTCTTATTCAAGTGCCGACAGTAGATTTCATTGAGAATCAGTCAGTTGTGGATCGGCGATTGTAGATTGTAGATGGATTGTAGATAGATATTACAATTATCAATTATGATAATAACAAACAAAAATGTTTATATCTCAGAAACCGTTGACCTTTCGACCTATGTTTACAAAAGCTTTTTTACTCAGTACAGTGTATCCTATATACCATATAAATATTGAATGATTTTTTTTTAACACCCTGTATACCCATAGACACGGCCCATGTATAGGAACCCATGGGAGAGAATGATGCAAAGATAACGAGCGAGTTTGCCCACAGTGACGTCAAAAGAGATAATTCAATATGGCGAATAGTGCATCAGACCAATCAGACGATTAGACGCCATTAGACTGTATAGATACTTTTTGAAAGTAGATATTCTTTGCCCACATGATGCATGCCCAGATGAACGTCATGTAGATGATTTTATCTTTGCATCAATCTAGATAACTCATGCCGTGTCTATAGGTATACAGGGTGGGGCAATAACTATTAGCACCTCAGATATCTCGGAAATATTTACTGAAATAAAATTGCACAGTACAAAGGGGGCTATCCGGTGGCCATAATAGTTTTTTTGCAGGTGGAGGTACTTCGGACATTTGAAGGTCACCTCCATTTTTTTAAATGGATCTTAAAACGAGTTCAACGACCTATTACACAAGGTCATTGAAGGTCATAGAAAGTAGAGAAAGGCGATTTATTTACTACCAAAACCGTAAGTATTATCGCCTTTCTCTACTTTCTATGACCTTCAATGACCTTATGTAATAGGTCGTTGAACGCGTTTTAAGATCCTCTATCATGATACGGAAGCAAAAACATACCGATCCATTTAAAAAAAATGGAGGTGACCTTCAAATGTCCGAAGTATCTCCACCTGCAAAAAAACTATTATCGCCACCGGATGGCCCCCTTCGTACTCTGCAATTTTATTTCAGCAAATATTTCTGTGAAACTTATAGTTTCCGAGATATCTGAGCTGCTAATAGTTATTGCCCCACCCTGTATATGGTCTAAGCGTCGAACCGATTTCAGAGCAAAGTATTCATGTTATTAATTAACGTCAAGGGTCCGGTGATGTCGCTGACCTTCGGCACGATAATCGCAGATAAGAACCTCGTCTTCGTAGGTCTGAAGAGTCTTCTACTCGGCATATTTGTCTCCATACTCTTCGGCTTCATATTTGGCCTGATTCTTGGCACCACCGAGATGCCTTGGGGCTACAACGACTGGCCCACCGACGAGATGAAGGGCAGGTGCGGCTCTAAACAGAATCGTTTTCGCGTGAAATTAAATCCTGGATCATTCAGAGTGAATGACTATCATTATTATTTCCCCCAGAGGTAATTACAGGTCCTTGTGGATGGGAGTACTGTGGGCCTTACCTTCTGGCACTGGGGTAGCCGTCGCTTTGTTGCAAGGTAGCAGTGGGCCCCTCATTGGTGTTGCTATATCAGCCTCGTTGCTGCCGCCAGTAGTGAATTGCGTGAGTGAAAAGAAAATATTAATCGCAGAGTAAATGATAAAACCAGAATGAGTGACATAATGCTCTGTAGATAGTTGCCGATTGAAATCGCGGCGAATTTAGAATAAATTATGTCACAAACAGAAATAGAAATAGAAACATCTGGTATCGACAGTCCCTTTCAGCGAAACTGATAATGAGAATTCATTTGCTCGCGATAATCGATGTTCCCGCAGGGTTTATTTTGGGCGCTCGGATGCATATGGTTAATCTATCGGCCGATCAAAATGCCACACATAAAAGGCGAGTCATACACAGACTACAACACCTCGTACGTGAACGTGTACACCGATTACCTGCCTGTCGAGTTCTTCTGCAACGGCATAATCAGCGCGTGCCTGACCTTCATCAACGTAATGTGTATCTTTATCACGGCGATAATCGTTTTAAAGGTGAGCCAAGGTCGGAGTGATTAACCTTTACAACGAGCTCGAGTGACGGCGACTGGAGATAAGGAAACTGTGCCGTGCAATTTTCGCGATGGTCTCGAAAATTGCACGGTCATTTTCGCGAATTACTCGGCTGGCTAGTGCCTGTAATGTCGGGCTGGATTCGCTCAATTTCTGCAACGACGTTTCCCCTTCGTTGAAACGAAGGAGGCGCATTTTTTATGAGATCGTTGACCATAGCTGCGTTTCAGATTAAAGAAGTGGCTGCACCTTACACATCTACACCGGAACTGCGTCGATTTTGGGAGCACGATATTCGCCTGGTCCGTGATAAAAATATTTCGGGAGATAACAGCTCGTTGAACTCGAGGTGA
The DNA here is from genome assembly GCA_030770465.2 of Perdita meconis. NCBI lineage: Eukaryota > Metazoa > Arthropoda > Insecta > Hymenoptera > Andrenidae > Perdita > Perdita meconis. The sequence goes on along the minus strand of JASKOS020000009.1, from coordinate 12,805,903 downwards.
TTGCAAAGATAACGAAGAATTTGGTGATTTAATTGTGTCGATGAATAAGCAAATAACCCAGGAAAATTAGACTAAAAAGTGGGCAATCTGCAAAAAAACTAAAAATAGGTGGATCTTTTCACGAATCGCTTATTTTTGTGATGGGTATGAACTTTTGAAAGATCACCGTCGATCGGCTGCCGACTTCCCCCCATCCTTTTTGGGTCAAATGTTAAAAAAAGTAGTTTTTCGCAAATGACTCAAAAATGGTTAGTTTCATTGAAAAATGTTTTAGATAAAAATTTAAGAGCGTGGAATTCTGCGTAAAAAAGGTTCTATAATATTGTTTGAGAAACGTAACCGTTTTTGCAATAATACGTCCTTAATGTTTTCACGGTGGTATGCATAACATTATAATAGGAGCACGTTTATTGAACGTTATCGCAAAAAGGATTGAATTTATGAAAAAATATTATACAATCTTTCTTACACAGAATTCCACGCTCTCAAACTATTATCTAAAACATTTTTCAATGAGACTAACCATTTTTGAGTTATTTGCGAAAAACTACTTTTTTTAACATTCGACTCAAAAAAGGGGGGGAGGAAGCCGACAGCCGATCGACGATGACTTTTCAGAAGTTTATACTCATCACAAAAATAAGCGATTCGTGAAAAGATCCACCTATTTTTAGTTTTTTCGCAGAAATTTCTAAAATGACTGGACTAAAAGGTTTAAAATGAAAACAAAATAACACATTTTAGTAGAATTCATTATAGCAAAAAATGAAAAGAAAATATGCAAAAGCCAAATATTCCTTACATTTCTTCAGTCAAATCGAAGGAAAATCGACACAACTGAGTCTCTGTAATTTAAAGAATATAATTAATTTCTATAAAAATAAATTTAAAAAAAAACAAAATTCAACAGCTACTATGACGGATTAAGTAAATCAAAGCAAAGAGTACTAGAACGGACCCTCAACGAAGCAGTGCGTGAGGCAATAGACGACGAAACGTTCCGCAAGGTGCAAAGGCTAAGTTATGGTCAACAAGGTCTGGAAGAGGTATTTAAATCCTTCAGTAACATTTAGTAATTAGTATCAGCTCAATAAAGTATAGACCTAAAACAACATTCTATACGTTCCCAAAGGTTGCGCCAAAATTGGGATTCCACCACGTCGGCAGTGCAGGCAACATGACGCACAGTGGCTTCGTGAGGGACGCCACAGCCGATATGCGTCCACCGGAGGGTTTGCAGAACTCTAGCAGCACGAGCGAAGATATAGCAGCTCTCGACAGATTAATCACGCATCTGTTGGGTCAACCGAACAGCGCCGGTACCGGGAACTTCGACTCTTGGCGCCGTTCCCGTCGAGCAAGCGCACGAGGTTACAGACAGTTGCGGGGCAACGATGGCGCCGCTGAAAGGGGCGAGGTTGGCGGTGCTGTCAACACGACGCCGCTTTGAAGCGTGAGGAGAAAATTAACGATGAAACAAGCACGATGTTCCTTATTGTAATACAAACTTTATTAAAGATATACGGGATTACTGTGTTATAACAGATTAAATAACCATATAAATTTGAGACTAGGATTTTCTTAAAGCTATATTAGTTTTCAATTGACGACGGCTCGGTTCCGAAGTAACGATCACCGAAGTTACCGATGCCAGGTAACACGTAGAACTTCTCGTTTATCACAGGGTCTAAGGCGGACGTGACGATCTTGACGCGCGGGAATGCATATGCGATCGAGTGTACGCCGGACTCCGCCATCAGCAGAGACACGAGCAACACGTTCTCCTCGGCGACGTCGTGATCTAACAGGACTCTGATAGCCATGATGGCGGCGGCACCTGTTGCTACCGTCGCGTCCATCAGTATCACTCTATAATCTTTGATATCCTTTGGCAATCGAAGATAGTAAAGCTGCAAAACGTATCTCGTTAAGAATCAGTCGGAAACAACATTCGATGAAGGACGCACCTCTGGTTCTCCAGTCTGTTGATTCGTTTGTATAAGTATCTTTCCTATTCTAATATCCTTACATACATCCCGAACAGCTTGCTCCATCGTTTCGCCTGCGCGCAAAATCGAAACACCGCATATTTTATCCGTCGCGCCGCGTTTTCCCTGATACAACACCCCTTGAGGCGTTTCCACTGTCACGTCCTTCAAACGCGTGATAATGAACGTAGATAAAATTGAGTAAGAATAATCGATATAGTCTAATTAACACACATTTGACGGCACTCACCTCGAAAGGCAACAGGGACAACGCGTACTCGATAACTAAACGTATCAAACGTTTCGAGTAAAATATAAACTCGTCTCTGTACGTTTCCTTGTTCCTTATGAACGTGTGCAGACCCTTAATCTGTGGTGTATCTGGAAGCAGGTAGAGAGAAGATGGCAACGGCTGGCCAATATACGAATGAGCTAATTTTTCTCGGAGTTTGAAACCCCTCTGAAATAAAAAAACTTGCAATAATTGTACGCTGCAAGCTGTAAGCATTGGGTGCGTTCAGCGCACATGATCAGATCATCATCATTCCGCAACTGTTGAGTGAATTTACGCTGAACGCTACCGCTCGCTTGGTAGCGCTGATCATGATCAGTGATCGGTCGCCGTGTTTTGTAGCGTAAAAATTTTGGCGACCAATAAAAAGTGTCGTTCAGCGAAACGATCGCTGATCACCGTTCAGTTCACAACAGTTGCGGAATGATCATGATCAGTGATCGCGTGCGCTGAACGCACCCAGTGTTTCGAAAACAATTCGTTTTACCAATTGAAGCTGCGTATGCACATGCTGCACGATCAGTTCTATCGCGACCTCGTTCTCTCCTCCGCGAGGTACGATAATGTCCGCGTGAGCCATTAACGGCGCTATGTAATAGTAAAACGCGGGTTGCACGTGAGTAGTGTACTGCTTCAACACACCCTCCAAGTCCCTTCCTCTTTGCGATATATCTCTGCGTAATCGTCGCGCGAGCCTCACGTCAGCGTCGGTGTCGACGAATACCTTCATGTCGCACATCTTGACCAATCGAAGAAAGCCAGATCAATGGTAGCTTTTTTTTTTTGTTTAATTTCATACCTCATTGTCGCAGACTCGCTTATCCCACCGTCTCGACAATACATTGGCTTACCTTCAACACGTCGACATTGTAAAACGTCAATATTCCCTCGAAGATAATGACATTGGCACCGTACATTGTTTTCTTTAGAACAAGAAGCACAAGATGTACAAATCAAGTTCAGCATTCCTTTGGCACATAGTTTCCCAACATTTTTTGGCTCAACGCCAACCACTCAAAATTTTTATTCTTTTATCATTCCTTTGGGTAAACTAGGCGAGAAGTTTATTGGCAAGAATTATTACATCACTTGTAGACTGACGAATAATTGTCGGAATTCAGTATTCTATAACTTTGTTAGTAGTCATAAATATTGAATCAAAGGAAAGGCAAACTAAAGCTTGAACCTTCTACTTTTTGCCCCTTTTCTTCGATTTTATTTAAGGGATCAGTACGGGTTTATCGTACATATTTTTTTCATACTAAAATTTATTTTTACATTTCCATTTTTTCACACACAAAAATAGAGGTTTTAAAGTAATAGAAAAAATTTTTTATTTCATTTTTTTATTGATTTATCTTGGTGATCTGACCGCTTGAAGTGAGCCCTGCTTGTTCCTGGCCGACATGATATCTGGACTTGGAGCATTTAATAACAAAAATCGAGTAGTTTCTTAAAAAGTAGAGTTGTCGCTATGGTTGGAAGTAAAATTTTTCACTCCCGATGAAAAATAACAAAATGGTGGACTTTTGAATTTTTCGACCCTCTTTTTACAACTTAAATTGTTTAAAAATATGGTTAAATATAAATGAATATTTATAATTCTACTTCGGACTGAAACTATGCGTATTCAGAATAATCCCTGAAAATTTGAACCCAATTGGTGCAATAGTTTTTTGTAAATCGTGTCGGCGAGGTCAAAAAACGTTGTTTCGAAAAAAGCGCGTTTAAAGTTTTTATCGTAAAATCGTAAAAAAAAAGCGTCATACCCTAAATCAGCGATGCCCGCTCCATACATTATTCCTTCAGCTTCTTCATAAGCATCATTTTTTTGCAATTTTTCCGATGTTTTTGGAAAATCGGTATTTTTGAAAAAATAAACCCGTACTGATCCCTTAAGGTGATTTTCAAATGATCAAATCTTCTCTTATAGTGTTCGGATACATCAGAAAATATGACTATGGGAAACTATGCTTTATTACTTTCGTTAATATTGACTTACAGTTCTGCTTTCCCTGCTGTGAGTCACGAAATTATAAATAGGAACTTCTACCATTCTGCCTTCTTTTAAACGCTGCAACGTCGTTTTAAGTAATTCAAAGTCAAATGCATCAGGATGATCAAAATTGTACTCATTGTACGCAGCCATTTCATGCTGCTTCTCGTTTAACACCTGTAACACAAATCGTTTGTAGTATTAATAAACAATTTCTAATAAGTGAAGATACAAACAATATGAGAAGAGCTTCCATACTTTGTAAAATGAATCCATACTGAGTAGAGTTACCCATGGTACATCCAAAGACTCTATAATCTTTGTTGCAACTGTAGTTTTACCAGAAGCACTGCCACCGCAAATGCCTAAAACGGAGCTACTAATAATTTGATAATTCCTTTCACCGTATTCAAGTAATACTCGTGTTGCCAACCTATTACAAAAGGCTCAACTTGTTGACCAGCTGAATTGTACCATGGTGGCCTGCCGGCTGTATATATTGTTCTGGTTTTGCTTCTAAGAATGGACTCTGCGGAGGTCTTCTTACTAGATTGGGACAAGCTGGTGGTGCGTTGCCTCCGCGATCTTGGGGACCTTTGGGAACCTGTTGCACAACCACAAATACTTCCTTTTCAATATTGTAACACTTTTTGATTGAAATAAAGGTGAAAAGGAAAGTCGACAGTGTTTAGGAGAGAAATAAGGACAAAGGTAACAAGGAATGGTTACTTTTCGAAGTCTTGTTCTTCTGTATCTTATACAAATTTTCTATTTCGGTAAACCAAGCGCGTCCGGTCTGCCAAACGCAGGTACTCCAAATCACAGGCTCTGCAAACGATCAGCATACGGACTACGTCATTATCGCGAAACATTCCGAATACCGAAAGACTCTCTAAGAGACGGCGTCGTATCGATGCACGGCTAAATAAACGTTATCGGATTGCGAATCAAGGTCGACGTGTAATCGGATCAGCGAGAAGCGATCTTACCCGTGGAAGGTGGTCGCGGGGATTGCGGTGTGGGTGTCGCGATATCGGAACGCCTGTAATGCTCGGCATCCTCGCACATTTCGTCCGCGAGCGAGACTTCGCGCTCGTCCAAACAAATCTCCCCGTCGTCGCTAAATCATAAAAATTGCCAGGTTCACGGAACGAAGAAATGAATGACGGGTTCTGGTGCTCACCTTTCGGAGCTCGCCGAGCTCGGTGGATCGAAATGCTGCATCTTCGCCGCCATGTTCCGCGATCACGTGCAAAGGACAATTCGAACCTGGACCCGCCGCGGGTGCAGCTTCTGCTTTCTCGTTCCGCGTTTATGTTGAGCTGCTCGACACTTTCGCGTGGTACACGTGCTCGGCAAAAACTGCGAGCTGCGAAGACAGGTGACGACAAGGGTATCGCGGACACGCGTCGCCACCTGTCGCCCGTGATCGGAAACAACGTTTGCTGCTGTTATCAGTGCTGATAACGGGGCACGACGTGGAGGAGGTTCGGATCTACCAGATTTTCAGGGATTTCAAACCCTTTTGCAGCCGTACAAAAAAGATTTATTCCAGGGAATTGGTCAAAATGCCATTTCGGAAGTATGGAGTAGTTTTTTGTCAGTAAAAAGGGATTTATTTTGAGTAGAAATTAGCTACTTTGACTAATTAGAAATGTAAAAAAAATAGATGAATGAACTTATACTTACATTAGACAAATGAAGGCGGTAGCTTGAAAAATATAAATACAGAAAAATTGAATGGATTGAAACATGAAAATTTGTAACATTCTGTTTATTTTCTCGATTTTGTGTTGAGTACCTATTATTGTCAGAGTTCATCGAAGTGTTTTGCTTACATATACTGTATCTTGAATAAATTATTACATGCATTTGAAGTTTTGCTACAGAATACGGTATTTTAAATGCGCTTTCAAATTGATTTTCTGATGACTCATATACGTACTTAATTGTAATGAAATGAATATTTGTGGAATTTGCAAACGCATTTACAAACATATATTGTATATGCTGTTTAATACTCGAATCTCAGACATGCTCGAACGCTTATTAAATACAGGAACGCATGTGTGGTTTCGTTGGAATTTCACAATGAAACATATATTTTATATATATGTATAGTTTCGAGATCAAGAATAATATACTCTACAAATATATGCTGGTGATTATGAAAATGATGTAAGTCAAAAAATATAAAAAAAATGGATATAGATAAATAAATCTGTTTTTTTTTAAATTTATTTCTTTAATAAAATTGATTATTTTTTGCTCCAATAACTCTTCAAATTATTAATTTCATATCTTCAAGTCCACAATTAAAATTTTTTCAAATATTCAACTTGAAATCTTCAAATCTTCAAAATTTAATTCTGAAATACTAAAATTATTTATTTCGAACAAAAAATATACTAGATATATTTTTTCTTATTCTTTTCACGTAGAATCACACTTTTCCTAGTTACACCATAATTTTCGCCTCACCCTGTATTTGCTAAAACGAAAGGTGCTGGAATAATGATGCGCCTAGGGCCTCCAAAAGTATAAATGTGGTCCTGGAAAAGTTATTCAAGTTTGACATCTGTCTTACTTAACTCAGCCTGTACGTGACTTGCATCATTTTCATAATCTCCAGCACATACACTAACTACAGTAATCTCCGTCCGTCTTAGAAACTTTCCCTAAATTACATAAAGCAATTTCGATCACTCTCTTTAAAAGTAACTTAAACTTCCAAAAAAGCGTTTCTTCGCCATCAAAGGAAATATATATATCATTCCGCAACATCGTATATATATATGACTCAAACAGGAGTTCATGATTTACTTTATCCGTTGAAATGACTTGATATAATGCGCACCGCATACCGTGACCAAATAAAACATGAATCACCGTATCTCCGTGTTCGCACATAACGCATTCGATTTTCAAGCCTTTCCGCTCATCGGTATAAGGATAAAGCAAGCTTCTAAGTATAATATTCGCAGAATTGATTTCTCGCCGCTATTGACATAACAATTATCTCGACCGCAAAAAAAACATACTGCGCCGTGGAACGTCGATGCATCCATTTCTGCGATACATCGATGGACGAAGCGTATCGTGCAATTATGCGTGGAAATCAATATCAGGGGATCGATAAAATAAGCAATAATTTTTCCCCATGAATCCGACGCCGCGTCGATTTCTCTAGGGCGAGAATTTGAAATTCTAATACAGGCATTGGTGGTGACCTCCGGTGGTAGACGGGGCATTCGTAAGTTGAACCCGGTGGATTTTTTTGCGATCGCCTCTAATTACTATGAGGAAACGAGTTCTGGCAGGAATCACTGTTGCTTAGCCGATATAACGTATCGTAGGCCCCCGTCGTTCGCCACGCTCGTCGGGGCATCGCGTACTGTGCGAAGTGCGAAGTTACCCTGTTTGATGCTTCTGCGTGCTGCTCTGTTTGCGTGACGTCGCGTTGTCTTTTAATAGTCAGCCCCTGTGACCGGTTTTCCCGTCGTTGACGAGGCACCGTTTGTAACGTTGACGAGACGCGCCCTCGTCCCGACCTTGAAACCTATAATCGTTGCCGAGCGTTCGATGTACGAAACATCGTCTGGAAGAACCGCTGATAGTCGCGCACCGCAGTCTCTACGCTCGTTTTGTTTTTCACGGCGCCTCGTTAACAAGGAGCAACGGTGAAATGGCGAAAAAGACGTACGATCTGTTGTTCAAGTTGCTGCTCATCGGTGACTCCGGCGTCGGCAAGACTTGTATACTGTTCCGTTTCTCGGACGACGCATTCTCCACGACATTCATTTCTACCATAGGTAAGGGAAACATCGGATACCTCGATAATAAAATCGTTCCTCGGAACAGAAGAAAAAGTGTTTCGCGAACCGAAATCGTTCGACGCCGCGAGTCCCGCTCCGCGTTGGCAGGTTATGCTGCCGTGGACGAAATTGAAGCGTCGCGTGAAACGAAATATTTGTCGGGGAACGACGGACAGTTCGATCCACGAAACGTCGTTTCTGTTTTTCCGGTAGACACGTGCGAAACCGTGTAATTAGATTCGCTTGTTAAACGTTTCTCCGTGAAAGTTGTGTGTCGTTGTGTGTGGAAATAAATAAACGCGTCACGAGGTCTGTTACGCGAATAAACGTCTGTGCTTTCTGTCACTTAGGTATCGATTTTAAAATCAAGACAGTGGAATTAAGGGGAAAGAAAATCAAGTTACAGATATGGTAAGTTCTGGTCTACTAAATATTTCTAAACAGCCCTTAATCTATGCGTTTACAGGGATACAGCAGGTCAAGAAAGATTTCATACCATCACTACATCGTACTACAGAGGCGCTATGGGTATTATGCTTGTTTATGACATTACTAATGAGAAAACGTTTGAAAATATTGTCAAATGGTTGAGAAACATAGACGAAGTGAGTATGCGCGTCAACTTTGATATCGATTGCGAGCGAGTTAACAGATATTTATGTTTCCTATGGTTTGTTTCAGCACGCGAACGAAGATGTGGAGAAAATGATACTGGGGAACAAGAGCGATATGGAAGACAAACGTGCCGTCAGTACGGAAAGGGGAGAAGCGGTAAGTAATCGATATTCTTTGCTCCGTTAAATGTTCGACGTCGAAACAACATAGCAAGCTAGTATCTCTTTGCAGATAGCGAGAGAGCATGGAATCAGGTTTATGGAAACATCGGCGAAAGCAGACATCAACATTGATCGGGCGTTTAGCGAGTTGGCAGAAGCAATATTAGAAAAGACGCATGGGAAAGAACCTCAAGACGCTCCCGATAGAGTAACAGTTGATCGAAGGGTGGAAAAAAGTACTACTCGGTGCTGCTAATTTTATATTATTTATTTTAACGGCGCATAATAAACTATATATCAGCTCGTGCCACTCGAAATAGATTTGTGGATAGATTTAGAGCATAATTTAAAGCATAATAGTATAATTAAACTCTTCACAAACACTGCCTAATCAAATTCAATTCAATTTACTTGGTGACAGTTTTGAAAGTAAAAGGGAAACATAGAAAATACAAATAATTGGAATGGCGTAAGACAAAGAAATAAGATATCCGTTTTGAGAGTGAAGTTTTTTTAATTATACCTGGGTTTTAAAGGGTGGGTTATAAATGCTGTTTGTCACGCATACGAGTGTACTTATAAATGTGTCTATTGCATGTATACAAATATCGAAGCTCCGTCGGAGTTTTTATACGTAAGGAATCAATAATAATGAGCGCTACCGACGGGGCTTGTTTTTTCCATAACGAAACTCCATGCGTTGTTGCACGAACAAAGTCAAACTAGGAGCAATTTATTTGTTACGAGGCTGCAATTTGTTACCATAAATGAAAAGAGTGAGAATGAATGTGGGCTTTTAAGATCTATGTGAACATTGAATGCTTTTTCATACGAACAGTGCACTATATCTGCTTATTTACATCTTAAGTTTAAAAATCTGAAAGCTTAAGACTAAGAGCTTCTATCCTATTTGTGTAAGACTAATTTACTACAAATACAAATATTCACGATTTCGAGATAACTATCTTCTCTTTTATTTCCCTTTTACAATGAATACAAAACATGGTAAATACATACGTACATATATAATAGAAAGCGTACAATTTTACATAGTTAGATTTGTGTCATTAAACGTGTGTGTAATTTTCAAAATATACAGAATCGATTATTTCTTACACAGTAATCCAACGATGCAAATACAAAACTATTCTATTAAAAAATGAAAGTACTGTCAAATATACATGACAATAAACGAAAATCATCTTCGATAACATAGAATTATGCAACATTTACTTTTTTCTTAAACACACGCAACGAGTAAATATATAGATGTATATTTTCAGGAATTTAATAGGTATGCTACATATTATACTATTATATATAAGCGCGACATCAATACGATTCAAAAATATTTTACATTACTCATGTATGACGGATCGAAACAATTCGTTGAATAGGAAACTCCTGGTGTCGCGAGAATGTATGAAAAGCTGCATTATAATATTAATACTTTCTTCAATAAAGATAGGCATAAACGAAAAAGCAAATAATGAAACGAAAAAAGATAAATATTACATATATAAATTATGCTTTTATACTAATACTAGAAATATTCTTAATTATAACAATTAATTCACTTCTCTTAGGACAGGAATTACGTTTGTATTGACTTACGAGACTAGAGATCGAACATTAACACAATGATTTCTTCGTACTTTCTGTGTTGCTTACATATTTTGAAAAACGTGTAAAAGCTATTATTTATCTTTCCGCTTTACGCTGTCAATATTTCACTTTCCATACATTTCGTTTCTCATCTGTAAGACGCTCTATATATGTAAACAAAAAATACAGTCGAAACATAAAAACGACAAAAGCATTTTAGATTGAACATTAGGAAACCAAAAACGAAGTGTTCCACATTAATCTCGCGAAGTTCCAATAATTGCCAGGATGTACATGAAAATGTTAATAACGTCTAGATACAAACTCAATGCTGCAAAGACGTATTCCTCCGGAGAGATCGAATATTTATGTTTGCCACCCAACATCATTTGCGTATCATAGACCAGGTAAACAGAGAAAAGCAGCGCCCCGATCGATGCGTACACCAAGGTCATAGTTTTGCCAGGAAAGATCGCTGCGATTATTCCGAAAAGTACGAAAACAACAAGCGCGATGAATAGAATGCTATTCAGACCGGTGAAATCAAATTTCGTTTGGAATGCGAACAATGTTAACGAGAGACAAATAACTGCAGTGATTCCAACGGCCATCAGTACCTGTAAACGTTTTCATTCGTATACAATTGCAAATGCGAGACGCGAAAAGTAGAAATGCACAGATTTAGATGTCTTACCTCCTCGGAACTGTATGTGGAAGCAGCGACAGCTAAAAGGAAACCTTCCGCTATCGTGAATAAGAACAAAAACACGAAATTCATGGGAGCTTTCCTCCTCACGCTGGTACAGCACGCCATGCATATAATCAAGACTATAGTCGATACGAAACAAATCCAAAACATTTCTGGGTGAGCTCGCACCCACAGTTTAGTAGGTTTGTGGTACAGGAATAACGCTATCAGTGATACTGTGATCAACAGCTGACACATCAGGATACTGTAAACTTTCCTGGAAAAGTGTACAAAGCAAACGGTTATATAAATCCAATTTAAGTATATGTATTAGAGTGGAACAAAAAAAACTTTTTCTCCGCGATCAAATTCTAATAGTGCGGAAAAGTTGCCTACTCGACCCAATAGACATGCAAAAAATTTGAGCTCAATCGGATCATTTTTTCTGTGTGCACCAAAAGGCTTAATTTTCAAAATTTTAATAAAAAAAATTTTTTTAATTGCATAAAATTAAAAAAAAATACGAAAAAATAAAATTTAAAAAAAACAAGGAGCCCGACGTGCAGCTACTTCCACGTGGTGGGTTCTGGGCCACTTGTTCCGTTAGGAAAGTGGGCCAAGAGCTGCATTTTTTAATACTTTAAAAGTGCCAATAGGCCATTACTGTCGTTACGAAACCAGCCACGAGTGTTTTTTTGCTTTATTTACGCAATAAATATGGTCCTGGATAAAAAAAAAGGCAGAATCCACCAACGGAAGGAAGTTGAACTTTCGCTTTTTTTTAATTAAAATTTTGAAAATTAAGCCTTTTGGTGCACACAGAAGAAATTATCCGATTGAGCTGAAATTTTTTGCATGTTCGATTGGATCGAGTAGGCAACTTTTCCGCACTATTAGAATTTGATCGTGGAAAAAAAGTTTTTTTCGCTTCACCCTAATATGTATATTATTATAGTATTCCACGAATAATTGCTCATTTTTAACCACGCGTATTGAACTTTTCACCGGATTTTGATATGAATACTAGCAATCGATTCCTTGGTATTAATTGATAAGATGGTACCAAACACGATAAAATTCGGATTATTTATACCGTAGGTGCGTAGAAAAACGATTTACACAGTTTAAGTTGGATTCGTTAAAAAATAGTCTAATTTGTATGGTATCATTTTAATTGGGAAAACATAAGGAATATATTGGCGTTATTCACGCAATGATATGTTACAAAATAAGAGTAAGTTCATATATTTTATGGCAGTCATAAACCGTGAGCCAAAGGACTCCATTCGCTTGCGTGGCAGAGCGTCGAGGCGCGTCGGACCTGCTGAAGATCTCCAAGGGTCCGAGCATTTAGGTGTGACAAATTTACGTACGAAATACTAAAAATATTTATAAGGGTGTCCCAAACAAAGTGTAAGAGCCGAAAAGGGGTGATTCCTGGGGTCATCCTAAACAACTTTTTCCTTAGCGAAAATGTTCGTTGTGGCTTTGTTAACGAGTTATTAACGAAAAACACCGACCAATAGACGCACGAATACAGTGGATGAATTTTAGCGCGGGCTCCAGCAGCGAGTAGTATTGGCCCGCCACAGTCCGCGCCATCATTAATCCGCTGTACTCGCTCCCCGAATGGTTGGTGTTTTTCGTTAATAACTTTTTAAGAAAGTCGCAACGGAGGTAAAGAAAAAGTTGTTTAGAATCACCCCAGCAATCCTCCTTTTTCGACTCTTACACTTTATTTGGGACACCCTGTATCTAAATATATTTATAAATCTGTGAAAAAACGATAGCAGTAATTCCTTACTTTTTCCGATAAAAATGACACCAAATACTGTACAGTTTTGAACTATTTTTAATTAATCTCAGCAAGGCATTTCTCACGGGCAACGGTGAGATTAATTAAAAATAGTCCAAACTGTACAGTATTTGGTGTCATTTTTATCGGAAAAAGTAAGGAATTACTGCTATCGTTTTTTCACAGATTTATAAATATATTTAGATATAAATATTTTTAGCATTTCGTACGTAAATTTGTCACACCTAAATGCTCGGACCCTTGGAGACCCTTGGCAGGTCAGACGCACATCGACTCTCTGCCACGCGAGCGGAAAGAGTCCTTCGGCTCACGGTTTATGACTGCCATAAAATATGAACTTACTCTTATTTTGTAATATGTATATCATTGCGAGAATAACGCCAATGGATTCCTTACGTTTTCCCAATTAAAATGATACGAAATACCATGCAAATCGGACTACTTTTAACGAATCCAGCTTAAAACTGTGTAAATCGTTTCTCCACGTATCTACGGTATAAATAATCCGAATTTTATCGTGCTTGGTACCATCTTATCAATTAATACCAAGGAATCGATTAACAGTACATTCATCAAAATCCGATAAGAAATCTGCTGCATCCGATTTTTTCGATCGTTCTATCCTTTTTCCTATTGTCTTTTTTTTCTCGAACATGGAGTCCTATATATCAAGGGACTGCATACGAAATTAGTGTCTACCCACGTATAATTGCTCCCTGGCGAAACATTCGAGGAAGCAATTATCCGTGGAATACTGTATTTATCATAGTCTGTTGATACTAACCTGATGAATCCATTTCTGATTGATTTCTCACTGAAATCAAATCCTTTGATTTCATCCTGCATAGGATCTTCCACGTAATTTGACCCGTACATGCCTGATTGTGGACCGCCAAATGTTGGGCCAGGTGGTGGTGGTGCTTGACCGTAAGGAGGAATGTCCGGAGGGGGAATGAAACCAGGTCCTGTAAAATAAGTATGAAGATCGATTGAAATGTCTGCGTATCATGTTAATAAGAAAAACAGTGCAATACTAACCTGGTGGAGGAGCTGTGTAAGGTGGTGGATATCCTGGATTGTAATTGTCTGGAGGTGGATACCCAGGATTTTGTTGAGGGTAACCTGCACAGTCGAATTTTGGACTCGTAAAACATTGCACGGCAATAGAATTCGTACACTAACTTAAGCATTAATATTTATAATGTTTGGTGCTCTAAAAGACGGCTGCTATGTATTGGTGCATAGTCATTTCAAACATTATCTGTACCATATTTCTTTAACTTATGCACTCTCATTCGCACAACAAATTGCTTTCCAGGCAATATCAATCGCACCGACATCGCATCTGCTTTCTACTGAAGTGTGTAAGTACTATCACTTCTTTACATCAAACGTTAGTCACAAAACATGAAGTAAAGTATTGACACACTCGTAGATGGTTTAGAGGGATGTTCGCAGCGAGAAACAAGCATCGCGATGTGAACATTGCTAAACATTTTATCGCACGCACGAAACACCCAAACAATATGTAACGATAAGAAATATTTAGAACATAGAAAAAAAGATCTGAACCTTGTTGTCCTGGATAAAATCCTGCACCAGGCGTGTTCTGCCAGGTTGCCATCGTTCAGTTTCTGTTTAAGCTGAAAAAGATCGTTGCAAAAACGACATCAATGGAACAGCAGCGCACAAATGTATCGGCAACCTCAAAAGTGAGATAATAAATGAAACAACTGAAAAAATTGAATGTTTGTTTTGCATTGATTTAAAAGCAAATTGTACCCGATAGGTTTGATTCCCGTTTTGCAATTCAAAATGCAACTTTCAAAAAAAATATATACAAATGAACTTCTTATAGTAAAATAAATTTCATGTAACACAACATTAATAAATCCATGATATTGGTTTACTTCTTTTAAGCATAAATCAAATAAGAATAATATTATGTGTTTGTCAGTAAATAATTAAGAAATAATGATTAAATTTTTAACGAAAGACGCAACTTGCTCCCAAATATGACGAGAACATTATCTTATCTTGAAATGAGTAAACCACCACTTGCTACGTAAGATACTGTGTGCTATATACCTGAAATCATTAATTTAAAATATTTTGCGACACAATAAAGTGCTCACACTTGTAAATAATTCCTCAAAACGCGCAGCACATCATGGATTTTCAGAGTCTGCAAGCATGTACACACCTTATAAAGTTTGTTTATTTTTCAAGATTCTAAGTTTAGCTGAAAACGTGAGAAACACTGTTAATCACTACCACTAAGTTTCTATTTTGTATAGAATGTGAAGTTCGCATTCGTATTGCGAAGCAGACAGAGCTGTTTAAAAAAAGACTTCTTGTTAAAACCATGTGGGCATGTGGAGCGTTTTTTACGGATGATGCGAATAAAAAAAAAGAAAGAATAGAGGGGATAGTCAAAGCCGACGTTACGTAAATTAAAGCGGTTTTCTCGCACGTTCTGCGAACGAGTCAACGTAATATTCGAGGCTTCGGACGAGATCGCGAAGGTAACACGCGCATCGTTCCAGCATCGCGTGAAACGAAGTCATAACATTGCGAAACATCAACGGACGTCACCTCAACGTTTTCCCCGTGTCGGCGGCTGATCGGAGCAAAACGTTGAAGCGGACATTTGCCGACGCCTGATGCCGCTTCTAGGAAACGCGTATCATCGCGAAACCGTTGTCTTTCTTGGAAATCTCGGATCGACGTGAAACCCGAGGAAAGACGACCTGGCCAATTTTACGCGTCAATTCGACGGAGTCATGCGCACTTTCTGGAAATCGTTATAATCGATAACCACATTCGTGCACCGAGTTACAGGCTGTGTTTTATTTACCTCTGTCGGTACCGCGGTTTAGGCTCCTCGAACGACGAGAGGCGATTATGTCTGCACGAAATGACAATCTCCTCGAATGACGGGATCGGATCGGCGGCTGACTACGTACGTACGACTATGCAACACGGTTTTGTACGCGCCCGTTTCGCTACGATCAGCTACGATCGTAATATCGCAAAGATGTCACGGAAACCCCCACTCGACAACCTCCCACTGTATACTGCTGTCTACTGGTGCCAGTAACTGATATGAAGTAGGTTGAATATAAGGGACGAGTTGCTCCGACGTCGCCGCGCGCTTGCGTGATACAATGTTCGGACGTCGCGCCACTGTGTGTTTACCGTTAAAAAGATGACGACACACGGAGGTATGTAAATAAAATGCACCATAACACCATAGTTATTAAGTGTTATCAGTGCAGGAAACGATAAGCGTAATCACGTATTTGTTTGCTGACTAATTATCGCAAGTGTTTATGGTGCATTTATTGAAATTCGGGGATCGCAACTTCCCATATTGTGATTTATATTAGTAGAGACGCGGTATGAGTCATACTGCGCAATGTGTTATTGTATCAAGGATAGTCTGCTTAAGCTGTTATTAGCTACCTTCTGTAAAATTACTCGCGTTAGTATAACGGAGGAACTTATTTTTTTTATTATTCATTGAGCCTACAGTAGCTTATAGCTTCATCGACAACATTATTTGATTGTTTTGTTGCAGAAAAGTAATCGCGATTGTATTTTGTGAATGTATGTATACTTATATGTATGTACATACGTAGGAGAAAAAAGTAGAAATGTCAAGATTTTTCGAGATTCTATTAGGAATATATACTATCTTAGATAACTTATTGTGCCGGAGCATCATTTATACCCTTTTATGTAATCATCTAGTGAACGTAAGATACATATATGTTATCAATTTCGCCGTGGTGATAATCAGAACCTGTCATTTTTCCGGATGTATGTGTGTGTGTGCGTGTGTATGTGTGTTTATCTTATTACTTTATTCTGAGTACTCTATCTTAAAGATATCGAGTGATTCATATTAAGTATTATGAACATGATTAAAAAATGTTGAAGAAATATGATAATAAATTAAAGAAAAGTTGTAAAATTTAGGTACAACAAACGTAAATATATACGTGTCACTAAGTTTATTTATGTGCGCCTATTAGTCATCTGAACTGATAGCAGGAGCACAGGAAAATTCAAATAATTAATTTAAAATACAAATAAAACTTTATAAAACAAGTACACATAATTCCGCAAGTAATGACACAAGGAAATCAATGTAAGTTAATTTAAAACGTATTGCATGGATTTGACAAAAATTTATATTAATAAATATATGTGGTAAGCAATACGCAACGCTTTCTTCATGCCATATGATTTTAATTCATGGGTCAGATATAATTCGATATTTTTTAATTTCTACAGCTAAATTATCAGAAGAGGCGCAAGTAAATTTTTAGAAATTTCGTTTTGAAATATTCTATATACCATCCTCCATTTCGAAAATCTAATTTTGAATTCGAAACCAGCGGCCAAATAAGTCCACAAATATCGAAGTCCTTAAAACGCTGTGTTTTTCGCACAATATTTAAAAAATGGGAACGAAATTAAAAAATCAGTCTGGACAGATCGATAGAAAATTTAATTGCAAAGAATTTTAAAAAAGAATTACGATCTGTAGAGATTTGAAGAAAAATACCATTTTGTTTCACTGTGCGGCGTCTTGCAGTTCCGCGGCGAAATTCCAGAAACCACCAGGAACTTTTTTTTTTTTTAAAGGCTTCAGATGATTTTGTGGCTGCGCAGTACCTGGGTCGTACCCTCTACCTGCATGTAACTTTAATAGATTTCTTGGTCTTCACTGTAAAGATACATATATTAGGATTATACATTGAGGTATGACAGAGGGATAAAAACTTTCAAAAAACCCCGTGGCATTATTGAAAAATTGAAAATAGCCGGTCTGTCGTCCCGAGTACTGCAAACCGGTGATTTTACCGGAAAAATTGGCCAAACTGTGGGTTTACGCGCATCAACATTTCGTCCTTATATGAGAACATTTTGAGCTGGGAAAGGGCTCATTCTAATGGGGAAGCTTGTATCTAGAGCGCTCTGGTCGTCAATCAGTGTAATTTTGCAGATATTCGGAAATATGAGTGACTTTCTTTATTTTCAATATAGAAAAACAAAGATGATTTTTTAAATTCGCCTTTCCTTAGCAAAAAGGTTTGTTCTATCGCGTGGTATGGTCAGATTTACTCCTAGACCTTTACTTTTTGAAATAAAGTGAAAAATATCAGCAAAAATGGGTGCGTTTTGGCTGTTCTCACTTTAATCATTATTTAAACATATTTCGATGTTTATAATCTAATAACTATTTATATCATTTTATTCGGGAAAGTCCACAGAATCATTTCGCGTCAAGAGCAACTAAAGAACTATTACTGTAAAAACACAAAATATGTACTTCCAAAGTTGAAAATTTGTCATTTTTTTTAAAATTGATTTTTTCAAACACTGTACGTTCTGGAAAATAAAGTTTGCAGATTCGTACTCAGCACGTCGAAATCTATAAGAAATGTTTATTGAAGTTTACAAAATCAGGTACGTGTTGAACAGTGTTATAGATAGAAGTGATATGTTCATATAATCGATGCATTCCACTTGTTAAATGAGTATTATATACAATTATAAATACTTTTATATGTAATATACGAAGCAATGTATTTAATTTGTAAATATCTTATCGTTGGTAAGTACGGATTCTTAACTAGTTGTGCGTATAAATGATAATCCGCGTACTACCCCGAAGCATTGTTCACTTTCGTTTTTCTGGGTAAATCTTTGAGTGGATTGAGATTTAGGAAGAAGGAGTAAATGTAAATGAGTGGAATAGGCATGCAACGCGTAGTTAGAGAGTTGTGAATCGAGAATCGCAATTGTTGTTCCGTTCCAGGAAACAATATTACTGTATAGTTGACCGCCAAATGTTTATCGAAACACTTACATCATGAATTTCATGTCTAACGTCTTCGTCGATGGATCAAGAATCAAGACAATACTTCGCTGCTATAAATCATGCTTTGGATTCGGTAACTGCGCGCAAGCGCAAGGTCATGGTCAGTATCAGATTTGGGTGCTCAAGATAGCCACCGCGCCGACTCGCGACAATAGACAGAATACAATATCATCATGAACGGCAGCATTTTAATGACACTCGCGAGAAACCATCCGTGTTAGATTGATCAAGGAATAAGCATCATTGATTTTTGTAAACAGATCTTTGAATTCACATTCTATAAACAGTGTTAGCTAATGAATCTTCTGAATTTTAATCAGCGAGTGTTACCTTTGATAACACTGTACAGGGTGTATAAAAAGTAATGGACACCCGTGATAGGGGTGAAACTAAACCTCGTGATCGGCGGACATTTGTAAAAGAAACGCGCCGCAAAATTGTTTATAACAATAAAAGTTGTTAAATTTTTTTATTCATGAATCTATTCTTCTCGACGAGTTGAGAAAAAGTCTGAAAGAAACCATATGCCGGAAATGCACCGTTTAAACGCTATAAAGCGTTAAAGTTTACGCAAAATTGCCATTGATAGCGCTATACACGTAAAGCGAAACGCGTCCGTATGCGAGCAAGAGCGGCAATCCTGACCTACCTCACAGCTGATGCGCCGAGCTAGAAAATCGATATCAAAGCGAATGATTCTCCCTCTCTTTCTTAGTGGTTCTTGCGCTTCTTGATCTCGCGCGCGCGCGTGGGTGTTGACCCTCGAACAAACGAACCAGTTCTCTCCCTCTTTCTTAGTAGCTCCTGCTTCTCTCGCTCGTAAACGGACGCGCTTCGCTTTGCGTGTGTAGCGCTACACAACTACAATTTTGCTTAAACTTTATCGCGTTATAGCGTCTAAACGGTGCATTTGCGGCATATGGCTCCTTTCAGACTTTTTCTCAACTCGTCGAGAAGAATAGATTCATGCAATAAAAAAATTGAACAAATTTTATTGTTATAAACAATATAAACAATTTTTATTGTTATAAACAAATTTGCGGCACGTTTTTGTTACAAATGTCCACCGATCCAGAGGTCTTTTTAACAAATTTTAACTTTTTTTCGGACTTGTAACATTCAATAATCGTATCATGGCGCGAATCATAGCGCCAATGGATTACTTACGTTTTTCCAATTAAAATGATACCAAATATCATAAAAATTGGACTATTTTTAACGAATCCAGCTTAAAACTGTGTAAATCGTTTCTCCACGTATCTGCGGTATAAATATAAACAATCCGAATTTCATCGTGCTTGGTACCATTTTAATCGAAAAAGTACAAAGAATTGATTGATAGTACTTTCATCGAAGTCCGATGAGAAATCTGTTGCATCTGATTTCTTCGATCGTTTTTCTATTGACCATTTTTCCTATTGTCTTCCTTTTCTCGAACATGGGGTCCCATACCCAGGTCAAGGGACTGCATACGAAATTAGTGTCTAGCCACGTGTAGAATTGCTCCCTGGTGGAAAATTTGAGGGAGCAATTATTCGTGGAATACTGTATATCACGTGTTCGATGTGCAACGTCTTCTCGACGTTAGATTGATCTGAGATTTTGTACAAATTATTTTTTCATGCAGTAGAAGAAGTTTAGAGTGCAGCGTATTAAAAATTGTATGGTGCACACTAGTGCTAAACTTTGTGTGTCACACCCTCTATCAGTGATGGGTAAATTTCAAATAGGAAATATTTGAAAATAGTAATAGAAATACTTTCATTTAAATAAGTATTTTTAAATAACCTTCATATCCTTCTTCTACGTAAAACTGAGAAGTAAAATAAAGTTTCAAACAATATCTTATTTAAATGAAAGTATTTCTATTACTATTTTCAATACTTCCTATTTGAAATTTACCCATCACTGCACCCTATACAAGATTAACACGAGGCACATCTTTGGCGCTGACACGGATTGAGGGTAGAGTCATTAAACACCTGCTGCCTTACTTTGACTTGAAGAACTTTTGTTTATGATCGGAACGCCCGTTAGCAGCATACCAGTAAGTCTTCGTAGGCGAAAGAAGAGCTATTGTATATTTTCTGATGTTTATTTCTATCCTCATAAACCCCCGAATGAGTATTCACTTTATGAGTGAATGGCTGGTCCCTTGAAGAATCGTCACGTGATAATTGTGTGAAGGTTTGAAAGGATAGAGTCCTTTTTCACATAAAGTTCTCATCAAATCCGATAGACTACACTGCTCCCTACTTTTAAATAAATTCCGCATCTATATGCGCCCGCGTTTTTTCCATTCGTTTTTTTTTTTTTTTTTTTTTAAATAAATAAATTTAGTAGTACATGACGAACTAACTACAACAACACGTATAACTTGCTTCGAACGGCGACTACTTACTACTTACTACTCACCAACCAAGACCAACTGAGGAACGGAGCACCTACAAACGGAGGCGCACACCTTTTCCCTGCTCGTTCGCCTCTGTAGTTTTACGTTCATTCGCGCGCGTTCCTCTTCCCTGCGTTCGTTCACATTCGTCGCGTTTGTTCCCTATATGTCACGTGATCACGTGCCTTTAGGCGAGAGGAGTGAAGCAGCTTCTGAGGAGTGGTGAACACGGTCACGTGGTACTTTGGTACCACAATGGTCATTGATTCTAGTATAAATGCGCGAAATTTCAAAATGAGACTTTTAGTTTTTTTATGATTATAAATGTTCAGTAGAATATTTTCAGTAAAATAGTGAAACAAAATGTTTTAATTATTAATGAACAAACTGAAATGATAAATTATTAAAAATTAGAATCTATACATATGAAAAATCTTTATTGCTTTCGTTTGATATTTAATTCTAGGCAACTACCCAATGAACTCAGCAAAGTTTATAATATTATTATGTAAGTAAGTACAACGATTTGTGAATAAATAATGACTACTATGCAGTGCTCAGTTCACAACGTTTCCTATATTGTGCTTGCGCAAACACAACCAA
This sequence comes from Perdita meconis, assembly GCA_030770465.2. NCBI lineage: Eukaryota > Metazoa > Arthropoda > Insecta > Hymenoptera > Andrenidae > Perdita > Perdita meconis. The sequence goes on along the minus strand of JASKOS020000009.1, from coordinate 12,784,039 downwards.
TCGCCAATACGGCACCAAAGTGTACCACGTGCCCGCAGTTCCCCGCTTACTGGAAGCTGCTTGCTGCTTCATCCCCACGCAGCAATCGCTCCATCCCTTATTCCTTATTCCTACATCCATGCTCCACACGCACAAACGCGTATGCATAGTACCTACGAGGGATATAAACAAGTAATTGGATAATGAGCGTGACAAATTCACAATCGGCTAAGGATTCAGAACTGTGTTGAGAGTTGTAAAAAATATACTGCACTTTTTGTCCATAATATGAAGGTCATGCAGTCGAACATCACGCCTCTACTTGCTTATATCTCTCGTAGGTACTTACGTATGTATGTACAAGGAGTGGGGAGTGAAGGCGAGAGGGAGGGGCTCGGCCATGTTGTAAAAGCAGAGACTGTTGGTCATCCATAGTCAGGTCATCTGCTGATTCTGCTGGTCGAGTGCACTTTCTGAACTAAAGTACAGAATCAACCACTTGCTATCTCCTTCCGTTTTATGAAATAGAAGAAGATAGCGATGGATGAGTTCTGAACTAGTGCAGTCAGTGCAGGAACAGAAAACAGACCTAAAAATTTTATTGGAAAGTACAAAGGTGAATAGGCATTATAATCTTAAAACCATCCCTGAAGACGACGAAAGGGCAAAGAACACAATAAACACGCGGTTTATCAGACCAAGCAGAACCCCACAGTTTGTCAAGAATGAGAGATGCATGACGTTTTCAGTAGTAATGGGTTCGAGCCGACCAAACCTTTGTCTTATTTTCAAAGGGTTTTGCTGATTTCTAATTGCTTCGAGTTTGACCAAAGTTTCCGTCACGTTCAATCTCGTTTGAAAGAATATGTTATTTATATAACGCTTCGAGCGATGTTTCAAGCTAATCTCGTAGACATATTTTTCACTCTGTTTTATCAATAATCCCGAAAAAGCTACGGTTATGCGCAGCGCCGGTTTTTGGCTTTATTTCTCATCGAATCGAGACAAAAAGTAGCTTATTTTGTAGCTGGAGATATTTTCTAGGGCGTTCTGCTACTGATTTCGTTATAAAAACTCGATTAGTGACGCAAAAATGCTTGAATTCCACGGCTACATATTCTCGATTTTTGCTCTACTTTGTAGTGCTCATATCTCTAAATATCAATAAAATCTGGTTCAAACATGAGTGGCGCGTCCTGCATTGAACTTTCTTCTTTCGAATGAACCCTTTCCCAGCTCTAAATTGTTTTTTATAAGGACAAAAACTGACGTCCCGTAAACCCTTCTTTCGCCCGATTTTGTCGGTAAAGTCACCGCTCTGACATACCCAGTGTCACAGACGACTCGTTATTTTCGGAGATCTACTGTTGGTTAAATTCAACGACCATGTTTTATGATCATCCCTAAAGATGTCACGGCAATGTAATTACAGAGCATTCGCTTGATTCATTCACGGCATCCGTATTTTATTAAAAGAAATAACGCAACGTTGTACAGAAATACAATTTGAAGAAAACATTTTCTTGTCTCAGTTTCATTGCTTATCAATAACACGCTCTACATACTCATGAATTGTTCTAATCTCTGTATGTGCATATTTAACACTACCACCAGTATGGAAGTAAAAAAGTTCCATTGTCGGAGTCCACGTGCGTGACAGTTGTGGTTATGTTTCCTATTGTGTAGTATAGTTTATGACTGAATTATTGTAAATGTAAATGATCGTAAGGTTTTAAGGGAATCATGTCAACCTGTAAAATACACAACATTAGGTTTTACAACCTTGAACCTCGATCTGTTACATGCTTATCTTACGAACCCAAAACGAGAAAATTAGCTCTTGCGAGGTTAGTTTCAGTAGCTTACAATTTCATTATAACGGTGATAATATTTTGCTAACACGTTTCGCATAATTTTCACAGAAACGATAATTCAATAGAAGTTTGGAACATCGGTAATGCTCCATTTGTGGAGAGTACGATTGCTGGCCATCCAGAAAACTCCATCGAAAGCATTCTTTGGATCGGTCCAAGATTATTTTCGACCGGTCTCAATGGCATGATAACGGAGTATAATTTACTAACGCTGTCAATTAAAAACGAAGTCGTAGTTACGGGAGGCGCAGCTTGGTGCATGGATGTTAACCACAATAAAACGTGCTTAGCGGTTGGCACAGAAGACGGTTACATTAATACGTTTACCGTAACTTCGGATGCATTGATGTACGAGAGGATCTTTGACAAACAGAAAGGAAGAATTCTTTGCATTAAATGGGACAATACAGGGGAAATGATTTATACTGGATCTAACGATACAATAAGGGTTTGGAGCGCTATATCGGGCCACGCAATTCACAAAATGACAACTTCTAGGAAGGAGGCGAAAAAGGAAACCATTGTTTGGTGCTTAGCAGTCACAGACGATAATGTAATAATTTCAGGAGATTCGCGTGGCTGTTTGTCATTCTGGGATCCTCATATGGGCACTTTAATCGAGTCCCACGAAAGTCACACTGCTGACATACTAGCAGTCACTTTGTCGCACGATATGAACGTCGTATACTGCGCTGGTGTCGATCCTGTGGTGCGAAGTTTCTGTAAAATAACTATGAAATCTACTGGCAGGGCCCAGTGGGTCAAAGGAATCGAGAGGAGATTGCACGCTCATGATGTGAGAGCATTGGTGGACGCGGATGGGAAATTATACTCTGCTGGAGTAGACGGATATTTAGCTCAATCTAGTTATCCACCCAAGATTCTCGTTAAATATCCGCCGCTGCTGAAGCCACCGTGCGCTACTGTTTGTAGAAAATCTAGATGCATTCTTTTACGTTATACGAACTTCCTCGAATTGTGGAGGCTCGGCTCTCCTACAAAGGTGGCTGCGGAATTCGTGCGTCCTGGCATGTTCCATCAATTAGAAGAAGAGCCCATAAAGCTATTAGAATTGAGAACGAAAAAAAATGAGAGTATTATATCCTGTGCCATTAACAAGGACTCTAAAACGATCGCGTATTCGACCGACAGTCACGTTAGAGTTTTCAATTTCGACGTGGTCGAGGGAGACGCGCAATTGTCGAGGAACGACACGGATATCTCCGTGTCCAGGGTACAGAAGATGTTGTTCAGTCCAGACGGAAAATTGTTCGTCACAATTAACGTCGATGGAAAAAAGACTACCGTGACGTTGTATAAAGTCGAGAAGAAACATCTCCGACATCTCGGTTCTTTCCATACGAACAAGGAAGGCATAGAGGAAGTTGGACTCGCGTGCTTTTCCCCCGATAGTAAATACTTCGTATGTGCTGACCCTAAAGGCAGAATCGCTGTGTACAATTTCAGCGAAACAGTCAGCACCGAAACTCCTATGGCATGGTCGTTGCCGAAATACAGTTGTCCACCAACGGCTATGGCTGTACAGAAAAACACTCTGAATTTGGTTATTGTATATGCTGATCACAAGGTAAATGAAATGAGTATATTTTTAGTATAGTAGTTATGAAAATCCATCGTCTAATAATAATTATATATCAACCATAAAAAGAACGTAATCTTCGGCTTTATATTTTCTACTTCCCTTATGAAACTTCCAGTAGATTATGAACGTTAGCTGCTATTTATTACATTACGCCGAGGAAAATGAAAAACTATAAAACCTGTCGTTTCGTAGGTAGTTAATCCTTTACGCGTTCAATTACAGATCACGGAGTACAATATCCTGCAGAGGCACTACACCGATTTCTCGAACAACTTGCAAAGCCGACTGCCGAAGCAGTGGTTGGCGAGGTCGTTTCCCATCACGAACATAATCTTCGACCCTCGTAATCAAGACATCATAATAATGCACGACGACTCGACGGTTTACGTGATCAACAAGTCGAGCGAGCTCTTGGAGAAAGAATTGAAAATACCGAGGCGCGAAAACGGTGATTTGACGGAAGACAGCAACTCGTTCTCGAGCTCGCATTCCCAGCAAGCCTTCCAAGTTCTCAAGAAATACAAGGTAATTATAGTTCTGTTTGCTAAGTGGAAGTCGAATGGAATTAGGTAATATGAAACACTTGTTGCAGCACCTCGTCTATCTGGATTGGTTGAGCGACGAAGAATTGGTGGCGGTCGAAGTGAATCCGATATCCTTGACAGAGAAGTTACCACCGACCCTCAAGCAGAAATGGTTCGGAATGTAAATATACCAAACCGATGGACAGTAAGTGCCGTTCTTCGGTAGGATTAAATATGTACAGAGACACATTTTCTATGCGAATACAGACCACATTCTCAGAAATGTTGAAAATCTTGTGCTTCGACTTTACTACTTGTTATTGTATCGCGACAATTTATTTTTCAATACCTGTGTATTATGCATTGTATACGAAATATACATGTCATACAATTTCTCACGAATTCTGTTTGAGAGGAGTTTGAACCCTTGAAGAGAGTTTTCTTATTCCTTGCCATTCTTACTGCTTTGTAAAGTAATTACAGTGACTCACAAAATTATTCACACGTATTCAAAATGTTCATTAACTGTATAATTCCCAGTATTATATTTAACTTCCCGATTTATAGGGAAGTTATTGTATTTGCCCCTAAAATGGAAAATCGATTTTTTATTTTTTTATTAATTTAAGTCGTACGTTCAGTGTTCAATTGTTTCTGAGTTACCATAACTTTTATTGCGCAAAAAGCAAATATCTTTTTTAAAGTTTAAACAAATTCAACACACTCTTCGGGAACAAATGTCTGAGTCACTGTATACTGTAAAAACTTATCGAACTTACAAGGAGAGGTCGCAGTCAGTGGGTCATCGATTTTGACGAAACTTCTTTTAGTGAATCTAGAGCAAAAATAAGCCGATACATGTCCGGCCGTTTTTGTCAATACTCATTATTTAAAATGATATAATTTTTTATTTGTTTTTTTTAAATTTAGTATTTAATTTTGTCGAATTACTTAAATAACGAATTTTTTTTCTGTTTTGATTTTTTTTATGAACATATTCAACTAGTTTTACACGTTGTTTCTTGTTAAAATTTTTAAAAATTATTTTATTAATTTTTCTTTTATTTGTTTCATTCTTCAGTAAAAAATATAAAAAAAATAAATTTTTTTATTTTTTACTAAAATAATTTTAAGAAATGTTAAGATGAAACAACGTATAAAATTACTTGAATATACTCATAAAAAAATCAAAACAAAAAAAAATTCGTTATTTAAGTAACTCGACAGAATTAAATACTAAATTAAAAAAAAATTATATCTTTTTAAATAATGAGTATTGACAAAAACGGCCGGACCGTGTCGGCTTATTTTTGCTCTAGATTCACCAGAAAAAGTTTCGTCAAAATCGATGACCCACTGTCTGCGACCTCTCCTTGTTAGTCTTCACTTAATCTATTTTCATAGTCAAGGTCAAGGTATATTGCGTTGACAAATAAGGTCGTTCGATTTTTTAGAGTTAAATTATGGAAAAAGTCGAACGCACTTATTTGCCAATCTACAGTATTCTCTCGCTATAAGCTCGCCGTTTTCGTCGCTTCATCGAACAATAGTATGTGTAAAGCACATATTCGTGTAGGTAATGGAATAATGAAATCGATAGCTTTTTGTACGTCGTCAATGATTACAGTGAAATTGAAGAGTGGCTCGATAAAGCGACGAAAACGGCGAGCTTATACCGAGAGAATACTGTATTATTTAGACAGTTTCATGTTAGATTTTATAAAATGCTTTATAATAATCGATCCTCGTGATTATGTACTGAAGTATACAGTAGAATAATTAGTAGAACACTATTAAAGTTTTATTTAAAGTCCCTCGTTTTACTTAAAGTCCCTCTGTACTCTTATACCGAGTGCAATAATTAATTGAAACATTAAATAATTAAGAATGAGGATAATTCTGTGGCTGTAAAACAAAACATGTGTCACATTTTCAAAAAAAATTGATTTTATGCGATATCTGAAATCTCGAAAGTAGAATTCATATTTCTATCAAAGAAAAAATGCATTAAAAGAATGTTTTTCATTAAAAATAAAGTTAAAAGAAAATTCGAGTACCTAAGACAGTATTGATGTTTAACTTTAAACGCGAATATCTCGAAAATGAAAACATATGTTACATGCGGTGCTTTGCTTTGAAACCACAGAATTGTGATTCGAATTCGAGGACCTACTATACAGGGTGTTTTATTCAATTTTGACATCTTAATTTATTTTCTATTGTTGCTCATAGCAAAGAATGTTCGATATCAAACATTTTCTGCTATGAGCAATAATAGGGAAAAATCAAGATGTCAAACTGAGGTGAGACACCCTGTATATTATTTCAAGGACTTTGTTTTTGTAAATGGAACAATAAGTTTTCATTTAAGCCCTGTGTCCACGGTCAAAGAACTATGTCCAAGTTCTAGTTCGGATAAAAAGTAACTAGAAATTGAATCGTGAAAACGAATAATTCAGATGAAAATCTCGGACAAAAACCTGTTACGAAAAAAGCTGCGCGTCCCATTTTTTTACCATAACAGTTGCTAATTTCCGCAACCAACCAGTTGTAACAGAATAAGCAGTTACCCTAATAGTCATTTGTTACCAAATTGGCAGCAGATTTAACAAACCTTGTCACCAAAACCATAGCCATCTGTTTCCGCATTGGGCTGTCATTTTGGAAACAGGGCCTGTATTATCAAATCGGGATGCAGATTGGCGTCAAAAAGCTAACAGATCCTGCTATAAAAAACTTGTTGCAAAATTGGCAGCAGTATCTGTTTGAATTTTGCTGCCCATCTGCCACCAAGTTGGCAGCGGGTCTGTCAAGAGGGTTTCTGTCGCCAATTTGTCAACAGTCTTATGCATTACAGATTAGGGCTCGGGATTTCAAGTGAACCGAGTGAGATACCCGAGTACCCGGGTACTCGTGAGATACCCGGGTATACCAAAATTACCCGTACTACCCGGGTATCTCACGGGTACCCGAACGCATGAGATAGACAAGAATCTCATCCCGAATTAAACCGAATTGAACCGAATGGAGCCGATAGTTTTTCGGTACGTATTTGTGGCTTTAAAAATAAAAAAAAATTTCAGAATGAAATGAATTCTGTATACATAATGAAAATTGAATGTAATGCACCGTGGTTATGTTGAAAATGAGTTCTCTCTCTCTCTGTCTCTCTGTCTCTCCCTCTCTGTCTCTCTCTCTGTCTCTGTCTCTCTCTCTTTGTCTCTCTCTTTGTCTCTCTCTTTGTCTCTCTCTCCCCCCTCTCCCTCTCTCTCTCTCTCTCTCTCTCTCTCTCTCTCTCTCTCGTGCGCGCTCTACTTTAAAATCCAGAAACACATAGCGAAAAACTATCGGCTCAATTCGGTTCAATTCGGTTTAATTCGGCATGAGATTCTTGTCTATCTCATGTGTTCGGGTACCTGTGAGATACCCGGGTAGTGCGGGTAATTTTGGTATACCCGGGTATCTCACTCGGGTACCCGGGTACCCAGGTATCTCATAATCAATAGCCCTATTACAGATCCTGCATCAAATTTGCTGTCAATCTAACAACAAATACTGTAATTGCAGATTCTGTAAAAATCTGCTCGACAGGTTTGGCTATCTGGGTAATTACACATTAATCGCAATTTGTGATTTTTAATTAGATTACATTTTGCCCAACTCTGCACCCCAGTATCTAACAACAATCTAACAACAAATACTGTAATGGCAGATTCTGTCTGGGTAGTTATCAAAACTGTGTCCGAGAATTTGAACACAGTTCCTAGACCGTGGACACAGGGCTTTACGCCCTCTTCGAGACGTATCAACATTGTTCAACGACCTCTAAACATTGTTCATCTATTTAAGTAATGCGTAGTTCAGGAGATAATAGTGTGGATCGATTATAACGAGAGATCCTTCATGTTTACGACAGCGTTAACATAGTTAACCGAGGAAGATGAATCTCTGTCGTTGGACACGAAACTCGCCGTGTTCCAATGGCGGCTCGACCGTCCATTTCGGTGAAACGTACCAACGGCCCGTGAATTCGAGATTGCATTCGGGACGAGATGACCGGAGGCCCACCATCCCGGATGTGGTTCGGGGAACGGACGTCGACGGTTTCAGGGGAATCGGCGAACGCTTAATCGCATCTTCCGGTGGTCTGCGTTCGAAGGTGTCCGCCGGAAGTCCCTTCTTTCTGCATTCCTCGGCCAGCACCTACGGTCACCGACACCGGGCCACATTAAAATTCGTGTAGCGCGGCTGATACTGCACCGTGCCTTTCCCCTTCGACGGTACCTTCTTAAAAAATTCCCCGGTCAGGTATTCGTACTTTCTGGACCACTCGCGGCGGAGTATCTTATCTCGTAGAATCGCCTCTTTGCTGGAACATAGAGTTAGTTGAATTTCTACTCGCTACGAATAAAAGAGTGGATTCACTTTATTGTGTCTACCAGATACTGTCGAAAGTCACTGGATTCTTCGGTTGTTCACGCTTTGGAGGCGTGCTGTCGATTTTTCTGCCCTCCTGCGACTCGTCTGTCATGTTTCCTCGGTCTCTGCTGCTAGACAAATGGAACTCTTCTTCTGGCGCACCTGAAGGTGGACTTGGAAGACGGGATTCTTGGTTTGTTCGATACTTGCGCGTTGCTATGGCTGATACTTTTGGTTTTGATAGGGCTACCTTGTATGTGAGTTAGAATTTTTTTATAGAACTTAATTGCTGAATTTTTTAAATAAACATTTTAAAAGTGTTATAAATAGAATGCGAATTTTTATGCATTTATGGTGATTTTAAATCTGCTAAAGTGTATAGAGATGTGCACAGATGAAGAAATATGAGATATAGAAAATAAAATCCATTTTGTAATATTTATAAAGACTTTTTTATTTAAGTCCATGGGCGCCGGCAGGATTATTTTCAGGGAGGTGCACCTAGGTATACATTATATTCAAAAACTTGATTTGACGTGCTTACTATAAAAAGTATAATAATTTATGTATAATAACGTCAAAATCAAACCGATTACGATTCCCGCAATTGATTTATGCAATAAGGACTCTGGCCTGTGATCATTAAAAACAAACAAAACGACATGTATATACACCCGCAAATTTGTGCGCGAGTAGCGAGGGCTTACCTTAGAACAAGAAATGAAATGGAACGGACATCACCCGAAAAAATATCGGTATTTTTCTTTATGTGGTGGAATCAGATCAATATGTTGGAATCGATTTTACTTTTTTTTATTACTGAATAAAAAATTATTTATAAAAAAATATAATTAATAATTTTTTTTTGTGTAGTCGCATTTCTTTTTCTATGCCCATGAAAATACGAATTTTTATAAACATCCACAGTATAGTTATGAAGCTTGTATATACAGGGTGTAACAAAAATGTTGCAGTTCCTTAAAAGGGGCGATTCCTGAGGTGATTGTAAACAATTTTTTCCTTAGCGAAAATGTTAAGTGGAGCTTTGTTAACAAGTTATTAACGAAAAATACCGACCAATCAGGGAGCGAGTACAGTGGACGAGTATCAGCGCGGGCTTCAGCTGCGAGTAGTATTGGCCCCCCATCGTCCGCGTCATCATTAATCCGCTGTACACGCTCCCCGATTGGTCGCTGTTTTTCGTTAATAACTCGTTAACAAAGCCCCACCTAACATTTTCGCTAAGGAAAAAGTTATTCAAAATCACCTAAGGAATCACCCCTTTCAAGGAACTGCAACATTTTTGTTACACCCTGTATAGTTTCAAAAGAAGAAATAGTTTGGAGTAAATTTATAATAGAAGACGAAGTAAAGTTTAAAAAGTAAAAGATACTAAAGTACTATGTAAATGAAACAACGTTCATGTGGAATATAGTGAAGCAATACTTCAAAAGAAATTAACATTATCAGTATCACATTATCATATCGTAAAATATTCAATATGATAGTCGGTATTTATCTAGCATATTCATGTTTATAGGTACCAATTTGAAAATTTCTTTCTCTCACCACTGTAAATCTTGTAAGTAGTTAATGACTAGCTGTCAGTTTTCTTTAATTACTCATAAAGGGGTAAAAGCTTTTCGGCGAAGCGTCGTCAAGTCGTGTTGACCTTGCGGGGTTGAGGGAGTTGTGAGTTTTATGACAGAACTTCTCTGTTTGTTGGCGACACGCCGTGGAGAAAATTTGGAACGACCGAATCATCTAACACTATGTTTCTGTTTACTCCGAGTTTGCTGGAAATCATTTGGGGGTGTAAATTTTTCAATTAAACTTTTTTTTTAACGTAGAGACCCATACATCAAAACAACGAAGAGTAATTTTCCTCTATAACCCGAGAAATAAATAATTAAGAGGGGATTTCAGTGCAACGAGTTTGAAAACTCAATCTTTTACATTTTTGAAGAAGAGGAAGATTTTTTAGGATGCCGTAATAGTAGACTAATTCTTCAAATCGATATTTTAGCTATAAACAGACATTATTTTGAAATTCAAACAAATAGTTGAAACGTGTTCTTTTTAAAATCACTTTTGTCAAATTGGTATCCAGGATAACTCAAAAACTAGTCGAACAATTAATTTCAAATAGAGCTTATTTGATTTGTTACACACTGCTGAACAAAATTAAGGAAACACTAAAATTTTTTGAAAAATTTGGTCATTTTCAAGTAGCTACATCTCCGCCAAAAATAAGTATAAAAAATATTGAAAACAGCCATTTTGTACGTTGAAGTTTCTAGTTTTTAAATCATATATTCCACTCATTTTTTGTGCGGTATAGTGCCATTTCTTTCAAGATAATGTGCAACAAATGAATGTTACAAAGCAATTTTTATTCATAATAATTTTTCTTTCGCTTCGAAGCTAATTTATCTAGTAAATTCAGAAAACATAAGTGCATATTTATTTTTATTTATTTATTTAACCAGATAAAGTACATAGAGTACATGGAATGTACACACAATGTAAATCCTATAGAGTTAATTTCGCATTACCTGTATATAGGACTGATGTACAATGTAGTAAATACATATAAGATATTTTAGCAATAACAGTAATAATAATAATAATAATATAACAATATAAGTAAGATACGTCCCAGATCTTGTGTTACGCATAATACTGTGGTATTAAAAGCTGTATAACAATAATACTACACATTTACGCAGAAGTTTAAGTTTAAGGTTTGTTTACTTGTATCCAATTTTTTATTTTTTTCTTAATAGTGTCTTTGCTAAGTGTTAGTGTTTTTATTTCGTTTGGAAAATTGTTGAACACTTTTATTGCAAATTCTTGGTACTAATTGTCCTGTTAATTATAGGTAACGGTATACTTTTGTTTCTGGTCACACTATTTGAATTTAGAAAATAATTTTTTAGTTTACTATAATGAAAAAGAACAGATTCCAGTGAATAAGCCTGCGTTAAATTTAGTGGTAATTTAGTGATATCAGTGCCTTTATTCCGTGTTATAATTGTTAAAAGTCTGTTTTGTACACTTTGAATAAGGTTTAAATTATTTTTATATGCCCCCCATGCAACAATACCATAGGTAATTATGCTGTGAAATAAAGCATAATATCGACGTACGTTACGAAAAGTAGCACGTTTCGATTCTCTTACGAAAAGCAGCACGTTTGTCTTCGTTACTACGAAAAGTAACACGTTTCGTTCTTCACCGCGAAAAAGTAGTTCATTTCGGTGGTTAGCTACGAAAAGTAACACGTTTCGTCCGTTCCCACGAAAACTAACACGTTTGAATGGTTTGCCACGAAAAGTAATTTATTATTACCGGTATATACGGAGACTATAACGGAATATACAGAGAATATAACAGAGACAATTAATGAACTTTGATAAGGAAAGAGCGGTTCTCAATGCATGAGTTTGCAAAATAAACTATGATTGGTAAAAAGTGTTCTGAAAGATAAAAGATTTGAAAATAGTAAATTTATATTAGTTTTCTGGAAAATCCTAAAAATTCAGAAACGATGAATCGTGCTTTTCTTCGCGAGAAACCGAAACGTGATGCTTTTCGTAAGAGAATCGAAACGTGCTACTTTTCGTAACGCACGTCGATATATCATAAGCAAAGTTATAGTTTGCATAATTCTTGTGATTTTGGAAAATATAAATATTAAATATTTGGTTTTAGATATATGTCGTTCAATATGTTTATCCCATTTCATGTTGTAGTCAAATATTAGACCTAAGTATTTATAATTCTGCACCTTTTTTTTATACAGGATTCATTAATTTTCATTACTAAATGGTTAGGCACCATATCACAGTAGTTTAATAAAACCGTTTTTATGACTTTTGGAAGCATGTAATTTTACACTTTTTTTAAATTACTTTCTGTTCAAACGTAAATTAGATATTTTCAAGAACATTTTCTAGAAAAAAGCGACACGCACAAAAGTATTTCTCTAATTTAAGTGCTTAATAGTTCTTATATCCGAAAAAAGTTAAATTTAATGTTAACAATGTCTTAAATAAAAAAAATTCGAAATATGAGTAACTTCTAGAGTTAGGTTCTCAAAATTAGCGTCGATGTATGCAAATCTAATTAAAAAATCATAGGAACGAAACTCACAAAAAATGTAGTTAAAAAACTAGTAGTTTCTCAAAAACAATTTTTCCAAAAATCTCCCTCGCAAATTCTTGAGGCTACACAATAATCTCCTCCGCAAAATAGTCCAGCGCACCCAATTAGGAGTCGATATCATCCCCCAGTCTCCGCTCTATCTCACCCCCGAGACATCCGGATCCTGATCCGTCCGACGCCATAAATAATAAATCGCCCGGAATCGCCTTATCGTGTCGGCGTAGAAGCCCGACGTCCGTTGTCCACTTCGAAGGATCCGTCGGCACGGAAAGAAATAAAGTTTCTTCGGCGACGGCGGGTCCCTTTGTGCCGCGGATCAAGTCGGCAGGTGCGCGTCCCGCCGCCGCGACGGTGAAACTTCGCAGTTTCGAGAACGCAATTTTCCCAAGGGAAACAGTCCTCGGTAATGCAAGAGCGGTTACGAAGAGAGAGAGAAAGAAAGAGAGAGAGAGAGAGAGGGTTCCCTCCCTTGTGGAGGGGCTAAAAGGGGACATGATAAAGGGAGGGAGGCAGCCGGGGGTGGCGGCGGTGGCGACGGAGTTTGAGGGTTGAACGAGCTGACGCTTTAAGCGATGTAAGTTACAGAAACTACGCTTCCGACCCGGTCTCGGGCGCAGATTAGTCGTAATCTCGGCGCGCTGCACCCTGCAGCCGTCGTATTCCATCCACCCCCGCCGGTCTCCCGCACCCCCGTCGCTCGACCTCACAACTACAAAGGTTTCCGAACCGTTACCTTCTCGCCGAACCAAGACGAACGCGGCACCGGGAACGTGTCCCACACGCGGGGGTGACACCCACGCGCGCACCGACGTCGACCACGACGACGACGACGACGCCAGACGACGCTCGCGAACGCGCCGCGACTGTATCGCCAGCTTTGATTATTTCCTGGGAGGCTTAAAGCCGAGACGTCTACGCCTCCGTAGCCGCGAGTTACAACCGCGGCCGGGGGATTAAACGCTTCTCGGTTTATAGGGCGGCTGGTGGGGGGACCTTTAGGCTCGGTTTACCAGCGCTCGAGATTCTCCCACGGTTGCCTCGGCTTCCCGGCTTTCCCGCGGCTCTTACTGGAAATCGATAACCGGCCGATCGCGGCGGCCGTCCGCGCGGAAGATCCCCGCGTCGGTAATCCTGGGCCGGAGAGATCACCTCGGCGAGATCGTCCGCCGCGAACGGACGACTTCCGTTTCTTCGCGAACGTTACGACACTTGCGACTCAAATGCACGCGGCTGTGATAAAGAATGCAAATGCAGGGAGAAAGGCAGGGCTGGTTGCTGTAAGGTGGAGATGGTAGGATAGCAAAATCTGGAAAAGACAGGGGCGGATTTGGGGAGTTGACGCCCTTAGGCTAGCAAGCGTTTGCCGTTCTAGCCCTCGAAATATTTTATTCACATATTAAGGGGAAATTTCTCCATTCTTGGTAAAAAATATCGATTTTTTAGTATTTTTTGAATAAACCAAACTTAATCAACTTAATAAATTTAATCAATTTGAAACTCTGTGTATGTTTTTTATATACTTTCTTTAAGTACCACAATTTTTTCGGTTGGTTTCAGTCCAAAATACAGCTGGAATCAACTGCGGATTAAACGTATAGCGTAATTGCGGTTGATTAGTTCATATAAAGCAAATAATTCTAATTTGGTTTTATTTTATACACATATAATTAATATACAGGTAATCTACAGGCAAGGCGATAGGTTGTATATTTATTTTTAATTAGCAAAAGTTTGCGCAAGTTCAGGAGTGAAATCGAACATTTGGATTTCAACAGTTACCATTTTTCGAGAAATGATTCTTTTGGTTTCATTATAGTGCAAACGATGGAATTAATACAAAGCGGTGATAAGTAACTGACAACCGTATTGTCACGTAGGGCCGCATTTATACTTTAGGAGGACCTAACCGCATCGCTATGAGGCTTTAAAAGAAGAATTTTATTTTAATTAATGAAACATATAAACATATATTTTTTATGTTTATTGAAAATAGAAGCTGACATTTCTAGTTAAAGTTGTTGATTCACAGACTTTTAAGATTTCACTTCAGAAATTTAAAGATTGTAAGTTTGAAGATTTAAAGATTTCAAGTTGGAGATTTCAAGATTTTATATTGGAAATTTGTAGATTTCATATACTATGTAGAAATTTGTAGATTTCAAATACCATGTAGAAATTTGTAGATCTGAAATACTGTGTAGAATTTGAAATCTACAAGTTAATGATTTGAAAATTTCAGGTTGGATATTTCAGTACACAGTGTAAATATCAGAGAAAAAATAGAAGCATTTCCCTGATGTAGAATTTTTGTATTTTTAGTGGACCATTACTAAATTAACGTTGAATGTTTACATAAAATTATACTCTACTTTTATTGTTAGTACATAGAATAATTGAAATGCAAGATAATAAAAATGCGTAATAATTAAAAGCCGGTTAATCGAAGTTTTACCGTATCAATTTACAGATTTAGAAATCTTTAGAGTTAAAATTGAAGATTTAAGAGTTTGATTTTAGAATTTTGAAGAATTGCAGACAGAGCACGTGTCTCAATGTCGAGTGCAAAGAAACTCTATTGATCATTTTCCCATAACACTACAGTAAAGAGTATAAATCTATTTGTCTTAAGATTTTCCCAACGATTCTCCTGTCCATCGTCGAAACAAAACAATACATAAGATCATTAGCGATCTTCCGAGTCCCCGACGAGCTCCTTCAAGATGATCAATCATCACCGTGACTCGGGAACGTCGATGATGAGGCTCGCGTGCGCGACGTGCCACTTGATATATCACCGGTGCAAGGGGAGAGATCGAGGGGGTGGATCGAGCGGCCACGTGAAAAGGGAAGCGAGCGTCAATTGGTATACACGCGGGGCTGCGTGAAGAGAGTGCGAATATTGGTATCGCGATAACGAACACTCGCGTGCGGTCGAAAGTACGCCGCGGAGCATCGATGCGCGCGTTTTCGACCCGCGATGCCGCCGGGTCGGGTGCTCGGTGATTAATTCTCCGGACACCGGTGCCAGGAGGATCCAGTCAATTGAGTCGACTCGTTTGGAGCGATCGGTGCTAACACTTGGCTGATGCTGATAGTGTCCGGGGCGTTCGAGGTTTGAGCGGACGGGTTGGACCGGGTCGGAGGGGATTCGGGCGCGTTGGAACTGGTCCAGGCGGGTTTGAAATAATCCGAAAGGGTTGGGGTGGGTTAAACTGCTCCTGGAGAGTTGTAGCTAAATGGGATGGGTGTGAACAGGTTTGGGTGGGGTTTTCTGGGAATCTCAATCTGTTTGAGAATCTCATGCTATTCAATGATTTCGATATTATTATTATTATTAATAAACTAAACGGGTTGGTAATCCGTTGGTACAAAGATTAGTATGATTATAATAATAGTAGAGAATAGACATGTATAAAGAATAACGTAGAATACAAAAATTACAACATATTAATAGAAAATAAAGAATAGATACAGGATAGATAAACTTTCATTTATTTTATACTAGCTTCTTCCCGCGGCTTTGCCCGCGTGATTTGTTTTAAAATTTTACTAATTTTTAAGCCATTGAAGCCGACGGAACGAAACAAATTTAGCAAAAACTAATTAGAAAACGAGTATGGAAAGTAAACCTAACACCATAACTTATAACTAAACTAAACAAAAACTGACCTAAATCATAAATCAAACATTCAACAAAATGTCAAATCAAAAAGCAAAATCTGAAATCAAGAATCAAGCACAAATCGTCAAATAGAATAGTAGCGACATAGCACGATAAGTAAAATGTCGTAGGACACGTATGTACAGTTTTTATACAGGGTGTAACAAAAATGTTGCAGTTCCTTCAAAGGGATGATTCCTGAGGTGATTTTAAACAACTTTTTCCTTAGCGAAAATGTTAGGTGGGGCCTTGTTAACGAGTTATTAACGAAAACCACCGACCAATAGAAGCACGATTACAGTAGATGAATTTTAGCGCGAGCTCCAGCTGTGAGTAGTATTGGTCCGCCATCGTTCGCGCCATCATTACTCCGCTGTACTCGCTCCCTGATTGGTCGGTGTTTTTCATTAATAACTCGTTAACAAAGCCTCGCCTAACATTTTCGCTAAGGAAAAAGTTGTTCAAAATCACCTAAGGAATCACTCCTTTCAAGGAACTGCAACATTTTTGTTACACCCTGTAGCTCTCGCCGGTTTAACATCGCCACTTTAAACTCCACTGCAAACGAAACTATATTGTGTTGTAAAATACTATCAGTTCATCTACTGGCACTTCACTAAACTTACCCTATAAAGAATTATATCGAAATCGACTATTTATCGACTTTATAAAACTTATGTTTTTTGTATTTTATACTTACGATTTTGATATCTTGGATATTTTTGTTGTTAATTTATATTAAAGTCAAACACAATTATAATTTTTCTTGTGAGCAATAAATTAATACATTACAATACGAATCTGAAAGTGTGTGTAACAAACATAATGTCTTCATGACTTGACTACTGAAACGATTTCAATTAAATTTGGCACAGAAGTAGTCTGAACGTAGGACACTCGGTTTTCCATTTTCTTTTAGTGACTCCAACCTGGAAAAACTAATCAATTTTTTCGGAATAAAAAGCATCCTATGTCCTTTAGATTTCAGGCTATCTCACTGTCAAATTCCATTGAAATTAGTTCAGTAGTTTAGTCGTGAAGACGTAACAAACAGATAAATACACTTTCGGATTTATAATATTGTTGCGCCGGGAACGCTCATTAGATTTTTCCATAATGCTCTCTTATTAGACCGCGTTTAGAATATGAATATACTTCTTGAAAGTGTACAACATAGATTCCTAAGTTTGCTTACAAATTAGGTTTGAAGATGGACAT
This sequence comes from Perdita meconis, assembly GCA_030770465.2. Taxonomy (NCBI): domain Eukaryota; kingdom Metazoa; phylum Arthropoda; class Insecta; order Hymenoptera; family Andrenidae; genus Perdita; species Perdita meconis. The sequence goes on along the minus strand of JASKOS020000009.1, from coordinate 12,766,594 downwards.
AACGGACCATAATTATGAACCAATTATAAACGCTTGAATTTAGGAGATTTCTTATATAAATTAATAAATGGCTTCATAAGCTGCCCGCAACTCCTTGAAATTATAAATTTTTATTGGTCAGCTAAATCATTTAGAGCTAAACGTACGTTTTTGCCTCATAATTATGTGTCCAAATTCAGATCCTTCGACGCCATAAATCGAATCTGCTCTATTGATAATTTGCATATTTTAAATCTTGATTTTTAGCTGCGTCTACACTATACAACAAAACACGTTATATAACAAAGTTATAAAACTTGTTCGAAAACGAAAAAGAAAAATGTTATCTAACATGTTACATTCTGAATGTTATATAACATTTATGTGTCAGAAATTTTATGACTTTGAAAGTTTGTCCTTTGCGATCCTGTAGTAAATGCCATGGGATTTATTAAAACCGCTCCAAAAATTGTTTAAAGAAAAAGAATTTAACCACAGAATTAATTTATTTTTTAACATCGAATCTTGCTGTGCTATCTAAACATCCTCCACGTTAGAAATCATTGATGTGAGAAATGTTATATAACTTGTTACACACTTGAAATAACAGTACTAAATACATAATTTGTAACAAGTTATAAAAATATGTTATATAACAAAGTTATAAAATAATTTGTTATACAACACTGTTTTGTTACATAGTGGTGGCGCGGCTTAATAAGAAGCCTATTTATATATTTAGGAGCCACATTTTAAACAAATGGTAAATTCATAATTAATCTATCCGCGCGATGTATTTTGCTAGTTTGTGTACTAATGGGGTAACCCGTTTATATTGAATAAATAAATAAGTAATGCTTTATTCACAGTTATTATACAATCAGAGATATTAATGTAAACAGCAGTATACATATACAGATGTCTATGCTCGCAGTCTTCGGATCGGAGACTGACAGCCGATCGATCCTCCAGCAGCTTCTCTCTGCTGTCTTCACTTCGGTGTGAAGCGGGCACCGAACGGCCTTGTGTAATGTACCCGGTGCTCGCAACAATATTCAAACGGATTGTTATACTTCCATGTTGAAAATCCATGTTAAAAATAAAAAAAATCAATTAAATTCTGTATAATACCAATGGTTAGTCGGTTTCTAACGTCCTTATACGTTTAATGACCATTTTTCTATTTTTAACGATTGTAATCTTATTTCCTACCATCTTCTGAATATTACTACGTATGTAACACTTCTCAATTATGTTATGTCTTGAATATTATCAGTTAGGCAATTTCTTAAAGTATTTATTTATGTGCTCATCAATATTATTCTTAAATAAATAAAGATATTGTCATTTAATTAATCTCGATGTAACATCTGGGGTAAGATGAGGGCCGAACTAATTTGATCACTCAAACGAATAAATTGCTTCTTATATGTTTAACATCAGAGAGAGAAAGAAGATACAAAATCAGCTACTATTCCTTAGAAACGAAACGAAAATTACTTAAAACCAGACCGTAACGATTCTAAATAAACCATTTGTAATTACTTGTTCGCCATATCTACAGGGTGGTGAGTTGAGTACTTTGAACGTGAAAGTGGAACTCACTGTGAACTCACGGTGAAGAAAACGAAGTTGAAGACATATTGTATATGTGTACGGCTGTACTCCATCTTAACCCACATACGAGGCAAAACGAAATATTGTCGCTATGTTTGAAATTATTTTTTTTTTAACATTTTGTGCTATGTTTTGCATGTCCATTTTAACATATTTTAATATACAGGTGTTGACTCAATATGTAATATTTTTTACAGATGCAACATCAACATCAATAAGTATTCTAGAGCATTTTGTTGTTGGCTTCTCCATCTTGCCCCACCCTCCCCTAGTTGTAGCGCGTAGAAAACAAAGGGAAACTTTGTAGAGAAAGTAGAAGAGAATCAATAAATACAGTAGGCAGATCACTCGCTTAACAATCGCAACAGTGTCTTACGGATTTTATTCAAAGGAACAGAGAAAATACCAAATTGATCACAAAAAAATATCTAAATTCATCGTAAAAAGGAGGGGTGTCTCGGAAAAATTAAGCGGCAAGACGGAAACCCCGGGCCGACTATGTAGTGTGCAAACCACTGAACTCTATACTACGTGGAACGCTCACGCTGTTTTAAGGATCCGGGTCCGCCTGTTAGAAAGCTAACCTCTTACCTGTGTAAGAGGGAACCTCTGTTTCTCTCTTACACACACGGTCTTATGGACACAGGAATGAGCTGTTACGAGCCGAAGACAGGGCGAAATGTCCGAGGATTCAAAATGGGAAAAATCGCGGGCGAACCAACGTATGACTAACGCTGAGAGCCGCTAAGGATGTGGATGACCCAATGCCTAGCTGCCTAGCGCCTTTAGCTGTCATTCGGAGCCACGTGGATTCAAGGGGTGGAAAGGGTTTCGTGGACGAACCAGTATATGGCTAATACTGGGAGCCACTAGAGGGAGTGGACGAACCAATGCCTAGCGCCTTTAGCTATCATCGGGAGCCACTATAGGTTATTAGGAAACGATGACAATACTGTCATCGGGGAGTCACTGAATTTCGTTATGCCTCGTAACTTTTCTAATTGCAATACAGGGTGGGGCAATAACTATTAGCACCTCAGATATCTCGGAAACTATAAGTTTCACAGAAATATTTGCTGAAATAAAATTGCACAGTACGAAGGGGGCCACCCGGTGGCGATAATAGTTTTTTTGCAGGTGGAGGTACTTCGGACATTTGAAGGTCACCTCCATTTTTTTAAAGGGATCGGTATGTTTTTGCTTCCGTATCATGATAGAGGATCTTAAAACGAGTTCAACGACCTATTACATAAGGTCATTGAAGGTCATAGAAAGTAGAGAAAGGCGATAATACTTACGGTTTTGGTAGTAAATGAAACATACGTTCTTCATGAATCGCGTTGAGTTTTGTCGATGGGCTAAACGTCAGATTCAAAACAATGAGTTTTTTCTTAATACCATCTTATTTACTGATGAAGCAACATTCACAAATCACGAGAATGTTAATTTGCATAACATGCATTTATGGGCAGCGGAAAATCCACATTGGCTGCGACAGGTTGAATATCAAAAACAATGGTCTGTGAATAAATGGTCCGGTATCATAGGTGATCAAATTATTGGTCCTTATTTTATCAATGGAAATTTGAATGGCAACATTTATGCTAATTTTATTAAGGATACATTGGGTCTTTTGCTAGAAGAGTTACCTTTACTTACACGACAAACCATGTGGTATCAACATGATGGATGTCCAGCACATTATTCATTGATTGCGCGAAGGGAACTCGATGAAAAATTTCGAAATCGTTGGATTGGACGCGGCGCGGTCCAATATGGTGGCCAGCTCGTTCACCAGACTTAACACCTCTAGATTTCTTTCTGTGGGGAACACTGAAAGAGAAAATGTACAAAGAAATACCAACTACTACACCTGACGACATGCAACAGCGAATTATTGCAGCCTGTGCGTCAATAAGTTCTGACACTGTAAGACATGCAAGTCAATCAATCGTGAAAAGAATCCAATGGTGTATTGACAGTGATAGTCATCATTTCGAACACCTACTATAAACATGTTTCATTTACTACCAAAACCATAAGTATTATCGCCTTTCTCTACTTTCTATGACCTTCAATGACCTTATGTAATAGGTCGTTGAACTCGTTTTAAGATCCTCTATCATGATACGGAAGCAACGAGCTGGCCACGATATTGGACCGCCGCGTCCAATCCAACGATTTCAAAATTTTTCATCGAGTTCCTTCGCGCAATCAATGAATAATGTGCTGGACATCCATCATGTTGATACCACATGGTTTGTCATGTAAGTAAAGGTAACTCTTCTAGCAAAAGATCCAATGTATCCCTAATAAAATTAGCATAAATGTTGTCATTCAAATTTCCATTGATAAAATAAGGACGTTAGTTCTAATAATAAAATAAGTAATTAGTAATAAAATAAGTTCCGCTGCCCATAAATGCATGTTATGCAAATTAACATTCCCGTGATTTGTGAATGTTGCTTCATCAGTAAATAAGACGGTATTAAGAAAAAACTCATTGTTTTGAATCTGACGTTTAGCCCATCGTCAAACCTCAACGCGATTCATGAAGAACGTATGTTTCATTTACTACCAAAACCGTAAGTATTATCGCCTTTATTTACTTTCTATGACCTTCAATGACCTTATGTAATAGGTCGTTGAACTCGTTTTAAGATCCTCTATCATGATACGGAAGCAAAAACATACCGATCCATTTAAAAAAATGGTGGTGACCTTCAAATGTCCGAAGTAGCTCCACCTGCAAAAAAACTATTATCACCACCGGATGGCCCCCTTCGTACTGTGCAATTTTATTTCAGCAAATATTTCTGTGAAACTTATAGTTTCCGAGATATCTGAGGTGCTAATAGTTATTGCCCCACCCTGTATATCTCGAGCGGTAAAGATATATCGTTGTGGGTTCGTCTTCTTGTAGGATTGTGATGTAAAAGGACTTTAATTAACTTTGAATACGATTTCTCAAACACAAATGATCCAAATATATTGTTACAAACTTTGGGTATTAAATGGATACAAATGATAGAGTGTACTTTGTCGCGTATTCTAAATTCTCTCTAAGTTTACGCACAGAGATGCACGGAGGTCTCAAAGAATAACGTTACCGTAAGTTAAGCTACATACTGCATTCTATGTTTTACTCGAAGCACAACTATTGCTCGATCTCGTTGCCTAATCTGAGCCGCGTATTAAACTCTAACTAGTCTACAAATGAGCCCCCGAGGATACAAATATGTCTCCTTATATACCCAAAAATCAGTGAAAATTGGGTAGTGGAAGACGCATCTGCATGCTCGGTTTTTCTGGGAAACTGTCTTAGCAGCTGCATCAGCGTGGGAGCGAAGCTCTTATCTAAAATTCCTAAGACTAAGGCGGTTCGGATTTAAAGTACAGGGGTAGTCGGAATCTTTGAAATATACGGAGTAACTATGGGAGCGCGGAGCACTAATATATAAAAAAATCTAAAGTCGCCGTAGGAGCGACGGTTATATCCCGTCTCGCTGTCACCAGACGTTCCAAACGTTCGAAAAATACACAATAAAATGTGTGTACCTAACAGCGCTATGCTATAGCGTCTACTGGTATATTTTCGTATAAGGTAGTATGCAATAGAAAAAGAAAAAGATACCCTATAACAGTTATCTCCTTCAGCCCGGATTTTGCTTTCTCTACCCATTGCCGCGAGCGTTCCAGGTAGTATAGAGTTCAATGGTGCAAACTCTTGAGCGCACCATAGTGCGTAACCCATCACCTCCGTAATCACCTCGCGATTGTCCAACAAGGAGACACCCGTTCCCGATCAACCCTCTCGCCACCATAATTGAATGGCTCTCGCGGGAGAGCACAACACCTTGAATGGTTGAGGATCAGCGGAGGGGACAGGCGTATCCGTGTGCCATGTACGGGGAAGCACAGAGAGGTCAATGAGGGGGGTAGTTGGGCGACGGGAAGAGGGCAGGTGAAAGGAGGGCGGGAAGGAAAGACGGGAGGATAGGGGGCGAAGGACCGGGGCGGCACGGAGAGAAATTTGCGGGATCGTAGATGTAGAGACACGGCGGGGCACGCTGTAAATTACAAGCGGAGCGCCAAACCGCTATGGTCTTCTCTCGGTGGCGCAGGGGTGTCTAGACGTATAGATAATGCCGAGTTTGTGCGGGGCAGACGCAAGCTAGACGGTCCCTGGTTCATCCAGCCACCCGAACCAGCCAACCAGCCAGCCAGCCAGCCAACCGGGCTAGGCTAGACACATCGACCATGCTCCGTTTCTCTTGCCACCCCCCACGGTTCCACCCTCTCTCTCTCCTATCCACCACCGCGTCGCCTACCGACCGACGCGCTATCGTTCCCACCTGCACACCGTGACACCGCTCCTCGTCGCGCAACTATCGTCGCGAGCATACCTATACGCCCAACCGGATTTCCCATCGTTTTCGTCGCACCCAGACTCTCGCCCGCCGAATCCAGGGTCTCCTCTCGCGTTCGACGCAGGAGACAACAGAGATGCAAATCCTCAATAGCATCGGTACTCTGCTCTGATCGCGGATCTCATTGCCAGCGATCGTGACGCGGATGACGCACGAGCTTCCACCGCACCCCCCCTTCATCCTCGGACATCCAACACCCTCGCGGCCAATGAGTTGTCCTATCGTCATGACTTTAGGATCGCTTTCTTTCGTCTAGGGTTGAGACTGTTTCCGCGACCCGGGAAAACGCTCGCCGATTCCCCGGGATTCGATTCAGAATTAATCCGGGAAATCGGTGAGAGCCTGTTTCGGGTGATTCTCTTCTTGGAGAGGTGCGAGGAGAACTTCAGTTTTTGGGAGCGTTGGCCTAAGTGTTTAATGTTTATTTAACACCCAAGCGACTGGTTATTTTGGTCTACAGTAAGAAATTTCGTTTCACTCGTTTTAGAAATGTATTTTGGAGCTGATCTTTGATTTCGTGGCCTTATAGTGAGGAATAAATGAAGGATAAATAATGAAAAGCGTTGAGCAGATCAAAACTCTGCTTTTGGCTGACGAGGGTTGGTTATCTAAAAGTAACTTTCAGGATCAAATAGGTTACTAGATATGCGTGTGTAACATAATTATTTCAAATAATATCTTGTTGAATAAAATATTATACAGGGTGAGATGGAAATCGTAGCGCCACCGACATTGCTCTTGTGTATTTATGGATAATTTTATAAGAATTACTAAAATCACTATACAATACAATGTCTATTTTAAATATGTGATCCATTAGTCATTAAGTAATTTAAAGAGTTGAAGTTTGAGATTTGAAGATATGAGGAATTGAAGATTTAAGGACTTAAACTTCGTGATTTGATCATTTTAAATTGAAAATTTGAAGATTTCAGGTTAAAAATTCAAGTATTTCACATTGGAAATTGAAAGGCTTTTGAAGTTGAAATGGAAAATTTTTTGGTTTGAATATGGGGATCTAAAAAACTGAAGTATGAAATTTGAAGATATAAAATTAATGATTATAATTCGAAAATTGAAAATTTGATGATGGAAATTTAAAGATTTGAAAATTTCAGGATACAGATTTAGATATTTTTATAGCTACAATTGGAAATTTGGAGATTTCAAGATGTAGATTTAGACATTTTTAAAGTTGTAACATGAGATTTGGAAGTTCAAAGTTGCAGATTTATAGAATTTTAGAGTTAAAATTATAAATTCTAAGATTTGAAAAATTGAACATATGGAATTAAAAATTTGAATACTACCTGTTTTGACATGCCATACTTGTATTTTTGAATAGTCAATCTTTACTTTAGAAATTATTTTAAATAATTACTTGTTGACATAAACTTAAAAGAACGATTTATTTCAAGAACTGAAGTTCCTTAACGGTATAATCCATTTATTTATTTCCATCAATCAGGGTTTTTGTCTGACACACAGTTTAATATTAGGTTGTCCGAAAAATTCATAGTGTTTTTAAGTTTATGTTTTTCAAATGTCAAATTTTTCTGCCAAAGAATGGTAAAAATAAATTATGGATAGCGCAAAGTGATTGAAACGAACTGTGATTTGATATTCAGTGTTATGACACTTTTTTTTAGAAATCGTGCATCGCTATTATAACAAAAATGTAGTTTAAATGCACACATAAAATGTATTAAGGACAGAGAAAAAGAGAATACTTTACTGTTATTCAAGTTATAAATTCGCTGAACACATGAATTATACATGTAATTCTTCCATCTGTTAATAATATAACATAATAAATGATAATAACAATTGAGGCATTAGATGGAAAAAGGGAAAATACGCCAAAATACCGCTTGATTTCCAAATTTTTGTTACAGGATTAGGGTAAAGTATACAGTTGTTGACCCCCCTATACAATGATTGTCCCTTCCAAGAAAAGTAAAAAATATAATATAATCCTTTTCTTACATAATAAAAAATATATATATTTCAATGATCCAAATATTCTTGTTTCGAATACAATTAATATTGTACTATATCAGAAAAGGATTATACTATATTTTCTACTTTTCTTGAAAGGGTCAATCATTGTAAAGGAGGGTCAACAACTGTGTACGTTACCCTACTTAATAAAAAGTTCATTCTTAATAAAATATTCAATTCTTTTTAAGGATGTAGTAACATTGTCCTACATTATATTTTGCTATATCCAATTATCCCAAAATTTCCACAATCACTTCTCATTTTCCAAATATGTCATCCGAATGATATACAAACCTACCACCAAATAAACCAAAAAAAAGAGATCACCACACGGATGAAGAACTCCTCGACAACATATCATTACGCAGGGGTGGAAAATCGAACAGTATGGAACGAAAACAGACCGTGCACCCCCGAAATATCAGGCAAATGGATTAAGTATGCGCCGCGATCCCCCAGACTCCGCATCTTCCTATATCGCGTTCATCCCCCTCGCCGCGGCTGGCTCGCCCCTCGCCGTTCGACCTCGGCCGTACTGTTTTAATCGGCAGACTGCAATGCATAAATCCCCGTTAAATAATACGGCAGTTAACAGTGCCATTAAGCCGTTCGAGATACCGCAAAACCGGCAGGGCGCTCCTCTCTCGTTGTGCGCGCGCGAACCTCCGTATTTATCGGCAGCCGACGCGGCCGCCACCCCGAGAAATATTGTTCTGCATTCGTTTCCCACCCGTTCGACCGTCCGGCGGAGGGAAAAAATCGCAGGGGGGTTGGTCGAGGGTGTGGGGAACGCGAGCCGAGGGGGGAAACCTGCTCGGCGAAGGTACAAATTTCCATTCTCATCCCCGTTTCGCCTCCGACGCGTCGCGCTGTCGCTGGCCGTTCGAATAATTAATTGTTTCTGCGTACGAAGGGCGAGAGGGCGGAGGTGGGTGTGTAATGAGTAGAATCGTTTTTACCGTTCCGTTCCGCGGCGCGGGAATCGTAATTAGTGACCGACAGCGACGTGTCGGTATAAATATGAAATTTTAACCGGAGGGGAGGGAGATTATTTAGTGTCTCGTTGTCAAGTGCAAACGCCGCGGCTTCGAGAGGGAGGCGACGCTTCAAGAGGCCGTTTTAATGATCTCGATCCGATGACTCTGAATGGGGGATCGGGAAGACGGTGTCCCCCGGGCTCTCCGGATAGTTCCCGCTTCCGCTTTCCGCGCGAGCTGCCTGCCTCCGAGTAATGGAGAGTAAAAACTAGCGGCCGTGCGATATTTATTCATGCGACGGGGGCGAGTATTTCCCCGAGGAGATCCTCGACGAGGAGGACGAAACCCGGATGAACGGGAACGGAAAGAAATTACAATACTTCTTCCCCGTGCTTCTTGGGGACCGTCGATCGACCTGCTTTGTTACACTAAATTACTATGCGCAGGGCCGGCGAAACGCAATTAGTGAATCTAACATCGAAATTTTTTAAGAACAGTTCGTATTACTAAATAAAATTTTTTTGTCAAGTTTGGGCCTGATTGGATTAGAAGAAAACATGTTCCTGGGCCCTCGAAGATTAAAATAATAATTTTAATACACACAAATTTGTTTTTTTTTAATATCTGCCAAATTTTGGATTATATTAAAAAACGTATCAAACAAAATTTGTAGATCTAGACAAAACCTATATTTTATGTACTATTAAGTTTTTTCGTGCGACGAACGGTTTTCAAAAAAAATCCGAAAGTGTACATTTCGCATAAGACTAGGGCAATCGGGTCCGCATTTCAAGACTTAAACGAAGTGGGAAGTGAATCTCGCACCTCCGATTTCTCGCTTGACTGGTTTTTGTGTTTGGACGCTCGAGCCCGAGCGCTCGACTCCCGAAACAATGGGGCCATAATAGACACGGATAGCACTAGGCATTTAAAAATGCTCGTGACTGATTTTCATCTTTTTCCATCGAATTTTCACGAGAATGACGCCAATCGATTCCTTATACTCGACCGATTAAAAAACTACCAAACACGACATAATTCGGTCCATAATTAACGAAATAACGAAACAAATTAATTTTCATGCTTCAATTCTAACTTCGCTAAAAATAGTCCGATTTATGTCGTATTTCGACTAATTTTTATCGGAAAATGTAAGGAAGCATGTGGTATCATTTTTATAAACGTTCGACAATAATTAGTAACCGATGAAAATTCAGGAGGAAATATTTCATACCTGACTACGCGGTATTCTTTGATATTCGCCAAGCGACGGCATCGAATTACGCGCGTGGCTAGGGTCGTTCGAGTGCTGAGTCGTCAATTTTTCTCAGTTTCCGCGATCTTATACGTTGTTGTATCGATACAAATGTTTCACCATTGGATTCTAAGCGTTCTCCCGATTAAAATAACACCAAATTTCATGTAAATCGGACTATTTTTAGCGAAGTTAGAATTGAAGCGTGAAAATGAATTTGTTTCGTTATTTCGTTAATTATGGACCGAATTATGTAGTGTTTGGTAGTTTTTTAATCGGTCGAGTATAAGGAATCGATTGGCGTCACTCTCGTGAAAATTCGATGGAAAAAGATGAAAATCAGTCACGAGCATTTTGAAATGCCTAGTGCTATCCTTGTCTTTTATAGCCCATTGTTTCGGGACTCGAGCTCGCGACCGAGAAAGTTCCCACGGTCCAAGTCGACAAAAAATAGTGGTTGGAGGCATTAGCCTAGGCGTATAAAAAGAAAACTGCCTAGGTTTAAGCAAATTTTACTGTACTGTTATATTGTTATATTGGGTCGGAACAAAAATTCGTAGCGTTTTTCAATAAATTGCATCTGAAAAGTGTCTAGTTTTAGGACAATGAAATCATGAAGCTGAAATGGTACATTTGTAGCTAAACAAATTTACATATAAGTATTTTTGCATTGGTGTTGAATTTCACTTAAAAACGCTACGAACTTTTATTCCAACCCAATATTATAGTAGTACTACTTCTGCATGCAACTTAATGGTGTTTGAAATATTTTGGTATGTGCATTTTTATACATATACGGTATATTCATTGAGAAATGAAAGTGACCTTTAATTTTTTAAATGAAACGCTGTATATATATTTTTTTTTTTTCATAAAGAAGCACGCATTCATTGGAAAGAAAAAATCTCCTCCCCTCCTCCTTCGTCATCCCTCACCCCTTCATCCCCCTTCTCCAAATTCGCTCGCGCATTTAATAAATATAAACGAAATCCGTTGACCCCGTTATCCGACAAACGATCCCCGCCCCCGCAGACAATCGCGCGCGTTGGCAGGGGGTAAAGAAACGGTAACGAGAAATGGCGGGTGCGCCGGTAACAAGCGGGCATTCGTCATCGTTTATGAATCGCGAGGCGCATTGTCCGTGTCTCTCGGTTATTTTTCGTCACGGTGTCACCGAATCGTTTGACGATCGGACATCGGCCGAATGCGCCGGTAATAGAAGGGTGGCCTCCGTCGCAACCCTTATCCGCGGAGACACCGAAGAAAGCGCACGACAGATATATTGCCGGCGTCCATTTCGATCCACCGATACGAGCTCCAGGTTTGACAAATGGCCGGTCTCCAGCTATTCTTCAGGACTCGCCCCGGCTACCGGTTGATATTAACGACAACCACGAAATTGCTTTTTACGTTTCGACCGTTCTTTGTTCCGCGGGAGACATAATCGCCGTTCGGCTCTGATTAACGCCTCGTCGAAGAGATGAACAAGCTTCCACGGGTCGAGGATTTCTTGATTTGATCGAGAAATTGTTAGTACTAATCTAGGAAAATTTTGGAAAGCTTGACATTTTGAGAATATTTTATATTAGCTTTTGCCTGCGACTTCGCCCGCGTGGATTTCGTTTTAAAAGTTGCCTAATTTCTAAGCTGTTGAATACGATTCAACTGACAACGAACTTTTATGTATTAATACCAATGTGGGGATTTGAGGCTTTCACGACCCGGTATTAATACCTATTTGTTAAAACAAATTTAGCCAAAATTATATCTAAAGAAAGAGTATGAAAGGGAAACCTGACACTACAATTTATAACTGAACTAAACAAAAACTAACCCAAGATTCCAAATTATATATCACACATTTAGTGAAGATCAAATCAAAAAGCAAAATCATAGTAGCTCCATAAGTAAAAAGTCGTGGTAACCTACAGTTTTTTATAGGTCTTGCTGGCTTAACATCGCCACTTATACATACTGTCCAATACAAATGAAACCATATCACCTTGTAAATTTATTTCTTTTTTGGGTTACTTAGGTTGTAAAACAGTCTATCACTGAACCTCGCCTTTTCCGTTTTCTGTATATGTATGTACTTGTTCCGTAAGTAATTTGTAATTTTGGTAATAAAGACGTTGAAAAAAAAAAAATACTCTCAGCATCATCTAGGGACAACTTTATAAAACTGTCTCACCCTATGAACCATTATTATAAAATATTATACAGGGTGTCCCATTTTAATCTGCCACCACGGATAGCTTAAGAAGTATGCATCGGATAAAAAAACATCCCGAATAAAAGTTTGATGGTTTGGAGGGGGACATCTGATTCTGTCAAAATATTTCACCCCTACCCCCTTGGGAGGTGGGTCGGGGGGGGGATCACTTTCAAATTTAAAATAGGAACACCTACTTTTTATTGCAGATTCGTATTCTACGCCACAAAATATGTAGGTTTTATTTGAAACATTGTCTTTTATTCGCGATAGATGGCGCTGTAATCGCGAATAAAGAAACTGTTTCAAATAAAACCTACATATTTTGTGGCGTAGAATCCGAATCTGCAATAAAAAGTAGGTGTTCCTATTTAAAATTTTAAAGTGACCTTCGACCCACCCCCCAGGGGGGTAGGGGTGAAATTTTTTGACATGATCAGATGTCCCCCTCCAAACCATCAAACTTTTATTCGGGATGTTTTTTGATCCGATGCATATTTCTTAAGTTATCCGTGGTGGCGGATTAAAGTGGGACACCCTGTATATACAAATTTATTAACGGGCAAAAGATCCCTTCGGTATACAAAAGTAACCAGTAATGTATTTAGTAAACAGTTGTGGTACGCATTAAAATAAGTGCAAAGCATGTGTGACAGATCTCTTAAAGTTTTGAAAAAAGTTGTTAAAAAGTCAAGAGAATGATAGAACGTATTTGACGTTAAACACAGGCGGTTGATACAACTATTTTGACCATAAGTGTTCTGTGAGGTTCTATGAAAAAAAGAGTGCGACGTCTGAGATCTGTAGATGGTATATAAAACCTTAATTGCATAAGTATTTCTGGACAATTTATAATATTATTCAGTACCCTATAGACAAACAAGACATTTTTTCCAATGACACTTTTTTCCAATGACATAAGATGAAGTTTTAATTGCATTGATTCATAATCAAGATGCATTATTGATATGGGTTGCCCCGTATGATAGGCCGCTACACGGATAAATCTATCTTGAACTATTTCTAGCATGTTAATGTGTGTACTATAATACAGAGACCATATTAATGAACCGAATTCTAAATGAGAGCGAACCAAAGACCAGTAGAGAATACGCAACGTATTAACATTATGGAAAAATTTCGAGTATCTAATGATAAGGTTCAGACTTTTAAGATATCTTGCTTTTATGTAACATGTATGGTAATAAAAAAAAAGGTTACTGGAAAAGTGTATACCGTTACTTTTGTTGTCTTTTCAATATTTTGAATTATATTATTTTATTAATCACCTGTTTAATTAATTTTATTGAATTATTAATGTTTGACATTTCCGTTTTTTGGGTATTTTATTCTTATGACTTTTGTATCTTGGATTTTAGTTGCTAATTTACATTAAAGTCAAACACAATTATAATTGTTCTTGTGAGCAGTAAATCAATACAATACAATACAAATCTGAAAGTGTGTAACCAACATAACGACTTCATGATTTAACTACTAAAATGATTTCAATTTCATTTGGCACACAGGTAGCTAGACATAGGACACTCGGTTTTCAATCTTTTGTTAATTCACTCCCTCTGGAAAAACTAATAAATTTTTCGAGACATAAAGCATCCTATGTCCTTCTCCAGATAGGCTACCTCCCGGCCAAATTTCATTGCAATCATTTCAGTAGTTTAGTCGTGAAGACGTACAAACAGACAAACACACTTTCGAATTTATAATATTAGTATGGATTTTAATTGTATTTTAATGTCAAGTTGAGATTGTAGACAGTGAGTGAAATATGTTTTAGGAGGGTATTGTAATTTATATTTAACTGCTTCTTTAATGTTTAAACTTTTAATGTTACATAATTTGTAGCTTAATTTTTTAAATTGTTTAATGATTTTATTAATTAATATCAACTTCTATAGTGTAGATAAGTCTTTAAAAGGAGGGTACTATATTATATTTAACTAATGCTTTAATATTCACGCTTTTAACGTTAGATAATTTGAGGTTTAATTTTTCAAATAGTTTAACATCTTCATTAATTAATATTAATTTATATAGTGTAGGTAAATAAGAAAGAAATTATTGATACAAATTTAATAGAATAAATTTAAAAATTTTGTAGGATCTCTAAAATATTTTAATTATAAAAATTAAAATTCTTATCTATCTAAAAATATTAATATAATGATTTTTCAAAGCTACCCTAGCACTGAAATAAATAAATAGTTAAGAAAAAAACAATTGTAAAACAGGAATCAATGAAGTTTAAAGTAAAATTAAAAAAAACTATGTAAGTACTTTATAAAATACATTTTTGAGGTACAAATTAAAATGTAAAGGTTCGTCGAATGTGATATTTGCAACGATCATCCCCCTCGGCCAGAGGGTGGTTAAGTTATCGATAAGACGCGTCACGTTGGCACGAGCTCGACCATGAAAATTGCGAGACGTCGCAGAGAATTTGATCGCCCCGTCGCTCGATTTTCTTGCAAGGGGGCGAATTAACTTCCCGGCACCCCTGTTGCGGGACTCACCCCTTTCGGCAACCCTTTGATTTTGAGCAGTCTCCGAGGGTGACCCGCCGCGTTCCGATTACAATTTTATTTCCTGGCTCGTCTTCGTTCGATTACCCCAGTCGCTGTGCCGTTTCATGGAATGAAATTTCTCTGCCAGTCGCATTAATTCGATTTCATCGTCCCCTCGTCGAAGTATCTTTGACAATTTTACTTCATCGGTTTATCGTTGGCAAATAAACGATTGCGATTTTCGACACCTCGCTTGTCGTCCCCTTTGAACTTTGATTTTGATTCACTGTTAAAACCGTTCTTCATTTTTAACTTGTTATACGTTATTATCAGTCATTAAAGATTAAAGGACATCAAAAATTTCCTTCATTTCGCTGTTTAATTATTTTAGAGAGAATTTAATATAAAACACGAAGAAGAATTAACGCATTTTCTACTAATGAATAAAAATGAAACACTATAACTCTTAGGCAACTCAGATCACTCCTAATTTAGTGTTCTATCAAAATACTAAATCCAAAATCGACTCGCTTGCGAAGAGTAACGAGCACGCAGAAGAAACGCGCATAAATCCGCTCCAATTCGCCGCGGATTCGCTCGCATGAATTTTAATTGATCCAGGTTAATCGCACATAAAGACGCGGCGCGCGGCGGGAGTCGACAGGAAAGCAACGCGAAGCGTTCCATGAATAACCGCGGGAAAGAGGGTGTGGGGGTGGATAGAAGCCCCGGAGAAGCACCGTAAATTACACCCCCGTCTCATCATTTCAATCGACAGATTTATTTCCCGGTGCGTCCGCCGAACAAAACCGGCCGACTAACGGCTGGCAAAGAGCACGTCGCGCCGCGTGTACTCGCTCGGTGTCGGGGGCCGATAAAAAAAAAAAATAAAATAAAAAATCAAGATTTCCCGGCGGCAACGGGACACGTTAAATCACGTTCGGCTGTGCACGGGCGCGACGCAGCTGCACCGAGCTAAATCGATCGGAAAGCAAAATCGAGCCGCTTCCGGTCCGCGTCGGCCTGCACCGCGTTTCCTGCCGCAACGAACCCACCCCTTTCAATAAGACCGCATTATTCTTTTCTAATATGTTCTCTGATACTGTAGCTGCAATTGTTTCCTTGCATTTTTAATGGATGTTGAATTTTTTTAACAAGGAATTTGAGACTTGAAACAGGGGTGAAAGTGCTTAATTTCTGTACTGCGGTTTTTGATTTTAGTCTCCGTGCTGTTAAACATTGTTTCTGTTCTTTATGAGATTTGGTAATGTTCTTCTGTGTATGCAGTGGATTTTCTACTTTCTTTGTATTTCTACAGAGAAATGTTGGAGAAGAATTTAAAAAATTTTTTTATCTAAAATGTTGATACTTTTTATTGATATCAATTTGTGTAAAATTTTGGTGTTTAAACTTTAATATTGCATCTATTGCATCTGGCAAAAAATTTTTGAATGCAACAGAACTGCATCATTCTAGAATATTATTGATTTTTGAGATGTAAAATGCAATGTTTTGAATATAAAATTTATAAAAATATTAGAATAATCTAGAAGACGGACGAGGAAGGTTATAGACAAAAGGAATAAATTAGAGCAAATTAAACAATAACAAACAGAGGAGAGGAGGAAGGAAGTGAATGGCGGCAAGGAATTCAAGACAAAAGGAGAAGGTAAGGCAGACAAGCAGAAAAAGACAAAATATGTATGAACTTAAATGAGTATAAGCTCACCCAGGGTCGTTCCTAGCGAAGGTGCAAAAGGTGCCTTTGCACTTGGGCTGCCAAATCTAAAGGCGGCTGCAAATCATTTATTATATATTCAAAATTTTGGACTAATATCAATAATAAGCAAAAATTCTTTTTATAATTTTTAATCTTTTAGACAAATAGAATCCATTCGAATTAATGTTGAATGTAAACTTTATAATTCTACTTGTATACAAGAATAAACTGTCTTTATTAGCACTATGTTGCTAATATATGTTTTGCCCTAAATAACGAATGATATTTAATCATATTTATTAAATAAATAAAACAAACATAAATACAGTGCGAGGCGAAAATCGTAGTTCAACCGGACAGGATGTTAATCGACGTGAAAAATTAAGGAAAAAATTTCGTAGTATATTTTTTTGTTCAAAATGTTATTGCCGAGGAAATTATTTTTATATAAATTACTAAGGAATTACTAAAATTACTACATAAGAATGGGGCTATTGTAAATCCAATTAATTAAAAAATTCAGAATTAAAGATACAGATTCAAACATTTTAAGTTGAATATTTGAAAAAGAGATTTTTAAAGTTGAAATTGGAGATATGAAGATTTGAAAGTGTAAAACGAAATATCTGTAGAAATAAAATTGAAGATTTGAAAATTTCAAGTAGGAGATTTGGAGATTTCAGATTGAATATTAGAAAATATCATGTTTTACAGATTTTAAGAGTTAAAATCCGAAATTTAAAGGTTGAAAATTAGAGATTGAAAGACTTCAAATTGAAAATTTGAATAGCTAAAAATGAAAATTTGAAATTGAAGAAGTAAACTGAGAAGCGAAATTTTTGCACCTGGGCGGCCAACAACTCAGGAACGATCCTGAGCCCACCCAAAGACACATATGTACACACTCAATATATGTAATTCCATTTTGAAGCTGAAAGGGAAAAAATAAAATTTTACATACACATTACAATAATCTAACATAAAATAAATATACCCATGAAAAAATGAATAAATCAAACTTTGCCTTGCAGCCACAGAATTTTCTCCCACGTCTCAAAATCTCATTCCATAATCCCAACTTATTATGGAGAAGAGGAAGACGACGCAGGAAGTCGAAGTAAGGAGACCTCCGTCTTGGTCCCAGCAACCCTCTCAGCATCCCCCATCGCCTCCATCCCCGCGGTTTCGAGTTACCCAACCCGGAGATGGTCTAGCCGCCGTCTGTTCTATCCTCGAAGTTTTTGTTTTGTTCGGCAAGCCGGAATGTTTAATGCACCGTCGCCAACCAATTACATCATTACACGCGCGCCGGGATCCGCGGCGTGCGGTTTTCACCGACGCGTGTGCGACGTTTCCATCCTGTCGCAAGGCTAATTGGCTGCTTTGCGGAGGTTTGCGCTTAGGCGATCCCAGACCGCGTAAGGTGTCTCCCAGGACTTAATTTTTAGTACAGAAACGGAATTGGATAGCCTAGGACTTCAACTCTGCGCCGCCGCCAATCTGCTTCGGAGATAAAGGGACTTGCGGTTTGCAGAAATCTCCACAAAAGAAACTTTTGAATCAAAATCTGACTATTACCAGACCAGAGGGAAGCACTGTGTAAATTCAGAGATCGCAAACTGGCGACCCACGGGCCGGATGTGCGCCGCGAAGGCTTTGGCATCAGGCCCCCGCTTTCATTTCTTTTCTCAAAATCAACGTTTCCAACATCATCAAACACTGGCAACATTAAGGGGTCTTCCCATTGTGAACCTCTGAAAAATTGGCATTTTTTGGGAATTTTTTTTGTACTGAACGAAATGTCCAATGTAAATAAAGTTTTTCCTACTAATTAATACACTTATTGAGAGTACAAACAATTTTTTTATGCAATTTATAATAGTTTATTTAAATATATATGTCGCACTGAATTGAGCACCTCAAGAAAACGATGTAGTGCTGGCGTAGATGATTCCAGAAGAACGACGCATCTGAATAAAAAAATTCAAATTGGTTTTTAGTCGTCACGGATGTCGTTATCGTTGGAACCAAAATTATTTTCATTGATAAAAAATTAACCAAATGACGGAAGTTTGAATGTTTAAGTTCCGAAATTCGATGAATTTTTAGTCATTTGTCATTGTAAAAAGTATGAAATTGTTAATAAAACAACGTTTCCGTGGTCCCTGCGATAGCCACTGATGTGTTGAATAATGTGTAAAAATTTGAGACTGATTAATCAAATAATTTTTTTGCAATCATCTACGCCAGCACTACATCGTTTTCTTGAGGTGCTCAATTCAGTGCGACATATATATTTAAATAAACTATTATAAATTGCATAAAAAAATTGTTTGTACTCTCAATAAGTGTATTAATCAGTAGGAAAAACATTATTTAGATTGGACATTTCGTTTAGTACAAAAAAATTCCCAAAAAATAGCAATTTTTCAGAGGTTCACAGTGGGAAGACCCCTTAAATACTTAGAAGTGACTTGTCATGCGTCTATGTTAAGCTACACGATACAATGCCAATAGGTTACAGGTTTAGTTCATGTTTTGGTGCACACAATAATATTGAATACGTCTCCGGTCTGGTGTACAGGGTGTATAAAAAGTAATGGACACCCGTGATAGGGGTGAAACTAGACCTCGTGGTCGATGGACATTTGTAAAAGATTCGCGCCGCAAAATTGTTTATAACAATGAAAATGGTTGTTAAACTTTTTTATTGCATGAATCTATTCTACTCGACGAGTTGAGAAAAAGTATCGAAGGAGCCATATGCCGGAAATGCGCCGTTTAGACGCTATAAAGCGTTAAAGTTTACGCAAAATTGTGATTGTGTAGTGCTACACACGCAAAGCGAAGCGTGTTCGTATGCGAGGACAACGGCAGTTCTGACCTACCTCCAGAGCTAGAAAATCGATATCGATGGAGGGATTCTTCCTCTCTTTCTTAGTGGTTCTTGTCCTTCCTGAGGATGAAGACTTTTAACCTGAAGTTAAAAGTGACAATAAATAATTTTTTGGAAATTTTTTAAGCGAGGAAAATGATATATTTTTTACAGTTTCTAAAAGGCGGTCCCGATGAGCCCCCCTTGGTCTTTCTAGGGTTAATACCTACAAAAGGATCTTAAGGATGTCGATACTGGATTACCGACCTCTGGTGGCAGAATAGTGAACTAACCGGGTATTTCTTATGGGACCGTACTTCCAAGAATTCGGACAGAATAGGAAATACAGCGCATAATAATTGTGATATTCTTGTTCAGGGGGAGAAGGCCGAGTGCCGTACAGAGCCCTTTTTTGGAAAAAAGGTCTAAGAATAAATTTCTTCTATAAAAACATTGACATTTATTTTTTACGAAGTTTTAAAAGCCAAATTGTAAAAAAGGGCTCTGTACGGCACCCCATAATTAAACAAAAAACATTCGAAAAAAAGAATCAGAAAGAAATATTGTTTCTTCGCTTCTAATTCTTGGAAGTACGATATCGATGAAATCCGAGCTCTTTGTTTACAAACATGGCCGGGTCCTTATCGCGCCCTGCTATAAATAGGTTAAAGCAGGGCCGACATAAATTACCTGGACCTTGGATATATTCCTATATTTATATTAAACGCATTTATTAAGTTCTAAATGCTTACAAAGCATTGATTGTTAGTGCAGTTATCATAGAAAACACTTTCCTAAGTTAATTGCTTGTTTATCAATAAAAGTTGTATATATTTATTTTATTATGCGTATACAGGCCCCACGGTAAGCTTGTTACGGTACTATCTTTAACCACGTGACTGCCATAAAGTATCTATATATCACATCATAGTCCATTTTTTTTGGAACTTTTTCTTTCTGCCCCCAGAGGTCGGTAATCAGTCAAAACGTCATCGTTCAGAAAATGATTTTTTGAGCGATTCACTCACTTGCGCGTGTTTCCGCGTTTCTTTGTTCGACCGACAAGTTCGACGCAGAATTGTGGCGAAGTCCTGTCCCTTGTCGAAGAGTATTGTAGTCAGAGATCCCGACGTCGGGGCAGGACGTCCGAAGGACACCTGTGCGACCGGAAGAACCGGCATCGAACGTGCTCTGTCCTCGGTTCGCCCGGCGGCGTTCGGCATTGTCGGAAGGCCGCACTCAACCGTGAAACTCCCGTCTTCGTGGCACGCAGGTGCGCCGCCACACATGCAGATGCACCGGGGCGAGCACGCGAGCGTTAATTGAAGTAACAGTTAGACTACTGAATCATTCAATTAAGCGAATTCCGAAGGAGCGCGACGCCGCGCCGCGGCGTCTGCGTCGTTTCGATCTAATTACCGCCGCCCCGGGGGCTAAGTGGTTGACAAGACCATGAGGTTCCCTTCCTCCCCCCCCCACCCAAGGATTTTAATAAAATTTCCTGGGGGTGAATCTGGGAGGTCATGCGATATTAGCTCTGTGGAATATCTTATGACAGCATTTATCTTATGCGCATTTTTTTGACGTTGAAGTATACTATTTATGTTGCGGATTTCAGGATCGAAGATGGAGAGATTGAAAAGATCTGATGAGATCAGGAAACGTAAGAAACGTAAGTTTTGAGTCTCTGGAATTGATGCATCTTTTTTTTAATTTGTCTTTTAAACACAATTTCTTTTAGAAGTGTTAGGACGCAGGTTATAAGGTTCCTTCATAAACGCTTAATTTTTTATGATTACTTAAGCAGCAGCTTCATTTTTTCGAAAAATATGAAAAGTTTAATGCAAATATTTAGTCTTCTTCTTCCTCCAAGTTATATTAAAAATTCATTATCCACATTATTAATAACACAATAATAATGAAAATTGTGCAATTTAAGATTTTCAAGTGGAACGTAACAGAGTTATATTTTGGGTAAAAAATGGCTTTGTAGGGTGGATTCCTATCCCAACGAAAATTGAATAGTATTTTTGATTTTGTAGAAAATATTAAGCAAAAGACTATCTTTTAACAGTTTAAACTTTAGTTACAAAAATGAAATCAGTTTTAAAGTATTATGAGATTTTCTGTAATAATCGCATCTTTATGTGTCTCAAAACTAGAATTTTCTTAAGTATTTATAAAATTTCCTAAAAGCCAACATTTAAAAAAAAAGTAAATGCGGTGTGGGATCAACGAAAGTACAAACCTGATAAGAAACAGAACAAAACTCTTATCAAACTGAAAGAATAAGCTTTTACAATGGGTACTTTGACCCTAACATTAGCACAGACTAATCAACAGAGCTCAGTCTATAAGTACAGAAAGGCACTGATTTTCAACTTTACAGTTTAAGCAGACTTTTTTCTCGAGTGAATGACTTTTGCAAATAAATTTATTACATTTTGTACATGTTTTTGTAGTCTTAGATTCTTTGCTACGAGGACATATTTGGCATTGACATATTTTTGGCTTCTTTGATTGACTGGGTCCAGACAAAGGAAGAAATCTACCCCACGAAGGTCTTTGAAGGTTAATGTTTGTATGCACTAGGTGTTGAAATAAATTTTTTCCGATATTGGAGTAAAATAAAGATTCTATTAAGAAAAAGTTAGAATTGTTCAAACACTGAAATACTTCTCATTATTATCTTACGCAATTTTTCTGACAAAGAATTTTTGATTTTATCCTATTCTTATCAAATTAGTATCTAACTTATCAAATTAGTATTTTAATTATGTGAAGAAATTCGCCGGAGAGAATTAATTTCTACACCTAATAATTATCGATGAGAAATTTTTAGAATCTTTTACAGCTGTTATTTAATTTTGACATCCTTTTCTTAAAAAAAAGTTCTGCATATTCTCTATAACCAAAGTAAAATATAAAAACGATTTAATATATTATATTGCTTTAAATTACTATTCCTAGAAATAATTGAATACATTTACCATGAATTTTAATATTAATAATAATAGCTAGCTATAGTAAAGTATAAAACGTCTATAAAATTTCGTAGTTTAGAAATGTAAAGAGGCTTTAATTGCATTGATAAATTCCAATTTGATAATTTTGTTGCGCGTCGATTTTGATTTCCTCTAAAATTGAGAAGATAAAACTTTGGATTAGTAGAGTTTTTGGTAACGAATTTTTTTTTATATGGTTATCTTGTAAGTCAGTTTGCGATAACTACGTGAAGGTAGATATTTGACTGGTTTCTGGATCGAGGTAGACGCGAGCCGTTAGCCGCCCATGTTCTTAACAAGTTTATACAAAACTCGATAGTGTTCGTGCTTCCTGTTTCATCGGAGAAGGGCTTGTTTCCTGTAGTTTGATCGCTCCCTTCGCTGGCCCAATCCTACCCCATTTAAAATCGTTGCCTGAAGCGAGCCCTCTGCCACGATAATTTGATTGCTACGCCATCCAACCCAGACCCTAGCCAGAATTCGCAATCGCAGCTGCGTCGCCATTCGATCCGTCTACCGTCGTACAAATATTTTAAAAGTGACCAGAAAGGTTCCTCTGACCTAAACTAAAAAGAAAAGATAAACAATTCTGACCAAATGTATCACAAAATTGAATTTAAACAATATACTGAATAAATCCAGTTATAAAAAATTCGGCTTAATCAAAAGCAGTTTAGGTGCGATTGAATCTGTATTGGTTCTACGTTTGGAAATGTTGAATGAATGTTTCGTTCAACTTTAAAGATTCTTCGGAGTTCAAAGATACTGTTATTATTTTTTCAAGGCAGTTTTGGATTCTTCTTAGAGTTCAATTACGTTACTAAAAGTTTCTCAAATCTTGACATCATTGATGCCCTGACATCATTGAAAAGTTTTTCCTCAATGTACCATCTAGGAACTTGCGACACCCAGAATTGCTACACATAGAATACCACCGTACGTTTTACGCTTATTTTAATTGTTACAATCGTATGTTTATTCACTCCAACAGGTCACATGTACATTCAGATTTTTTCCTACAATCATCGCATGCGCTTAAATCGTCACTACGTAATATTTTACCGTAATTTATCGTCTGTCCATACATTTCTCTTTCTACTTATATTTTACTTGTATTTTTTCTTTTTGTATTTTTCTTGTAGCTCGAACTTTTTGTATCTTTACTTTTCTTTGTGCTAATGGGTTCTTTTCCCGTAAATGAATAAATAAACTAGCTGGTTATTGTTGCTCACTCGCGAGTAGTGATGCCTATAGCTATTCATGTTTATTTTGTGTGTGTCCCTTTACGGGTCACGCAAGAAACTTCCCGATTTGCGAGTTGTAATATATTATTACCATTATTAATTGTCACTAATTAGAAAATTATTCATATTCGGGAAATTTAATAGTTTTCTACTTATCAACATTGTTGCTATACATGACGTCGCATTAAACGAACATATATGTGTGTGTGTGTGTGTGTGTGTGTGTGTGTGTGTGTGTGTGTGTTATATAAATATAATAATAGTAATAATATATGTGTATAATATACACATATATTATTACTATTATTATATTTTATATGTGTATAATATACACATATATTATTACTATTATTATATTTATATAACACACACACACACACACACACACACACACACACGAACAATGTGTTCAAAATAGCCTAAAATTACTCCAATGACCTTGAAACATGGAGATCTGCTAAAAAATCGATTTTCCATTTTCGGGGCAAATACAATAACTTCCCTATAAATCGGGAAGTTAATAAATAAATAAATAAATAAATAAATCTATTTCAACTTGATCCTTGAGATTTGGATGCTCATCCTGAAGCTCAAAAATACTGACTTCAAAGAATTTCAATTCGGCTTTGAATTTTTTCTAAAACTCAAGAATACATCGATCATTCAAAAAGCAATTGTAAGTTCAGAGAGCGAAAACCGTAATTATTTTTTCAGCAACCTAACAATAAGAAAATACTCCGTACCTCCGGCAATTTCCGCGAAACCCACAAATATTTCGCACATTCCGCATAACGAGCGAACAACGCGTCATAATAAAGATGATAAGAAGGGAAGCGCTAACGCGAGGAGACAAGCGGTCAGCGTTCCGCGTTGCATCTCCGCGGTGCAACGTCCGCCACGAAGACGCACGCGCTAATAATCATAATTTGCAAGGACGTCTAGCCGGGACGCCGTTGAAACGACCGTCGTTGCTTGTAATTTGAGTGACAACCGACGGCGTCTACGGCGTTAAACGCTCATCTCGGTGCCGCGGCGTCGCTCGACCCAATCTCGCCCCGTGCCAGAGTGCCAGAAGAACTTTTTACTGCGAGTCGCGGCGGGGTCACGAGACGCCGCAAATTACAAGCGGAAAACGGTGGCTTTCTTCCCGACATTTTTCTCCGGGGAAGGAAGGAGAGCCGCGCCCGCGCCGCGGAATGAATCACCGGGGACGAGGAAGCCCCCGGTGAAGCAGGAATTTCGCATCGCGCCTCATTTCTCTTATTTACAGATGCATTTG
Source organism: Perdita meconis (assembly GCA_030770465.2). Classification (NCBI taxonomy): domain Eukaryota; kingdom Metazoa; phylum Arthropoda; class Insecta; order Hymenoptera; family Andrenidae; genus Perdita; species Perdita meconis. Next base: position 12,741,475 of record JASKOS020000009.1, on the reverse strand, counting down.
CGTAAATTTCCCTTCCCCTCGCACCCGTTCTCGTTCGCGTTTCGCGTTTATTCATGATACGCTCCTTCGAGTAATCCTCGGGAATTCCTCATCTTGCGCGCTTCTTTGGAGGGCGCGTTGACAGGAGTTTGATTAGACAAATATGAATGCTTGACGCGCGAGACGTCACATAGTGATCGCAAAATCAAGACTGCTAACGTACGCCAAAATATACAAAATATCAAAACTAAAGTCCAAGTTAGATGGTTTAGAAAATCAAACATACTGTTATTTAAGTTCCAATCCCTTGTTTGCGCTTATAACAATTTTATTGCGCATAAAAATCCGCAGTCTATTAACTTTTTGTGCTGGTTTCGCTTCAATAGGAACATCACAAGTTAGGGTTAGGGGTTTTCTGGGATTACTCCCGATAACCTGTATTAGACGTGTTGGCTTGTCGCTATTTACTTTTTATTAATTGAGAGATCGTCTTTCCTTAAGTGCTGGTATGCAGGTGAAGTTTCGAAAAACCTGAAGACATGTGTTAATTAGACTTATGTTTGTTTTAAGAATTTTATTTTTATCTTAAAGTGAATGTTGTTGATATCAAAGTTTCCTAATTGCTTGATTAATGGGTGAAAATATTGACTGTCGATTTTTCAATGAATTCCATGATTCTTGGAATTCCGGAAATTTCGCGTAGTTCCCGATTTGTATTTACTTACTGTCGCTATGCGATCTAGTGGCGAAAAGTAGAAACAATTATATCGGGTTATTCCGACCGTTTGATGTTGAATTTGTAAATTGTAACACATTATTTAACGACAGAAACATGGTTGCACTTTGTTTGAAAACTCGTTTGCACCAGTATGCAGTACTAGGTAAATTTTAAATAGAAAGTATTGAAAATAGTAATTGACATACTATCATTTGAACTAGAGGGTTGTTCTTGCTCGCTCGCTTCGCTCCCTCGCCTAAAACTTCTCGATCACATTCATAGTTTCCATATATCGTAGTGCCTATGATTAGGAATGCCTATAGCTATTCATGTTTATTTTGTGTGTGACTCTTTACGGGCTTCACAAGGAACTTCTCGATTTGCGGGTTGTAATTTATTATGATCACATATTATTATAATTATATATTGTAATAAATAAATAAATAAATAAATAAATAAATAAATAAATAAATAAATAAATAAATAAATAAATAAATAAATAAAATAAATAAATATATATATACATGTGTTGTTATATACATATAAATATAATAATAATAATAATATATATGTATATATATTATTTCCGTTTAGTTATTCGCTCATTTTATATTCTCCCATTTAGATTGCGTTATTGAGTTAGGTTTTCTTCAAAAAACTAAAAAAACTACTGGACCAAATTAGAACAAAATCTCATCACCTCTAAGTTATAGTGATACACATCGATTGCATCATCGATCATTTTGATCTCGTTATTAATTTTTTAGATAACGTTAACGAAAAATTTGATCCCATACGTACGTATATGTATACATACATACGCACGCGCGCGCACACACACACACGCACACGCACACACGAACAATTTGTTCAAAATAGGCTAAAATCACCCCAATGACCTTGAAATATGAAGATCTGCCAAAAAATCGATTTTCGATTTTCGAGATCATTACAATAACTTCCCTATAAATCGGGAAGTTAATAAGATAATATTTTAAACTGTATTTTACTTCTCAATTTTATGTAGAAGGATATTTGAAAATATTTATTTACTTATACAGGGTGTAAACAATATACGTTTAAATATTTTCAGGGGTGGTTGGGGAGCTCAAATGGAACACAAAACGTCCTATGACATAGTGTCCGACATGTCTCTATTTTGCAGTAATAATACTTTAAAGCTAGCGGTATGGTTTTGAGATGGACACTAACTCCGGCACATCGACGAGGCTAACACATATGGAACCAAGCAGCCGTTTAGGCTTCCCTTCCTCTGTGTGCGTAGCCGATATTCACTCCTACAAACATCCCCAATTTTTAAAGCTTTATAACAGTTAAACTATAAGAGATACTACAAAATGCATTAAGACTCTTTTACTCTATTGTTGCTTGCCAATGTGCTTGTAAAGTTTCAGAATCTTCGGACTATTAGTTTAGCGTATAGGGTAATAAACTTTAAGGTATTATTACTGCAAAACGAAGGCAGATCGGACACTATGTCATAGGACATTTTGTGTTCCATTTGAGCTCCCCAATCACCCTTGAAAATATTTAAACGTATATTGTTTACACCCTGTATATGGATTGGAATTATTAATTGAAACAATATTTTTGTAGTATTAACAATACTTACTTGAAATTATATTTCGTTTCGAATGTGTTAGAAATAATTAATAACTAAAAATTTGGAAGTCTAAAACGTGAAAAGTTAATACCGAATACTTGAAAGCTTGAAACTTGGAAATTTAGAATTTCAAAACTTGAAACTTGAAACCTGAGCATCTCAACAGTTCAAAAATTCAAGCTTGGAAGTTTTAATCTTTGAAGTTTGAAATTCCAAAATCTTGAAAACTTGAAAATTATTAGAAGCCTTAAAATTCTAGAAATTTGAAACTCGAAATTCTAAAAATTTAGAGATTGAGATTCTGGAAATTTGCAAATTTAAAACTCGAAATTCAAAAAATTTGCAAATATTAAGCTTGAAATTCTGAACATTTGAAATTTTTAAGCTCCAAATTCCGAAAATTTGCAAATACTAAGCATAAAATTCTAGAAATTTGAAAACTTGAAATCCCAAAAATTTGAAAACTTGAAAATTTGAAGCTTATATAATTTTAAAAATTGCAGGTTTTAAACTTAAAATTCAGAAAATTTGAAAATTTAAAGCCTGAAATTCTGAAAATTTAAAATTTGAAGCTTGAAATTCAGTCTTATTCTTACCTGTTCTAACTCAATTACAGAGCTCTCTGATTGTGAGTTGAAGTGGCGGCTCTCACAGTATTTACCTATTGGTTTAAATTGTTGATTTTTCCCACTGTGCGTCTGAGAGAGGAAAAAAAGGATGTTTAGGGGACGTTTTGTGATCAATGGTAGACGGATACAGTATCTTTGAAAAGAATATCAAACACTTGAAATTTTCAGCACTCCAAAAAAAAGGGAATCCCCTATTTTTTAAAAAACTGAGACAACAGAAGGAATTAAAAGCCGCCCCCGTCTTCGCATCTAACCGTAGACGCTTGCACCCTATTAATATCCATCGCCCCTTATAAAGGGTGTGTCAGGCCATAACGCCGCGGGGTTGGGGGCAGCGTCTTGGCGCGAGATTACTCCCGCGGCGGCTTCATTTGTTCCGAGCCGCGTTTTATGCAACCGCGAAACAATCTCCGCCTTGGCGAACTTTTTTACGCCGACACCAGGGCGTCTACGAGGTGAGAAGGTGGTTGGGGGTTGCCGCGTCGCGGCGTGTTTTATTTACCGAGCGGGAAAGCCTAGACTTTGCGTTTCACACAGCGAACTGCGTCTTCTTCCAGGGGTTTCGGTTCGTGTGCATTCGCGGCATCCGCGCGGGGAGGATTTCCGCGAGTTTCCGACGCGGCGACAAAACCCGAACGTCTCGAGGACTGGCGTGATCGTCCGCAGGAGACGCGTGCATTGGTGGTGCGGTGACGGAACAAACGCGACATCCGGGTCAGACCGTCTGCGTTTCCCGCGGAATGCGACGCGGTACCACGCGATGTCTGGGAAACCGTGTTTTATCTACCCCGCGGTTTGAGGACGAACGATGAGGGGGCTAGGAATGAAATGACTCGAGGAGAGTGGTCGGGATTTTGATGACACTTCGCAGATCTGTGGAACCAATAAAGGAGGGACGCTTGGGGGTGGGAATGCTGCCCGGCAGTTTTATCTACTTGGCAGTGTCTTTGCGAATCTCGGGGGTGGAAAATAATTGGGGTTTTGTAAAGCAGTGTTTGCCCTGAGTTTGAAAAGATGGAATTTGTTTGTAAGTTTTGGAGAAGATAAAATTGTTAATTTGGAATCGTTTTTTGTTAATTTATTGTTAATGAAAATATGCATGCATAGTTTTATCTCTGTGTAGTCTATTTTTTTTTCTTGTTCTTAGTTATTAGTGTGTATGTGTGTGTATGTGTGTGTATGCGCGCGCGCGCGCGCGTGTGTGTGTGTGTGTGTATGGGTGGGAGAGACTCGTTTATATATTTTTTTAAATTTTTTATATTTTTTATATTTTGTCTTCTTCAGCTTGACCTTCTTTCTTTCTCCTTTTGTATAGGATCCTTCGCATCCATTCGGCTCCTTCCTCCTCTCCTCTTAATATGTTTCTTATTGTTCAATTTTCCCTTTCTAGCTCTTTGCATTCTTTTAGCATATGTTCTAATGTCTCTCTTGCCCTTTCACTTAATCTGCAGACTTTATGTTCTTTCTTCTTCCAATACTTGTGTCCCCGTTCTTCATTCCCGCATCGGAGCCTGGCGATCATGCTTTGATCTGCCTCTGTAATTTTCGTTAAAATATTTTGCTTTTTGGTTATCTCTGATTTCTTTATACTCTTTGTTATATCTACCTTCTATTATTCTATCGTATTGCCATTGTTGCTGCTCTGCCCTGTCTCTTTGTGCTAGTTCTTCAGCAAAGTCTTTTCCTCTTTTTCTCTCTGCTTCGATTTTTTGAATATCTGCCATTTTCTGTCTATAGTATGTATCTCTCCTCTTTTCCCATGTCAATTTCCTTAATAATTGAAACAATATTTGTAACTTATTAACTTCCCGATTTATAGGGAAGTTATTTAGCAGATCTCCATGTTTCAAGGTCATTGGAGTAATTTTAGGCTATTTTTAACAAATTGTTCGTGTGTGTGTGTGTGTGTGTGTGTGTGTGTGTGTGTGTGTGTGTGTGTGTGCGCGTGCGTACGTACGTACGTATGTGATCAAATTTTTCGTTAACGTTTTCTAAAAAACTAATAGTGATATCAAAATGGTCGATGATGCAATCGATGTGTATCAATGTAACTTAGAGCTGAATAGATTTTGTTCTAATTCGGTCCAGTAGTTTTTTAGTTTTTTCAAGAAAACCTAACAGAATAACGCAATCTAAATGGGAGAATATAAATTTATGAGAGAATAACTAAACTGAAATAATATATATACATATATTATTACTATTATTATATTTATATAACACACACACACAAACACATATATATATATATATATATATATATATATATATATATACACAGGGTGTCCCATTTTAATCTGCCACCACGGCTAACTTAAGAAATATGCATCGGATCAAAAACATCCCGAACAAAAGTTTGATGGTTTGGAGGGGGACATCTGATCCTGTCAAAAAAATTTCACCCCTACCCCCCTGGTTTTAATTTATTTACTTTTTTTTTATTGTTTTACATAAATGAATACTTTTCAGCTTCTCAAAAAAAAAAAAAAACCCAAATATTCTCCCACCCAAAGAGACTTTCATCCCCCATATTATTCCAAACCAATGTCCAAAAATATTAACAATAATTACCAAAAGCACCACCCTTGGTTGATCCTCATTTTTCGACGGATGTTCACCGCCTCAAAAGAGGGTCAAGCAGAGCAACCCTTACGGGCCAGCCCTCCCCTAAACCGTCGAATTCGAGCGTAAAGTGGGTCCCAGGGGCGCGGTATCGGCGGTTGGGGTTGCAGAGGGGGGTGGCAGACGTAGCGATAAAGCGCGTTTACAGCCGCTTTTCGCGGCACGGAATCTTTTCGTGACTCGTTTCCCTTGATTAAAGGAATAATCCCCCGGGGTTGAGGAGCACGGAGCCCCCGATGGTTGCGTCTCGTTCGCCGGGGCCCTTTAACCGTCGGCTCGCTGGAGGCCACAGAGGCGGAGGGAAACTTTTCACGGAAACGAAACGGTCGAAGGGGTGCGCGGGGGTGGTTTGGAGGGAAAAAAGAAAGGGGACACGGAGCAGATAGCGAGCAGACGGGCGCGGTCGTGCTGGACGGCATTTTAATAGGTTCGCGGGGTTCGGGCGAAAAAGTTGCAAAACAAAATAAATCGGCGTCGCGACAGCTCCCCTTCTCTCTCTCTCTCTCTCGTTCCGTTCGTTTTCACGTTCGCTCCCACCTTCCAGCCCCTCGGTTTCTCTCTTTCCCGCTGTTCCCCGCCACGGTTACGGGTCATGCATATTCACGTGTGGCATTCGTACGCACGGAATTAAGCGGCCGGGGAATTAAAGCGCTTTTCGGCGAGAGCAAGTCCAGAGAACCTTTTGCCTACTCCTACTCCACCTCCCGCACCTCCCCCCTGACTGCCTTCCCACCCCCTGTCTCCAGGTGATTACGTGGGGATTTTTCGAGGGACATTTCTATGGTGGCGCCCGGTAAGTGCAGCTGCGAGAGACTTGGGGTGCGCGTCGATTCGAGTTACATTATTCCATAGGCGGAATTGGACTTTTGCCGTCTGCCGCCGTGGACAACGCTCATGGCGAGACCCTCGACGCTGGCCATTCCTGATGACCGTTCCTCTTCTCGAGACGCGAATGTGCGAGGGTTAGGGACGAGGGTACGGGGTTGCGGGAGAGACGAGCGCGTTTCAAGGGGTTGCGTCTGTTTGACCACGCGAAAAAAGGATACAAAGTCGGGGGTTTTCTTGAGAAGAGACTAGGCAAGGGAATTGAATTATATGTTAGTGTATTCGGAGGGAGATTTGTTTGTTTGGGATTTTTCACATTTGTGTTGAGAAAGGATGATTGGTAGATTGAACGGAATAGTAGAAGTATTGTTATTGGTAGATTTCTAATTTTTTGGACGTGAGAATTTTTCAGTTAATACAGTGGAATCTTGATTATCCGACTTAATATTTTCAATATAAAATGCTAATAATTAGCAGGCCATTACTCTATTTCTCTAAACCTAGATCATTAGATAATTGAAATATTAGATCATAAAAATCGGTGATAATTGAATTGGACAATAAAGAAACTACTTATTTTATTATTATTGAAAAGAAATTTTAATATAAATTGGAGTAAATATGTGCGGATACCTATCAAGCTTCACAAAATTTAAAATAATATCTTTCTGTTGGGAAGAAACAGAACTAATATGAACTAATCTTATTTTATAAAAGGAAGGCAATAATAATTGGAACAAATTATGTAAATGTCTTCTAGTTATGAGAAGTTATACAAAATTTCAAATAGTTCTAATAGAACCTAGATTATTCAATTTCCAATTTTTTTCGAGTTTTATTATTTAGGATTTCAATCATTTAATATATTAGTCACAACAGGATAGCAGAATCTTGAATTAAACTTGAATTGTGAATTAATAATCCTTTGTAATACAATTATTAATATTTTCTGCAACAAATCCTGAGTCAGTTAATTGAGATTTCACTGTAATATTAGTTATGCTATAGACAATTAAATGAACTAATAAAAAGCTTTGTAAAATAAGCATATGAAATAAAATAGATCCTGTAGAAATAAATCCTGCTACAGTTTTTTCAGTTTAAATGTTCAAGCATCTATGAGTTCAACCATCAGAAATCTACCAACTTCCAAAAACTATAAAAAATTTAATGTAACATTGGCTCTACTATTTACTACCAAATAATTCATTACAAAATATTGTAAAATAAAAACAAGAAAATTAAATAGATCTAATATTAAGGTATAAAGCTACTGTTTTTCTTTTAATTAAAACCTTTTACCTTCAATGAGCAGGCATTTTATTTATTAAAAATATATTACTAAAAATTATATACAAATCTACCAATCTCCAACAAATATAAAAAATTCAAAATGTTACTAATTATTCTATTTAGTGTTAAATAAAAAACATTGTGAAACACGAACAAGAAGTAAAATATACCTACCAAAAAGAAATAAAAATACTTTTTTTTAACTAATTTCTTTAATCCTTCGTGAGCAGATATATTATTTTTATAATTCATGTTTAAACTGAATCGAAGCCTATTTACTGCTCCAAATTTTCATAATATTCAAAAAAGTTCTGGAAGATCTTTCAATACTTTATTACATGATTCTTTATTATGTGAAAGGCTTGAAAATGTATTTCATAAAAATACAAGTTTTGAAGATTTCTAAATCTCATTGCGCTCTAAATGAGTCAAACTGTCCATGGAGAATTAAATTACGTTTACTCCATTTGAGATTATTGAGATCCATAATTCAATGTAAATGAATCCTCTGTCAATTTATCGTGAGGCACACAATCTGTTTTTGTTGATTTCACAATGTTCAATTGAAAACAAATAAATTCCAGTGTACCTATTATCACAGTGAATATCTGTACTATATACGTATTCATTCTACTGACAAAATTAACTTGCTTACAAAAAATTTTAATAAATCCCTGAAATTCCAAAAGAAAAGAAACTTCTTAAACCTTTAATTTCTTATTTAAAAATACTAACAGATACAATATCAATAATACCAACAATCTCGTTAGAGAAAATATCTGTAGTATAAATCATTCCACTCACAAAATTATTCTTCCCACAATCAATCTAATAAATCTTTAAATTCCAAAAAGACAAACGTCCCAAATTTTTCATTTTTCGTTTCATAATATTAGCAGATGTAATTAATATAAACAGCGAATGTTCATACTACGGCTTATAAAATTATTTTCTCTATAAGAAATCCAACTAGCATATCCTTCAAATTCCAAAAGAACAAACTCACCATATTTCTAATTTCCCCATTTAACAATATTAACCCTTACCGGTAAAAATTCTCCCCACGCGGAACAACTCCACTTAATTAACTTTCACCCGCCGCTAAACGTCCCCCAATGAAAAAAAGTTTCTCGCAATAAAACGTATATCGGCACGACCATCGCAGCGCCCGGGGGACACGGTAGAGCACGCTCATGGTTTTCTAACGAACCGTCAAAGTGAACTTCCCATAAGTATCAATGAAAGAGCTCCTGTTCCCAGACAGTTCTATTCCCACACGTCCAGTAACATGACCGCTCGCTAATATTCCTATTATTCCCAAAAACCGAACAAAAGGGTCGGCCGCCGCGGGGAGAGCGGCGCCCCTGTTTAACCCGCTACTACCGGGCGACACGTTCGCAATTGGTCTGGCAAATTTCGAGCAACTTTTGTACAGGAACGAGCCCAGCCACTCGTTAGAAATCCCATTGACGGATGCCCCAGCCGACAGCGTAATTTGTCGCCGCGCGTCCCTCTCCTCTTACCCCTCCTTACTCACTCTTGGTACACGGTTTCTCGCGTACGTTGATATTTACGTAGAAAAGCCGCGGAGAAGAAGCGAGGAAGAAGAAAGAGGCGTAGGTGTGCGGAGGGACGGCTGAGTCCGGAGTGGGCGGCGAGACGGGAGGAGGGGAAATCGCCGAGAGGAAGACGAAGCGTCTGAAATAAGGCTCGAAACCTCAAACCTCCCGGAATCTCCGGCATCGTGCAAGTATCACGTCTGCCAGCCAGCCTCTCCCCCTCTCCCTCGCCCCTTCACCCCTTTAGCAAGGGAGCCGACGCGAGCGCGCGCGCGAACGTTGCTCGCGTGTGTGCGCCACCAGTCGGCCACCCCTTCTTCCGTCTCGGCGTCGCCGCCGTCGTTTTCATCTCTCCTTTCACCCTGCCCTCGCCGCGCCTCGCCGCGCCCCGCCACGCGCGCCGCGCACCCCCTTCGGTCGCCCTCCTGCCCCCGCTGCGCTGTCTCACCCTTCCATTCGACCGACCGCCCGTCTAGCCGCCCTACCAACCCTCCTTCTCACCCCGACGTCGACGCTGCGCGCCGCCACCCCCGATCGCGTCCCCAACGAAACTCCTCTCTCGCCACTCCAGACGACAGCGCGGCTCCGGTAACGGGAGACTCCTTGAAACGTCGAACGAGCGCCGTTACGAGACCGTTTGCTCGTAGATCGACGCCTCTTGCACCGTCGACGAATTGTGCAAGGTCGAGATGAAGGACCCCCTGGCGATAGGATGGCGCGCCTCCCTCCCGCGCGGGGGAAGGAGATCGATCGACCAGGCGAGCGGCCGCCCGACGATCCTTCGCCCGCGCCGGAAGAATCGGCCAGGAAGGGCGGACCGGCCGGATCGATACGCCTTGACCTTTGATTTTTGCCTGGAAATTGTCTGGCCACCCCCACCCGCGCCGGCCGACGCGCGGATTTTTCGCTGAACCGGGGAGGGCGAGACTGCAATCACCCCCTCGAGGAGAAATTAGAATGTTATTCCTGGTGAAGGTATTTACAGGTGGAATTCGCCGCGTCTGCTGGATGGGTCACTGTTTGACATTCAAATACCGCGCTACGGAAGTCGCGAAGCCTACTCTGAACGTGGAAAAAAGGTGACAGGGTTTTGTGCAAATTTTGAACCCCTTTTTGAACCGCAGAAATCATTTTTTCTGTTAATCTCGGTACAGACTTACATACGTTTTTTGCAGACATGTGTCCAAGGACTGTTCGGGGCAGCGTTGCCAGATTATTTTCAATAGAAAAATCTGGACACGCAAAAAAATATAAGTGAATAGAAAGTATATTTTGTTTCAAATTGATTTATCAGTAAAGTGGTTGTATCAATGTTGGTAGCCTCAGATGAATACTGTTAAGGAACTAGTTTTTGACCAGTTCGTGAAATAAATTGTTCTTTTAAGTTTATATCAACAAGTAATTATTTAAAATAATTTATAAAGTAAGGATTGACTTTTCAAAAATATATGTATAAATGTGAATGGTAGCACACTTGCAGAAAGTTCTTATTGAACGCTATGTCTTACCGATCGACTGATCAATAATACAGTCGATCTGTTTATGCTGTTACAACTATTCAAAATTATTTTCTTACATTTTGCTTATTAAATAGTTTATTTATAATGTAGAGCAAGAATTTTAATAATACATATACAGAGTATACCCGTTCAGTTTTGTCACCAGTTTTTAAGCATTTTCGGTAGTGAAATTAAAAAATGTTTCAGGCAAAATTTTATCAGTGCTCGGTTGACTACATGTTCGCATATTCTTAAATCTTAAAAAATGCTTTTTACGTAAAAAATTTAAGTGTATTTAAATTTTGAGTATATTTCATGATTTTTATTTAACATTTACGCAAAAAATACTCGATCAAAAATCAGTACAATCCATAACAAATTAGTTCCAAAGTATTTTAAATGATCAAAAATTAGTTCCTGTATATTTTAGATGATCAAAAACTAGTTCCCAATTACCTTATTGTTCCATAGCTTATAAATAATTCAATTATACTTTTTTTTCAATTTTTTTAAATCTTTTCTTGAAAAAAAGGGATATAAATTTATCTTTTAATAATAAAAAACTTTATGGTTTAGGATTTTATCACGTTAAAAAAATATTACGTCGCGTCAGGAAAGTCCCTAAAATGATCAAAAACGAGTTCCTTAACGGTACCAGTATTTTTAACATTCCACATAGGACACTAATCTCTCAGATCTAAAATCTCTAAAATCGGGATGTCATGTAAAAATCGGGACTCCTGGCGACGCTGATTCGGGGATAGTCTGCAGGCACTCTGCAAATGTCCTAAATTGTTTGCAGATAGTCTGCGGGCCAGTCCTTATGTCATTTGTTAAAACGTGAACAAACGATATTCTGTATAAAAAAAATGGCGTAAGAACTGGTCCGCGGACTGTCTGTGAACGGTTTAGAATTTAGAACATCTCTGGATTGTCTGTAGACTATCTGCAGGCAGACTTTGAATATTCACAGACTTGTCGGTGGACAGATGTCCTGCAGACAATGTCTATAAATCTGTACTAGACTTAATTCCGTGTCTGTAAAAATGCTTCCAAAGAAAAGTGTTGGAACGGGTTCGGTGTCAGGAGTCAGGGGATCGATAGATGGAATTTTTCATAGCAACAGTCACAAATGGCGGCCACCGAGAGAATAAGCATCGATTCAAGAGTGATTTACGGGCCGCGCCGCGCGTCGATGTCGGATGATCATGGGTGGTGTTAAACGGCAACCCCCGACGCAGCAGATGTGGTTCGGGCGGTCTACCCTGTATAGCAAGGGTGAAGGAGGAGGGGACCTTCTAAACCTGCGACCGTGACATTGAAACGTTACGTCGGGGCTCCCCCCTCGCCGACGGATGGACAGGCAGACGAATAGATCGAAATCTGCTTTCACGGTCCTTCGTCCCCCTTTTCATGCGATTATCCTTTTTTCTTTGATGACTCGGGCCTCGGTCTCGTTGACTCGCGTTAAATATTCATCGATTCAGGAATCGCCGGCTGTCTTGGAGTATTATTGAGACGCAGGGAGGGTTGTTGGTTAAATATTTATTAACATTCCGTGGAGTATTTTTATGATATGAGGGTGAAAATACAATTTTGCTTTAATTCGCAATGTAGAGATTGTTGATTATGTTTAATAGTGTTTGAGTGTTTCCCTCAAAAAGTATTATGTACATACAGATGCGGACAAAAGTTTCCAAACGATATCGATTTTCTTATTTCATGCAGTTTTGTGTATTTCATTTAGAGTAATAGAAAAATCCAATTATTTACATAGCAAGAAAATTTAATGGTCTACAAGAATTCACTGAAATCATCTGTACAGAAAATATTTTGGTAACTATTTAGAAAGCAGACGCGTTCTCGATTTTTATGATTTTGAAGTATGTTGTACAAATTCACATTTTGAACAACTTTTTCCTATATACAGCTCCTAAGATTCGCAAAGAAATCGGAATAACCAAATATTAATAAATCGTTCGAAAATTTTTGTCGGGCTATATTTCAGACAAATACATATGTAAAATGTAAGTATAATAAATAATAAATGACAAAATTTTCTATCGGTGTATATAATTAGATTTTGCTTTTACTCCAAATGATATTGAAATCCATATCGTTCCGAAACTTTTGTCCGCAACAGTATGTGGCTGTAAGGCAAAACTACGCAAGTCACATGTTCGAGAAATTTAAGTATATGCCTTAATTCTGGTCTAGAAAGCAGAATTTATATTATTATCAAAGAGAAAGTATATTAAAGGAACGGTTTCCTTTAGAAACGAGGATTTAATAAAAATCAAAATCATACATAGTTTAGTATTGGCAATTAGAACTTTAATGGTACAACCGTTTCTGCATTATTTGTTTTTACTTCATCCTTATTTTGGGACCACTAATGATAGCAAGATATGCAAAATATCTTACTGTTAAATGATTATTCAGTAGTCTTGAAATCTAGTAGTTTTGGATTCCAATAATCCTGGAAAGTAGTAGCCTAGGATTTTAGTAATTTTGGAATTCAGTAGCGTTGGATTTCAGCAGTTCCTTAATCCAGTTATCTGAGAGTTCAGTAGTTTTATAGTTTAGAGTTTAATAGTCTGAGGGTCTTATAGTTTTAGAGTCCAGGAGTTTTAGAGTTCGATAGTCTTAGAGTCCATTAGTCTTAGACTATAGTAGCCTTGGGGTCTAATTACATATCTGGGAATTCAGTAATTCTAAATCTTAGTAGTCCCTGACTCTAATAGACCAGAAATCCAGTCGTCTCAAAGTCTAATAGTTTTAAATCCGAGTAGTTTTAGAGTTCAGTAGTCCTAGAATCTGTTAATCCTAAAGCCTAATAATCTTAGAATCCAGTAGTTTTGAAGTCTACCAGTAATTGTAGTAGGTCTAGTATTTAGTTTCATAGGAGTCTAGTAATACTATAGTCCAATAGTTCTAGAGTCCTGTAGTACAACAGTCCAATCGTCCCAGAGTTCAGTAGTTTCCTAGGAGTCCAGTAATTTTAGAATATGGTTACTTGGAAGTCCAATAATCCGTTTGGTTATTCTTAGAGTATACAGGGTGTAACAAAAATGTTGCAGTTCCTTGAAAAGGGTAATTCCTGAGGTGATTTTAAACAACTTTTTCCTTAGCGAAAATAATAGGTGGGACTTTGTTAGCGAGTTATTAACGAAAGACACCGATCAATAGAAGCACGAATACAGCGGATGAATTTCAGTGCGGGCTCCAGCTGTAAGTAGTATTGGTCCGTCATGGTCCGCGTCATCATTAATCCACTGTACTCGCTTCCTAATTGGTCGGTGTTTTTCATTAATAACTCGTTAACAAAGCCTCACCTAACATTTTCGCTAAGGAAAAAGTTGTTTAAAATCACCTCAGGAATCGCCCCTTTCAAGGAACTGCAACATTTTTGTTACACCCTGTAGTAGAATTAGAGTCCCATAGCTTCAGGGTTCAGCTCTCCGAGAGCCAAGTAGTTCTGACTTTCAGTTTGGACACTAGAGTTTAGTGGTCTCGGCGTTCGGTAATAATCATAGAGTTCAGTAGTTTCAGAGTTCGATAGCTTTAATGTTTACTGGTTAAGAGTTCAACAGTCTAGAGTTCATTAGTTTCGCAGTACAGTAATCTTAAAGTCCAGTTGTCTAAAAATCCAGTAACTCTAGAGTCCAGTAGTTCTCAAGTTAACTAGTTCTGGAGCCTAATTGCCCTAGAATCCAATAATTTTAGGGTCCATTAGATTTGGAGTCCAGTAATCTGGGAGGCCAATAGTCCTTCTATTCCAGTAGCCTTAGATTCTAGCAGTTTTGGAGTCCAACAGTCCTATAATCCAGTAGTTCTGAAGTCCAATAGTCTTATAAATCAAATTTTTCTCGACTTTAGCAGTCCTAATGTCCAAATATTCCAAAATCTATAAATTCTAGAGTTCAGTAGTCATCTAATAATGACAATAGTCACAGAATTTCTATTAAAACAATAGGTACCTCTTCACCGATTATTTTCCCCTAGATTCAACATCCCAAAGCACGATATCACACGAGTGCGCATTTATATCCATCAACTCCATAAACACAAAAGCTTCAAACGCCAGAATAACAAGCACCGTGGAGTCACCATCGCCCCCATCTTTCTCACAAAACGATCAACTGTCACGATACCCAGAACGATCAACAGATCGAGGCCAGTCGAGGCGTTACGTCCCCAGGGGCGTTCCTCCAACTGGACAAGATCGCGTTTCCCGTCCCGATCGCGAGCATGTTCACTTTCGTATGCGAGAAGGGGAGGTAACAATGCAGCGCAAGTGGCATGCACGACCGCGCAGACAGTCGGGGAGACGGCCCCGCGGGAAATTGCATTGCACGCATCGAACCCAGAATTGTTGCTCCTCTTGTTCTCTCCGTCGATGTCGACCGTCTGCCGTCTCTCTCTGTGCCTGTCCGTCGCCCGTCAGGGCCCCGATATCCTCCTTCCTGCCCACTTGCCATCCTCGAACGGCCACCTGTCCCAACCGTATCCTGTCCACCCGCCAGACCCTTCTTCCATTCCTTCGCCAAGTGCCTGATGCTCCTTACTTCCGGGAGAACCGAGTTACCATGCAGAAGGAATAGAAACTTCGGTGGGAAGGAGTCGTGGAATTCTTTGGAAACATTCCGGGTGGGACTCTAGGGCCCAGAACTCCCTGGCCCTGGGACTCTAGAGTCTAAAACTCTAAAGTCCAGTACTCTAGGACCTAGAATTCTAAACTCCGTTCCATAAGAGAATAAAGTCGTCTGTCCACCAGTTTTCGTAAGTTTTACGCAGTTGATGCTTACCTTCCTTAGTTATTGGTTCTGTTTCTCTCAAACGCATCTCACGTACTCCCTGCAGGGCCTTTGAAAGGGTCCCACCATTTTTAAGGAATTTTCTTCTTTGATACTTGAGCTCTTGGGGACAAGCTGCGCGAAGCGACTTTATTTTCTCGTGGAATGGAGTTTAGGACTAATGTAAGTTTATGTTGGACACTGTATTCTTGGATTATGTAGTCTAGATATGGACTGGGACTTTGGATAGAGACTTTGAGTAATAGATAGTGAAATAGTATATAATAGTCGAAATAGATTTATGTTGGCAGGAATTTCTTTCATTTAGCTGAAATTGAGGTTGTATAGTGTCTAATTTGAAGTTGTTCAGGTTTCGAGGACTTTGTGATTAGGACTTAAACAATGATTGAAGCCAAATTAAGTGTGTCATATGTTCTAGCAATTGACACTGTATCATAGTTTGGCAAATGTCCATTTGCTTCTGTCTAACCTAAACCGATAAGAAACTTTTTACAGTTGTCACCATTGAGGCTGTCGGGAGCGAACTGAAATTTCGATGTGTTTGAACATCCCTGAAGAAATTAGCTCCAATGCTAGCGAAACATTGGAAAATCTCTTCCTGCAGGATATGGCTTACTCTGAAAAGCCTCAACAGTAAAAACTTTTTGATGCTCTTCCAGGAAATCGCGATTCCCTCACATTTTTCATTGCTCTGTTAACCCTAGAATTCCTAACTCTTGAACTGTCACATAAACTCCTAAGAGGGGGGGCTCCTCGAACCCACACCTCCTTCTTGCATGTTTGGTTTAAAAAAGTTGTTTTTTGATAAAAGTTTTATAATATTCGAGTAAATTATACATTGCAAACAAGCTAATATACTTTTTTTTTAAATTGAATTTATTTGTATTTATGTGTATGTATTTGTAAAATATAATGCCCTTATAAAGTAGTAACCTGAAATTAGTCTGAATCTGATTCTTCTAATCCTTCTGAAGTTAAACGGCAAATTAAAATATTTACCTAATGCTTTTTACATTTAGTACAACTATGCTTCGGTTTAGTCAAACTATTGTACTTCGTTCTTTTATTTTCAGCCTCCATTATGCACTTATAGTATCTTTTTCTTTTTTGTGATGTTGTATCATTTGCAACCGTTGCAGACGGGCCTCACCGCAGCGGCAGTTTGCCGCCACATTTTCGTTTGTGTATTTCATATACATATCGCATTTTTCATGTGTATTCTAATGATTACATGTATTGATGCTGAAACAAATGGATACAGAACGATAGCGGCGCGATCGCGACGAAGTAGGACCCGCGTTTCTTTGCGTTGTACACGAGCTTGCCACCGAATTGCATCACACAAACATATGTTTATGTGTGCATAGTTATGTATGTATAAACAAATTTACCGAGGAGGCAAATTGCGCTAGCTCCTCATCTACAACAGTCCTTACGGTTTGTACCAAACTTTTTTCCAGTTAAAATTTTTACTGCATGACATTGTATAGTATAAAGACTAAATAATATTACAAAATTAAAATTAAATAATAATATGAAAAGCTATTCACAAAAATATTCATGCATATGACTTTTTACAAGTTTCACATTCACAATTGACCGAATTTTCACAGTAGACTGTTCTGTTTGAATGTTGGATTCCAATTAGGAATATTACATCGTTTTCTTCCAATTATTATCATTTTCAACTAATTAATTTGTTTTGTGGTTCTTTGAAGATAAGGAGAACGCAAGGGTCCGCCACGCGTGTTTCCTGACACGTCGCACAGTGTTCAAAAACGACTGTCTGACCGGGAAAAATTATGTTTTGAAATGAAAGTGTATAAATCATCGAAAATAAGTTAGATTATTGATAATTTCGACTTCTTAACCTTATGTTCTGTCTAAATTCGAAATATTTTAAACAAAAACTAAATTATTTTTAAAAAATTTTAAGGTTAATTTCTTTATGATTGGAAAAAATATTTTACTTTTATTTACTCCAATACAGAATACGGTAAAAACAATATACATATATAAAAATATAATAGTTAATTTAACAACTTAACTATTGATCCATATTTTTTAGTAGTTCTAATACTTCCAACGGAAGATGTCCAGTACTTTTCTTAGTTTTAACCCTTAAACTACTTATTAGTGGATCTGAAGGCATCAGGAGCATATGGAATAAATCCTCCATACAGTCTTTTCTTGATTGATTAATTGGTGTTTCTGCTGAGCACTGTTGTTTGTAAACCGTCTGTGAAGGATTCGCGAAATTCAAAATCAAATTATGCAAAAAGTTGCAAAAAGTAGCACTTGATTTTTACAGCAATTATAGTGCTGACCCTGTACTATAAGATAGAATTGAAATTTTGACCAATCCTTACCAATCAAAAAGGTTGTACTTAAAAAATCACATGCGTAGCAAAATTAGCTATTATTGAGTATGTTTGTTCGGATGTCCCATCAAACTTTTTTTTAATCTTCCTATTACAAAATATAAGTATACACCTTCGTCTACAAAATCTGTGTTGCGTAAAATAATTTATTGCACGTTTCGTCTTTTACGAGAAGGAAAAATCTCGAGTGCTAAATGACATTTCTAATCACAGTACAGGTTTGAAAATTCTATGTACATATTATGTTATTTAAACAATCTTTAGAAGTAAATAATTGTACAATCAAAGCTCCCTAGGATTTTAGGAATCTAAAACAATTGAGAAATAAGTAAAACAAAATTATCGAAATTATGACTTTTTCCCAGTCAGACAGTCGTTTTTAAACACCGTGCATCGCGTCGCCCTGATACCACACCGTATAATCAATTTTTTTCATTTCCTATGCAATATTTTACGACAATTACATTACAAGATTAAACGAAAACCTGTGTACGGCAATACATAATTTTTCCAGAATTTTTTGCAGAAAGGAAATATGTAGTTGTAATTTAACGATATTCGACTTGTAAGTTCGAAGAGCCCTCCCCTCCCCTTAGGCGTGCTAGGGTTAATATGAACATGGCTTAGCATCCCAGAATTTCAGTTTGCCTGGCATCGCAGTTAAATAACTAGAAACTGAATGTCGGTCGCCAGTGTTATACAACTTAGAATCGCTGTATCCGTTACAAAGAATACGCGTAAAACACAAAAGTCGATACACTTGTTCGACGCGACTCGGATCAGGGTTACTTTCGTCTCCCCGTAGATGGCGAGGACAAGGTAAACGCTTCCGCGTGACCGTCGCGTCGCCGAGGAACAGGCTCTCTCTCGCGGGCGATACCGAGTATCGGGAAGACTTTAACGAGGAAAAAGACATCTCCTTCTATAGGGTGGCCAGCCGGGAAGCCACGTAAGGTGACGAGCGAGCGACGAGAGGCGGCAGCCAGTGGGATTTGCCTATAAGGAGGCAAAGAGGATGGCAGACGCCCGCTCGTCTAGACCCGGCTCTCCGATAGTCACTCGATAAAAAACAGTCCGCCGCTTTCCTGGCCGTCCGATCCATTGGCGTACGCCGTCGGGAGGATTGTTCCAGCCTGCGTTCCCGCGCCGCTTCGTCACCCTCCTTCCCCCCTCGATTGATCGTACGACGTCAATGGGGCAGAACTCTTGACTCTACTTGCTTTGTGACTTCGAGTTTACTCGATTGTCGTTGCTACCTTCGCTATGGGGTGGAGGTTCGTGCGAGCGGCGCGAAAAAATGATTCTTATCGAGCGCGCGAGTGTCGCCGCGCCGGGGAGTTGTTACTGAAACGCGAGGTTGCGAGTGGATGAAATTCGGGGAGCGAGCGCGCGGGGTATTTCGTGAATTTGGGGTTGTGGAGGGAGAAGGAAAATTTTGGAAAGGGGTAGATTGTGTATGTTAGTGGAAAGTTTGGTTTCATTTTGGGGGAGGGGAGGATCGATCCAATCTTTGAGAGATGGTTGATGGTGGATGCACGTTCAGAGTTGATGGAGTTTGATTGTTTGATAGGTAATTATGTTTCTTGGTTTTTGTTTCATCAAGTGCAGCAATTCTTTTTACTGTTATTCTTGTTTCTTAATTTCTCTATAGACTCAGGTTTATGAATGATGGGTTGATAAGGAGGAGAGTAGTTTTGATGTAAACTAACGTCGAATTCCACTTCCAACTATTCGACTCATCGAATCAATACTAATAATATCGGCTTTAAGTTCCTCATAGTTAAGTCCCTATAATTAAGTTATTAAGTTCCTATAGTTCAGTTCCTCATAACTTTAGATTAGTTCAATTTAATATAGTCAAATATGGATTAACAGTGTTTGAAGACACTTACAGTAGTGGTTCGGTAAGTGTCGGCTCAGATGTTGACGTTAAACATCGAATTCTATAGTAAACATTGAATTCCACTCCCGACTATTAGGTTGCAAATATAGCGAGGCGGTGAGCGGTGAGGATAGTGACGAGGTAACAGGGTAGTAAAGGACATCGTGTCTTTGTATCCTTTGTTTTCTTTTGATCACGCCGCTATCTTCGCTGCTCGCCGCCTATATTCGGCCACTTACCATGCCATGGTGGCAAATCGCCGCGAACCGCTCGTGTGAACCGAGCCTAAGGCCTCAGACATACAGAGCGCGGTAAGCGGTAAAGTGGCAGGGCGGTTAGTATTAAATTTCCATTAAAATGGTAACGCTAAACAGCATACTCAATATTTGATATTTAATATTTAATATCTGATCTCATTATTATTCATTTATTCCATATAAATCTATATGTTTCTTTTATTTTATACCATTTTGACACTTACCGCCCTGCCGTTTTACCGCTTACCACGCTCTGTATGTCTAAGGCCTAAGACATACCTTGCGCTGTCATACAGATACATTGGTTAATCTACTCATTGTCAGTCAAAAGCTAGATTCTCATTTATATTCCTACTTGGAAGAGTCGAAATGTTGGACTTTAACCGCAGAAGAAAACTTCTCAAAAAACGCGTACGTCAAGCCTGGCCGAAAGTGGGAAACAGGCCTTAGAGCTAGGAAAACCGTGTTAGACCAATAGGAACTACATAATGTTAAACACTACCAATGCATTTACATATGTATGTATATTATGCCGGGTCCAGATGACTGTAATATGACACGCAACACAACGTGAAACGTAACTCGATTCACGCGCGTTCACTACAAACTCTTTATGCTCCGTTGAACGTTGTGTTGCGTGTTACATTACACTCGTCTAGACCCGGCCTTAGAGAGTGTCCATCCAAAAATATAACAAGAATGGTGCTCCAAATACCCAAGCCTACTCAAAATATCCAAACTGTTCAATACGACCAAAAACCCAGTTATACCAAGAGTCCCAACCAAGCTTCAACCAGGATCTCACAACCCAAAAACTTGAAAAATCCCGACGTTTCGTATCCTCGCAAGGATTTCTTCGAGCGTGTTCCAATCGCCCCGTAATATTTCTCCCGGTCTTCGGCTAATACACCCGAAGGATCGGTCTGCCGGAAGCGGATATGAATTATGAATTATGAACTGGTCAGGATAATTAGGGACGCGTTCGGCGTTCGTGCACCCGGATAATCGTGGCCGGGCATTCGCGGGTGTCGCCAGATGGGAATCGAACTCGTGGGGCGCAGACGTCTGGAGGCCACGCGCCGTCGTCGCAACATCAATTTTTCGGGGGACGGACGCGACGCACGTAATCGGCACACGTGCGCTGACGGAGGTCGTCGATGCAGGTGCGGGCCGAACGGACGTGCCGCGTGACCTTTGCGAAAGGCCACCCTGGTCGCGGGCCGCGCCAGGTGCAGCCTCTGGCCGATCGTTTCCCAGCCCTCCCTCCCTCCCTCTCTCGACGCCAATGCAGAAATTACCCCCTGCGACCCCCTGGACCGTCTGAACGGTGTCTAGCCAGCGCCCCCTACCTCGGAGCCCCGGAGCCCCAGCCCCCGCCGCGATCCCTTCCCACACGTTCGCCCCTCCTGTCCCCCTCGATCTCCCCCTCGTCGGCTCACCCCTCGCGTCGCTCTGTTGTCGGCTGCCCCACCCATTCTCCCTCGCCCGTCTCCGTCGCTCCCACCCCCGTCCCACGATCTCCGCCGACCTTCTCCCCCGACTGGCGGGGGTGCAGTCTAGCCAGTGACTATAGTCTTCACGGCGCGGCGCGCTATACTATGCGTCGGGCGTCTACGATCCACGCCAGACGCGGACTATAGACGGCCAGCCGAAAACCCATCGACGAGACGTTGTTGTCGGATCGGTGGAGGAAAATTTTTGCCCTTCTCGCGCGCCACCCCCTGCCTCTACCCACTCGACTTACGTCGAGATCCATGGGGGTAGGAAGCGACCGACGGGGCCACGATTGACAGCCGCCGCCCGTTAAAACGAAGGATCGCTCCTCTTCCGATCCATCCCCTCCGATATCGGCCTCGCGATTCCAACCCCCAGGATTCTCGTGCTCGACTTCGCGCAACCCTGTACACGGTTCCCAGGATTCAGTGGCGATTCTCAGTTTCAGGGTTACACGGGTTGTCCGGATTTACGAGCAAAGGTCGCCGGGACGGATATAGGAAAATCGTAAATTAAATAAAGCGTGAAGGGGCGCGAGGCGATAAGGAAAGCCAGGGATTCTATGGCGGGGGTGGTTGTCTATCTGGACTAGGTTTCACCCGAAGCGTGAGAATATATTTGTTCTGATGGTTTCGTGTGTTTAACCGTCAGCCCTCAGGTCACCTTTGGAGTTGGAGGAGGTTGGACGGAGTTGGAGCCGTTCCAAGAGGGGTGGATATGAGCGGTTTCAGGCAGGTGCGAGGAAATTTCTGTTTTTTGGATCGAGGGTTGGGGAACCTGTGAGTTCCATTTTTGAGTGAGCGTTATTGGGTTAATTATTTTTTGTGGGGGGAATGGGGTTTTTAAATGGTGGTTGGAAATGCATGGTAGTGCGGAAATCGTGATATGATTGGACAAGAGGTAATTTTATGTGGGAAAATGATGGAAAAGATATGGTGCAATATGTTTTTGTTGAAGCCTCATTTTTGGGAATATTGATTTTGAATAATAATCTATGAAATATAAATTATACTATGATGGATATTGTATTTTGGTCATTCTTGTGTAATTTTTGTAAGATGTATCTATATTAGTCATTCAATTTCAGCTCCAACTTCAACTTTTAAATTTCGAATTTTTAATGATTAAATTTCCAATTACAAATCCTTAAATTTCTAATTTTAACTCTAAAAACCTCTAAATTTGCAACCTCAAATATTTAAATTTCTTATTTTCAGTTAAAAAATCTATAACAAAGTAATTTGGAATAATCGAATTTCCAATTTTCATTTTAAAAATCGGCAGATTTGTAGCTTAGAATTTTCAAATCCTTAAATCTCCAATTTTCACATAAAAATGTCTAAATATGCAATTTGAAATCGTTAAATCGTCAATTTTAGGTTAATATCTTCAAATTTCCAACTTTATCTTTTTAAATCTATAACTTCAAACTTCGATATCTCCGATTTCGAAGTTTCAACTCTACAAATCCCAAAATTTAAACTTAAAATCTTCAGTTTTAAGGCTTTGAGTTTTCCAAATTCCAAATTTTTAAATTTTCAATTTAAAACCTTCTCATTTTCAATTTTAGCCTTTCCAATTCAAGCCTTCATATGTACAATTTTAGGTCTAAAAATCTTTAAATCTCCAACTTGAAATCTTCAAATTTTCAACTTATTATCATTAAAACTTGAGCTTTAAACTCTTCTAATTTTTCGTTTCTAGTCTTAGATCTCTAACTGTAGGTGTTCAAATCTTCACTTTCATATTTTCAAATCTAACTTCAACTTTTCAAATTTTCAACTTTGAGTTTTTAATATATTTATCGTTAAACCCCAACTTTAAATATCCAACGTTAACTCTGTAAATTTCTAAATCTTCAACTTGAAATATTCAAATCTCTAATCCGAAATCTTTTTAACGTTTAAACTAAAATCTCAAAAACTCTTAAATCACCAATTTTAACTGTTTAAATCCTCAAATATATAGAAAAAAGAAAATATTCACATATTTTGTATAGTAATTTCATTGTTATTTATTTACTTATATTACAAATCTACAATAATCAAGTCACTCAGTTGTTTGCGAAATTGATCACTCACAAACATAAACCATGTGACGTTTGGGCGCAAAAATAAACTAAATTTTGGTATATAAATAAATTTCTATCACGATATTCTTCTTACCTCAT
Organism: Perdita meconis; assembly: GCA_030770465.2. Lineage (NCBI taxonomy): Eukaryota > Metazoa > Arthropoda > Insecta > Hymenoptera > Andrenidae > Perdita > Perdita meconis. The sequence goes on along the minus strand of JASKOS020000009.1, from coordinate 12,717,726 downwards.
ATAAATCTTAATAACTAGACTGTGGATGTTTATGCAAATTTATATTTTCAAAGGGAAAGCAACCGAAAACCAACTTAAATAAAAGTGTCTTTTTTATCTTCTGAATATTATAAAGTGTATTTTATTTCCGATATTTCATGCATTTTTGCTTCTACGTACATCTTAATGCATTTAGCGCATTTAAAATCGCCATAAATGCATAAGCATCCGCAGTCTATTAATAACCATTTTTTTAATCTTATATTCTACACTACAAATTGCTCAAAAGAAAAAGGAGAAAAATAAACACAGTCTACTTAAGTTTCCCCAATCGCCATTATTAGCTACACCTAAACAGATCTCATCCATAAGTCTTTCGCTTTCGAAAATCCACCAAATTGTATTCGCCAGCAACTTCCGATCTCCACCCCTTCCACTGCGGACCTTTCCCAAGGACCTTCGTCGATCCAAGTCCGGCCGGAAAACGGAAAAGGCTGTTCATACATGCAATCCAGCGTTGCAGGAGCCCCTCGAGCGTTTTGCACGCCGCGATTCACATTCGAGTACGCGCATACGAGGATAATGGGTCGTAGAGACGGCGCGGCGCGGCGCACAATGACGGACACTGTCCGTGCGCCGAGTGACTGGCGTAAATAATTCTTTCTGCCCGATGCGTACGAGCGATCACACGAGTGGCGCATTCCGAAGGGGGATCGGAGAACGCGCGCAAAAAACCTCCCCGTCGGTTTCCAGACGCCCTCGTCGCGTGACTCGAGACGATTAGGCGCTCGGGGGACGCGGAGAAGTCGGGGGGCTGGGAGTTTGGTCTCGCTTTGATTGGGGTAGGTCCCAAACGTACAGTCGACGACGTAATAAGCCGACCGCGAGAGCCTTTTATTGCGTCGCGGCGAGGTCAGTGACGGGGAGATCGAGGGGTTGGGGCGGGAGGATCGGTGTTAATTAACGTCTTGCTGTTAAACCGTTTCGATAGATCTCCGGGGACCGGAGGCCCCCTCGATGACCGTCATAAACCGACCGACGCGGGGACGCGTCGGGACGGGGGGCGGGGAGGAGGAATCCCCGTTGGGAAAATCGATATTTTACGCCGGACCGCCGGAATATATTGCTCGCTATTAGTATCGCCGTGTAGACAGTAAATAATTACTGTACGCGATCGGTTAAATGAAAACCAATATCGGAGGGGGGCGAAAGGTGTACTGCCTTCGGGGTTACTGATTCCGCCTCCATTTGCGATCGGTTCCTGCGTTACTCGAAAATACGTTCGACAGGTCCGATTAAAAATATCGTTGGATCGCGAATGAACTGCGAGGTGGGTCCATTGTATCGCGATTGGATACGTTTCGTTTTCTCTATTATTAGATTATGAAACGGAATTGAACGGAACTGTATGCACTGAGGGAAATAAAGTTCTAAATTTTACTACACTGTAGAACTACAGTAGCAGAATAGGTGCACTTGTGGTGTAAATTCCAACACAGTGTAGTAAAAATCTCAATTAGTGTAAGTAGTAAATATTCTTACGAAACGCTAAAAATTCCAGATGCTCGGGATGGGATTCGAACCTCACGGATCCTGGCATCAGTAAGCTACGTCCTAACCAACTCCGCTAAAGAGCGTGTCTAATATTACTTCTTCTAATTTGCTTCTCATTTGGAGTATCTGTATATTTATATCTATTTATAATATTTATATTCATTTATTTTTAATAAATTTCATCATTCTACTGTATGGAATAGTAAAATTTATGAACAACAAATTAATCTAAATAAATACATGAATATACAGGGTGGGGCAATAACTATTAGCACCTCAGATATCTCGGAAACTATAAGTTTCACAAAAATATTTGCTGAAATAAAATTGCACAGTACGAAGGGGGCCATCCGGTGGCGATGATAGTTTTTTTGCAGGTGGAGGTACTTCGGACATTTGAAGGTCACCTTCATTTTTTTTAAACAGATCGGTATGTTTTTGTTTCCGTATCATGATAGAGGATCTTAAAACGAGTTCAACGACCTATTACATAAGGTCATTGAAGGTCATAGAAAATACAGAAAGGCGATAATACTTATCCTTTTGGTAGTAAATGAATTGCCTTTCTCTACTTTCTATGACCTTCAATGACCTTATGTAATAGGTCATTGAACTCGTTTTAAGATCCTCTATCATGATACGGAAGCAAAAATATACCCATCCATTTAAAAAAATGGAGGTGACCTTCAAATGTCCGAAGTACCTCCACCTGCAAAAAAGCTACCATCGCCACCGGATGGCCCCCTTCGTACTGTGCAATTTTATTTCAGCAAATATTTCTGTGAAACTTATAGTTTCCGAGATATCTGAGGTGCTAATAGTTATTGCCCCACCCTGTATATTCTAAACGAGAAGCAAATTAGTAAAATTTAGAACTTTATTTCTCTCAGTGTGGAAGTAAAACTGACAGGGGTATAACAGGTGTGAATATTATCGGGGAATAATGAAATAACGATGCGGCGGAAAAATGAATACGGATTTGAATATTGTAGGATATAGTGGGATGACGCTTTGGGGGAGTAATTAATGATTCTCGATACTCTGGTTTTGTTTCGTTTTTATTTTGGGAGATGATAGAATTAAAAGCTCAAAGGTTTTACATGTTATATTAGGATTTTATTATACAGTTCTATATTAGCTGTGAGGATTTTACAGTAATGTGTAGTATGTATAGATTGCGGATGTGTATGCAAATTTATATTTTTAAGGACATAGAAAAAGGAGTGAAACATGAGGTCTGTTTTCTGTGTGTGCACTTTCTAAACTAGGGTAACTGTCCCAATTACGGATGGTGTACCTATTACGGAGGGTTAACTACATATTGATGTACTAAAGGCACTGTATTTACACAACACCTGAAATACTTTTTGTATAATCTACTTCAATTCCTCTTTTATTCGTATACAAAAAGTATTTCAGGTGTTGTGTAAATACAGTGCCTTTAATACATCAATGTGTAGTTAACCCTCCGTAATAGGTACACCATCCGTAATTGGGACAGTTACCCTAGTGCAGAACCAACCAATCGCCATCTTTTTTTATTTCACATAACAGAAGGAGATAGCAAGTGCTTCATTCTGCACCATTTCAGTCAGTGTAGGAACAGAAAATAGACCGTAGGACACTATACATAAAGATGAATATACGCATCCGCCATATTGGACCCAATTGGAGGGAAAAGTCACCATAAATCAGACATCTCGTGCTTTAGCGTGAGTTTAATGCACATAGTACCGTTAAGGAACTAGTTTTTTTTATCAATTCGTGAAATAAATCGTTCTTTTGAGTTTATGTTAACAAGTAATTATTTAAAATAATTTCTGAAGTACAGCAGGTAGTATTGTGCGTTTTCGTGAAAGTAAATGTGAATGGTAGCACACTTTCAGAAAGTTCTTATTGAACGCCGTGTCTTACTGATCCGGCGTAAGAGAATATTGTCAATAATACAGTCGATCTGTTTATTCTGTTACAACTATTGAAAATTATTTTCATACATTTTCGCGGCAGAAAAGTGAACTAAACTAACCCCGTGTATTTCTTATGGGATGGGCAACATGAAAGACGCTAGCCATTCGAAACGTCATCTTCAGAGTAACAATGAAATTTGTACACAACCTGAAGAAAATAAACCTATTAATTAATTTCTTATGGGAGAGTTTTTCAAGGTTTCCGGGCACAATAACGGATAAAATCCACAATAATTATGATATTCTTGTTCAGAAAAAATAAGCCGAGGGCGCTACAGAGCCCTTTTTTGGAAAAAGTGTCCAGAAAAAGTTTTTTTCTATAAAAATCTTTGCATTTATTTTTTATAAAATCCTGAAAGCCAAATTGCAAAAAAGGGCTCTGTAGCGCCCTCTGCAGGTGTATAAATAATATTTAAAAAAAGAATCGTGAGAAAACATTGTTTCTTCGCTTCTGAATCCTTGAACAAAAATATTGACGAAATCCGAGCTCTTTGTTTACTAACATGGCCGGGTCCTTATCGCGCCCTGCTATAAATAGGTTAAAGCAGGGCCGACATAAATTACCTGGACCTTGGGTATATTCCTATATTTATGTTAAACGCATTTATTAAGTTCTAAATGTTTACAAAGCATTGATTGTTAGTGCAGTTATCATAGAAAACACTTTCCTAAGTTAATTGCTTGTTTATCAATAAAAGTTGTATATATTTATTTTATTATGCGTACACAGGCCTCACGGTAAACTTGTTACGGTACTATCTTTAACCACGTGACTGCCATAAAGTATCTATATATCACATCATTAGACAGCGGATCTTTATGCAAAATAAAATTTTTACAAGAACAAATAAAGAATTGTAACTCGGAAAACAGTACGTTTTGTATTCTAAACATTCTAACTTGAATAATATTGTTGATATTTTGTATATTTTGGTATATGTTCAAAGTCTCATAGGTTTTTTGCATAATTAGAATTGCTATAAATACATAAAATCCGCTGTCTACACATCATAGTCCATTTTTTTTGGAACTTTTTCTTTCTGCCCCCAGAGGTCGGTAATCCAGTATCCGACACCCTTTTAACGAGTCAAAATTTGAAAACTGTTCAAATGTTCCCCATGTTCAAAGGTGCTCGCTTTCCCTTTACACCACTCGAAGGGCTAAATAGCAAAGAATCCCATCTCCGCTCAGCACTAACAATTTTCGAAAGCGATCATCCACATCGCAAGCCGTCGGGTGCCACTTGGGCCATCTGGTTGTCGCAGGTCAGTGATCGATAAAAAACTTATTCTTCCCGGGCGTGAGCGGTCGAGGGGTCGCGAGGAAGAGAGAGCATCGCTAGTTCTATTATGGTCCGCAGCTGTACATTTCGTCGCTTCGCACGAGTGGCGTTATCAAGGAAATCGTTTTATTGCGTTCCTCGTCACCGGAAGACCAATGGAGCGGAAGCGAAACATCGCGACTAGGCATTGCGAGGGGGGCGAAAGAGAAACGTTACTCGAACGAGTTACATAAAACCGTGGAAAAAGGGTGACTCCTTGTCCTGCACGCAGAGCAGTGATAAAATAAGAGGAGCGAGGTGGGGGGCAAAGAAAAAAACCAACCCCCATGAAAAATCCGCTCGCGGAGAGGGAAGAAAGCTGGGATCATCATATTGCGCGCTTTCACCTCTTCAACTTCGTCTCGCTGGGGAAGCTTCAAGGGGGGTTCGACATGTTTTCGATTTTACGTGTTCCCAAAATCCTCTCGCGCCTCCCTCTCCCCTGGCAGCCCCTTGTATGATGTAACTCCCGCGTGCACGCGTGGAAACGCCGGCGTGCGCGCGTTTCTGTCGCGTGAGTAGCCGTTCACGCGCGTCCCGGACGCGAGTAATGTACGCACGGACGAAAACACGCCGCCGACAGAAATAACCGGGTGTGAGTCAACTGAAGAGTCTAAATAGGAGGTTCGCCGCATTTAGAGACCATGTCTGGATTATATACGGTCCACCGCGCGAAATAACCCGCGAAATGTTAACGTGTCCGCGGGTACCGGTCGCCCCCCGGTGTTTATACTGTCGACCGGTGCACCCAGGAGTCGATGATTGCGGGGAACCTGTCGTGGGTGGAACGAATGGATGTTTGAGATAAATTACATGTGATGGGAATTGAGGGTGAACGATATTTTACTTGGAAGTAAATGAAGTATAATTTACTTGATTAAATGTAGTATAATATAAGACGCAACGAATTTATATTTAAGGGAGGGCTTGAAAACAGTTATGATATCGGTTCTAATTATCGAAACAGTTATGAAGAACCAAAATAATGTTATAACTAGACTGCGAATTTTATGCATTTATGACAATTCTGGATATTCCAAACATCTTTGAGATTGTTGACAGATTATACAATATACACAATATCGAAAATATAATTCAAATTACAATATTTAGAAAACATGATATATCGTTATTCCAATTTCAATTCATGAAATTCGTTTCTAAACATTTTATTTTGCATGAAAATCCGCAGTCTAGCTGTAACTGTTATGCGGATATGTCGGTTCTGGCCTATATAGATTATGGTTCCGGTCCTCCAGAACGGATATTATATCGGTTCTATAACTGTTATTTTTCGGTTCTTTATCAGTTATGGTTCAGTTTTGTACTAATTACGGTTTGGCACATTCGCTAATTTAATTACTTTGAACTATTTTAATTGTGGTAATTTAAGCCTTGATTATGAATTTGTTCGCTAGTCTTTTAATTCGAATGATCTTTTCATCATATCGTATGTTGAGTTCTATCTTGTTTCATAATCCTCCAGTGTTGCAGTTTTTACTCAAACACTGTAACATGTATAATATATTTTAGAATAGATTGTGTACTTTATTTTAATTTAAACTGTACTAATTTAAAGTGTAACCCGGACTTTAACATTCGTTAACTGTATAAAATATGTTATGTGAATATGGTGGACGAATATGTTTGTAATTGTATATACATATATACAGGGTGTAACAAAAGTGTTGTAGTTCCTTCAAAGAAGTGATTCCTGAGTTGATTTTAAATAACGTTTGCCTTAGACAAAATGTTAGGTGTGGGTTTGTTAACGAGTTATTAACGGATAACATTGACCAATAGGCGAGCGAGTACAGCAGATTAATGATGGCGCGGACGATGATAAACCAATACTACTCACGGCTGGATCCCGCGCTGAAATTCGTCCACTGTATTCGTGTGTTGATTGGTCGGAGTTTTTTGTTAATATCTCGTTCACAAAGCTCCATTTAACATTTACGCTAAGGAAAAAATTTTTTAAAATCACCTGAGAAATCACCCTCTTCAAAGAACTGCAACGTTTTTGTTACACCCTGTATAGTGTTTTTGTTCTTTTGTTTTTGTTCTGTTTTGGTTCTGTCATAAACCCAGTCTATGGGTTCTGTATATTTGTTTTGTTTTTCTGCAGTAAAGACAATAATAATAATAATAATAATAATAACAACAACAATAACTATTAAATAATCAAAATCATACCGTCATAAGAAAATAGTATGTGTCACATATTTGCATAACCGAACCGTAATTGATATAGACGTGAATTATAACTGATACAGAACCGAAAAATACCAGTTATAGAACCGATATAATACCGGTTCTGAAGAACCGGAGTCGTAATCAGTATAGGCCAGAATCGATATATTCACAACAGTTATAACATCATTTCGGTTTTCCATAACCGTTTCGGTAGGAACCGAAATATAACAGTTTAGAACAGTTATTTTCGGAACCGTTTCAACCCCTGATTTAAGGTAAATGCTCTGGTAATGGACAATGCTTCTTCAGTAGTGGACACTTTGAAAGTGAAATGCTAAAATATACAGTAGTGATTCGATAACTGTCAACCCGAATTTCTACGTTATGCGTCGAATCCTATTCCCATTAGCCAGTGTTAGTCTTCTTCCAAAATATAGGTCATGAAAATCCTAATCAAGGCAGAACAATATAGTATCTTCGACGTCAAACGTTGAATTGCGCTTTCGATTACAGTAGAACCTCGATTATCCGTAACAGAATGATCTTCAACCTTCATTTTTCATGTTTGAATATAATAATTACTGATACAGAAGTTTCTGATGTTTCAAATTTTGTTTTTAATCCAAAAATGCTGTTTGTGACTTTTACGAATATTGAATCATTTATGAGAAACATTATTTTATAAAAAATGTTGACATTATAATGTATTATCAATGCTTGGATAGTATTTTCTGGATGGATTTTGAAATTCTGTTTTTTTTTTGTTTGTTATTTATACAACATATAATTATTAAAAAATATTACTACTTTAGTAAATAGTGAAATAGTACTTTCTGCTCCATTTCACAAACATCTTTTCAAGAAATGCGATCGTGCAACTGTCCTCCACTTCCTTTGAATTCGCCACTGTTCACAAGACTACACTATTCACAACTAAACACTATAAACAATCACGTTACACCACCAACATAATGAAATTTTTTCCTCAATCGGATTTCCTCGACCACCAAATTTTCTGCACCACAAAAGAATTTTCGAACGACAAGTGAACCTATGTACCCTCCCCAGTTAACAGGCCAAAACACCCTCTACTTTCGAATTTTCCCTCCATCCATTTTCCCCGTGGCTCGCGACCCTCTCGTTCCCCTACCCCTGTGCCGGGGTGACCTTTGACACGAGTCCCGTGTTGCGTCAATCGCTCCCGCGGCAAAGGAAGACTCGCCCCCGTGGAATGTTTTATTCATCCGTTGATCGACAATTAAGAAACATCTCGTGCTGCGCGCGTAAAAACTGTAAAATCGAGTAGGTGCCCCTCGAGCACCCGTCGATTCAGCCGTTTCATCGTCTTCGCTCGCTCGTTAAACGCGCGGCGTTCCAGCCAACCTCTCGAGTGTTACTCGATTTTTGCGGCCGACCATAAATAAATATGCACGGTGTAGCGGCGGCGAAGAAGAGAGGCGACGGGGAACAGAGGAATATAAAAGGTATCGCGGGGGCTGGCGCTTGTAATTCAAATTTTTCCAGCGTCCTCGTGGACGGGGCTCGAACGCGAGACGACTTCCACGTCGACGGGAACGAAACAGCGGTCCTAATTAGCGGGGGTTTCGTCGTGTGCGAAGTGCGAACGCAGTCGCGTGCGCGCGCTTGCCGGAATCCTTTTCGAAACGGCGAGCAAAGAGAGCCGGGGGCCGCTTTATTCGTCGTTGCGAAACCGTTTACCCTCCCCCCGAATCCCCCGCCCACCGTGCGCGAAAGTGTTTTCACAAGTAGCTAACACCTCGCCCGCCCCCGACGTCGGGGCAAAAAGGAGACGTCGTTTCCCTTGAATACGGCGTGAAAGCGAACGTAATGGATGGATGTCTCACAGAAATTAACACTGAGGATCACTTTTATCTCGTTGACGCGGATGGAGATTGGGGCAACGCGGGGGAGGACGAAATTGGGACCCGCGCTGCGCCCGGGAATTGACGCTATCTGGACGAGGAAAGCGAACAGTGGAAGCGAAAAGTTGAAATTGTAGTTGATTGTCTGGTTTGGAAATTGTGGATAAAAGGTTTTGATCTTCTAAGTGGGATCTATTCTTCCAGGGGGTACGTACATTGCTGTACAAAAGTTTGGAAGCAGTTAAAGAAAATTCTGAAAAGATATATAGATTTTTTGTTGGACTCAAAAGTTTATGTACTATGAAAGCTTACGTAAGAAGTAGATTAAATGTAACAAAGGAAAGATTGGTAGATGATTAATTAGAGAAGTTATCTATGAAACTATTAATATATTCCAAAATATATAAAATATCAAAAATATAATTCAAGTTGGAATGGTTAGACTATTAGACATACTGTTTTTAAAGTTCCAATTCTTTATTTGTGCTTATTAGAGTACTAATAATCTTTTAATAATAATCTTTTAGAGTGCTAATAATCTCAATTAATTAAATTCTTTGATCGACTCTCCCGACTTCCTCCATATGCTCAATTTCCGTACTCCTCCGTGATATCTTAGAAGCCGTACTATTTTCACAATTAAACGCATCGAACACTCTACAGGGTGTGTGTGATAGTAGTATAAAGCTTTGAAGAGGTGATGGGTCACGTAAAAACAAACAAAAAGCTTCTATATGACTTGAGTCCATAATTCAACCATTTTTGAAAAAAACTGTCATAGACATTTAAGCTTCCAACCCCTATAATTAAAAATAGGAACGTTGTTCGTAAGCAATTTCTTCGCTAAAATGAACATTGCGATCTTGTTAATCTAATAAGTACAGTAACTGTGATTTTCTAATAACCCTTACGAATCATTTGGACTGATTGTATGTACATACAGGAAGCAGCATTCAACAGAAAAAGGGAAGTCAGAAGCGAACAGATTATGACGTCAGTTTTAGTGCGAAATTGAAATATCGAATTTAGAAACATATGAATTGATAGAATGAACATTGGCTTTAAAAAATAATCCTTTTATATTCTGAATGAGTAGAAACACTAAAATAAATATATTGAATTATATAATTATTTTTTAGTCTCCAACTATGACGTCACACGCCTGCCATCTTTGAACTAAGTATGACGTAGAAGACTAGAAGGCTTCAACCTCCACTTCTAAATTTCCAACTTATGTTCCTTCCTGTGCTTTTAAAACAAGCGTCCCAAAAACGTGTCACTCTCCACAATCCAAATACTACATACACAGACTCATCTCACCGCAAAAAAAAAAAAAAATCAAAATCGCCCCCGAAGAACACCAAACACCATCAGTAATCCCTTCACCCTCAATCAATCTTCTCCTATAAAAAATATTCCTCGCCCGTTCCTTTGCGGTTTCTTTGAGTTCCCCTACGACCCCCAATCGTCAGGTCATTTCGCCGGGTTTCGCCGGGTTTTTCAGGGCCACGTTTCCGATAACCAGCCGCCTAATTACAACCCACCCCAGCACTATCCAGACCACGAGCCAACGCGAGGCGCGTGTCCCGCGCATAACCCTCGCGAGGCTGACCGGCACGTGTCTAGCCACGGAGAACACGAGATTGAAAGGCGTACAAGAAAGAGAGAGAGAGGCTCTCCGAAGAGAATGACTGCGGGGGTGGCGGTTAGAATTATACATGCCCCGAGGAAACCTCAATTCGCGGCCACTTTGACGCACCCTCGGGGGGTGGATCGTTGGATACGCGCTCTGATACAAATCCACGAGGCACCCGAGGTTCTGTCTTCCTCTTTCCTCCCTTTTCTATCACCCTCTCTCCACAGGGCGACCGCGTCTCTCTCTCTCACCGTTCGACGCACACAGCGAAGCATCAATGTGTGTGTAGCCATCGCCGCGACGTTTACAGAGAGGAGGCAGCGCTCGCGCAGCACGTGCGTGGACCGGCAACAATTCCTAACCAAAAAGCCGGAGTCACCCTCGCCTCCCACCCTCCCCTGTCCCTCCGCGCACCGGGAGTGTCTGGCTGCGACCGTCATCAGCGTGGCGTCGGGGGTGCGAGGGGGAGGAGAACAGCCGGCACCCACGGCGAGGGGGACCAGCGGGGGGTTGGAAACCGACGGTGGCTAAGGGGGGAGGCTACGTACTCGTGACGTTGCGTCTAGACGCCCCCTCCACCTCACCCGAAACGACGTCCACACAACGAGCGCGTCGAGGCAGCAGCCCCTCGGCTTCCTACGCCCCTCGTCGACGCGCGTCGTCCGTCGCCGGCGACTCGCGCACGCGTCGACAGATGGCGACGCTGCGGCTGCGCAGCGCTGGGCGCTCGCCGCTTTTCGAATTGCCCGCGCTTCGCTTGCGAAACTTTTCCGTTGCAAAAGAGTTGTTTCGATTTGTGCGGTCGATTTTCTTACGGATATTTGGGATTGTTTCTTATTGAAGTGGCAGAATATCATATGAAAGTGTTGGGGAAAAGGACTAGAATCGGGAGAAATGGCAGCGTAGCGAGGGGAGATGCGGCATGAGAGGGAAATGGAGAATTATGATCGGTAAGGTTACGTTACTTTTCTTGCAGCAGTTTGTTGAGATGATTAGCTACGCTGCTTCTGAGCATGCTTGGATTAGGAGTTTTGAATTTGAGTGTAGGTATTATGTTATGGGATTTAGGAAAGATTTATAAATACGCTATTGATAAGCAAGCGCAGGAGTCGAGCGGAATTTATTGGTGTTTTATCATTATTTTCAATTGTTCGATAGTATACAGGGTGAGGCACTTAAAACCGGCCACCTGAATAACTTGGCTGCTATTGGTGGTAGGAAAAAATGCATCAGGCCAAAAGTATTTGGTATAGAGGGGCTGATCATCCGATATTACTAGTTCTTTGATAGGTGGAGGCGTCAAGGATATATGAAAGTCATCTCTGTTTTTCTTAATGGAATGGTATGTTTTTTTACTCACAATTTTTTTCCATCACAATTGGCTTAACCCAGACCACGAATGACCTTTCCAAAAGGTCATTGTATTCGTCTTGAAATACTCTATCAGAATGTAAGTAAAAAAACATACCGTTCCATTTAAAAAAACAGAGATGACCTTCATATATCCTTGACGCCTCCATCTATCAAAAAACTAGTAACATCGGATGATCAGCCCCTCGATACCAAATAATTTTGGCCTGATGCATTTTTCCTATCACCAATAGCAGCCAAGTTATTTCAGGTGGCCGGTTTTAAGTGCCTCACCCTGTATGTCGTATCTTGGAGTATATTTTTTTATTCTGGTATCTTAGAGACATTTTACGTGAGACACTTTAGTGGCGCTACTGAGCAATACAAAAAGAAAAGTGTTTTGAATAACACAAAAATCATCTCGAGCTTTACGTTTCGTCGTTCTACAATACAAAATTCGATGGCGTCATGACAATATCTTGTATAAAAGAGCACTTATCAAGTAGGTTCCGATTAATATCAGTTCAATATTTGAACTTCAAATACTGGGATATTCGATTCAGAGCGATATACAGGGTGTCCCACGTAACTGTTGTCACGATTTTTCGGGCACTGTTGGTAGCTAGATAAAAAAAAATCTTTCGAATACAATTAATTGGTTTTTAATCGGCTACAAAATGCAATAGGAAAAAATTAGAAAAGAATTTATTCATAAAAAACGAAGGTGACCTTCATATTTAAATGGTACTACACATTTTTTAATACATATAATATAATAGCTTATGTTAAGACGAGTTCAACGGCCTTGTATACTATGACCTTGACATGACGAACTGAAAAGTGCGAACAATCAAAAATTCAGTTAATGTGAGACTTGTATTCGCGAAAACTTTTACATTCAGTAAAACTGCTGAAAAAATGAATCTATATTGTTTTAATGACATAAACGTTTAAAAACTTGAAATAATAAAAAATTTTGAAAATTATAAATTATAAACATGTTTATACTATTATAATTTGGTCCAATACGTATGAAAAGGTATATTTAAAAATTTAAATATATAGAATATTTCTTTCAATTAAAACCAATTTTTACATATCAAGTTAATAACGCGATCAATTTCTAAGATTTATTCGCACTAATTGAGATCTATTTGTATACGATGTTTCAATGTCTAAGACTGATAAAGAACTCAAAAATTGAGAAAATTTTGAAACACTATGCAGATACCATCAAAGACTCAATTTCTGATCACTCAAGGGTAACTATCATGGTTTTCCTTTGCATGGTAAATCCATGTTTTATCCTCAATTTGACATCTAACAAAATATAAAAATAACAATAATTAAATTATAATCAAAGTTCTAAGCTCAAAAGAGCAAAGGGAGCAATTTCTGATCACCTAAATTATGACCCAAAGTATTAACTATAAAATTTAACTTTTAAAATACAAAACAGTTAATAAATATTTAATAAGTATTTATGATCCAGTTTTAGCATGATAATTTGTTGTATGATAATTATATTAAGCTGATTAGGAATTAGGTTCTGATTAGAAATGGAGGATTTAGCAGTATAATAGTTTATCCCTAATACAAAACTATTTAGAGAAGTAAAGTTTATACAATCTATGCTTTTACAAAGGGTAAATCATAAGAAAAACAAATTCTTTTATATGTATAAAGAAATATTGACATTAGCAAATGTATAAATACCATTATAGTAATTTCTAGATTAAATTTGCAGTCGTCGTTTTTTACATAAAATATATAATTGTTTATCAACACAAAACCGAGTTTAACTCCTTTTTGCAAAACTGTGATTGACACTTTTTTGCACTCAGTCACAGCAATAGTGCTGCACCAGTTCCAAGAAAGCAGAGTTCTAAAATCAACCTTATCATTTTATCACCGTTCCGCCGTGATTCATCGTGATTCAACATAGCTTTATCAACATATACCGCGACGGATGATCGAGAATGCCGAGTCCGGGGGGCGTTAAAGCGCGTCGTATCCTGGAGTTTGCGTTCTTACGCACGCGTTTAAATTAGGAACGGCGTTTAAGGCCATTCGCGGATTTTATCGTTTAATCGCGGCACGCACACGCACACGCGCGAGCATAATCGCGTGCGTACGACCGCGCGCACGTGTATACGTGTGCACACGCGGGGATGCGAAAGGGAGACAGGAGAGTAGATGTGCATCGTTGAATTTTTATGGGGTCGAGGGGAGCGATGCGGGACAGACGTTTCGTGGCCTTGAAGATCCGCGAGTCGCGATAGGGGCACGGTTCTTTTGTGGAAAATAATTTTAGTTCAACCGTTGTTTTCAGCGAAGAACTTCAGAGAGCAAGAGAGAGAGAGAAGGCTAATGAAATTTCTACGGATCGGGTAGTACGTTTGACACGGGGAATAAAAGGGGAAAGAGGGGGCTCGGGGACTTCTAAATACCTTTTAATAAGTTAAGACCGAAGTTCGTAGCGGCAAAGTTTGGGCGGGGGCTTTATGAAGCGAAGTTAGGACTAAATCATCCGTCCTTCTCTTCCTGCCACCTGGGAAACTGAAAGCAAACAGCGCTTGACCGATGACGATTGTTATTTGTCTCCGGGCTGAAAATCCTTTGTGAAACTTGCGACTGGAATTGGTTCCAGCGCTCGTTTCATCCTCTTCCCCCGCGAATAAAGTGAAACGTTCTGCGGCGGGGAGTTGTTGCTAAATTACGGGGATAAATTTCGCTCCGCTTAATGTGTAGCCGGGCGATTCGGTGACGGCGTCTGTAAGTTTATATCCGGGGAATTGTAAAAACGGGTTCAGTTGCTGGTAGTTCTTGGTGATTCTGAAATTTTATTGCTGGACTGCGAGTGTTCGTGCAAATTAATTTTTTTATGGGCATGGTTGAAGAATTGAAACTTAAGGAAAATTGTGGTCTTATCTTCTGAATAGTAGTAGTATGTATTATAATTTTGATATTTTATATAGTTTTGCATTTTTTACGGTTTTCAATAGCTTTACTTATATTTATAATAAACAAAACTTTTTTTTACTAAAAAATGCGGGGAATTAAGACAAAAAATATCGTAACTGGAGATAATCTGTTTTGGTTTAAATTAGCATCCGAATTTTATAGTTTTTATATTTTTATATACTTTGTAATATTTTTTATATTTTATATTTCACATGTTTTCACTACATCTGGACTTCGATAATGTTGTATAACTTTACTATTTTGTGATTGTAAGGATTGAAAAGAATATTTTTAAAAATAGAATTAAAGCGTTACTTAACATTACCCATAAAAATCTTGTTCTGTATCAAATATTTATAACTAAAAAAATGTTAGATCCACTCGATTGTTTTAGGCTTTTAGGATCTCAACTTCAATTGGTGGTTTCTGTATTAATTATTCGATATTGTTATGATAATTATTTTTTATCAAATATAAAATTCTCACAAGATGTACAAAAGATAAAAAATATGAGAGGTATTAGAATATTTAAAAAGTAAAATTCACTGTTCTGGAAGCTTCAATTTTTTTATTGTGTTGTATAATTATCACTAACAACTAGTACAATCTTACAATCTTCATTTTAATTATTCGATATTATTGAGGTAATTATTTTGTGTTGGTTATTTATGAATAAACCTCATATTAATAACATTTCTTCTTATTTCTAATTTATAGACAGTTTCAAAGTACTAATATCTATACTACAATTTCCAGAAATTGTTTAAGACACACAAAAGAGTTTCAATTTTAAGTAAAACGTGTTCCTCTTTATTTCTTAAAATATTCTATAGTTCTCCTTTTCGTCTAGTAAGTGACTAATAAATTCTTATTGTCATACAATACTATTGTGGTAATCATAGTAATTACTATTATTTATAATGGTATAAACACCACTGTTCTCTATCTATGAATAGTACGTATATGGATTTCTCTGGAGATGCATTCTCCAGCATAATACTCAACACACCAATCACAGCAATTCAAACGAATTTATCTTTCAATCCCATAAAAAATGACCCAAAATCAAACGCAATTAAAAGTCAAGGGTCCGCGAATTAATCCCAGTTCCCAGATATCTGTTACCCATCATCCAAATAAAACATTGCGACGGTGTCGTTCGCGTTAGCCCGAGCAAACTTGTTGAGCAATAACAATTGAATCCTCGGTGAGAGGTGCACGTGTTTATGACGATCCTCGGTCTGCGCTCGTAAAGAGTGGCTGACCTCTAAAGGCCGAGACACCCGACCGACCCTTGCTGTACTCTGCTTTAACAAATAAGACGAGGCCGATTGCACCCGCCCCTCCCCCCTTTTCCTTTAATTCCATTTCTCGCGCTGCTTTCTTCATCGCACTTTTCTCCCTTCTTACACGCGCACCTTCGCAGAATTACCCGCGTTGCCGTACGACTTGGGCTTCTTCTTGGGACTCATTGGTCTTTTTGGCCCCCCTCTCACCTCCTCAATCTTTGCCAAGTCTCTTTAACCCTTTTCAATTGTTCGTTTCGACAACCTTTTCCCGAGACTCTTCTTTGTCCCCCCGGAATCTTCTTTTCGTTTTCTTTTCTCCGTTTCTACGGTTCGACTTGTTTGTTATTCACGCTCCGCCGGCTCTCAAATATTTTTCTTTATGCTCTCTTGGTTCCCGTACTGGGCCTCGAACTTCCTCCATTTTTCCTTGATTTTGATCCTTATTTGGCTCCTCCGCCGCCGGCCTCCCGGCTACTTCAGAACTTTTCCCTTAAATTCTAGGAACCTTAGTAGAATTACTGACGTGTAACTTTGCGAGTTGAGACTTTCTAGCCTTACCTGACTCTCCTTCACCATTCTTCTTGCCGTTAGTTTTTCTGACCCCTCCTGCGATATTCTATTACTTTCTTCTGGCCACTCGTCTTCTTCTATGACTTTGTGTCTGCGATTTCTTTCTTCTCTTGGATTCGGCTTTAATTTTTCTTTTCTGTTCTGAATTTTCTCTATATTTCTGTATTTTTTGCCTTCTTAATTTGACGTCTTGAGGACTACTTCCATTATTGTTCTTAAATACAGCTTAATTAGACACTTTAATCTTTATATGAGCTTCATTTTCTTTTCTGAGAAAGATTTTAAATGATTTAAACTCTTTCAAACACTTTCAAGTATATTCTTTACTTGAAGTTCCAAGTTCTTTTCTGAGTCCCTGCTACTCATTATCAGTTACATTTGCTACAATTTGTTAAAAATTCTCTCTGAATGCTCTAATATGTTCAAATTTGACTCAACTTGGTTCAAACATTCTCTGGGCCACCGCAAACATTCAGTCAAACTTACCGCAACCTATTATAATGCTACAACCTCTTTTCTGAATGCTTCAATATCTTTCAATTTGACTCAACTAATTCCGTAACTTTTTCGAGTCACTCAAACTTAGTTCAATTTATTCCAAATTATTCCAAACCCTGTTTGAGCACTATTCTATGTTGAAACTTGATTTATCTTGTTCCAAATGTTCTTTTAACTACTTTAACTCGATCAGATTAGCTACAACTTATTCTAAATCGTCTCTGAATTGTTAGAACTCTATTAAACTTCTTGTTGCATTAACTTGTTTCAAACATTCTTCGAATTGCTTAAACCGTCTGAGATTTGTTTTAACATATCCTAAATCTTCGCTGGGCTGATGCTAACTTTAATGAAACTTATGCAAATTTAGTCCTGAATGCCTTAACTGACATTGTTCCACCATTTTTCTTGCCGTAAGTTTTTGTGATTCCTTGTACAGTTTTTCTTTTATTTTTTCTGACTGCTCTTCTTCTCTATATCTGCGTTTGGACTTTCTTCCTATTTCTCTTGTTTCCCTCTTTTTTTTTTTTTTTATAATTAGTTTATTTTAGGTCGCATCAACATCATAGATTATTAGCGACGGTTTATTTAACAGTTTATATTGATCATATGTGGTTTCTTAAATTTATATTAGTTATGAAGCTAATTGGGTCGTTAACTTTTTTTTTGTCGCACAACGCTAGTTGTAGGTTATTAGGAATATTGAATTTATTTCGGTTTAATTGGAACAATGGGCAGTCAATTAAAAGGTGTTTTACCGTGATGGGAATATTACAGTGCGAACATATCTCAGGTTGGTTTTTTGTTATCAGATATTCATGGGTCAATCTGCAGTGGCCTATACGTAGGCGGGTGAGGATTACTTGACTTCTTCTATCCATGAGATGGGGTTGAGGGTTTTCAAATATATTTTTCTTAATTTCGGAGATTTTATTTGGTATCGATTGGATCCATTTATTGTTCCAGTATTCCTTGTTCCTTCTATGTAGGTATCTCTTTATGTCGTTATGGGAGCATGGAAGATTATGGTAGAGGCATTTCGTGGCTTCTTTTGCAGCTTCATGTACATGGTCGTTTTCGCTTATTCCAACATGTGTGTTTCCCTCTTGTTTCACCTTAAACGTTTCTTCTCCTTTCTCAATTCTTACTATCTTCCTGCATTTTCTCCTCGTCTTAATTCATCTTTTTGTGTCCTCTCATACTCTTTACCCTAATTTCTATGTTAATCACAAAATATTCCTATTCCTACACCGCGAGATTTTCCGAATTCCTAATTAAGACATTCCGCGGCGGCAGACGCGCGCGAATCCCGATCCGCAATTTTTATCTCTCCGTCCTTTCCTCCGGCCTCGCCGTTATCGCCTCGTTTAATCAACAAACGCGCGTAGGTGTAAACATTCGCGAGAGACAATAAGCAGGGACAGGCGCGTTCGGCGCGGCGCGGCGCGCGAAAACGGTCGAGAGCAGGCGAAGCGAACGCTCGCATATTTTTACGTGGCCGACGTGCAGCTGCACCCGCCGCCGCGAAATATATTCGTGACCTTTAAATAGTTTCCCTCGTGCTTGCTGCAGGAGCCCGCATTTCGAGCGAGGCTCGCTTGCGTAAGTTCTGTTTGCGACGAGCTCGCGCCGCTCCGCGGGCAGACCACCCTTTCGCAGCGACACGTTTTCCGTTTGCGGAAACTCTGTCCTTCCTACACCTCCTCTGCCCGTTCCCCCTCACCCCTAATACATGCACCCATCCCCGCTGCATGCCCTCAAGTTATTTGCCGGGATAAATCTCCTGTTTGCGAATCCCCCGCCGGCTCGCAGAAGCCACGAGGAATAAATAACGGGTTCGCGACTGTTTCGACCCTGTAAGTGTCCTTAATGGCGGCTGAATGGTCTTCTGCTGGACTCTGAATCGGTTGAACTCGATAACTTCTGTTTGGCAGTTTCGGTGGGGACTAAAGTTCGCTTTGTTTGAAGCGGTTTCCTTGTAGGGTGGTGTATTTGGGTATGGAATTGGGTTTTCTTGTTGTTTAGTTGTGAAGGGAGTTTTGATGATTTTGGGATCGTTCGGGGTAGGGAAATTGAGGGTGGAAAGTGTCTGTAGGATGTTTTAATTAAGTTTTTTTTTTTGGTGTCGAAGAGGGTGTGTTGGGCAGTTTTGGACAGTTTCAGCTAGTGTGTTTTTCTAGTTTCTTAGAAATACACTATTGTTTTCCTCTGTTTAAGGCTGCTATTATTATTTTTTTTATCGTAGCTGCAGTACTTTGTATGTGATTCTATAAAAATTTATATCTATTTCTTTCGTTCTTTGGTTTTTTTAAAATACTAAAAGTACTTAAAAATTGTACAGCCGCTCATAATATTAGAAATACATACAGAAGTTGGATCTTCATGATCAAACAGCGGATTTCTATACAAATTCTTATTTCTATAAGCAGAAATAGATAAAAGAAGTTCATTTTAATAAATTTCAAAAAAAACCCTTTCTTTTCCCACAAAGAAACTTACCCTCCCCAAAATCGAATCAGCACATCCTACTTAACCACCATTCAAACAGCCCTAAATTCCATAGTTCCAAACAAACCTTCAAAGAAACAAGCCTCAGCGATTGCAGAAACCTTTCCAAAGGTGTGCCAGGAGACAGGCAATAAGGATCGAGCCAGTTTCCCCAGATCTCGGTTCAACACCCTGCAGCAAACCGCGCAGGTGTTCGCGCTCACCTCCGGCAGAACTTTCGCACGAGCGAGCGGCGAATTTTTGCCGAAGCCCGATCCCGTCGCGGGTATGACGTCCGTTCGGGGAAAAGAATGCAGGACGCGGAGAAATCCGGGGAAGATTCCAGAGTGTAAGGAGAACGAGGACGGCGAGGGTCGGACGGAGGAGAGGGACGCGTTGGCGCGGTGGGACAGGGAGAGGGAAAGAGAAACCGTCTCGACGAGTTTCCACGGCTTGTCAACACGCGCCGGGGACAGTCAACGGTGCGCGCCCGATGGTGGGGTTGTTTTGATGATTTTGCGTAAACACGCTTGCAAAGGAATCCACCGTCTCCTAGGGGGTAGTCTAACCCAGTGTACGGCGGCTCGCGGAGCGTGGGTTTCGGGAAGGGAAAAGGGCAGAGAGAGGGACGACGCTGAGGAGGGAGCCATCAAATTCGTCCTTTTTTGATTAATTTTACTCGACGACCGACACGTTTCTAAAATCGTCTTCATTCTTAGCTCTCCCTCTCTTTTCCTCTCTGCGCGCTGCACGCGCCCGACATCCGCCTAACTGCGTTTCACGGCCTCCAGAATGGAGACGGAAACAACACACTCGTTTCACTGCGCTTCAGTATTTCATACTTCGATTGCCGCACAAAACTTCGACAATTAACGAAGCATTCCACTGTCAAATTATTCTGATATCCAGAGACCCAAGGAGTTACAAATTTCTAGAATACCTTTACAGAAAAACAGATTTTTGGCTTGGATATCTCTAAAATATGTCAACAGCCAAGAAGTAACAACTTCTCCCAACCATAGATATCTCACATTACATAAAACTACAAATCAGAATTATTTTGAACATAAAACTGTGCATATAAGGTCTCAAAGTGTCCATAAAATGAGAATGAAAGTCTGACTCAAAAGTCAGATCATAAATGTTATGCTCCGTTTGAGTAGAATATCCACGTAATTCTACTTGATTTGTATTTTCCAGTCGGACTTGGCCTGTTCACGTTCGCAATATGCAAAGTGGGATTCCACGCAGGCTGCACGCACGCTCTTAAGATGTTTTCCTTTCGTGGTCCGCGGAGGTACTCGACTCTAGGCCAACAAGCTTATTATCCCTCGCACCCAGTCATAATAGAAACGAGGCGGGAACGCGACCCCTCCGAGCTCGCTGATTACCAAGCGAGGGAAAAAGTGTAACCAGATGGCATTTGTTTAGTCTGGAATCGTTGGCCCTGCTAACGCGGGTTTACGGTTGCTCGGCGAGCGAGTGTAGTGGGTGTAGTAACTCGGTGGAGGGTGGGAATCGGGTTTAGTTTCATAGGAAAATTATGAAAGAGGTCGGTTTTGGAAGAGCGTTGGGGTGGAAGAAGGGAATTGGGTCATGCTTGACTTCTGGTTTTGAAGGGATTCGCTTTGGGAACGCTTTGGAGCGATTTAAACTCGTTCAAACACTCTCGAACTTGCTCGAATTTGTTTCGAGTTCTTTCCTGAGTCCCTCTAATTCGGCTAGATCTGCTGTATTTTCTTTTACATCTTCTCTGAACGCTCTAATATGTTCAAACTTGACTCAATTTGATTCAGATATTCTCGGAGCCGCTCCAACTGAGTCAGACTGGCTTCGAGTTATTCTAAACCTTTGATCGCTCCAATATCTTCAATCTTGATTTAATTTGTTTCAACCATTTTCAGAGTCACTTCAAGTCAGTTAAACTTGTTCAAACTTGTCTCAAACCCTCTCTGATCACTTTAATACGCTCAAATTTGATCCAACTTGCTTTCCACCTTTTTTGAACTCCTTCAGCTTGCCAGATTTTGACTCCAACTCGTTATAACTTTTTTCTCAGATGATCCAACTCGTTCAAACTTGCTGCTACTTCTTCAAAACCTTCTTTGAGTTTCTCTACTTCGTTCAAATTTGATCTAACTTGTTCCAAATCTCATCCGAGTGTGTAATTTCTATACGATTCCTATGCGACTTCTGTGTGACTTCTATGTGACTCAAATGTAACAAAGTTATGTATATACATATACTGTTACTTCTATTTTAGTATACAGGGTGCGCCAAAAGTATGGAAACGGTCAAATATTTCGAAAACGGAACATTTTTGAGAAAAATGTTTTACAGCAAAGTTTTAGGGTTGTAAAAATTCTATTGAACGGTCGTATCCGTTTGACCTTCAGAGGAACGGTCAAGGTCATGTCAAGGTCAACATGATTTTTTTAAATGGAACACCCTATTTGTCATCATGCAGTGTGACGATGAGACCTTTTCAAAATACTAGCTGATGATCTATTTTGGTTGTGAATTGCTTAAGTTCTGAACGTTGAGAATGAAGAAATAGACACTCGCTTGTGTACAATGATCATTTCAATGTTTGCCACATCACTCGGCCGAAATCGCATCTCAAAGATGTTACTGCACATGCGCTAGAAATACTATCGAAATCATGACGCCGATTTCAGTACTACTACCCAACGACATTAATTCCGAAATTTTGAATTGTTTTGATTCGCGTCGTTGTACCTCTAACAATTTGGCGACAGATAAGCTCAGTATTCAGGCAATTTTGAACGAAAATAGGTCATCAGCTAGTGTTTTGAAAAGGTCTCATCGTCAGCTTTAACATTACATGATCAAAAGTGGAGTTTTCCATTTTAAAAATCATGTTGACCTTGACATGACCTTGACCGCTCCTCCGAAGGTCAAAAGGATACGACCGTCCAATAGAATTATTGAAACCCTAAAACATTGCTCTAAAACATTTTTTTCAAAAATGGTCCTTTTTCAAACTATTTGACGTTTCCAAACTATTTGTTACAGTAGACTTTCTTCATTCTCAACGCTCAGAACTCAGGCAATTCTTAACAGAAGTAGGTCATCAGCTAGTGTGTTGAAAAGGTCTCATCGTCAGCTTCAGCACTGCATGATGAAAAATGGGGTGTTTTATTGAAAAAAATCATGTTGACCTTGACATGACCTTGACCGTTCCTCTGAAGGTCAAACGGATACGACCGTTCAATAGAATTTTTATAACCCTAAAACATTGCTGTAAAATATTTTTCTCAAAAATGTTCCGTTTTCGATATATTTGACAGTTTCCATACTTTTGGCGCACCCTCAGGGTGTAACAAAAAGGAAGCGAGTACAGTGGGCTCATGATGACGCGGACGATGGCGGGCCAATACTACTCACAGCTGGAGCCCGCGCTGAAATTCGTCCACTGTACTCGTGCTGTGATTGGTCGGTGTTTTTTGTTAATTACTCGTTAACAAAGCCTCACCCAACATTTTCACTAAGGAAAAAGTTGTTCGAAATCACCTCAGGAATTAACCCTTTCAAGGAACTGCAACATTTTTGTTACACCCTGTATATGTACACGGTGAGTCACGTAAAATAGAACACCTAAATATCTCTGATAATGTTGAAGATAGCAGAAAATGTCACAGAGGTAAATTGTAATGTTCAAGGGAGCAAATGTGGTGATACTAAAAAATCTCCTAAATGATGTTTTTTGCAAGGTTACTTGAAGGTCACCGATGTTTTTTTAAATGGAACTATATATTTTTTATTTCATTATATAATAGCTTATGCCAAGATGAGTTCAAGGATATAGGATACTGTGATCTTGAAATAACCTTGAAGGATTCTTGATTCGATTAACGAAAACATATAACGTGTAAAATTTTGATTCCTTGACCGTTAGGTTTCATACATGTCAATAACGCCTGTACAGTTGGTGAAACGTGATCTCTACATGTATACAAACATGATTATCAATACATAAAAGTGAAGTTTGTTCTCATCATCGAATTATTGTAGGAGCGTTTTAGTTTATCGATGTACGTTTAACAATGGGTTACTCGAAGGAAGAGAAGATTGATCTAATTTCTATTTATCATGAAAGTCGTTGTTGTCCATCTCTTAGTACGTATTCAAATTTAATAAAAAAGTTCCGTGAGATTGGTAGCATTGAAAATAAAAAACGTGTTAAAGTGAAAACTGCAACACATACACAAAATGTGGTTGATATTGTAGCTGCAGTAAACGTAAATCCACAAATTAGCACTAGACACTAGACAGCTTACTCGAGAAAGTGGCATTAGTCAAACAAGTGTTTTGCGAATATTACATTCACAAAAAATGCACCCCTAGTATGTGTCACTCTGCTTTACTTTTCATAGCTAATCACTCAAATATATTACTTTTCGTGGTGAAGCACGAAACGTGTTACTCTTCGTAGCTAACCACCGAAATGAACTACTTTTCGCGGTGAAGAACGAAACGTGTTGCTTTTCGTGATAACGAAGACAAACGTGTTGCTTTTCGCAAGAGAATCGAAACGTGCTACTTTTCGTAATGCACGTCGATATAAAATGTAAATATAAAAAGATAAACATATTTTTTATAAATACGATTTCGGTGAATTCTTGTAGATTATTAAATTCTCTATAAATGTACACAAATAGATTTTTCTATTACTCCAAATGAAATACATGAAACTGCACAAAATATGGAAATGGATAACGTTCGAAAACTTTTGTCCGCAACTGTAGTTCCATTTAAAAAAACCTTGAAAAAAACATCATTTAGGATATTTTTTAGTATCACTATATTTTCCCCCTTGAACAATACAATTTACCTCTGTGACATTTTCTTCTATCTTCAACATTAACAGAGATATTTAGATGTTCTGTTTGACACGGCTCACCCTGTATACAGGGTGTAACAAAAATGTTGCAGTTCCTTGAAAGGGGTAATTCCTGAAGTGATTTTGAACAACTTTTTCCTTAGCAAAAATGTTAAGTAGGGCTTTGTTAACGAGTTATTAATGAAAAACACTGACCAATAGAAGCGCGAATACTGTGGATGAATTTCAACGCGGGCTTCAGCTGTGAGTAGTATTGGTCCGTCATCGTCCGCGTCATCATTAATCCACTGAACTCGCTCTCCGATTGGTCGGTGTTTTTCGTTAATAACTCGTTAACAAAGCCCCACCTAACATTTTCGCTAAGGAAAAAGTTGTTTAAAATCACCTAAGGAATCACCCCTTTCAAGGAACTGCAACATTTTTGTTACACCCTGTATATACTGTTACTTCTATTATACGTCACTACGACGTAACAAAGTTATTTAAACTTAGACACTAAATCATTAAATAGATGATTTGATGCCTGAAATCCAAACTTGTAATTAGAAGCAACTGTCTTAAAGTCAAATAACCGAATAACTAATAAGGAAATAAATAAAATCAGTGTATAACATTCTTAAATAATAATTGTAAATGAAAGTCTATAATGTCACAAATCACCCAAATTTTAACACTACCCATCGCGCTTCCCGCCGACGCCGCCATAGAATCAGTTACCCGCGCGGCTCGAAATTTTTTCGCCATCAAGACAAATCGTCCCGGCGAAAGAAAGGCCGAGTCAGCAGGCAGCGACGGAGACAATGCAGTCCCGGCGAAAAGATTTGTCTCTGTCGCGGCGCTGTGAGAACGCCTCGCGCGAGAGAAAGCGGCGCGGAGGAAAGGAGGAAAGCCAGACGGTTGTGGGTGGGAGTATCGTTCCGGGAGGAATCGTCGGGAGCGAATCTGCTTCTCGTTTCGGCCGCGAGCATAATGCTCGATCATCGAGGAGAATTAACTCTGGCGGGGACGATCGACGGTCGCTGAATACAGAGACGCGGGGGAGGACCGGGGTTGTTCCCGCGGTATAAAACGCGATTAAAATTAACTCGACGATAACCAGCCCGCATTAACAATTTATGTTTCGCCGTTGGCCACTCGAGTGCCTGAGCCGTCTGAGCATTGTACGAATTCCGCGAACCTCGTCGCGACTGCGACTCGAGCATCCGCGAATCCTCGTAAACATATTGTTCCGCGAATAATCGGACCGCTCCCTCGCGCACGCTTTTACCGAATCACCGTCGGGGGATACTTATGAGAGGAAGGGAACGACTGTTTTTTGTTCGGCGGGGTTGATTTCACTGTTGGCCGTCAGACGTCGGTCGCGATTTTCCTCCCGTGATGCGCTTATTTCTGCTAAGGGGATTTTCTGTGAGGCAAAGGGCACGAGATTAGTTGATTTGCGTTAGATTCTTTGAGTCACTCAAGTGTTCTTTGAGATACTTTTTCTAACTCCCAATTGCATTCAATTTTCTTTGAACTGTTCCAACTCGTTCAAATTTGCTCCAACTTGGTCCTCAATTTTTCTACGCGGCTTCTATGTGTTTAAATTTTGTTCTACTTTCTTGAAATCTTCTCTAAACTGTTCTAATTTATTCAACCTTGCTCTAGGGTAGATGTCCCAATTACTGCCACTTTATTTATTTTACTTAATAAAAACGTAACGTATACAAAATAGCATACAACCAATTTTTATAATTAAATTTAAATTTTGATTTACGCAAAACCAAAGAGATATATGTACTTTTATGTATGTCGCATTTAAAAATTAATATTAAATAATGAAAGTGCCATTTGAACGTCAGAAACGCGACCACGTAAGTAGAAAGTGGCGCCAAGAGCATTTTATTATCTAACCTATATCTGCTGCATAAAGTGAATTATTAAGGTATGTAAGAAGTGTTCAATAATTATACTATAATAATTAACGGTGACAGTATTTAGGACAATATTTTTCGGCTTATCCCTATCTCTGTCGTCAGTATTCGGGACAAGAGAACGAAACATGTAAAGAATGTACGCATGACTGTCATCTGTTAAATACATCGAAGTCTAACCTCAAAACCGTATCTCCTGATTCCTCAATGTATTTATTATTAAATAAAATCATTTGATTTATAATTATGTGCTTTAGTTTGTAATATTTAGTCTATAAATAAATAAATTATCTTTACTATACAAACTTGAAATAAATTATTTATTTGCAAAAATAAATGTTTGTATTGTACTGTAGTTGTAATTGATTGTATTCGTTATATTCATGTAAAAATTTCAAATAAATGATTTATTTGCAAAAATAATAATAATGATATTTCGGATTATTAATTTCATTTGAATTTGCAGTTATTAATCAGATTTCGGTAAAAAGCTACTTTGGACTGACAGTAATCAGGTCTCATTCTCAATGATAGGGACCGTCAGTTATTTGGTCACAGTTATTGGGACTGACACTTATTGGGTGGCAGTTATACGTACATACAAGACGATTTCTGTGGTTGCAGTTATAGGGACATTATGATTACTCGCAGATTTTAATTATTTATTAATTAATTGTTCATATTAAATGTATAGAAGTATTTCTTTTTTTATGCATGAGGTGTCAAATAATATTCTGTTCCAAATTCTGACGATTTGTAGGTTATGCAGCACGTAAAATGAATTAATGAAGTTACGTTATAGCCTTAAGGCCTTAAGGTGGCAGTAATTGACACATCTACCCTAACTTGTTCACTCAAATTTATTCCAACGAATTTCACAAATTTTCTGAACAGTTTCGATTTATTTATACTAGATTCTACATACACTACATCTTTTCTGTACTGCTCCAATTCATTCAAATTTACTCTATCTAGTTCCAAATCTTATTTGAACTTCACCAAATCGTTCAAATTTCTACGACTTTTCTGCACAACTTCAAACTTGCTTCTGTTTGCTATAAATCCCCTCTGAACAGCTTTAATTCATTTAAACTTGCTCCAATGTGTTCCAAATCTTTTATGAGCCTCTCCAAGTAATTGAAACTTGTTTCAATCTACGCCAATTTTTCTCTGCGCTGTATTAATTTGCTCATATATTCTCCAACTTTTCTTTAATCTCTTTTGAGCCACTCTAATCTTCTACATGTGTTTGCTCCGTGCTCTAAACGGGATTAAAACTAATACGATGCTCCAAAGAATCTGATTTACATATTAGAAGTTTCAAAATAATTATAATTATTGTTATTATTAGACGGGATATAGTCACATTAGTGTACAAAGGTTTAAACAGAACTCATACATAGTTACATATAGCAGTGAAAAATTAAATATTCAGTTTATAGATATAGTAGTGATACAACATCGTACATAGTGTATCATACAATTTATAGATCCAGTAAAAAGATCAAAATTCTCATTATTATTGTTCACCATATTACATATACGATTGATCGGGTTCGATAAACTAAGTGCAATTCTATACAATAGTGGGTTGAAAGTCTTCACGGTCCTACAAGACCGTAGTGGAACATTAAAATTTATTGCTTCTAAGAGTTGAAGGCTACTAGTCAAGCCATTAATTAATTTAAATATAAAAATAAAGTCGAATTTTATGCTTCTACTTTCAAGAGATTTCAAACCTTCAAACCCAGCGATTCCATGATAAGTGAACAATCATGATTAGGGCTCTTGCTATTACTCAGATCTATGGGTATCCGAATTTGAGTACTTTACTCACAGCCAGTTTTAAAGACCGAGTTCGGGTTATGACAAGTATTTTGGGTACTCGGGTACTCGAGTAGCAAGATCATTACTCATAACTGGTTTTCAAATCCGAGTTTGGGTTAGTTTGACTATTTCGAGTACTCGGATACCCGGATACATCCAGATAATAAGAGCTCTAATCATGATCATTAAATTCCATACTATGTCCCGATTTGTACGCAGCAAATACTGTACGCACCTTCTCTAATAAGTGTATGTATTTGATTTGGTGAGGCGACCATATTACGGATGCGTTTCCCATGAAGGACGGACAAGAGAACAATACAATAACTTAAGGATGTACGGATTTCTGAAATTTCCTGCACATCTCTTCATGAATCCAAGTATTTTGGTAGATTCTCTAGTAATGTTAGTATAGTTTAGGGACAAATTTAGAGGCGATGTGAAATGAACTCCCAAATTACGAAACTTCCGAAGCCGAAGCTAAGGCAGTATTGCATAACTTCAACTCATAATCAATCGGGTGCTTATTCCGTGAAAATCTCATTCGATATCATTTTGATATGTTTAAGGACAAAGAGTTGCATTCACACCATTTTTCAAATTTAGAAATGTCCATCTATAATCCATGACAATCTACCATGCTGGATATTTGTTTAAAGATCTTGAGATCATCAGTACAATAAGAAATGACTATGTTGGAAGGTGTCAGATAGATCATTAATAAACAAATTAAATAGTAAAGGACCAAGATGTGAACCTTGTGGAACACCTGACATCACAGCGATTGGAGATGAAAATAAATCGACTATTCTAACGACTTGACTCCGGTTCTGCAGATAATTTGCAAGCCAAGATAAAATAGGAATGCAAAAACCTAGTGCATCTAACTTAACAATAAGAATGTCGTGAGAGACAGAATAATGAAACTTTTATTAGCACACTATTATAAATGTGGACAATGGAATTTGTATAGTATGTCAAGGAACAAATGTAGATATTAATACTGACTTTCTAATATTTTTCTCAATTTTCTAACAATTATTCAAAGAAATAAAATACATAATCGTGTTATAAGATTCGAAGATCATTGCATTGTTAAGTTTGATGTCTAATGCTAGGCGTTTGAAACCTTTTTGAATTTAATTTGATTTAATAATTAAAGGGCAGGGAAAATGTTTCCCTTTCCTTCTACTTCAAGCTTTGAGTTCAAAATTCAGGATCGATCGAATATACACCTCATCCCATCTTCCAAGTGCCATTTTGCCTTGAATCTATTTCGAAAGACAAGTCGTAAACAGCGATACCTACGATCCGCAATTAATAATTGCCAATCGAGAAACATCGAGAAGATGGGAACAGGAGGCGTGACGTCAATAATTTCGCTCGGTCGCCCACAAGATTCCTCGCGGACGTTCGATCAGTAAAAGTGATAAGTGCGGGTCCTGTAACGAAAGAGCGGCCCATGAGAGCCGGTAAAGGGAACGGAATTGCGCGAGCGAGAGAGAGAGAGAGACAAGACGAAAAGGGGGAATCTATAGCAACAACGTCTTTGT
Organism: Perdita meconis; assembly: GCA_030770465.2. NCBI lineage: Eukaryota > Metazoa > Arthropoda > Insecta > Hymenoptera > Andrenidae > Perdita > Perdita meconis. The sequence continues at coordinate 12,687,875 of JASKOS020000009.1, read as the reverse complement.
CAGGCGGTCGTGCATTCTTCGTGAGCCCGACAATTACATTCCACGCATCGCTTTGCGCTGTGCCCGGCCCGCGCCGACGTATTCCGCCCGGCCACACATCGACACGATTTGCTCCTGGAAAATTTCAATACGCTTTACAAGGTGGCGGACAGTCGCTATCGAGATCAAAGGGACCGTGTACGTATTTCGCGTTTCGTCTGTGTACCGTAGTGAAGGGGGTGGGCTGTCAGGGAATTCGCCCTTCGCTCGTCGTCCCATCGAACCCCGAACCATCCCCGCGCCTCTATTCCACAAAAGAAATTTCGTGCTCGGCGTTCGCCTCGACGCGTCGCCTCGGATTATACTTTCCTCGCGAGGAAAATTGACGGGACGCGCGAGGAATTACGAGCGCTCGCGGGCCTCGGGGATAAACTGGACGACCTTTGCCCTCTTTCCGGGAATTATTTGCGGAGTTGCAGGGTTCTGTAGTCTTGTTACTAATGTTGAGGATGTAGGATGTTGGGGAGAAAATGTATTGAGTTTAGAATTAAACAATTTTATTAGGAAGACTTAGACGAAACAGGAGGGTAAATTAATCCCTGAAATTGAAATTTGATTTGCAATTCTCGTCAGTAAAAAAACTTTTGTGCTAATTATTAGAGTAGCCCTAAAGCGATTTTTAAAAATAAAAATATTGTAGTTATGTAGTTAAATAATTGTAATAAATATGTTTATTTATGAATAAATGATAAGGCAGGGAGTTAAAATTAAATTGATGTTCTGCGTCAATTTGTACCTTGGAAACTCGTTTTTATAATAGTTCCTAATAGCAGAAAGATTTTTTCTAGAAATGGAAGAATTTTTCATGAGAAGAGACAATCTTTAAGAAATCAGAGACTGTCGAATTATAATCTTATCCACTTAAATAATTATGTTTTCCCAATTATTTGTAATATGAATTAAAGTTTCTCTATACGTTAGGGGTTTATTAAATTTCAAGCAGGAAATATGTATTAGGTCTAGAAATTACGAAATGAGTTCTTATCGACAAACTTTTTAAGTTCGTTAGCTTTCGTTCCTTAACTTCATTGGTATAGCAATTTTTTTATATTTAACTTCGTATGAAATTCTCAATGCAGAGTTATAAAGCTATGTATGAAGTTTACATAATATTCTATGTACGTGAAATAAGGTAAATGAGTTTTTACAGAATATACATATTATAATCATTAGCAATAACTCGTAACTGCATATTACATATAATACAAATTTACATTTTCTATAACTATATATATCATACAAAGCTGTACATTGCTATAAATCTGATAGTACAGTAAATTTGATTGTACATAAAATAAAATATTATTAACTAGGAAAATGATTGAACTATTCTATATTTTTCTTAACAGAACTTTTATTTTATTAAAAAATCATTTCTACCCCTAATACATTAAGAAAAAATTTTTTTTAAACATTTGTTCGAATTCGTTTTATACTCCACTAAAAAACTATAATCCAATAAAAAACTATACATTCTATATTCTTCCATGCAAATAACTTCGAGTCTTGAAATATCCGAAAGAAGCACCTTTAAAAAAGATTTTAGTATCAAATATTTCTCCCTTGACACCATTTACATTACCTACAAAATATTTATTGCATCATCAGAATATTTAGTTTATCTTTAAAGGGTCAGATATTTTGGGTGACAGAAATATTTAAGCGATCTTGTTTAAATGAAGCAACCGATATGCAAAATCTCTAAATAGAAGCATTTTTGCTTGGGATACTAAGGATAATTTGTAACGAAGCCACCTTATTTATTTATAATTCTCACAGTCCGAATCAAAGTTTGCAAAAATTTTCATGCGTCCAGTTTGAACCATCACTTTTGAACGAAGCGGTACGTTGACCGTTGCTTCGCTTTTCCAAGCGCGTATGCACTCGTTGACCGGGGCCGCGACCGATCTCCGTCAGGTCATTGTACCATTGTTTACACGTATGATGTTATTGTTGCTGTATCTCTGCCGGGGCCGGTTGTAATGGAACAATGACGCGCTTATGCACGGCGGCCACGTGGATACGCCAGGGACCGTGGCAGTTACACACGTTCGCCGCAGGATCGCGGCATATGAGCGTTCCGAAGATTCAATGCCGCATTATTGGTGCCCCGTCCCATGGAACACGCGTATTATTATTCGAGAGATCGTCGCGGCTTGACAGCCGAGGTCTCGAGGGTTAGGGACTCGTCACGGTGTTTGCCCGCGTAAACGCATGTAACGAGTACAAAGCACATTATGCAGGGATGAGTCTGATCATTTTTCGTGGTGCTTGCTTCGACGTACCTGTGCGCCTTCGAGTTTCCTCTTCTTTCTTATTTCACTTCTCTCGATCAGATGTTCTGTGCTCGTCCTTTTGACCGGTTGATTCGCCTGAAGTGTACATTATTGAACAGGGGTGATCAATTTTAATTTATATGCAGTTAATTGGTGAATTAGAGCATTGGTATTTGAAACATATTTTATGGTGTAATAACATTTTTTTAGGCGTTATGCAACTGTGGAAGCTTAAAAGAGTCAGGTGATTTTGATATTTTTGTGTGGTTTTATCTTTTGAATAGTATTCATGCACTTTAATTTTGCTATTTTATATGGTTTCGTATTTTTGTATATTTTTTAGACAGTTTTGTGTACGTTAACTTGTTATAAATGTATGAACGTATTTAGTATACATTTAGTAATTATATTATTCGAGAAAGAAATTTCAGAATAATATGAAGTTGCAGAAATAATTCTTTAGGAAAGCTTTTTCGAAAATTAAAGAATTATAAAGGTGGATGTATAATTAATTATTAGACTGCGGATATTGATGCAAATTCTTATATTTATAGAAATACAACGACAACTGAATTTTAAATAAATATGTGTTTCATTTTCTAAATTTATAAAGTGTATTTTATCTTTGATATCTGTGGGTGTCCTTATATAGGTTTTTGTAATTCAAAAATTGCCATACTGCATAAACATCTGCAGTCTATTAATTATATTCAAATGTGGTGGGAGATAATTTTAAGTACTTTCATGGTCCTCATTTTTTGACCATGGAAGACTAAAAGAATGAGTCGAATCTTACATTTTTTTTCTTAAACTCTGTTTTCATATACAGAGACAGATTAGGAATTAATATTCTAATGAAAGTGTGTTTTATCTTTTAAATGTTTTTATATTTGTTAGTTTTGCCATATAATTGTATCTGATTAAAAGAAAGAAGAATGTTGATGATACACATAAGTTTTATAAATGAACGTGTATATTAACCAGTCAATTAAGTAATTAAATTATTACTTTCATTGTTTTCAGATAGAAACACCTTTTCTGTTCCATTTTACTTTTTCTAATAATGATTCAGAATTGCCTACCAAATCTAGTATTAAACTTCTGATATTTTTTATTACAGACACATTTCATTTGCATCATTATTTTCATCATCAAAGTACATAAGTAGTGGCAATTTATATGTATAATAATAATATTCTATTTCTGTGTAGTAAATTTCTTTATTTGTATCATTTTCTATTTCACGATCTAAGTTTCAATTTTCTGAATATTCAATTACCAGATCAGGCTTACAAAATCTATACCATTATCCAAATTCATCCAATGGTACATTCAAAAACCTGTAATTTCGACGGTCTAAAATAATAAATACCCACTTATTATTAAAAACTTTTTTAAGCATCTATAGTAGCATTAAAAATTGATTTAGATACACTAAATTCTAACACTTTTAGAATATTATTAAAAAGTTCATTTAGAGACAGTAGATATGTTGACAAAAAATTTTCAAAGCGTCCATAATAACATAAAAAATTAATTAAGAGAAATTAAATCGTGCCAAAAAATGGTTAAAACTCCCCTAAAAATTTCCTAAGTAACTCCAGCAGTTCCTACCCACCCCTAAGCCTCAGCGTCACAAAAAACGACGTCCGCCACTTGACAGTTACAAAACCGCCCCTCTCGACGGCACTCAGGCCAGACGAATGCGTTTCCATTTATCCAGTCAAAGGTCGCGAGAACAGGCCACATTATTATTAGTATCCTAACATAATGTTTCTCATTTAAAAGCCGTCGAGTGTCTGGAGTGTGGCGCGCCGGGGTGAAACACGGGGGGTGGGAGTTGCGTGTTCCGCAGATGGAAAAGGGCAGCTCTCGAGCGACGGTTTTCCCGGATAACGCTTCATTTTTTCTCCATAGACGCGACCGCGCCACTCCCTTCTTTCCCGGCCGTTTTCTTCGCGCCCTGTGCCCCCTGCGACCCCCGTTCGCGGTGTTCCTGCCCGTTTTTTTTTTCTTTTCCATGCCATCCACTCGTTGGTTCGAGCGCCGGGGGAAAGAGCGAGAGAGAAAGAGAACGGTTAAGAGATTTTGGACTAGTGCACGAGGGGGGGAAGGTGTGAGGAGAAAAGGGGTAGAGAAGGAGGGGTTGTTACGACATTGGTCGCAACCTGTCTGCTCGCAGTCTGAGTGGTAGTGGTGGCGGCGCGGGGGTGGCGCGCAGCGGGGGGCCCGGAGGGTGGAAGTCGGGGGACTCCCGTCTAGACTAACCCCCGATTCACCCCCGGCAGACAGGCCAACCAAACTGTTCGAGTGAACTGCTCCGCTCTTACTGCTCGCCCGTACACCCCCTTAAAAAGTTAAAATACTCTGTCCTCGCGCCTCCGCCAACCTATCCCCCATGTCCCGACCGTCGCGGCGACCCACCCCCGCACCCCCTCGACTCGCGACCACCCCCTCGCTGCTCCTTCAGATTTTATTATTACCGTTTCTAGTAGGCACCTTCTTTCGCCGCCGCCACGGTTTCTTTCGCTTCCTCCGCCACTTCTTCGGCTCCACAACCCGAGTCCGGGTCTCGGTTAAATTGTTTCCGAGGGAAACGCACCGCATCTCCTCGCCGCGCCGCCGGCTTCTTCCACTGCGGCGAATCGCGGATTCATTCATCGTCGGTCAATCGATCCGAGGAAACGCGGCGCGGGTGTCTCTTCGGTCTCTATTCACGCTTCGGGGGTAGTGTAGAATTCTGAGTGGAAGGGGATTTTAAGCGGAGGTTTTTGAAAATTTAGGGGAAGATTGATTCGTGATTCAGGGATAGTGAAAAAGTAGACAGCGGAATAATTTGACATTAAATAGAAATAGAGGAAATTAGCTAAAGGAATAATGAAATGGAAATTGTTAGCAAGGAGATACTATGTATTATACATATTGAGCATTTTTATTTTTCCATTTTATCAGAATAATGTAAAAATTCTTAGAAATTAACCATATAAAAATGTGATAAATCGAATTTTTTTTTATTCTCTGCATCTCCATTATATGTATGATGTAGAAACAATATTTTAGGAATAATTGTAATATTAGATCTAGAAATTAATTCACTGTCTTTTGAAAATACATTTAGAATTTCTTTACTATACAACTTTTATAATTCAAAATAGTTGCCAGTATTTTTTCATAATTTTGTTCCATTTTTTTTTACATATATTACGTTTTAATATTTGATCACAGATTAAAGGGGGAAGATCCAAGTAACGAGTCAAAAAAATCGATTTTTCTTATTGCATAATGACTTTTATATGTCAAGAATATAATGTAGAAGCTTTAGTCCTCTCAGTCCCTTGTAAAATCAGTAACATGATTCTTGCCCTTACGGAAATAACATCTACATTGAAGAACTATTATGCGGCGACTAGTTCCAATATCTGCATCCCAGCACAAAAATAAGTGAGATCGCTGCATATGTAATCGCTGAGATACGAGGGATATTACAAAATATTAAAAATTATGAACGGGTTAGAATCAAAGTTGACCAACAATGCAAATTTTACGCCGATTCGTACGACAACCCACGATTAAACAGGCAGGCGCGTTGCAACTTGAACCGTACGAAGAAGGCTCCTATAGTTTGAAGATTTGCAACAAATTGAGTAGAACGAACTTTATGAGCAAGTAAAAAGTCCATTATATGATCCTGGAATCGTAGATTATTTCTTTGTTTATTTGATTAAAGTATGACAATTCACAAATTTTTGTGAACTAATGGCTAATATAGTTGAGGTCAAAGTAGTCTTGAAATTTTCGAAATTCTGAATTAGATAAAGGGGATAAAAAATAAGAGGGACCATAGACAAAAACGGACTATATCAAAAGGGAATTATAAGGATTTATCTTCTTATAGTCTCCCAAGAAGGAATACATACCTATAGGGAGAAAGGACCGTAAGAATTTTTTTACCCATTTTTCTTACAGTTCCCTGAAGGGGAATTTTTTCTACCCCTTTTTTGATACTCCTCGCTATAGCATTCTTTGGGGGACTACAAGAAAAAGAATTTTTTGTACTTTCCTCTAAGGACTACAGCGAGGGGGGACCGTAAGAATTTTTTATGGTTTTCTTTGGAGGACTATGGTACCTGGAGTGTACTACAAGTACAGCTTTTTTTCAGTTTCAGAAGTTTGTTCTACAATGCTAAATGCCAAGTGCTAAAATTCCAATAAGATTTATAGTGATACTATAATAATTTTTACCAGGAAAGTAGAAAGAAATTTCAGGAAAAAGAATCGCGTTTTTTATAGCATTCAAGGCCACGTTTCGAAAATAAAAAAATTTCAAGTACAATGTGCACGAATTTATGGTAACGACCTAATAAAATTATAAAATCTATCATCCTCAAAACCCTGTCGACTTGCTTTCCATCTCTATCCGGAATCAAAAGGTTCTCAAAATATTTCCATACCAACGGAGCAAACTCCCACTCCCCCGACTCATCCACTCTTCACCCTAAAATCCGCTCACAACCTCCCGTCTCTCCCCCATTGCGTCACAATAATCAAAAAGCCCCATCCCATCAACTGAAAAGACAAACCACAATCCGTGTCCCTGAAAAATCTCTAACCCGAGATTCGGTGCCACGATCCCTGGGCATTCAGAGCAGAAAAATCGCGTGTCCTGCCTCGCTGGACGCACTGGAGCGCGCGGCGCGGCAGGTTCGAGAGGGGGCAGAAAATTGCGTGAAACGTCGGCGAACGATAAGCCCGTCAAAGGGCATTTGCCGCGGCCGGACCCGGTCTCGGGATCGCGGTTCCCTTGTGCTAACCGCGTTCCCGTCCGGCGGGGTAAGGAAGCGCGGCGAGGTCGGGCGGTGCGGAAGGGCGGAAAAAAGAAAAAGGGCGGGGAGAGCGAGCGGCGAACAGCGAGGGAACCCGGGGGAGGAAGGGAGCGTGAAGCACGAGAAAAAGGAGGGAACGGATGAAAAAAGCACCGGTCGGAGCGCGCGGCTAGGTAACCGCCAGGAGTCGAGAGTTATCGTCTGGCGATAAAAGTCGATGGCGATAATAACGGCGATATACTCGTCCCCCCTCGTCGCCCCCTTACCACAGTCTCTCGCTGCCCCTGCGGTGCCCCTCCGCTGAACCGTGCGGCTCGTTGTCCTCCTTACTCCTGGGGGACGGTTCAACCCGGCTGATGCACTTGGTCTGGCCTGCGTCCGCCTGTCTGGCTGTCAACGGGTCGTTGAACCCCCCTCTTGCCCCTCTCGTATCCCAGCGGACCGGTGTCTTCAAAGCTTCGAGACTTATCGTCGTTTAAATGCAACGCCGCGGTCTCCGCTCCACGGCTGCACGCAGCCGACCCTTCTCCTCCTCTTTGCCCCCCCACTTTGATTCCCCTTCGCCCCGCGCGGATACAAAAGTGGGCAGCCCTGTTCCTCCGCCGGCCACGATCCCGTCCATCGATTCGGTCCTTCGTGCGAGTTTAACTGTGAGAGGACTCCGGGTGATGTTTGAGGTGATTAGGCCAGGTGGACACTTTGGGTTCGGCCTTTGTGTTGGGATGAGGGGAGATGGGACTTTGGATGGGTGGATGGGGTGGAGAGATGGTTGACGGGGAAGGGGGGTTATGGTTCTGTCGCGATGACTTAGTGTTTGGGAAAGGAGGTTAGAGGGGGTGATGGGAGTTTTTTGAGAGTGAATTGTTGAACTGTTTTTAGGTGGTTTGGTGAAAGTAGGGGATGACTGAGGGATGGTTAGGAAATGGTTAGAAGAACCGGAGTTCCAGACTTTAGTTAAACTGGTGTTTCAGACTCTGGGACTCTAAAATTCTAAGAGCAAGAGGCTTGTTATGCTTTGTGGAACAAAGTAGTTGGCATTTGAGATGAAACATAAGATTAAGTTAATGGTAAATACTGTGGTATTTGGTGGCAACAATTGATAATGAATATTAATTAAGTAGGTATCCTTCAATTTTAGTCGTGTAGTCTTTGATTTTAGTCGTCAGTAAAACTAGGAATTCGAAAATTAAGTCGGAAATTATTCATCTCTACGATTTGATATGATTTTTACAAGCTCCTTAAAAAGCTGAAAATATCAGAAACAGTTCAAATATCTGTTTAGATTGCAATTTTTTTAATTTTTATAAATGAGGAATAGAAATTTGATAAAGTTAATAGCGATCATCAACTTCGATTTTGGAAAGTTTCTAAATAGTTAACTCTACAGTATATTAGGTCTACATTTTTTTTCTTTTACCTTACTCTCTGCTCTTTAATCGTTTGGATGTTCTTTAACAATAATTGTAGACCTCAGTTAATTGATTCTAGAACTAAAACTAAAATTCTACATTCCACAACTTCATCTTTTCTTAAATTTCTAAAACTTTGATTAGTTCTCTCGCTCCAACCTTAAAGTCATTAAAAAATTTAAGAGATTTCACAAATATTTATTGCGTATAATTCAATTTTTTCAAGGGGATATTTTGACTTCCAAGTTCTAGAAAGAGATTTTTCTACATTTTTTGTTTCAACTTGCATCATTTTATATAATTTGCACTTTTTCATTATTACTTCAGTAATGATTTGATCCTAACTGAGTAGAATGGACATCTAATGAAAGCAAGCCGAACTTTCCTGTTTCCTATTTATCTGACATGAGAAACAAAGTTATTTTTACATTCCACAATATTTTAATCATCATTCTTACTGTAATAATTGATATCCAATAACGTAAAAAAATATTACAAAGAGATAAAGAAAGGGATTCAATTTTTTAGAAATTTTCTCAATTTTTATCTGATACAAAAAAGTACTAAAAATTTTCCAAATCTGTGTAGTTCTAATAGAGAAAACAAAAAACTCACTTATGAATAGTTTTACTTAAATCCACTTACTAAAGTCTGAAATATCGTGTTTACAGCTTGAAAGAATTTCATCTTGAGAAAAACTTAATTGAAGCTTTTTATAGACTTTCTATTTCCTTAACAATAAAATTGTTTTATCTGTATTTAATCAGTAATGCCTGACACATAAAGCAATCCCTATTTCGTCAAGATCATATCTCTTCCTGGTTTAATTTTCTATATCCGTTTTGAAGTCACCTTTCCATCGCCGCGTTCACTACGTCTCTTTCATAAAAATCTATTATAACCGGAATGCAACTAAAGATTTCTAAAAAAAAAACTCTCTCACATACTTTGTTCTAAAACCATTACAACAAAAACTGGAAAATGAATACCTCAAAAAAATCTCTTGGACGTCTTTAGTTTCAAAACAAGAGAACACTCCCTTAAATCACGCAAAGAATGTCTGGAATGGAAATATTTCCCTCGTCTCAGCATTTTTCTTTCGTCCCCATCTTCATGGAATCATAAAACACGCGGCAACATCCAGAAGCATCAACAAAAATACTCCCGTTTGTTTCTCCAACAGGCGCATACCACCACCTCGGTCTCATCAAAACCGCGATCAACCTCGCATTAAATCACGAAAACCCGCGGTGTCCCAAATAATCCCGCGACACCCAGAAAACAGCGACAAGCCGCGGGAATCCTAAATATACCACAAACACACTCCGTACAAGCATCATTCCTCGCGAGGCCACGCCGAAAGACAGCCACAACCTTCCCAATAAATCCCACGACCTCACCGACTCTTCATCAGATTTTCCTCCCGCCATCTCTCGCCTGATTTATTACCACTCGCTCGTTCCCCGCGAAGCGAAACCAAACACATTCTTCCAGACTAAACATCCACGGTTTATCGTTAACCACGTTCGCAGAATCGACGATAGCGTCGGCGTGATTAATGCGATTTCGAGGGAGCCGCGTCGCCGCCCTCGCCGTCTTCGGACGTCGGCTCGCCCCGCGGAATTCCGCGATCGACTCCCCTCCCCACCCTCCGGGAAAGAATGCGAAACCCGGGGCATAGGCTATCCCTTCACCCCCGAGGGGGTGGCAGCGTCGCAGCGCCTCGGGGTCGGACCGATAAAGATGAAGGATGAAGCCCTTTCCGAGCGATTTGATCGGATTCCGTGTTTGATCGTCGATAATCCAATTTACCCTCGACGCCCGTCGCGGTCCCGTGTCGGTGCGTGCACACGTTGGCACGCGGCGGTGGAACGGGGGTTGGTTGCATGCATTTTTCAACGAGCGCGCGCCGTCTGCTTCGCACAGTCGAATAGATGCCCTTGTCAGACGGAGAGCCGTTCAATTTTCTGGAATCGCGCGTTCCGTCACCCACGGCGCTGAGGGTGGAGGCAACCCCTGGATTTTTGCGATTCCTGAAACGGTCTCTCTCAACTCGATTCTCAAACAGTTTTTCTTCTGAAATTCCACCGATTTTTTACGATCCCTCCGTTGGATCCGAACGCCGGGATATCGAAGGTTTCGATCGCGAAATTTGAGCGGCGCGGAACGCGTAAAGAGGATTCAACAGGTGCAGCGGAGGAACCCGCGCGGGAGAGGAAAAACGCTCACGACGTCGGCTCGTTATTTGCCACCGAGCCGCGCAAACATCCCGGTTATTAACTGATAACGGCGTCAGACGAGCGATTCTTGATTGGGGGAACGGTTCGGGAAGCGATATCAAAGCGTCGCCTGTTGTGCGGCGGCTTTTTCGTCGAACGCGTCGCGTCGGGGGGACGTCGCGCGCGGTTCCAACGAAGGGTAGGGAGTGTTCGGTTCGATGCTGGTCGCGTATAAATTTCATCCGGCCGTTTAATTGAATATTTAAGCGGGATGGAGAGGGGGGAAGGGACCCGGGGAGAGGCTCGCGCACGCGGCTGATTTCGCATAATCGGCAAGTTCATTGACTTCGAAAGAACAACTTGAAGAGCGAGTACGTCTGGTGCGTCACGAGTATATTCCCTTTCGCAGCCCGTGGCCCCGGCGCGGCGTGTCGTCGTCGGTTTCTCTTTTCGGTGCCTCTCTCTCTCCCCTTTCGCGTTCAGGCCGCCCTCTCTTCGTTCTCCTTTTTTACCTCGCGGCCTCTGCCGCCGCCGCCGTGGCTGCCGGCACCCCACGCCACCACGATTCGTATACAAGGCCCGTCCTCATGTTCCACGCATGAAGTACGAAGCGATACGACGGCGGGTGCGTGACGTTCGCGATCGCCGCGTTCGAGAACAGGCAGGTGTAACTGTAAAAAATGGCCGCAAAAATTCTGCCTTCGCTCGCTCGCGGCGAACAGCCCCCCGCGCCCTTCGCGGAACCATCTGTTTTTCTTTTAGTTTTATTCTTCCTTCGTCTCGTCGTCGTGCCTCGTCCCCGATTGGGTACACCTTTCCTCCACGCCCTTCGCTCTGCCTCCGGTATTTGATGGAATAATAACAGGACGAGGAAGATTCGTGACGCGTACGGCTCGTTTCCAATGCGCCGTGACGCGACGGGATACGCTGCACCGGCTACGAGTCGTAGCCTACGACGCGTTACACGAAACCGCCGCGATTGTCTGATCTTTAATAAGAGAAACCGCTCGGGCATTCAGACGCGTCTTTGGGAGAGTCGATCGCCGTTTTTCGGGGGTGCGACGATTAAGGGGCTTCGCGTTGCACCCAGTGCTCAAGTCATTGGCCTCTTTTTTTTTTTTGGATGTTTGGGGCGCGGTGAAAGTATTGGGATTCTTTAGATGGTTGGTGTAAGTGTGCTGGAGTATACGAAGATTTACGGCATGTTTACATCGTGGATTCTTTTGATGACAGTTTGTGGGGGATTTGGATGAGATGGTGTTCTTTGAGGACTGGGGATTTTATGGGACTTTGATTGGTTTATGTATTTTTAGACGGTGTGGATTAGGTCTGGGTTAGGTTTGACTGTAGTAGTGTTTATTGGGCAATTTTCGTGAATCTGTTCATTTCCTTTCACAACTGAGTTCATGTGTTGTTTTTTTCTTAGAGATATACAGTACTACACAGTCCTCGAAAATTATGGTTACTATATGTACTTCTTATACTCCTTAATTGAGAAAGAAAAATAAAGATGTATACTTTTTACACGTACAAATTTGCTAGGTATTCAGTTCAATTGTGTAAGGTAAAAATGATTTACAACCCTCCAGTCAAAATTTAAGATCAACTTCCATATTCTTCAGACCTTCTCGCTAGCGTCTTCCAGAAGAACGTTTCCAAAGATCTTCACTTTCTTTGCCACTTCCAGGACTGCATCATCAAATTCTCTCTCCCCGATCTCCCTCATTACAAAAACTCTGAGGCCACCCAAGGGCTCTGAAATCGCGCTGAAATCGCGGACACGCGTTCCTAATCCCAGAACCGAGTAGCTTAAGCATTCTCCTCGCGCGCGTCGATCAAGGCTAGTCGAGTCCCGCGTTCTCGGACAGGACTGTGGATTTTGCAGAAACGCGAGTCCGAGGAACTGGTGAAGTACATCACGGGGACGTACGGCTAGGGGGAACCTGCAGTGAGTGATGGGGGCAGAGCTGCACGCGGGCTGACAAGAAAGGAAAAGCTGGACATGCAAGCGGTTGAGCAAGCGAGTCGAATAATTCTAGTGAATGGGTTCGACCTGTGTTTAGCACCATGGGAGAAACGAAAATTGGCGATGGTGGATGGTAAGTTAAGGTGGTAAGACTCTCTAAGTGATAGGATTTTAGGTGGTAGGACATTAGAGAGCAGGACTTTAGGCAATAGAACTTTAGCGAGCAGGACTTTAGGTGGTAGGATGTTAGGTAGCAAGACTCTAGGTTTTAGGCAGTAGGTCTTTAGTACGACTTTAGAGAGCAGAAGTTTAAGCAGTAAGTCTTTAGGGAGCAGGAATTCAGGTAGTAGGACTTTAGGTGGTAGAACTCTAGGTGGCAGAACTTTAGATGGTAAAACCCAGGGGAACAGAAATCGCAGGACTCTAGGTAGCTGAACTCTAGGTGAAAAGACTCTAGGTGAAATGACTCTAAGTGATAAGACTGCAGGTGGCAGGACTTTCGGTAGCAAAATTCTAGAAAATAGAACTCTAGGTAGTAGGACTGTACGTAACGCAGGACATTAGGTAGCTGAATTCTAGATGATAGGACTCTAAACGGTAAAAATCCAGATGGTAACATTCTAGATGACGGAATTTTAAGTAACAGAACTCTAGGTAGCAGGACATTACCTGAAGGAACTCAAAATATTAGAATTTTAGATACCAGGGCTGTAGATGGTAGAACTCTAATAGGACTCCAAATGATAGGACTCTATGTGACAGAATTCAAAGCACCGGGACTTAGGGTCGCAGAACTTCAGATGGTAGAATATTAGGTAATAGTATAGACTCAGCAGCATATAGAATAAATCAAACTGTAGACCAATAAGTAGCACAAAACCGAGAAACTATCTATAAAGGAGCTTTTCTCTTACTTTATTGATTTCCTATACGCTAGCAAACTTTTATAAGGTCGTGGTTCTTTTTAAAGTACAATCGGTGCCAAGAAAGTAATATAATAAGCATCCGTAATCAATCTCCATACTTTTTGAGTATCTGGACAAAGATACGATGAGTTAAAGAACGGAACTCTATTCAGGATTGTAAAAGCAGTACTGCACCTCTTTTTTCACAGCGAGAGTCGCTCAGCGAGACATAAAACTTTCAGTTCATTATTGTTAGATCCATTTCTTCGACTATAATGGACGGAGTTAGAGACTATAATTGATCACCGTGTTTCTTATTATCTACATTATTAATGTCACTAAAAAATGGAGCATTAGAAAAAACACAAGAAAGTGAGGAAGAGCCTAGAATCAATGAAAGAAAATCGTGAATCAGAGAAAGTAGCCAAGAAGAAGGACCACAACACCGATTAGAGCAGCACAAGGAAGGAGACTCACCAATAGGAGGGAGAAGAAAGGCTGCAGACTGGAAAATGAGAGACGAGACGCAGCAGTGAATGGCAATGGCCTGGACTGTGCCAGAAGAGTGGACCAGAAGAAGAGAGGAGCGAGAGGGAGAAAGGCTTGTGCCGCAGGCCACCACAATGTGTTCTGGTTGCTTCGGTCTGTCCGTTCGTCCCTGTGCACGTCCGTACGTCTGTCCGTTGTCTGCCCTGGCACTCCAACCGAGCGCATAGCCGTCTGGCCCCGGTAGAGGGTCTCTGACCGATTATCACTTGGTCTTTATGCTCTTTGAGGTTCTTTTAAACCCGACCCCTCGCCCCCCTCCGGTTTCGCCGCCGCCACCTCCTTTTACTACGTTCGCTCCTTCTCATCTCGCCTCGCATCTTTCGCGTCTCTCCGCCCGGCTTTCTGCTCCTTCTGCTTTGTCCCCATTTTTTTCGTCGTCGCGAGATTCCCTCCCCCGCGTCGATCCCCCCGCAGCCCTCGTTCTGGCTTCTCTACCTCACGATCCGCCGACGTTCCCTAGTTCTCTCAACCGGTCCCTTCGGATCCATCGACTCTCCCTTTGGCGATCGAGAGACTGTTGTTTTTCGGAAAAATAAAATCCAGCCTCTTGGGGGATCTACACGGACGCTTTCCCGGATAGTCGTCGCGATGAGGTTCCTTCAGTGACTACTAGGCGAGCAATAGGGATTGCAGATTAAACCACACAATTGAAAGTAATCCTAAAGGTGGAGTTTCCTATACGTGTCTAAAGGCCGACGCACACTATGGCGAAGCGCGACGAAGCGAAGAGAAAATTGGTTCTTATGGAGCCGCGCACACTGGGTTGAACTGCAGCAATCAATGCGAATTAATTTCTTCCCACCTTTCGGGTTACTTTCAATTGGGCGGTTGCAATTGATTTCTGTTTTTGAAAGCGATTGTTGCCTTCCAAGAAGGTTAGACACTTTTAGTCAGACGTTAGCGTTAAGCGTCAGATGAGATTGTGATACGATTCACAGTAAATCCAGATAGGTTGATAGGTTGAGTGACGGGCAAAAGGTCAGCAGAGGTTGACAGTAACGGTGAACAGGGTGCTACGCGGTGGCTTTCTTTAAATAGCATAGTTCTCGAGTGACCGTCCCGGTTCCACGAACTCGGTGTCCGGTTCCAAGTATGTCCGCGGAATGCCGCTGTTCAAGCGGCCCGTAAAACTGCATTTTTGCATTTCCTCGTTTCTCCCCCGCCTCCCACCTGGACACCTAATATGGGTCTATCGCTGCGGTGCTGGATTCGTGAGACGTAGGACATATGATTACCCTCACCATGACCTACAATCGTCCTTCGCGTTGCTTTTTATCAAGATTCGCTTTAGCGATCTTACAATCTCGGTCTTGTTTAATGCTTGTTTGGCGTTTTTTATTAACAGTTCACCGAAATCTGAAGCTAATGGTCAGAAACAAGAAAAGTCAAAGTCGAACCTCGGCAGTAGTTTTATTTTTAAACATTTTGTAATTTTCAAGTTTCAGTGCTGGAATTATTTGACTATCCATGAGTTATTGACGTATGACTCAAACATTGAAGAACGAGATGATTCCCAACCCCTACTATTTCAAGTCTACTATACAAGGTGTAAACTCCTAACGTAGCACTATTTATATGGTAGTAAGGGACTCCAAATGGAACAAAAAGTGACCTATGATATAGTGTCTGATCTACCTCCATTTTGCAGTAATGTTAGGTTTCGCTTTATTTGTGTGCGTAGTCGATGCTCTTCCCCAAAAACTTTAGAACAGTTAAACTACAAGAAATACAATAAAATGGATTAAAACTCTTTTATTCTATTGTTGCTTGCCAATGTGTTTGTAAAATTTAAAAATCTTCCGACAGTTGGATTAGCGTATAGATATATTAACTTTAAGACATTATTACTGTAAAATGGAGGCAGATCGAACACTATATCTATTATAGAACCTTTTCTGTTTCATTTGAGGTCTCCTACTATCCCTCAAAATAATGCCACGTAAAAAGTTTACACATTGTATTTCAAGCAGAGATTATAATTTCTTAGTAAAACTCTTTTAAGCAAGACACTTAACATAGGCCTCATCCACTATAATACATTCCACATCCCAAAACGCACACTATTCGTTATCCTTCGGATAAAACAATTCCCTCACGATGAATACTATATCAGGATTATGGAGGTTGAATAGTTTGACCCACAGTTTGAGAACCACTATACCAAAGCCTACGAGTATAAACATCCCATCACCCGATACGTTTCACCTTTCAAGACATCGGATCGACGCTCCTTCCTCCTCGTCGATGCCTGTCGTGTTCTCTCGTAAGCTTGCGAGCGGACCCGGTTAACGACGCCGTACCGGCGAGATCGGGGACCCCTTATCTCACTGATAAGCCTCGGCGGAGCAACGGTAGTCGTGCG